>CM060958.1:141812693-143125193 GCA_030765055.1 Mantis religiosa | reverse complement strand
TCATTATAGTGGTTTAATTCTTCAGAGAGCTTCGTAGCAAAGGAATTATTGGAATTTTATAGATCGATTCAATTTAAAATTATCCCACGCATAGAAATGGTTTATTGTCTAGCAACGAATGTCGAATTTGCCATAAGTTGGACTATTTCAGACATTGGTTTGACTATTTCAGCGTATAATAGAAGAACAGACACTAAACTTTTAATTTAAAAAATGCTATGCTTATTAGAAACACTCAAAATAAATGTAACCTGACGTCGAAGCATGCGCAGTGTAGTATTCAAGGGATGGTCATCAATCCATCAATTTCTGTGAAAGGTTCATTTACAGGTAGGAAATTAAAAGCAGTTGATTTCATTGGTTGCTGATAGCTCGTTGCGGAAACGTTCCAATTTTCAAATAACAGACTTTATTAACTTCATTATGTGCAAGAGGGCGTGAAAAATGAGTTAACTCTTGGTAGCAAATTACGGTGATTCTCCACAACACCGTGACAAATAGATGTGTTGACTTTACTGTACAAACACTTGCTCCGCTATCTAGTTCAAGATAATGTTTATCTTATTGTAGGTACAAGGGAATACAGTAGACTTTAAGCGATAGTCAAATGTTTTAAAACTGGTTGTCTTGGTGACGTCTTTGAAATTCCGTTCTCTTTGTATGTCCAAGAGATAAAAAATGGAGGTACAGGGAAATATGGGAATACAGTAGACTTTAAGTGATAGTCAAATGTTTAAAAACTGGTTGTCTAGGTGACGCCTTTGAAATTCTGTTCTCTTTGTATGTCCAAGAGATAAAAAATGAAGGTACAGGGAAATATGGGAATACAGTAGACTTTAAGTGATAGATGTTTAAAAACTGGTTGTCTAGGTGACGTCTTTGAAATTCTGTTCTCTTTGTATGTCCAAGAGATAAAAAATGAAGGTACAAGGGAATATGGGAATACAGTAGACTTTAAGTGATAGTCAAATGTTTAAAAACTGGTTGTCTTGGTGACGTCTTTGAAATTCCGTTCTCTTTGTATGTCCAAGAGATAAAAAATGAAGGTACAAGGGAATATGGGAATACAGTAGACTTTAAGTGATAGTCAAATGTTTTAAAACTGGTTGTCTAGGTGCAGTCTTTGAAATTCCGTTCTCTTTGTATGTCCAAGAGATAAAAAATGAAGGTACAGGGGAATATGGGAATACAGTAGACTTTAAGTGATAGTCAAATGTTTTAAAACTGGTTGTCTAGGTGCAGTCCTTGAAATTCTGTTCTCTTTGCATGTCCAAGAGATAAAAAATGAAGGTACAAGGGAATAAGGGAATACAGTAGACTTTCAGTGATAGTTGTTTCAAAACTGGCTGTCTAGGTGACGACTTTGAAATTCCGTTCTCTTTTTATGTCCAAGAAATGAATTGAATAACCTGTTACTTTTTCAGAAAAGTACAGGCATTGGAAACTTCAGATATTAACAAGAAATATTTCGGGCTCTTTAAGGCCACAAAAATATATTTAACAAAAGTAGCGGGTTGTAACAAGATATAAATTTGTTGTGTGGTAATATTTTGTCTATCTCTTACAGTTTATCAGTTATACAAAAGTCATTCAGAAAAAGAGAACTTCTGAGTACATTCACAAAAAAATTAACATATACATTTTTATTGTCATTAAAATATCGTAAACATATTGTATTGTAATTAAAATGTTAAAGCCATTTTTGGGAAAATGAAAATTTTCGGAAAGCGCTCCATGTTAAAGGAAGTCTATGAAGGGAGGATTTCCTTGCAAATCTTCGCATCAGATTCTTGGAAGATTGTCCCAAATTAGAGCAGAGGTAAGAGAAAAGAGCGTGGGCATGCGAGGGTATTACGTGTTCTGTGTACGACATTAGGTGCAGTGTGGATCTGACATCCTGTACTACAAAATGTATGACGTCGGCACCTGTTAAAGTAATTGGAATTATCTAACCAGTTTTCCGGAAATGTTTGCATTCGAGAGGCCCTCAGGAAAGGATTTACTCCGTGCCGAAACTCAATCGACGGTTTCACCTGTCTCGAGAGCAGAGCGCACGCTTCTGTAAGCAGCTGCTCTTCTGTTTTCACCTGCCTGCCTTGTTATGGGCGGCCTCCTTGTGGTTTACAATCTGTCCTTACAAATATCTACTTCATTGCATTACACAGACGGAATAACCGATAGGCTATTGTTTAACAAATGCTGGCCTTAAAATAAAACACTGTCACTCAGTATCGATAGTCAAATGTTTTAATAAATTGACGCTATATGCTGTTTTTATGGAAGCAAAGAACATCTATAGCACGTCAAACTAACAGCAAAGCAATGAGAAATTTAACGTTTTGTGTAGTATATTTATGGATTATCGTTTAACTTTTTCTATTATACAGGATTATAGAGAAGTCCTTCATAATGAATAGGATTACAAAGGTGTTCTGCAAAAGTTGAAGAATTTTCATGTAAGTCCTTTTAACGTTTATTTTCCTTGTAAATGTTATTTGAAGGTGATAGAGGGGTTATCTTAAAAATATTCATGTCTCGTCCCTGGGAAAGGCTGATTTAAAAAATGAAATATCATTAAAGCAATTCTTTGATTTTGAATTAACTTCTCACGCATATAGGCACACGAACCTGTTACTACAAGTCCTTCCTTTGGGTTCGTAGAGCTTCAAAACGTGTATTTCTGGTGAAATCACAACATAGAATTTTTGGATGCAAAACTCAAACTAATAACAAAGAATTACATCCATAAACTTCATACGTCTATGCACTGCAATAAAAGTTATTCAGTTGTTTTGAAGCTATTTCGTCCGCACGTATCTTTGGTATTTGGTAAATGCCAGTTAAACAAACGAATATCATATCGATCGTCAATTTTATAGTTCTATATTTTTTCGTTGATCATGGCCCTCTATGTATATTCCTTGCAATCTCCAATATGTTTGTTCGTATTCAAGACAGCATTGCCTGATTTGTTCTAAGCGATAACTTAGCGACCATAGAATAAATACCACGACAGATTACTTAAGTGTATTTCTGAAATATGTTAAAGCTGCACAAAAGGCTTTTATAATCTATTATTTTAAAATTACCTATTCACCACAAATTTCCAACTGTTTTTTTTTTTTTTTTTTTTTTTTACATTTTAAATTATAAATGCTTATATTTCTACAACGCACGTTAGAAATTCAGAATAAAATATTTATCATCTTCAAATTTACGTTCTTGGGCATAATTTCTTATTCGCACGCACTGCAATTTTCATCCACAATACTTCTAGATTTTCAAAGTGAAAGAAATTAAAGAAATTAAAGTTTTCTTTCGAAAGTTTTTTGGGGTTATTCCTGTATAAAAAAATCAAAATATCCAAAATTTTCAATTAACAGTATTAAAAAAATATTTTCTTTTGAAAAAAGCAGGCGAAACAATTAAATGATAGATTTTTCGTTTCAAATGTCGCAGAAATTTGAAAACTGGTTTCTTTTTTAAATTACGATAGTAAAATCCAGATTTAACATTTAATTAGTATGAAGCTAAAGGGATATAGTAAACTTTGAAGTCGTAAATTAATATGTATATATCTCAACATTTAAATGAAATTTTCTGCTAAATGAACACTTTAGAAAATTACATTTTTATTTGCGCCATAAGGCATCGTTAACTTGTAACATTCAAGAAAGTAATTCAATATTACTCTACATTTATTGTATATAATTCTTTCTTTATATTTGTATTACCTCTACTGATGTACAAACACTTATTTGTATATCTACTTCAAAATAAACATTATCTTATTGTAGTTCCAAGGGAATACAGTAGACTTTAAGTGATAGCCAAATGTTTCAAAACTGGTTGTCTAGGTGACGCCTTTAAATTCCATTCTCTATATACGTCCAAGAGATAAAAATTGAAGGTGCAAGGGAATATGGGAATGTAGTAGACTTTAAGTGATAGTCAAGTGTTTTAAAACTGATTGTCTAGGTGACGTATTTGAAATTCCGTTCTCCTTTTATGTCCAAGAGATAAAAAATGAAGGTACAAGGGAATATGGGAATTCAGTAGACTTTAAGTGATAGTCAAATGTTTCAAAACTGGTTGTCTAGGTGACATCTTTGAAATTCCGTTCTCTTTGGATGTCGAAGAGATAAAAAATGAAGGTACAAGAGAATATGGGAATACAGTAGACTAAGTGATATTCAAATGTTTTAAAATTGGTTGTCTAGGTGACGACTTTGAAATTTCGATCTGTTTGTATGTCCAAGAGATAAAACATGAATAACCACTTTGAATTTGACTCAAAATTCTGCTTAGTTATTGCATGGCTCATTACAAATCCAGGATTAAAGTAACTTCTTGGGCCCAGTATCAACAATATAAAAACAGATATGAAAAGTTGAAATTAATTTTTGCATTGTATCCAACTTTTCTGTTTGCCCTCTACTGTCCCTTTATGAAGTGGTCTTCGCATGATGTCCATTTCGTCATAACCTGTAGACAGCGTTTCCCGCGCTCCACGTGCAATTCAACAGTTGTTCGCGTGCCTAGCCGCAATGGCAGGTGCCCCAGCTGGAGTGGGGAGGTGCTCATTACTGCTACTTTTAAAATATTGCACATGAACACAGAATATATTTCCACGGCATTAAATTTTGTGGGACATTTCTCACTCTCGAAGTAGAAGCGATAAGACCCTAATCATTTTGTTAAATGATTAAACGTAGGTAACCTTTCCGAATAAGAAATCTAGAAAATGAAAATAAATTACTACAACGCACGTAATATTTGCGACGTTACACTCTTTATTATCTACAATAAAGTGAGGCACCTCACGGACTGCGATTTGGCTACTTCCTGGCAAGAGGAACGGATGAAGTAAATCAATCAAGGGTGGCACAAAGATCCGGTAGTTTGGTAACAGCTCCTGTCTCACTAACAGAATTGTCCAGCAAGCGCTATAAAGTTGGATGTACCCGAAAATAGATCTTCAAAACATTTGACCATCACTTAAAGTCTACTGTATTCCCTTGTAACTACAATAAGATAATGTTTATCTTGAAGTAGATAGAGTAATAAGTATTTGTACAAGAGTAGAGAAAGTCATGTATGCATCACATAACGACCAAAACATTTGACTATCACTTAAAGTCTACTGTATTCCCTTGTAACTACAATAAGATAATTGATGGATAGAGTCAACATGAAAAATTCAATGCCATGGCCGGGATTTGAACCACGGATCTCCTGGTTTCCGTCCAGTCGCTCTTAACCTTTGAGCTACCATGGCCAACGTCCGTCCTGACATTCTCCAGTCGACTCGTATATTTCCCCGGTAGACCACTAGGGGCTCTCGCATCCGAGATACACCGTTTGTGGCGACGGTGTTTGTCAGGACGGACGTTGGCCATGGTAGCTCAAAGGTTAAGAGCGACTGGACGGAAACCAGGAGATCCGTGGTTCAAATCCCGGCCATGGCATTGAATTTTTCATGTTGACTCTATCCATCAAATATCTTAGCCTATATATGGCTAGTGTGGAGAAATGATTAATTTCCATCAATTAACTAAAGTAATACAATAAGATAATGTTTATCTTGAAGTAGATAGAGTAATAAGTGTTTGTACAAGAGTAGAGAAAGTCATGTATGCATCACATAACGACCAAAACATTTGACTATCACTTAAAGTCTACTGTATTCCCTTGTAACTACAATAAGATAATGTTTATCTTGAAGTAGATAGAGTAATAAGTGTTTGTACAAGAGTAGAGAAAGTCATGTATACATCACATAACGACCAAAACATTTGACTATCACTTAAAGTCTACTGTATTCCCTTGTAACTACAATAAGATAATGTTTATCTTGAAGTAGATAGAGAAATAAGTGTTTGTACTACGTCAGATTGCTTGAAACTATCCCTTTTTTGAGGTGGACCATGTAACGCGTAGTATTGGAAACACAAGACAAGTAACTGGTGTGCGATACAAGTTGGGTACGTCTGGTCGGAGTGGGCGGGTGTACGCCCCCTATCGGATGTCTTCCTGGACTAATTTGGCATGCTGCACCAGTTGTCAAGGTCACAAAAGTTCATACGCAAACCCACTCTTTTAATGCATCAACGGTACTTTCCTTATATAAATACATCCTCCACACCAGTGACATCTGCCGTAGTCGGGAAGAACCACGCACTTTTAATTAGTTAAAGAGTTCATAAATCTTACTCTATTTCAAATTTTAAATAAAAAAAATTCTGAAGCCTACACTGACTGCCTATCTTTAGTTCTGTACATCACTTGTTCCGTACAATGCAAAATGGCAATACAGTAGACGTTAAGTGAAACTTGTTGCCTGGGTGACGGTCTTTGAAATTCCGTTCTCTTTTATGTCCAAAAGATAAACAAATGAATAACGGCTTAATATTTGCGATTAAGTATGGAAAATTCAAATAAATAACAAGCAATATTTCGGAAATTGTTCATTCCACACAAAACTATTTTTTGATATATATTTTAAACTATATATTTAGAAAGATTTTATTCAACTGTATGTGCTATTGAGGAATAATTGGGAATAAAAAGGATTTAAAGGGCTATTCTAACAAAATGCTGGTTATACGTTTCATTTTAATGAAAGTATCTTCAATACTTTATACTTCTGTTGAAATTGGCCAGCTCTTTTTAATGGGATTTAAATTTTCAAAGTATATTTTATTTTGGAACAAGAGATGTTTGAAAACCTTGGTATCCCATCCTTGAAAGTTTCTGTACTTTTTGACTTATGTTATTTACAGAAGCACATTCTCAAATCTCTTTGTAAAAAAGGGCCAAAACGCGAACTTCCGGTGCACTCTCGGTATCCAATTTTCGAATGTAATACTTGTTTTTAGGTTAGTTGCCAATGACTGGGACCTTTGCTCTAGATGTGGTTAAATAAAGGTGAGAGGCCATCTGTCAAGTGTGGTCATTATTAAACTGTCAGACAGGGGCATTAACCTTTCACCTTAGTATAATGTCACGAACTCTACTAAACGTCAGGCTTCTGTTCACCATTCTACTCCTGTAGTTCATTTTAAATTGGTTACAACTAAACAATGTCAAAATGTGAATTATTTATTATTATTATTATTATTATTATTATTATTATTATTATTATTATTATTATTATTATTATTATTATTATTATTATTATTATTATTATTATTATTATTATTATTATTATTATTATTATTATTATTATTATTATTATTATTATTATTATTATTATTATTATTATTATTATTATTATTATTATTATTATTATTATTATTATTATTATTATTATTATTATTATTATTATTATTATTATTATTATTATTATTATTATTATTATTATTATTATTATTATTATTATTATTGTTATTGTTATTGTTATTGTTATTGTTATTGTTATTATTATTATTATTATTATTATTATTATTATTATTATTATTATTATTATTATTATTATTATTATTATTATTATTATTATTATTATTATTATTATTATTATTATTATTATTATTATTATTATTATTATTATTATTATTATTATTGTTATTGTTATTGTTATTGTTATTGTTATTGTTATTGTTATTATTATTATTATTATTATTATTATTATTATTATTATTATTATTATTATTATTATTATTATTATTATTATTATTATTATTATTATTATTATTATTATTATTATTATTATTATTATTATTATTATTATTATTATTATTATTATTATTATTATTATTATTATTATTATTATTATTATTATTGTCAACATGCCGACATGACATTAAATTCCCCAACTGACTCGTATGTTTCCCGGTAGACCACTAGGAGTTCTCATATGCTATGAGACACGCACCTTTTGTGGCGACTTACTGTGCTGTAAGTACTTAAGTCCCAGGATCTACCGCTCTCCGTGCGGTTGCTCTAAACCACTGAGCTACTATGGCCAACATGCCGACATGACATTAAATTCTCCAACTGTCTCGTATGTTTCCCGGTAGACCACTAGAGGTTCTCATATGCTATGAGACACGCACCTTTTGTGGCGACTTACTGTGCTGTAAGTACTTAAGTCCCAGGATCTCCTGCTCTCCGTGCGGTTGCTCTAAACCACTGAGCTACTATGGCCAACATGCCGACATGACATTAAATTCTCCAACTGTCTCGTATGTTTCCCGGTAGACCACTAGAGGTTCTCATATCCTATGAGACACGCACCTTTTGTGGCGACTTACTATGCTGTAAGTACTTAAGTCCCAGGATCTCCTGCTCTCGGTGCGGTTGCTCTAAACCACTGAGCTACTATGGCCAACATGCCGACATGACATTAAATTCTCCAACTGCCTCGTATGTTTCCCGGTAGACCACTAGAGGTTCTCATATGCTATGAGACACGAACCTTTTGTGGCGACTTACTGTGCTGTAAGTACTTAAGTCCCAGGATCTCCTGCTCTCCGTGCGGTTGCTCTAAACCACTGAGCTACTATAGCCAACATGCCGACATGACATTAAATTCTCCAAATGATTCGTATGTTTCCCGGTAGACCACTAGGGGTTCTCATATGCTATGAGACACGCACCTTTTGTGGCGACTTACTGTGCTGTAAGTACTTAAGTCCCAGGATCTCCTGCTCTCCGTGCGGTTGCTCTAAACCACTGAGCTACTATGGCCAACATGCCGACATGACATTAAATTCTCCAAATGATTCGTATGTTTCCCGGTAGACCACTAGAGGTTCTCATAAGCTATGAGACATACACCTTTTGTGGCGACTTACTATGTTGTAAGTACTTAAGTCCCAGGATCTCCTGCTCTCCGTGCGGTTGCTCTAACCACTGAGCTACTATGGCCAACATGCCGACATGACATTAAATTCTCCAAATGATTCGTATGTTTCCCGGTAGACCACTAGGGGTTCTCATATGCTATGAGACACGCACCTTTTGTGGCGACTCTCTGTGCTGTAAGTACTTAAGTCCCAGCCTTCATAGTTAAACCACTACGTTTTTATTTTACGTAAATTGTTGGAAATAATCATTTCTTTCACACTAGTCGTCTGTAGGCTTAGGTTTGGATGAGCCAGGCTAAAAAAGTTCAATGCCATAGCGGGGATTTGAACCATGACCTTCCGCTCTCTTTGCGGTCTCTGACCAACTGAGCTCCTATGGCCAATGTGTCGAATATAGTAGAAAATAGTAGATTATATAGTGAATATATACAGAGACTATAGTAGACTAAGTGATAGTCAAATGTTTTAAAACTGATTGTGTAGATGACGTCTTTAAAATTCCGTTCTCTTTGTATGTCCAAGAGATAAAAAATGAAGGGACAAGGGAATATGGGAATACAGTAGACTTTAAGTGATAGTCAAATGTTTTAAAACTGGTTGTCTAGGTGACGTCTTTGGAATTACGTTCTCTTTGTATCTCCAAGAGATAAAAAATGAAGGTACAAGGGAATATGGGAATACAGTAGACTTTAAGTGATAGTCAAATGTTTTAAAGCTGGTTTTCTAGGTGACGTCTTTGTAATTCCGTTCTCTTTGTATGTCCAAGAGATAAAAATGAAGGTACAAGGGAATATGGGAATACAGTAGACTTTAAATGATAGTCAAATGTTTTAAAACTGGTGGTCTAGGTGACGTCTTTGAAATTCCGTTCTCTTTGTATGTCCAAGAGATAAAAAAATGAAGGTACAAGGGAATATGGGAATACAGTAGACTTTAAGTGATAGTCAAATGTTCTAAAACTGGTTGTCTAGGTGACGTCTTTGTAATTCCGCTCTCTTTGTATGTCCAAGAGATAAAAATGAAGATACAAGGGAATATGGGAATACAGTAAACTTTAAGTGATAGTCAAATGTTTTAAAACTGGTTGTCTAGGTGACGTCTTTGTAATTCCGTTCTCTTTGTATGTCCAAGTGATAAAAAATGAAGGTACAAGGGAATATGGGAATACAGTAGACTTTAAGTGATAGTAAAATGTTCTAAAACTGGTTGTCTAGGTGACGTCTTTGTAATTCCGCTCTCTTTGTATGTCCAGGAGATAAAAATGAAGATACAAGGGAATATGGGAATACAGTAAACTTTAAGTGATAGTCAAATGTTTTAAAACTGGTTGTCTAGGTGACGTCTTTGTAATTCCGTTCTCTTTGTATGTCCAAGTGATAAAAAATGAAGGTACAAGGGAATATGGGAATACAGTAGACTTTAAGTGATAGTCAAATGTTCTAAAACTGGTTGTCTAGGTGACGTCTTTGTAATTCCGCTCTCTTTGTATGTCCAGGAGATAAAAATGAAGATACAAGGGAATATGGGAATACAGTAAACTTTAAGTGATAGTCAAATGTTTTAAAACTGGTTGTCTAGGTGACGTCTTTGTAATTCCGTTCTCTTTGTATGTCCAAGTGATAAAAAATGAAGGTACAAGGGAAATATGGGAATACAGTAGACTTTAAGTGATAGTCAAATGTTCTAAAACTGGTTGTCTAGGTGACGTCTTTGTAATTCCGCTCTCTTTGTATGTCCAGGAGATAAAAATGAAGATACAAGGGAATATGGGAATACAGTAAACTTTAAGTGATAGTCAAATGTTTTAAAACTGGTTGTCTAGGTGACGTCTTTGAAATTCGTTTCTGTTCAAATTTCGAAGGGGTAAAAAAAGATGAATAACGGCTTTCTATTTTAACAATGAATATCTTAGAATGCTTTACAGTCATTTGACATAAAGTTATTGTTTTAACATGTAAATGTTTCTGTGAATTATGAATAAATAAATTAATGATTTACTTGGATTTGCTTATTTCTGTTGTAGATTCTGTTGTACGTATAATAGGAAACTGTATTGTTTCTTATATTTGGGTTTTACTCTAGTTTATCCTTTTTCCTTATATTCACTGTTTTCACTTTTATTTTAACCATTTTAACGTTTTAAATATTTTCTTGGTTTTTCCTAATATCAATATCAGATTGAGTTAGAAATCTTCCTGATATTTAGTATGGCTTCTTTCAGAACGGAAGTAAAGTCGGTGGTTACCTGTCGAGTTCTTACGGCACGTAAAAGCATTTCGAGTCTCTAAATATCGTAAATGTATGGTTTTTAAACTAAATTGTGTATAGTTGTTTTTCAGGAAATGAAAATTTTCGGGGATTTTTCAAGTAAGGGATCTTCGTGGAATATAATTATGTGAGAGTGGGGACTCTGGTTAAGATAATGATGACATAATTCTTGTATAGCTCTAACTTGATAGTTTTTCTGTTTAAAAATGAAAAATTGTATTTAAATGGACTTTAGCTTTTATAAATAGACATTCATGTGATTTTTCTGTGCAAGTTTAACCCAGCCAGCCGTTAGAACTCGAGCAAATATTGAGAACTTTACCATGGTAACTTTAAGCTAAATTAAAACAAACGAAAAGCGCGCGATGGTCTTTTAACGCACGTAGCGGCGTCGCTTTAAGGCAAGTCGGTGCTTTACTCTAGGGAATATCTGTAAGGTGGAATAGATTGCGTGAGATAATTGAGTAAACTGGAGGAGGAAAGAAAGCGTAATAAGATTCAGTCTACGGAATTAAAAGTTGAACTGAAAACGAGGAAATGTCTTTCTGCAGCATAAGTAAAACGTACGAGTAATTTATTTACGTGTTTGAGACGGTACAAAGATCTAGACGAAGAATTTGAACAAAATACTCCACTCAAAACGAATCTCTACATCGTCAGTGTTTGGAAAAATTTGGCTTTCTATTTCTAGAAGCAGGGGATTATGGAAGAAGGAGGGGATTAAGAAAGAAGGAGGGAGAGAGATAGAACGAGAAAAAGTCGAGTGGGAAAAGGAGAGAGGGTGGGGGGAGAGATTGAGACAGGGAACGAGAGGAAGGAGAGGTGTGATAGAAGCAGGGGATTATGGAAGAAGGAGGGGATTAAGAAAGAAGGAGGGAGAGAGATAGAATGAGCAAAAGTCAAGTGGGAAAGGGAGAGAGGGTGGGGGAGAGATGTTGGGAGGCAGAAAGGGAGATAGAGAGGAAATAGGGATTGAGAGAGGGAACGAAAGGCAGGGGAGGTGAGAAAGAAGGAAGGGAGTGTGAATGAAGGAGGGGATTATGAAAGAAGAAGGCAGAGAGGGAGGAGGAGAGGAAGGGAGTGGGAAAAGGAGAAAGGGTGGGGGGAGAGATTGAGACAGGGAACGAGAGGGAGGAGAGGTGTGAACGAAGGAGGGAATTATGAAAGAAGGAGGGGATTATGAAAGAAGGAGGGGATTATGTAAGAAGGAGGGAGAGAGGTAGAAGGAGTGGAAGGGAGTGGGGAAAGGAGAGTTAAGGAGAGATTGAGAGGGAACGAAAGGCAGGGGAGGTGTGAAAGAAGGTAGGGAGTGTGAATGTAGGAGGGGATTATGAAAGAAGGAGGGCGAGAGGGAGGATGAGAGGAAGGGAGTGGGAAAAGGAGAGAGGGTGGGGGAGAGATTGAGACAGGGAACGAGAGGGAGGAGAGGTGTGAAAGAAGGAGTGGATTATGAAAGAAGGAGGGGATTATGAAAGAAGGAGGGGATTATGTAAGAAGGAGGGAGAGAGGTAGAAGGAGTGGAAGGGAGTGGGGAAAGGAGAGTTAAGGAGAGATTGAGAGGGAACGAAAGGCAGGGGAGGTGTGAAAGAAGGTAGGGAGTGTGAATGTAGGAGGGGATTATGAAAGAAGGAGGGCGAGAGGGAGGATGAGAGGAAGGGAGTGGGAAAAGGAGAGAGGGTGGGGGAGAGATTGAGACAGGGAACGAGAGGGAGGAGAGGTGTGAAAGAAGGAGTGGATTATGAAAGGAGGAGGGAGAGAGGGAGAAGGAGTGGAATGTGAGTGGGAAAAGGAGAGAGGTTGGAAATCTTAAAGGGAGATAGAGAGTTAGTCAGAGGGAACGAGAGGAAGGGAGAGTATGTAAAGGGAGGGGGAGAGAAGGTGGAAGAAGGAGAGAGCGGAAAACGAAAGAGGATGCGAAGCAGAGGAGGGTCAGTACACGATATCTAGTAAGGTACTCCATAAAGTTTAATACTTTCATATTTCAACACGGGAAAAACCAGATTTTTTGTTGTTGTTGTAATTTACGTCTTCCAACGTCAAGTCAAATCGGACGATGAATGGAATGGGTGAAGTGATGCTCATATGAGCCCAGGGTCCATAGAGCTTAGAGTTTCCCGACGTTCTCCTTCAGGATAAGGTAAACACCGAAAAAACCCTATCCAGGTAACTCACACTGAATACGAACTCGTGACCTCTTGGACGTGAGGCAGGCTTGCTACCATCTACGCTACCGAGATGGGCGAGGTTTTGTTTTATGGGTGAAATTTGTGAATTAGTTTACAAGTGTTTGGGAACTGCAATGGTGAATTAATAAATCCAGGGCAGCGCACTTCTACACTCTTTTGTTCCAGTCCTGTCAGACGTAAAAACCTCATACATTATTAATTTTTTTAATACAACGCACATAATCCGGAGTATTTATGTCTTCAAAATTATACTTCTGCTGTAGAAATAAAATATGGGCTCCTTAAAACAGAAAACTTTCATCGGTGACAGCCGTTTTAGAGTATCATTCACCCAATTCATTACCAAGAAGGGTTATATCTCTTATAATTTCTCTGTATATTGATTATAAATTATTGCCATAGATGGCGCTTGTTCGACAGTTGCGTTACTAAGCCGATCGTCATATTTTTATACTTAAATGGCGACTTAACACGTTCGCAAGTCATAACCTAGTAATGTTCTGTACTCGGATTAGTTTTTGGGTGAATACGAATAATTATAATTAAAATTCTGTTAATGAAACTACACAATTCGCTGGTAAGACGTTAAAGATCTTCTGCGAAATATTAACAGAGTTGGTTTTGTAGATTTGTTTATAATTTGTGATCCCGCTAGATCACGTATTTCTTTCGGATGTGCTTTTGTTTCCTAACTCAGTTTCTGTAAGCAACTTTTATGCTTTACGTGTGTCTGATTCTTCCAGTTCATTGGTAAAGCGTGCTTTTAAGCCTTGATATGATGTACTTAATAATGGTTTGGTTATGTTTCGGCAACTTCGCGCCGAGAGATCCTATTTGGTCACGTCGTTGGTTACATTTGCAGTAATGAATTGAGATTCTACTTGCAAAAACCATATTCTTACCTTCTTGCGCCAGAATAGCGATATTTTCACAAGTTACTCTTGAAATGTCGTCGTTGTTTGGTATTTCGAGGCTCTCCCTTGGTTTTGAGATAGTATGTATATATATATAATTGCAGTACAAATTATGAAATACTCACAATATTACAGGATCATTACGTAGGGATCACCAGATACAGATTTGTTTGAGAATTTACATCTGTTTTATTTATCAAACATCTACGGGGATCTGCTGATAAGTTCCAAGCTTCACATAGAGATGTCGCCACTGGAACAGTTTGACATATAGTTTAACTCTGGACTAGCTTGTATCCATGGTTACAGGTCAACAATTTGTTTAGTTTTTTTTTAAGCATTTTAAACAAGGCAAATGTAGAGGTTTCACGAAAATGTAGGATTTGGGAAAACGAGCAGTGGCTAAATACGAGGCGTGGACGTAAAATAAGGTCTCCAAGGCGCTGTAGCCGTGAGGAACAACATTACGCGAGATCTGGCAACACTGTCGTGTAGCTTGGTTTCACTCCTTCAAATCCACACAACAACGAACCCGCTGCAACCATTAGTCTTGGCTGGGCAGCCGTTCGCGATGGAGCTTCCTATCACTTCCGCCAACAAGTGCCAGTTGCGTGCAGTGATCCGTTTTTTGAGTGCCAAGGGTACTAACCCCACTGAAATTCATCGTCGGTTATGCGAAATTTATGGGACACAGTGTATGGGCGTCAAAAACGTGCGAAAGTGGGGCAGAGAGTTCAAAGACGGACGTACAGACGTCCATGACGAACAGCGTTCTGGTCGGCCTTCGGTTTCAGCCGAAACAATTGCAAAAGTGGAGCAAGAAATGCTTAAAGATCGGCGTGTGACAGTTGACGAGCTGTGCGCACTTATCCCTAAAGTCAGTAAGAGTACGATTGACAAGATTTTGACCGAACATTTGCATTATCGCAAGGTGTGTGCGAGGTGGGTCCCCAAAATGCTCACCGAAGACCATAAACGGCAACGTGTTGAAGCGGCCCATCGATTGCTGGAGCGCTATACAGAACAGGGCGAGGAATTGTTGGATTCAATTGTCACTGGCGATGAAACCTGGGTGCACTACACAACACCAGAAACTAAAGAACGTTCTCGTCAGTGGCGGCTTTCGAATTCGCCGAAGCCGCGAAAGTTCAAACAGACATTTTCTGCCGGCAAAGTGATGGCCAGTGTGTTCTGGAACAGAAAAGCTGTATTGTTGTGCGAGTTTATGACTACCGGGACAACAATAAACGCCGCTAGCTAATGCGAGACTTTAAAAAAAAATTGCGACGTGCCATTCAAAATCGAAGGAGGGGAATGCTGACGAAGGGAGTAACTTTTCATTACGACGACGCTCGTCCCCATACTGCACATGCAACGGCTGATTTCCTGGCCCAGTTCGGATGTAACATCCTCACCCATCCCCCTACAGTCCAGACTTTAGCACCTAGTGTGAAGGTTGAAGTCACACTGAGTTGAAGTCACACCTGGTTGGGACACATTTCCAGACCGACGATGATTTGAAAAACGAGGTTGAGCGCTACCTGTGTAACTTGGCGGGAGAGTGCTATGACAAGGGTATACAAAAACTGCCACAGCGCATGCAAAATTGCATCGATTGCAATGGATACGTTGAAAAATAGCTGTAAGTTCCGCCTTTCTATCAATGTAACATTCCTTGATAATAACATGTCTTCTATATTAAATAAAATTGGAGACCTTATTTTACGTACACGATTTCCATTTAACGCCTAAAGAAATCAAGGAGGAAATGGACAGTACATTGAAAGACTCTGTCTCTTCATATACAATAATTAAAAGGTTGGTTGTAGAGTTCAAAATGGAACATACGAGTACTAGTGATGAGCCTCGCTCTGGACGTCCTGTGGAAGTCACAACTCCAGAGATCATTGAAAAAATTCATTGTTTAGTACTGTAAGACCGCAGATTAAAGCTGTTTGAGATAGCAGAGGCTGTAAACATATCAAAAGAACGTGCAGGTAATATTTTAAGTAGTATTTGGGGCTTTTACAAGATGTGTGCCGCGTTTGTTGACACCTGATCAAAAGTTGCAAAGAAAAACTGTTTCTGTTAAGAATTTGGAGCTCTACAGTAAAAATCCCAGTGAATTTTTGAGAGGGCTTGTTATCATAGATGAAACTTGGATACATCACTACACTCCAGAAAGTAAATGACAGTTAAAACTGTGAACTGCGCCAGGTGAACCAACTCCAAAAAAGATAAGGTCAATTTTGTCAGCTGACAAGGTTATGGCGAGTGTTTTCTGGGATGTATAGGGAATTATGTTTATTGATTACTTGGAGAAGAGTAAAAGTATTACTGATGACTACTATGCAAGCTCACTGCAACGTTTGAGTGATGAGGTAAAAGGAAAAAGAGTTCATTTGGCAAAGAATAAAATCTTGTTTCCTTACGACAATGCTCAGACATTGCAATGAGAAAAATGTGTGAATTAAAGTTTGAATTGCTTGTACATCCATCCTATTGGCCAGATCTAGCACTCAGCGACTACTACCTGATCCCGAACCTCAAAAGATGTCTTGGAGGACGTTGATTTCAGAGCAAGGAGGACTTCATTGATTTGGTAAAAAGCTATTTTGATGAACACGATAAATTGCACTACATAGATGGTTTAATTGAATTAGAAAACGGATAGGACAAGTGTATTAGCCTTTCTGGAGATTATATTGAGAAATAAAGAGAAAAAGGTCCAAGTATAGGTCACATAGTGCTACAGTTTATATATAAAAGCATGGTATTCTAAAATGTTAACGTGGTTCATGTTTCCTGATTGCTGTTGTCATGACAACAAACTTAGTAATCATTTGTCGAATGTTTTATCTGTATCTGATAAAACTGAACTTGAAGAATTGAACTTTAATACGTAATGTGGACGAATAAACAACAACTCTTATATGGAAACAAAATTAACCAGTTACTTTAAGTATTCTGATAACACGAGCTGCACTTTACGGTTTTAATAACCTCTGGAAGTCCATTTTGTAGTAATATCTGCGTAGTTATGTCCTCTGGGAACGTTCCTTTTGATTTTATTCTCTATCACGAAGAATTTTGTGATAGAGAATAAATGTTTAAACGAATTTGTTATGTTGCTTTCATAGTACCTTCTTTACTCCCTCTTGTACTTCTAATCTAGGTACTTACACATTTATACAGGCTGTTTCGTTGCATATTTCGTGAATATAGTAGGCTTTGGAACAGTGATATGTTTTAAAAGCTAATGCAAGTCTTTGGAACTCCATTTTCTTTGCATTTTCAGCACGTGAAAGCAATAACAAACTTTATATTTGAAAAACTGGGCAAGTTTATAGAAAATTTAAGCCAGTAACAAAGGATATCTTCGAAAAAAGTTCACATAAATCGTGTTAGAGTGACATCTAGTGGTGAAACATAATAGTCGTACTTATGTGAGTAATATTCACAGAAAAGTATGTGAAACATTGGCAGAACTTTGGCCTTCCTTAAATTATTCGTTCCCAGGTTTGCAAATGCTGCGTAGGATATCGACCAGAATGGTTTGGTATTAGTTCATTTCTCTACAACGCGTTACATCAACAATTCGATATTCAGGATTCATCAGAAGCAGGTGTTTTGATATCACTTGAATCCAAACAAGAGAAAATCATTTTTACAAAATAGTCTCTGTGTTATTCTGAAAATATAATCAAATTCGAAATATGCATTTAAGTCCATGTTCCAAGGATACGAAAATACAATTTTAAATAAAATTCTCCAGCCCAAACTACCGAAATGTATGCGATCCCAAAGTCACAATGTTTTAATAACCCTTACTTAAGAAAGCTTATTATTTTCTTGTTTTAAGCAAGGCCTCAGCAGGGCGTGCTAAGTAATTTTATACAAATAGAAAACTGTGTTCAACCAACGTTACAGAGCAGTTAATTTACACAAAAACATTTTAAAGCTTTCTATTTTAGCAAGTGGCTATAAGGATCTTGTTTAAAATGTTGCGTGTTTAATTTTTAATGCCTTTTTATACCAGAAAATTGTAAGAGGTACAGAACACCCTCCCATAAAAGGTAGATTATATTTTTTGAGCAATTAGCAATTCCAGAGATATTTTTTCTTGTAGGTTTCAAATATTTCACACTTTTTCTAGCTTCAAAATCGCCATTCATTTCTTTTTACCTCTTGCTCATACAAAGAGAATGGAATTTCAAAGACCGTCACCCAGACAACCAGTTTTAAAACATTTGACTATCACTTAAAGTCTACTGTATTCTCATATTTCCTTGTACCTTCATGTTTTATCTCTTGGACATACAAAGAGAACGGAATTTCAAAGACGTCACCTATAAAACCAGTTTTAAACATTTGACTATCACTTAAAGCCTACTGCATTCCTATATTCCCTTGTACCTCCATTTTTTATCTCTTGGACATACAAAGAGAACGGAATTTCAAAGACGTCACCTAGATAACCAGTTTTAAACATTTGACTATCACTTAAAACCTACTGCATTCCTATATTCCCTTGTACCTCCATTTTTTATCTCTTGGACATACAAAGAGAACGGAATTTCAAAGACATCACCTAGATAACCAGTTTTAAACATTTGACTATCACTTAAAGTCTACTGTATTTCCATATTCCCTTGTACCTTCATCTTTTTATCTCTTGGATATACAAAGGGAACGGAATTTCAAAGACGTCACCTAGATAACCAGTTTTAAACATTTGACTATCACTTAAAGTGTACTGTATTTCCATATTCCCTTGTACCTTCATCTTTTTATCTCTTGGATATACAAAGAGAACGGAATTTCAAAGACGTCACCTAGTTAACCAGTTTTAAACATTTGACTATCACTTAAAGTCTACTGTATTCCCATATTCCCTTGTACCTTCATCTTTTTATCTCTTGGATATACAAAGAGAACGGAATTTCAAAGACGTCACCTAGTTAACCAGTTTTAAACATTTGACTATCACTTAAAGTCTACTGTATTCCCATATTCCCTTGTACCTTCATCTTTTTATCTCTTGGATATACAAAGAGAACGGAATTTCAAAGACGTCACCTAGATAACCAGTTTTAAACATTTGACTATCACTTAAAGTCTACTGTATTCCCATATTCCCTTGAATCTTCATCTTTTTAACTCTTGGATATACAAAGAGAACGGAATTTCAAAGACGTCACCTAGATAACCAGTTTTAAACATTTGACTATCACTTAAAGTCTACTGTATTTCCATATTCCCTTGTACCTTCATCTTTTTATCTCTTGGATATACAAAGAGAACGGAATTTCAAAGACGTCACCTAGATAACCAGTTTTAAACATTTGACTATCACTTAAAGTCTACTGTATTCCCATATTCCCTTGTACCTTCATCTTTTTAACTCTTGGATATACAAAGAGAACGGAATTTCAAAGACGACACCTAGATAACCAGTTTTAAACATTTGACTATCACTTAAAGTCTACTGTATTCTCTTGTAACTACAACAAGGTTATGTTTACCTCGATGAACGTGTATGTATGTTTAGTTAACGGAAGTTATCCCTGAAATCGCGTTGCCTGGTGGTGGATGGGAACTCTGAGGTTGTTCACTAATAAATAACGAACCTTCACCTGCCTGCGAAACCCATTACACCCCCCACCCCCTTTTGGTGGGCAAGTAAAAAAGGATACGGTATTGGAAGTCGGTAAAGGCAATATTTTATTAGCACCAAAACGTACTTGTTTCCTCTTGCTCCGAGGTTGCAGCTTTGCTTTGTTGTATTGTTTTGAATTGCAATTGTTTAATGCAACAATCTGATGTTAAATTTCGTTCTCTGTTTCCATGACTATGACAAGTTCCGGAGCCGTGGCTCCTTTGTGCCTATGGCCCTAAAGGGTATGTCTTAAGGTTGTAAGACGTAATAATAGGTTCCAGGGACTTCCCCAATCCGAGAATAAGAATTTTCAAAGAGCAAATTCCATGCTCTACATCACGAAAGCTCCCGCCTGAAGGTCGGTCATAGGAGCCTCCCGAACTAGAACCAAAGACACTACCTAAGCCCTCTATATGCTCATATTCCCTTTGTACCTTCAAGAAGACATGTTTTACATACGTTATTTCAATTAACACGAGGTCCCCACGGGGTTCCTGCGTACTATTCTACATTATTCGAGTTTTATATTAGACTAATTCGTTTAAAAGTCGATAAATATATGCTTATGTCATCAAATTGCCTATACAATAAACTCATAAATAAATATTTCTCAACAATAGTCTGTTTCACGCAAATTTTGCAATATTTTTAACATATAAAGTCAGAATATATTGATAAAACGTATTCCTTATTCAGTTTCACTGTTAAATTTCTTGTTTCCCTTTAAGATCTCCTTGACAACGCCATTTTCAGGATCTTGTATGTTATTAAGCCATGTTCATGGTTTATATTACATGAATCAGGTTAAAAGTCCGTTACAATTAGTAGCATTTATTGTTTATTTCGTCAAATTGTCTACGTAATACATTTACAAATTAGCATTACTCACCGATCGTCTGTTTCACGTAGATTTTGAAATATTTTTAACTTATAAATTCACAATATATTGATAAAACACATTTGAAATAGACATTCCGTGTTACATTTCTTGTTTCTGGTAAACGCCGTCTTGGCAACGCAACTTTTCACGATCGCCCCTGGCTTTCTCTTTTATAATTTAATATTTGTAATCAATTTCTATTACTATTTTGCAATTATTTCTTTAATACTTGATTATATGTAACGAACGAAATAACAAAATGTTATTATTTATCCCTCGCTTGGATAAATTAACCAGAATCTCTGTAAATTAACAGAAATTAAACAATAATTTGCGTGAAGTCTTGCACAGAAACATACATTTCTCACTAAACAGAAGAATAAACACTTCTAAGACATGGATTTAGAATGAAAATTTCCGTATCGAAGTTTTGGGTGGAATGTAATACCACTACATACGTAAACTGAAAACATGGTATTGTTCGCGTACGACTGGCAACCCTGTTTCTCTCCCCTCCATTAATTTTTGCTTGTTTTCTCTTCTCCCCTCTCGTCCTCTCTTACGTTACGTTCTCCACACTTATTTTCCCTCCCTTTTTCTCTCTTATCTGTGTTCGCTACCATCTTCTACTCCCCTCTCTTCTTCAGTCTCTCCATTCCGTAGCAGCTGTCTTTCTCTTTTCTTGTTTGCAGCTATTTCTCCCCCCATTGCCTTCTCCTCGTCTAGTTTTTCTTCACTTTCCTGTGCTCTATCTTCCTTTTTTATCCTTTTAAGAGGACTTGTGTGTTTACTTTTACCAAACGCGAAGTATTTAACTCATTGTTTTGAATTCTGCACAACATCTATGTAATATAAAGAAGTTTGGTGTATTTGTTATCAAAATGTGGATAACATACTCGAAAATTGACCTTAAAACTAGCATGAGTATCTCCTTATAAAGTTCTTATTAAATATTGTCAATGTTTACTTAAAATACATTATTAAAAACCTAATTAACGCAATATATGCATCTAATTTAAGCTTCTGGAAGTTAAAACTGTGAACATTAATAAAATCCCTAATTGTTGCCTTATGTCATTACCTAACTCATTTATTTTCACTCCAGCAACAGAAATATTTACAGAAAAACATTCCTAGAGAATCGAAAGTACATGACTTAAGGCTAGCACTGTCACTATATAAACCATGTCTATCAAGGAAAACAAATGAACAGAATTTCCATGGAGATCAAATGAAAAAGATGTTTCCAAATCTAGATTGCTGTGACTTTTGTGTCTTACGCAGTAAAGATTTTAGCGGTCGAGTATTTGTGTATCTTGTTTCATATTTCTACAAAAGTAGTTGTGTTTTTAAGAGTGTTTAAGTATTTAAAATAAATACAAACAAATAACTTGCATATCTTTGGAAAAC
Source organism: Mantis religiosa (assembly GCA_030765055.1). Taxonomy (NCBI): domain Eukaryota; kingdom Metazoa; phylum Arthropoda; class Insecta; order Mantodea; family Mantidae; genus Mantis; species Mantis religiosa. The sequence goes on along the minus strand of CM060958.1, from coordinate 143,103,069 downwards.
CTTTGGATGAAATAAACTAGTTTGGCGAAATGGCGATCTTGCGTTGTTTTTATGTTCTTCTATTTTTGTTACTATAGCAGCCGTAATGAACTCGACAGGAATGTAAGAAAAAAGACGAAAGACCCGTGTGTTTAGTTGATTAATCTGCTAGTTTAAAATGGCGATAAATAAACTGAAATTTGTTACATTTTATAACGTTTGGGACGATCTCAAAATGAAGTAGGGGCGGTTGAAATCATTATCTGCCCGTAGTAAATACATCCACATTATTTCACTATCCATTTTTCAACACATTTTAAAGACCACTTCTATATTATAGTGGTAGCGTATCAAGAGGTCCCAAGTTCGAATCTCGATTAAGGTGAGCTGTATGGATAAGACTTTTTAATATCCTGAAAGATGAGCATCGCGATCTTAAGCTTATTTCATAATTTTTTTGTGGGTGGGTTCCAAAATATGTATAAAAACACTACAAATTTTGATATAATCTACACATATCTGTTTGCTTGGCTACAAAAATGTAAAAGCGTCGTTATTTTATCATATTCTAGGTCAAGAATTGAAGTAATAGCTTTAACTTAAAAACAAAAAAGAAAAAATATAAGATAAATTCATTGTTTGGTTAAACAAATACAAAATTTAAATATGTATATAGTCTCCCAGTAGTTTCTTGCACACTGTGGATTAACAGACGTCCTGGAAGAAAAGAGAACCAAAATTCAAAATAAAGTACCACTGGAATCACTTAACCGTATCATCAAGAAGAAAATAAATGATTATAAATCTAAATTTACCTCAAATATGTTCAATTCCAAAGGAGGAAATTCTTAAAAAACTTAAAACTAATTTGTGAACTACTTCGAAAATCAGACTTGTCACTAGACATGACATGATGCATTAGCATCATCTCCAAATTGTTTTTATGCATCAAGGAAGAAGAAACGAATTTGGAACATATATTTGGCTGAGAACAACTTCAAAACTATCAAGACTTAACCTAAAAATATTGGGAGGCAAGTAGGAGAATGCCTTTGCTGTAAGTACATGCATGCACGCATTCGCTTTGTACGACCAGTAGAAAAAAAAGAGTGATCACGATCTTCTATTGAAAAGTCGAAGCAATAACAAGAATATTTCGGAAATGGCTTGATACACAAAGCATATTAATAAATACGTAAAATATAAACTTATTAACTGTGAAGCAAACAAATATGTACAATTATAATAATTTTTGTCTTAAAACTTCACCTGTCTTATAAGAAATTATGATAATTCTTATAAATTCTCCAGGATCACGATTTCATGTAAACTTATACACATCTTCAGCTGAAAAACAAAGCTGTCGCCATAGTTACGAACGCTAGGTTGTTCAATAAAGAATGATCAGATTTTTTTTTTTTTTTTTTTTTTTTTTTTTTTTTTTTTTTTTTTTTTTTTGGACAACGCACCTTTACTCATTCTCATAACTTTGATGGTCCTTCTCAAATTAGTCTCTCCTGAATGCGATACACTTGTCCCAGCGTTTCTGCCAGTCTTCAAAGACATGCTGAAAACCATTTTTTGAGAGATTCTTCAAAATTTACTCCGCAGCCTTCACCACTGCTTCTGATGATGGATAATGTCTGTGAGAACCAGGTAAGTTCAGACATGTTCAGTATCGCCTACAGCTGCAATGGAGGTAACACGCGAGGAACAACACGCGGCTGTAAAATTCTGCTTTCGTCTCAACAAATCTTCAGTTGAGGCCTATACAATGTTACAGGAGGTCTATGGAGAGTCTGTTCTTCTCTACAGCACAGCTCGAAGGTGGTTTAAAATGTTCAAAGAGGGGAGACAATCAATTTCAAAGGAAGGTGGACCCGGTGATCCAGTTACTGCTCTTACGGAAGAAAATATCAATACTGCTGCTGTCATTGTGAGAGAGGATCGACGAATCACCTTAAGATCAGTTTCTGAAATACTGGACATTTCATTGGGTGCCACCCACACGTTGGTGACAGAAACATTACACATGAGACGTGTTTGTGCGCGATGGGTTCCAAAACTGTTGATTCCCGAACAAAAGGACATCCGCATGTAGGTCTGCATGCAGTTAAAGTTGATGGTAGAGGAAGATCCGGAGTTTCTTTCAAACGTAATCACTGCTGATGAAACTTGGCTACATCATTTTGATCCTGAGAGCAAACAGCAAGGCTCAGTGTGGAAATATCCTCCATCACCAACCCCCAAAAAAGCAAAAGTGGTTGTTTCTGCTGGGAAAGTTATGGTTATCTCATTCTTTGATATTCATGGAATGGTTTATCAGCATGTTGTACCTGCACACACATCAGTAACTGGACAATACTACAGAGATGTCCTGAAAACATTGCAGGTCCATATCAGACGCAAAAGACCACATTTCCATGAAGCAGGCTGGATGGTGCATAACGATAGTGCGCGGAAGCATATTGCCAATGTTGTTGCTCAATATCTCGCAAAGCTCAACGTGAAGTACATCCCTCACCCTCCCTATAGTCCGGATTTAGCCTCATGTGACTTTTTCTATTCCCTAACTTGAAGAAACGCCTTCGTGGGAGGCATTATCCATCATCAGAAGCAGTGGTGAAGGCTGCGGAGGCGATTTTGAAGGATCTCTCAAAAATGGTTTCCAGCATGTCTTTGAAGACTGGCAGAAACGCTGGGACAAGTGCATCACATTCAGGGGAGACTATTTTGAGAAGGACCATCAAAATTATGAGGATGACTAAAGGTACGTTGTCAAAAAATATTGTGATCATTCTTTATTGAACAGCCCGTGTAGTATAAAAAAATTACTGCATTTCTCTAAAAAAAGGTGAAATTCCTAATAATAAAAAATTTGGTATTTATCGATTTGATTGTTTAGATTGTGATCGGATTTACATTGGTAGGATGAAACGTTATTTAGAAACTTGAAGGAAAGGTTTTTTTGTAACATTAAGGATAAACAAACTGATAAATCTATCGTAGCAGATCATTTTTGGTCATTTAACCATAAAATAAATGCAGAAGTTAAATTATTAAAACAATTAAATGTCCCGATAGTTTTAATGGTTTGCGAAAATATATTTATTTTAAAAGTAAACATCGCATAATAAGTTTTGAAATTCCAGCAGTTGATTCTGTTCTTAAGTTTGTTTCGTTTTCAGATTTTGGTAATACTGGAAAAACATAACAACGTGGAAACTTCCTTTAACGTTTGTTTTTTTCCAGTGGTTTTCTTTGACTGACGACGTGAACAGGAGTTCGTGAAATCGACTTCAACTAATTAAACTATCAACAAAAATCAATATATTTTTCTTGAGATAAGTGAAGCGTTTTGTTACAAGTAATTATGTTTGTATAATAACAAGAATTTTTCGGAAATGGCTTGCTAGAAAAAAACAACATATATTAATATTTCGTGTATCTTATACAAAAGTAATTCAGAATTAAGAGAACTTCTAAGAATATTCAAATATTTCAAATTAATTCAAAAAGAAATATTCCCAGAAAATTCAAGATAAATTTAGTAATTATCAATAAAATCAAAATTTTCTAAAAAAAAAAAAAAAAAAAATCCTGTAAAAGGTACTTAAAGTGGAGGAATTTGCCTGAAAATGGTATTTAGAAACATTCTGGTATCGAATTTTTAATTATGCTTTAATTAAAAAATCCTTCCTTATTATTATGTTGAGTTAGTGAACAAACGAAGCGCGTTTTGATTGAAAAATGAGCGCAGTGTGATTGTTGCGCTCCGGCCGGCAGTCCCGGAAATCTCCGGCAGGTACATACCTAGACGGTGGAGATTTTCGGAGATTACCTACCCCCCGGAAATATTTGGGGTATAATATTGACACATTTTATTGTTCTAGTACACGTCTGTCTCACCCCCTGGACCATCATCATGTTCGCGTTATATTGATCTGCGAGAGTGGTGCTATCTAGCGGCGAGGAGGCGTGGCGGCGGGGCAGGAGGCCCCGAGTACAGCCGAGCCAATCCGAGACCAGAGCAGTCACAGTTTGAACTCTGGTGGTACACGGTCGCCTGCTTCGTCGGTTTCCGCTCGATATTCTGGACCAGCAGCAAGCCTGTGTGTGTTTAGTGTTGTGATATCATGACCTCTCTGTTAGAAACAGTGCATTGTTGACACAGCAACAATGGATTCAGGATTACTCCTCGCCGTGATCGCCATTGTTGTCCTGGTGCCAGCACCGCCACCCGGTGAGTACGGTGTAGGTTATGATTGTCACACAGTGCTAGTGCAGTGTTTTTGTGTATGTGTGTGTGTGGACCAAGTGACACAAGAGGGAGGTCAAATGCGCCAAGCGTCACACAGCTGTCAGCTACTTGCTTACTTGTGTCTGTAAGCAAAACTCCGGGAATCTCCTCACTTCATTCTGGATGACTTTTGGTAAACTGTAAGAAATAGACAAAATATTATTACACATAAAAATATAACCTTGTTAAAACGCACAATTTATGTGAAATCGACTTCTCTGTAGAGTTCTGTGGTGGTTCCTGTTTTTGTCGTGGACAGGCGAAGAGACGATGTTCCTCCGTGGTCTAGGGGTAACATGCTAACTAGGTCGGGGTTTCAAAACAGGCGTGCAGCGATGGAAGTTTTCGTGCGGAAAAATCCTTAGTGTCGCTTCCTTTGGAAGGGAAGCAAAGTCGGTGATCCCGTGTTTAGGCCTCTCAGCAAAGTTATACAGTGAAATGCGACGCACTTAATTGAAAACTCTATTCCATTTCTTAAAAGATTTGACAGTTAACTTTAAAGTTTTACTGCATTCCCATATTCCTCCTGTATTAACAACAATGTATAAAGACACTGTAGAAGGGAAGGCACGCCTCTCTGGCGTAGTGGCAGCGTGTCAAGGGGTCCCGAGTTCGAATATCGGTCAGGGTAGTAAGGTGAACTTGAACATCATTTCATTCGTCGTCCGATATGACTTAACATTCTTATCCTGAAAGATGAAAGTCTGGTAACTCTAAGCTCTATGTACCCTGTACTTATTTGAACATCATTTCATTCGTCGTCCGATATGACTTAACATTCTTATATTGAAAGATGAATGTCTGGTAACTCTAAGCTCTATGTACCCTGTACTCATTTGAACATCATTTCATTCATCGTCCGATATGACTTAACGTTGGAGGTTTTCTCTTATCCTGAAAGATGAATGTCTGGTAACTCTAAGCTCTATGTACCCTGTACTTATTTGAACATCATTTCATTCATCGTCCGATATGACTTAACGTTGGAGGTTTTCTCTTATTCTGAAAGATGAATGTCTGGTAACTCTAAGCTCTATGTACCCTGTACTCATTTGAACATCATTTCATTCATCGTCCGATATGACTTAACGTTGGAGGTTTTCTCTTATCCTGAAAGATGAATGTCTGGTAACTCTAAGCTCTATGTGCATTGTACTCATTTGAACATCATTTCATTCATCGTCCGATATGACTTAACGTTGGATGTTTTCTCTTATCCTGAAAGATGAATGTCTGGTAACTCTAAGCTCTATGTACCCTGTACTCATTTGAACATCATTTCATTCATCGTCCGATATGACTTAGCGTTGGAGGTTTTCTCTTATTCTGAAAGATGAATGTCTGGTAACTCTAAGCTCTATGTACCCTGTACTCATTTGAACATCATTTCATTCATCGTCCGATATGACTTAACGTTGGAGGTTTTCTCTTATCCTGAAAGATGAATGTCTGGTAACTCTAAGCTCTATGCACCCTGTACTCAGTTGACCATTTTATTCATCGTCCGATACGACTTAACGTTTGGAGGTTTTCTCCTATCCCGAAAGATGAATGTCTGGTAACTCTAACCTCTATGTACCCTGTACTCAGTTGAACATCATTTTATTTATCGTCCGATAAGACTTAACATTGGAGGTTTTCTCTTATCCTGAAAGATTAATGTCTGGTTACTCTAAGCTCTACGTACCCTGTACTTATTTGAACATCATTTCATTCATTGTCCGATATGACTTAACGTTGGACGTTTTCTCTTATCCTGAAAGATGAATGTCTGGTTACTCTAAGCTCTATGTATCCTGTACTTATTTGTACATCATTTCATTCATCGTCCGATAAGACTTAACGTTGGAGGTTTTCTCTTATCCTGAAAGATGAATGTCTGGTAACTCTAAGCTCTATGTACCTGTACTTATTTGAACATCATTTCATTCATCGTCCGATATGACGTAACGTTGAAGGTTTTCTCTTATCCTGAAAGATGAATGTCTGGTAACTCTAAGCTCTATGTATCCTGTACTTATTTGAACATCATTTCATTCATCGTCCGATATGACTTAACGTTGGAGGTTTTCTCTTATCCTGAAAGATGAATGTCTGGTAACTCTAAGCTCTGTGTATCCTGTACTTATTTGAACATCATTTCATTCATCGTCCGATAGGACTTAACGTTGGAGGTTTTCTCTTATCCTGAAAGATGAATGTCTGGTAACTCTAAGCTCTATGTACCCTGTACTTATTTGAACATCATTTCATTCATCGTCCGATATGACTTAACGTTGGAGGTTTTCTCTTACCCTGAAAGATGAATGTCTGGTAACTCTAAGGTCTATGTATCCTGTACTCATTTGAGCATCATCGTCAGATGTGACTTATTATTGGAGGTCGTAAATAAAAAAATAAATAAAAAAATAAAATACAAAAATAAGTAAAAAAGGAATATGAGAATACAGTAGACTTTAAGTGATAGTCAAATGTTTTAAAACTGGTTGTCTAGGTGACGTCTTGGGAATTGTATTCACTTTATATACAAGTAGAAAACAAATGAATTACCGTTTGAGTAATGTGTACATATTGGAGAATTCAAACAAATAACAAATATATCTCAGAAATTCTTCAGAAAAGAAAAGTCCACATAAATTGTGTTTTAACAAGATTTACATTTTTTGTTTTGTCTATCTCTTACACGTATATAAGTCATTTAGAATGAAGAAACTTTTGAGGGCATTCACGGTATAACATATAACGTTTGACTTTTCAGCTATGATATTCACACATAAAAGTGTGTTTTTTAATCTGGAAACCTTAATACTTGTTTAAGCACGTACGTTGTCTCCCTAGATTACATATTCTGAACTCGCGTTTTATTAAATTCATTATAATAAGACCAGGATTTTGAATACCTAAAGAATATTAAAAAGAATTACCTTAAATTAATGATTTTTATGTCCTTAAAATTCAAAAAGGAAGGTTAAAGTGCAAAGAATTGCTTAATTCATAAATTGTATTTGATTTCCAATTCCAAGAAAATAGTTTTGCTTTCGGAAGGACGAAATACCTCAAACGCTATCTTTTGTTTCAGTGGCGTGGTGAGACCCTCGAAAGTAGCCGGTAAATTGCAATTGACGTAGACGGTTCAGTTGCACAAGTCCAAGACTTTCATAATATTCGAATAGACAAGGCATATTCTAAAACATTTCCTACAAGTTTTAGATTTGGAGGCTGCGAAACGCAATGACGCAACCAAACTCGAGAAAAGTGACAACATAGATTTGGTCTTCAGAACAACCTACTAGTTCTAACAAATACGACCTGTTAAGATATAATAAGATGTTATAAATGATATATCTTTTCTACATAGCATCACAAAAGGTTTCAAATTTAATCGAAATCCCGACCGTAATTGTCACGTTTCATTTATCAGTTCGCTACTAACAGATGACTCGCGTTTTGTGCAATTTTAACCGTAGTTTATTAAGCGACATTCAACTGTTTCGAACTGACTTTGAATTTATATTCAAAGAAGACGTAAAAGAAAGGAAAAAATAAATAAAGAATAGCAAATTGCGCTTGGTTAAAGCATATACAAAATATCTGACAAAATCTAACAGAGAAGACGTACATATTTAATGAGATAAAAGTTAAAACCACCAGCGTTCTCATTTTTAAGCCATATTTTGATCTTTAAAAGCAAAACAGACCACTTTTATAAGTTTTTGTTCAAACATACCTGCATTTTCACTCTTTCGGGGTCAAGTCTATTCTTTTTCTGTCACACATGAGTCCTGCTGTACTAAGTCTTTCAGGGAAAACTGTTGCTGGTGGAATACACAAATATTTTGTTTAGTTTTGGAAATTTTGAATTTGTTTTCCAGTAATTCAGTATACTACGAGCGCTGTTCAATAAAGAATGATCATAATTTTTTTACGGTCATAATTTATCGCACTAAAATGTAATCTTATTATATTCTGTTAGCTTAATGTGAAAGAAAAAAAAAAAAAAAAAAACACGCCGTTTTAGTTTCACTGTTGGTACTATGGATCCCGCCTGTGAGAACCAGGCAAATTCAGACATGCTCAGTATTGCCTACCGCTGCAATGGAGGTAACACGCGAGGAACAATATGCAGTTTTGAAATTCTGCTTTCGCCTCAACAAATCTTCAGTTGAGACCAATACAATGTTACAGGAGGCCTATGGAGAGTATTATATTTCCTACAGCACAGGTCGAAGGCTACAATGTTTAAAGAGAGGGGGGCAATCAATTTCAAAGGAAGGTGGACCCGGTGCTCCAGTTACTGCTCTTACGGAAGAAAACATCAACACTGCTGCTGCCATTGTGAGAGAGGATCGACGAATTACCTTAAGATCACTTTCTGAAATACTGAACATTTCATTGGGTGCCACCCACACGTTGGTGACAGAAACATTACACATGAGACGTGTTTGTGCGCGATGGGTTCCAAGACTGTTGATTCCCGAACAAAAGAACATTCACATGCAGGTCTGCATACAGTCAAAGTTGATGTTAGAGGAAGATCCGGAGTTTCTTTCAAAGGTAATCACTGGTGATGAAACTTGGCTACATCATTTTGATCCTAAGAGCAAACAGCAAAGCTCAGTGTGGAAATCTCCTTCATCACAAATCCCCCAAAAAAGCAAAAGTGGTTGCTTCTGCTGAGAAGTTATGGTCATCTCAATCTTTGATATTTATGGAATAGTTTATCAGTAAGTTGTATCTGCACACACATCAGTAACTGGGTAATACTACAGGGATGTCCTGATAACATTGCAAGTCCATATCAGACGCAAAAGACCACATTTCCGTGAAGCAGACTGGATGCTGCACCACGATAATGCGGGGCCACATATTGCCAATGTTGTTGCTGAATATCTTGCAAAAATCAACGTGAAGTGGATCCCTCACCCTCTCTATAGTCCGGATTTAGCCCCATGTGACTGTTTTCTATTCCCTAACTTAAAGAAACGCCTTCGTGGGAGTCATTATCCATCATCAGAAGCAGTGGTGAAGGCTGCGGAGGCGATTTTGAAGGATCTCTCAAAAATGGTTTCCAGACAAATGTCTTTGAAGACTGGCAGAAACGCTGGGACAAGTGCATCGCATTCAGGGGAGACTATTTTGAGAAGCACCATCAAAATTATGAGGATGAGTAAAGGTGCGTTGTGAAAAAAATTGTCATCATTGTTTATTGAACAGCCGTCGTAGAAAGTGGAGGTGACAAATCGTCGTTGAGATATATAGTGATCTCTTCTTAGGAACTGTTAACTGACAGTTGACAAACGATTATTTTCTTCTATAATGCTACTGTGCAGACAATTTCTCGGGTTTTGTAATGTTCTACTTGCAGCAACATTGCAATACCATGCAAGTATCATATCGCGGTATTTATTTTCCATTTATATATAAGTTTACATAACTCGTAAACCTGATGAAAACGCACTTTACGAAAAGCTTATCGAGGAAAGACACGCTTTATTTGGAATAACTCTCGAGCTTCATTTCGCACGATTCCATGGAAACGGTATGTAATTTTAAGATCAAGATATAGCTTTCAGTTGTTAAAACATTTGAACAGTAGCTGTTCCCTTTTCTGTTGTTTTAATTCTCACCATAGTACAACATTTTAACGCACTTACGGAGTTACATGTTGTTTCTACATTATACTTACATAGAATATATAATAAGCAAACAGTTTTGCCCGCCTCGGTAGTCTAGATGGTAGCAAGTCTGCCTCACGCTAAAGAGGTCCCGAGTTCGAATCTCGGCCAGGGTGAGTTATCTGGATAAGGTTTTTCCGGGGTTCTCCATTATCCTTAAAGACGAATGTCGGGTAACTCTAAGCTCCATCATGGATCCTGGAATCATTTGAGCATCATTTCACAAATTCATCGTCCGAAACGACTTAACGTTGGAGGACGTAAATTACAAAAAAAAAAAAAAAAAAAAAAAAAAAAAAAAAACATAAACAAAAAAAAAAAAAAAAAAAAAAAAACAGAGTTTTCTAAATTTCTGGTTGTTATATTATTTTTTAAAAAAGGCATTTACCATTTTGATTCAATTAGAAGATATTTGCGTGATAAATTATATATATATATATATATATATATATATATATATTCAATTTTGCTTTAAAATAGCAGATTTTATATAACAAGTAGTAACTTTTTGTGGAATTAGTAAATTCCGAAATATTCCTATTTAGTTGTTTAAATAGTTTTATGAAATAGAAAGTCGTTATTCATTATTTTATCTCTTGGACATACAAAGAGAACGGATTTACAAAGACTTCACCTAGATTACCTGTTTTAAAACATTTGACTATTACTTAAAGTCTACTGTATTCCCATATTCCCTTGTACCTTCATTTTTTTTCTCTTGGACATACAAAGAGAACGGATTTACAAAGACTTCACCTAGATTACCTGTTTTAAAACATTTGACTGTCACTTAGTCAAACGCAACTATACACAATGACAGTAAACTTGTGCGAGTATTATTATGTCTCAATAGAAACACCAAGGACTATAAAAAATATATTTCCTTACCAATGGAACATTCACTTATGAAACAAAATGGCAGAAAGTGTAGAAATATATTCACTTTAGAAGACTTCCATTCTTAAATGCAATTATTTGTTCGTTTACTAATTTTCTCGGTATAAATTATGGCTAATGCTTATTTTATTGGAAGAAGATACAATTAAAAATAAAATGTATCTAAGGAACAGAATCACAGTTTGTTAAAAATTGTTGTAAATAACTATATATTTCCTTAATCATTGTGAGATATTACTGGTGCTGCCATCTCTGGACAGCAAGATGCGATAACTTTGTACATGTATCTGTCATAGACAAAATTTCTTTCGTAGCACATGAGCAACATAATTAAAAGAATGTCATGTGTGTAAGTAAACTAATAGGTTACATTCGGTATAGAATATCAGCGTCTTTAAAAAATGGATACACTTGAAAGCGCTAAGATATTACGTTGTTAAACTGCTCTGAACAACAGTAGTGGGATGTCCATTGTCTGGCATACCGGGAGAGATTTTAATCTAAGTAAAATATAAGGACCCTGCGCTCTGCACTGTCGCGGCTTCTTGGAACTGTCACCCTCTTTGTCCTCTCGCCTCATCCTTCCTCCCGAGGATGCCCCACTTGGGACATAGGTACAATAGATCAAGACTGGTCGCAGTAATCCTGTTCCTGACATTCTGGCCTCAACCACATTGTCAAATGTTTTTTTCCAACCACTTTAACCCCCATTTCTGGCATTTTATATAGGCTTCCTCTTAGAGCCATCATTGCTGCTTTTCCTTTTCCCAGTGCAGATTTCCTTTGTTTTCCCCATTTGCCTCTTGTGTTGATTTCTAATCCCAATTAAGTATAATCACGCACTAATTTGTATTCAACATCCCCCTTCTTCCACTCCTCATATTTACTAAATTTAGCTCCTTTCTTAAATACTGAAATTTGAGTTTTATTCTATTCAGACACATACTCTAAACAGTATGTATCTACCTCTTGTAAAGACAATTTTAACGCGTTAATGGTAATCGAACCTACTGCCAAGTCATCCTACATTTTCTAGGAGCACTCTCAGTTGTCCTGTATATTCTGAACTACTTTTGTATAATCGGTAAGCTGTAAGACAGACAAAAGCATGACGGCATCACCTAGCTACGCGCTCCTTTTTCGAAAAAATGTGACGATCGCAAATGAACGTCCCAGTTTAGATAGAAGACTGTGTTTTGTTTTGAAGGCAGTAGGAATGACTTGTTGCTGGGAACGGCAGCTGGACGACCTCCACTCGCCACCACCTGCTTCTTTTGTCAGCTTGCACCTGCAGCAGGTCTATCTCTCTCTGTCTTGTGGTTTAGAACGCTACAAAATTATATCGCCACACAATAGTCCACTGACTTAACAACCTCCTTCATTTTACTTCCTCCACTTCAAGAATGCCAAGAAAACTCGCTACCCCTCGCATGGAATAATTTTCCAAAATGTGGATTTTCACATGTGTAAGACGTTGAACCATTTCGGAGACATGTCTAGTTACTTATTTCAATTTTCCAATAGTTAAACTTTTCTCAAACGGAAAATCGTTATTCATTATTTAATCTCTTGAACATACATACAAAGATACCGTAATGTCAAAGAAATCAGCTAAACAACCAGTTTAAAATATTTGACTACCGCTAAAGTCTACTGTATTTTCATATTCCCTTGTACCTTCATTTTTTATCTCTTGGACATACAAAGAGAACGGAATTTCAAAGACATCACCTAGAAAACCAGTTTTAAAACATTTGACTATCACTTAAAGTTTACTGTATTCCCATATTCCCTTGTACCTTCATTTTTTATCTATTGGACATACAAAGAGAACGGAATTTCAAAGACATCACCTAGAAAACCAGTTTTAAAACATTTGACTATCACTTAAAGTCTACTGTATTCCCATATTCCCTTGTGCCTTCATTTTTTATCTCTTGGACGTACAAAGAGAACTGAATTACAAAGACATCACCTAGACAACCAGTTTTAAAACATTTGACTATCACTTAAAGTCTACTGTATTCCCAAATTTCCTAGTACCTTCATTTTTTATCTCTTCGACATACAAAGAGAACGGAATTTCAAAGACGTCACCTAGACAAGCAGTTTTAAAACATTTGACTATCACTTAAACTCTACTGTATTTCCTTGTAACTACAATAGGTTAATGTTTATATTGGTGTATATAGAGGAATAAGTGTTAGCACAAAAGTAGAGAAAGTCATGTATACATGACATAACGACCAAAACATTTGACTATCACTTAAAGTCTACTGTGTTCCCTTGTAGCTACAATAAGGTAATGTTTATCTCGAAGAGTCCATCACTTAGCGACGGACTGTGTCAGCTCCGACTTGTGATGAGGAAAGTGCAGGACAATTGCCGACACACAATGGGTGACAGACGGTTCAGAAGATGTATTAGTAATTGACTGTACCATTGTGCCTTAAGAGGGACTTCTAATGGCCATTCACGGAACAACAAAGCCACTAGGTTTGCGGATTATATCGACAGAGAGAAAAGCAACTACCACGCGCACATTAAGTGCAGAAGAAATTGCGTAATATCTTAGCGCTTAATAAATTCATTCATGTGTCTCCCTTTTGGAAGATAGTGATATTAACCCATTAGTTTACTTACACGTATGATTTCTTTTAATTATATTGACTGCCAGCTAAGATAAAATTTTGATTAACAAACATACATTGATAAAATTACTTGTGAAGAGTGGGGAATAAAAATAACCATAAAGTCGAAAGTTATGGTCTTCAAGAAGGGAATTAAACTAAAAAAGAAAAAAGATGAAAAGTGAGTACTAAATGGCAAAAGGATGCAAGTAGTCAATGAATTTTAATACTTAGGAGTATGGTTGAATAACAATGGAAAGTGGGGAGCACACAGGAGAAAAATTGAAGCAAAATGAAGGGCGGCAATGAATAGAATAAGAATATGTAAATATAAGTTAGAAATGACAACCAAGTAGTTAGAAAGAATGTATGAAGCACTAGTTGAATCCAAAATGTTGTATGCAATGGAGATCTGGGGGGGGGGGGGCACAGAGGTAAACAAAACGGTGCACCAAAACTGCAGAAGGTTTTGTAAATAGCTACTAGGCTTTCCAAGATCAGCACTTAGGGAAGTAGCTTTAGTAGAATTAGGAAAGACAAGAAGAAATGCATAAATAATGGAAAGAATAATAAAATTTTGGTATAGGTGTTTGACCAAAGAAGGGGAAATTATGAAATTATGCATGAGACAGAAAAAAAGATTAGAGGACTCAAATACATAGTTGGTGGGCAGAGGCCGCGCCGTGGCTCAGTGGTTAGACCGCTTGGCTCTCACCAAGGCGGCCCGGGTTCGATCCCAGGCGACCGCTAAGTGAGATTTGTGGTGGACAACACGGCACTGGGGCGGGTTTTCTCCGGGATCTCCGGTTTTCCCCGCCATCTCATTCCACCGGTGCTCCAATTTCATCTCATGTATCATGAGCCACTACCCCAGAAATGGGGGAGGATTTCTTCCCCCTTAATTATTTATTTTATTTATTTTTGAATAGTGTCTTTTGGTTTAAGGGAGGGGCCTTGCCCCCTCCCGTATGAATATTAATTGAGTTTTGTTGAAGTGAGGAGTAGTGAAGTGTTTGGTGAATGATGTGGAGATTATGGAGTTGGGGGAGAGTAGAAGGAATTTGATGAATTATATGGTATGTAGATTAATTATTCTTTCACACTGGCCGTGTGTAGGCTAAATTGTGGAAACGTAGAGTCAGACTGAAAAATTCGTTTCCACAATTTAGCCTACACACGGCCAGTGTGAAAGAATAATTAATTTCCATTAATTAACCTAATAGTGGTTAACTATAAAGCCCGGGCCTTAAAGTACTTACATGTAGTAAGTCGCCATTAAGGTAGTTGTCTCATGTGTTTATGAGAACTCCTAAGTGGTTTACCGGGAAAATATGAGTCAGTTGGAGAATTTAATGTCATATCGGCACGTTGGCCATAGTAGCACAATGGTAGTGCGGCTGGACGGAAACCAGAAGATCCGTGGTTCAAATCTCGGCTATGGCATTGAATTTTTCAGTCTGACTCTACGTTTCCACAATTTAGCCTACACACGGCCAGTGTGAAAGAATAATTAATTTCCAAGAGGATAGTAGCTATAAAAATGTTAACGGGCAGGGAGGAAAAGAAGGGAAGAAGTATTGGTCAGTTCTTGCAGAAAGTAAAAGAAAAATGGGCAAGAAATGTAAAGAATGTCAGAAAGGAAGTTGCGGGGGAAGAATGGGACTAATTAAGTAACAAGGAGGCATGGAGGTTAAGCGCAGAAGACCAGGGTGTCGTGTAAGCCAAGGTAGCAACAAGGTAAACACAAATAAATGTAGCCAAAAGTTGTAAATTGTAATATTTTGGATTATGCACAATCAATCTAATCTTTGGAATCTTTAGATAAAATTACCGCGTCTTGCTGTCCAGAGATGGCACTACCTGCAATATCGTACCGATATTAGGAAGTTCTGCAATTATTTATAAAGGTTTATGACAAAATGTGATTACGTTTTTGTAATATAGGTTAGATTTAATTGTTGTTTGTTTGGTTAGAACAAGAAGTAGCTGTAATATATACCGAGACAATATCGAACGATAACAATAATTGTATGTAAGAAAGGATGTCTTCTAAGATTGATATATGTTTTCACATTTTGTAAGTGTGTGAATGTTGCTATTTTATAATCTCTTTCTTGAGTATCGTAGGAAGAAACGTAATTTATGTATTCCTACACCGTAATTTGTAGATAAAGTAATGGAACATGTTCTGCTGTTGCGTGATTAACGTACCTTCATTTGGAAAATGGAGCAGAAGGAAAGGATATTAACAGTGCATGGCAGGACAAAGGGAAATACTCAAATTAATTAGTCTAATGACGAATTTGTTTTCAATCTTCCGACTTTTCCTTCAGGCACAACTTTTGACATCGTCAGTAAACAATAACACAGAAATCCTTATTCATTTGTTATATCTATTGGACGTACAAAGGGAACGGAATTACAAAGACGTCACCTAAACAACGAGTTTTAAAACATTTGACTATCACGTAGGCTACTGTATTACTATAATTGCACTTATAAGCAAATGTATAATAAATCCATTTATACAAATGTGTCTCTCCATTAATGTGATACAGATAAAAGGTTAGGTTTTTAAAGGATTTTTTATAAGAAGAACAGAGTGCATACACGAGTATTTCTCTCTCTTTCTGTACAAGAAATTTCATTACGTAGAGCTATTAACTGAATGTTTAGGAGGATCATTAATGTAATGGTTAGAAATCGGGTATTAATGGCGGGATATCCGGTATGCATAATTCCCAGCGACCCGGATATTTCAAGCCTCACTTTATACAATAACAGGATTTTCTTTTTAAA
Organism: Mantis religiosa; assembly: GCA_030765055.1. NCBI lineage: Eukaryota > Metazoa > Arthropoda > Insecta > Mantodea > Mantidae > Mantis > Mantis religiosa. The sequence goes on along the minus strand of CM060958.1, from coordinate 143,086,789 downwards.
AACTGTGTTGTAATCATATTCTGCCGAGCAGCGATAGGCAACTGGACGCCATCTGCTGGCAGTCGTAAGAAAAAACTGAAAGTAGACAAGAGTAAAAAAGAATTACGAAAGTACTGAACAACTGAACATCGCTGCTAACGAGCAAATGTTTCAAGCTAAAGACGTCGATATTAACTTGGATGGCATACAAACGGAAAAAACTAAGTGAGTAACTGATAGTGATCTGGAATTTAACGTTTTATCTGTCGTTATATAATTTCAATATATGATATCTCAATGCTAGCCGCATACAATGAGAAAGCTTTATAAATAAATTTGAGGAAGCATTTTCTGCTCTGGTTCTAAGGTTATTAGGTTGAAGTTTGGATTCTCATTACACCAAACTTTTATACAATCTTTTGATAACTTCTCTTTTCTTTTATATCTAACCAGTGAACATTCGATATCGAGAACTTGTCGCAGGTAGGTTCTTGTGTGACCCCCTGAATTGAATGAAAACATTTTTAGAAAAGAAGTTCGAAGATTTTGATTTTAATTGAAATACACTGTGTTTAAGATACTTTTATGACAAATCAAATTTACGTCTTGGCTGGCCCCGTAGCTCAGTCGGTAGAGCACCTGCTTGCCTGTTCGAGTTCGATTCCCGGCGGTGGGGATGGGGATTTTTCTCCGACCAAGATAATTCTCCATCTTCCCCAAAGTCTGGAAGTATGAATGAGAGTGTGAATGTGTGTGTGATGTTTTGATTAAAAAACCTAACGAATACGAGTTAACAGTTTCGATATGTTCCAAAGGAGAACGGCCGCCGATATGACCATTGTAGTTAAAGGCGGGGTATAAATGGAACAAGTAAAAAAAAAAAAAAAAAAAAAAAAAAAAAAAAACTCGTCTTAAATTTTCTGCCAACGTCCACAGAAGTTCTCTTCATTCTGAATGACTTCTGTATAACTGACAAACTGTAAGAGATAGACAAAATATGTACTGTATATAAATGTAGAATTTGTTAAAACATACAATTTATGTCCAATACATTTTTAGAATTGACCATTTCCGAAACATTTCTTGTTATTTGTCTGAATTTTATACTTCCAGTTTTCTCAAAAGCAGAAATCGTTATTCATTTTTTTATCTCTTGGACGTACAAAGAAAACGGAATTACAAAGTCATCACCCAGACAACCAGTTTTAAAACATTTGACTATCACTTAAAGTCTACTGTATTCCCATATTTCCTTGCACCTTCATTTTTTATCTCTTGGACATACAAAGAAAACGGAATTTCAAAGTCGTCACCTAGACAATCAGTTTTAAAACATTTGACTACCATTTAAGGTCTACTGTATTCGCATATTCCCTTGTAACTACAATAACATAGTTTATCATCTACAGTTTGATCCATATGAACCTGAACCATTTCAATAGGCCACAACTTTTGAACCAATAATAGGACACATGTGCAACTTTGGGAGAGTATAATACACAATTGGGAGATAACATTACACTATTTACATCTCAGAGAAAATGTTGTAAGTGTCCTTCACCAGCTTCTGTACATGTTTGTACTCGTCTCACCACATTCTCTCAAGTTTTACAGAGAGTACCCTTGCCAATGTTACTTATTTCGGTTTGAATATTTTCTTTAAGAACACCAATTGTCCGTAGTCTCTACTTGTACACTCTATTTTTAGATACCCCCACAAGAAAAAAATCAGGTGAGGTTAGGTCAGGGGATCTGTGGGGTCACAGACATTTTGAGATTATTTGATTATCAAAGAAACTGGATAACAGTTCCATGGTGTCTTTAGATGTATGGCATGTTGCTCCATCTTGCTGGAAATAACCTTCTCTCAATTCGATATCATCTCATCATCATTTATATACACAAATATATAAAAGCTTTTATACAAATGTGTGCTTTTGGGTATTCAGGAAATCTCAAAGGACGTATTTTTGTGTGGGATGCAGTACTTCTCTACTTGTTACAAGAGACGTCGTTGATCTTGTCCTAAGCCTCAGGTCAAGATACAAAATGTTGGCAAGCTGATCGTTAGGGAAGATCGTTTTAATTCCCTGACAAAGCTCCACCCAAAGCAGAAGAAGAAGCAGCAGCAGCAGCGCACGTTGCTAAAAGGCCTATTAGAGATAATAACCCACACTAATAGCGGCTTTGGGGATCAGTTTATTGTCATACAACAATACAGTTCGGCTCAACAAATAAACCGCCAAGGTAGACGGAGCACCTTTTGAACAGTTGCGTAGTTACAAAATTCAGTTGTTGAAAATTCCACATCTCTGTCCCTGTAACGAAGTGCGTCGAATCAGACACACAAACATGACTTTCTGTACTCCAGTAGAAACATTAATTTGCTCTATGTACGTGATAAACTATTTTATTGTAGTTACAAGGAAATGCATAGACTTTGTGATAGTCAAATGTTTTAAAACTGATTATGTAGTTGACGTCTTTGAAATTCCGTTCACTTTGTATGTTCAAGAGATAAAAAATGAAGGAACAAGGGAATATAGGAATACAGTAGACCTTAAGTGATAGTCAAGTGTTTTAAATCTAGTTGTCTAGGGGTCGTCTTTGTAATTCCGTTCTTTGTATGTCCAAGAGATAACAAAATGAAGGAACAAGGGAATATAGGAATACAGTAGACCTTAAGTGATAGTCAAGTGTTTTAAATCTAGTTGTCTAGGGGTCGTCTTTGTAATTCCGTTCTTTGTATGTCCAAGAGATAAAAAATGAAGGAACAAGGGAATATAGGAATACAGTAGACCTTAAGTGATAGTCAAGTGTTTTAAATCTAGTTGTCTAGGGGTCGTCTTTGTAATTCCGTTCTTTGTATGTCCAAGAGATAACAAAATGAAGGAACAAGGGAATATAGGAATACAGTAGACCTTAAGTGATAGTCAAGTGTTTTAAATCTAGTTGTCTAGGGGTCGTCTTTGTAATTCCGTTCTTTGTATGTCCAAGAGATAACAAAATGAAGGAACAAGGGAATATAGGAATACAGTAGACCTTAAGTAATAGTCAAGTGTTTTAAATCTAGTTGTCTAGGGGTCGTCTTTGTAATTCCGTTCTTTGTATGTCCAAGAGATAACAAAATGAAGGAACAAGGGAATATAGGAATACAGTAGACCTTAAGTGATAGTCAAATGTTTTAAAACTAGTTGTCTAGGGGTCGTCTTTGTAATTCCGTTCTCTTTGTATGTCCAAGAGATAAAAAATGAAGGAACAAGGGAATACAGGAGACTGTAAGTGATATTCAAATGTTTTAAGACTGGTTGTCTAGGTGAAGTCTTTGTAATTCCGTTCTCTTTGTATGTCCAAGAGATAAAAATGAAGGTACAAGGTAATATGGGAATACAGTAGACTTTAAGTGATAGTCAAATGTTTTAAAACGGGTTGCTAGGTGATGTCTTTGAAATTCCGTTCTGTGTATGTCCAATGGATAAAAAATGAAGGTACAAGGGAATATGAGAATACAGTAGACTTTAAGTGATAGTCAAAACTGATTGTCTAACTGACGTTAGTTTGTTTTAACAAGATATACATTTGTTGTGTAGTAATATTTTGTCAATCTCTTACAGTTTATCAGTTAAACAAGTCATTTAGAAGGAAGAGGAATTCTGAGGACTTTCTCAGGATATTTTAGATATACATTTAATTTATCCCAAAATGTGTTATACATTTTAAATAAAATTATTAGGGCCATTTTGGAAACAAATTAATATTTTCTAAAAATGTTCCACATACAGGATTTTTAAATATATTCTGCAGAATCCTTGAAAATTGCTGATACACGTAGAGAAGTTTTAAAACTATCCCGCTATCCTTTCAATTTCCTCTGAAATCAAGTTATGGATTTTTTTTAAAAGGAAGTAAAAGCCACTACATATATGTATATATGTTTCTTATATACTTTATGGAATTTAATTTCGAGGGTAAAGGAACGTGTAGACATAACGTGCAGAATGAACTCCTGATGTTACGAGCGGTGAAGGTGTATGAAGCAGTTTTTCGTGAATTTCAATTACCAGAGTTAATCAAACTTCAGATATCATTTCCTGAACATTTCTGTTCATTATTTAACTGGCCGGCCTCCCCCCTCCGACGAAGGGTCAATTGCTATCGGAGGCTACGTAATAGTGACAAAGAAATTGTGTCAATAGAGACAGAACGGATGAAATGGCGGATATTAAAAGAGGAAAGCAAATAGTTATATTTGTTGAAAGTAATCCAGCTAGAAAAATAGCTATCAATGATATATAGGATCTGGTTCGTGCACGAGATTTTCCTTTTAGGTGAGATAAACAAAACGAGGCACTTTTGTAATCCTGTTACAGAAACCTTTATTCATTTTTGTTTTTAATGTCTTGGCGATGGAACAAAAATTGACAATGATCACCTAGCAACCAGCTGTCCTCTTAAGTTTCGACTGTTGGCAAAGTTTACTGTCCGGATGAGTACAGCCAGACTGAAAAATTCAATGTCATAGCCGGGATTTGAACCACGGATCTCCCGCTCTCCATGCGGTTGCTGTAACCCACTGAGCTACTATGGCCAACGTGCCGACATGACTGACTCCTATATTTACCGGTAGACCAGTAGGGGTTCTCATATGCCATTACTAGTAGGGTCTATGCAGGCAGCCTTCGCTGACCTCGCTCTTGTACCAGAGGATTACTGAGCTGTCACCGAAGGGTGCCTGGCGCCTCTGTGCGGTTTTCCAGTAGGGCAAGACCTAAAGATAAACAAGGGCCCCCCCCATCTGGTCCGAAAACACAAGACGGGTGGAAGTGGATACGCCACTTAAGCGCGCCAACCCCAAAAGGGGAAGGCTACCGAAGAACCTCGGTAGGGCCACCTGGTGATATCGCAGACCTTCTACTAGCTCTGCAGGCTAGTACGCGGGAATATATGGCTTCCCTCAGCCCCGTCTGGGGACGTACCCGATCTCCCACGGGTATCGGGAACCACTGCCCCCTCGAGTCCAACCCAATCCGAAAAACTCCCTATCAGGGAGGGGCTCGAATGCTCGGTCCGAGGTTCCTCTAGTAACGTCAGAGGTACCACGAGTGCTTATTCTATAACAATTGAAAGAATAAGGGATAATGTACTAGGATAGCAATATTTTTCTGTGATGTTTAACGCGCGATATAAAATAACGTCTCCAAGGCGCTGGAGCCGTGAAGAACGCTATTACGCCAGATCCGGCAACACTGGCGTGTATCTTGGTTTCACCCCTTTAAATCCCCACCATAACAAATCCGTTGTAACCATTAGTCTTGGCGGGGCAGCCGTTTGAGATGGAGCTTCCTATCACTTCCACCGCCAAGTGCGAGTTGCGTGCAGTGATCCGTTTTTTGAGTGTCAGGGGCACTAGCGTCACTGAAATTCATCGTCAGTTATGCGAAGTCTATGGGCCACAGTGTATGGACGTCAAAAACGTGCGAAAGTGGTTCAGAGAGTTCAAAGACGAACGTACAGACGTCCATGACGAACAGCGTTCTGGTCGGTCTTCGGTTTCAGCCGAAACAATTGCAAAAGTAGAGCAAGAAATGCTTAAAGATCGGCGTGTGACAGTTGACGAGCTGTGTGAACTTATCCTTGAAGTCAGTAAGACTACGATTGACAAGATTTTGACCGAACATTTGCATTATCGCAAGATGTGTGCGAGGTGGGTCCCCAAAATGCTCACCGAAGACCATAAACGGCAACGTATTGAAGCGGCCCACCGATTCCTGGAGCGCTATGCAGAACAGGGCGAGGAATTGTTGCATTCAATTGTCACTGGCGATGAAACCTGGGTGTACTACACAACATCAGAAACTAAAGAACGTTCTCGTCAGTGGCGGCATTCGAATTCGCCGAAGCCGCGAAAGTTTAAACAGACATTTTCTGCCGGCAAAGTAATGGCCAGTGTGTTCTGGGACAGAAAAGGTGTATTGTTGTGCGAGTCTATGCCTACCGGGACAACAGTAAACGCCGCTAGCTACTGTGAGATTTAAAAAAAATTGCGGCGTGCCATTCAAAATCGAAGGAGGGGAATGCTGACGAAGGGAGTAACTTTTCATCACGACGACGCTCGTCCCTATACTGCACAAAAAAAGGACTGATATCCTCACCCATCCCCCTCTGCAGTCCAGACTTAGCACCTAGTGATTATCATGTGTTTCCTGAGTTGAAGTCACACCTGGGTGGAACACATTTCCAGACCGACGATGATTTGAAAAACGAGGTGGAGTGCTACCTGCGCAATTTGGCGGGAGAGTGCTATGACAAGGGTATACAAAAACTGCCACAGCGCATGCAAAAGTGCATCGATTGCAATGATGATTACGTTGAAAAATAGCTGTAAGTTCCGTCTTTCCATCAATGTAACATTCATTGACATTAACATGTTTTCTATATTAAATAAAATTGGAGACCTTATTTAACGGACATGCCTTGTACATGTGGCACCGCAGGCGGTGACACTGCGGTCTCACATACGCTTGCCTGGGAATCGAACCCGTGCCGCCTTGGTCAGAGCCTGCCACGGCGCGGCGGGATAGCAGTGGATTCCAGGGAGAGTTACGGTGTGCAAGGCGACATCTCGACGTGTTTTCTCCGGTTTACTCCGTCATACATTGCACCAGTTGTTCCTTCACCTTTTGTTTCCTTTCTCACTTCGATTAATCCAACCTGATTCAGAGCTTTGTCTGCTTCTGACCCCAGGCGCCCACTTAAGGGGAGGGGGGGGGTGGTTGAACAGAGAATGTTGAAGTATGAAGTCAGTTTAGGGAAGCGGAAACCAGATCCTCTTGGGATCTACTTCTCGTGTTACAGCATTCCTTGTTTTGGGGTTAGTTACATGTGGAACCGACGTTGACAAAAGAAGGCTATGAACAATATGTTTTCATACTTTCTCGAGAGCTACAGAAAATATAATACTTCACTTACAAGACAAGCTGGCATAGGAGTTAGCGGTTTTGATGTTTAAATGACACTCCTCTACCTAATATCTACATACATGGTAAGCAAACGTGCGCGTTTTGACACAACCAATACTTCTGTTTGCTAACTGCTTACATTACAGCACAGCCGTTGCCTTGGATACCATCACTTACAGATCTTCGATTTCGTCAAAACATTTGAACGCCGACGCGCTCTACCCCACACACAGACTTCTCTCCCGCTGAGAACGAACGGTTCAGAATATTCTTGTCGTGTTGTTTGCTGCTAGAGCCCCCCGGCGGGTGGGGGGTGTCGAGTCGCGTTACTGCGCCCCAGTTTTCTTACTATGATGCCAATTTCATTTCTTTATTATTTTGGATATTCGTTTAATATTGAACAGCAATCTATTTACTAACCTAAAAGTATTCATTTGCACTTAAAAACCTGTTTTGCCATCGAAACTCGTTTGATTTCCGTTACAGAATACCAGCAGAATGTAAATTACAGCACAAGAATATTATCCAATGTAGTTTTTCGACCAACAATAAAGATTCATTGTCGACAATGGTTGTCATATATATTCTTGTCGAAGTAGAAGGCTTTATTTTTTCTCATTTTTATATTTTCTCATGCAGTAACTGCCCTCTAGCTATCTTAATCGGCATTACATTGCTACATTCTGTAACTAAATCAAACATAACCTTATCTGATATTTTTAAGTCATAAATAGCCTGTAATTTGTATTTGTACAGTGCAAGTTTCTAAAGTTCTGTTCAGAACGGTTCAAACACTGACAATTTGAACATACGTAAAGTGAAGTGAGGTTGCTTTTTTGGCATTTATTTTATGTTGAGCTCTCTGCTATAAGCGCACGAAGTTGCATAGGGGTAGGGAAAATAATATGACTTGTATGTTAGGGGTTGAAAAAGGGTTGAAATGTAATGGTAGTTCATTATTTTCGTCAGTTACCAGAAGAAGCACGAAATATACGGTTTCCTCGAAATAATAACAAAAATATTACTGGATAAATATTAAAAAAAATCAATTTGGCGATAACTTTCAGTTTTGAAAATGTTAAAATATGCATTACTTGAAACGTGATGAAACAATTCCAAAAATCGGCTACATTCCCTTTTTATCCTTTTTATGCAGAAAGAACTTAGATCTGCAAAGTTTCCGACCTAATAAAGAAACAAGACATTTTTTTATTTTTTTATTTTTCAACATTATCTCCTTGTAACTCTACATACTTCTCCCAGCAATGTTCCCATCTCTGTAACCCGTCCAAATAGTACTCGGCGTTTTTCAACATAGTCTCCTTGTAACTCTACACACTTCTCTCAGCGATGCTCCCATCTCTGTAACACGTCCAAAGAGTACTCGGCGTTTTTCAACATAGTCTCCTTGTAACTCTACACACTTCTCCCAGCGATGCTCCCATCTCTGTAACACGTCCAAATAGTACTCGGCGTTTTTCAACATAGTCTCCCTGTAACTCTACACACTTCTCTCAGCGATGTTCCCATCTCTGTAACACGTCCAAATAGTACTCGGCGTTTTTCAACATAGTCTCCTTGTAACTCTACACACTTCTCTCAGCGATGTTCCCATCTCTGTAACACGTCCAAATAGTACTCGGCGTTTTTCAACATAGTCTCCTTGTAACTCTACACACTTCTCTCAGCGATGTTCCCATCTCTGTAACACGTCCAAATAGTACTCGGCGTTTTTCAACATAGTCTCCTTGTAACTCTACACACTTCTCTCAGCGATGTTCCCATCTCTGTAACACGTCCAAATAGTACTCGGCGTTTTTCAACATAGTCTCCTTGTAACTCTACATACTTCTCCCAGCAATGTTCCCATCTCTGTAACCCGTCCAAATAGTACTCGGTGTTTTTCAACATAGTCTCCTTGTAACTCTACACACTTCTCTCAGCGATGCTCCCATCTCTGTAACACGTCCAAATAGAACTCGACGTTTTTCAACATAGTCTCCTTGTAACTCTACACACTTCTCTCAGCGATGTTCCCATCTCTGTAACACGTCCAAATAGTACTCGGCGTTTTTCAACATAGTCTCCTTGTAACTCTACACACTTCTCCCAGCGATGTTCCCATCTCTATAACACGTCCAAATAGTACTCGGCGTTTTTCAACATAGTCTCCTTGTAGCTCTACATACTTCTCCCAGCGATGCTCCCATCTTTGTAACCCGTTCAAAGAGTACTCGACGTTTTTCAACATAGTCTCCTTGTAACTCTACACACTTCTCCCAGCGATGCTCCCATCTCTGTAACCCGTCCAAATAGTACTCGGCGTTTTTCAACATAGTCTCCTTGTAACTCTACACACTTTTCCCAGCGATGTTCCCATCTCTGTAACCCGTCCAAAGAGTACTCGGCGTTTTTCAACATAGTCTCCTTGTAACTCCACACACTTCTCCCAGCGATGTTCCCATCTCTGTAACCCGTCCAAATAGTACTCAGCGTTTTTCAACATAGTCTCCTTGTAACTCTAAACACTTCTCCCAGCGATATTCCCATCTCTGTAACCCGTCCAAAGAGTACTCGGCGTTTTTCAACATAGTCTCCTTGTAACTCTAAACACTTCTCCCAGCGATATTCCCATCTCTGTAACCCGTCCAAATAGTACTCAGCGTTTTTCAACATAGTCTCCTTGTAACTCTAAACACTTCTCCCAGCGATATTCCCATCTCTGTAACCCGTCCAAATAGTACTCATCGTTTTTCAACATAGTCTCCTTGTAACTCTAAACACTTCTCCCAGCGATATTCCCATCTCTGTAACCTGTCCAGATAGTACTCGGCGTTTTTCAACATAGTCTCCTTGTAACTCTGCATACTTCTTCCAGCGATGCTCTCATCTCTGTAACCCGTCCAAATAGTACTCGGCATTTTTATCTGCAAAATAATTGTTTACGAAGGTTATTGCCTCTTCATTTGACGAAAATCTCTGTCCTCCGAGAGCAATTTTCAGATGAGTGAACAAAAAGAAGACGCTTGCGGCTAGATCTAGAGTGTCAAGCAGTTCAAACCGTAATTCGTGAATTTTCGTCATTGCAAACGCTGAGGTGCATGATGGTGCGTTGTCGTGGTGAAACAGGATTTTGTTTTTCTGCAAATGTGTCCGTTTTCCCGCAAGTTCTGCCTTCAGCGTGTTAAGTAATGATGCGTAGTATGCTCTTGTAATGGCTTTTCCTTTTAGAAGATAATCGATTAAAATAACTCCATGCCTATCCAAAAAAAAAAAAAAAAAAAAAAAAAAACAGTTGCCATCACTTTCCCAGCAAACAAACAAAAAACAGTTTTTACTTTTTTTTTAGAGCCGGTTCCCCCTTTACAGTCCACTGTTTGGACTGTATTTTTGTTTCGGGCATATGAGGGTGTATCCAAGTTTCATCTACAGTAATTAATCGGCACCAAAATTCGGATTTATTGCGCCTAAACTACGCCAACATTGCCTTGGATATGTTCATTCAAACACGTTTTTGGTTAAACGTGAGCAAACGTGGCAAGGAACGCGCGGACAACTTTCTCATGTCTAAATGTTGATTTAATATGTGACAAACACGTTCTTTTGACAGGATCATATCCTCTGCTATCTCTCTCGCTTTAATTCGGCGGTCGTCTGGCACAGTTTGGTGAACTTTGGCGATGTTTTCGTCGGTAGTTGCAGTTTTTGGGCGTCCCGAACGTACATCATCACCCAAGCTCTTACGGCCACGTTTAAATTCAGCTGCCCAATATTTCACTGTGGTAAATGATGGTGCAGAGTTCCCATACACAGAACCAAACTCACCTTTGACTGGCGTAGGCGTATTGCCTTTCAAAAACAAATATTTAATGACAGCTCGATACTCGATTTTGTCTATTCTCTTAAAAAGACTCACACCAACTCACTCAAACGACTGTTACATAACAACTGAGCGTCCAAAATGGCTGAAACTTTGTTGAGTAACTGTCAACAGATGAACAAATAAATTTACTAACTTTATTTATGAATGCTGCCATCTTCATGTTGAGGTTGGAAACATTTTAGACCACCCTCGAACAAGGTAGTCACCTAAACAACCAATTTTAAAACATTTGAATATCACTTAAAGTCTACTGTATTCCCATATTCCCTTGTAGCTTCATTTTTATCTCTTGGACATAAAAAGAGAACGGAATTTCAAAGACGTCACCTAGACAACCAATTTTAAAACATTTGACTATCACTTAAAGTCTACTGTATTCCCATATTCCCTTGTACCTTCATTTTTTATCTCTTGGACATACAAAGAGAACGGAATTTCAAAGACGTCACCTAGACAACCAATTTTAAAACATTTGAATATCACTTAAAGTCTACTGTATTCCCATATTCCCTTGTACCCTCATTTTTTATCTCTTGGACATACAAAGAGAACGGAATTTCAAAGACCCTTACCTAGACAACCAGTTTCAAAACACTTGACTATCACTTAAAGTCTACTGTACTCCCATATTCCCTTGTACCTTCATTTTTTGTCTCTTGCATATACAAAGAGATCGGAATTTCAAAGACGTCACCTAGACAACTGTTTAAGACATTTGACTCTCACTTAAAGTCTACTTTGTTCCCTTGTAAGTACAATAAGATAATGTTTATCTAGACGCAGATAGAGGAATAAGTGTTTGTACAAGAGTAGAGAAAGTACGTGAATATGCAACATATTTTTATACAAAGTGATTCATTTGTCTCTCTTCTTCTTGGCTATGTAAAACAGTGAAAATGTATTCCATTACAAATTGATTTAATTTTTGCGCCTCTTTGTGCTGGAGATGGCATACGGTTTTCTCTTATCTGAGTGATGAATGCCTTCTAACTCTAGGCCCTATGGACCCTGGAATCATTTGATGATCATCGTACTACATGACTTGACGTTGAACGATGTAAATATAAAAAACGTGGATTAACGAAATCTCGATATTCCCACTTGCTGTAGCTGCAGTGGAGAAAACAAAAGCTATCGAGACGCTTCGTGTTTCAATTGTTTCGCTGCTTCATGCATCTAGGTTGCCGTGAATATTTATTCCTCAGCGGTGCGATGTGTAAAATGTAGAAGCAACATGCCGGCAAATAATTGACAAGTGAACGTTTGGGAGCGCTAAATTCATCAAAATGCACCATAAGAATAATATTGGCTTAAACACACAAAGAGTTAAATCGCGTGTTGGAATAAAATCTGCATAATGTGACGAGAAACTCACGCACAGTGTTTGCATTTGCGGAGCAAGTTCATGCAGCAGAGAGGATTAAACCTCAAACAAAGAATACATCGGAAACGGTTAGTTTATCTCAGCGAAAAACAAATGTATTTAGGAATTGGGTAACGCTATGCAATTCTGTATTAGAAATTATGGATGGTTCATATCGGACGTTGAGTGAAATGATGTACAAATAAGTACAGGATACATAGAGCTTAGAGTTACCAGACATTCATCTTTCAGGATAAGAGAAAACCTCCAACCTTCATATCAGACGATGAATGAAATGATGTGCAAATAAGTACAGGATACATAGAGCTTAGAGTTACCAGACATTCATCTTTCAGGATAAGAGAAAACCTCCAACGTTAAGTCATATCGGACAATGAATGAAACGATGTTCAAATAAGTACAGGGTACATAGAGCTTAGAGTTATCAGACATTCATATTTCAGGATAAGAGAAAACCTCCAACGTTAAGTCATATCGGACGATGAATGAAACGATGTTCAAATAAGTACAGGGTACATAGAGCTTAGAGATAACAGACATTCATCTTTCAGGATAAGAGAAAACCTCCAACGTTAAGTCATATCGGACAATGAATGAAACGATGTTCAAATAAGTACAGGGTACATAGAGCTTAGAGTTACCAGACATTCATCTTTCAGGATAAGAGAAAACCTCCAACGTTAAGTCATATCGGACAATGAATGAAACGATGTTCAAATAAGTACAGGGTACATAGAGCTTAGAGTTACCAGACATTCATCTTTCAGGATAAGAGAAAACCTCCAACGTTAAGTCATATCGGACAATGAATGAAACGATGTTCAAATAAGTACAGGGTACATAGAGCTTAGAGATAACAGACATTCATCTTTCAGGATAAGAGAAAACCTCCAACGTTAAGTCATATCAGACGATGAATGAAATGATGTTCAATTAAGTACAGGGTACATAGAGCTTAGAGTTACCAGACATTCATCTTTCAGGATAAGAGAAAACCTCCAACGTTAAGTCATATCGGACAATGAATGAAACGATGTTCAAATAAGTACAGGGTACATAGAGCTTAGAGTTATCAGACATTCATATTTCAGGATAAGAGAAAACCTCCAACGTTAAGTCATATCGGACGATGAATGAAATGATGTTCAATTAAATACAGGGTACATAGAGCTTAGAGTTATCAGACATTCATCTTTCAGGATAAGAGAAAACCTCCAACGTTAAGTCATATCGGACGATGAATGAAATGGTGTTCAAATAAGTACAGGGTACATAGAGCTTAGAGATAACAGACATTCATCTTTCAGGATAAGAGAAAACCTCCAACGTTAAGTCATATCGGACGATGGATGAAACGATGTACAAATAAGTACAGGGTACATAGAGCTTAGAGATAACAGACATTCATCTTTCAGGATAAGAGAAAACCTCCAACGTTAAGTCATATCGGACGATGAATGAAATGATGTTCAAAAGAGTACAGGGTACATAGAGCTTAGAGTTAGTAGGCATTCGTATTTCAGCATAAAGGAAAAATTAAACACTATCCCGATATTTCGTCGTGACCGAGATTTGAACTAGGGACCTCTTGAACATGAGGCAGACACGCTACCGTCTACGCTACGGAGACGGGCTTTATTACCTGCAGTGCCCTTTGTGAACATGTATTTGTCTGTTTATGTCGTTTTTAACTGTTTGTTGCGTCGAGCTTCATTTGTCAGTGACAGTTTTACACGTCTCTATGGAAACGAGGACCCGAATGGGGCTAAAATGTTAAGCGTTTCCATAGAACGAAGATGAAAGTTAAGAGGGTTACAGCACAGGTGTGACAGAGGCGATGTCTGTGGGCAAATTAGCGAACTAACTTCCTGGGAATCGATTCCGGTCTCACTGCACAAGGTAGTTGTCGCAACCAACGACGTTCTACTTGCCGTGTATGTTACACTGCGCCGAACCCAACTGACCTTCGGTTTCTTCGGAGGTTTCCCAATCTGTTTGGCAAAAATCTTTAATATTAGGGGAAGATTTCTTAGGCCCTTCGAAACTTGGCGTACCTCATAGAATGAATCAACTTACATTTCCCCAAAATTATTTTATTACCACTTTACTTTCGCAATTAGGTACGATATGAAAATATAGTCTTCGAAGTTCAATTCTATTTACATAATCAGGAAAAAATGAATAGCGATTATTCACCGTGGAAATGTCTGAAATATTTGAAATTTGAAACAGATAGCAAAGAATATCTGGAAAATGGTTGAGGAAAGAACGTTCTGTTCGGTTAAGTACCAGACGAAAACAAGAACCATAATACCAAGTGTCAAAATAAAATTAAAATAGAAATGTAGGGAAAAATATACCTAACATCCCACGTTTGGATGACGACTTCTGTTTTTATGCGTTTATTATGTATGCTACTCTTATTTTTCTTGTGAACTGTAAGATATCTAACTACCTTCACGAGTAAACCCAGCCTTGACAGTGAACCAAGTACATGCTAAGAAAAACGTTTCCTAAACAACCAGTTTTAAAACATTTGACTATCACTTAAAGTCTACTGTATTCCCATATTCCCTTGTACCTTCATTTGTTATCTCTTGGACATAAAAAGAGAACGGAATTGCAAAGCCATCACCTAGACAACTAGTTTTAAAACATTTGATTATCACTTAAAGTCTATTGTATTCCCATATTTCCCTTGTACCTTCATTTTTTATCTCTTGGACATACAAAGAGAACGGAATTACAAAGCCATCACCTAGACAACTAGTTTTAAAACATTTGACTATCACTTAAAGTCTACTGTATTCCCATATTTCCCTTGTACCTTCATTTTTTATCTATTGGACATACAAAGAGAACGGAATTACAAAGCCATCACCTAGACAACTAGTTTTAAAACATTTGATTATCACTTAAAGTCTACTGTATTCCCATATTTCACTTGTACCTTCATTTTTTATCTCTTGGACATACAAAGAGAACGGAATTACAAAGCCATCACCTAGACAACTAGTTTTAAAACATTTGACTATCACTTAAAGTCTACTCTATTCCCATATTCCCTTGTACCTTCATTTTTTTATCTCTTGGACATACGAAGATAACGGAATGTCACAGACGTTACCTAGACAACTAGTTTTAAAACATTTGACTATCACTTAAAGTCTACTCTATTCCCATATTCCCTTGTACCTTCATTTTTTTATCGCTTGGACATACGAAGATAACGGAATGTCACAAACGTTACCTAGACAACTAGTTTTAAAACATTTGACTATCACTTAAAGTCTACTCTATTCCCATATTCCCTTGTACCTTCATTTTTTTATCTCTTGGACATACAAAGATAACGGAATGTCACAGACGTTACCTAGACAACTAGTTTTAAAACATTTGACTATCACTTAAAGTCTACTCTATTCCCATATTCCCTTGTACCTCCATTTTTTTATCTCTTGGACATACGAAGATAACGGAATGTCACAAACGTTACCTAGACAACTAGTTTTAAAACATTTGACTATCACTTAAAGTCTACTCTATTCCCATATTCCCTTGTACCTTCATTTTTTTTATCTCTTGGACATACAAAGATCACGGAATGTCACAGACGTTACCTAGACAACCAGTTTTAAAACATTTCACTATCACTTAAAGTCTACTCTATTCCCATATTCCCTTGTACCTTCATTTTTTATCTCCTGGACATACAAAGATAATGAAATTTTAAAGACCTCACCTAGACAACCAGTTTTAAAACATTTGACTATCACTTAAAGTCTACTCTATTCCCATATTCCCTTGTACCTTCATTTTTTTTATCTCTTGGACATACAAAGATAACGGAATGTCACAGACGTTACCTAGACAACCAGTTTTAAAACATTTCACTATCACTTAAAGTCTACTCTATTCCCATATTCCCTTGTACCTTCATTTTTTATCTCCTGGACATACAAAGATAATGAAATTTTAAAGACCTCACCTAGACAACCAGTTTTAAAACATTTGACTATCACTTAAACTCTACTGTATTACCATATTCCCTTGTACCTTCATTTTTTTATCTCTTGGATATACAAATATAACGGAATGTTACAGACGTTACCTAGACAACCAGTTTTAAAACATTTGACTATCACTTAGTGCACTGTATTCCCTTGGACCTACAGTAAGATAACGTTGTAGGTTGCAGAATCCAGCTGATGAAAGCTTGCCACCCGCACAGAATGGCGTTAGTGGCGACCCCATGCGGCAGGACTACCCCCAGCTGCTCCTGTTTGGTTCAGGTCATGGGAGCTGCGTCTTGTTTCATAGTAACGCTACATGCATGTCAACAAGTACTCAAAAAGAATTACAAAATATCGGGCTTTTAATAACAAGTATGGCTTATCACACACAAAGCATTTGGGATAAATTGTGTTTTAAAGAAATTGTTACGGTTTTGTGCGTTTATGACTTACCAATTATTCTACACTATATAAAATTGATCTCGAATGTAGAGGCAGTTGTACGTTATTCCCAGAAATTTCAAGTTAAAAGTATTATTCATTCCTAATTGCAGGAGTTAAGTCCACCACAGAATTCTTCATTTGTCATAAAAATACCTTAAACATTTGATATTTAGTAAAATGTCCTCCACAAAATTCTTCATTTGTCATAAAAATACATTAAACACATACTATTTAGTCAATATTGTCCCCCTGGTGGTAGGCTCGCGAAGCCGATGAAAAATGATGGCCGATCGTTACCGGAAACCAGAGACAGTTGAGGGTAGAGTGAGAGAAAATAAACAGTTTTAAGGTTCTAGCAATTTTGTAATGTTGAACAGTGTATTTCGAGGAGAATAAAGTGCAGTTTTTGTGTTTCGTAACCTCGTTTTATCATTTCACGAAGCCACAAAGTCACAATATCCTTCGGAACTGGCTTAATTCCGGAATTGGTGACAGAAACAATGACGTAGTTACCTAGCAACGACCAGTAACACATTTCTGCTTTTCTTCATCTACAAAAAACGTTTAATATTCGTTGGTAGCAAACATGTCTTGACTGTTGTGTTGTCTATAACCTCGCAGTGGACTTGTCTTCCTATAAAATATAAACAAACCATGTACTAAATATAATTCCTTTGACAATTACTTGCCATTTCCCTTTAAAATGGTTCAGATCAACGAAATAACATTTCCTTAGGCATTACAGTCTCCAAAGAAGCTTTGTCAACTGTTTGTGGACAATAATCGTTGCACCATAGCAACCATAACAAATCTGCGCTCCGAACATGTGTTTACTCAAAAAACAGTTGAAGGGAAGGTTGCGACCCACATGGTGACCAGCTGCCAACGTCACTGAAATCTCATAATGCATTTTTATTACGTATTTAGTATTCCAGCCATTTGCATTTCACCAGATACACTTGTTCGGACGCTCCATAAAAAAGGATATGATGTGCTACACTCACATGACTTTCTCTACTCCTGTATAAAATGTCACAAATGTAATTTTCTTCTCCTACTTCGTCCCAAGCGATACGGACGTATGTTTTACTAGGCATTTTCTTGTAAGTAGAAGGGCATTAGGACCCTTAAGAACTGGCTGTTATGTGATGACATCATTGGGTACAGTACATAGTAGCGAAAGTAAAATGAATAGCGACTTATCAATTGTAAAAAGCTGTACATTTTTAAAAAAATCAAATCATTAACAAATACTTTTTAGGAAATAGTGAAAGCTACAAAAATATATTCGACAAAATATGTGTGTTTTATAGAGACCTACGTTTCTTTCTAACAATGCTTAACCTTTGAGATCATATCGGACGATGATGTTCAAATGAGCCTAGAGCTTAGATTTATACATTCATCCTTCAGCAAAAGGGAAAACCACGGAAAAATACCTAAACACTCTGACCGACATTTGAACTAGTGACGTCTTAACACGCTATCACCACGCCACAGAGGCGAGCTGTTTTCTTGTACTTATAAATAAATATGGGAATACAGTAGACTTTAAGTGATAGTCAAATGTTTTAAAACTGCTTGTCTAGGTGACGTCTTTGAAATTCCGTTCTCTGTGTATGTCCAAGAGATAAAAAATGAAGCTACAAGGGAATATGGGAATACAGTAGATTTTAAGTGATAGTCAAATGTTTTAAAACTGGTTGTCTAGGTGACGTCTTTGAAATTACGTTCTCTTTGTATATCCAAGAGATAAAAAATGAAGTTACAAGGGAATATGGGACTACAGTAGACTTTAAGTAATAGTCAAATGTTCTATAACTGGTTGTCTAGGTGACGAATTTGAAATTACGTTCTCTTTGTATGTCCAAGAGATAAAAAATGAAGCTACAAGGGGATATGGGACTACAGTAGACTTTAAGTAATAGTCAAATGTTCTATAACTGGTTGTCTAGGTGACGAATTTGAAATTACGTTCTCTTTGTATGTCCAAGAGATAAATATGAATGACGACTTTACATTTGAAGGAAGTATTGATTATTGGAAATTAGGGGAAAGAACAAGGAATTTATAGAAAATGGTTTATTCCACGAAAAATATCAATATAAATTGTATCTTTTAACAAGATCTACATTTGTTATGTAGTAATATTTAGTTTATCTCTTGCAGTTTAGCAGTTCATTTAGAATGGAAAGAACTTCTGACGACATTAACAGAACGTGTAGGATATGGGTTTCGTAATGGAGGTATTTTGCTTAAAACAAAGGTTTTTGAAGCATTTTTCACCTAAAGGATAGTTTAGGGAAGGGGTTTATGCTATATTTTAACGTTTCTTATTTTTGAGTTGTGTCTTTACTAGAATATGAACAATATATTGTGAGACCAAGATATTTGGGGTAATTTAATGAACGGTAGCGCACCTAGCCAGGGAAAAGGCCATAAATAGTAAGGTAATGCGGTGCCCCTGTCATTGGGGTTCATGAAGAATTGCCTATTTGTCTACACATAAGAGGGTCAAAGTCCTTTAAACGGGCTTTCCTTGCAGTGAACCAAGGGGAACCATGGAAGCCCAACAATGTCAAGAAATCTCAACAATGAACTACTGTCTTCCCACCCAGTCTGTTTCCCACAATAATTTGTCAGATTAGAAACATACTGTGTTTAATTTCTCTCTGCTCATTTCACTGCGAACAGCAAATAGAAACTCCTAAGCTCCAAATAACAATTTTCATTAAAATAAGAGAATAATGACTCAAAGAACTAAGATTACCCTTTAGTACCCATTCTATTGTACAGTTACACGTAGGTCCAGTAGCGAGGTGTGACTTTCAAAGTGAGGGAAGCTCCAAATAATAATTTTCATTAAAATAAGAGAGAATAATGACTCAAAGAACTAAGGCTACTCTTTAGTACTCTTTCTATTGTACAGTCACACGTAGGTCCAGTAGCGAGGTGTGACTTTCAAAGCGAGGGAAGCTCCAAATAATAATTTTCATTAAAATAAGAGAGAATAATGACTCAAAGAAATCAGGCTGCTCTTTAGTACTCTTTCTGTTGTACAGTCACACGTAGGTCTAGTAGCGAGGCTTGACTTTCAAACTGAGAGGAAGCTCCAAATAATAATTTTCATTAAAATAAGAGAGAATAATAACTCAAAGAACTAAGGCTACTCTTTAGTACTCTTTCTATTGTACAGTCACACTTAGGTCCAGTAGCGAGGTGTGACTTTCAAAGAGAGGGAAGCTCCAAATAATAATTTTCATTAAAATAAGAGAGAATAATGACTCAAAGAACTAAGGCTACTCTTCAGTACTCTTTCTATTGTACAGTCACACGTAGGTCTAGTAGCGAGGCGTGACTTTCAAAGCGAGGGAAGCTCCAAATAGTAATGTTCATTAAAATAAGAGAGAATAATGATTCAAAGAAATATGGCTGCTCTTTAGTATTCTTTCTATTGTACAATCACATGTTGGCCGTACTTCCCCTCTCCATTCAGATGTTTCCTGACCCACAACGCGTGAACTCTTATCCTAAAATGCAGCACTTTTGCTAATAACTTAAAACTTCACGAGAATTTCCTATTTGTCTACACTAAATACCAATTTAGTAAAATAATGTTGCTAATGCCATTGAAATATACTTAAGAGCTTAATAAACTGACAGGCGATCCCGTGTCGCGTTCGTTTGTTTAGTAGCTGTTTATCAAATAGTACAGTGTCATCAAAACAATGAATAATATTTGCTGTAACTGTATAAACGTAAATATTAGAGTTTCTGGACGTCAAAAGCTCCACGTAAGGAAGTTCTCCTTTATTGTTTATTTATTGTTTAATTCTAATGCAAACGCCTCTCTATTAAACACAACACTTTATGGAGAAAACAAGTGAATATAACGAAAGAAAAAGACGCGGTGGATCATTTCCTTTGACTCCATTTGTTCTCTCTTGCAGATAATATTCAGGACAAATGTTCAGAGAGAAGGGAAACAGAAGGAAAAAAAGACAATGTACTTGAGAGAGGATGGGAGAAAACAATAAAAGTTACTCGATGCACTCTCTTATTATATTCTCTCGCGGCTAAGTGACCGTGAAGCAAGTAATTTAGTGGTTTTGTTGTCCCTGCCTGCATTATTTCAGCCCCCTCATTTTCGTTTCCTTAAAACGACAAACAGCAGTCGCAAAGTCGAATATACGGGGATCAAAACGTCGGTAATGAAGCTGGTTTCTGTACCGAATATCTACGTGATACGTTACATGACTTTCTCTACTCTTGTACAAACACTTGTTCGTTTATGTACTTCAAGATAAACATTATCTTATTGTAGTTACAAGGGAATACAGTAGACTTTAAGTGATAGTCAAATGTTTTAAAACTGGTTGTCTAGGTGACGTCTTTGAAATTCCATTCTCTTTGTATGTCCAAGAGATAAAAAATGAGGTACAAGGGAATATGGGAATACAGTAGACTTTAAGTGATAGTGAAATGTTTTAAAACTGGTTGTCTAGGTCGATCCTAGTAATTGAGAGTAAGTCTGTGAGTACATTATAGGTGTACCTTGGTTGTGATGATTCTGAGGCAGTGTATGCAGTTCATCAGCGATTATTGGAGTTGTCTCAGAGTCACGGAGCAGAACAGAATGCCACGAGCATCAAAGACTTACGGGAAGCTTTCATAACTACTAAACAGAGATTACAGTAAGCTGTTTTTGTTAAAGCAATGTTTTCTTGCTTAAACCACTTTATATATTCTTTGTTGCACATTTTAATTTTCAGATGTTTCATATTTTTTATCTGCGAAGTGTCTAGTTAGTGTTGACAGTTTGTTTGCTTCGTGCATAGAGGTCGAAACGGCAAATCAAATCGCATTCATGTCATCATACCACGGCTACACTGGATACAGTTTGTAGTTTCCGGATTGAAAAAGGCGCAGCGAGAATCGAAACTCACTTGTTTTAAAGCAGTTTTTCGGAAGGAGGTAACCAGGGCAACGGGACGAAAGGAAGCCGTTTGTCAAATGTTTGGGCGGTTAGTAATCGTATGCACGAATGATCGGGATTTTGATAGATCGTGCAGTGAGCCGTAAGCGAGTATACATCGGCAAAGCTGCTAACGTTTGCTTAAGCATACCCTGCGTGGATTAGGCTCGCCCGCCAGAGCATCACTGAGGTTCATATGCCTGTAGATTATGATATTGAGGTTTTCGTGTCTTCCCTGATCTTCTCATCTTTCTAGGTTTTCAGTCTACTCAAGTCGTAGCCTTCCGTAGTTACTTCACTTCATATTTTCCTCATTTCCTCATGTCATGAAACTATATTAATCCTTTGGTATTTTAATTAAAGTTGTTAGAGTTTTTTTAACAAAATTAACATTTTCGAAAAGTTTTCTACGTTAAAGAAGTATGGAGTCGGAGGATTTATTTGAAAATTGTTGCGTCGTGCTTTAGCGACCTTTTTCTAAAAATGTGTTTGAAACATGTAGTTGCGATGGAATCTGGTCTTCTCCACGTGGTAGACCAGTCATCTGTCGTCACTGTCCCATAATTCGTCGTGGCGAAATCCGTAAACAGAAGAGAAGCGACGCGTCCCTTCAACTGTTTCGCGGGGGAGCGAATTCGTCTCCAGTAGCAAGAGCAGGCATTTGTTTCACCTGCACATGTTTACAACAAGTCGTGGGGAAATACGGAATGTGAAGTGGTCTCCGGGGCAACATCGATCAACAAACAAAAAACGCATTCATTTTCAGCCTGGAAAATCGTTTTCCCAGGTAGCTTTGTACCTCGCAAAGTAGCTCAAGTACTGGAAGGGCTTAATGGGCTGTTAAACTGCCGAGAAAATAGTTGCCAACCCCAGCACCCAAACAAGAACTAGATATTACGGGTCTTGTTTCACAAGATTTAGAAGTTCGTAATTCAGCTGGCCTCGTCAACAAAAAGAACATCATAGAGGGTTTCCTTCGTCCTTCCAGTGTTTTAATGGACCGAAGGAGGCTAGGGGCAGCCGTGTGGTAGTTTTGCGCTCTGTAGCTGCTGTTCATGACATAAGGAGCCCCTGACTTATTTGTAAGCTTACTCATTTTAGGTCACTACTTTGTTTTCACCTACATAAGAACAAGTGAACAATAAATCGTCGTATTTCAGGTTTTTTTTTATTTACGCCCACTAACGTTAAGTCATATTGGACCATGAAGGAAATGTTCAAATGATTCCAGATTACACGGAACTTAGTTACCAGACATCCATGTTTTAGGATAAGGGAAAACCTTATCACTCTGACCGAGATTAGAACTTGGAACCTCAGGAACGTGAGGTAGACATGCTGCCACCTATGCTACAGAGAAGTGGATTCGTCATATTAATGAATAAAGTGATAACTTATTAACAATATGATATATTTTTCAGCGGTAAACCCGTTTTTTGACATTTTCGTACACTGTAATATACCTCAAAATGTTCAAAAAACCAATAAAACACAAATTTTCCTCTGTCTAGTATCTTATTGTAGGTACAAGGGAATAGAGTCGGTCCCTTTGTATGTCCAAGAGATAAAAAATGAAGGTACAAGGGAATATGGGAATACAGTGATAGTCAAATGTTTTAAAAATGGTTGTCTAGGTGACGTCTTTGAAATTCCGTTCTCTTTGTATGTCCAAGAGATAAAAAAATGAAGGTACAAGGGAATATGGGAATACAGTGATAGTCAAATGTTTTAAAACTGGTTGTCTAGGTGACGTCTTTGTAATTCTGTTCTCTTTGTATGTCCAAGAGATAAAAAATGAAGGCACAAGGAAATGTAGGAATACAGCGATAGTAATATGTTTTAAATTTGGTTGTCTAGGTAACAACGTTGCTTTGCATGGTCAAGGGATAACAAATGATCAATGACTGCTTGTGTTAGAAAAGTATAAGTATTGGAAAATTTAAAGAAATAACAAAGAATGCCTAAGAAAAAAGTGTCATAATTTTTTAACAAAGTCTGCAGTTTATCAGTTATAGAAAAATCATTCAGAATGAAGAGGACATCTGAGAAATTCCCAGAAAGCTTAATCATGGAAATTTAGTTATAATCATTAAACCAATTTTTGAGAATATAAATTTTTTCGAAAGACTACTTTTGATTGACGATTTTTTAAAGAAATTTTTTTGTGGAACTTCTATTTTTAAATCTGTTTTTGTCTTTTAGAAACAGCAGGTCCTCAAAGCTGTGTTTTGTAGGGAATTTCAATATGGGGTAAAAATGCATTAAGTACGGGAGTATGACTATGCCTTGTCTATTGTCCATCATTAGATGTTTACGTACTTAGAAAATTATTTGGTTCCTGCCAATGTATCTTCTGGTGTATATTCTTTTCTTACGTTCATTTAAGACACCAAAATCGAAATGTTGTGGAAGAAAATATTAGATTTTTAAAAAAGTAATAATATCTATTCAAAATTGGCGTTTTGAAATTGTTTCAGAAAAAATTCCTTCTTCTTTAAATATAATTTTTATAATAATGTATACTCAGGTCTTCTCAGTTTAACTCGCATCGTAAAAAAGTGTTCCAAAATGATATGTCACTTTTGAATTTCCGCTGAAAATCTTAGCAAGTTTGGTTACTAACTACTTCTTTGGGACATTTTAATTAGAAAACGTCTTGGAAAAATCGCAGTGCTATGCGAAGCATTATAGGACATTAGGTGGTCTGTTCTTGAAGCTCTTAAACGGTTAGATTTCAAAATTAGATTCTTACACCTCACCAGTAGGAGTATCTCATATACCTCCCTTCAT
The DNA here is from genome assembly GCA_030765055.1 of Mantis religiosa. Taxonomy (NCBI): domain Eukaryota; kingdom Metazoa; phylum Arthropoda; class Insecta; order Mantodea; family Mantidae; genus Mantis; species Mantis religiosa. The sequence continues at coordinate 143,062,362 of CM060958.1, read as the reverse complement.
TTTTAGCTCTGCTGATAGGTTTAATGGTGTGTGGTGGTAGCACCAGTGCTGCTTCTCTTCATCCGTTCCTCCTGCAGAAGTGGTTATGCCTCCAGAGACGAGCAAAGTTCGATAATACCTCGCAGTCAGTCAGTGCACGACTTTGATAACTGTTGAATATTTGATCAACTTCCTGCAGCTACAGATCCCAAGCGACATCCGCGTCGATCCCTCCACTAAATCAATCATGCCTCTTTAATAATTTGTCTTAAATTATCATGTACAACACTCTCTTCTGCCAACTTATCTTAGAAAGGATGGCTCTTATATATTTTTCTTGTTAATGCACGTAAAAACCCGTTACTCATTTGTTATCTCTGTATCAGGCGGCAGTAAAGTTTTTCCAAAGCGACAGCTCTGACATTCTGTTACCTTTCTATGTACACAAGATAGCGATTTGCAGTTGAATATATAAAGTATTTCAAAATTAAAACCAATAGAATTATACACCTAATTTATCATGAAAATAAGTTAGCTATACCGGAGTCGTCCTAACTTTATATGCCAATGAAAATACGAAGGTGGTCTAAAGAGTTTCCGATCTAATAAAGATACAAGACATTTTTTTCAGATTATCCTGGAATGTGTGGTAACTCTAAGCTCTATGTACCCTGTACTCATTTGAACATCATTTCATTCATCGTCTGATATGACTTAACGTTGGAGGTTTTCTCTTATCCTGAAAGATGAATGTCTGGTAACTCTAAACTCTATGTACCCTGTACTTATTTGAACATCATTTCATTCATTGTCCGATATGACTTAACGTTCGAGGATTTCTCTTATCCTGAAAGATGAAAGTCTGTTAACTCTAAGCTCTATGTACCCTGTACTTATTTGAACATCATCTCATTCATCGTCTGATATGACTTAACGTTGGAGGTTTTCTCTTATCCTGAAAGATGAATGTCTGGTAGCTCTAAGCTCTATGTACCCTGTACTTATTTGAACATCATTTCATTCATCGTCCGATATGACTTAACGTTGGAGGTTTTCTCTTATCCTGAAAGATGAATGTCTTGTAACTCTAAGCTCTATGTACCCTGTACTTATTTGAACATCATTTCATTCATCGTCCGATATGACTTAACGTTGGAGGTTTTCTCTTATCCTGAAAGATGAATGTCTGGTAACTCTAAGCTCTATGTACCCTGTACTTATTTGAACATCATTTCATTCATCGTCCGATATGACTTAACGTTGGAGGTTTTCTCTTATCCTGAAAGATGAATGTCTGGTAACTCTAAGCTCTATGTACCCTGTACTTATTTGAACATCATTTCATTCATCGTCCGATATGACTTAACGTTGGAGGTTTTCTCTTATCCTGAAAGATGAATGTCTGGTAACTCTAAGCTCTATGTACCCTGTACTTATTTGAACATCATTTCATTCATCGTCCGATATGACTTAACGTTGGAGGTTTTCTCTTATCCTGAAAGATGAATGTCTTGTAACTCTAAGCTCTATGTACCCTGTACTTATTTGAACATCATTTCATTCGTCGTCTGATATGACTTATCGTTGGAGGTTTTCTCTTATCCTGAAAGATGAATGGTAACAGTAATCTCTGTGTACCCTGTACTTATTTGAACATTATTTCATTCATCGTCTGATATGACTTATCGTTGGAGGTTTTCTCTTATCCTGAAAGATGAATGTCTGGTAACTTTAAGCTCTATGTACCCTGTACTTATTTGAACATTATTTCATTCATCGTCTGATATGACTTATCGTTGGAGGTTTTCTCTTATCCTGAAAGATGAATGTCTGGTAACTCTAAGCTCTATGTACCCTGGTCTCATTTGAACATCATTTCATTCATCGTCCGATATGACTTAACGTTGGAAGTTTTCCCTTATCCTGAAAGATGAATGTCTGGTAACTCTAAGCTCTATGTACCCTGTACTTATTTGAACATCATTTCATTCATCGTCCGATATGACTAAACGTTGGAGGTTTTCTCTTATCCTGAAAGATGAGTGTCTGGTAACTCTAAGCTCTATGTACCCTGTACTTATTTGTACATCATTTCATTCATCGTCCGATATGACATAACGTTGGAGGTTTTCTCTTATCCTGAAAGATGAATGTCTGGTAACTGTAAGCTCTATGTACCCTGTACTTATTTAAACATCATATCATTCACCGTCCGATATGACTTAACGTTGGAGGTTTTGTCTTATCCTGAAAGATGAATGTCTGGTAACTGTAAGCTCTATGTACCCTGTACTTATTTAAACATCATATCATTCACCGTCCGATATGACATAACGTTGGAGGTTTTCTCTTATCCTGAAAGATGAATGTCTGGTAACTCTAAGCTCTATGTACCCTGTACTTATTTGAACATCATTTCATTCATCGTCCGATATGACTTAACGTTGGAGGTTTTCTCTTATCCTGAAAGATGAATGTCTGGTGACAGTAAGCTCTGTGTACCCTGTACTTATTTGAGCATCATTTCATTCATTGTCCACTATGACTTAACGTTGGAGGACGTAAATTGCACAAGAAAATTAAATTTATTAGATTTTTCTTTAAATAAATGGAGGTTTGAATCGTTTTGCAGATATGGGGTCGTTTGGAATAGCATTAAAGTCATTTTGTCACATCTTTGGGCGACTTTTGTTCTTTGTACTTAATAGAGTTTTCATTTTGGGTTATGCTGTTCACTTTTAGACACTTTTACAGCAAAAAGTTTCATAATTCCAGTACTAGGTGCCGCCACAGGCGCTACGGACCGGTGACAACGGACGTAATTCGCTCTTGTTCCAAGTTGGTTGGTTTGCACGGACCGTTTCAACATAACGTAATAAGTGTGCCTTCTCAAGGGACAACAGTTTAACGTTAGAAGCAAGCCTGGCTCTAGATGGAGGGTTAACGAGACAATTTTCACACTACAGTCTAAGGTGATTCCATCTCTCAGCCTCGGTTACACAGTTCTCCTTTTCTCTACACGTACACAAAGTATTGCATTCCATCCAAAAGTTGTGTATGAACAAGAAGAACTAAAAGTGGAAAGTCTACTATGTACTCTACATAGGGGAGATGAGCCCAGTGCCACATACGTAAGTTTTTTTTTTTTTTTTTTTCAAAATTTGAAGAAAATGTAATGGAGAAGTGTATCCCAGTACCGGACAGACGTAAAAAAGAGGGTGGGTCAAAAAGTAATGCCTCCTATTTTTTTTCTCTTTTAATTGCCAAGAAAATTGAATCCAATTTACATAGCTTCAAAACTACAACATTGACGATTAATTTGTCACTATTCAATATAATCTCCGTCCTTTTCTACAGTTTTGGTCCACCTTTTATTTAGGGCATGTATTCCAGTGTGGTTAAACACACGGTCTTGCCTCCTAAGCCACTAACGCACGGACGTTTTCACAGCCTCCTCATCTTCAAAATGAATCCCACGATGAGCTTCCTTTAGTGGCCCGAACAGATGGAAGTCTGATGGTGCTAGGTCAGGGCTTTATGGGAGGTGAGGTAAGACTTCCCATGCCAATTTCTCAATTTCAGTAGTGGTATACACACGGCTGGTGTGTAGTCTTGCATTATCATGCAAAAGAAGAACATCCGCCATAGTTTTTGTTGGGCGAACTCGGCGAAGACGTGCTTTCAGCTTTTTGAGAGTTCGAACGTATTGGACAGAATTTATTGTACATCCCTGCTCCAAAAAATCAATCAGAAGCACACCCTCTGTATCCCAAAACACTGTCGCCATAACTTTCTCTGCCGAGAGCTGAGTTTTGAATTTTTTTTTTCTTAGGTAACGTTGTGTGATATCATTCCATTGACTGCCTCTTTGATTCAGGTTCAGAAAAATGAACCCACGTTTCGTCTCCAGTAACAATTTTTTCCAGAAACTCCTCTCTCTGCAAATTGAAGCGCTGCAAGTGTTCGGAGGCTATTGTTTTCCTTATTTCTTTGTTTTGGGCGGTTAACATTCCTGATACCCAACGAAAACAAACTTTTGAGTAACCCAGATGTTGAATAATCGTCATCACACTGTCTTTACTGAGGGAGGTAGTGCGACACAATTCACCTGTTGTTACCCGGCGATCACCACGAATGATTTCATCGACTCGCTGAATATTGCATGGAGTTACTGCAGTCACTGCTGCTTCGCTTTTCATCTGTCAATGGTGTTTGCCCTTCAGCTTCGTTACAGCGACGAACCCATCGTCTAACAGTGCTGACATCCACCGCTGCATCACCATACACATTTTTTAGCCTTTCGTGAATGGGAATTGGCATTTTACCTTCCGCAGTCAAAAATTCAATCACAGAATGTTGTCTAATAGGAATGCCGATGTCAGCCATTTTGCAAGAGGATGCAGTGCTGCCACCTGTTGACTTATAGAGGTTACTACTACAGGTGATTGGAGAAGAAGGTTTGAGGAATTGCGCCAAATTCAAAGTTTTCACATAACTTACTTATTTAAGGGGCAAACAAATAGGAGGCGTTACTTTTTGACGCACGCTCGTAAATACATAATTCTAAATAAAGGAAATGGAACTGTGTAATAAATCACAAGATTATTATTCTTATCATGATTATTGTATTTTTGAGATAAAAGCAGAACACGGTAACATGATAATATATTTTTCGAAACGTTCTCTAGGGATTATCACACCAAAATAAAAATGTCTTAGAACTAATGAAGCATTTTTTTAAATACAATAATCACATCTATAAAAATCGATGTTCTCTTGCCCTGTACATTCAATATGTGTCCAACCCTTTCACGATACACCCTAAACCCAAGCCTCGTCTGTGATTTCTAAACAAATGATACACTCTGTTAGAACACTTCAATCAACACTGGTTTTGCTTCCAAAATTTAATTTTCTTTTAGTCTTCTAAGGGTCTTCACTATTTCCAGTTTCTGTTGGCACAGAGTTAGGACTAGGTTCTCTATTTATAATTATATTATTGTTAGTCTTGCGTCCCTTTGCTATAGGTTCATTCTTCTGTTTTTGTGCCTTTTCCTGCAACATCAACTTATACAGAATCAATGTTAATGTTTCAGCAATATATATTGCAATTCCCAGACTAATAGATCTTTCTATCACATTCTTTATTGCTTGTTTCATATGTTTTTCAAGCCATTTTATTTTCTTTTGGCCTCCATGTTGAGAGCAATGTCTATAAACAAAAATTAATCTAATGTCAGTGCAATTTCGGGGGATAAAACTGTACCTTCACGTACAGTACTGGGAAAATTGCTATCGTACGGTACTGAGTAACTCGCACGTACGTATATATGACGTCATAGCACGGCCCGATTCTTTTAAACCGACACTGTATTTTGTGTATGTGTACTCTACTTAATAACTAATAATATGAGTACAAATGCTTTTTTTTTTACTATAATGTAAACTGTACAAATAAATATCAATATATTTTATCTTTATTATATAATATATAAATAATATTTATAAAATATATATTTTATATATCTTATATTTTTTATCTCATAATTTGGAAACCAGAATGAAAGAACATTTTCGTAAAATTAAGGATAAACAAACTGATAAATCGACCGTGACAGATCATTTTTGGTCATTTAACCATGAAATAAATCCTGAAGTTAAATTATTAAAACAATTACACAGTCCGATAGATTTACTGATTTGGGAAAAAAATATTTATTTTATAAAACAAACATCGCGTAATGAATTTTGAAATACCAACATTTGATTCTGTTTTTAGGTTTGTTTCGTTTTCAGATTATGGTAATACTTAAAAAAAAAACAAAAAAACCGACGATGCAAGCAATTTGTTTGAGCAATCGATCTCAGTTATCAACTGACCTCATTTTCTTAAGATAAGTGAACTTTGTTTGGTACAGATAGTTATATTTGTGGAAATTAATTGTTCTTTCACACTAGCCGTGTGTAGGACGCACTATCAATTGATAAGTCGTCATTAAAGTAGTTGTCTCATGTGTTTATGAGAACTCCTAGTAGTTTACCGGGAAAAACACGAGTCAGTTGGAGAATTTAATGTCATATCGGCACGTTGGCTACAGTAGCTCAAGGGTTAGAGCGGCTGGACAGAGACCAGAAGATCCGTGATTCAAATTTGAATTTTTCAGTCTGACTCTACCCTTTCATAGTTGTATTTGTGTTACATTTATTGCTTCACTGTAGGTAACTTCATTTTCTACGTAATTATACTCATTTTGTGATTGTTTATTAACAACTGAAGACTCATACCTACTCGCAATGTATGCAACACTAACCGCGACATTCTGTAAATACCATCTTGGTGCTGCATTGCACGATGATATACTCCTGGCAAAGCTTCCTCCTCCAGAATACTAAGTTTAGTAACCTAAATTAATAAATAACCATCAATAAGACAAGTAATGACATTAGGATAGGAAACCAAATGAAAGAATCAAATGAAGTCCTAACAATGACAGCGAAAAGTCATTATTGCCGCCTGCCTGATGTTTCTACTATGTCGAAGCCTCCTTCAACATGAGATCAACTAAATAGTGGAAAAAGGAAGTTCGATGTACACTTCTTTCTTCCTTTTTTTTTTTTTTTAATTTGGTGCTGAAGATGTTTTGGCTGACACACTTGGCTGTGAATCTAAGAGGTCACAGGTTCACTTTTGGCCGAAATCCAACGTCACTTCGGAGGAAAATATTTTGATAGTACCCTGACGAAACGAGAAAAACTTCTTGACAACCTCATGTCACAGTAAAAAGGCAAGAAAAAAAAAGTCTACGTTAAATTCTCGTTTTCTCACTTTAACATTCTCAAAGATCGTTTTAAGCGAACAAAAGTCGGTTTGTCGCTTAGTTTCTACAAACTATTCTTGTAAAAATACTTGCTCTTCTATACACTTCAAGATAAACGTTATCTCATTGTAGTTAAAAGGGAATACAGTAGACTTTAAGTGATAGTCAAATGTTTTAAAACTGGTTATCTAGGCGAGGTCTTTGAAATTCCGTTCTCTTTGTATGTCCAAGAGATAAAAAATGAAGCTACAAGGGAATATGGGAATACAGTAGACTTTAAGTGATAGTCATTTTTTTTGAAACTGGTTGTCTAAGTAACGTATTCGAAATTACGTTCTCCTTGTTAAGTGCAGGTGACAAGGAAAATAAACGACTATTGTGTTTTTCAGCGTCCCATTTTATAATGAAGGCCGAAGGCATCTTTATGATGAATTCTACTACATGGGACCACTGGCTTTACTTCCCTCACGAATATAAATTCGTTTACTTCCCCATATAAATATTTTTACGTTCTAAAATGTCAATTTATTTTCGTTGGGCTTGAACCCACGAGCTGGGGAAACAGAGACAAGCATTTTAGCGCTGAACCCATATTATTCCCCTACTAGTCCAGTTCGTAGCAAATATGGTAAAAGGCGTAAATGGTTAATTGCACCATTCGTGTATATTTTGTCAATGTAACTGCATGCATATCCGGAATGTAATAATGCGGCGTACAAGGTTTGCGGTCTCAAAGGCAGCCTGAGGTTTCTGTTGCTTAAGTCCATTTGGTGGAGAATTCCCTGAAGTAATAAAGGGCGGTCTTTGTGCAGTTTAATGTAGCCCGGTACATATTTCCTGAACTGGGACAGTCATAAAAGAAAAGACTTAAGAACCTTGCGGTAAACAGAGAGGCAAGGAGAAGTTAAAAGGTTGCAGCACACAAAGAAGGAATGGAGGAGATATGTGATCCAAACGGACTGACTGACTGAATGCGCTATTCATAAATATATTGAAAAAGGCACAACAGACATGCAGCTATAAAAGTTCTTAGAGAAGCAAATGCCTGAGAATAACCGACAAGATACTGGAGCACAGGGTGCTTTTACTTCAGGGATAGTTAATGTATCGTAAGTTTGATCATTAAGGACATTAAACTCGCCAACAATTATACTAGTCCCATTCTTTACAAACAATCGCTATGAACATTATCTTATTGTTATTTTTATTGTAGAAATATGGGAATACAGTAGACTTTAAGTGATAGTCAAATGTTTTAAAACTGATTGTTTAGGTCACGTCTTGGAAATTCCCTTCCCTTTATACGCCCAAGAGATAAAAAATGAAGGTACAAGGAATATGGGAATACAGTAGACTTTAAGTGATAGTCAAATGTTTTAAAACTGGTTGTCTAGGTGACGTCTTTCGAATTCCCTTCCCTTTATACGCCCAAGAGTTTAAAAAACTGAAGGTACAAAGGGATATGGGAATACAATAGACTAAGTGATAGTCAAATGTTTTGAAACTGGTTGCCTAGGTGATGTCTTTGAAATTCCGTTCTCTTTGTATGTCCAAGTTATAAAAAATTAAGGTACAAGGTAATATGGGAATACAGTAGACTTTAACTGATAGTCAAATGTTTTAAAACTGGTTGTCTAAGTGACGTCTTTGAAATTGCGTTCTCTTTGTACGTTCAAGAGATAAAAAATGAAAGTACAAGGGAATATGGGAATACAGTAGACTATAAGTGATAGTCAAGTGTTTTAAAACTATTTATGTAGGTGACGTCTTTGAAATTCCGTTAGGTGTCTAAGAGAACAAATATGAATAACGAATTTGCGCCTGAGAAGAGTGCAAAAATTGGAAATTTGAGACAAATAACAGAGAATATTCGTAAATGGTGCAGTGTACAAAAAATGTGAGAGGAAGTTTAGTATGTATCTTTCAGAAAACCAACTTTTTAAAAAAATGCTTCATGAAACGTTTCTAAGGCTTTTGAGGTAGAGAACAGAAACTGTGCAAGTCCCCTAAGGTGTGAATGATAAGGATAAGAAAGGAGATATTTGTCAAGTAAGAATTAGCGCTTCGTTCATCACCGTGATCAGGTGAGATTCATTTTTCAGTATAAGGTAAATCTTATCACCCTGACCCAGATTAGAAGTCGCTACCTCTTGACAGCCTAAATGGGCTCAATAAACGAAAGGTGGATACGATAGAATTTGGACAGATCTCTGTACCCCAAACTCTTTTTAAAATAAAATAAAACTCTCCAAAATTTTATAATCTTTCGAAAATTTTTAAGTTTTTGTATTTATTTTTAACTGTGAATTATTAAAATTATTTATTTTTTGTTGAAAATTTTGACTGTTTTGTACATTTTAATATTTTTACATTTATAAATGTTTGAATTATTTTGAAATTCTTTACAATTTTGAAATTTTGAGGGAAGTTTGAAAATATCAAGAATAGCTGTAACACTTTGAACAGGTGTTCATATGGCTAACTGCTTTCTCTAGAATTAAAAGCAATTGTAAAAGTCAATATGGACAACAGGTGCAACTAAACAGTTGAGCGTCGTTTTAAACTACAAAACTGACCGTATTGCTTTTGTTTTGATGCTACGCTGTTTTTCAAAGTGATAATGCCTGAGGCATTTCTTTAACGAAATAGCACGCTCGAAGTCTGCCTCTTTAACCTCCCCTCGCGTTACTATAGGGTGCGATTCACCCCCGCCTCTCTCAAAGTCAAATTTATTTCTTTTCTTTGTCCTTCTGTTTTTGTTTATCGTCTTTTTTAAAAATGCTTCTTTGTTCGCTTTGTCTCTACTGACATTCCGCGATGTCGTACATCTTTGTGTCTGCGTTTCACGATATATTTCTTAGACGCTTGGATTCATTTCTTTTGGGTCAAGCGAAAATTTGCTTTCTTTAAATCGAAAGACTTTAACCTTATCTAGATGACTAAACCTGTCCGAGATGCGAACTCAGAACCTCTGGAGACGTTACAGAGGCCGGCAGTCAAAGAAACTACAATTAATAACAAAAAATGGATGGCTTAATAATCAGCTCCGGACTATATTGTTGGGAACGCTGCCCATTAGTTGCCAGGGCAACCGAGTTAGAACTACCTCTATTGTTGAGACCCCCAGGCGTATTTAAACCAACATTTCCTCTGTTTAATTCAGTGCTTCTGCAGACCTAGATACTCTAAAGATGTTACACCCAAAAGGGGCCATAATTTCAGAAAGTTTCGATCCACACATTTTACCTTATCGGAAACTGAAGCGTTACTTCTTATACTTCGGTACTTTGTTCCAGTTTATGAAGTCATTACTGAAGATTTGGCCTAACAATTATTTGCTCAAAACTCGATATCAAGATAACACGTTTTGGGATTCCGTGGATCGAAAAAGATCCTTGCGATGTTACAAGAAAATTCCTCCACACAAAGCTAGCCATCACATTGACACTTTTTCGTTATTTTAGGTTTTCTAATAGAAAAATGCGTAATAAAATAAAATATAATTATAAACTATGTTAGGTACAGTCCGTGAAGTCCTCTTAATCCAGAATGACTTCTGTATAACCGATAAACCACAAAACAGCTTCCGCCTCTATGACATGTTGTCAGCGTTTCAAGAGGTCCCGAGTTCGAATCTGGATCAAAGTGAGTTATCTGGTAAGCTTTTTCCTGGAGTTGAGAGAGGAGATAAGGGAGAAAGAGAGCGCGGGGGGGGGGGAGAAAAATTAGTCAGCGAGATATTCCATTAGAGACATTGAATACCTGTGTGGCACATTGAGTAATCTTTTAAAATTTCATAATTTCGTAAAAATTATCCAAAAAGTTTTATTTTATTTGCCCGCCTCTGTGGTGTGGTATTAACGTCTCAGGAGGTTCCGAGTTCCAATCTCTCGGTTAGAGTAATAACGTTTTCTCTTATTCTGAAAGATGAATGTCTGGTAACTCTAAGCTCTATGTATCCTGTACTTATTTGGACATCATTTCATTCATCGTCCGATATGACTTAACGTTGGAGGTTTTCTCTTATCCTGAAAGATGAATGTCTGATAACTTTAAGCTCTATGTACTCTGTACTCATTTGAACATCATTTCATTCATCGTCCTATATGACTTAACGTTGGAGGTTTTCTCTTACCCTGAAAGATGAATGTCTGGTAACTCTAAGCTCTATGTACCCTGTACTCATTTGGACATCATTTCATTCATCGTCCGATATGACAACGTTGGAGGTTTTCTCTTATCCTGAAAGATGAATGTCTGATAACTCTAAGCTCTATGTACCCTGTACTCATTTGAACATCATTTCATTCATCGTCCGATATGACTTAACGTTGGAGGTTTTCTCTTATTCTGAAAGATGAATGTCTGATAACTCTAAGCTCTATGTACCCTGTACTTATTTGGACACCATTTCATTTATCGTCCGATATGACTTAACGTTGGAGGTTTTCTCTTATCCTGAAAGATGAATGTCTGATAACTCTAAGCTCTATGTACCCTGTACTCATTTGGACATCATTTCATTCATCGTCCGATATGACTTAACGTTGGAGGTTTTCTCTTGTCCTGAAAGATGAATGTCTGGTAACTCTTAGCTCTATGTACCCTGTACTTATTTGAGCATCATTTCATTCATCGTCCGATATGACTTAACGTTGGAGGTTTTCTCTTATCCTGAAAGATGAATGGTAACTCTAAGCTCTATGTACCCTGTACTTATTTGGACATCATTTCATTCATCGTCCGATATGACTTAACGTTGGAGGTTTTCTCTTATCCTGAAAGGTGAATGGTAACTCTAAGCTCTATGTACCCTGTACTTATTTGAGCATCATTTCATTCTTCGTCCAATATGACTTAACGTTGGAGGTTTTCTCTTACCCTGAAAGATGAATGTCTGGTAACTCTAAGCTCTATGTACCCTGTACTTATTTGAGCATCATTTCATTCATCGTCCAATATGACTTAACGTTGGAGGTTTTCTCTTATCCTGGAATATGAATGTCTGGTAACTCTAAGCGCTATGTACCCTGTACTTATTTGAACATCATTTCATTCATCGTCCGATATGACTTAACGTTGGAGGTTTTCTGTTATCCTGAAAGATGAATGGTAACTCTAAGCTCTAGGTATCCTGGTTTTATTTGAACATCATTTCATTTATCGTCTGATGTGATTTAACGTTGGACATTTTCTTTTATCCTGAAAGATGAATGCCACATAACTCTTAGCTCTAGGTATCCTATACTCATTTGAACATCATAGTCTTATATGAGTTAACGTTGTAGGAATTAAATTAAAGAAAATGAATTCTTAGTACTGAAAAAAAAAAGATACCACGGATGTGATAAAGGCGTACAAGTCACATCAAAATTCCTAGTGGTGTTGCTCGTTTTTGAAACCTTCCTCCATATTAGTTATTGAATTTTCATAAAAGTATATGCTTTAGAGAAAATATCACAAATTAATGGTTATTATTATCCAGGAGTGTAAAATGAGTTTCTAAATTAAAAAAAAAGAAAGACATTATAAAGACAATGAATTCAGAAATGGGAGATGCAGAAATCAGCATTCAATTTTTTCTGTCCCGTTGCCATGCCATCAAAATTGTGACTGTGCTAGAGCGAAACAATTGACAAATGAGAGGCTGCAACAGATTAGATTTTGTTACACTGAATGAATTATTTCTAAATTTTAAGCCTGCCCCGTTAGATGGCGTTTAGCTCTAAAATCCGGGCGCGCAGTTAAAACAGGAAAACAAATGGTTATGGCGCAGATGTAAACATCAATCGTGTTCTCAACATTTCTAAACGAGGGAAATACATCTAGACCGTAACTTAACGTTATTTATGGCGGAACCTGCAAATCCCAAAGTAACTCAAACTACTAGCAGCGATAAAAATCTGTTAATTTTAACAGTGGACGGTGTTAATTCTTCATTTATAAGAATCATGGAGCGAATTGACGTGATGGCGTTGAATATATTGGAATAATTACATTTTTGGCAAAAATTCTAACCAGTAATGACGTAAATTATGAGTTTTGAGAAGATTTACGCTTTCCGTGCGATAAGATTTTGCAGGGGCAGCTTCTGAGGTAATGCCACTGTGCCATGGCACCATCTGTATGAAAACGAAAGAAAGAGAAGTGTATAGGAATTGCGCAAAAAGATTTTTTTGAGTATCTGCTGCCTCGTGTGAACAGGCGCGTTTAATGCAAGCGCTCTGTCTGGTTGTTTTCCGTGGCTTGGTGCCGATTCCAGAACAGCACCGTCTACGCTCATAAGCGCCTGTGTTAAGAGCTAGGATATCTGCTTATACACGGCTCCTTATGGGAGAAGGTAGTGCCGAGATTTCTCTGGCGCATAACTTACGCTTTATCCGCTAGATTGCAGCAAAGCACGGAACTTAAAATAACTGTCTCTCTGTCCCAAAATCGTACACGAAAGCTTCGTATCACATTCTCCATGAACTGTATTATTAGTCTTTTACTATGCTCGTTACACCTGTGCGTAACAAGAGTACGCATGTAATAAATATATATTTCCGTTTCCCTATATCTTCTGTTTGGTACAGTATATTATAAAATAGGATGGATTATTGATAAGATTACCTAAATCGTTCGAAATTGGTACACATATTTATATTTTAACAATCTTTATTCATTTACTTATTATTTATTCATTCATTTATTATTCATTCATTCATTATTTATTCATTATTCATTCATTTATTACTTATTCGTTCATTATTTATTCATTGTCCATTCATTTATTTATGGCACCGCCAATACAATGCCTCACCGGCCGCCTCTGAGATTTTGTCTATCTCTTGCCTTTTCAAGAATAAATCAAATAGACGCAACAATAATTACAAAGAAGTGATAGTCAAATGTTTTAAAAAAGAAAAGTGGTTGCTAAGTGACGGCTTCGACATTCCGTTCTTTTTCCTTTACCAAGAGATAAAAAAAATGAATAGCGTCAGGTAGTCCGGCCACGGGAATCCAACCCGGACCTCCCGAAGACGAAACCGATTGAGTCATCCCCTTCGGTGTGTAGAGGGCAGTTTGGAGCTGAGAATTTTGTTTTATAATTTTGTTTCGCATTGTTGTAAGAAGCTGATCTTGTCCTGAAAGTCTCTATTCAGTGGACCTCAGAACTTATTAAATTCTGGGATTGTAATTTTTGTTTGGAATGCAACGCGCCTAAGATAGAGTGCACACAGAGAGAGCGAGTTTAATGCAAATACATATTTCGCCGGCTTTATGCAGGTCACAGAGCCCCATTAGGGAGCACGTTTTATGTTGCAGTTAATTAACCCTCAAAAATTTTGCAGGCGCGCATAGCAATGTTACACAAATCCAGAGCACCAACATTTTTACTCCGAGGATGACTTTAATATTAAACTCGGAGAATTACAACACTAAGATGACGTATTTAATGAAATGAAACTTTCGGCGCAATCTCCCCTCCCTATTTATTTTCGTTAGTATCCATGAAACAGCTGTTTTATTACAACAAGCGCCTGCTTTGTGTTGCTACACAGGCGCGTAGAGTAAAAACTGACGATCAGCGTTCACAGAAAAAGCTACATTAATAATGACGGTAGTCAAATGTTTAACAAGTGAACATTAGGAGAGACAACTGAACATCGAAAGTACTTTAAAATGAGTACTAAACAATTCAGCAATGTCATATCACATACAACAAATTATTTAGAACAAATTGAGTGTTTTAATAACATTTACATCGCTTTTTGTTGTCCGTCGCTTAACTTTTAATACCAGCTATACAGAATCGCAAAAAAATTTATCTCTTTTCCTTTCTTGAACATAGAGATAAAAGAATTTCAAGGTTGGTTTTAAAACATTTGAATATCACTTAGTGTAGTGTAATCCATAATCCCTTATACCTTCATTTTTTTATCTCTTGGACATACAAAGAGAACGGAATTACAAAGACGTCACCTAGACAACCAGTTTTAAAACATTTGACTATTACTTAAGTGTACCGTACTCCCTTGTAACTACAATAAGATGTTTATCTTGAAGTAGATGGAGGAATCAGTGTTTGTAATTGTTGTTTCTGCAGTAGTAAACTCATTTGAGTGTAATATAACGATTTCTATGTTCTTTTTGATAGATGTTCTTTTCGAAATATTAAATTTGTGGCGTTTTTATTAAATTAGTTGATTCAGTGTTGTTTGAAGTATACCTCGCTTACAAAAGACCCTGTCTGAAACAATTGAAGGCGTGTTTTCCACGCCCCTGAGCAGCAAACCGCTAATTCCGTGTAAGTGAAGCCTTAGTAGCGAGTTCTTTATTATATCGTTGTTGTGACAGGAGTCCTAATAGGATAGTCTCGGTGCTTTCGTGCTCGAAATCTGGAAGTAACTTGAGAAACGTAATTGTGGGGATTTAACTGCAAATACGCGCTTTTTGGGGCACTCTTAAAATTAGAAGATTGAGGTGAAATTTATTTCCGAGGGCCGTTCAATAAAAAAAGATCATAATTTTTCGCACTAAAATTCAATCTTAAGCTGATCTTCAATCTGTTACCTTAATGTGAAACAAACACATTGTTGGTTTCATTGTTGGTACCCCTGGTTCCCGCCTGTGAGAACCAGGCAAGTTCAGACATGTTCAGTATCGCCTACCGCTGCAATGGAGGTAACACGCGAGGAGCAATATGCGGCTTTGAAATTCTATTTTCATCTCAACAAATTTTCAGTTTAGGCCTACACAATGTTACAGGAGGCCTATAGCCTTTCCTACAGCACAGCACGAAGGTGGTTTAAAATGTTTAAAGAGGAGAGACAATCAATTTCAAAGGAAGGTGGACCCGGTGCTCCAGTTACTGCTCTTACGGAAGAAAACATCAACACTGCTGCTGTCATTGTGAGAGAGGATCGACAAATTACCTTAAGATCACTTTCTGATATACTGAACATTTCATTGGGTGCCACCCACACGTTGCTGACAGAAACATTACACATGGGACGTGTTTGTGCGCGATGGGTTCCAAGACTGTTGATTCCCGAACAAAAGGATATTCGTATGCAGGTCTGCATGCAGTTAAAGTTGATGTTAGAGGAAGATCTGGAGTTTCTTTCAAACGTAATCACTGCTGATGAAACTTTGCTACATCATTTTCATCCTTAGAGCAAGCAGCAAAGCTCAGTGTGGAAATCTCCTTCATCAGCAACAACCCAAAACAGCAAAAGTGGTTGCTTCTGCTGGGAAAGTTATGGTCATCTCATTCTTTGATATTCATGGAATGGTTTATCGGCATGTTGTACCTGCACACACATCAGTAACTGGACAATACTACAGCGATATCCTGAAAACATTGCAAGTCTATATCAGGCGCTAAAGACCACATTTCCGTGAAGCAGGCTGGATGCTGCACCACGATAATGCGCGGCCGCATATTGCCATTGTTGTTGCTGCATATCTTGCAAAAATCAACCTGAAGTGCATCCCTCACCCCCCCTATAGTCCTGATTTAGCCCCATGTGACTTTTTTCTATTCCCTGACTTTAAGAAACGCCTTCGTGGGAGGCATTATCCGTCATCAGAAGCAGTGGTGAAGGCTGCAGAGGTGATTTTGAAGGATATCTATTAAAATGTTTTCCAGCATGTCTTTGAAGACTGGCAGATATGCTGGGACAAGTGCATCGCATTCAGAGGAGTCTATTGTGAGAAGGACCATCAAAATTATGAGGATGAGTAAAGGATCGTTGTCAAAAAAGGATGTAGTCATTCTTTATTGAACTGCGCTCGTATTTTACTAAGGAGGCTATATGTGAAAAATTCGATAAAAGTCCGGGCGAGTGAAACTGCCAGGTTGTTGTTATTAATTGTTGATTCTGATTGTTAATTACGTAAGTTTTTAATTTCAGCTTTCCCAGTAGGCTGCTCAGAGATGATGTATGTGTGACTGTTTAAGTCGCCGTGACTTTATTTACGTCCCGAGCGGTACGGAAGGGGCTCTAAACGCAAGTACAACCCCCACCCCTAGAAATGAGTGGGAATTTTCAATCTACTGCCGCTGAAGTTAGTTTTTTTATTTATGCGCGGCCTATCTCGGTAAATTAACGTCACGTGCCCCTTAGGGGCACGAGAAGATACAAAGTTGCCCTACCGCTACCTTTTAGTTCACTTTTTTAACGGTGATTTATAATGGAAGTTCTCTCATCGAAAATATTGTTCAACTCACATGTCCCGGGTTCTTTTCCCAACTGGAAGCATTCACCATCTTCAAATACATCGTGGTCGTAAGGACCAAATACAACTGAAAGAAAAACTCTTTTTACGAAACTAATCTCTGTTTTATATAACCTTGCCCCGCTGACTTGTATCACTCCGCGTGCAACTACCTTCCCCCTCACCCTAATTGGCTAATGCTTTCGCGCCATAGGCCATAGGTGGTGCCTTCCCGTCACATTCAAACCTGCAATAAACGTCACAATAATTGCCAGGAAGATAGATAAAACCATACAAATAAGAATGTGAAGGCATGCAAAAATACAAGTTTATAATGAAACTGAGTAAGTTGAAACTGAATGAAGGGCAATGAAACTGAAAGAAGTTTATAAGTGAATGGCCTTCGGCCATTTTTTAAACCAGTAAATATACTTTGCAAAAATGCTTGTCTTTCAGTCTTAAAAGTGGTGTCACGCCATACTTGTGTGTCCTTCATTCACCCAAGTCTCGTCAAGATAGTGTATTTTGCGATTTGGACAATTTGATTGTCCTTAAATAACGTCTTCGCCAGACAGAAATATCGCCCCTGGAGTGGTAAGTTTTCCTGTTGTCTCAATTTCATGTCGCGATGTTCCTACACCTGTAAGTTCACGGCACAGCTGTTCGACTTCTCTCACTGACAAAGACGGATTCTTCTCTGTGAGTGCATTAAACATATGCACCACAATTCTTTTTTCGCCGCTTTGTAAAGTTTTTCCCTTGCGATGCTTCAACGAAAAGTGACGGTAGACTCTGCCATTATACATATAATAAGTACACGCTCAATAAACGATCAATAAAATAATTTAGCTCTCGCACTCGGCACAACACACCTTCGAATGGCGATATATGACTAATCCAGTTAAAAACAAGGTCAGTGATAAAAGTCATATAAAAAAATATGTCATCACTACCGCTAAATCACGTGCTATCGCGCCATGTGCTTGAGAGCAAAGGAACCTCCTCTTTACTTCGTTTAAGAATTAACATGTATTACAGATAAATCAACTCTGTTGCGTAATATATTTAATTAAAACAGTTACGAAAATATAAATTTGACAATTCTCTTCCAACATATAAAGATATATCACCATGTTAAATAACGAACTAATTTTTACCGCACAATAGTCTATACTACAATAGCAGCCAATGAGAGAGGATTAGGTCACGTGACCGTTAAGAGATACGGGGCAAGCTTATGCGAATCAAGAATTAATTGGAATTTGACAACAGATGTTCTTCTAGGGTCTCGACCATGCCGCCCGACTGCGGATGTAAAAGTGTCGTGCGGGTCTTCTTCAGTCCAAGCCTTTCCAGTACCTCCTTAATTAGTATGACTTTGGGTTCGTGAAATTAAAATTCCAGGTTAAAAATACCAAAAATACCTCTTTATTTCCGTAGAATCACACTTTGTCAACTTTTAGAGTAGCTGAATCACGTCACATACACAATACAACTTGCAAGGTCAACGACCACAGCACAGCTGTTCACGCACGCGAGTTCAATTAACAACTGACTGGCGGGCGGCAGTTCCCTTCTTATAGATTACTCACTATCCGGAATGTTCTCAAACAATCAAGACGGCGTTAGAAGAAAGACGAACTCTCGAGAAATCCGTGTCCTTCCCCCACCGTTTCGGCGAAGCTTTATCTCCGCAGCGCACTGCCCATCTCTTTGAACTAGCCGCCCGCGTCGCCTCTACCAACAATAGGCTCGCGACACTGCAGCCTCCTCAAGGCTGGTCGTCCCGAACAGCACTATCGTAACGGGCCAGACGATCCAGGTGTACCACCAACATCTTCCCTCGGTGGACCTTCTGGATGCGGTAGGCCACGTCGATAATCCTCTTCAGCATCCGGTACGGTCCTTGCCATGGTTGCTGAAGCTTCAGGCAGCGTCTCTTGGTCCGGGTAGGGCGGTACAACTACAGTAGGTCACCTTGCTGAAACCCTTGGCTGTTGGCTTGCCTGTCGCATCGGATCTTCATGCGGTCACTCGTCTTCTGGATGACCTGACGAGCCATCTCATGCATGTCGTGGAAACGGTCCACCAGGTTCTCCAAATACTCGGTGGCTAGCTGTTTTGCATCCGGGGGGCTTCCAAAAGCCAGATCACAGGGGATGCGTAACTCTAGGCCGAACATTAAGCTGGCTGGCGTCATCCCAGTGGTGTCGTGTGTCGACGAGCGGTGGACCAGCAAGAACAGTGGCACCTTGACGTCTCAGTCTCGCTGATGGCTCGCCACCTCATCTCAGATGTTCTTCCAGGGTCTTGATGTATCGCTCCACCGTGCCGTCTGACTGCGGATGTAAAGGTGTGGTGCGTGTCTTGTTCACCCCAAGTCTTTCCAGCGCCTCCTTCATCAAGTGAGACTCAAAATTGGTACCTTGATCACTGTACAGCTCCAACGGCACCCCAAAACGGCAGAACAGTTGTTCCACGAGGCAGTCTGTGATCGTCTTCGCTTACTGGTTCGGGATGGCATACGCTTCCGGCCACTTGGTGAAGTAGTCAACGACCACCATCAGGTACTTGTTGCCTTGGTGGGACACGTCGACAGCGATACGTTCGAATGGCGCTCCGACGTTGTACTTCTGCATGAGACCCCGGGTCCTAGTCTGGGGGCCGCGACACACCGCGCACACATGACATTGACGGCACCGAGCACTCAGCGTCTGCTCGAAACCTCAGCCAGTGGTAGCGCTGTCAGAGATTGTCCATCGTTCGGTTTGCTCCCAGGTGTCCTGCTCAAGTACCTGCGTGCACTTCCCTAAAGCCTCCGGGACCTTATTCCGGGGAAGTACCAACTTCTCTCTGTGTCCTCCTGTCGGGTGATTCCCATAACCAGAACAGCACAACTTCTTTGGTCTTCAGCGAGTCCCATTGGGCCCAGTACAACTTATACGCAGCGCTTCTAGGTGCGATGTCCACCCAGGTTGGTCTTGTCCATGCCTCGACTTCTTTAAAGAGTGGCCCCAAGTCGGCGTCCGCCGGCTGCTCCCTCTTAAGGCCTGCGCTATCCCAGCCGTCCACAGACACTGCCGTGACCTCTCTAACAGCTCAGACACGCTCCTTCTCTTCCACTTTTGTGAATTGACCGCACTCTTCCGGGCAGGGTCTTCGGGACATGGCGGCTGCGTTGGCGTGGTCATCCTCTCTACGTTGTTCGGAGGTAAAGTCGTACTCCTGCAGCCTCTGGACCCAACGGTTTCTTTGGCCTTTCAGGTTCCTAAGCTGAGTAGGGTGAGGGCGGAGTGGTCAGTCCTCAGGTGGAATGGCTGACCTTACAGATACTTGTGGAGGTGTTCCAGGGTCTTCACTACCACCAGCAGCTCTCGCCGGGTGATGCAGTAGCTCTTCTCTGCCTTGGACAGCGTATTGCTGTAGTAGGCTATCACCAGCTCGTGCCCGTTCTAAACATGGCATAAGACGCCTCCGATGCAATGGTCCCTGGCGTCGGTGTCCACAATGAAGGTGCCTCTTCGTTGATGAAATCCCAAAACAGGAACACTGCAAAGTGTCTTCTTCAGGTGCTGGAAAGCGCCTTCGGCTTCCTCCGTCCAGGCATAAGGCCGGTGTTCTTCCGTCAGGCGAGTGAAGGGCTTGGCGAATTCCTTACATGACTTCCACTTCCGAATTTTCCTTTGATAATTTCTTCGTCACAACAATACATAGCTGGTCTGAAAGGTTTCCGACCTAATAAACATAAAGACATTTTTCAGATATTTATTTTTTTATTTTTCAACATAGTCTCCTTGTAACTCTACACACTTCTCCCAGCGATGCTACCATCTCTGTAACACGTCCAAATAGTACTCGGCGTTTATCAACATAGTCTCCTTGTAACACTACACACTTATCCTAGCGTTGTTCCCATCTCTGTAACCCGTCCAAATAGTACTCGGTGTTTTTCAACATAGTCTCCTTGTAACTCTACACACTTCTCCCAGCGATGCTCCCATCTCTATAACCCGTCCAAATAGTACTCGGCGTTTTTCAACATAGTCTCTTTGTAACTCTACACACTTCTCCCAGCGATGCTCCCATCTCTGTAACCCGTCCAAATAGTACTCGGCGCTTTTCAACATAGTCTCCTTGTAACTCTACACACTTCTCCCAGCGATGCTTCCATCTCTGTATCCCGTCCAAATAGTACTCGGCGTTTTTCAACATAGTCTCCTTGTAACTCTACACACTTCTCCCAGTGATGCTCTCATCTCTGTAACCCGTCCAAATAGTACTCGGCGCTTTTCAACATAGTCTCCTTGTAACTCTACATACTTCTCCCAGCGATGCTCCCATCTCTGTAACCCGTCCAAATAGTACTCGGCGCTTTTCAACATAGTCTCCTTGTAACTCTACACACTTCTCCCAGCGATGCTCCCATCTCTGTATCCCGTCCAAATAGTACTCGGCGCTTTTCAACATAGTCTCCTTGTAACTCTACACACTTCTCCCAGTGATGCTCTCATCTCTGTAACCCGTCCAAATAGTACTCGGCGTTTTTCAACATAGTCTCCTTGTAACTCTACACACTTCTCCCAGCGATGTTCTCATCTCAGTAACCCGTCCAAATAGTACTCGACGTTTTTCAACATAGTCTCCTTGTAACTCTACACACTTCTCCCAGCGATGCTCCCATCTCAGTAACCCGTCCAAATAGTACTCGACGTTTTTCAACATAGTCTCCTTGTAACTCTACACACTTCTCCCAGCGATGCTCCCATCTCAGTAACCCGTCCAAATAGTACTCGACGTTTTTCAACATAGTCTCCTTGTAACTCTACACACTTCTCCCAGCGATGCTCCCATCTCTGTAACCCGTCCAAATAGTACTCGACGTTTTTCAACATAGTCTCCTTGTAACTCTACACACTTCTCCCAGCGATGCTCCCATCTCAGTAACCCGTCCAAATAGTACTCGGCGTTTTTCAACATAGTCTCCTTGTAACTCTACACACTTCTCCCAGCGATGCTCCCATCTCAGTAACACGTCCAAATAGTACTCGACGTTTTTCAACATAGTCTCCTTGTAACTCTACACACTTCTCCCAGCACTGCTCTCATCTCTGTAACCCGTCCAATTAGCACTCGACGTTTATCAACATAGTCTCCTTGTAACTCTACACACTTCTCCCAGCGATGCTCCCATCTCTGTAACCCGACCAAATATTATTCGGCGTTTTTTTTTCCTGCAAAATAATTGTTCACGAAGATTACTGCCTCTTCATTTGACGAAAATCTCTGTCCTCCGAGCGCAATTTCCACATACGGGAACAAAGAGAAGTCGCTTGGAGCTAGATCTGGTGAGTCAAGCTGTTCAAACCGTAATTCGTGGATTTTGGCCATTGCAAGCGCTGAGGTGTGAGACGGTGCGTTGTCTTGGTAAAACACGATTTTCTTTTTCTGCAAATGTGGACTTTTTCCGCAAGTTCTGCCTTCAGCTTGTCAAGTAATGATGCGTAGTATGCTCCTGTAATGGTTTTTGCTTTTTGAAGACAATCGATTAAAATAACTCCATGACTATCCCAAAGAAACAGTCGCCAACACTTTCCCAGCCGAAAAAAAGTTTTTGCTTTTTTTGGAGCTGGTTTCCTCTTTGTAGTCTACTGTTTGGACTGTATTTTTGTTTCGGGCGTATAATAGTGTATCAAGTTTCATCTACAGTAAATAATCGGTGCCAAAACTCGCATTTATTGCGCCTAAACTGCGCCAACAGAGCGTTGGAAAAATTCATTCAAACACGTTCTTGGTCTAACGTGAGCAAACGCGGCACCCAACGCGCGGACAGCTTTCTCATGTCTAAATGTTGCTTTAATATGTGACATACACGTTCTTGTGACATGTTCATAGCCTCTGCTATCTCTCTTACTTTAATTCGACGGTCGTCTAGCGCCATTTGGGTTAGTTTTGGATGTCCCGAACGTTCATTGTCTCCCAAGCTCTTACGGCCACCTTTAAATTCATCTGTCTAAAATCTCACTGTGGTAAATGATGGTGCAGAGTCTCCATACAAAGAATCCAACTCATTTTTTATTTACGTAGGCGTATTGCCTTTCAAAAACAAATATTTAATGACAGCTCGATACTTGATTTTGTCCATTTTCAAAAAAACACACCAACTCACTCAAACGAATGTTACATAACAACTGAATGTCCAAAATGGCTGGAACTTTGGTGGGTAGCTGTCAACAGATGAACAACCAAATTTACGGGTGCTGCCATCTTTATGTTGAGGTCGGAAACTTTTCAGACCGCTCTTGTATATATTCTGCTGAATGATCTTTTTTCTTTTTCTATACGGAATTTCAAAACCTATATGCCAAGATGTTATGGAAGCTGTTTTCTGTAAATCTAGACAATTCGGGAATATTGTAATTCTGGCAAATTCATCACCTTCTTTTTCAAAGCTTTTCTGATATCGTTTGAGCGCACAACACACGAAAATGAAGAGATTTGTTGGAGCACTCGCTCTGCCGCAATGGTTATGAGAGTTTTCAATTGACAGGTAAACAATTTTGAGTTTCCTTCACTTTTTTGTTTATTATTGTCGTTAGTTTCTTGTTTCATTTAGTTTCCTTTTAATTGTTGTATAAATGTATCCATTTCACGGAGTAATTTCGTCTCGTCATCGCAATTATGTACAATTCTTTCTAAAAAGTTTGTGTTAAAGACATTTTAATCCAGTAATTTCACCGACATGGTTAAAATACCAAATTAACGGCATCTCACACCAATTAGGTTTAACACAATTTACTGGTTATGCTCAGCCGCAGCCTGTCTCAGTCTGCTTCACGTCTTCAATCGCTGAAATAATTTCAGTGTGGTTCATTAACACTTCTGCATCCATATTGATTGCTCCACAGATGAGAAATTTCCGTTAAGAAGCAAATTCATGTAATTGTTTTCTCAAGTGTATCTTGTGGTTCATAGATGGCACTAGCTGCATTATCTCATCGCGTGGAACAAGATTTGTAATTATTTACAAAGGTTTACAACAAACTGTGATTATGTATCTTATGTAAGCTTAGATTTATATTCTCTTTCTTATACTAAAACAAAAGATAACTATAATGTATACTAAGACAATTTCTAACGTAAACATAACTGTATATAAAAATGGAAGTCCTCTAAATTGGTTATATATTTACACTTTTGTAAATCATGGCCAACTTTATGATTGGTGTTGCGATACTTTCTCCTGAATTTTATAATAACAGAACGTCCTCTGCTATCATTTTTCTCATTGCAGCAGTTTAGCAACCTCTGGAAATATCATAATTATGTTCAGGCACCACAAAGATAAATGAAATAATTGTATTCCGGCGATTAATGGAATTGTGTCATTCATTGCGGGTTTTGTGATGTAAATTAAATATATTTTAATAACTGTATAATTGATTTAACGAATACTCAATTTACAATTCACCGTAGTGTTTCAATTAAAATATCCGATGTGTGATTTTGATTTCATCTGTCAATAATAGGGGACAAACTTTATTACACCAAAATATTCGATAGGCACTGGGATTGCAGGGCATATACGTCCTTTGAGATGCCTTGAATCCAAAAACAGCATTTTTAGAAAAAAAGTTATGTGTGTCATTTTATTTATTCTTCAAAAAATATTGTTACAAACACTTGTTCCTCTATGTACTTCAAGATAAACATTATCTTATTGTCGGTGTCTTTTAGGGATAGTCAAATGTTTCAAAACTGTTTGTCTAGGTCGCCTCTTTGAAATTACGTTCTCTGTGTATGTCCAAGAGATAAAAAATGAAGGTACAAGGGAATATGGGTATGCAGTAGACATCAAGTGATAGTCAAATGTTTTAAAACTGGTTGTCTAGGTGACGTCTTTGTAATTACGTTCTCTTTGTATGTCCAAGAGATAAAAAATGAAGGTACAAGGGAATATGGGAATACAGTAGACATCAAGTGATAGTCAAATGTTTTAAAACTGGTTGTCTAGGTGGCGTCTTTGTAATTCCGTTCTCTTTGTATATCCAAGAGATAACAAATGAAGGTACAAGGGAATATGGGAATACAGTAGATTTTAAATGATAGTCAAATATTTTTAAACGTCTTTGTAATTCCATTCTCTTTGTATGCCTAAGAGATAAAAAATGAAGGTACAAGGAAATATGGGAATACAGTAGATTTTAAGTGATAGTCAAATGTTTTAAAACTGTTTGTCTAGGTGACGTCTTTGAAATTCCGTTCTCTTTGTATGCCTAAGAGATAAAAAATGAAGGTACAATCGAATATGGGAATACAGTAGACATCAAGTGATAGTCAAATGTTTTAAAACTGGTTGTCTAGGTAACGTCTTTGAAATTCTGTTTCCTCGTATGTCCAAGAGATAATAAATGAAGGTACAAGGGAATATGGGAATACAGCAGACTTTAAGTGATAGTCAAATGTTTTAAAACTGTTTGTCTAGGTGACGTCTTTGAAATTCCGTTCTCTTTGTATGCCTAAGAGATAAAAAATGAAGGTACAATCGAATATGGGATACAGTAGACATCAAGTGATAGTCAAATGTTTTAAAACTGGTTGTCTAGGTAACGTCTTTGAAATTCTGTTTCCTTGTATGTCCAAGAGATAATAAATGAAGGTACAAGGGAATATGGGAATACAGCAGACTTTAAGTGATAGTCAAATGGTTTAGAACTGGTTGTCTAGGTGACGTCTTTGTGATTCCGTTC
The DNA here is from genome assembly GCA_030765055.1 of Mantis religiosa. Classification (NCBI taxonomy): domain Eukaryota; kingdom Metazoa; phylum Arthropoda; class Insecta; order Mantodea; family Mantidae; genus Mantis; species Mantis religiosa. The sequence goes on along the minus strand of CM060958.1, from coordinate 143,036,615 downwards.
TCTTTGTATGTCCAATAGATAACAAATGAAGGTACAAGGGAATGTGGGAATACAGTAGACTTTAAGTGATAGTCAAATGTTTTAAAATTCGTTGTCTAGGTGACGGTTTTAAATTCCGTTATCTTTGCACAGAAAATATAAAAATATAAAGCTTCAGAATTGGTTGCCATGAGACGTCTTTGTAAGGCCAAGTGATAAAGAGATGAATAACGAACACCTATTTCAGAAAAGATTGTTGTATTGCGCGCGGAGAGAGTGGGTAGAGAAGGTTTGTGAAAGTTGAAGAAGTATACAGTTTAAGCGCAGCTAGATCTAAACATTGATTACATCGCGAAGTATGGGGGGGGGGGTTAAGTACGGTCGTTTTTCTTGAAGCCTTCCCGAATGCGATATGATTGAAGCCTTAGCCGGAAGAAGAGCCCATAATCCCGAGGCTTTGAAAAGACGGATGAGGATCTTTTGAATGATTTTTATATTCACAAACTTTCCCTCGACGTTCACCTTTCCTCAGCACTTTGAGATGTAACGGCTGAGTTGTTAAGACACCAATCTATCACAGAATTGATAGAAATACGGCATATTTACGATAAATCCATAATTCTTGATTTTCTGGAAATGTCCTCAGAAGGCGTTCTGAATGACTTGTATAGCTGATGAACCATAAGAGATATGTAAAACATTACTACATAAAACTATAGGTATATCGTGTTAAAAACACAATTTATATCGATATTTTGTTTTCTAGGGTACATCATTAGTCAGTTATTTGTTTTGTTTATTTCCATTTTCAAATGCTGATTTTTCTTCGAAATTTTTGCATCACCTAGCAACGAACTCTTTTAAGCATTTATCTCTTGGACATACAAAGAGAATGGAATTTCAAAGACGTCTCATAGACAACTAGTTTTAAAACATTTGACTATCACTTAAAGTCTACCATATTCCCTTGTAACTACAATAAGTTAATATTTATCTTGAGATAGATACAAGAGTGGGGAATATGACGCCGCTAGGTGCTGTTTAGAGTGCCCAGCTTGGCCGATTTAAGCTACTTGTTTTTACAATCGATCATGAAGCAAGCAATGTGACTGTAGTTTGATTGTTATTTATTTACGTAGGTATGCAATATAATTATGATACATTAGCGCTTCAAATGTTAATTGCTTTGTCATCGACTGGTCGTCAGTGTTTTGTTTGCGTTTACCTCTTGCCTCCTCTCCCAGATTTGGGTTCACATAGCGCTATAAATTTGTCCAAAATACAACACGACCGAAGGAAAAACTGGAATAGTTTGACCACGGTATTCAGAGCGCATGGAACGCCGGCTATTGTGCGGTTTTTAAACTAATAATGTATTATAACGCGTTTGAGGGGTCTTTGGTTCAAATCAGATAAAAAGTCTGTTGTTTTTCTTTCTTTTTAACAAAATGTTGTGATAAAAATATATTCAACTTTTTCCAAATAAATTTTTCTGTATAGGCTTTTGTTATCCAAGTAAGCGATAGTCAACTTTTTCAGCATCTTTGGTCTAAGCGGTAGCTTTAAAATCCTATTCTCTTTCATGACCAGGAGGGAACACTTGAATAACGTCCTAGCATTTCAGAAGAGAATAAGTATTTGAGATTTAAACATATAAAAAAGAATGCCTCCAAAATTGTTAATGCACAGAAAATTTATTTGCCAGTAATATCCTCACCTTCTGAGTAGTAAAATTTTGATTGGCTTATGGTCAGAGGCAAAAGTTTTTGTTTTTAACCAATTTTTCGCAAATTTTTGTTTTTCAGAGAATAATATTTCTTTAGCGAAAAATGAGAAAATTTCCATTACAAGGGATGTTCACATTTTTTGACAACGTACCTTTACTCATCCTCATAATTTTGATGGTCCTTCTCAAAATAGTCTCTCCTGAATTCGATGTACTTGTCCCAGCGTTTCTGTCAGTCTTCAAAGACATACTGGAAACTATTTTTGAGAGATCCTTCAAAATCGCCTCCGCAACCTTCACCACTGTTTCTGATGATGGATAATGCCTACCGCGAAGGCGTTTCTTCAAGTTAGGGATAGAAAAAAAGTCACATTGGGCTAACTCTGGACTATAGAGGGTATAATGTATGTACTTCACGTTGATTTTTGCAAGATATGCATCAACGACATTGGCAAAATGCGGTCGCACATTATCGTGGTGCAGCATCCAGCCTGTTTCACTTGCAAGTTTTCAGGACATCCCTGTAGTATTGTCCAGTTACTGATGTGTGTGCAGGTACAGCATACTGATAAACCATTCCATGAATATCAAAGAATGAGATGACCATAACTTGCCCAGCAGAAGCAACCACTTTTGCCTTTTTGTGGGGTTGGTGATGAAGGAGATTTCCACATTGAGTTTTGCGGTTTGCTCTCAGGATAAAACGATGTAGCCAAGTTTCATCAGCAGTGATTACGTTTGAAAGAAACTCTGGATCTTCCTCTAACATCAACTTTAACTGCATGCAGAGCTGCATGCGAATGTCTTTTTGTTCGGGAATCAACAGTCTTGGAACCCATCGCGCACAAACACGTCTCATGTGTAATGTTTCTGTCACCAATGTGTGGGTGGCATCCAACGACATGTTTAGTATTTCAGAAAGTGATGTTAAGTAATTCGTCGATCCTCTCTCACAATGGCAGCAGCAGTGTTGATGTTTTCTTCCGCAAGACCAGTAACTGGAGCACCGGGGCCACCTTCCATTGAAATTGATTGTCTCCCCTGTTTAAACATTTTAAACCATCTTCGAGCTGTGCTGTAGGGAAGAACAGACTCTACATAGGCCTCCTGTAACATTGTATAGGCCTCAACTATGTTGAGACGAAAGCAGAATATCAAAGCCGCATATTGTTCCTCGCGTGTTACCTCCATAGCAGGGGTAGAACATGTTACTGAACATGACTGAGCTTGCCTGTTTCTCACAGGTGGGAACCAGGAGTACCAACAATGAAACTACTACTATGAAATTAATGCGAATTTATGGCAAAATAAACCGCAAAACACAACGAATTAAAATTGTTCATGCGAATTTTATAAATAATTATCACCACAAAATCTTGCCACTGCTTATTGTTTAAAAAGCAAAAGTCAATCACAATAAAGATCGCAGAAAACTCCAGATGAAACACATGGTACCAACACACTTCAGGCGCGGTCTCTCTGCCATTCACCCCCCCTCTGCCTCCCTTTCGCACACTCCCACTACTACTCCCTCCCTCCCTCTACCAACCCTGCTCCCTTCTTACATCACTCTCTCCCTCCCTGCTCCCTCTCTCTCTCCCTTAGCCCTTCCCCCTTTACTAACTTAACCAGTTCAGAAATCCAATTTTATGAAATTTTGAAGTGAAATTCTATGGACTTTTAATAAACTTCTAGTAATTCAAGTTGCCAAGAATTGAATATATAGCTGCAGTATATTAGAAAATCGCTTGAGTGTATCAGAGAGGTAAACAACTGAAGGCTTCCGATTGAAGAGCGTGCTGGAGGCGATGCTCTATTATTTACATGTTCGTTGTCATGGCAGCTTTGTACGGAAATAGAGAGACTTTTCTTTTGTTGAAGATTTTTTCGCTGTGGGGCAGAGCGCGGTGGAAAGGCCGGCGCTGTAATGACGGCCTCTGTATTTCCCTCCGGGAGTGAAGTATACCTTTAATACAGACACAACACTTCTGACACTGCATTGCATGTGACAGTACATAGATCTCTAGTTGAGCGATGTTCGCTTGTTTCACTTATAAACCGATAACCGACTTAACAAAACTCGGTAACTTCTTAGATCGAGGGAAGGAGAGTTTTAATCTCGACCAGGGTGATAAGCTATTACCTTATCCTCAAATATGTATGTCTGGTAACTCTAAGCTCTATGTACCCTGTACTTATTTGAACATCATTTCATCCATCGTCCGATATGACTTAACGTTGGAGGTTTACCCTTATCCTGAAAGATGAATGTCTGGTAACTCTAAGCTCTATGTATCCTGTACTTATTTGAACATCATTTCATCCATCGTCCGATATGACTTAACGTTGGAGGTTTACCCTTATCCTGAAAGATGAATATCTGGTAACTCTAAGCTCTATGTATCCTGTACTTATTAGAACATCATTTCATCCATTGTCAGATATGACTTAACGATGGAGGTTTTCTCTTATCCTGAAAGATGAATGTCTGGTAACTCTAAGCTCTATGTATCCTGTACTTATTTGAACATCATTTCATCCATTGTCCGATATGACTTAACGTTGGAGGTTTGCTCTTATCCTGAAAGATGAATGTCTGGTAACTCTAAGCTCTATGTACCCTGTACTTATTTGAACATCATTTCATCCATTGTCCGATATGACTTAACGTTGGAGGTTTGCTCTTATCCTGAAAGATGAATGTCTGGTAACTCTAAGCTCTATGTATCCTGTACTTATTTGAACATCATTTCATCCATTGTCCGATATGACTTAACGTTGGAGGTTTGCTCTTATCCTGAAAGATGAATGTCTGGTAACTCTAAGCTCTATGTATCCTGTACTTATTTGAACATCATTTCATCCATTGTCCGATATGACTTAACGTTGGAGGTTTGCTCTTATCCTGAAAGATGAATATCTGGTAACTCTAAGCTCTATGTATCCTGTACTGATTTGAACATCATTTCATCCATTGTCCGATATGACTTAACGTTGCAGGTTTGCTCTTATCCTGAAAGATGAATGTCTGGTAACTCTAAGCTCTATGTATCCTGTACTTATTTGAACATCATTTCATTCATCGTCCGATATGACTTAACGTTGAAGGTTTTCTCTTATCCTGAAAGATGAATGTCTGATAACTCTAAGCTCTATGTACCCTGTACTTATTTGAACATCATTTCATCCATTGTCCGATATGACTTAACGTTGAAGGTTTTCTCTTATCCTGAAAGATGAATGTCTGGTAACTCTAAGCTCTATGTACCCTGTACTTATTTGAACATCATTTCATCCATTGTCCGATATGACTTAACGTTGAAGGTTTTCTCTTATCCTGAAGGATGAATGTCTGGTAACTCTAAGCTCTATGTATCCTGTACTTATTTGAACATCATTTCATCCATTGTCCGATATGACTTAACGTTGGAGGTTTGCTCTTATCCTGAAAGATGAATGTCTGGTAACTCTAAGCTCTATGTATCCTGTACTTATTTGAACATCATTTCATCCATTGTCCGATATGACTTAACGTTGAAGGTTTTCTCTTATCCTGAAAGATGAATGTCTGATAACTCTAAGCTCTATGTACCCTGTACTTATTTGAACATCATTTCATTCATTGTCCGATATGACTTAACGTTGGAGGTTTTCTCTTATCCTGAAAGATGAATGTCTGGTAACTCTAAGCTCTATGTACCCTGTACTTATTTGAACATCATTTCATTCATCGTCCGATATGACTTAACGTTGGAGGTTTTCTCTTATCCTGAAAGATGAATGTCTGGTAACTCTAAGCTCTATGTACCCTGTACTTATTTGAACATCATTTCATTCATTGTCCGATATGACTTAACGTTGGAGGTTTTCTCTTATCGTTAAAGATGAATGTATTGTAACTCTAAGCTCTATGTACCCTGTACTAATTTGAACATCATTTCATTCATCGTCCGATATGACTTAACGTTGGAGGTTTTCTCTTATCCTGAAAGATGAATGTCTGGTAACTATAAGCTCTATGTACCCTGTATTAATTTGAACATCATTTCATTCATCGTCCGATATGACTTAACGTTGGAGGTTTTCTCTTATCGTTAAAGATGAATGTCTGGTAACTCTAAGCTCTATGTACCCTGTACTTATTTGAACATCATTTCATTCATCGTCCGATATGACTTAACGTTGGAGGTTTTCTCTTATCCTGAAAGATGAATGTCTGGTAACTATAAGCTCTATGTACCCTGTACTTATTTGAACATCATTTCATTGATCGTCCGATATGACTTAACATTGGAGGTTTTCTGTTATCCTGAAAGATGAATGTCTGGTAACTCTAAGCTCTATGTATCCTGTACTTATTTGTACATCGTTTCACCCGTTTGCCGCTAAATACAGCGTTCCAGTTGCGGGAAGGACTTAGCGGAAGTTCCGGACGCATCTGCGGTAGTCATTTCAAAGACATTTGATTTACCGCTGGAATATTATTCTATTCTCTGCCAAGTTAGTAAGGTGCTTGAACGCACGTACCAGGAAATATGAACCACGGTACAAAACAATACTGACAAATGGAATATTTTGCCGGTTAGTTTCGATTAAATTTAACCAGGAACAAATGAATCTTCTACTAAGTTTAACGGTTGCACTGTGAGATAAACGTTGTCTTGTTGTAGTTAAAAGGAATGCTGTAGACTTTAAGTGATAGTCAAATGTTTTAAAACTGGTTGTCTAGGTGACGTCTTTGTAATTCCGTTCTCCTTGTATGTCCAAGAGATAAAAGATTGACTAATGATTGATATATAAAATTGAAATTAAATTGGTACTCGCGTATAAAATGTTAACAGTTGAATGTCGAGTAACCTAGGTAATATCTTATAACTGGTTTAACATCATTTGTTATGCATGGGTGTGTATTTACTGTATTCATTGTTTCTACGGTTTTATCGAATAAAAGCTAATCAATGAATATTTAATAATGCAGAAAGTATTTGTTGGCTTAGTGACTTTGTTTTCTTTGTGCTATCCAAATATAGTTATGTACGTGATTTGTTGAATCAATAAACTGTTAATTATTCGATGTAATACATCACAGATTAACATCCAATGTATAATACCTTTTTAGGAATATATTGTTTTTCTTTTCAATATGTTGCGAGGATGCGTCACGAAAATCTTCAGGTAAATTCTCCCGCCATTGAGTAATTTTTCAAAGTTTTTTAATATGATTTTAATTAAAAATTAAATTAAATTACATCTATAAATATCTATATCTAAATTTTTGGAATTCCTCTACATTCGGAAAGACTTTTGTAAGAGATAGACAAAATATGAGAGCTATTCAATAAAGAATGATCACAATTTTTTATGGTCATAATGTTTCGCACTAAAATTCAATCTTATTATATTCTGTTTGCTTAATGTGAAACAAACAGGCCGTAGTAGTTTTATTGTTGGTACTCCTGGTTCCAGCCTGTCAGAACCAGGCAAGTTCGACATGTTCATTATCGCCTACCGCTGCAATGGAGGTAACACGCGAGGAACAACATGCGGCTTTGAAATTCTGCTTTCGTCTCAACAAATCTTCAGTTGAGGCCTATACAATGTTACAGGAGGCCTATGGAGCGTCTGTTCTTCCCTAGACCACAGCTCGAAGGTGGTTTAAAATGTTTAAAGAGGGGAGACAATCAATTTCAAAGGAAGGTGGCCCCGGTGCTCCAGTTACTGCTCCTACGGAAGAAAACATCAACACAGCTGCTGCCATTGTGAGAGAGGATCGACGAATTACCTTAAGATCACCTTCAGAAATAATGAACATTTCATTGGCTGCCACCCACACGTTGGTGACAGAAACATTACACATGAGACGTGTTTGTGCGCGATGGGTTCCTAGACTGATTCCCGAGCAAAAGAACATTCGCATGCAGGTCTGTATGGAGTTAAAGTTGATGTTTTAATTAATTATTCCTCTTGATGAGGAATATCAAGAGTTTCTTTCAAACGTAATCACTGCTGATGAAACTCGGCTACATCATTTTGATCCTGAGAGCGAATAGCAAAGCTCAGTGTGGAAATCTCCTTCATCACCAACCCCCCAAAAAGCAAAAGTGGTTGCTTCTGCTGGGAAAGTTATGGTCATCTCATTCTTTGATATTCATGGAATGGTTTATCAGCATGTTGTACTTGCACACACATCAGTAACTGGACTATACTACAGGGATGTCCTGAAAACATTGCAAGTTCATATCAGGCTCAAAAGACCACATTTACGTGAAGCAGGCTTGATGCTGCACCACGATAATGCGCGGCCGCATATTGCCATTGTTGTTGCTGAATATCTTGCAAAAATCAACGTGAAGTGCATGCCTTACCCTTCCTATGGTCCGGATTTAGCCCCATGTGACTTTTTTCTATTCCCTAACTTAAAGAAACGCCTTCGTGGGAGGCATTATCCATCATCAGAAGCAGTGATGAAGGCTGCGGAGGCGATTTTGAAGGATTTCTCTAAAAGTGGTTTCCAGCATGTATTTGAAGACTGGCAGAAACGCTGGGAGAAGTGTATCGCATTCAGGGGAGACTATTTTGAGAAGTACTATAAAAGTTATGAGAATGAGTAAAGGTACGTTGTCAAAAAAATTGTGATCTTTCTTTATTGAACAGCCTTCGTTCTTTTTGCCCTTCTGTTTTGCTTACTCTTGCAAACGCTATTATTGTGGTTTTGTTGTTTAGATTAGAATTCAAGTTTTAACAATGGGAAAGTAACAAACAATAAATGTATTGACTTACTACGAAAATGATATATTTCTGTTTTGGAATCTGGTAGAGTTTTGTAGTTTATCGGTCATATACTCTCTGTTTAGTTGTCAGTGGATCGTTGGCTGATTTACCTTCTTCATCGAGTGTGATTGTGTTTACATGAGTTATTAGTACAGGTCTTTGATGGTTTGGGTTGAAGGTAGTAACAGACCTCCCTTCAGAGAAAGGTAAAATGATACTTTTCGTAAAGCCTCGCAAAGAGAAATGGAACAGTTCAGCGAAAAGCCCCGCTGAAGAGAGCGAGAAAACGACCTATCGATACACGGTGGTCGATGTGCGATTCGATACCTTCAATGTCTGATAGTTTCTTTTACTTTCGCAGTCGCGTACAGGAGAAGACATCGCCGAGCTTCCGCTGAAAATGTACGTTTTGAGTTCCTCTGAATTAAAACAAACCGTTCTTACACGCAAAAATGTTTTGATTTTTTTTTTTTTTTTTTTTTTTTTTTTTTTTAAGTGGCTGGTTGCACGTGGTACGTTTTAAGTCTCTTTCTGGTTACATATGGACACATAAAACAGAATAATGACTCACTATATGAACAAAAATGTGTTTGAAGTAAATTGTGCTTTATTTTGTAAAGTTACGCCTACCTCTTTTAACACTTTACGATGACATTCACATTTTACCCAGCAGAAGGAGCTCTTGAATCCAAAAACCGCGCAGCTCGGTCCTAAACGAGATGAACGCAGACTTATTCACTTCTACGAACAGAAGAATGCTTCTAAAGTTAATAGAACCCTTGGGGTCATATCCAAGCATTGGAACGAACGTTAATGATACAAGGGAAGCACATTAACCCTTTTAGTTCTGCAACCCTCTGCAAAATTTCAATGTCTCAGGACTGCCAGACAATACTTTAATGTAAAATATCGTTGTTTACAATAAATGTGATGAACTAGCGAAATACCCCACGTTGTCCAATGACGTCATTTAGACCACCAGTTTTAGAACATTTGACCATCTCTTAAAGTCTACTGTATTCCCATATTCCTTTGTACCTTCGTTTTTTTATCTCTTGGACATACAAAGAGAACGGAATTTCAAATACATCACCTAGACAAGCAGTTTTAAAACGTTTGACCATCACTTAACTTTACCGTATTCCCATATTCACTTGTACCTTCAGAATGTATCTCTTGGATATACAAAGAGAACGGAATTCAAAGACGTCACCTAGAGAACCAATTTTAAAACATTTGACTATCACTTAAAGTTTACTGTATTCCCTTGTACCTTCATTTTTTTTATTTCTTAGACATACAAAGAGAACCGATTTTCAAAGACGTCACCAAGACGACCAGTTTTAAAACATTTGACTATCAGTTAATGTCTACTGTATTCCCATATTCCCTTGTACCTTCATTTTTTTATTTCTTGGACATACAAAGAGAACCGATTTTCAAAGACGTCACCAAGACGACCAGTTTTAAAACATTTGACTATCACTTAAAGTCTACTGTATTCCCATATTCCCTTGTACCTTCATTTTTTTACTTCTTGGACATACAAAGAGAACCGATTTTCAAAGACGTCACCAAGACGACCAGTTTAACATTTGACTATCAGTTAATGTCTACTGTACCCCCTTGTAACTACAAAAAGACACTGTTTATCTTGAAGTAGGTAGAGGAGTAAGCGTTTGTACAAGAGTAGAGAAGGTCATGTGAATTTCAAACACCAGATTTATGTTTTCCGTAGTTGCTATTGGACCCAAATCATTTATGTGAATGTTATAAATCGCAGTGAAAGGATATTTTTAAAGTCAGTGGTGTAAGAGGCTTATAAATGACAAAGCTTTGCGAAACTTTTAAAAATGGATTTATGAGGAAAATTTATTTTTGGATAATTAAGCACGCTTTATAAAAAGTGTAATTACAACGCTTTTATGAATCGGATGTGTGGCTTCAGTGGAATGAGAGAGGAAGAAAAATCTTAAAATACGTAATTTCGCATTAATTATACCATTTTAATTATCGCGTGCTTTTGTATGTCTTCCCGATGGTATTTACACAGAACTCCCAACAAATGAATCCGTTTCCAAGGAAACGCACGTTCTCCAAAATGAATTTGACGGCTGTGTTGGTGTACACATACTTTGCTAGCCAAACACATCGCGTTTTCAGCCGCAGATACTGAAAATACTTGAGAAAATTGGCCTTATTATTTTTATTCCTGTGATGTAAACTGCAGGAGATATCCTTCCTTCATTTTTGTAAACACGTAGTGAGCAAATATATACATACGCTCGTTTTGAACACTTACATGCATCAGAATATTGCGTTTAAAGCTTCCACTGTTCTGTCAACGATGCATAACTTGTTAACATTGTTTAAAGTTGCAGGAACTTTATGGAAAATAGAAACAAATGATGAGTTTTGCTAACATTACGTTGTGGTTTGTTTTGAACCTTGCTGCCGCTCCGTGTGCACCGCTGCTATGGCAACCCGTGGTATTGTTTACTTCATTACAAGTAGCTTATTTTCCGCGAATAAAGTTAAAAATCGCAGCACTGCTAGACCGTTAATACACATCTGGCAGATTCTTCCTTCTCCATCCTTTGTTCTGTTATTTCTGCCGCCATAATTCTGTATGAGCACATCGATAATCGATCGATGTTCGATATTGGCGATAACATTTTTGGTTTTAAAAGCGTGTTCATGTAGAAGTATACGCAGCAGCAAGCCACTTGTCAGTGAACTAGCTAGCTACGTCACAAGTAATTCAAGCACAGAACTGGTTAATTCAAGCAGGACAAAAGACGACTGGCCCCGAGACCATTGTTACAACAATGTACACAAGTGGAACGTAAACCTCGTGCGTAGTTGGTTGTTATCAAATATGTAGTTTAAAGACTTCATTAAAATATAGTGTGTTACATTCACATGGCATTCTCTACACGTTCTTCAACTAGAAGGGTACATTTGGCAGTAGATTTCTACAGTAGACTTTAAGTGATAGTCAAATGTTTTAAAACTGGTTTATCAACAACTATTATGAATTTTAGAGACATGAACGTGAATGTGCGTCTTATCTGTCTCACTTAAAACTACAAATCCCGGAGCATCCTACCACAGCAGGACACCCATCAAGTTTTGTAACCTGTTTAAAGGAAATATGTAATTTTCATGATTATTACATATATACAGATGGTTCGCGTTACCAATTTGAAGATAATGTATCTGCAGTAGGATGAGCTTTTGTTTATGAAAACCAAACGGAACTAACTCATTCCATGTTTAAATTGTCACTTGAATGTTCTGTATTCCAGTTGGAGCTCTTAGCAATTAAAGAAGCTATAAAATGGTGTACTGTCAATGGGAACAGTGCCCGTATTCTTAGTGATTCACAATCAGCTCTACTCGCTATTAATGATAAATACAACTTAAATTCATTAGCACATGAAATCAGAACCTTGCTTCAAGACCATCCAGGACATATTTGCATGGGATGGCTTAAAGGACACAGTGGAATTTTAGGTAACGAGAGAGCTGATTGCTTGGCTAAGAAGGCTGCAGAATCCATCCTTCCTGTCACATACTCTTTATGTCCTATTTCTACTGTACGGAGAATAATACATCAACATATTCTTGAAGAATGGAACCAACAATGGCTAAACAACTCCAAATGGAAGTTTAACAAAAACATTATTTTTCCCTAGTGTATATGACAGAGGAAAATGTGAAACTCTTGTACCAAATTTTGTTTTGACAGAATTTTTAAGTGGAAATGGTAAATTTGGTGAATTCTTATCACGCTTTCACTTAACATCCAACCCCAAGTGCATGTGTGGTGAAGAATTTCAAACTGTGGTTCATCTCCTTTTCTGTTGTCCCATTTTCTGGAGAGAAAGACAAGAATTAATATTCAAACTAGACTCTCTAGGAACTGAATTTTCTACTCCGCTCACATATTTGCTAATGAAGCCACAACAGTATAAGTACTTCATGATGTTTATAAACTCAGTGTTTAAACGTCTGAAATAGTTTAAATTAATATGCATCAGATTATAACATATTTTCTTCCTTCTAGTATTTAAATTTTTTTGTTAAAATTGTGTATTTTTATGTATCAACTCTAATCCTAATATACCACTGTGTAAAACAGAGTTTATAAATCTAGATAAATAAATAAAAATGTTTTAAAACTGGTTGTCTAGGTGACGCCTTTGAAATTCCGTTGTGTTTGTGTGTCCAAGAGAAAAAATGAAGGTACAAGGGAATAAGGGAATACAGTAGACTTTAAGTGATAGCAAATGTTTTAAAACTAGTTGTCTAGGTGACGTCTTTCAAATTCCGTTCTCTTTGTGTGCACAACGGGTGAAATGCGAATAGCTACTTCCTAGCGGAGCAAAGTGGAAATATTTGAAAATGGTTACCTCCAGTAAACGTTTGACTTGACCTCAGTTCTGTGATTTAATGATATCTACAAATTTTAATAAATAATCCAAGATATGATCTTGGTAATGAAAAAGCGGCTATCAAATATGGAAAATTAGACGTCGAACATATCAAGGGCAAATTAATTTCCTTCTTAAAAGAATATTTACAAGTATCAACGCCTTAGAAGCTCTTTGACATTGGAGTTAGCTGTAGAAGTTACAAATTCTGAAGCCTTTTCACGTGTCCTATAACAAATGACACTAGAAATATTAAATTTAAAATATCCTGACAGTGATGGCTAAATGTTTATTGCGCTGCACAACCTTTAGTCAATGCACCAATATAGCATCAAAATACCGGAGTGTAAGAGAGCAAATGGCTTCGTTACCAAGTGCTGAACAATACATACCAACCAACCACACTTACGTGTAGTACAGTTCAACTGTTTCTCCCTGTTATCTGTAGAAAATGTAACTCGGTGGTTCTGGTGTGAGAATATGCCTCGTTGGTGTCGAGGGAATTTCCTGGAAGCAAATGAGGAACAGAGGAAGGTGCTTCCCTGACGTAATGCAGGTGACATGAATAAGGACAGCTAATTTCTGCATCAAGTCTGACATTTTCTGCATTGTTGAATGCATTGTCTCCTTGGCTACGCTTAAAATTCGGTTCCTGCTTTGCGGTCAGTAACCACAGACTGGCTTGGTTACCTAGCAACGCTAATTAGAGATGCGTTGAAAAGAAATAACATCTGACTGCAAAAGTTACCCTTCCCTGTAACACGACCACAAGTCATTCCTACGCAAAATTATAATAATGATAGAAAAAACCGCGAAGTAAGGATTTTTTGTTTCTTTTTTTTGCGCCTCCGCACTTCATAATTCCATTAGCGACTGACTCCCATGAGACTTGCAGATTCGAAAAGAGAGTTTCTGAAATAATAAACGAAAATGTTTCACGAGTTGATCTAAATTCACTTAAGAGAACTGATAGCCGCGTTTGTTATTTGATTTGCATATCGATGGTCAAAACTTGTTTGTACAAAGCGGTGCGCTCGCGTTTTGTTTTTCCTTGCTAGCAGTGATTAAGAACCGAGCGCCAATTCAATTGTTTTTTTTTTCTGTACTCAGGCATCTGTTTGTTTACTAAAGCCGGTATGTTACAAGGATTAAGGTAAAACATTAGAAAGTTAAAATTTTTACTTCTACTTCCTTGTAGAATAGAAAATAACCCAAGTACTCAAACCAAAAGCTCTCTGAATCTCTGGAGCAAATTCACGGAATTCGACACACTTATTAAATAGTTGCTACAAAATTTAAGAAATAATTCTAATTTTATTCCATTAAAATGCACGAAAATTAATTTCTTTTGAATGTGAGCTTTTGTATTGCTCAGTAATAACTAATGACAAAAATAGACAAATCTTATGTGCACACACATGACTTTCTCTACTCTTGTACAAACACTTATTGCTCTTTCTATTATCTGGGGCTTTCCTTTCTCCTGAAAGATGAATGACTGGTAACTGTAAGCTCTATGTACCCTGTACTTATTTGAACATCATTTCATTCATCATCCGATATGACTTAACGTTGGAGGTTTTCTCTTATCCTGAAAGATGAATGACTGGTAACTGTAAGCTCTATGTACCCTGTACTTATTTGAACGTCATTTCATTCATCGTCCGATATGACTTAACGTTGGAGGTTTTCTCTTATGCTGAAAGATGAATGTCTGGTAACTCTAAGCTCTATGTACCCTGTACTTATTTAAACATCATTTCATTCATCGTCCGGTATGACTTATCTTTGGATGTTTTCTCTTATCCTGAAAGATGAATGTCTGGTAACTCTAAGCTCTATGTACCCTGTACTTATTTAAACATCATTTCATTTATCGTCCGATATGACTTAACGTTGGAGGTTTTCTCTTATCCTGAAAGATGAATGCCTGGTAACTCTAAGCTCTATGTACTCTGTACTTATTTGAACATCATTTCATTCATCGTCGGATATGACTTAACGTTGGAGGTTTTCTCTTATCCTGAAAGATGAATGTCTGGTAACTCTAAGCTCTATGTACTCTGTACTTATTTGAACATCATTTCATTCATCGTCCGATATGACTTAACGTTGGAGGTTTTCTCTTATCCTGAAAGATGAATGTCTGGTAACTCTAAACTCTATGTACCCTGTACTTATTTAAACAACATTTCATTCATCGTCCGATATGACTTAACGTTGGAGGTTTTCTCTTATCCTGAAAGATGAATGTCTGATAACTCTAAGCTCTACGTACTCTGTACTCATTTGAACATCATTTCATTCATCGTCCGATGTGACTTAACGTTGGAGGTCTTATCCTGAAAGATGAATGTCTGATAACTCTAAGCTCTACGTACTCTATACTCATTTGCACATCATTTCATTCATCGTCCGATATGACTTAACGTTGGATGTTTTCTCTTATCCTGAAAGATGAATGTCTGGTAACTCTAAGCTCTATTGCCCTGTACTCATTTGAACATCATTTCATTCATCGTCCGATATGACTTAACGTTGGAGGTTTTCTCTTATCCTGAAAGATGAATGTCTGGTAACTCTAAGCTCTATGTACCCTGTACTTATTTGAACATCATTTCATTCATCGTTCGATATGACTTAACGTTGGAGGTTTTCCCTTATCCTGAAAGATGAATGTCTGATAACTCTAAGCTCTATGTACCCTGTACTTATTTGAACATCATTTCATTCATCGTCCAATATGACTTAACGTTGGAGGTTTTCTCTTATCCTGAAAGATGAATGTCTGGTAACTCTAAGCTCTATGTACCCTGTACTTATTTGAAGACTTGAATTGTTTTAAAATAAAAGAAATGGAATACAGAAGGCGTCCCTTAGCAACACTCACTTCAAAAATGTGACTATCGCGTTCTGGCTACTGTGCAGCTACAACAATGTTCATTAAGAACGAAGAATGAAGTTTTTGTGAGGCTGGGTCGTACAGGAATGAGTAGGGAATGCATCACGCAGGTTCTATCCATGCAGGTGGAACAGACAAGTTAGTTTTAAGGTCTTTATAAATCGGACTTCTTCTGTTTTATCACTTTACAATTCAGAGAGATAGTGTTAAACTTGACGGGAGTTCCGTTCACTTATTCGGTTCAGTGATCAGAGTTTCGTGATTTAGGGAACCTCCGCCCCCCTTCTCCAAAATGTGGTGCACTTCTCACCTGTTACGTTCACTTTATAGCTCCTGTAATCCTTTCCAGTCTCTCATCATTTCAACTACTTAAAAAGTTTGGTGTAGCTAGGCTCCTTTCTGCTAAGAGCTGGTGGCTCACATTCAAGACGCCGTGGGGGGAATTATTTATAAGGGAAGCTTACTCACCTTCCCGCTTCGAACTTGAAGTATCGCGTTCAGTTTGGCTTTTGTTGAATCAGCAGTGGCGAAGCCTGCAGTGAAACCCTGGAAGCACCGCTTCCCCAAGAACGTCAGCAGAATAAGTACGTGTGGCTGTACAATAGAAAGGGTGCTAAAGAGTAGCCTTAGTTCTTTGAGTCATTATTCTCTCTTATTTTAATGAAAATTATTATTTGGAGCTTCCCTCGCTTTGAAAGTCACGCCTCGCTACTGGACCTACGTGTGACTGTACAATAGAAAGAGTACTAAAGAGTAGCCTTAGTTATTTGAGTCATTATTCTCTCTTATTTTAATGAAAATTATTTTATAGAGCTTCCCTCGCTTTGAAAATCACGCCTCGCTACTGGACCTACGTGTGACTGTACAATAGAAAAAGTACTGAAGAGTAGCCTTAGTTATTTGAGTCATTATTCTCTCTTATTTTAATGAAAATTATTATTTGGAGCTTCCCTCACTTTGAAAGTCACGTCTCGCTACTGGCCCTACGTGTGACTGTACAATAGAAAGAGTACTTAAGAGTATCCTTAGTTATTTGAGTCATTATTCTCTCTTATTTTAATGAAAATTATTATTTGGAGCTTCCCTCACTTTGAAAGTCACGCCTCGACACTGGACATACGTGTGACTGTACAATAGAAAGAGTACTAAAAGTAGCCTTAATTCTTTGAGTCATTATTCTCTCTTATTTTAATGAAAATTATTATTTGGAGCTTCCCTCGCTTTGAAAGTCACGCCTCGACACTGGACATACGTGTGACTGTACAATAGAAAGAGTACTAAAGAGTAGCCTTAGTTCTTTGAGTCATAATTCTTTCTTATTTTAATAAAAATTATTATTTGGGGCTTTTCTCACTTTGAAAGTCACACCTTACTACTGGACCCACGTGTGACAGTACAATAGAAAGATTAGTAACGAGTATCTTAGTTCTTTGAATCATTATTCTCTCTTATTTTAATAAAAATTATTATTTGGAGCTTCTCTCGCTTTGAAAGTCACGCCTCGCTGTGTATCTCTTAGCACGGAGTGACAGTGTTTTGAAGTTTTGTTTTTTAGGCCGATCAACGATTTTTATTATCAATTATGTAAAAGTCTTTCAGAATGATGAGAATTTCCGATTTAATTCCCAGATACTCATTTTATGTGTCTTGGAAATGTTTTAAATATGTGTGTATCTTTAATAAAAAAAAAATTGGTCACTTTTGAGAAAATCAAAAAATGTGAGAACTTTCTCGTGTGTAATTTGGGGTGAAGCAGTGTTTTTAATATTTTTTCTGCATCGTCAGAAAGTTTTGAATTTCAGTACGAAATTTGGTTTATAGATAACCAAATAATTTACCTGTTTTGGGTTCTGAGAGCTTCAACTCCTACATTTCTTGAAAAATCTTAGTATTATTGGAAAGTAAAACCAGGATTTACATGTCAAATATAGTGTATTTCCCAACGAGTGTCCTGAAGTAGCCTGAAGTCTCCTGAAGTTACCTAGGGGATCAAGGAGGTTTCGTTTTGTAGACCTCCTGCGATGTTGGAGGCCTAACCGGAAGCTTCTGAACATACATCACCGTGTATATCTCTAAGATCCAGACAATAGCTGCATCGTTACAATAGAAAACGTATTCCCATGGCCAGCTCTGTTCCTGATTTTCCCAAGGAAATTTCCCAGACTTGTTGCTGCGAAGGCCACGTATACATCATATTCATTCAGAACACGGACTACAAGACACCAAACGTCTGTAAACTCGGGAAATGTGCGTAACCGTGTTTTGTTTTATCTAATTGTAGCATTAGAAGACGCAAAAATAGCTAGGAAATTTGGTAGATGTTAAGTTACAACGGATCACAGATGTACGGCGTAATACATTTGCTATGGAGATGTTTCAGTTGTTTCAAAGTGGGAGGTTATGATAAAACAATTGAAAGCGTGGAATGAATACCGACTGACATTTTGATTGAGGACCAGTTTATTTAGTTTAGTAATTCCAGAAAGAATCTGTAGATATTTCCTCAATTTCCTGCAGGGAGGAACGAAAAATGCTTTAGCTTTACCCTTGAATACACATTGCAGAAATTCATTGTGGCGGTGGTTTCTGACTACGTTATTCATTTTTCTGGTACGTCCTTCCCGTTGTCACTTGGTTAATGATTCTCAACTGTCGACATTTCCTCAGTATGTTTCTTGTTATACCAGTAACTTAAGACCTTCGTTTAACTGGAAGTGGGTTAATTTACTTCTTTTGTTTTGTTTCAGGTAAGTGGAGCCTCAGTTTCTCACGCGGAGCCAGTGTTTTCAGTTTTTTCTTAAGGAAAACGCAAACCAGTAGGTATTTTATTGTATAAGATACAGAATAAAGGAGAAGTGAATTAAAAAATAACTAAAAACAAACCCAAGACTTGATATCTGAAAGCAAAATTTAAAAACCTGTTTTTGCACGATCACTTATTTCCTATAACTTCCATGACATTGACACAAAAACAGCTTTGGAATTCCAACAAATGAAGGCGTTTCCAAGGAAACCGTTGTCTGCCATAAATTTGGCGACTGTAATAACAATAATTGGCAAGTAGAGTGCACTGAACCCATTTTCTGTAATTCTTATTATTAAGTTAAGATTTCACCAGAAATTCACGCTTTAAGGTCCTCTGATCTAACACATTAGGATTCTAAAACCTTAATCAAAACACCACAAAGAGCTTTATAAATTGTAATTTCAAGAAATGTCCTCAGACGTCGTCTTCCTTCTAAACGACTTGTGTATAACTGCTGAAACGTAAGACACACACAAAATATTACTACACAACTAATTTAGATCTTGTTAAAAGAATATTTCTGCCACCTTTCTTGTGTAGAATGAACAAGCTTGCAGACATTTCTCCTCATTTATTTGAACTTCCAAATACTTACACTTTCCGCAAATGAAAAATAGATATTCTTTTTTTTTATGTCTTGAATTTTAAAACATTTGACTATCAGTTAAAGTTTACTGTATTCCCATATTCCCTTGTACCTTCGTTTTTTATGTCTTAGGCATAGAAAGAGAACGTAATTACAAAGACGTCACCTAGACAACCAGTTTTAAAACATTTGAATATCAGTTAAAGGTTACTGTATTCCCATATTGCCCTGTACCTTCATTTTTTATCTCTTGGACATACAAAGAGAACGGAATTTCAAAGACGTCACCTAGACAACCAGTTTTAAAACATTTGACTACCAAAGTCTACTGTATTCCCATATTCCCTTGTAGCTTCATTTTTTATCTCTTGGACATACAAAGAGAACGGAATTTCAGAGACGTCACCTAGACAACCAGTTTTAAAACATTTGACTATCACTTAAAGTCTACTGTATTCCGATATTACCTTGTACCTTCATCTTTTTATCTCAGACGTCACCTAGACAACCAGTTTTAAAACATTTGACTATCACGTAGTCTGCTATCTTAGTATATTCCTACAATAAAATTAACTATAAGATAATATTTATCTTGAAGTAGAGGAATAAAGATTTGTAAAAATGAGATTTTTCAAATTACGTGTTTGCGATGTGGAACGTGTGGACTGCCTCGCATATTTGGCGGACACAAAGGACCTATTTCGTTTACATAATGCCGATGTGCTCAAAAATTAATTCTCTGTTTGTTGCCAATTATTAGCTACGTGTGTGTTGTGAACACGTCACTAGGGGTTTCTCATTTAATTACGTGATACAATCGGTTTTGTCCAGAAAAAAGAAAATGGTTACCCATAACGGTCCTAATTAGCGCAACCAAAATGTTATTACGTCTTCAATGACCGAATTATACAAGTTGCTCTTATTTGCTATATATTTACAGTAAACCTTACCTCGGATTTTTGGTGGTTTTTCCGGGTCATCAGGCAAAAGAGGCTAGGTTTGTTATCTGCTTCTGTAATTTCTCTTTCATCATATGTCTAAGATAATTAACATTATTTTTTAACAAGGTAGATATTTTTTACAAGCCAGTAAGTGTATCTAAATGTGAAAAGTTGGTACTCGATGTTTATTTCCTGGTCACGCAAATAAAAACGTATTCCATAACTATCACATAGCGATAATTATCTTTTTTATCATTGTTTCTAACAAAAAATTATGGAAGAGTAGAGAAATTCATAAGAGTGCAGTGGTTTTGTTTCCTCCAGTCAGTGGCACAGATTTCGGAGCGGAAAACAAACTGCAAAGTTCTGATATAGTATTATGGAATAGTCGGGAATTATGGAATACCAAGATTTCGGACCTGTTTGCTTCTACTATCACGTGGTAGTGACATGAAGTAGTCAAGAAAGGCTCCCATGATGCACTGCAGTGACAGTTGACAGTTGTCACTTCACTCCTTACAGAATAAAGTTGTGATATTCAAATGTTTTTGCAGGAAGTTTTCAAGTATTTTAACTCACTAGTACATAAGTGACTTGATCACTAAATGTAAGCCAAAATAATTGTACTTTTTGGTCGTTTTTTAGCTGGCAGTGTTTTGTCATTACTTTAAAGGTTAATTTTGCAAGCTGCCGTGTAAGGTATTATGAAATATCAGGTTTTTCTTAACAGTGACGTAAAAGTATAATGTTCCAAATAACCGTACAAAATATACTGAATAAAATCAAATTCAAAAACGGGTTTTGAGTATAATATTATCAGCTTAATAATTATTATTGGTTATAAAAATGGAAATATAGCCTAATTCAAATCCAAAGTATATTTTAAAAATTCTGTGAAATGACAAAAAAAAAAAAAAAAAAAAAAAAAAAAAATGTAACGTAACAATTGTAACAGGTCTAACAGTTTCTTGCATTTCATTAACCAGTTTTCTAAAAATGTTAAGAAACACATGTTAACGCCAAGAAACTTGTAAATATTACAGGTATGGAAGGCTATGGATGAGTCGTATTATTTTCTGAACGTACTGCGATGCGCTTTTGTTTTCATTTTCGTCTGCACACAGCTAAAACAATGGCGGATAGACAAAATCGTAAACAAAAGCCGTGAAACAAATTTCTCATCGATGGAGAAAGAATTGTTAATTGAATTGGTGACGAAGTATGCACATGTCGTGGAAAATAAGAGGACGGATGCAGTGAATGTAAAAGAGAAAGATGTCACGTGGGAAAATATTAGAAACAAATTTAAATCAAATGTCATTACTAGAAACACAAAATGTATTACGTAAATTTAAAACAACGGAGGACAAGTGACTTGCACGTTTCAAGACGGGAGGTGGACAATGTATTATCCACATAATTCAGGGAATTAATAAATCGCAAAGTTATTGATACTTGAAGCAAAGGCGAGATCGGCATTTTCCTCTCGATGCATGCTCTAACTCAGTATTACGTGAATTTAAAACGTAGAGCGAAGGACATGTGACGAGTGACTTGAACGTTTCAAGACGGGAGGTGGACAGTGTATTATCCACATAATTCAGTGAATTATAAAATCGCAAGGTTATTAATACTTGAAGCAAAGGCGAGATTGGCATATTCCTTTCGATGCATGTTCTAATCTCTCTTGGACTTCCGCAGCAACCTTCATAGCAACTTGTTTGGACAGTCTATACCTCTGTAGAAAACATTCTTCTGATAGTTCCTCAAAATAATTTCTCCTCATAGGCCGTTCTCTATTACAAATGCCATGTAGACGGTCTTAAATATAGCAAATGGACATCAATAGTTGAGTTTACGCCCGTCATCTTGACTATTTACAATTGTTAAGCACTTAACATCAGAAATAAGACTTGTTATTTTAACAAGAGATTTAACACGAGTGTTAAGCTAACACTTGTTGATGAAATGCAATTTTTGTTATAAATATTGTTAAACCCGTGTTAAGTCTTAACATATGTTGGCGAAATCGGGCATTAGTGTGTGATCTAAGCCTAGAAACACTTGTTTATAGATGTTTTTTTCTATTTTAAACAAATCATGTTTCAGGTTTTATAAGATCTAATAAATTTTCCCATGTTTTAAAGGACCTATTCCATAATAACCAACTACTTTATATTAACCTTACAAGTGACGGTATATCACAATTAACTTAGTTTAGAAGTGTAAATGGTATTTATATTACTCTACACTCATCCATAGGGTTTTAATTATCCAGTATTTATTTTCTTTTAAAGTGGGAGGAAGTTATTCATTTGTTTCTCCCTCACAGTAGAGAATATGACATTGCAATATTTTTAATTACAGTTCCTTTCCTATGGTGAAGCCATTTCCGTAGTAGTTGATGTTCATTTTTTTATCCCGCGCAAAGAGTAGCGACCAGTTTTAAAACACTTGACTATCACGGAGCTAAAAATTGACAAAACAAAGCTAGTTGCTCCTGCAGGAACCGAAGTTTGGGCCGTAGCACGAAATGCGGACAGGGGGAAGGGGTGAGGGAGGCGCTGCAAGGTGTTGAACTCTAGTTCGGAGTTTGCTGCCCAGATTACAGTTCTCGCAAGAAAGTTTTGTTGTTTCCAGGAGAGGCATCGTGGGTATTGTTATTCTACTGTTGTCTTTACCTCGGCTAATTAGATTATCTGTTGCCAGGCAACAAAAATGATATTAATTCCGCATTAGTAGATACCCACACACAGACACGTTCATCCGATTAGCGCATTCCTCTTTGTGAGATGACGGACGGCGTTCTGTTTACCTCCCTCCTGTTTCTTTGATTCTCTTCTTTCTAGGTTTGGAATGCTTTGTCTGTTTCGGATATGGTTCTACGACTTCAGTAAGGAATAATTCTTTTGTTTTTGTGGTGAAAATTTAAAGTTGCTCTAACTATGAAAGTTTTGGAAATTAATTGTTCTTTCAACAATGTAGGACGCAATATGAAAGGGTAGAGCCAGACCGAAAAATTCAATGCTATAGCCGGGATTTGAACCACGGATCTTCTGGTCTCCGTCCAGCCGCTCTGAACCATCGAGCTACTATGTCCAACGTGCCAACATGGCACTAAATTCTCCAACTGAGTCGTGTTTTTTTTTGTCATATCGGCAAGTTGGCGTCCTACACACGGCTAGTGTGAAAGAACAATTAATTTCCATTAATTGTACCTAATAGTGGTTCGAACTATAAAGCCCGGGCTTTAAAAAAGTACTTACAGCATAATAAGTCGTCATTAAGGTAGTTGTCTCATGTGTTTATGAGAACTCCTAGTGGTTTACCGGGAGAAACACGAGTCAGTTGGAGAATTTAATGTCATACCCGGACCTTAAAGTACTTACATCATAGTAAGTCGTCATTAAGGTAGTTGTCTCATGTGTTTATGAGAACTCCTAGTGGTTTACCGGGAAAAACACGAGTCAGTTGGAGAATTTAATGTCATACCCGGACCTTAAAGTACTTACATCATAGTGAGTCGTCATTAAGGTAGTTGTGTCATGCGTTTATGAGAACTCCTAGTGGTTTACTGGGGAAAACACGAGTCAGTTGGAGAATTTAATGTCATACCCGGGCCTTAAAGTACTTACAGCATAGTAAGTCGCCATTAAGGTAGTTGTCTCATGTGTTTATGAGAACTCCTAGTGGTTTACCGGGAAAAACACGAGTCAGTTGGAGAATTTAATGTCATACCCGGGCCTTAAAGTACTTACATCATAGTAAGTCGTCATTAAGGTAGTTGTGTCATGCGTTTATGAGAACTCCTAGTGGTTTACCGGGGAAAACACGAGTCAGTTGGAGAACTTAATGTCATACCCGGGCCTTAAAGTACTTACAGCATAGTAAGTCGTCATTAAGGTAGTTGTCTCATGTGTTTATGAGAACTCCTAGTGGTTTACCGGGAAAAACACGAGTCAGTTGGAGAATTTAATGTCATACCCGGGTCTTAAAGTACTTACAGCATAGTAAGTCACCATTAAGGTAGTTGTCTCATGTGTTTATGAGAACTCCTAGTGGTTTACCGGGGAAAACACGAGTCAGTTGGAGAATTTAATGTCATACCCGGACCTTAAAGTACTTACATCATAGTAAGTCGTCATTAAGGTAGTTGTGTCATGCGTTTATGAGAACTCCTAGTGGTTTACTGGGGAAAACACGAGTCAGTTGGAGAATTTAATGTCATACCCGGGCCTTAAAGTACTTACAGCATAGTAAGTCGCCATTAAGGTAGTTGTCTCATGTGTTTATGAGAACTCCTAGTGGTTTACCGGGAAAAACACGAGTCAGTTGGAGAATTTAATGTCATACCCGGGCCTTAAAGTACTTACATCATAGTAAGTCGTCATTAAGGTAGTTGTGTCATGCGTTTATGAGAACTCCTAGTGGTTTACCGGGGAAAACACGAGTCAGTTGGAGAATTTAATGTCATACCCGGGCCTTAAAGTACTTACAGCATAGTAAGTCGCCATTAAGGTAGTTGTCTCATGTGTTTATGAGAACTCCTAGTGGTTTACCGGGAAAGACACGAGTCAGTTGGAGAATTTAATGTTATACCCGGGCCTTAAAGTACTTACAGCATAGTAAGTCGTCATTAAGGTAGTTGTCTCATGTGTTTATGAGAACTCCTAGTGGTTTACCGGGAAAAACACGAGTCAGTTGGAGAATTTAATGTCATACCCGGGTCTTAAAGTACTTACAGCATAGTAAGTCGTCATTAAGGTAGTTGTCTCATGTGTTTATGAGAACTCCTAGTGGTTCACTGGGAAAAACACGAGTCAGTTGGAGAATTTAATGTTATATCGGCACGTTGGCCATAGTAGCTCAATGGTTAGAGCGGCTGGATGGAGACCAGAAAATCCGTGGTTCAAATCCCGGCTGTGGCATTGAACTTTTCAGTCTGTCTCTACCCTTATGGAAGTTTTCACGTAATATCTAATGGATAGTATTCCACCCTTACCTTAACAGATACAAACCTGAAATACACGATGTTCATCTTTCTTCGTTATTTTCCGCCCTCCGAGTGAGCAATAATGACGTCATAGTTGACTGGTGAGTCTATCTTGAAATCATAGTGCCCTCTACGGAGAAGAAGCGGTAACATTTGAAGAACAGTAAGCCAATTACAGCGCCCTCAGTGTGTTTGTGCTAATAACTAATACAAACAGCTTCACTTGGATATGAACACAGGGCACCGTGTCTTCATCGTTGAATGCTACTTTCGTACCGGCATTAAAATTGCTGCGACATATACCAAGGCTGTTCAATAAAGAATGATCATAATTCTGTTAGACTAATGTGAAACAAACATGCCGTAGTAGTTTCATTGTTGGTACTCCTGGTTCCGGCCTCTGAGAACCAGGCATATTTAGTATCGCCTACCACTGCAATGGAGGTAAAATGTAGTTAAAGTTAATGTTAGAGGAAGATCCGGAGTTTCTTTCAAACGTAATCACTGCTGATGAAACTTGGCTACATCACTTTGATCCTGAGAGCAAACAGCAAAGCTCAGTGTGGAAACCTACTTCATCACCAACCCCCAAAAAAGCAAAAGTGGTTGCTTCTGCTGGGAAAGTTATGGTCATCTCATTCTTTGATATTCATGGAATGGTTTATCAGCATGTTGTACCTGCACACACATCAGTAACTGGACAATACTACAGGGATGTCCTGCAAGTCCATATCAGGCGCAAAAGACCACATTTCCGTGAAGCAGGCTGGATGCTGCACCACGATAATGCGCGGCCGTATATTGCCAATGTTGTTGCTGAATATCTGGCAAAAATCAACGTGAAGTACATCCCTCACCCTCCTTATAGTCCGGATTTAGCCCCATGTGACTTTATTCTATTCCCTAACTTGAAGAAACGCCTTTGTGGGAGGCATTATCCATCATCAGAAGCAGTGGTGAAGGCTGCGGAGACGATTTTGAAGGATCTCTCAAAAATGTTTTGCAGAATATCTTTGAAGACTGGAAGAAACGGTGGGACAAGTGCATCGCATTCAGGGGAGACTATTTTGAGAAGGACCATCAAAATTATGAGGATGAGTAAATATACATTGTCAAAAAAAAAAAAAAAAAAAAAAAAATTATGATCGTTCTTTATTGATCAAGCCTCGTCTATAACTCGTGAGCTATAACTAGAAATTATATTTTCTTGGAAATATATTAAATACATAAATGCTTAGTTATAAGGAAATATTTAAAACAATAATATTATAAAATAAAAAATAAAGATTCCATTGGGGAACAATGGGTAGACACGAACTACGTGATTTCATTTTTTCGTCTGAGCACAGACTTTTATAGGATCGCTTCATCAGATCTAAATTTTGCGGAGGTTGGGTGGTGGAAGTGCGAAAGAACCTATTACAGGTCTATCGATCTGCACCGGTGCTGCAATCTGGTGGTGTATGTGCGTGTCACATCTGCGAACCCTCGGTCACGCTGCGACTCGGCTGTAACTTTGTTACGTCCAGATTATGTTTTAACAAGTGAGCTCTACAACTTGCTCGCCCATTGTTAAAACAATCGAACATCACCTGCATACATCTCGTCGGACAGAATGTAAAATAAACTGTCGTAAATATTAGTAACAAAAATCCGAGGTCCTGCACACAGATCAGTTTCCTTATTCCTGGTTTTATTATATTATATTACATTTTACTACTTCCCATTTTAAAAAGTACAGTTAACTTCGTTAGTACAGTTTTTAAAAATGGAATTAATTGCACACATCCCACCCAATTTCAACCAGGTTGGAACAGAAAATTTGACACAAAGTGTATGTGACTTGCCAGAAAACAAGATTAAAGAAGAAATAAGAAATAAGTGTGGAAGAAGGTTTTATAGAAATTTTTAATAATATCGAGGTTGTTCGGATGTTGATGAAGAAAATATTGACAATGACGGATGTTATATACGAATTGCATCATGCAGTGCCACTGAAAATGAAAATGAAGAGCACTCAGATACAGACAGTGTTGATGAACCAGCTGTGGCTATGACCCACACACAAGCAGAAACAAACAGAGAAATTGATGTTTTATTTCAAGAGTCAAAACAAATGAACTTCTAATGTTAAAGCGGATGTGAGATAAGTGATACACCAAAGTGAGACAACAGAAGTTCTCTGCTGTTATGAACCACACAGAAGCAGTAACAAACATAGAGAAATTGATGCTTTAGTTCGAGAGTCAAGTCAAATTAACTTCTAATGTTAAAGCGGATGTGACATAAGTGATACACTAAACTGAGACAGCAGAAGCTCACTGCTGTTATGACCCACACACAAGCAGTAACAAATATAGAGAAATTGATGTTTTATTTCGAGAGTCAAGACAAATGAACTTCTAATGTTAAAGCGGATGTGAGATAAGTGGTACACTAAACTGAGACAACAGAAGCTCACTGCTGTTATGACCCACAAACAAGCAGTAACAAACATGGAGAAATTGATATTTTATTTGGAGAGTCAAGACAAATGAACTTCTAATTTTAAAGCGGCTGTGAGATAAGTGATACACTAAACTGAGACAGCAGATGCTCATTGCTGTTATGACCCACACACAAGCAGTAACAAACATAGAGACTTTGATGTTTTATTTTGAGAGTCAAGACAAATGAACTTCTAATGTTAAAACGGATGTGAGATAAGTGATACGCTAAACTGAGACAGCAGAAGCATTTTAAAGATCTACATCTTCATATACGAAATGAATAGCGACTTCTCTTGATTTTAAGAAAGAACTGTATCGGAAAATTCAAAGAAATGACAAAGATATACTGGGAAATGCTTAATTCCAAACAAATGCAGTAGACTCATAATTTTCAGTGCTGGCTTGATTGTTAGACACAAAGGTAAGCATTGTGCGTGAAAGATGCGAAGGTCCTTAGGTCAGGTGCAACTCAGTGATGTGTGAAGTCCTTGAATCAAGTCCTGACGATGTATTTCTGTTCACGCTTCAATAAGATTGTCATTAAATGCTTCCAGTTTGACAGGAAGTTGAGTAAACAAAGAAGATGCAGCAGAAAAGGCGACCAAACAAGCAAGTTGGTATTTAAACAGACGTTTTCCACTTGTCTCTGGAATTATAAGTACTTTCTAGAGGTTTTTCAAGTGGTTGCGTTACAGCAGAGACAGATTCCTTAGATGAAGCCAGTTGAAGCACTTCCGTTCCTTGTTGTGCACTTCGCTTGATTGCACATACGAGGAACACTGACGCTTTCTTCAGAAATACGGCGACTGCTGATCTGTTGTACTCACATGGCCTTCTCTACTGTTGTACAAACACTTCTAAAGCAGACTTTAAGTGATGGTCAAATGTTTTAAAACTGGTTATCTAGGTGACGTCTTCGAAATTTCGTTCTCTTTGTATGTCCAAGAGATAAAAAAAATGAAGGTAGAAGGGAATATGGGAATACAGTAGACTTTAAGTGATGGTCAAATGTTTTAAAACTGGTTATCTAGGTGACGTCTTCGAAATTTCGTTCTCTTTGTATGTCCAAGAGATAAAAAATGAAGGTAGAAGGGAATATGGGAATACAGTAGACTTTAAGTGATAGTCAAATGTTTTAAAACTGGTTGTCTAGGTGACGTCTTTGAAATTCCGTTCTCTTTGTCTGTGGAAGGGATAAAACAACATGAATAACCAATTTCTCCTTGAGAAGGTGTAGTTTTGTTAAATGTAAAGACTTAACAAAGAATATTTCAGAAATGGTTCATCCCGGGATATACATTTTATATAATATGAAATGAAATATTTTTCCAGGACTTTGATTTCTTTTTGCAAAACAAGTTCTAAATGAGCTTGATTAGGATGTCGTATTTTTAAGGATATTTTCAAGCAAAACTAACGTATATCTGGAATTTTCTGGGAATGTCCTCAGAAATTCTGTTCATTGTGGATGACTTATAAACCGTAAGGGTAGCTGAATTATTACCACAAAAAATGGAGGATTAGCTATTTTTTACCGTAATTTTCCTCTCTATTGATTTCATTTCCGAGTTATTCCTTTTTATTGGTTTGAAGCTTTGATAAATTTTACTTTACTCAGACATGAAGTTATTATTCTACTGTCTTTTATTCTGTTGCCGTGCAAAGGAAATGGTAGGCTATTGCGATCAGGTCTTAAAATCTTCTGTTGGTCTATTTCTATTCTATTTATGACAAAGTATGTAATGAAACCACTTTTGAGATATTCTGTATACATACGATTACACTAACTTCAATTTACGTCAGTTTTCCCTACCTCCTGGTACTAAAATATGATGTGCTAGGGAACAAAAGACTCCCAACTTAAGGAAAACAAAAGGCAACTGTAAATACCTGCCACAGTAAATAATTCGCGAGGTAATTGTTCGCGCCAGGACAAGAGAACGTGACGTCATGTTGACGTCAGATAGTATCAGCCACTTTTGCAGTTTATCCGGCATTTGACAACCACCCGCATGCGAACAGCTTCCTCTCTCTCTCTCTCTCTCTCTCTCTCTCTCTCTCTCTCTCTCTCTCTCTCTCTCTCTCTCTCTCTCTCTCTCTCTCTCTCTCTCTCTCTCTCTCCTTTTATCTGCGCCTTTCTTGGTTCCTCATTTGTTTATGATGGTGCGAGGAAAGAAGGACGAAAACTGCCGAAAATACATTAAACAAAGCAGTGTCAAACAACAGTTCGTAAAGAAGCCAACATAAAGGACGCAACGTAAGCACAACTAGTAAAAAAACTAACAAACGAATATATCAAATTTGACTGAGCTGTCACTTTAAACTTGCTGTTCGTTTGTTATTTCGTTAAAATGCAAGTAGGTAATTCTTGTTATGTTACGATATAGATGGCCTTGCTAGCATTTTTCTAAGTTTCTCTTTTAGAATCAGAGACTTGGATTAACGACATAATCTTGATATGAATGCTATAGATACTTCCCCGACAAAAATCTGGTGTCTTGACTTCCGGTAATGGTAGATGCCCTTTGTGCATGGCGTTACAGACCGATCACCATAACGTCCCTGTAATCGAATAACTGTGATACTGCATCCAGTCAAGGTTATCGTTACCATGACAACCAATATGTGGCAAAGTGCCTTTTTATTTGAACTTTTAGCACACTTAGAAAGCATTTTATTTCATCCAAAAATTGTCAGCAATTCCACTCAGTTCAAGTGAGCATTTTGAATACCAGCCACTAGAAATCTTCAACTTTGTGACACGAGCATTTCAAACCAAATTGCTTCCTTGTTAAAACACACAACTTACGTCTAAAATATACATATTTCTCAATTATTAAGCCGTTATTCACTTTTTTATCTCTTGGACATACAAAGAGAACGGAATTACAAAGACGTCACCTAGACAACCAGTTTTAAAACATTAGACTATCACTTAAAGTCTACTGTATTCCCATATTCCCTTGTACCTTCATTTTTTATCTCTTGGACATACAAAGAGACCGAAATTTCAAAGACGTCACCTAGACAATCAGTTTTAAAACATTTGACTATCACTGAAGGTTTACTGTATTCCATGTAAGGTAGTTAAGCTTACACGTACGTTGCGACGTTATGCGCCGGGCCGTTTTGCAGGTAGGTGCTGATAATGGAGGCAGTTCGTGTAAATTGATTGCCACAACTGGTTTGATTCCTAATTTCATAAAGATAATTAGATTCCGTCTTCGCTTGTAGCAACGACCGCGTTATCGATTAACTTAACCGACAAAATTGCAAGTATTTAGCGCAGGAATAGCGAAACAAATGAAGCGGTAATATGAGAAATTAAAACAGCCTCGACCTCTTTGTAGCACGTTTTCCTTCTCAGCTCTGACTAATTTTGTTTTATACATACCCGTTCTTTTGGGTCGTGTATACAGGGTGATGGTTTGTCGGCCTCGAATATTTTGAATACGTGGCTGCAGTATTATTAAGGAAGGTTCATTATCTCATGGGTTGACCTGGGGTATTCGTTTTACATTTGTGCATCAAATATAGTAACCAGTACTGGAGCCGCATAAATCAGGGGCTTGTCCACAGAAAAAGATTGGATTTAAATCGGGAGACCATGCAATCAAACCTCGTCGACCAATCCAGCTTCCCGGAAATTTTTAATTCAAGAATTGATGTAATATTTGATCGAAATGAGCTAGCGCACCATCGTGTAAAAAGTAAATTCGTTGTATAACGTTGACGCAACTCATTTCTGAGTAAGATTAGCTACCTCTCCATATTCA
The DNA here is from genome assembly GCA_030765055.1 of Mantis religiosa. Taxonomy (NCBI): domain Eukaryota; kingdom Metazoa; phylum Arthropoda; class Insecta; order Mantodea; family Mantidae; genus Mantis; species Mantis religiosa. The sequence continues at coordinate 143,005,210 of CM060958.1, read as the reverse complement.
TGAAAGAATTAGGGACCAATATTAATACTACTAATAAGCCAAGTGGAATGGCTCTGTCGGTTTCGTCGTGGCACGAGTTCGGGGATGCCCCTCTTGGGGACATAGGTACAATAGATCAAGACTGGTCGCAGTGCCGAATCCGCTCCGTAATTATCCTTATCTTAAGAGTGTTAATACTCCAAATTCTTTTGACAGTGTCAGTGAAACACCCTGTATAAAGTTTTTCCCCTTATGAAAGCGTTAAAGCAGTTTTAGTCGAGGATCTTTAAAACATGCATGAGAACATTACGTAGTGCACATCGGGAGAGAAACATTGACAAAGGCTAAATTAGTAATTCAATTTTCCGACGTTACAGGAGCCGCACAATAACGCAGTTTATGGACTTCCGTTCCCTTTTCAACCAACGCCGTTTTATCACCCGAGCAAATTAGTTTCTTTTCTTGTGTTTAGAAGAATTTCATTTAGGTGCACACGAGCCCTCCCGAAATGAGTTATGTCTGTCTCAAGCTCGCAGAATGAGAGGCTCTTTTCCCCCTGTTGTGTCTGCGTTGGAGATTGCCTCCTTTTGCTCTGGTATTTGGGCTCTAATGTACTCCTGGCACTGAAAAATTAAAGGTTTGTTTTCTTACGAATTAATAATGAGCGCGGTTCTTTTATTTGTTAGGCATTTGCAGAAATACCTTTTGTTAAACCCTTCCCTGGCGATGGGAGAGAAAATAAACGATAGTCAATTCTTTTAAAGAACTGGTTGCTAAGTGACCACCAAAGAGCAGAGGTTAAAAAAATGAATAATGATTTTCCATTTGGGAAAATGTGCAAGTGTTTGGAGATTTAAACTAATGCAAAGAATAACTAAAGAAAATGTCTATAAAATGTTAGTTTATGTAAATAGTGTGTTTTAACACCTTTTTTGTTGTCATTTTACGTCCTCCAACGTTAAGTCATATCGGACGATGAATGGAATATGTGAAATGACACTCAAATGAGCCCAGGGTCCATAAAGCTTAGAGTTACCTGACATTCGTTTTTCAGGATAAGGGGAAACCCTGGAAAAACCTTACCCAGGTAACTCACCCTGAACGAGATTCGAGCTCGGGACCTCTTGAACGTGAGGCAGACTCGCTACCAGCACGCTACCGAGGCGGGCTTTAACACTTCTTGTGCAGTGAGTCAATGAAGCTTCCACGTAAGCCGAGTGTCCAGTAACACTCCAAAGTACTTCACTGGTGTAGGTGTTTCCTAGCACTCGTGGTAGCTCTGACGTTACTAGGAGGCCGAACATTCGAGCCCCTCCCTCATAGGGAGTTGTTCGGTTTGTGTTGGACTCGAATGGGCAGTGGTTCCCGATACCCGTTGGAGATAGGGTACGTCGCTGGATGGGGTTGAGGGAAGCCATATATTCCCGCGTACTATCCAGCATACTTGGTCCTACGGGTCCAGGACTAATGGGAGCCGAACCTCTGGCATTAACTGTCCTTTCTGGTTTTAATGGTTTTAGTTTCTACTTTAGTATTTGCCACACAGTTGTGCGGGTGTTTTATCTTTGTTTTTATTTGATTGATAGCCTTTTAGTCTTTTAGTGTTTTAGTCTTTTAATTGGTTTTTAAACCCATTGTTTTTTTTTTGGACGCTCATGACCCAGTAGTTGATCACCCTTAAACACCACCACCACCACCATCATCGCAATACCTGGAGACTAAAAAGTCCCCCTCTCCATCGACAACAACGTCAAGATGGGTGGAAGTGGATACGCCACTTACGGGCGTCAAACCTGCAGGGACGACTATCGAATAACCTCGGTGGGGACGTCTGGTGATCTAGCACAGCTTCTACTAGCTCTGTAGGCTAGTACCCGGGACTTACGAGGCAACCCTCTCTATCCCCTCCGGGCGGCTGAAGCCTGTCCGGAGGTACCCGATCTCCCGCGGGTAACGGGAACACACTGCCCTCTCGAGTCCAAGCCAATCCAAGCAACTCCCATTCAAGGATGGGCTCGAATTTTTTGCCCGAGGTTCCTCTAGTAACGTCAGAGGTACAGATGTATTATTTTATCTTGACAGGAATCCTGCGCGGTAGGGATGAGTAGCAACTTTGGTGGGGATAGTGCACCTATCGCCACAATGCGTCACACGCGTAAGATTACGAGAGGGGTGGGCGGTGCATTAGGTGTTTAAAAACAAATTTCATTCTCGAAACCAGTTTTGCAGCTCTTATAAACTAAGTTGTAATTCTTACTATGGTAGTAATCTCCACGCTTTTGTTGGATCTTAAATAGTACATAGGCATTTGGAACAAAACCCTGTTCCCCTCCAGCAGGCATGATAAACAACTGTCGGCCTTTCAATATCGCTGCAGAGTCCCTGTAACGTATTTTACTCCAGGCATATGGTCCAGTATGTGCTGTATTTATATAAGTTTCATCCATATAAACGTCACTTCGATATCTCGGAATATTTCGTAAATACTTGAGCCTTTTAGCACGTATGGTACGATGTTCGATTAAAATTTGTCTGTCACGCTTAGTGTTTTTTTTAATAATCCTACCTTCAAAAGAACTCTTCTTAATGTTCAGACACTGCCTTGGAAGTCAGTAGAATTTTTAGCTTCATAAGCACTTTCTTCAAAGTTGGTCTTTGTTTTTCTGTGTTTTAAAAATTATTCATAGTTTGCCTAACTACTTCTGAATTAAAACATCCAAATTAGATTTTGTGCATGTTCTTAATCTTTGTTTACTGGGCATAGAGAAGGACGTTGTTGCACTAGCAGCAATGGCTTTTCTTTCCTTAATAACTCTCCTAAACTGCTTTCAGACACAATTGTTGCCTCAGATACCCTTCCCCAGATTTTTATAGCTGACCAAGACCATTGTTCCTTTTTTATAAATCTATGGATATTGGTTATTACTTCTCGTGTTTTTAAATGTAGCACTTTATTTCCCAATGTGCTGCTAGGAGGCGTCATTTATAAATGCTCTCTTGGACCCAGGAGACAAGCACATTTTGAAACAAGCTGTAGTGTTACCGAGTAGCTCTGCACGTATTTAGTTGCTCGCAACTGGTACACAACTGACCTGCCCTCCCCTCCAGTTGTAACCATTCTGAGGTGGACTAATCCAGATACCACTGCGCATCGCTCTGCACTTTTCAAGATAAAAAAATACATCTGTACCACGAGTGCTTTGGTTCCGCAGCGCTCGCATCACAACCCCTAAAGGAATTGTGGAGGGACAAGGGAATTCGGGCGATGTAATTTACCTACCCAGCATTCGCCTCGATCAGTAAAAAGCCCCAAAAACCAATGGAGCAGAGAAATAGACCACCGGAATCAAACCCGGGCCGCCCAAATGGGGCTAAAGACCAAACCGCCTGAATCAAAAGACTAATGGAATAAAACAACCGATGAATTTTACCCACCAAAGAGTGGAATTATCACAACTTTGAGGAATTTCGGGGAGAAGGTCACACATTCCATCCGTGTTTCAAGTTTCTATGAACTTCCCAAAAGATTTTCGGCCCTGAAATTGCAATTTCATAATTGTCACGTGTTAACGTGGTTTTCCAGAGTGATAATTCAACAGCTAAATTGTCGCAGAAAACACAATTAACTAGGGCAAAAACAAATGGCAATTAATTTGACTTGATGTGATTTACGTCCTATGATAATTAGTAGAAAAGTATCGAGTTGTTATTAATTGCAGATTTATTGCACAGTGTGAATTTTCAGACCGCAAATTCTGTTTGGCTGACAGGTTTTTCACGTCACACTTAATATCGTTGCAAGCACGTGTACATCGCTTCTCTTTTACACAAATATAAACCTTCAACATGTCTCTTTAGCACGCTCCTACTTACGCTGCTACTAATTTCTCCGACGTATACACTACGTTTCTATTTTAGCTGCACTGCTTTTCGACACCGACATGAGCTCGTGAGTTGCTCAGAAGATGAATGAATTGATGTGCAATCAAGTACAGGGTACATAGAGCTTAGAGTTACCAGACATTCATCTTTCAGTATAAGAGAAAACCTCCAACGCTAAGTCATATCTGACGATGAATGAAATGATGTTCAAATAAGTACAGGGTACATAGAGCTTAGAGTTATCAGACATTTATCTTTCAGGATATGAGAAAACCTCCAACGTTAAGTCATATCGGACGATGAATGAAATGATGTCCAAATAAGTACAGGGTACATAGAGCTTAGAGTTACCAGACATTCATCTTTCAGGACAAGAGAAAACCTCCAACGTCAAGTCATATCAGACGATGAATGAAATGATGTCCAAATAAGTACGGGGTACATAGAGCTTAGAGTTATCAGACATTCATCTTTCAGGACAAGAGAAAACCTCCAACGTCAAGTCATATCGGACAATGAATGAAATGATGTCCAAATAAGTACAAGGTACATAGAGCTTAGAGTTATCAGACATTCATCTTTGAGGACAAGAGAAAACCTCCAACGTCAAGTCATATCGGACGATGAATGAAATGATGTCCAAATAAGTACGGGGTACATAGAGCTTAGAGTTATCAGACATTCATCTTTCAGGGTAACAGAAAACCTCCAACGCTAAGTCATATCGGACAATGAATGACATGATGTTCAAACAAGTACAGGGCACATAGGGCTTAGAGTTACCAGACATTCATCTTTGAGGGATAAGAGAAAACCTCCAACGTTAAGTCATATCGGACGATGAATGAAATGATGTTCAAATAAGTACATGATACATAGAGCTTAGAGTTACCAGACATTCATCTTTCAAGATAAGGGAGAATCACGGAAAACGTTGTTACCCTGATTGAGATTGGAACTGTAGGCCTGTTGACACGCTACCAGCACGTCCCAGAGGTGGGCTCTTCCTCCCTCTCTCACGCTACCTCCCTCCGTGTTTCTACCTCCATCTGTTCACCCCGAAAGAAGATGTACTATATAACTCACCCTGGCCGGGTTTCGAACTCAGGACTTCTTGAACGTGAGGCGGTCACGCTACCACTACACTACAGAGGTGGGTGTGGGGGGTGTTAAATGTGTTTCCAGAAAAATCTATGGGTGTAATAGTTTACTTTTAGCCTATTAAGTTAAAATAAGCTTTAAGAAGTAAAGTTTCATTGATGAGAGAGAAATGTAAGGACGCATCGCTCCGTGGACTGGGGTTAAACATCGAGATGCGAGTCAGGTTTTGCTGAATAGAGCGACAGACCTAATAGTTTTATCCCAGCGTCGTCAGCAAGAAGAATATTGGAGCCATTCTATCTTTTCTGTCACGCTGTCACCCCGTTACGATTGCCTACCGTCTCCGAATAAGGGTTTTTGCCCATCCATCATCTTGCCAAATGCCTGTAAGGTAACCTCACATAATCGACGGTCACATCCTTCTTTTTTTTTCTATCATTTCTGGTCTCACGGCCATTGTTTCGATACCCGACATTGTTACCCTATTCACTTTTAATAACTGCTAGATTGATTAGTCTAAATAAAACTTTGGTTTCCTTAGCTCAGAATTAATTTAAAAGAAAAAGGCATTACAGTGTTCAAACTACAACATAACCATTCTAAAACGCACTTCTTCTATGCCGGAAACCTGGCAAAACGGAAAGTAAATTTCGGAAAGGAGGTATTGCCTCTGTATAATTATACTGTAAACCGGAAAACTGACTAAAGTTCAAACGGAAATATAGTGCGATCCATCTATATGAGGGCTGTTCAATAAACAATGATAATTTTTTTACGGTCATAATTTTTCGCACTAAAATTCAATCTTATTATATTCTGTTAGCTTAATGTGAAACAAACACACCGTAGTAGTTTCATTGTTGGTACTCCTGGTTCTCGCCTGAGTGAACCAGGCAGGTTCAGACATGTTCAGTATCGCTTACCGCTTTAATGGAGGTAACACGCGAGGAACAATATGCGGCTTTGAAAGTCTGCTTTCGTCTCAACAAATCTTCAGTTGAGGCCTATACAATGTTACAGGAGGTCTATGGAGAGTCTGTTCTTACCTACAGCACAGCTAGAAGGTAGTTTAAAATGTTTAAAGAGGGAGGACAATCAATTTCAAAGGAAGGTGGACCCTGTGCTCCAGTTACTGCCCTTACGGAAGAAAACATCAACACTGTTACTGCCATTGTGAGAGAGGATCGACGAATTATCTCAAGACCACTTCCCGAAATATTGAACATTTCATTGGGTACCACCCACACGTTGGTGACAGAAACATTACACATGAGACGTGTTTGTGCGCGATGGCTTCCAAGACTGTTGATTCCCGAACAAAAGGACATTCGCATGCAAGTCTGCATACAGTTAAAGTTGATGTTAGAGGAATATCTGGAGTTTCTTTCAATCGTAATCACTGCTGATGAAACTTGGCTACATCATTTTGAACCTGAGAGCAAACAGCAAAGCTCAGTGTGGAAATCTCCTTCATCACCAACCCCCAAAAGCAGAAGTTCCTGCTTCTGCTGGGAAAGTTATGGTCATCTCATTCTTTGATATTCATGGAATGGTTTATCAGCATGTTGTACCTGCACACACATCAGTAACTGGACAATACTACAGGGATGTCCTGAAAACATTGCAAGTTCATATCAGGCGCAAAGGACCACATTTGCGTGAAGCAGACTGGATGCTGCACCACGACAATGCGTGGCCGCATATTGCCAATGTTGTTGCTGGATATCTTGCAAAAATCAACGTGAAGTACATCCCTCACCTTCCCTATAGTCCGGTTTTAGCCCCATGTGACGTTTTTCTATTCCCTAACTTGGAAAAACGCCTTCGTGGGAGACATTATCCATCATCAGAAGCAGTTGTGAAGGCTGCGGAGGCGATTTTGAAGGATCTCTCAAAAAAGGTTTCCAGCATGTCTTTGAAGACTGGCAGAAACGCTGGGACAAGTGCATCACATTCAGGGGAGACTATTTTGAGAAGAACCATCAAAATTATGAGGATGAGTAAAGGTACGTTTTCAGAAATAAATTGATCATACTTCATTGAACAGCCCTCGTACAAAATATGTTTATTGTCAATGAATGTTACATTGATGGAAAGGCGGAACTGAAAGCTATTTGCAACGTAATCACCATTGCGATCGATGCACTTTTACATGCGCTGTGGCAGTTTTTGTATATCCTTGTCATGGCACTCTCCCGCCTTTGCGCAGGTAGCGCTCAGCCTCGTTTTTCAAATCATCGTTGGTCTGGAAATATGTTCCACCCAGGTGTGACTTCAACTCAGGAAACAGATGATAATCACTAGGTGCTAGGGTCTGGACTGTAGGGGGGATGGATGAGGATGTCCTATCAGAACTGGGCCAGGAGATCAGCCGTTGCTTGTGCAGTAGGGGGACGAGCGTTATCGTGATGAAAAATCACTCCCTTGGTCAGCATTCCCCCTTTTCGATTTTGAATGGCACGTCGCAATTTTTTTAAAGTCTCACAGTAGCTAGTCGCGTTTATTGTTGTTCCGGTAGGCATAAACTCGCACAACAATACACCTTTTCTGTCCCAGAACACACTGGCCATCACTTTGCCGGCAGAAAATGTCTGTTTGAACTTTCGTGGCTTCGGCGAATTCGAAAGCCGCCACTGACGAGAACGTTCTTTAGTTTCTGGTGTTGTGTAGTGTACCCAGGTTTCATCGTCAGTGACAATTGAATCCAACAATTCCTCGCCCTGTTCCGCATAGCGCTCCAGGAATCGGTTGGCCGCTTCAACACGTTGCCGTTTATGGTCTTCGGTGAGCATTTTGGGGACCCACCTCGCACACACCTTGCGATAATGCAAATGTTCGGTCAAAATCATGTCAATCGTAGTCTTACTGACTTCAGGGATAAGTTCACACAGCTCGTCAACTGTCACACGCCGATCTTTAAGCATTTCTTGCTCTACTTTTGCAATTGTTTCGGCTGAAACCGAAGACCGACCAGAACGCTGTTCGTCATGGACGTCTGTACGTCCGTCTTTGAACTCTCTAACCCACTTTCGTACGTTTTAGACGTGCATACACTGTGGCCCATAGACTTCGCATAACTGACGATTAATTTCAGTGGGGTAGTATCCTTGGCACTCAAAAACCGGCTCACTGCACGCAACTGGCACTCGGCGGCGGAAGTGATAAGAAGCTCCATCGCAAACAGCTGCCCAGCCGAGGCTAATGCTTGCAACGTGTTCCTTGTGGTGTGGATTTGAAGGGGTGAAACCAAGGTACAGGCCAGTGTTGCCGTTTCTCGGTAATGGCGTTCCTCACGACCCCAGTGCCTTGGAGAACCCATTCTCTCTATAAGAATCTTAGAGAATAATATTTTATAATAAATAATAGACGCATTATGTGAATTGGAGGACAGGAAATTCAGGGAAGGTAATTAAACAATGCAGCATTAGCATTACGACCCGTCAAATTCCCCGAAAAATCCTATGGGTCAAGTAGTTCGTCCATGGGAATCAATCCCGGATTTCCACAATATGGACCACATGAGTGGCCCATCTCATTTGCAACCCTAGAGAGATAGTCCGTTTTAAAACTCTAACCGTGCGTTCAAAGGTTAAGCAAACAATAAAAAGAAATCTTATGGTTCAGTAATGCATACTGAAAGCTTTTCAGCATAAAATTACGTACATTATATAGAATAACCCTGCGTTTTAGTGTTCCATAGAAGACTTATGCTTCCCTAGCAACAAACAGAAGAAGTTAGACAAAGTGCCGTAACTCCGCTGTCTTTATAGAAAGTTAAGAGTTGAAAGTGCGCACTTTAATTTGTTCTCCATCTGCATGGTTGCTCATCGCACTACTGTGCAGTGCGTTCTTGGAGAACGATGGTTGTTGCAGAACGTCGTCAAGAGGTAGGCAAGAGCTCGGGGTTCCTGACGTGGCATAAAAATGTAACATCATCGGCGTCCTTAAGGGTTGTCTTCAAACAGAAACAACACAAAACACTTTCCTGTACCTGAGAAACATCACTAGGGCTCATTAAGAGAGCGTCGGAGCGTGTCTGTGCTTTTCCTGGTAGCTTTATTACTATTATTAATATTATTATTATTATTATTATTATTATTATTATTATTATTATTATTATTATTATTATTATTATTATTATTATTATTATTATTATTATTATTATTATTATTATTATTATTATTATTATTATTATTATTATTATTATTATTATTATTATTATTATTATTATTATTATTATTATTATTATTATTATTATTATTATTATTATTATTATTATTATTATTATTATTATTATTATTATTATTATTATTATTATTATTATTATTATTATTATTATTATTATTATTATTATTATTATTATTATTATTATTATTATTATTATTATTATTATTATTATTATTATTATTATTATTATTATTATTATTATTATTATTATTATTATTATTATTATTATTATTATTATTATTATTATTATTATTATTATTATTATTATTATGATTGATGAGGATTATTAATATGATGATGATTATTAATATGATGATGATTATTAATATTTATGATGATTATTAATATTTATGATGATTATTAATAATTATGATGATGATGATTAAAATTATGATGATGATGATTAATATTATGATGATTATTATTATTAATATTATGATGATGATGATTATTAATATTATGATGATGATGATTATTAATATTATGATGATGATGATTATTAATATTATGATGATGATTATTATTAATATTATGATGATGATTATTAATATTATGATGATGATTATTAAAAAAAATGTGTAGTGTTTAACGCCCGCTTTTACTACATACGGCACCGCAGGCGGTGACACTGATGATGCATGAGATAAAGAGGGAGCACCGGTGGAATGAGGTGGCGGGGGAAACCGGAGGTCCCGGAGAAAACCCGCCCCAACGCCGTGTTGTCCACCACTTTGCGGTCCATCTCACTTTGCGGTCGCCTGGTATCGAACCCGGGCCGCCTTGGTGAGAGCCAAGCGGTCTAACCACAGAGCCACGGCGTGGCCGATGATTATTAATATTATGATGATTATTAATATTATGATGATGATGATTATGATGATGATTATGATGATGATGATTATTATTTATTATTTATTATTATTTATTATTTATCATTTATTATTAGTGTTATTGTTATTAATTATTTATTTAAACAATGTGATATTCATCCTTATACAAGAGAATATGGGAATACAGTAGACTTTAAGTGATAGAAATTTTTTTTAAAACTTGAAATCCCGTTCTCTTTGTATGACTAAGGGATAAAAATGTGAACAACGTACATGGTCTATTTTTCAGATGTTTTGATACTGTTTCATATACTTTTTGATAAATGATAAACGCAGAATCTGTCACTTTTTTAACTTTGTCTCTTGTCTGTTGAAATTAACCCCAGGGCGATCTAGGCATATTCTTTTGGAAAGAAATGAAATAACCTTTTTTTTTTTTTTTTTTTTTTTCTCTGTGGAGTATGGAACTCTTTTTTCGCAACTCCAAAGTGTCTGTAGATAGAATACGAGTGTTTTGTATATCATGTTTGTCTGTTTAGAAATTTGTGTAAAGGAAATCAGAAGGTTGTTGCAGGCTTATGTCTATGAGAACGAATTGGGCTTTTCAGTGGTAAATAAATCGCTAGAAGGAAACATTCCTATATTGTGATCAACATGGATATGTGGCCTTTGGCAGCGAGTAATGAGGAGAGTGGTAGAAGAGAGGATAGCCTCACTAACAGATGCAGACCTGAAGTCCATGCTAGACAATGGAGTATGCAGCAACCAAATGTAGCAGTATTGGGCTTGCATGTTGGAGTGCTGACCGAATTCGATAACTAGCAAACTTACGAGACGACGGTCAAGTTGAGACAAGAGAGAAGTAAATGTACATCCTGAAGTAGTGTAGAGGCGTTCTGGTGATGATCTCGTTAGTGAACTTGGGGTGTCATCGCGGCGCTGAATTGTCTGAATCCTTAATTGGCGCACTGTGAAAATGCGACCCATGTAATTCACAAAGTTACACGCGAATCTCGTAATTAATGCAGAACTTGTGACACAGTGTCTTTGTACATAGAGCTTAGAGTTACCAGACATTCATCTTTCAGGATAAGAGAAAACCTCCAACGTTAAGTCATATCGGACGATGAATGAAATGATGTTCACATAAGTACAAGGTACATAGAGCTTAGAGTTACCAGACATTCATCTTTCAGGATAAGAGAAAACCTCCAACGTTAAATGATATCGGACGATGAATGAAATGATGTTCAAATAAGTACAGGGTACATAGAGCTTAGAGTTACCAGACATTCATCTTTCAGGATAAGAGAAAACCTCCAACGTTAAGTCATATCGAACGATGAATGAAATTATGTTCACATAAGTACAGGGTACATAGAGCTTAGAGTTACCAGACATTCATCTTTCAGGATAAGAGAAAACCTCCAACGTTAAATGATATCGGACGATGAATGAAATGATGTTCAAATAAGTACAGGGTACATAGAGCTTAGAGTTACCAGACATTCATCTTTCAGGATAAGAGAAAACCTCCAACGTTAAGTCATATCGAACGATGAATGAAATTATGTTCACATAAGTACAGGGTACATAGAGCTTAGAGTTACCAGACATTCATCTTTCAGGATAAGAGAAAACCTCCAACGTTAAATGATATCGGACGATGAATGAAATGATGTTCAAATAAGTACAGGGTACATAGAGCTTAGAGTTACCAGACATTCATCTTTCAGGATAAGAGAAAACCTCCAACGTTAAATGATATCGGACGATGAATGAAATGATGTTCAAATAAGTACAGGGTACATAGAGCTTAGACTTACCAGACATTCATCTTTCAGGATAAGAGAAAACCTCCAACGTTAAGTCATATCGAACGATGAATGAAATTATGTTCACATAAGTACAGGGTACATAGAGCTTAGAGTTACCAGACATTCATCTTTCAGGATAAGAGAAAACCTCCAACGTTAAGTCATATCGGACGATGAATGTAATGATGTTCAAATAAGTACAGGGTACATAGAGCTTAGAGTTACCAGACATTCATCTTTCAGGATAAGAGAAAACCTCCAACGTTAAGTCATATTGGACGATGAATGAAATGATGTTCAAATAAGTTCAGGGTACATAGAGCTTAGAGTTACCAGACATTCATCTTTCAGGATAAGAGAAAACCTCCAACGTTAAGTCATATCGGACGATGAATGAAATGATGTTCAAATAAGTACAGGGTACATAGAGCTTAGAGTTACCAGACATTCATCTTTCAGGATGAGAGAAAACCTCCAACGTTAAATGATATCGGACGATGAATGAAATGATGTTCAAATAAGTACAGGGTACATAGAGCTTAGAGTTACCAGACATTCATCTTTCAGGATAAGAGAAAACCTCCAACGTTAAGTCATATCGGACGATGAATGAAATGATGTTCACATAAGTACAGGGTCAATAGAGCTTAGAGTTACCAGACATTCATCTTTCAGGATAAGAGAAAACCTCCAACGTTAAATGATATCGGACGATGAATGAAATGATGTTCAAATAAGTACAGGGTACATAGAGCTTAGAGTTACCAGACATTCATCTTCCAGGATAAGAGAAGACCTCCAACGTTAAGTGATATCTGACGATGAATGAAATGATGTTCAAATAAGTCAGGGTACATAGAGCTTAGAGTTACCAGACATTCATCTTTCAGGAAAAGAAATATTCAAAATCTCACAAGGGGCTTTGACAGTTGCAAGGCAATGGTTCACTATTATACTTCGCAGGGTACTACATTACGTTGTTTTCGACGTTTGCTTCTACTGGCTTATGGCACTGTAGGGCATGTCAGTGCACACCCCTCCGACCTTTACTAATCACCCTGACCGAGATTAAAACTCAGGAGCTCCTAATACACTACCGCTACGACACAGAAATGGGTACTTTACCGAAAAATTTGATATTGGAAATATACTTTTCCAAAAGAGTAATTTTTTGGAAAAAATATTTATTTACAAACAGAATATTTGGTGTTTGGTGTCACGGTGTTGCAAAGATTTAACAGGAATATTCTAAACAAGTGTCTCAACGTAGTATACCGTTTGGAGTAAAATGTTTATTTTCTGAAAAGCGAATTTTACTACTTTTGATGGAATTCCATAAATAATTGTGAAGTGTGAGAGATAATACACAGAACGCCTAGATCTCGTCAATACACACAATTTATGTCAAATATTTAAGTTACAATTAACCATTTTCGACATATTTCTTTTTGATACCTTTGTAGTTTGTAATGACGACAAACATTTATCTAGAGTAATAAGAGGCAGATAAATTAATAAGCCTTTGGAACAATAAAGGTAGGTTTGTTAGTTTACGGCCGTTATAATGGAGCGTAGGTGCGGTGGAAGAGACTAACTGGAGCAAAGGTCAATACTGTAACCTTTATGAAAAAGAAGTCGGTAGATGCTTTAATTACACAGAACGGCCGCAAGGCGCGCATTATCTACGTGACTGAAGTAACAAACAGGATGACAGCGAGAAACAATTGGTATCGGGTCTACAGCAACATCTGACGATCGCTTAAAACTACTGTATCGCTCTGTTCGCTTTGTTATCTTTGAGAAATCATGTGATGAGTTAATTTTTACAGATTTTATTGATTAGAGTAGCTACAAAATAAGAATGAACATTGGTTAAGCCAATACTGTTATCGTACTGTCTTAGTGTTGCCAGTTCCATGGCTAGCGTGCGACAGAGTTGGAAGGTCTTTGTCTCAACCTAGCAACTATCATACAGATGCTGAGATTTACAGTGAGACAATGCTGACAGAGATGTTCGCTTAATATTTCAGCATGTGTGTGAGAACATATACAATGATTATCACATAATCTGAACCTTGAAACCTTGAACTGGAGAACAGTTCGCTTACGCAGCTATCGTTCATATGTACACAAAACAAAATGATTCATATTAGATGCATTCTACGAAAAAATGGTGTTTGCTACAGTGAAAGAAAATAGTGACATTTCAGCGATTTATGAATATAGTTTCTATTTTAATGACGCCATATTTGTGTACTGTCTGTAATGGACTTTAAACCATTTTTTTAATTAAAATACTGTCACCCAATTATCGGAAAACACGACCAACTGACAGATGAGTAGGGGACCGGAGGCATTTCGTTCCCGCCTACCCATTTGTGTTTTAGCGGTAACGAGGGGGATGGTTGGAAAAAACATCGTTAGCCATCTCTTTCCCTCTCCTTGACGACTAGAACCTGCAGGATGATTCACCGAATCGTGAGACTTCGAGAAACAGCGATATTCCTATAAAAAGGGGCTGCAGTGACGAGTGAGTTCAGTTCTTGTCGAGCAGCGTATGAGCGCCGTGCTAGTGTACGGACGAGAAGACTGTGTACGTGCATCGGAGGAGTGTACGTAATTGCGAGAGCAAAGTGGAACTGTAACGGATGAAATGGTAATCATAATTGTGTGCATTACGTAATTCTGTGTAATTGGCAAGTGTTCAACTGTAAGTCGGTGGAAATAAAGAACATTTTGAGTTTGTTTAATTGGACTTTTAATTTCACGAACCCACAAAGTCACAATACCTTATAAATACGGAAGATATGAATGTGTATTTATGAAGCATTTTACACCGTGTATCTCTTGTAATAATGTTATGCATTGTACGCAGAAATTGGAGTTTTGCAGCAACTATATCGCTTGTTTCAAGCAGAAGTTTGTGACCATCATTTGTTCTCCTATATTTGAACCCAAGATATTTCAGAATATTATACATAGAAGATACAGATTTCGTATATTATATTTTCCACCTCATTAAATTGGTCAGCCTTTTGGCAGTTGGATGTTCATTCTTGTCATATAAATCATAAATTGTTCTACGTGAAACACACTTTTGAAAATTGTCTAAGTTGGTAGCATGTTTCACTGGAGATCTAAATATGGAAACTTCTAATTTGGTGAACTGTTTGCCTTCTTTAACAATGTTCGTCACAGAATGAGCACTCACGTGACAAGCTTGTAACATTAATTCTCGACTCGGAGAGAAATTTGTACTTTCGAAAATGTCTTTAATTGACATCTGTTTGTAAAAAGAATACACAATAAGAAGAATATTTGTAACCTGCTTATGTAAACTCTTAAGATTTGTTTTGCAGTTACTACTAGACACACCAGTACTAGACTTGCTAAGCGGTATATTTACTAACTTTGAAAAGCACGTGTACACTCTTAAAAGATCACCACTTTACTGAATACAACTGCGGCATAGCACGCGTGTACTTTTCTTCACTGTACAGTTAATAATTCTTTTGTTTCTAGTCAGGTAGACTATTACGGTAGAGATCGTAGACTATTCTACCGAAGGAAGAAGTGTTTCTCAAGAGCGTATATCGTGCCATGCAGCGCCGAGGCTCCCGCCGACAGTTCTACCCTTGAAAGAGACCACCAGGTGAGAGATAATGTGAAATGATAATGGAGTGACAGGGAATTCGGGGGACGTAATTAACCTACCCACCATTCACATGGTGACCCCTGAAACCCCCCGAAAAATCCAATGGGTCAGGTAGATCGGCCACGGGAAGTGAACCCGGACCTCTCGAACACGGGCCACAGACTAAAGCGCCTGAGCGGTGATTAACGTGAAGTAGGTAGAACAAAATAAACTTTTCTAAAGAATATTTTGTGCAAGAGCCCGTACAGAATATCAGTTTTTTGTTACACACGATGAGTCATCTCTTGCGCGGGTAACACAGGAAAGTTCTTAAGAAGTAGAACTTCCTGGAACACAAAAACGTAATGAGCTCTCAGAGGTTCATGAATATTAAATGCAGTTTGATAATTATACAAATATAACAATTTGTAACAAAAGCCTCACTTAACTTAACAAAATGATGTCAAATCTTGTTTCCATTTGAAATCTATTTCACTAAACCTTGTCCGCATCTTCAGTCAAAGAAAACCACAGAAGAAAACAAATTCGTCGATAAAGAAGTGACTGTGTTATGTTTTTTTCAGTAATACCAAAATCTGAAAACGAAACAAACCTAAAAACAGAATCGACTGCCAGTATTTCATAATTCATTACGCGATGTTTATGTTTTAAAAGAAATATCTTTTTCCAAACTATTAAACTAGTGTGAAAGAACAGTTAATTTCCATTAATTGACCTAATAGTGGTTAACTATAAAGTCCGGGCCTTAAAGTACTTACAGCATAGTAAGTCGCCATTAAGGTAGTTGTCTCATGTGATTATGAGAACTTCTAATGGTTAACCGGGAAAAAAACGATTCAGTTGGGGTATTTAATGTCATACCCGGGCCTTAAAGTACTTACAGCATAGTAAGTCGGCATTAACGTAGCTGTCTCGTGTGTTTACGAGAACTCCTAGTGGTTTACCGGGAAAAACACGAGTCAGTTGGGGTATTTGATGTCATACTCGGGCCTTAAAGTACTTACAGCATAATAAGTCGTCATTAAGGTAGTTGTCTCATGTGATTATGAGAACTCCTAGTGGTTTACTGGGTAAAACACGAGTCAGTTGGAGAATTTAATGTCATACCCGGGCCTTAAAGTACTTACAGCATAGTAAGTCGTCATTAAGGTAGTTGTCTCATGTGATTATGAGAACTCCTAGTGGTTTACTGGGAAAAACACGAGTCAGTTGGAGAATTTAATGTCATACCCGGGCCTTAAAGTACTTACAGCATAGTAAGTCGTCATTAAGGTAGTTGTCTCATGTGATTATGAGAACTCCTAGTGGTTTACTGGGAAAAACACGAGTCAGTTGGGGAATTTAATGTCATATCGGCACGTTGGCCATAGCAGCTCAATGGTTTAGAGCGGCTGGATGGAGACCAGAAGATCCGTGGTTCAAATCCTGGCCATGTCATTGAATTTTTCAGTCTGGCTCTACCCTTTCAAAAATCAGTAAGTTTAACGAAATCATCTATTAAGTCCTCATGTAAATTTATTTAATTTAACCACTTTTTAAGTATATCAAAAGTTTTTCTCTAGGTATCCTAGGAAATAAGACAGATCAAAAGAAATAAGTTTATCAGTTTTAGGTAATACAACACTGTCAAACTTTTTAACTACTTCAAAAGAATTCTTAATACCAAAACTCTCAAATTTATTAAAATTAATAAATTTATTATGTAACCATTTAGCTAAATTGTAAGTTGGTGAGTTTATACAATTAACAATAGGCCTCATTTTATTTCCAGGACATAAATTCTAGGTAAAACAGGATTACTAACTTTTACAATTTTTTTTCTTTATTTGATATAACTTTCACTTCATTAAGCATTTTATTAAAATTTGAAACACAAGATTTTAACGGATCTTCATTAACATTTTTGAAATCTTCGCGTTGAAGTAGAAGTTCTACTCTATTTTTGTAATCATTGTAACAGCTTGATAAGCTTGGTCATGTCATAACGTTACGAACAAATAGCTACTATAGCTAGTAGAGAAATTAATAAATGAAAGTGGACAGGGAAAGTATTACAGGAATGTTGTAAAATGTCGTGTAATTTCTCGGGATTTGAGTGTCAGGAGGTGGCAGGTGCAATTGTGTGAGACGGACGGACCAACCGACCGCCAAGTAGCAGCTCAAAGGGCTAAACCAGAGTAATAAATTAATGTACAACACTTGCAGCCCAGCAGGTAGCCACCACGTCATCGGCACCACACACTCCCGTGTCACAGCGCTTGTTTCCTCCTCGTATATGGGAATACAGTAGACTAAGTGATAGTCAAATGTTTTAGAACTGGTTGCTATGAAATTCCGTTCTCTTTGCCTCGCCAACAGATTAAACAAATGAATAATGACTGGCTTTGAGTACAAACGCCTAAGCTACTGCGGGGAGGAGTTTACCTTTGCTATGCAACTCTACAGGTGTTTAGCGTGCGGTGAATACGATAGGAAAGAGGTCGCCCACAAAATGTAGTTATTGATGGAGACAAACGTTGTGCCGGAACCTCTCAGATATTCACTTTGCTGAGGTAATACAAGCAAGCGTGCTGCACGCGAGCGTGTTACCTGTTGAACTCGCCTGGGCGTGTCCGATACTTATCGTCCTCGTAAAACGGACCTACTCCTTAAAATACAGTGTAAAGTAGCATTTAGCCTTCTTCCTATCCATCGCATAACGATTTTGATTAAAATAGTGTATGTTCGAGATATTTGATAAATAAAAAAATGTGTGTGCTTAAGACGACACGACAGAAGAGAAAACTTAAAAACTAATCAATATATGTTACTCTTAAAAATTACACTGGGCGACAAAAAATAATTTTTGAATGTTTTGAGCACTTCATGAGGCAATTTCTACTAATTTTGGGTTGAGAAAAACAAATATGACAATGAAAAAATTTTATTGGCTTTAGTTTCTATGATATACACAAGGTGGAAGTATTACATATTAACGGATTGAGAGAAAAGGATACATTTTAATTACATACATGCTAACAACAATGAAAGTGCATTTATTTTTTTAAACTGGTAATTACATGCTAAGAGTTTTAAATTGCTGGAAAAATACTTCGCAGGTAGTCGTGTCTGAAGAGAATCATTTGGTGGCCTATTGACTTCGTCGTCTTTTAGCTTGCCCCTTGTGATGGAGTTCCGCAGAATCCCTATACAAAGACCAAGCATTACTTCATTCCAACGATCCTGATATCTTTGTTCCATAACAGAAATGTCCTGATGGAATCTCTCCCCATGTTCATCACTAACAGCTCCACAACTAATCCTTGTTTCACGTAAGCTTGCCCAGTATTTCTTACCGGTCACGTGACCTAATCACCTCTCATTGGCTGCTGTTGTGGTAAAGACTGCCGTGCGGTAAAAATTAGTTCGTTATTTAACATGGTGATATATCATTATATGTTGGAAGAGAATTGTCAAATTTATATTTTCGTAACTGTTTTAATTAAATATATTAGGCAACAGAGTTGATTTATCTGAAATGCATGTTAATTCTTAAACGAAGTAAAGAGGAGGTTCCTTTGCTGTCAAGCACATGACACTTTAGCACGTGCTTCAGCGGTACATATTTGTTTATATGACTTTTATCACTGACCTTGTTTAGAACTGGATTATTCATATATCGCCATTCGAAGATGTGTTGTGCCGAGTGCGAGAGCTAAATTATTTTATTGATCGTTTATTGCGCGTGTACTTATATGAATAATGGCAGAGTCTACCGCCAGTTTTTCGCTGAAGCATCGCAAGGGTAAATCATTACAAACAGGCGAAAAAAGAATTGCGGTGCATGTGTTTAATGCACTCACAGAGAAAACTCTGTCTTTGTCAGTGAGAGAAGTCGCACAGCTGTGCTCTGAAGTTACAGGTGTGAGTGATAGATCCGTAGGAACATCGCGATGTGAAATTGAGAAAATAGGAAAACTTACCACTCCTGGCAAAAGCAGGAATAAACAAAACTGCGTGCTCGGAGAAAATACGTGAAAAGTGCTGTGAGTCGTCATGTGTATAGTTTTTTCTTTAGAAACGAACTCCCTCACATAAATGACATTTCGTTTGCTGTAAATGAGGATGCAGATTCACCAAATTTCAGCAGATTGCTTATACAGCTGGGGTTTGTGAATGAAAAAAGAGGCAAGAAAAATGTGCTAAAAACAGAGGCGATATTGCTGTGTGGCGAAGACGTTATTTAAGGACAGTCAGACTGTACCGGGATACAAATCTTGACAAGATTTGGGAGAATGAAGAACACGCGAAAAGTAAGGTATGGCGTGACACGACTTTTAAGACTGAAAGACAAGCAGTTTTGCAAGGTATGTGTGCGGGTTTTAAAAAATCCCAGTGGAAAAGGCCGAAAACCTTTCATTATAAACCTGTTTCAGTAACATTGCTCAGTCATTTGTTTTCAACTTGCTCATTTCATTATAAACTTGTATTTTTGCATGCCTTCATATCCTTATTTGTATGATTTTATTTATCATCCCGGCAGTTATTATGACGCTTACTGCAGGTTTAACTGTGACGGGAAGGCACCGCCTATGGCGCGAAAGCATTAGCCAATTAGGACGAGGGGGAAGGTAGTTGAACGCGGAGTGATACATGTCAGTGGGGCAAGGTTATATGAAACAGAGTATAGGAGGGAATAAGTCTAGGTGGGAGTGGAGAAAATGGATCTTACGGGACATGTTGCATCCAAGGTTACGGTATTTTTGCAGGAGCACTGTCACCAAATGCTTTTAGTTGTCATCTACGGTATTTTGACAGGTGTGCCAACTCCCCCCCCCCCAAAAAAAAATCCCCCAAATTTAAAATCTTCACTCTAAAAAAAATGAAATGTCACTTCATCTTCAAAACAAGAGCTAATCTGTCGTTTTGATGGTGATTTTTGAAATCAGCAGATGGAAATAAATGCAAATTCACTATTTTTAAGTCCGAAACATTGTCATTGTCACAACAATGTATTGTTGCCACTCATTGTTGCGCAAAGAGGCCAGTTGCGAGTTAAACATTTCATGCCTTACGCTAAGTGTGCTCTGAAACAACTGAATGACGACGTACTTGCGACCGTACGAAGAGGGTTATACATAAAGGATGTATAAAGGAAGTAAAATCATTGTTCATATTTTGTTTCTTGCCGCTTTATTCCATTTCATTTTTAATAAAAATACAAGTTCACTCATATCTTATAACGTAATTATATAATATTTATTTGCTTATTCGTATATTTTTTGAATGTTCAGAAATGTTTGGATACGTATACATTTTACACGTGTTATTACATATCCGTACATATACTCATTACTCCATATTTTATTACACGTTCGTACATATCGGTCGGTTTTCAGTTTGTGGAAAAACATAACCTATAAGTTCTAAATGAAAATAAACGGAAAATATCATTTTAATAGTGATAATTTTATTATTTACGTGTTATTACATTTAATTTACTGTTGTTTTACGTTTTACTGCTCACAATAAAGAGAAATTGTCAATAAAAATAACCAGCTCTTAAATGAAACATCTCTTTTACGAATTCCTAACACTTTTGTTTCCAATCAGCACACTCGTTTTATTTTTCGTTATTATGGTTTTAATTATTCAAATACAGAACTTCGGTGATATTACCTGTTCCTTTTGACTATTATTATTGTTTAAAGTGGAATTTGACATGTTGTGGACTTGTTAAATGACAGAAGGTTATCTGAGCGGATCGGTTACCCATACTTGACAACTGTCAACCAACTCCAGAAAAGATAAAGTCAATTTTGTGAGCTAACAGGGTTATGGTGAGTGTTTTCTGGGATAAGCAGGGAATTATTTTTACTTATTACTTGGAGAAGGGTAAAAGTATGACTGGTGACTACTACGCAAGTTACTGCAACGTTTGAGAAATGAGGTGAAAAGAAAAATACCTCATTTGGCCAAGGAAAGAATCTTGTTTATTCACGACAAGCTCCGGTCTATCGTTGAGTAATTGCAATGGGAAAAATGTGTGAATTAAATTTGGAATTGCTTGAACGTCCACCCTATACGTCTAATCTAGCACGCAAAGACTATCATCTGTTCCCGAACCTCAAAAGTTGTCTTGGAGGAGGAAGATTTCACCAGCAACAAGGAGGTCATTGAGTGGTAAAGAGCTATTTTGAGGACCATGACAAATCGCACTACAGAGATGTTTTAATTGAATTTAAACACCGATATGATCTATTACTGAGGCAAAAATTGAAGCTCTATTGACTTCCAGTAGAGAAGTGTCCAAGATTCTGCCCCTAACAACCTCCCTTTTTGCTAATGACTCTAGACCCGCACTGCTAGCTTCTAATACCCATTGTGCGTATATTAGATAGCACCATTTTACTCATAAAGTTAAGAAAAACAAACAAATGAATTCCTTGAATTGATCTGTCAACTGTTTCAGGGTGTAGAAGTCGACCGTTCCGTAAAGTGAAACTGTTAAAGCGTTATATCTGCTGGACTATCAACAATGAAATGAGTGTTGTTATAGTAACAATGAGAATTATTTTCCTTTTCTAATTTAAAATTGTTACAAGTACGAGAACCGTGACTCTGTAAGCTGCCGGTCAATGGTTATAGAAGAATGAATAGTAAAAGTAATGTAAATGCTACACATGAAACTTTTGGTGCTGCTCTTTTGTTTGGGGATGCAGGGGTCGCACGACTTGTGAGTGATTCAAAGTGAAATGGGACGTTCGCCGTGGACAGGAAGTGAAGCGGACAGGTGGAGAGGAAATTGGAAAATGCGATGTGAAAATGTTCCTCGAAGAAGCAAAAACATTCTGGAAGGAAAGTTCACTTCGGGGATTTCACCATCACAGGAATCCTGAGGAACGGGTACTCAAATGTAACGGATAATTAGAAATGTGAAAAAGTTTCAAACCAGGGGCACAGGAGATCTATAAGGCCTGGATGTACACCCGCGAATGACTTTTCTCTGCATTTTTGTTGGTTTCCCTGGTGAATGGGCGATTGTACCTCCCCAAAATCTTGATCTCAAACCAGGCGATTATTATATTGGGAAATTCAGAATGATACAAATAGTCCTGCAAAATCTTGTACGACTAAATTATTATGTGAAATGGAACGGAATTTCCAACTCTAGTCTAGGCAACGTAAGACAGCCAGTATAGAAAGAAACACAACGTAAATAAAATAAATAATAAAGAGAAAATTTGCTAAATATTTATTTTGTGCAATTTTAGTATTAAAAAGGCTTATCATGACAACATAAATCGTGCAAAATTGCACTCTTTCTGTAGTCACCATAGCAACAGGACAGAAATGACTTCATCACCACCAAAACATGATTATCTAAAATGTGGTTTCAACAGTCAAACTAACGCATTTTTCGTCTTCTATTCAAAAAAATGTACTATCATTGTTTTTTGTCGTAACCATCTTAAGGGTTTTTCTGGAGTTGTTAAACTCTCTGAAAAATGGCTTCGTTCAGAATATTCAAAAATTGTTAAGTCAAGTTTCTGAGAAATCCTGTTAAACACACGATAAGTACTCTGAATACCACTTCTGTATTAGTGCTAAAAGATTTGAGGGTCAGAAGATGTTACTTCGAACATATCATGACTCTGGCATGCTCAATTTCAGAAATAAAAGTTGTTAAGTCAGCCTTTTCGAGTTAGATGTGTTTAAGTCAAGTAGTTGCCGCATTAGCCGTTTGGTGGTGCCACCCTTCCATACGGGTGAAACTGACCAAAGATTCACTACAGAAGCAGCCCACTGATGTTGTCCATGTCAAACGTGCACTGACCGATAACGGGGAATATGATGGCACTCCAGTTGTTGAAGTTTTTGACTTCAAAGATGCCCTCTACCATGAGGATGTGTACCAGAAGTTCCTCACACAATGTCTTGCTCACTTTATCGTCCTCAGTCTCTTTTGAGGAGAGTAGTGAGGCTACAAATCTTACACAAGACATGTGATAGTGCGAAAAACACACCAGATAGGCTTCGGAAGATTAAGAAGGCAAAATATTACGATGTTCGTTCAGTGCTGGAACATATCACTATACTAGAAGGTACCACATTTTATGACACAATGACATATAGAAGTGATGTAGGAGATGATGTAATAGAGATGGAGTGATGTTTTGATGACAATGTTGTATGTCAATGCATGAAGTGCATACTGGATTAGTCCATAGTAGAGATATGTTAGTGAAAATAAAGTAATAGTTTATCCATGGATACATATTACGAACGCTGTTCTGTAAACAATGATCACAATTTTTTTTTGACAACTTACCTTTACTCATCCTCATAATTTTGATGGTACTGCTCAAAGTAGCCTCCCCTGAATGCGATGTACTTGTTCCAGCGTTTTTGTCAGTCTTAAAATACATGCTGGAAACTATTTTTTGAGAGATCCTTCAAAATCGCCTCCGCAGCCTTCACCACTGTTTCTGATGATGGATAATGCCTCCCACGAAGGCGTTTCTTCAAGTTAGGGATTAGAAAATAGTCACATGGGGCTAAATCCGGACTATAGGGAGGGTGAGGGATGCACTTCACATTGATTTTTGTAAGATATTCAGCAAAAACATTAGCAATATGCGGCCGCGCATTATCATGGTGCAGCATCCAGCCTGCTTCACGGAAATATGGTCTTTTGCGCCTGATATGGACTTGCAATGTTTTCAGGACATCCCTGTAGTATTGTCCAGTTACTGATGTGTGTGCAGGTACAACATGCTGATAAACCATTCCATGAATATCAAAGAATGAGATGACCATAACTTTCCCAACAGAAGCAATCACTTTTGCTTTTTGGGGGGTTGGTGATGAAGTAGATTTCCACACTGAGCTTTGCTGTTTGCTCTCGGGATCAAAATGATGTAGTCAAGTTTCATCAGCAGTGATTACATTTAAAAGATACTCCAGATCTTCCTCTAACATCAACTTTAACTGCATGTTACCTCCATTGCAGCGGTAGGCGATACTGAACATGTCTGAACATACCTAGTTCTCACAGGCGGGAACCAGGAGTACCAACAATGAAACTACTACGGCGTGTTTGTTTCACTTTAAGCTAACAGAATATAATAAGATTGAATTTTAGTGCGAGAAATTATGACCATAGGATCATTCTTTATTGAACAGCCCTCGTATAATATTGTATAATGAAACAACTCTAACATTAAGAATCAGAAGCTGTTACGTTAGTGACTTAACAACTTTTTATCCATTTTAAGTTAAAATTTGATAAGTACTAATAATAAAATATCCTGTCACACATGCTATATATGTCAAACCGTGAGAAATACTTCAACACATTACTTTGTACCTCCAAACCGACCCTTCACATAAAACTCTTTCATTTGTATTACTATTTTGTTATTTGTGCTCTCCTGCACAATTTTGAAACAGTGACTTAGCAACTTCTGCTTCTCACCGCTTCTTGTTTTATTTTCACTTGCCACTTTGAAACAAATGAAGCATCATCTCCTTAGCAACCACGTTACTCCGCCTAGATACTCGGTAGCAATGTGCACATGTGGGCTTTATGACCTGGGATAGTCTTTTGTCGAGGCAGATGTTCGTGATGAACGTTGGCCATGAACTCGAACCAATTCCTCTACAAATGTCGGTACAAAATTAGTTATTTGCCACGTTTCACCTGTCGTCAAGGAGTCAACAATGGAACTTACCCACGACCTGCGGTTTTTCGCTTGTTTGTCGCTCAATAGAGATCCGCCTTGCGTTACGTAACCTGGGAAAATGTGTACAAGTTCACGTTCGCATTGAAATAATTACCTCTAAATTGGGGTCATAAGTATAGGGTCGACAACAAAACAGTCACAAGTTATTATTAAACTTTTCGACTGCGTACTTCCACGCAATTCCACCCAAGACATCGACACTGACATTTCACGACTCTTCACATGCTCTGAATCTACAAAAGGTCATTTTTCTCTTACTACATTTAAAAAATATGCTTAAATTGCAAATTTTGTATTTCGTGCCCTCCTGTATTCAACACGAAAATTTTTCAAAAACTCCAACACACCAAACTACACTTTACATTAAACATCATTCAAAAATTTTAATTCCCACAAAACGGCCCAAACAACTTTATAAATAATAAATAAGTTTATAAATAATGAAGTTATCCTAAATTTTCTAGGGAAAGTGTACTTCAGAAGTCCTCTTCAGTAGCTTCTGCCACAATTTGTCTTTAATTCTTTACATTTTCTTATCACTGGTTTGAATTCTTCATTACTTACACTTTGAAGAGGAAATCGTTATTCATTTTCTTTGGAAGAGGGGAACGTTGCCATGGAAACAGAACGGAATCTCAGACCTCCTAAACACCAAGTGGTTATTCGTCTTTCTTCTTAACTTAATTTAAAATAACTGAATGTCTTAGACGTCATCTAGACCACCAGCTGTATAAAACATTTGACTGTGAGTGTACTCCCTTGTAACTATAATAAGATAATGTTTATCCTGAAGTACATAGAGCAATAAGTGTTTGTACAAGAGTAAAGAAAGTCATGTATGCATCACATAACGACCAACACATTTGACTATCACTTAAAGTGTACTGTATTCCCTTGTAACTACAATAAGATAATGTTTATCTTGAAGTATATAGAGCAATAAGTGTTTGTACAAGAGCAGAGAAAGTCGTGCATACATCACATAACGACCAAAACATTTGACTATCACTTAAAGTGTACTGTATTTCCTTGTAACTACAATAAGATAATGTTTATCTTGAAGTAGATATAGCAATAAGTGTTTGTACAAGAGTAGAGAAAGTCATGTATACATCACATAACGACCAAAACATTTGACTATCACGTAAGTCTACTGTATTCCCTTGTAACTACAATAAGATAATGTTTATCTTGAAGTACATAGAGCAATAAGTGTTTGTACAAGAGTACAGAAAGTCATGTATACATCACATAACTACCAAAAACATTTGACTATCACTTAAAGTCTACTGTATTCCCTTGTAACTACAATAAGACAATGTTTATCTTGAAGTAGATATAGCAATAAGTGTTTGCACAAGAGTAGAGAAAGTCATGTATACATCACATAACGACCAAAACATTTGACTATCACTTAGTTTACTGTATTCCCTTGTAACTACAATAAGATAATGTTTATCTTGAAGTACATAGAGCAATAAGTGTTTTTACAAGAGTAGAGAAAGTTATGCATACACCACATAACGAGCAAAACATTTGACTATCACTTAAAGTCTAATGTATTCCCTTGAAACTACAATAACGTAATGTTTATCTTTAAGTAGATAGAGGAACAAGTGTTTGTACAAGAATAGAGAAAGTCAACACGTAATGGGGTAATGTAGCATTGTTTTAAAACGGTTGTGGTAGAGTGTGTGTAAAGGAGCGACCGAGAGATGCGAGTTGCAGCTGTTTCAGGAGCACAATGTGGCGATGTACCGCAATGTTAACTGACGCAGTGGTTTGACAACACCAACACACTGTGCATCAGTATCACTACCGCCAGTCACACGCATGACTTACACTACTTTCATATACGGAGATGGTGTTGCAGTCCACCAATAAACTCCACACTGGTAGTCTCCCGAATACCGCCAAAAGCTTGAAAAATCACGCGAACTGAAAAAGCTCCACGTCGATGGGTGGGATAGAATCCGGGAACCAGAGTTACCGCGCTCTATCCTGCTTGTACCACGATTGTTCTGATTTCTGATTGTTACAGAAATTGTTCTATTAAAATGCTATGAAGGAAACAAGACGAAATTTACCTAAGCTCAGTCAGTAAATCCAATAGTAACTTACGTTCACATTGTCATTTTACTGGAGTACACAGCGTAAACACGTCTCTTACGTTTCCTGGCACTACCTTGCTCTGCTTATACTTTATCCGACGCGCACATAGCATTTTCCTTTTGCGCTGCTCTACTTGCCGCCTCTGTAACAATAACTCCAGGTGTGGAACACCTGCCACTCGCTGCGAATAGGTTCTGGAAGTGGAATTCTCTGATTTCCGGTGTTCGAACTGTCCAGAACAGATACCTCGCGGTGACAAAGCGGGTCGCGTTTCCGGCCGTGACGTCAAAAACAACAAAGGTTCTGACAAATTAAATATATATCTTGAATTTTCTGTGAATGTTCTCAGAAGTTCTCTTTATTCTGAATGACTTTTGTATAACTGATAAACTGTAAGAGATAGACAAAATATTACTACACAACAAACGTATATCTTGAATTTTCTGTGAATGTACTCAGAAGTTCCCTTTATACTGAATGACTTTTGTATAACTGGTGATGTAAGAGATAGACTAAATATTAGCACACAACACATTTGGGAACAAAGAATGCAGTTCAACTGTTTTAAAATATTGTCGCATTTCTCTTACCGGTAGAGTTGCAGTCTGACGTGACTTTACCAGGTTATCATGGCCACCGCTATAAAGAAAGCATTAATGATTATAAGGAGGCTTTTACTTCGCGGAAACCGCCCAGTAATTAAGAATGGTAAATAGCCAAATTAGAGCAAATGGGACCACGCCTGCAATGTTTATGTATCTTGATACAAAAGCTGGCAAACATCCTTTTGATGGACTTCTATGTAACGTTCGCTACGAAACACAATAACGCGGCATGTACTGCTATCTGACCGTGATAATTATAAAACAATTGAATGTGAGAAGTGTCGATGTTCTTCTGTCTCGTCATTTTAATGCATGATCCGTATACATGATTCTTTACAGCGTTAGCGCCATCTATGGACTGCAGGAGAACCTTTACCAGAATAACACACGTTCTTTAATAAATTACGTATTATAATTGGGGAGAAAGGATGCCAGAATTTTAGGGGAACTGTGTAATGCTAATAAAATTAAATAAGTGTACATATTTAAAGAGAAAAACGAGTTAAAATATCAGTTACTTACTTTTAAAGTCTACATTAGACATTTGAAAGAGAAACGGGCCACTTTTATACGTTTTTGTTAAAAAATACTAGCATTCTCACTCTTTCGGGATAAAATATATTTCTTTTTCTGTCGCATAAGAGCTTGCTCTGAAACGTTTCCCACCTAATAAAGATACAAGTCATTTTTTTCAGATTTTTTTTATTTTTTTATTTTTTTATTTTTTTATTTTTCAGCATAGTCTCCTTGTAACTCTACACACTTCTCCCAGCGATGCTCCAGTCTCTGTAACCCGTCCAAATAGTACTCGGCGTTTGTCAACATAGTCTCCTTGTAACTCTACACATTTCTACCAGCGATGCTCTCATCTCTGTAATCCGTCCAAACAGTACTCGGCGTTTTTCAACATAGTCACCTTGTAACTCTACACATTTCTACCAGCGATGCTCTCATCTCTGTAATCCGTCCAAACAGTACTCGGCGTTTTTCAACATAGTCTCCTTGTAACTCTACACACTTCTCCCAGCGATGCTCCCATCTCTGTAACCCATCCAAAGAGTACTCGGCGTTTTTCAACATAGTCTCCTTGTAACTCTACACACTTCTCCCAGCGATGCTCCCATCTCTGTAACCCATCCAAATAGTACTCGGCGTTTTTCAACATAGTCTCCTTGTAACTCTACACACTTCTACCAGCAATGCTCCCATCTCTGTAACACGTC
This sequence comes from Mantis religiosa, assembly GCA_030765055.1. NCBI lineage: Eukaryota > Metazoa > Arthropoda > Insecta > Mantodea > Mantidae > Mantis > Mantis religiosa. The sequence continues at coordinate 142,976,054 of CM060958.1, read as the reverse complement.
CAAATAGTACTCGGCAGTTTTCAACATAGTCTCCTTGTAACTCTACACACTTCTCCCAGCGATGCTCCTATCTCTGTAACACGTCCAAATAGTACTCGGCAGTTTTCAACATAGTCTCCTTGTAACTCTACACACTTCCCCCAGCGATGCTCCCATCTCTGTAACCCATCCAAATAGTACTCGGCGTTTTTCAACATAGTCTCCTTGTAACTCTACACACTTCTACCAGCAATGCTCCCATCTCTGTAACACGTCCAAATAGTACTCGGCATTTTTCAACATAGTCTCCTTGTAACTCTACACACTTCTCCCAGCGATGCTCCCATCTCTGTAACACGTCCAAATAGTACTCGGCAGTTTTCAACATAGTCTCCTTGTAACTCTACACACTTCTCCCAGCGATGCTCCCATCTCTGTAACCCGTCCAGATAGTACTCGGCGTTTTTCAACATAGTCTCCTTGTAACTCTACACACTTCTCCCAGCGATGCTCCCATCTCTGTAACCCATCCAAATAGTACTCGGCGTTTTTCAACATAGTCTCCTTGTAACTCTACACACTTCTACCAGCAATGCTCCCATCTCTGTAACACGTCCAAATAGTACTCGGCATTTTTCAACATAGTCTCCTTGTAACTCTACACACTTCTCCCAGCGATGCTCCCATCTCTGTAACACGTCCAAATAGTACTCGGCAGTTTTCAACATAGTCTCCTTGTAACTCTACACACTTCTCCCAGCGATGCTCCCATCTCTGTAACCCGTCCAAATAGTACTCGGCGTTTTTCAACATAGTCTCCTTGTAACTCTACACACTTCTCCCAGCGATGCTCCCATCTCTGTAACCCGTCCAAATAGTACTCGGCGTTTTTCAACATAGTCTCCTTGTAACTCTACACACTTCTCCCAGCGATGCTCCCATCTCTGTAACACGTCCAAATAGTACTCGGCAGTTTTCAACATAGTCTCCTTGTAACTCTACACACTTCTCCCAGCGATGCTCCCATCTCTGTAACCCGTCCAGATAGTACTCGGCGTTTTTCAACATAGTCTCCTTGTAACTCTACACACTTCTCCCAGCGATGCTCCCATCTCTGTAACCCATCCAAATAGTACTCGGCGTTTTTCAACATAGTCTCCTTGTAACTCTACACACTTCTACCAGCAATGCTCCCATCTCTGTAACACGTCCAAATAGTACTCGGCATTTTTCAACATAGTCTCCTTGTAACTCTACACACTTCTCCCAGCGATGCTCCCATCTCTGTAACACGTCCAAATAGTACTCGGCAGTTTTCAACATAGTCTCCTTGTAACTCTACACACTTCTCCCAGCGATGCTCCCATCTCTGTAACCCGTCCAAATAGTACTCGGCGTTTTTCAACATAGTCTCCTTGTAACTCTACACACTTCTCCCAGCGATGCTTCCATCTCGGTAACACGTCCAAATAGTACTCGGCAGTTTTCAACATAGTCTCCTTGTAACTCTACACACTTCTCCCAGCGATGCTCCCATCTCTGTAACACGTCCAAATAGTACTCGGCATTTTTCAACATAGTCTCCTTGTAACTCTACACACTTCTCCCAGCGATGCTTCCATCTCGGTAACACGTCCAAATAGTACTCGGCAGTTTTCAACATAGTCTCCTTGTAACTCTACACACTTCTCCCAGCAATGCTCCTATCTCTGTAACCCGTCCAAATAGTACTCGGCGTTTTTCAACATAGTCTCCTTGTAACTCTACACACTTCTCCCAGCGATGCTCCCATCTCTGTAACCCGTCCAAATAGTACTCGGCGTTTTTCAACATAGTCTCCTTGTAACTCTACACACTTCTCCCAGCGATGCTTCCATCTCGGTAACACGTCCAAATAGTACTCGGCAGTTTTCAACATAGTCTCCTTGTAACTCTACACACTTCTCCCAGCGATGCTCCCATCTCTGTAACACGTCCAAATAGTACTCGGCATTTTTCAACATAGTCTCCTTGTAACTCTACACACTTCTCCCAGCGATGCTTCCATCTCGGTAACACGTCCAAATAGTACTCGGCAGTTTTCAACATAGTCTCCTTGTAACTCTACACACTTCTCCCAGCAATGCTCCTATCTCTGTAACCCGTCCAAATAGTACTCGGCAGTTTTCAACATAGTCTCCTTGTAACTCTACACACTTCTCCCAGCAATGCTCCCATCTCTGTAACACGTCCAAATAGTACTCGGCGTTTTTCAACATAGTCTCCTTGTAACTCTACACACTTCTCCCAGCAATGCTCCTATCTCTGTAACCCGTCCAAATAGTACTCGGCGTTTTTCGACATAGTCTCCTTGTAACTCTACACACTTCTCCCAGCAATGCTCCCATCTCTGTAACACGTCCAAATAGTACTCGGCATTTTTCAACATAGTCTCCTTGTAACTCTACACACTTCTCCCAGCGATGCTCCCATCTCTGTAACACGTCCAAATAGTACTCGGCAGTTTTCAACATAGTCTCCTTGTAACTCTACACACTTCTCCCAGCGATGCTCCCATCTCTGTAACCCGTCCAAATAGTACTCGGCGTTTTTCAACATAGTCTCCTTGTAACTCTACACACTTCTCCCAGCGATGCTCCCATCTCTGTAACACGTCCAAATAGTACTCGGCGTTTTTCAACATAGTCTCCTTGTAACTCTACACACTTCTCCCAGCGATGCTCCCATCTCTGTAACCCGTCCAAATAGTACTCGGCGTTTTTCAACATAGTCTCCTTGTAACTCTACACACTTCTCCCAGCGATGCTCCCATCTCTGTAACACGTCCAAATAGTACTCGGCGTTTTTCAACATAGTCTCCTTGTAACTCTACACACTTCTCCCAGCGATGCTCCCATCTCTGTAACACGTCCAAATAGTACTCGGCGTTTTTCAACATAGTCTCCTTGTAACTCTACACACTTCTCCCAGCAATGCTCCCATCTCTGTAACACGTCCAAATAGTACTCGGCATTTTTCAACATAGTCTCCTTGTAACTCTACACACTTCTCCCAGCGATGCTCCCATCTCTGTAACCCATCCAAATAGTACTCGGCGTTTTTCAACATAGTCTCCTTGTAACTCTACACACTTCTACCAGCAATGCTCCCATCCCTGTAACACGTCCAAATAGTACTCGGCATTTTTCAACATGGTCTCCTTGTAACTCTACACACTTCTCCCAGCGATGCTCCCATCTCTGTAACACGTCCAAATAGTACTCGGCAGTTTTCAACATAGTCTCCTTGTAACTCTACACACTTCTCCCAGCGATGCTTCCATCTCTGTAACCCGTCCAAATAGTACTCGGCGTTTTTCAACATAGTCTCCTTGTAACTCTACACACTTCTCCCAGCGATGCTCCCATCTCTGTAACCCGTCCAAATAGTACTCGGCGTTTTTCAACATAGTCTCCTTGTAACTCTACACACTTCTCCCAGCGATGTTATCATCTCTGTAACACGTCCAAATAGTACTCGGCGTTTTTCAACATAGTCTCCTTGTAACTCTACACACTTCTCCCAGCGATGCTCCCATCTCTGTAACCCGTCCAAATAGTACTCGGCGATTTTCAACATAGTCTCCTTGTAACTCTACACACTTCTCCCAGCGATGCTCCCATCTCTGTAACACGTCCAAATAGTACTCGGCGTTTTTCAACATAGTCTCCTTGTAACTCTACACACTTCTCCCAGCGATGCTCCCATCTCTGTAACCCGTCCAAATAGTACTCGGCGTTTTTCAACATAGTCTCCTTGTAACTCTACACACTTCTCCCAGCGATGTTATCATCTCTGTAACACGTCCAAATAGTACTCGGCGTTTTTCAACATAGTCTCCTTGTAACTCTACACACTTCTCCCAGCGATGCTCCCATCTCTGTAACCCGTCCAAATAGTACTCGGCGTTTTTCAACATAGTCTCCTTGTAACTCTACACACTTCTCCCAGCGATGCTCCCATCTCTGTAACACGTCCAAATAGTACTCGGCGTTTTTCAACATAGTCTACTTGTAACTCTACCCACTTCTCCCAGCGATGCTCCCATCTCTGTAACCCGTCCAAATAGTACTCGGCGTTTTTCAACATAGTCTCCTTGTAACTCTACACACTTCTCCCAGCGATGTTATCATCTCTGTAACACGTCCAAATAGTACTCGGCGTTTTTCAACATAGTCTCCTTGTAACTCTACACACTTCTCCCAGCAATGCTCCTATCTCTGTAACACGTCCAAATAGTACTCGGCGTTTTTCAACATAGTCTCCTTGTAACTCTACACACTTCTCCCAGCGATGCTCCCATCTCTGTAACCCGTCCAAATAGTACTCGGCGTGTTTCAACATAGTCTCCTTGTAACTCTACACACTTCTCCCAGCGATGCTCTCATCTCTGTAACCCGTCCAAATAGTACTCGGCGTTTTTCAACATAGTCTCCTTGTAACTCTACACACTTCTCCCAGTGATGCGCCCATCTCTGTAACCCCTCCAAATAGTACTCGACGTTTTTCAACATAGTCTCCTTGTAACTCTACACACTTCTCCCAGCGATGCTCTCATCTCTGTAACCCGTCCAAATAGTACTCGGCGTTTTTCAACATAGTCTCCTTGTAACTCTACACACTTCTCCCAGTGATGCGCCCATCTCTGTAACCCCTCCAAATAGTACTCGACGTTTTTCAACATAGTCTCCTTGTAACTCTACACACTTCTCCCAGCGATGCTCTCATCTCTGTAACACGTCCAAATAGTACTTGGCGTTTTTCAACATAGTCTCCTTGTAACTCTACACACTTCTCCCAGCGATGTTCCCATCTCTGTAACCCGTCCAAATAGTACTCGACGTTTTTCAACATAGTCTCCTTGTAACTCTACACACTTCTCCCAGCGATGCTCCCATCTCTGTAACCCGTCCAAATAGTACTCGGCGTTTTTCAACATAGTCTACTTGTAACTCTACCCACTTCTACCAGCGATGCTCTCATCTCTGTAACCCGTCCAAATAGTACTCGGCGTTTTTCAGCATAGTCTCCTTGTAACTCTACACACTTCTCCCAGCGATGCTCCCATCTCTGTAACCCGTCCAAATAGTACTCGGCGTTTTTCAGCATAGTCTCCTTGTAACTCTACACACTTCTACCAGCGATGCTCTCATCTCTGTAACCCGTCCAAATAGTACTCGGCGTTTTTCAACATAGTCTCCTTGTAACTCTACACACTTCTCCCAGTATGCTCTCATCTCTGTAACCCGTCCAAATAGTACTCGGCGTTTTTCAGCATAGTCTCCTTGTAACTCTACACACTTCTACCAGCGATGCTCTCATCTCTGTAACCCGTCCAAATAGTACTCGGCGTTTTTCAACATAGTCTCCTTGTAACTCTACACACTTCTCCCAGCGATGCTCCCATCTCTGTAACCCGTCCAAATAGTACTCGGCGTTTTTCAACATAGTCTCCTTGTAACTCTACACACTTCTCCCAGCGATGCTCCCATCTCTGTAACCCGTCCAAATAGTACTCGACGTTTTTCAACATAGTCTCCTTGTAACTCTACACACTTCTCCCAGCGATGCTCCCATCTCTGTAACCCGTCCAAATAGTACTCGACGTTTTTCAACATAGTCTCCTTGTAACTCTACACACTTCTCCCAGCGATGCTCCCATCTCTGTAACCCGTCCAAATAGTACTCGGCGTTTTTCAACATAGTCTCCTTGTAACTCTACACACTTCTCCCAGCGATGCTCCCATCTCTGTAACCCGTCCAAATAGTACTCGACGTTTTTCAACATAGTCTCCTTGTAACTCTACACACTTCTCCCAGCGATGCTCCCATCTCTGTAACACGTCCAAATAGTACTCGGCGTTTTTCAACATAGTCTCCTTGTAACTCTACACACTTCTCCCAGCGATGTTCCCATCTCTGTAACCCGTCCAAATAGTACTCGACATTTTTCAACATAGTCTCCTTGTAACTCCACACACTTCTCCCAGCGATGCTCCCATCTCTGTAACCCGTCCAAATAGTACTCGGCGTTTTTCAACATAGTCTACTTGTAACTCTACCCACTTCTCCCAGCGATGCTCTCATCTCTGTAACACGTCCAAATAGTACTCGGCGTTTTTCAACATAGTCTCCTTGTAACTCCACACACTTCTCCCAGCGATGTTCCCATCTCTGTAACCCGTCCAAATAGTACTCGACATTTTTCAACATAGTCTCCCTGTAACTCTACACACTTCTCCCAGCAATGCTCTCATCTCTGTAACACGTCCAAATAGTACTCGGCGTTTTTCAACATAGTCTCCTTGTAACTCTACACACTTCTCCCAGCGATGCTCCCATCTCTGTAACACGTCCAAATAGTACTCGACGTTTTTCAACATAGTCTACTTGTAACTCTACCCACTTCTCCCAGCGATGCTTCCATCTCGGTAACCCATCCTAATAGGACTCGGCGTTCTTCTCTGCAAAATAATTGTTCACGAAGTTGATTGCCTCTTCATTTGACGGAAATATCTGTCCGAGCGCAATTTTCAGATGATGTAATAAAAAGATGTTGCTTGGGGCTAGATCTGGTGAGTAAGGCAGCTCAAACCGTAATTCGTGGATTTTCGCCATTGTAACTGCTCAGGTGTGACACGGTGCGTTGTCCTAGTGAAACAGGATTTTCTTTATCGGCAAATGAGGCCTTCTTTCCGCAAGTTCTGCCTTCAGCTTGTTGAGTAATGATGCGCAGTATGCTCCTTTAATGGTTTTCCTTTTTTGAAGATAGTTGATTGAAATAACTCCATCACTATCCCAATCCAGTAGGAGACGGAATGCGTCCCCTTCAGCTGCCGTGACGCGAGTGCTGCGGAACCCTAGCACTCGTGGTACCTCTGACGTTACTAAAGGAACCTCGAGTCGAACATTCGAGCCCCTCCTGTAGGGGAGTTGGTCGGATTGGGTTGGTCTCGAGGGGGCAGTGGTTTCCGATACCCGTGGGTGGTGCGGTACGTCTTCGCACGGGGTTGGGGGAAGCCATTAATATTCGCGCGTACTAGCCAGCATAGATAGTAGGTGTGCTCGATCACCAGGGGGCCCTACTGAGGTTGATCGGTAGACTTTCCCTTTGGGGTTTGGGCGCGTAAGTAGCGTATGCACTTCCATCCCGTTTTGTGTTTTCGGACCAGATGGGGGCGGGAGAGGTTGTTAGTCTCTAGGTCTTGTGTTATGGAAACCCCCACGGAGGCGCCGGGTGCCTTTCGGGGACTCCTCGTTAACTTCCTGGTCTTGAGAAGGGGGGCCGTCTTCACTAAGTGGGGACGGCCCTGGTAGATACCCTCGCCTTATATGACTATCCCCAAAAAACAGTGGTCATCTTTTTCCCAACCGAAAAGAAAAACACTCTTGCTTTCTTTAGAGCCGGATCTCCCTTTGCAGTCCACTGTTTGGACTGTATTTTTGTTTCGGGCGTATAATGGTGTATCCAAGTTTCATCTACAGTAATTAATCGGCACCAAAACTCGATTTATTGTACCTAAACTGCGCAAACAGAGCGTTGGAAATGTTCATTCGAACACGTTTTTGATCTAACGTGAGCAAACGCGGCACCCAACGCGCGGACAGATTTCTCATGTCTAGATGTTGATTTAATATGTGACAAACACGTTCTTTTGACATGTTCATAGCCTCTGCTATCTCTCTCACTCTAATTTGTCGGTCGTTTAGCACCATTTGGTGAACTTTGGCGATGTTTTCGTCGGTAGTTGCCGTTTTTTTACGTCCCGAATGTTCATCGTCTCCCAAGCTGTGGTAAGTGATGGTGTAGAGTCCCCATACACAGAATCCAATTCATCTTTGATTTGCGTAGGCATATTGCATTTCAAAAACAAATATTTAATGACAGCTCGATACTCGAGTTTGTCCATTTTCATAAAAACACTCACACCAACTCACTCAAACGACTGTTACATAACTGTTGAGTAACTGTCAACAGATGAACAACGAATTTCACTAGCTTTTATTTAAGAATGTAATACTGTACTAAATGGTCTTTCAGAGAAAACTGTTGCAGGTCGTATATACAAATATTCAGCGACTAATTCCTTTAGTAGTGGAAATTTTGTAATTTATTTTCCAGTAGTGCAGTATACTAGAAAGAGCAGGTCAGATATGTAGTGATTTCTTCTTCAGAACTGTTAACTGACAGTCAATCTGACACACGATCATCCATTCACTTCAGGGATACACAAAACATACATTTTCTCTGAAATTTTAGTAAGGAAACATGTTAAAGAGAAGAAAACTAATTTTTATGTCATCAGCGGTATAAAAAGCCGTCCTTTGAGGCGCTGGAAATGAGATTCACACTTCCAGATTATTTCCTCTTGTTTTCTCGTTCTTCAGATATTTTTCTTGTTGGTCTTACAACAAGGGTTTCTTATTTCAGCTTGCTTCTTCCTTCTTTACCTCTTGTTTAACGGGTTTCAAATTTCTTACGTTTTTCAGTCCGGGTTCTTGAATCATCTTGCCTGCGTCATTAGCGACAGAAATTCTACGTACCTTTAGTAAATTGTACAGTTATAAACACATGCCCTTTAAGAATTCAAAATAATCATTATCTTATTGTAGTTAAAAGGGAATACAGTAGACTTTAAGCGATAGTCAAATGTCTTAAAACTGGTTGTCTAGGTGACGTCTTTGTAATTCCGTTGTCTTTGTATGTCCAACAGATAAAAAATGAAGTTACAAGGAAATATGGGAATACAGTAGACGTTAAGTGATAGTCAAATGTTTTAAAACTGGTTGTCTAGGTGACGTCTTTGAAATTCCGTTCACTTTGTATGTCCAAGAGATGAAAAATGAAGTTACAAGGAAATATGGGAATACAGTAGACTTTCAGTGATAGTCAAATGTTTTAAAACTGGTTGTCTAGATGACGTCTTTGTAATTCCGTTCTCTTTGTATGTCCAAGAGATAAAAAATGAAGTTACAAGGAAATATGGGAATACAGTAGACTTTCAGTGATAGTCAAATGTTTTAAAACTGGTTGTCTAGGTGACATCTTTGTAATTCCGTTGTCTTTGTATGTCCAAGAGATAAATGAAGGTACAAGGGAATATGGGAATACAGTAGACTTTATGTGATAGTCAAATGTTTTAAAACTGGTTGTCTAGGTGACATCTTTGTAATTCCGTTGTCTTTGTATGTCCAAGAGATAAAAAAATGAAGGTACAAGGGAATATGGGAATACAGTAGACTTTAAGTGATAGTCAAATGTTTTAAAACTGGTTGTCTAGGTGACGTCTTTGAAATTCCGTTCTCTTTGTATGTCCAAGAGATAAAACAATGAATAACAACACTACTTGTTTAGGAAACGTTACGCACTGCAAATTTTGACAAATAGCTAGGAATGTTTGCGAAATCCTTAAGCGCAGGAAAAATGTCCCATAAATGTTCTGTTTGAACAGGATTAATATTTTTTGTGTAGTAAGACTATGTATGTCATACTTACACAAAACTGATCCATAATGTAGAAGTCTTCTAAAGATATTCTTTGAAAATTAAAGTTATATATTTGATTTGTTTTGAAAAACTCCTAAACACGTGTTATTTAAATCAAAATCCTTGGAGATAATTTTGAGAAAATAAGCATTTTCGAAAAATTCTGTGGTTTAAAAAATGCTTAACTTAATACCAAATATTTTTGCTTTTAAATTAAAACTGCTTGCACCAAGAACCGAATTTCTCTGCAAAATTCTTGGCATGGCTTGTTTGAAATGTGTGCCCATAAATATCTCAATTTAATGTAACCCGGGTATAAAATAAAAATGGCTTTTATCTTATTAGTTCTACTATAACATTCCGCATTTTTTGATGCACTAAATTGTCCATAAGTCCAGTAAGTTTAGCTTCGTAGCATTCTACTGCACGCACAGCAACCTTTTAACAATGACGTTCCCTTGTAAGGATCGCCATAGCAACCAGGAGGTCTGTCTCAGACTTCAGTTGTTTTTACGCAGCTCTTAGAAACAAACTTTCAGTGATAGTAATGGAGATGCTGGTTTATTTACTTCTATGTAAACATTGCGTCGAGTCGTATTTATGTTAACGCTCCAAATAATTTTAACAGAAATTGACGTTTGTATAAATCGTCCTGACCCATTAGCAACACTCTTACAGCTGACTGACTTCGTAAGCAGTTACAGTGTACTAAAACGGTATTAGGCTAATGGAGTGCGTGTTTATAACATTTTGTGTTTGAAAAAAATCTACCAAAATATCTTTATTTCACGAGGGAGATTGGACTGGACTGTGCTACGGAAGGGATTGGAAATGGAGTTCTAGTTTTGATCACTGCTCCAAGTAGGGCAAGGATGAAGCAAGAGGGAACATTTTTTATCGCGAGGTCTATCCGAAAGTCCGGAGACTCCGGCCTCTAAGAATTCGGGAGCGATGGAAAGCTCCGGGGTGCTTTCCTTGGGGCAATACCTTGAATCTAAAACGCCTAGACCCCATCAACAACAATGTCAAGACGGGTGGAAGTGGATACGACACTTACGCCCATCAACCCCGCAGGGAGGACTACCGGATAACCTCGGTGGGACCGCCTGGTGATCTAGCACACCTTGTACTAGCTCTGCTGTGCTACTACTCCTACCAATCCTCTACCCCTCCGGGCGGCCGAAGCCTGGCCGGAGGTACCCGATCTCCTGCGGCTGTCGGGAACACACTGCCCCCTCGAGTCCAACCCAATCCGAACAACTCCCATTCGGGAGGGGTCCCATAGGGGAGGATCCGTCCCCTTCAGCTGCTGTGGTGCGAGCGCTGCGCACCCTTAGCACTCATGGTACCTCTGACGTTACTAGAAGAACCTTGGGCCGAACTGCCGAGCCCCTCCCATAGGGGAGTTGTTCAGATTGGGTTGCACTCGAGTGGGTAGTGGTTCCCGATACCCGTGGGGGATCGGGTTCGTCTCTGGAGGGGGTTGAGGGAAGCCATATATTCCCGCGTACTAGCCAGCATAGCTAGTACAAGGTGTGCTAGATCACCAGGTGGCCTTACCGAGGTTGATCGGTAACCTTCCCCTTTGGGGTTGGCGCGCGTAAGTGGAGTATCCACTTCCACCCGTCTTGTGTTCTTGGACCATATGGGGGCTGGTTAGTCTCTAGGTCTTGCCCTATGGAAAGCTCCACGGAGAACCCGAGCGTCCTTTGGGACAGCTCGGATACTCCCTGGCTGAAGGAGGCCCGGGTCCTGTTCCTACGGGTTCAAGGCTAATGGGAATAGAGCCTCTGGACTCAACCATATGGGGTGGGCTTGTTAGCTTCTAGGTCTTGCCCTATGGAAAGCTCCACGGAGAACCCGAGCGTCCTTTGGGACAGCTCGGATACTCCCTGGTTGAAGGAGGCCCGGGTCCTGTTCCTACGGGTTCAAGGCTAATGGGAATAGAGCCTCTGGACTCAACCATATGGGGTGGGCTTGTTAGCTTCTAGGTCTTGCCCTATGGAAAGAGCCTTGGGGGCGCCGGGAGCCCTTCGGGGACAGATCGGTAATTCCCTGGTCTGAGAGGGAGGTCAGTGACAGCTGCACTACGTAGATCCCTACTACTAATTTGGGAGGGGCTCGAATGTTCGGCTCGAGGTTCCTCTAGTAGCGTCAGAGATACCACGAGAGCTAAGGGTACGCAGCGCCCGCACCACAGCAGCTGAAGGGGACGGATTCCCCCCCCCCCCCACTACGGGGAGATAGTCAACATGAAAAATTCAATGCCATTGCTGGGATTTGAACCACGGATCTCCTGGTTTCCTTCCAGTCGCTCTAACCCATTGAGCTACAATGGCCAACTTGCCGGCCTGACATTAAATTCTCCATTTGACTCGTACATTTCCACGGTAAACCACTAGGGGCTCTCGCATCCGAGATACACCGTTTGTGGTGACTTACTATTGTAAGTACTTAAGTCCCAGGCTTCATCATTTAACTCTTAATATTTTAGTTAATTGATGGAAATTAATCATTTCTTCACACTAGCTGTATATAGGCAAATGATTTTGATAGAGTCAATATGAAAATTTCAATGCCATGGCTGGGATTTGAACCACGGATCTCCTGGTTTCCTTCCAGTCGCTCTAACCCATTGAGCTACCATGGCCAACGTGCCGTCCTGACATTAAATTCTCCATTTGACTCGTACATTTCCACGGTAAACCACTAGGGGCTCTCGCATCCGAGTTACACCGTTTGTGGTGACTTACTATTGTAAGTACTTGAGTCCCAGGCTTCATCATTTAACTCTTATTATTTTAGTTAATTTATGGAAATTAATAATTTCTTCACACTAGCCGTATATAGGCTAAGGTTTTTGATAGAGTCAATATGAAAAATTCAATGCCACGGCCAGGATTTCAATCACGGATCTCCTGGTCCCTTATGCCTCTGTTGCTTCACTTGCTCTGCCAGTAATTTCGCCGACGTACACACATCGTTTTCCTTTTATATTCAAGGCTCATGACGTGAGCTAGTGGCCATCTCTAACATCATTTTGTGCTTTTCGTGTCAGAAATGATGAAAAGTGATGCAATTAGCGAGATTGTACGCCCTAAAATTTCAAATGCAAAAGTTTTGCTATCCTGCAGATATATTTACGAAATTTAATTTCTAAGGGTTTGAATATTTTGAAATACCTTCTTATAATTAAAATAAATTTAAGACACTTAATAAGAAGTAAAGTATAAGATATCATAAGAAGAGAGAAGGAAATTTGATGTGATATTTTTTCGGCGGAACGCCACTGGACTGATCCATTGATCAGTTAATCGTTTGAAGGAGCGGTCGGGAAGTCAGAATTCAGATGGACCGGCCTTTCCGGCTGTCACAATTGACGTCCAAGGGAGAAACGCTGCAGGGGGTCGGGAGCCGCTTTCATCCTGGGGGATGAAAAAAGGGGAAGCCGAGGAAATTCGACTGCAGCACCTTATACGGGATAACTTGGAGCCTGCGTCCGACAAGAAAACTGGGAAACATCAGAGCTCCAGAGAGAAGGTTTTGTTGAAAACTTCAGTCCCTCTGGGGAACGACATTTGGAAAGGAAATCAGACTTGGTTCTTTAGTCAGATAGGATTGGCTACGTGTAACGACCGGCCGATGTAAACTTGGGTATTTTGTAGATTTACCGTGTCGATAGGCATGTTCTGCGTAAACATGTCGTATCAGATGAGATGATCAAACAAAAGAAAAACCTAGAAGCGTATCTCAAGCATCAAAAGAAAGAAAATGATCACAAACAGCCGAAATATCAGATTTTTTTTTTTTTTTTTCAAATCAAGCAGCTGGCGGCTGACTGAGGGTCAGCACGACGTGTGTCATTCGTGTACCTGTCCTACACGGACTTAACTACTTAATAACAGGATATAAGGGGTTTTGCAGGGTGGTCGTTTAAATTTAGGTTGATGAAGAGATGGGAGTTAGCCGTAGCTCCTCATGGTAGCCAACTCGGCTGCAACGTTTGTGTGCACCACTGGTGTGATAAAATTTTAGGAAGAGTTTAATTTAGAATGACTAATCAATTTTCAAATAGTAAAAATGTTGAAGTTGTAATAACAACTTTGTTACCGGGTGTGCCCGCATGCCATGCGGGGAAGCCGGTAGAGCTTGTAGCGTCTTTCTGAAGTTCGATAGTTCCCTAGAGACCTAACCAGGGCGCTCTGATGTTGAGGCAAACTCGCGTAGAATTTTGCAACCCAGCGCCTAATGACATCTTCCACATAGTGGGAAGATGAGGCTTCATGGAGTTATCTCACGGGAAACCTCCAGCACACAGAATAGATGGCCCTAAGACATCTATTTTGTACACGCTGGAGTTGTCGCAGATTGGATCCTGCGGCCATGCCCCAGATCTCACACGCATAAAGCATAATTGGAAGAATTAAAGCCTGAAAAAGGCGCAACTTAAGGGGTGTCGGCATTCCTGAGCGCATCATGGGGTATAACGAAGCCGAAGCTCCGCATGCCCGATGAGCTACCTCCTGGATGTGACCCCGAAAAGTTAGGCCCTTGTCCAACTTTACACCCAAAAACTTAAGAGAGTTTGTCCACTCTATCCTTCTGCCAGAATAGTTAAAGGAGGGGATGTTGGCGGGAAAATGACGTTTGGTGAGGAGTATGGCTTGGCTTTTCTCCGAGTTGATGGACAATCGCCAAAGCCTACACCAGTCGTGAACGAGGCATAGGTGCGTGCGTTTCTGTCTGTGTTGTATAGCAGCATATCGTCTGCATACTGGGCTTGTTGACATGCAGCTCCGTGGGGAGATCCGCCACATACACGCTAAAAAGTGTAGGGGATAAGACAGAGCCTTCGGGGACGCCGCCTCTGATGGGTCGTCTGGTAGATAGCTCTCCCGACACAGTGACTGTGAACTGTCTGTGTTCAAGGAAAGTGTGTAGAATGTGTATCATATGTGTAGGAAGCCCCAGGGTGATTAACTTATGTAGGAGACCTGCATGCCAGGTCGTAGAGAATGCCTTCTTTACACCCAGAGACACTGCCGCGGTGTATGCCCTTTCCTGGAAACCCAAAATATCGGAATCGAACAGGGAAAAGCATTAAATTCCTATGGTCACAGTAGGTTGGTATCGGGAATTAAGCCAAAATGTGTCAGCGTGAAGCCAGTCAGCTCCATTTTTCTATAGGAAACAAATCTACGTGCTGCTGTACTCACATGCCCTCTACTCTTGCACAAACCGCTATTCCTCTGTCTACTTCAAGATAAACATTATCTTATTGTAGTTACAAGGGAATACAGTAGATTTTAAGTGATAGTCAAATGTTTTAAAACTGGTTGTCTAGGTGACGTCTTTGTAATTCCGTTCTCTTTGAATGTCCAAGATATAAAAAATGAAGGTACAAGCGAATATGGGAATACAGTAGACTTTAAGGACACGTGACAGAATATTTGAAATCCTGAATTAAGATTTATACCACAGATGTTACTTAGTGCAAATATGATACAGCCCAGATTTTATCAATTTCACTCTGATAAAACTATAAATAGAAGTGTTTGTAAACAGTGGAGCTTCATAAATCAAAACACTTTTTTAAACCAATTCTCGAACTGTAAAAACACTTAAGCTGACGATGAGGACACGGAGTGATGTGGACGCTCAGTCCTTGAAACATGTCCTAATTTCAAAAGTAAGTGGAGCTTAAGTGTTTTTACAGTTCGAGAATTGGTTTAAAAAGGTGTTATTGATTCACTTTGATACTTTGGAAAATATGCTCAAATTTATTTATTTTTGGTTACGTCACCTAAAATGTCCCTTGCGATAAAATAACTTAAATTTTGGTCTAATATTTTGACAATAGGTTCCCAATACATCCATATTGTCATTTTACCTTAGGTATCTCTGTGCCTCAATAACTTTAAGCTCCAGGAATTTTTAAAACTGTGAATATGACTTATTTTTACCCAAAATTTGAAATGTTTGTGCTTTGAAGTACAGAAAGTGTGCTTAAATACATCTCACAATGAAAATCATGGCAATTTCTATTCACTGTGTCTCTATGAACGTTTGTAGAAAGTTTCACTACTCTTAACACTGAAACTGTGATGCAAGAAGAGTCTTAGTGATGAAAAATGCTGAAAATTTCAATAGCGAGAAAACAAGATTAAAGAATTAGAGTTCATATCTAACTTTCGCATTCACGTAACTTTAAACTAGATTAGAGCATTTAAAAATGGCTTGCGGATGTTTATCTAATCATTCTTTGGATACAGGAAAGCTAACACTATTTTATAGACTAAAAGGATATCCTTAAGTGATAGTCAAATGTTTTAAAACTGGTTGTCTAGGTGATGGTTCAGACTTTCGTATGACCAAGAGATAAAAAAAATGAATAGCGATTCAAGATCCTTCATTTATCATAGAAGTGTGTTAAAGACATGTTATTTTACAGAAAATCAAAATATTTGAATAGTGACTGTAAAAGTGGTGAAATTGGGGTGGAGACCGCAGTGCGTATATGTAAGACATTAAAGAAAGCTAGTTGGCGAATAAAACCATCTCACGTATGAGCCCTTGGTTTCACGTCTCTATTACATGTGACCCCGCGGCTTACCCGGGATGGATGCAGCGCACGTGTCTGCAGCCCTTTGAACCATCTTTCACTCCGCGCTCCGTCAAGTAAATCGCGGCTTTCGTCGTAACTAACAACACATTTGTACGGTTTTGTGAAGAAGAAAAATTAACTTCATTCACTGGGGTCACCGGACAACGTGCTCGAGTCGTAAGGCACTTCCCACTCACTCTCCTTTAAGCCACTGTCAAAAACTCTTCATCTTAATAGACCAAACTGTTGTAGAAATGAGATTAGTAGCTTTCTTGAAGTAACCAATGGAAAAGTCAGATATTTTGTTAGCTGTTGCGTATGAAATCAGCTTTAAATTCGAATCTCCTTACAGTGTCACCAACTCTGTCTCACGTTTAAGAGGTCCCGAGATCGAATCTCGGTTTGAGTGAGTTACCTGGATAAGGCTTTTACCGGGGTTTTCCCTTATCCTGAAAGATGAATGTCTGGTAACTCTAAGCTCTATGTAACCTGTACTCATTTACACATTTCATTCATCGTCCGATATGACATCGTTGGAGGTTTTCTCTTATCCTCAAAGATGAATGTCTGGTAACTCTAAGCTCTATGTACCCTGTACTTATTTGAACATCATTTCATTCATCGTCCGATATGACTTAACGCTGGAGGTTTTCTCTTATCCTGAAAGATGAATGTCTGGTAACTCTAAGCTCTATGTACCCTGTACTTATTTGAACATCATTTCATTCATCGTCCGATATGACTTAACGTTGGCGGTTCTCTCTTATCCTGAAAGATGAATGTCTGATAACTCTAAGCTCTATGTACCCTGTACTTATATGAACATCATTTCATTCATCGTCCGATATGACTTAACGTTGGCGGTTCTCTCTTATCCTGAAAGATTAATGTCTGATAACTCTAAGCTCTATGTACCCTGTACTTATTTGAACATCATTTCATTCATCGTCCGATATGACTTAACGTTGGAGGTTTTCTCTTATCCTGAAAGATGAATGTCTGGTAACTCTAAGCTCTATGTACCCTGTACTTATTTAAACATCATTTCATTCATCATCCGATATGACTTAACGTTGGAGGTTTTCCCTTATCCTGAAAGACGAATGTCTGGTAACTCTAAGCTCTATGTACC
Source organism: Mantis religiosa (assembly GCA_030765055.1). Lineage (NCBI taxonomy): Eukaryota > Metazoa > Arthropoda > Insecta > Mantodea > Mantidae > Mantis > Mantis religiosa. The sequence continues at coordinate 142,958,814 of CM060958.1, read as the reverse complement.
CTGTACTTATTTAAACATCATTTCATTCATCATACGATATGAGTTAACGTTGGAGGTTTTCTCTTATCCTGAAAGATGAATGTCTGGTAACTCTAAGCTCTATGTTCCCTGTACTTATTTGAACATCATTTCATTCATCGTCCGATATGACTTAACGCTGGAGTTTTCTCTTATCCTGAAAGATGAATGTCTGGTAACTCTAAGCTCTATGTACCCTGTACTTATTTGAACATCATTTCATTCATCGTCCGATATGACTTAACGTTGGAGGTTTTCTCTTATCCTGAAAGATGAATGTCTGGTAACTCTAAGCTCTATGTACCCTGTACTTATTTGAACATCATTTCATTCATCGTCCGATATGACTTAACGTTGGAGGTTTTCTCTTATCCTGAAAGATGAATGTCTGGTAACTCTAAGCTCTATGTACCCTGTACTTATTTGAACATCATTTCATTCATCGTCCGATATGACTTAACGTTGGAGGTTCTCTCTTATCCTGAAAGATGAATGTCTGGTAACTCTAAGCTCTATGTACCCTGTACTTATATGAACATCATTTCATTCATCGTCCGATATGACTTAACGTTGGAGGTTTTCTCTTATCCTGAAAGATGAATGTCTGGTAACTCTAAGCTCTATGTACCCTCTACTTATTTGAACATCATTTCATTCATCGTCTGATATGACTCAACGTTGGAGGTTTTCTCTTATCCTGAAAGATGAATGTCTGGTAACTCTAAGCTCTATGTACCCTGTACTTATTTGAACATCATTTCATTCATCGTCTGATATGACTTAACGTTGGAGCTTTTCTCTTATCCCGAAAGTTGAATGTCTGATAACTCTAAGCTCTATGTACCCTGTACTTATTTGAGCATCATTTCATTCATCGTCTGATATGACTTAACGTTGGAGGTTTTCTCTTATCCTGAAAGGTGAATGTCTGGTAACTCTAAGCTCTATGTACCCTGTACTTATTTGAACATCATTTCATTCATCGTCCGATATGACTTAACGTTGGAGGTTTTCTCTTATCCTGAAAGATGAATGTCTGGTAACTCTAAGCTCTATGTACCCTGTTATTTTTTGAGCACCATTTCATTCAGCGTCCGATATGACTTAGCATTTTTGGTTTTCTCTTATCCTGAAAGATGAATGTTTGATAACTCTAAGCTCTATGTACCCTGTACTCATTTGAACATCATTTCATTCATCGTCCGATATGACTTAACGTTGGAGGTTTTCTCTTATCCTGAAAGATGAATGTCTGGTAACTCTAAGCTCTATGTACCCTGTACTTATTTGAGCATCATTTCATTCATCGTCTGATATGTCTTAACGTTGGAGGTTTTCTCTTATCCTGAAAGATGAATGTCTGGTAACTCTAAGCTCTACGTACCCTGTACTTATTTGAACATCTTTTCATTCATCGTCCGATATGACTTAACGTTGGAGGTTTTCTCTTATCCTGAAAGATGAATGTCTGGTAACTCTACGCTTTATGTACCCTGTACTTATTTGAACATCATTTCATTCATCGTCCGATATGACTTAACGTTGGAGGTTTTCTCTTATCCTAAAAGATGAAATTCTGGTAACTCTAAGCTCTATGTACCCTGTACTTATTTGAGCATCATTTCATTCATCGTCTGATGTGACTTAACGTTGGAGGTTTTCTCTTATCCTGAAAGATGAATGTCTGGTAACTCTAAGCTCTATGTACCCTGTACTTATTTGAACATCATTTCATTCATCGTCCGATATGACTTAACGTTGGAGGTTTTCTCTTATCCTGAAAGATGAATGTCGGGTAGCTCTAAGCTCTATGTACCCTGTACTTGTTTGAACATCATTTCATTCATCATCCGATATGACCGCACAGAGAAATGGTTACTAACAATGATATCTTTCAACAAAGGAATGTAACAAGGTTACATGGTAACTAACTAACTCATCGTTTCCTCTAAAATTGAAAGCAGATTCACCGCCTTTTTGAACACCGGCTTCCCTTTCTTTCTCACCTCTGGGTTCCTAATCTACTTATCAATAAGTAAATCCGTTAATTTCGGGTGCCGCGCCTTTAATTATCTGCTCCTCGCTTTGATTCTTTGTACTCGCATTCCTTCCTTCCTCTCGGGCTTGGTAGTTCAGCTGCGGCCACCGCTCCTCGATTGTTTATTTATACTCATTACTTTCGACGAAATTTGTTCTCCTCTGGTAGAACGAAACGGATATCCTGTTTTATCTTCTTAGCTCCTTACCTACGTACAGCAAAGAAAAAGAATTGCAGCCGTAACCAAGGAGACAGTTCAAAGGTAACGTGTCAGATTCTTTTGTTAGGAGGTATCATTGTTGTTATTGTTATCTAAGCACCTCCGATGGGTATAGCTGCCCCGAAATTCCGTCATAGGGAAGCCTTCTCTGTGATAGGGTCACCAGTCTTCATTCTCTGCTCATTTCGGTTCATCGGGAACCAAAACCCAGCTTTCATCGAATTAGAGAAACAAGCGAAGATGTGGTTTGAGGAGGTCATGTCATTTTTGGGGGAAGGAGAGAGGAGCGAAGCACGTTTGCGGTTTGGCAGGCGCGAGTGTATTCTAATTCCCTCAAAAGTTGCCGTCACTTAATCCGGTACGCAATGCTCACTCAGATGTTTGTGGTTAAAGTGAAGAAACACTGGTCTGACGCCGAATATCATCTTAGAATAATATCTTTGGTTACGCGGTCGCAAAGTTTAACAGACAGCACACGTGTACGAGACAGAGAGAGAGAAACTGCACTTGTACTCGCATGACATTCTGTACTCTTGCACAAACACTTGTTGTTCTACGTACTTCAAGATAAACATTATCTTATTGTAGTTAAAGGCAATACAGCAGACTTTAAGTGATAGTAAGATGTTTTAAAACTGGGTTTCTAGGTGACGTCTTTGAAATTCCGTTCTCTTTGTATGTTCCAAGAGATAAAAATGAAGGTACAAGGCAATATGGCAATACAGTAGACTTTAAGTGATAGTCAAATGTTTTAAAACTGGTTGTCTAGGTGAGGTCTTTGAAATTGCGTTCTCTTTGTATGTCCAAGAGATAAAAATGAAGGTACAAGGCAATATGGCAATACAGTAGTCTTTAAGTGATAGTCAAATGTTTCAAAAACTGGTTGTCTAGGTGAGGTCTTTGAAATTGCGTTCTCTTTGTATGTCCAAGAGATAAAAATGAAGGTACAAGGCAATATGGCAATACAGTAGGCTTTAAGTGATAGTAAAATGTTTTAAAACTGGTTGTCTAGGTGACGTCTTTGTAATTCCGTTCGCTTTGTATGCCCAAGAGATAAAAAAAATGAAGGTACAACGGAATATGGGAATACAGTAGACTTTAAGTGATAGTCAATTGTTTTAAAACTGGTTGTCTAGGTGACGTCTTTGAAATTCCGTTCTCCTTGTATGTTCCAAGAGATAAAAAATGAAGGTACAAGGGAATGTGGGAATACAGTAGACTTTAAGTGATAGTCAAATGTTTTAAAACTGGTTGTCTAGCTGAGGTCTTTGAAATTGCGTTCTCTTTGTATGTCCAAGAGATAAAAATGAAGGTACAAGGCAATATGGCAATACAGTAGACTTTAAATGATAGTAAAATGTTTTAAAACTGGTTGTCTAGGTGAGGTCTTTGAAATTCCGTTCTCTTTGTATGTCCAAGAGATAAAAATGAAGGTACAAGGCAATATGGCAATACAGTAGACTTTAAGTGATAGTAAAATGTTTTAAAACTGGTTGTCTAGGTGACGTCTTTGTAATTCCGTTCCCTTGTATGCCCAAGAGATAAAAAAATGAAGGTACAACGGAATATGGGAATACAGTAGACTTTAAGTGATAGTCAATTGTTTTAAAACTGGTTGTCTAGGTGACGTCTTTGAAATTCCGTTCTCTTTGTATGTTTCAAGAGATAAAAAATGAAGGTACGAGGGAATGTGGGAATACAGTAGACTTTAAGTGATAGTCAAATGTTTTAAAACTGGTTGTCTAGCTGAGGTCTTTGAAATTGCGTTCTCTTTGTATGTCCAAGAGATAAAAATGAAGGTACAAGGGAATATGGCAATACAGTAGACTTTAAATGATAGTAAAATGTTTTAAAACTGGTTGTCTAGGTGAGGTCTTTGAAATTCCGTCCTCTTTGTATGTCTAATAGATAAAAATGAAGGTACAAGGGAACATGGCAATACAGTAGACTTTAAATGATAGTAAAATGTTTTAAAACTGGTTGTCTAGGTGACGTCTTTGTAATTCCATTCTCTATGTATGTAATAATAACCCGTGACGCGACAGCCCCATGCAGAGCCTTGGCTTACCAACCCAACTGCCGGCCTCACGCCCACATACGCACGGCAGAGGTGTCTCTATGTATGTCCAAGAGTTAAAAATGAAGGTAAAAGGGGATATGGGAATACAGTAGACTTTAAGTGATAGTCAATTATTTTAAAACTGGTTGTCTAGGTGACGTCTTTGTAATTACGTTCTTTTGTATGTCCAAGAGATAAAAATTGAATAACGAGTACTTGTTCTATTCATTACCGTGGTTAGAGATATGACCTAGCACTTTGCTATCTGTATTTGTTTTGCATAGAGAAACGAAGCAGTGGAAGATTATAAGGATTGGTTTTATTAGATGGATGTATTGTTGAAAGGGGGAGAATTTTTAAAGGCAATAAAAAACATTTAATTTTTTAGAAGCATCCCAGTTTCTGTGCGCGAGGTAAATTTGAACAAGATAGTGCGAATTTTACCTTAAAGAAACGACCTAAGCATATGAACTGTGTTTGCGCTCATACTACATTCGCAGCTTGTTATTAAATATGACGTCGAGAGCACCTCAATGAATCAAAAGAGTGTAGAAAAAAGGCGAGGCACAAAGGGGCTCGCTATAATGGCATTCCACAAGGAGTACGTTTCAAAAGGGAGATAGAGAAAAAAGTTGCATCCGGGAAACCATTTAGTTGGCTTTTATCCAGATCTTGAAGCATTGCGACACTGTGATGCTAAGTAACGTATTATGTTCTGTTGTGTCGAAAAATGAATTACCGCCGCTCTTCTTTCTACAAATAAGCAGGAGAAATATCGACCCAGCCATGCAAAGACAACGGAGCATCGTCTTGAAACATTTGACAGTCTGACGACCTATACAGCCTCTTTTACAACGTAATCGATCAATATAAGCTTGTATGGTTGGAGTCAATATTTCTGGGCCACGCGCATGCGTGCTGGACATCACGGCAATTAATATAATTACAATCATTTTCCTGAGGGTGCTTCCTTGGTGGACTCGTCGGGGACATTGGACACACTCGACTTGTCTTGGTACGCGGCTGCCACGCCCATACGTTGATCCACATTCATATAAAACAAGTGTAGTAACAACATACTAGCTATTATCCCGATAAAGTGTACAGCAAATGGTCAAAGACACAGCAAAGGCCTAAAAGTACCGCCAAGTCGACGTCTTTAACAGTGATAATAGAGAAATAGCAAAAGAATATAAAAGTATTACCATAGTAACTAGCGATGGTTCCTCAATACTTGCGATATCTCGATACTGTATACTTTCATGGTATCGATGTCGTACGATCTTCAAAAAACTCGCTCGATACTTTTTCGATACTGCAATTTTTATTTTATTTTAAAATCACAAAATATTTTTGCTGCAAGCACAAGGGTGGATCAAAAAGTAATTCCTGCTATTTTTTCTTCCCTAAATAAGTAAGTTATGTGAAAACTTTGAATTTGGCGCAATTCCTCAAACCTTCTTCTCCAATCCCCTGCAGTAGTAACTTCCTAAGTCAACAGGTGGCAGCACTGCATCCTCTTGCAAAATGGCTGACATCGACATTCGTATTAGACAGCGTTCTGTGATTGAATTTTTGACTGCGGAAGGTGAAACGCCAATTCGCATTCACGAAAGGCTAAAAAATGTGTATGGTGATGCAACGGTGGATGTCAGCACTGTTAGACGATGTGGTCGTCGCTGTAACGAAGCTGAAGGGCAAACGCCATTGGCGGATGAAAAGCGAAGCGGCAGGTCGGTGACAGCAGTGACTCCATGCAACATTCAGCGAATCGATGTATATCATCCGTGGTGATCGCCGGATAACAACAGGTGAATTGTGTCGCATTACCTCTCTCAGTAAAATCAGTGTGATGACGATTATTCAACAACTGCGTTACTCAAAAGTTTGTTCACGTTGGGTACCAAGAATGTTAACGGCAAAAACAAAGAAACAAGGAAAACAATACCCTCCGAACACTTGCAGAGCTTCAATTTGGAGGGAGAGGAGTTTCTGCTGTACTAAATAGTATTTCAGTGAAAACTGTTACAGTTAGAATACACAAATATTTCTTTTAGTTTTGGAAATTTGTAATTTGTTTTGCAGTAATGCAGTGTACTAGAAAGAGGAGGTCAGATATGTAGTGATTGGGAACTGTTAACTGACAGTCAACCTGACACACGATTACTTTCTTGTATGTTAGTGTACAGGCAGTTTCTCGGGATTTGCAATGTTTTACTCTGCGACAATAATTTTTTGTATTTTAAAATAAAATAAAAATTACAGAATCAGCTCCGAATTATAGAAAAAGTATCCAGGACCAGTCGCTAAATTCACGTTTTCGATACGTTCCAGTCAGAAACAAATGAAAGTACATCTCCAAGGCAACGGTGTCACGTCCCAGTTGTTCTGGTTACTTTTACTGCAGCAACAATTATGACGTTTCGGGAGTGTAATCGCCGTGACGTAAGCGTGAGAACGTGACTCCTGGTTCTCATGGTCACGCTCCGCTCCTCCTACTTCTTCTTCTTCCTCCCCCTTTTAATTAAAACGATTCCTTAGCATAAAATTAATTTGGAAAACAGGAAGCAAGCAACAAGCAAGAGGGTGGCTTCTCCCTACACACGATACTGCGGTCTACTGCCTCATTATTAAAACCAAGTTAATAACTCACACGACATTCTCTTCTCACTCTTGCACAAAGTATACTTCCTTATACTTGATATTAATCAAAAGATTAAAGAAAAAACATTAATTAAAGAAAAAACTTTCTTTGGAAAAAGATACTCCATAAATTTCTGATTATTTCTCTGAATTTCAAATTTCAGCATCAGCTTTGTTTGTTTGTTTCTTTCTTTTCTTTCTTTCTTTCTTTCTTTCCTTCTTTCTTTCTTTCTTTCTTTCTTTCTTCCCTCCTTCCTTCTTTCTTTCTTCCCTCCTTTGTTTGTTTGTTTGTTTGTTTGTTTCTTTCCTTTCTTTCCTTCCATATTTCGTTCTTTACTTCTTTCTTTCGTTCTTTACTTCTTTCTTTTTTTCCTTCTTTCTTTCTTCCTTCTTCCTTTTCTTTCCTTCCGTCTTTTTTCTTCTTTCTTTCTTTCTTTCTTTCTTTCTTTCTTTCTTACTTCCATCTTTCTTCTTGCTTTCCTTCTTTCTTTTTCTCTCTGTCTTTTTCTTTCCTTCCTTCTTCCTTTCCTTCTTTTTCTCTTTTCCTTTTCTTTCTTTCCTTCCAATCTTTCTTTCTCTTTCTTTCTTCCCTTATTTCCTTGTTTCCTTCCTTGCTTCCTTCCTTCTTTCTTTCTTTCTTTCTTTATTTGTTTGTTTCTTTCTTTCTTTCTTTCTTTCTTTCTTTCTTTCTTTCTTTCTTTCTTTCTTTCTTTCTTTCTTTCTTTCTTTCTCTATTTCTTTCTTTCTCTATTTCTTTCTTTCTTTCTTTCTTTCTTTCTTTCTTTCTTTCTTTCTTTCTTTCTTTCTTTCTTTCTTTCTTTCTTTCTTTCTTTCTTTCTTTCTTTCTTTCTTTCTTTCTTTCTTTCTTTCTTTCTTTCTTTCTTTCTTTCTTTCTTTCTTTCTTTCTTTCTTTCTTTCTTTCTTTCTTTCTTTCTTTCTTTCTTTCTTTCTTTCTTTCCTTCTTTCTTTCTTTCTTTCCTTCTTTCTTTCTTTCTTTCTTTCTTTCTTTCTTTCTTTCTTTCTTTCTTACTTCCATCTTTCTTCTTGCTTCCCTTCTTTCCTTCTTTCTTTCTTTCTTTCTCTGTCTTTTTCTTTCTTTCCTTCTTTCTTTCCTTCTTTTTCTCTTTTCCTTTTCTTTCTTTCCGTCCAATCTTTATTTCTCTTTCTTTCCTTATTTCCTTGTTTCCTTCCTTCTTTCCTTCTTTCTGTCCTCCTTACTTCTTTTCTTTCCTCCTTACTTCTTTTCTTTCCTCTTTCTTTACTTTCTTTATTCTTTCTTTACTTATTTTCTTTCCTTCTTTTCTTTGTTTGTTTGTTTCTTTCCTTTTTCTTCTTTCTTTTCTTTCCTACTTTTTTTCTTTTCTTTTTTTTTTCTTTTTTACTTCCTTACTTCCTTTTTTTCTCCTTCTCTTTGTTTCTCTTTCTTTTTTCCTTCTTTCTTTCTTTCTTTTCTTCTTTAGTTCCTTCTTTCTTTCTTTCTATCTTTCTCTTTCTTTCTTTCTTTCTTTCTTTCTTTCTTTCTTTCTTTCTTTCTTTCTTTCTTTCTTTCTTTCTTTCTTTCATTCCTCCCTTCCTCTCTTCCTGTCTTCTTCCTTTACTCCTTTTCTCCCTCACTTTTTCTTTCTCTCTTCCTTTTTCTCTTTCCTTTCTTCATTGTTTTTTCTTTCTTTCTTTGTTTCTTTTTCTTTTTTACTTTCTTTCCTTATTTCTGTTTGTTTTTTGTTTCATTTTATTTATTTCCTCTTTTTGCCATCCTAGCTCAGGTGTTTGCGTCTGCGGCCTGCATTCGACAGTCCCATGTTCGATTCCCATGGCTGACGTACCTGACCCATGGATTTTTCGGGGGTTTTCCTGAATCGCCAGGTGAATGCAGAGTAGGTTAATTACATTTCCCAAATTTCCTGTCCCTCCATTACATTTCCATTATCATTTCACATCTCTAATCTGTGGTCTCTTTCAGGGTAGAATTGTTGGCAGATGCCTCGGCGCTCTATGGCAGAATGATACGCTGTTCGGTAGAGCGCTATCCGGGCCGACCTGGTGGGGCTGTTTCGGTACCACGTGGAATGGTTGCCGGATTTACTCCCCTCTGTACTGTCGTGACCCCTTGGGACGGCCGCCTTCCCTCTTCCTCCTAGGGTTGCCGCACTTGGGAGCATAGGTACAATAGACCCAGTGCAGAAACCCCTCCGTAGTGTAGTCCAGACAAATCCTTCCTGATTATGCGAACAGAGTGCAATTTTTCAACATGTGAGTGTAAGACAGCTTTTGTTTTTACTTGTATGGAATTTTGCGGTATGGTGCAATGACTACTCTATTTCGTTATAGATAAAAGTAGAAAAATTGAAAATCGTACGCTGAACGCACAAATGTTCCAGTTAATTCCGAACTACTAAACCAATTTCGCCCGCAGAAATAAGGTAACCATGTGGATGACAGCTGAACGTCAACACCTGTCACTTGCCTCCATACGGGCCAGCTTCGCTCGCTGCAACTTCGAGAACACAACTTGAATAGAAACCAATAATCAATGTCACCCAACCGCTGCTCTCGCGATTATTACGCTATTTTAAATTCCTGTTACTTTAATTAGCTACTAAATGATTACCAATTCTATCTGATAAAGAAATACCAAATCATAGAATTGAAAAATGTAATGAACATGTGTAAATAACAATATGATCAGTGAAAAACAAATTCCTAGCTGAATCTTTCCACTTCATCCCTACACACTTTCACCAAATGTCTAGTGGTATCCTAGCAACCACATTTATATAATTTTCCTACAAACACCACGAGATATATCCTCAATTTCTCGTATCCTAGCAACAACATTTATACAATTTTCGTTGAAACAGACATTTCGTGGATTTCTTTGTCTAAGGAAGGTCTTGTATTTAATCTTGAAGATGGAAGTAGTAAAGTTTCTGGTAGAGCAGTTCGATTTTCCTAACATATCCTCCCAATCCCCGATGTGATTATTCGTCTGTCGTCCAGGATTGCACAGGTCGTATATCAGCGGCATACCATTTACTGTGCGGCTTTCTTCTTGTCTTTATTTCTGTGTTTTCTCCCTTCTCTCTTCCGATGTTCTCCTTTCCCGTGTTATTAACGTGTTCTCTTTATTTTTGATCGCGAGCAGCTCCCCAGGGTCGCAACTCACCCTGACATTTGTACACTTCGTTACTTTGTGGCGACCTCACAGTTACTATGGTAACAAGGTACATAGAGCTTAGAGTTACCAGACATTCATCTTTCAGGATAAGAGAAAACCTCCAACGTTAAGTCATATCGAATGATGAATGAAATGATGTTCAAATAAGTACAGGGTACATAGAGCTTAGAGTTACTAGACATTCATCTTTCAGGATAAGAGAAAACCTCCAACGTTAAGTCTTATCGGACGATGAATGAAATGATGTTCAAATAAGTACAGGGTACATAGAGCTTAGAGTTACCAGACATTCATCTTTCAGGATAAGAGAAAACCTCCAACGTTAAGTCATATCGAACGATGAATGAAATGATGTTTAAATAAGTACAGGGTACATAGAGCTTAGAGTTACCAGACATGCATCCGTCAGGGTAAGGGAAAACCCTGGGGGATATCTTGACACGCTACCGCCATGACACGGAGGCAGGCAGTGTGTTCTTTTAACCATGTACAGTAGACAGCAGGCGCGTTGGTGTTTCCATCTCACTTGCTCGTCTCCGGCCAAGATTTAAGAGGAAATTAAATACGTCCTTAAATGAAAACTCATCTGGAATTTCTTCGGCGTGGTGACTTCAGTCAATATGAAGTGCGTGATGGAATCTGACAAGACCAAATTGAACCAAAAGAATCTATTGGCACGTCTGACAGAAAACCAATTCTTGTTCAAGAAGAAACAGTCATTTGAATGTTCCTTACTAACCAATAAACTTCCAGGGTTTTATAAGTTGTTTTATGCGTAGTCTACCAGGTAAGTCTACCAGCTAGAGAGGGTATAGGATTCTACTTAATTCTAAATCAAGATGTGACCTCAAACACTTCTCTTTAGGTTATGAACTCTTCCCAAAGGGTATTTAAGCAAGAAATAAAATGTACTGTGATTTCCATACTGGCTAAACACAGCCCACAGCTAGTAACAGAATGCTCTGTTCAGTATTTCATTTGTTCGTCATTTACAGTTTCTGTTGCTATGATACAGAAGCACTGCAGCCACACATCCTCAAAACAGTTGACAACTCACTTCTAGTAGCTCATTTGTTGATCTCCTCCATGATTTCCACTTTAATGTCTGGATCGTTGCGATTTCTTCCAGTTTAACTCTCTTTTTCAAGTCGGACGACAAATATTTTCCTGCGAGAGAGAGAAAAGGAGTGTAAATTTAAAGTGACGACCGGAAAATTAACGAGTAAAGGGCTAATTAAGAAATTATACGAAGACTGGGATCCGGAGGGAAAAACGCTAACTGAAGAAAATATTTGAGAGCAACACTGAAGGAAGCGGAAAGTTCGATGTTGAGATAATTGATTAGATAATTAATTATCTTTAGGATATGAGAAGCTGAAGAAAAATAATAACCAGATAAAAAAATTAGGCTGGAGGTCGGGAACCTTAAGCGGCAGATTTTAGAAGTTTGTAACAAAATATGATAGGCATGTAAATGTTTGCGATAAATCGGTTGTCATGGTAACTAGAGAAGAGCGAGCGGCGAGTTAAAACAATGCGATGCGTTTATTGTTTTAAGGCTTTTTATTCTTGTTCAGGATATGTTTCTATGGTGACAGAATTAGCAATGAAATATAGTCACTACGGTTGACCTCAGAAATAAGTATTGCTACTCTGCAGACACCGTGCTAGAATGTAATTCGAGAATATTCGAATACTGGAACGAGCTACAGCACCCTACAGAACTATATAACAGGAGTTACAAGGTCTTGTAGTGTAGTGCTTTTTGAGTACAGGTTGTAGCACCGTGCATTGAAGCAGTTCACGAGCTTATATCGGGGTTTAGAAGCGCAGACTTGGCGTGAAGCTGCAAGTTGATATGTCATATATACGAGGGCTGTTCAATAGAGAATGGTTGTAATATTATTTTCGCACTAAAATTCAATCTTATTGTATTTTGTTAGCTTAATTTGAAACAAACACGCCGCAGTAGTTACATTGATGGTATTCCTGGTTTCCGCCTGTGAGAACCAGGTAAGTTCAGACATGTTCAGTATCGCCTACCGCTACAATGGAGGTAACATGCAGTTAAAGTTGATGTTAGAGGAAGATCCGGAGTCTATTTCAAATGTAATCACTGCTGATGAAACTTGGCTACATCATTTTGATCCTGAGAGCAAACAGCAAAGCTTAGTGTGGAAATCTCCTTCATCACCAACCCCCAAAAAGCAAAAGTGGTTGCTTCTGCTGTGAAAGTTATGGTTATCTCATTCTTTGATATTCATGGAATGGTTTATCAGCATGTTGTACCTGCACACACATCAGTAACTGGACAATACTACAGGGATGTCCTGAAAATATTGCAAGTCCATATAAGGCGCAAAAGACCACATTTCCGTGAAGCAGACTGGATGCTGCACCATGATAACGTGCGGCCGCATATTGCCAATGTTGTTGCTGAATATCTTGCAAAAATCAACGTGAAGTACATCCCACTCTATCTATAGTCCGGATTTAGCCCCATGTGACTTTTTTCTATTGCCTAACTTGAAGAAACGTCTTCGTGGGAGGCATTATCCATCATCAGAAGCATTGGTGAAGGCTGCGGAAGTGATTTTGAAGGATCTCTCAAAATAGTTTCCAGCATGTCTTTGAAGACTTTGAACTTTAAGTCATATCGGACGATGAATAAAATGATGTTCAAATAAGTACAGGGCACATAGAGCTTAGAGATACCTGACATTCATCTTTCAGGGTAAGAGAAAACCTCCAACGTTAAGTCATATCGGACGATGAATTAAATGATGTTCAAATAAGTACAGGGCACATAGAGCTTAGAGTTACCAGACATTCATCTTTCAGGGTAAGAGAAAACCTCCAACGAGAAGTCATATCGGACGATGAATGAAATGATGTTCAAATAAGTACAGGGCACATAGAGCTTAGAGTTACCAGACATTCATCTTTCAGGGTAAGAGAAAACCTCCAACGTTAAGTCATATCTGACGATGAATGAAATGATGTTCAAATAAGTGCAGGGCACATAGAGCTTATAGTTTCCAGACCTTCATCTTTCAGGATAAGGGAAATCCCCAAAGTCCCCCCATGTGACTTTTTTCTATTCCCTAACTTGAAGAAACGTCTTCGTGGGAGGCATTATCCATCATCAGAAGCAGTGGTGAAGGCTGCGGAGGTGATTTTGAAGGATCTCTCAAAAATGGTTTCGAGCATGTCTTTGAAGACTGGCAGAAACGCTGAGACAAATACATCGCATTCAGGTGAGACTATTTTGAGACGGACAATCAAAATTATGAGGATGAGTAAAGGTATGTTGTCAAAAAAAATTGTGATCATTCTTTATTGAACAGCCCTCGTACACACACACACACACACACACACACACACACACACACACACACACACACACACACACACACACACACACACACACACACACACACACACACACTTAACTAGTCCGAATTTTGGTGTCGCAACTTCGAAGTTGTATTACGTATAATTTTATGGAGCATTAAATATTATATGATTTTGTGATTAGGCAGTGCATGAAGCACTACTGTGCGAATCCCAGAGGTTGTAATTGGGAGGGACCAGCCACGAAAACAAAAGCACTACACCTTGCCCTTTATCAGTGACCCTAGCCTACCTTTCAGGTAATGAGACAAAGGACAGTTACTTGTGAAACAGTCGACTAATAACTCGGACAGTTGAAGGTTGCTCTTCAGTGTAAAACTACACATTCCGTCCTAACAGAGAGGATTTTGCGTGTACTTAGATAGCAAATCCAAGCAATATGGAGCACTATACGAACACCGAAATGACGGATATGGTTTTGATGAATGGAAGAGCTGAAGGGAGTTCAATGAACGCACGATTAATTTAGTTTCATTGAAAATATGAATTGTAAAAACAGCTACATCAATGATAATATTTATTTGTTTAACTTCAGAGCATTTTGTTAATTGTACAATAGTTTCAACCACTTACTGTAAATACAGGCGTGTCCGTAAAATAAGGTCTCCAATTTTATTTAATATAGAAAACATGTTTATTGTCAATGAATGTTACATTGATGGAAAGGCTGAACTTACAGCTAATTTTCAACGTAATCACTATTGCGATCGATGCAATTTTGCATGTGCCGTGGCAGTTTTTGTATATCCTTATCATAGCACTCTCCCGCCAAGTTGCGCAGGTAGCGCCCAACCTCGTTTTTCAAATCATCGTCGGTCTGGAAATGCGCTCCACCCAGGTGTGACTTCAACTCAGAAAACAGATGATAATCACTAGGAGCTAAGTCTGGACTGTACGGAGGATGGGTGAGGATGTCATTCGTTTTTTGTGCAGTATAGGGACGAGCGTTGTCATGATGAAGCATTACTCCCTTCATCAGCATTCCCCTCCTTCGATTTTGAATGGCACTCGCAATTAAGGTCTTACAGTAGCTAGCGGCGTTTATTGTTGTGCCGGTAGGTATAAACTCGCACAACAATACACCTTTTCTGTCCCGGAACACACTGGCCATCACTTTGCCGGCAGAAAATGTCTGTTTGAACTTCCGCGGCTTCGGCGAATTCGAATGCCGCCACTGATGAGAACGTTCTTTAGTTTCTGGTGTTGTGTAGTGCACCCAGGTTTCATCGCCAGTGACAATTGAATCCAACAATTCCTCGCCCTGTTCTGCATAGCGCTCCAGGAATCGGTGGGCCACTTCAACACGTTGCCGTTTATGGTCTTCGGTGAGCATTTTGGGGACACACCTCGCACACACCTTGCGATAATGCAAATGTTCGGTCAAAATCTTGTCAGTCGTAGTCTTACTGACTTCAGGGATAAGTTCGCACAGCTCGCGAACTGTCACACGCCGATCTTTAAGCATTTCTTGCTCCACTTTTGCAATTGTTTCGGCTGAAACCGAAGGCCGACCAGAACGCTGTTCGTCATGTTCGTCTGTACGTCCGTCTTAGAACTCTCTGACCCACTTTCGCACGTTTTTGACGTCCATACACTGTGGCCCATAGACTTCACATAACTGACGATGCATTTCAGTGGGAGTAGTGCCCTTGGCACTCAAAAAACGGATCAGTGCACGTAACCTGCACTTGACGGTGGAAGTGATAGGAAGTTCCATCGCAAAGGGCTGCCCAGCAAGACTAATGGTTGCAATGGGTTCATTTTGGTACCAAGCTGCACGCCAGTGTTCCCGGATCTCGCGTAATAGAGTTCCTCACGGCTGCAGCGCCTTGGAGACTTTATTTTACAGACACGCCTCCTTTTCAGTTACAAATGCTTTATTTAGTATTATCAAACACGCGAAATGAAATGCTCGTCTCAGTGTATAAGCCATTTAGCTTTGCTTTATTTATCTACAATTCTTTGACGTTGTTTTCTGTTCTGTTTATCATTTACTTCAATCCTCAGCCTCTCTAACATTAACTTCTTTCTAAGAGGTTTAAGTTGCATATGTCTATCATCATGAACTGCTATATCGGAATTTTATACAACATCCCACTGAGTAAGGATGAATTTTTGAAAGAACAACAACACATAAAAGACATAGCGGTATTAAATGGATTCAACCCAGCCATCATAAGGAACATGAACGGAAAAGAAAAACTGACGACAATGTCAAAAAATACCACTCTCACACCACTTAAAAACACAAATTGGCAATATAGAAAATTCACCTACCATCCATGGGCTTTTAGAAAATTTGAACGAATCTTCAAAAGATTAAACTTAAAACTAGCACCCCAAAACAAATTCAGTCTGAGGAACCTGCTAAATAAACCACTGAAAAATACAATCCCCAACAATTTGAAATCAGGAATTTATCAGATTAATTGTGAAACCTGTGAAAAAAGCTACATAGAAAAAACTAAGAGAAACTTGTTAACCAGGCAAAAAGAACACCAGAGGAACATTAAGTTTAAACAAACAGAAAAATCTGCAGTTTCACACCATTTTTGGACAGAAAACCACAACATTGGCTACAACATTAAACTGTTAAAATCTTTAAGTACACCCATAGAATTGGATATTTGGGAAAAAATATGCTTAAACAAAAACCTTGATAAAGTTAAAAATTTTGAAATCCCGGCATTAAATGAAGTATTAAAACTTAGTGCCCCTAACACCAGATGGCAGAGTGATCAGAGCTCCGTAGTAGTGGAAGAAGAGGAAGGTTCATTTAGTCACCAAACAGCTGAGAATGAGATCGAATGATCTTGTAAACGTTTCAATTACACAACAACAAGTAAGTGAAGTTTGAGTGTAAACATAGTGACTCATAAATCAAACTGAAATACGTTAAACACTCATAAGCAATAATTAAGCAATAGCTTCTTTATTGTGGTTGATTAAAGCCAAGAAATTCTTAATAGTAGCAAGAAAGCTCCTGCGGAGTATGTCGGTGAGTTTACAAATAGCTACACCACGCGGCACGGCGTGTGATCTATACCTGCGAACTCCGACAATGTGAGGCACGCGTCGTTTGTATCTGTCACTGCCATATCCACTTTATTCTGGGGCATTTTTATGCGTCTCTATTGGCGGTAAAAGCTATTGTCACATATGGCATGGGGGTTGCATCTAGTTACCTCTATATTGTTATATTTATTGGATTTTACATAATTCTTAATTCTCGGGTAAATCTAAATTATAGCTGAAAGCCCCAGTTCTTGATTCTTGCATCACTTAGCAGCAAGCTGGGACAAACGGACCCACATCCGGCCAAGCCTATGAAAAGTCCCCTTAATTTTCGTTATGTTCGGTGAATAGTGTGTGGCTTTTCCCGAAGGCACTCCTCAGAGCCGGATGTTCTGGAACGTTCGATGACAAGCTGAGTCTAGACCCGGGTGTTCTAGAAGCTTCCAGGATGGGCTGGGTTTCCCAAATTTGGGAGAATTAACGTATTTCGTACTGGCTATATAAGCGAGTGAGTTCAAGCCTCGTCCTTCTTAAGACAAACACATCCTCAGAGCCTTCAACCTCTTACAAAGACATCTCCGCCTCACACAGCAGTGGTGTAGGCGTTGACGGATGTCCGTTAATCCGGACAAAAGCCACGCCATACTTTTTACAAAGCGCCACCCCCCGCTGACTGCCCCAACTTCAGCTTCCGAGGTCGAAGGATAGAGTGGACCAACTCTGTTCAGTACCTAGGTGTCATCTTGGACAGGGGTCTAACTTTTCGCCAACACATCAGGGACCGAGCGGCGAAGGTACAAGGAGCAATTGCTTCCCTGTATCCAATGCTGGGGTCAACCTCGATGCCAGTCCGCATAAAGTTGTATCTCTTCCGAGCGCTGGTAATTCCTGTGATGCTATATGCCTGCGAGATCTGGGGCATGGCAACAGACAGCTGGCTAACATGGCTCCAACGTGCACAAAATAGAGGACTCAGGTCTATATATTCTGTGGGACGTTATTTTCCTACCAGGTTTCTTCACGAGGCCTCGAGTCTCCCATACGTGGAGGATGAAATTAGGCGCCTGGCATCAAAATTATACGCCAGTTTACCTAATCATAGAAGCGCCCTTGTCAGATCCTTGGGAGATTATGACCCCACTAGACGTCGTTCTAGTCAGCACCGGTTACCCCGCATGGCTTGCGGGCATCCGAGATAACCTACGAGCTAATCCGAACAGCAGCTAAAGCTGAGCTACACATAATTTTTCCAAGTTGCTTGGCATCAAAATTATTTCCCCAAAGTAAAACAAACAGAAACGCCAGGGTGCAAGGTGTTGCATCCTGTCCTTCAACCCCTAGGTACATCTTGTAACCTCATAAATAACACCATTCTAAAATCCCACATTTCACCCTACAGTATCCCGAAATCTACCTTACCTGCGGTAAAACCCTTAACGGGTAGGCACGCAGAAAAAACCTTCTGGCTGTACACATCCAGTCAGCACCACATGGCATGGCATGGCTCGTCCTTCTCTTCTCTCCTGCGACCCGCTCGTGCTCTGCTCGCTCCTGTAGCGCGGCTTCTCCGCTCAACAGACGACCGGACCCATTACCGACGGCACTCTCACGCATACGGGACGCAACTACCAAGGTGAGATGAACCCGTTTCTGTATGTGTTGTAAATGCGAGGGTCTACGTACCTCCATAGCTAGATTATGCCAGTGTAACGCTTGGTAATGCCTTCTGGGTTACCACAAGACTTTGTATCACTACCCTCCCAGGGTACCTGTCATTTGTAATAAATGAATTGTCAGTTCAATTAGTCTCTACCATCTGTAATCTACTATGCCTGCTCTAGTTCATGCTGCCCTAGAAACAGGCAACGTGACACTATATGCGTCACATATCAACTACTTTTATATGTTTGGTGTCGTTTTGAAACACCCTGTATACATAATCGTTAGTGCAATGTAACCTACAAACACCCTCTATTTTTGTACAATTACACTTCATAAACACGTCTCTCAAACAACTTCTGCAGCCTGTTACTTCTCCGACGTGCACATGACGACTCCGATATTTACGTGCATAATTTATCTATTACAGCCACCCACCATCGCTGTCACAGTAATATATCTGACACTATTGTGTGATTTAGCAAGATCTACATTTTATAGTAAACTGCTTTATGTCTACCACTTACACATTCATATTGAAGAGAACTTCTGAGGACATTACCGGACAACTCAAGATATAGATTTACACTGTGCTCAAAATATGTCATTTTAAATATTTTTTCTAAAATTATTTTGGAGATATTTTTCTTTTGCTTTTTTTTTTCTAACAGTCTTTTTTATCCGTGGTCTTTCAAAACATGCATTTCCGGCAAAATCTCGGTATCAAATCGTTGACGTAATTAGCGCATTGAGGCCGACGGTAACAAAACTGCGGCTAAATACGTAATCTGAACATAAATATGTAATAACCAAGCGTTCATAAATAAACATGAAACGAAGTGTTATCCGAACGGCAGTGCTGCCACCTGTAATCGTACTGCAGCGCGGTGGGTACCTTGCGTGAGATATGGGCCCTACGTGGCGATTAATTCCTACACGCACCGAAATACGCAGTGTCGAACTTACGCCCCGCATTGCGACAATCACCTAAAAGTTAACCAATTTTAACACGCCAGTGTCTTCTTGCAAAGAAATAATGGCTGACTGACCGCTTACTTAAGTATGTCATCACCTACATAACCAGTTTTAAAACATTTGACTATCACTTCTACTACTGTATTCTGATATTCCCTTGTACCTTCATTTTTTATCTCTTGGACATACAAAGAGAACGGGATTAGAAAGACGTCACCTAGACAACCAGTTTTAAAATCTTTGACTATCACTTAAAGTCTACTGTATTGCCATATTCCCTTGTACCTTCATTTTTTATCTCTTTGACATATAAAGAGAACGGAATTTCAAAGACGTCACCTAGGCAACAAGTTTTAAAACATTTGACTATTACTTAAAGTCTACTGTATTCCCATATTCCCTTGTACCTTAATTTTTTATCTCTTGGACATACAAAGAGAATGGAATTACAAAGACGTCGCCTAGACAACCAGTTTTAAAGCATTTCACTATTACATAAATTCTACTGTATTCCCATATTCCCTTGTACCTTCATGTTTTATCTCTTGGACATAAAATGAGAACGGAATTTCAAAGACGTCACATAGACAACCAGTTTCAAAGCATTTGACTATTACTTAAAGTCTACTGTATTCCCATATTCCCTTGTACCTTCATATTTTAGCTCTTGGAGATACAATGAGAACGGAATTTCAAAGACGTCACCTAGACAACCAGTTTTAAAACATTTGACTATCACTTAATGTCTACTGTACTCCCATATTCCCTTGTACCTTCATCTTTAATCTCTTGTATATACAAAGAGAACGTAGTTTGAAAGCTAATGCCTAGCAACCAGATTTAAATGAATTGAGATATGTTATTCTTAAAAGGAAATATAATAAAGTGCAAAATGTCAGATAGTTTTATAAATAGAATTTCTGGCAAAGTTGATAGAAATTTTATGATTATTCCCCATCTAGCTTCGCGAATAAAGCGTAGGTGAAAGTAATCGGTTGTATATACATTCACATGCTCTCTGATATGTGGAATAGATGCTGAACTGATGTTCAAATGTTAATTAAAACACGTCGATGACATGAGAAAGTAAGTTTTCGTCACGCTGCAGAGGTTTTAGAGCACTGCAATCTGTTCCACGCCATGTGAAATTGCGAATGCATAAATACACAGAGCTTGAATATTCATGCGTGCATATTCAATATTTATCATTTGCGAGATTGAATCGGTTCTGTAGATGTTGGTCTTGGCAAGCCGATCATCTCTGTGGCGTAGCGTCAAAAACCACGAACAAAATCCAGTGTTTGAAGGAGGCCGTGGGAATACTGTAGAGTGGAAAACAGTTGAAACTTTACGGGAAAAAAATGACGGCCGTTTTTTGTTTAACGGTCAGGTACGTAGTGAGTACAGAAGATGATACATACAGAAGATGAGACATTCAAATTTGTAATTATTAAAACCTAATAATAGTGCTATGTTTAGAAAAATTTTGTAGTGGAGCATCTTCACAATACACCAGTACATTTAAGACTCGTTGGTATGAGGAACTTAATTGTGTCGGATTTAAGGAGCTGAGAAAAAGCACTAACAAAATTGCAGATGCACTTCGGGAAAGCTCACATCTATATATTGTAAAATACAACGAGAACGTTAAATGTGTAGTGTTTAACGCCCGCTTTTACTACATACGGCACTGCAGGCGGTAACACTGATGGTACATGAGATGAAGATGGAGCACTGGTGGAATGAGATGGCGAGGGAAACCGGAGGTCCCGGAGAAAACCCGCCCCAGCTCCTTGTTGTCCACCACAAATCTCACTTTGCAGTCGCCTGGGATTGAACCCGGGCCGCCTTGTTGAGAGCCAAGCGGTCTAACCACTGAGCCACGGCGCGGCCGAGAACGTTAAGCTTAACAGACTTTTCGTGCAATATCCCATTAGGGAAGTGGACAAATGACATTTCGTGGACATAATGAAATCGAGGACTCCTTAAATAACTGTAATTTTAAGGAACTTTTGGATTCATATACAGAGGAAAGACCTATCGAAATTCAAAACCACTATTCTTCTATAAAATGCCTCTTTACGATGCTGATTTTGCGGATATAAGTTAGGCAATTTTTCGAGTCACCTATTCAACTCTCCAGAGCTGCACTTGAAACACTTTATAACATTTTGTTTGTTTCGAAGAGCGAGGAGAAAGCCTTATGAACGTAAAACATCGGGAAGTCATTTTCTCATCCTTTTTTGAAAATAACGCACAAGTTTGAATAAAGGGATGCTCCTGATGTTCCAAGAACTTTGTACTGACGTTTACTGTAGCGGAAAATGAATGTACCGCTAAAGGGCAGACTTTACCGGGTCGCTGGTTAGCACAAATACAAAGAACGCCCGGGGAATCTCCTTTATTGATGAAGAATAATTATGAACACGATACCCCGAGGCATAAACAGAGCAATTCACATTCCATCAGATTCTTAATCTGTGTTACCAGCAAAACTCTCACGTCAGCTCCAGTCCAACGTCTTAACTTTGCTATTTAAATGCGTAACTATTGTATGTCTGTTGACATTGTTGTAGTATACTGACATGGCAGTAAATCAGCTGTCTGTATAGCGGCTGTCTGTCAGCAACAATTGACATGACATGACGTACGTCGTACAGGGCACCCATTGAACTGGTTTCTATGGTGATCTAAAACTGCTGTTCAAAGGGCAATGAAATGTTTTGCCTAGCAACAGAAAACTGCAGAAGATGAAGGATGAATCCATGCCACTTCGAATTTGGCACGGATTGACTCATTGAGGATTTTCATTTGTGTTACTTCGTAACTGTCACGACAATATAAAAGCTAGAAGAAAATTACGTCATTATACTACGTTTCCCAGTGTTCGTACCTGAAGCTGAATTCATTGATTTGTAATAATGTTACTGAACTGCCAGACTAAAACAGTTGAATGCTATGTGAGGTTTTCTTTACTTAACTGACCTGCTCCTGATCTGCAGGTACCTATAGAACAAAAGAGTAACGGTTTAACACCGTGTCCACATGGAAAATAAATGCACTGGGCATTATTTCAAGCATTTCTTTCATTCACAGTCGTATATTATAGCAGATATTAAAAGATGTTGGTCATATTTTAAAAAGTGTCAGCGAAGCAATTCTGCACAAGCGGTGCATTAATGCTTCTCTACTCTTGCACAAACACTTATTGCTCTATATACTTCAAGATGAACATTATCTTATTGTAGTTACGAGGGAATACAGTAGACTTTAAGTGATAGTCAAATGTTTTAAAACTGGTTGTCTAGGTGACGTCTTAGAAATTCCGTTATCTTTGTATGTCCAAGAGATAAAAAGTGAAGGTACAAGGGAATATGTGAATACAGTAGACTTTAAGTGATAGTCAAATGTTTTAAAACTTGAGGTCTAGGTGTTGTCTTTGTAATTCAGTTCTCTTTGTATGTCCAAGAGATAAAAATGAAGATACACAGGAATATAGGAATACAGTAGACTTTAAGTGATAGTCAAATGTTTTAAAACTTGAGGTCTAGGTGTTGTCTTTGTAATTCAGTTCTCTTTGTATGTCCAAGAGATAAAAATGAAGATACACAGGAATATAGGAATACAGTAGACTTTAAGTGATAGTCAAACGTTTTAAAACTTGAGGTCTAGGTGTTGTCTTTGTAATTCAGTTCTCTTTGTATGTCCAAGAGATAAAAATGAAGATACACAGGAATATAGGAATACAGTAGACTTTAAGTGATAGTCAAATGTTTTAAAACTGGTTGTGTAGGTGACGTATTTGTATTTCCGTTCTCTTTGTATGTCAAGAGATAAAAGATGATAATTATCTCCAATATGGCAAAAGTAGAAGTATTGGAAATTTCAAAGAAATAACAGGGAATATCCGGAAATGGTTAACGCCATACAAAATTATATAATATAAATTGTGCATTTTGACGAAATTTACATTTTTGCAAAGGAAGATTTTGTCTACCTCTTATACTTTATTGGATATACTGAGTTTTCCAGATTGAATGCGTTTTATGAGGGATTTTCAATAAATTCAGTATATGCTTTTCATTTGTTATAAAAATATCTTAGGCATATGGTACTTTAATTAAAATCATTTGAGGCATTTTTGATATGTTAGTGTTTAAGGAAGGTTTCATGGGAAGGTTTCTGAAAATCTTGGTGCAGTACAGTTTAAGGGCCGTTCGTCATTAGCATTTCATTGTTACCATAGAGCGAGTCATTTTATCGCGCTACGTCCTGTACTTTATGTTGCTATAATATAGAAACAATTGACTTCTGCTTCGTCAAACAATTGACAGCTCAGTTGAAGTAGCTCATTTGTTTGTGTTTTATCAGTGAGCTCCATTGTCGCATCGCGTAGGAGGTAGCGAGCGCGACTCGATAAATAACACTTGAATAGGAAGACAGGGGTTTAAGGACAGACAAGTGCCGAAACTCTTGTGTGTTTGTTTACGGAAGGCTGCCTCGTTAAACGGAGCACTTGTATTGATTTGCATGGAGAAGTTAAGGAATGATCCGTCCTCGGCTTATCTCCCGTTTATTACCCGGCGGCCCATAAAACTCGCTTTTTGTGCTGGAGCAGCTTCTTAAAGGCAGCGGAAAGCGTTATTCATTGTACCGGGTGTTAACTTTGGTCTAGATAAGCGAGCGGGGCCGACAAGAGAATAATTCGCTCCTGTAAACAAAAGACATGCAAGTACATCACTACTTTATTGTTCCTCAGTGTACGGTCTTTGTCAATTGTTAAAATTAGGAAAGGAATCAAAATTCTAACTACTCGGCTAAATCAAAGGTTAAAACTGCATTTCAGATGAAAATTAGCAACGTTAAGAACGGCAAATACTGCAAAAACGTTAGCGGGGAGTTAACAATATCCAGTCAGTCACTGTGGGCGGGCGGGTTCGTACGCCGATATCATACATCACAGCTCCTGTAACATCTGGCAGGTTTGAGAAGAAGCGAGAGGCGATCTGACGTATAGTCTGTTTAGTTAACTAATGTGCACGTTGGCCGCTGCCATTGACGAACCCTTATAATCGTTTTACAGCAGCAGCCCTCCTTCTCCTTCTGCTGGGGAAGATCCTCCGCTGGCGCCCGGAAGGAGACCTGCGGTTGAGGCGGAGAAGGATCCCTTGGGTCCGATCTGCCAAATACCTGGGTGTCCGACTGGACCGCGGCCTCACCTTCACCCCACATGTCCAGGAAAAAGTCATCCTCGGCCCCGCAGCGCTCAGGCAGCTGTACCCCATATTCCGTTCAACCATGCTCACTCGCCTGAAACTACGGGTGTATCGTGCGATCATCCCGCCCCTGGTCTCGAAATTGGCAAGTTACCCCAGTCATCCTTGTTTTAAACCAGTTCTGTGTCCAGATTTAGTCCACCGTTATATGCGCCCTGGTTCTCGGACACGCCCCATGGGAATAAGATTTCGGGATCTCCTACATTCGCATGGCCTCCGAATGCCTCGCGTGGAGAGGTCGTCCATCAGCCCCTATCCTGCTTGGCAGCTCGATCGTGCGCGGTTCGATCTCGCTCTTTCCAGCAACTCTAGACTCGCTACTCCACATTCGGTGCTCCAACAACTTTTTGCCGAACTATTGGGCCGTTACCCTAACTATGTTCCGGTCTTTACAGACGGTTCTCAGTTAGGTAGCACTACGGGTTGCGCGTTCTTCATTAACGGCGAGGCTCATAAATTTCGCCTTCTGGACTCCACTTCGGTTTTCTCCGCGGAGCTGTATGCAATCTTCTATTTGCTCCTTTTTATTTGCAAGTTAGCTCCTGGCTCTTTTATTGTCTGCACTGCCTCTCTAAGTGCTCTTCAGGCTTTGCAACAGCACACTGCCGCTCACACCCTTGTCTTAAAAATACAGGCCCAGATCTCGCAAATGCTCAGTCGCGGATACCATTTTGTTTTTACTTGGACCCCAGGCCATGTGGGGATTTCGGGGAACGAGGAGGCGGACGCGGCTGCTAAGTCCGCTTGCCGTTTGCCCCGGAGTTGAACAACTGCGGTGCCATACCAGGATGTGCAAAGTTTTTTCCGTCGCCAGCTCCTATCTGCTTGGCAGCAATCCTGGACAGCTTTAGAAGGCACACAACTCCGGGCAATAAAGGAGAGCGTACAACTCTGGCCAAATTCCTGCAGGGATAACCGGCGGTCCGTGTTCCCGGCTGAGAATTGGGCACACACGAGCGACTCATGGTCATTTGTTAAGAGGGGAACCGGCCCCTGTGTGTGCTCCGTGTGCAGTACGCCTCACTGTGCTGCATGTATTGCTCGATTGCCCGCAGTACGCCCGCGTTCGCCAGTCTTTGGGCTTGGGTACTAACTTGCTCGGTGCTGAAATCGGTTTTAATAAACAAGTCAGACTTGGATTTTACTTTAGTTAATTTTAGAGATTTTAAATTATTAGTCCGGTGATTGATTGGTTGGTTATTTAGCATTTTACTCTCTGCTTCGTGCCTTTTATTTTTTTAAACCTTTGGATGTACTTTTAATTGTTGGGTGTTTTTATTTTATTTTACCTTTTAGCTTAGTTTGTGTGGCTTTTAGCTCTTAGTGTTAACTTCGGGCCCAAATGACCTCGTTGTCGACGGGCCCTAAAACACCACTCACTCACTCACTCCTGTATGGATGCGAGGTCTGAGGTTCGGTGGCTCGTACCACCATCCACAGACTGCAAGCCGTGCAGAACAGGGCTCTTAGGATGATCTACGATACCGAACGTACGTTTCCATCACACATCCTACACACCCATTCTGGCATACCTTAAGTTGAGGACGTTGTGCGTGAACGCTCGCGCACATAGTATGCCAGAATTACACCTCATCCCAACCACCTAGTTAACACACTAAGACAATATGACCACCGTGTATCCAGAAGGAGAAAGCTACCACCTTCCCAAGGACGCCCTTGGGTGGTGAGACCAGCCTCTCATCCCTTCAGTACTACATTCTGTCCCGGCCACACTAGCACTGGATCTGACCTATCGGCTGACCCCCGGCAGTCCAGTCCCCCTGTGTGACCTAAACGTGATCCCCAACCTAAATGTTTCCCAACTAGCCGACCTCTCGCTCCTGGCGCGGCCACACTGGACGGACTCTGCAACGCAGGCCACTCCAAACGTTGCGGCATAGGGCACTGGCCTCCTGCCTGGAAGCTCACCCCGCCGCCAGGAGCACTAGCAGAGGTCGATTCAGGTCCATCACTATACACAGACATCCAAGCTTTGGAGATAAGACTAATTCTATAAGACCGCACGGGTAAATCCGCTCGGCGGATAGGTACCATGGCGCTCACACCCGGACAACTTGTTCTCGCTCGTGGCTCATGGCCCACCTTCTTCCAGACCTTTCTGTAAGGTTGCCACCTTTCTCGATACGTCA
Organism: Mantis religiosa; assembly: GCA_030765055.1. Taxonomy (NCBI): domain Eukaryota; kingdom Metazoa; phylum Arthropoda; class Insecta; order Mantodea; family Mantidae; genus Mantis; species Mantis religiosa. The sequence goes on along the minus strand of CM060958.1, from coordinate 142,932,172 downwards.
TGGGTATCGTACGAGGTTTCGTCTAAATAAATTATCTTATGTCCATTACTGCAAAACTTCCTTAGTTTTGACAAATATATCGCCAAGCTACAATTCTACTGCATTCCATAAACCTTAACTTATTCAAAATGCGGTATTTGAAACCCAACTCCTTTAAGAGACCGCGCAAAGTGCAGGGCCCATAAAGAAAATCACAAATTTCTTGCAAATGTGCAACCAATTCGTCTAAGGTGGGCGCTCTCCCTTTTGCATAGAATCTATAAATTTCTCGACGAATTAAATCTTATGTGAAATTATATACTTTAGAGAAACGTTTGCTTTTGTTTTCACACTTGATCAGCGTCTTTGGTATTCCTTTCGTCACAATATTTCTTACTGTATTTCCGTGAATACCCAGAATTTATCATCAGGTTCATTGCATGATCCCTTACCAAGATTATTTGTCAGCACATATTTATATGTGTTCAAAACAAGCGCTTGAATTTGCTTAGAAATAGTTCCCGTTATAACTTTGTTTTTTGAGGCTTTTCAAGTAATATAACTAGGCCCAGTTATTCACAATATTGTCATCACTTTGATTATTTTACTTTACTGAAAGTTATCTGCTACTTCATTTGCATTTACCACTGCAGTTCCCTCCCACGGTCTCCACATCGTGACACACAACGAATTTCTGCACGTAATGAAACAGATCAACTGGAAGTTGGAACTTTGGCAACTGAGACTCCAGGTGGAGTAAACATGCGACTGTCACTTCGAGAAAATCAGGGTTGCTATTGGTCCTCAACGACAGTGTTCCATTTCTGAAGTGTGGAGATAGATTTATGACGGTCATTAGTGGCCGGAAAGGTCAGTTCCCTTTGAGGGGCAAACTGCACTCGCATTCTCTACAGACTTTATGTACTGGTGAAGAGGAAGGAGACCAAGTTCTTTATGTACGAGGTTTGTTCAATAAAGAATGATCACAACTTTTTTTTTGACAACGTACCTTTACTCATCCTCATAATTGTGAAGGTCCTTCTCAAAATAGTCTGCCTTGAATGCGATGTACTTGGCCCAGCGTTTCTGCCAGTCTTCAAAGACATGCTGGAAACCATTTTTGGAGAGATCCTTCAAAATCACCTCCGCGGCCTTCTCCACTGCTTCTGATGATGGAGAATGCATCCTACGAAGGCGTTTCTTCAAGTTAGGGAATAGAAAAAAGTCACATGGGGCTAAATCCGGATTATAGGGAGGGTGAGGGATGCACTTCACATTGACTTTTGCAAGATATTTAGCAACAACATTGGTAATATGCGGCCACACATCCAGCCTGCTTCACGGAAATGTGGTCTTTTGCGCCTGACATACACTTGCAAAGTTTTCAGGACATCCCTGTAGTATTGTCCAGTTACTGATGTGTGTGCAGGTACAATATGCTGATAAACCATTCCATGAATATCAAAGAATGACATGACCATAACTTTCCCAGCAGAAGCAACCACTTTTGTTTTCTTGGGGAGTTGGTGATGAAGGAGATTTCCACACTGAGCTTTGCTGTTTGCTCTCAGGATCAAAATGATGTATCCAAGTTTCATCAGCAGTGATTACGTTTGAAAGAAACTCCGGATCTTCCTCTAACATCAACTTTAACTGCATGTTACCTCCATTGCAGTGGTGGGCGATACTGAACATGTCTGAACTTGCCTGGTTCTCACAGGCGGGAACCAGGAGTACCAACAATGAAACTACTACGGCGTTTTTGTTTTGCATTAAGCTAACAGAATATAATAAGATTGAATTTTAGTGCGAAAAATTATGACCGTCAGGGGGGTAATCTCAAAAGGTCTGTGGTCCCCAGATCCCCTGACCTGACCTCACTGATTTTTTTCTTGTGGGGGTATGTAAAGAATAGTGTACACGAATAGGCCACGGACAATTGGTGTTCTCAAGGAAGTCATTCGAACCGAAATAAGTAACATTGGCAAGGATACTCTCCGTAAAACTTGAGAGAATATGGTGAGACGAGTACAAGCATGTATAGATGCTGGTAGAGGTCACTTCCAACATTTTCTCTGAGATGTAAATAGTGTAATGTAATCTCCCAATTGTGTATTATATTTCCCCAGAGTTGTGCGTGACTTATTTATTGTTTCAAAAGTTATGGCCTATTGAAATGGTTCAGGTTTATATGGATCACACTGTACCTTAAAGAACTTGCGTGAGAAGAATGCCTTGAGAATGTCATAGAATAGAAAATACTTGTTACTCAACACAAAATAAATGGTTGTGAAGCTCCGTGGATTATTAAAACAAACGGCAGCTCTGGCTAAGTTAATACTTCCAAAAAACAAAATACAGCAAGTATTAAAAACGTGACAGTCGATGCTGTTCTATATTCAATTGTTTAGTTGTCAAAACTTCTGAAAAAAAAGAAAAACATTTTTTAGCTCTGTGGACACATGCATTGCAGTTTCTACATGTTAAAACGTTTTAATAACCCCTATCTGGTACATTTTTGCTGTTTTCTTTAATTTTAGGTGATCGCAGATTTTCTGACTTCTTTCAAACAGGTAACTTGGTAATCTTCAGATGCGCTAAGTTTTCTCTTTGTTGTAGTTTATGTGAAACCTTTCGAATATTGCTAGTGACTAGTAAAAAGGTGTCTTACGATAAAGAATGGGGAGGACACGCGTAAAATAAAGGATGTCGGAGTAACATGACAAACAGACCCTACAGAAGTGTACACGATTTCTTTTTTTCGTTCTCTTGTGAATATAAATTACATTTTTATTAAAAAAGGGAAAAGAAACAATGGTTTAATTTTTTTCGTGCTGTAATGACGATGTGATAAATCTTTTTCAAAAATCTTTGGTGGCGAGTGGTCAGCGAGTGGATGTGGCAGGGTGAAATGGGGGTACATTTTTATGTACCTTATTGTGTTGTAGATGAATGCGCGCAGGGAGGGGGGGTTGGCAAGATGAATGGATCCGTTGCTTTGCAATTTAAATGGCGAAACAGCAGCCGCGGAGGAAAAAAGAAACGAGTTTAATTTACTTCGTCATAAATCCAAGACGTTTCAGGCGGCTCTGGAAATAACAAAACACGCTCGCTTTAAGAGCATCTTATTTCCTTTAGCAGCTGTGTTTCCTTCCATAATTAAGCAAATATCAAATAAGTAGCCAAATATCCTTTGCTATTTTTACTTTACATCCAAAAATACAACATTTTTTCTACTTTAGGTGACAGCTAGAGAAAACAATTCATTTCCTTATAGAAACAAATGAATTAGGCATAGTAAAGTGCGTTAACAAATGAACGCTATATACCAGCCTTTAAAACTCATACCGCTGCCATGGCATCGCGAGAAAAAGCTGACAATCGAAATGAACGTCCAAAGTATTTAACAAAAGTTAAAGTACGTTTTCGTCTGTCGCTTGTTTTCCAGTTGTAAGTAGACATTTCCTTAGCCAATGAAGAGGACGAGGTCGTCTATGTCTGGACCGTACTTAGCGAAGTGCGAGTCTGTGAAAGAGTTAAGTGCATTATCTATTGCTCGCTCGACTGATTAGTTAGTCGTGTGTTCTAGTTTCTCTGTATGGGACTTCCACAAACTTCGTGCTGCTTTAGCATTCACGTGTAAGTTGTAAGTTTGTGTCCTATATTTCCAACTTCTCTGCCACACACTTCCTGAAACTAGATATGTGCAAATCTTATTCAAAAGAAATAATTAGTTATAAATTTAAATCCCGATGAACTAATACTCTTCTCAAATTGGAAGTCTCGGCCAGGCAAAGAGAAAACCATTACAAACCCGTCACATAGAAACGCGCCTTTAAAGTTTTGAACATCGTTTAAAAGTACTGTGCTATCCGCAAACTATTAAACAGTCCATATTTTCAAAAATTCATTCATTTAGAGTTAGCTTGAGGTTGGAACTCCACAGATTTTCTACAAATATCTTTATGTAGCGGTTTTTATACAACAGTGGACTTGTTTTTATCTTACCATATTATGCTAACATAACTTTCTCTAATCTTCTACTAACACCTATTTCTCTATTTCCTTCAAGATAAACATTATCTTATTATAGTTACAAAGGAATACAGTAGACTAAGTGATAGTCGAATGTTTCAAAACTGGTTGTCCAGGTGACGACTTTGAAATTCCGTTCTTTTTGTATGTCCAAGAGATAAAAAAATGAAGGTACAAGGGAGTATGGGAATACAGTAGACTTTAAGTGATAGTCAAATGTTTTAAAACTGGTTGTCTATTGATGTCTTTGAAATTCCGTTCTCTTTGTATGTCCAAGAGATAAAAAATGAAGCTACAAGGGAATATGGGAATACAGTAGACTTTAAGTGATAGTCAAATGTTTTAAAACTGATTGTCTAGGTGACGTCTTTGTAATTCCGTTCTCTTTGTGTGTCTAAGAGATAAAGAATGAAGGTACAAGGGAATATGGGAATACAGTAGACTTTAAGTGATAGTCAAATGTTTTAAATGCCCGTCACGGTAGCGTAGGTGGTAGCGTGTCTGCCTCATGTTCAAGGGGTCCCGAGTTCGAATGTCGGTTAGGGTGAGTTACCTGGATAGGGCTTTTTCCTTGGTTTTCTCTTATTCTGATAGACGAATGTCAGGTAACTCTAAGCTCCATGAATCCCGGACTCATTTGAGTATCATTTCATTCATCGTCCGATATGTCTAACGCTGGAGGACGTAAATTGCATACTTTAAGCGATTTTACAACAATAAGGAATTTTATATTCAAGCATTCCAAGTATCCTTGTTAAGTTTGGCCTTTATTAAGAATTTTGAGTATATGCACCTGAAAATGGGATGAAGAAAATATTTATCCGAAGAATATTGCAGACTAGACTGGGAAAACCAGGGTAAACCAAGAAAAAATCTTGGCCGAGACTTCGTTTCCGACACTAAATCACGGAGTATTGTTGTACTAAACGAACTGCCATTGTTTCCTTGCGGTATTTTTTTCCTGCGTGCCGTCACTAAATTCTAAATTTCGCTCCGCTTTTCAGACGATCATGACCGCAGTACAAATTGAACAATTGTCCAGACAGACTTTCTGCCTGGCGCGGCTCATTCCTAGGTACACTTTCCCATTGTTGGCACGTCATGAATATTGCATGTCCATCGCGGACTTCCTGCACATCACACATGATTAGAGACATATTTCGCACATTTGAATACACACGTCACCAGTGCTCTTTCGTGCATGTCACCCCCGCCGCCGACAGGTGTACGCTTCGTGAGCGTTTTCAAGAAAATTCTCTCACTACGGACTAACCTTTACATGGAAACGTTTTTGAAAATGTTGTTACCCCCATTATTTTTACAATATATTTATGACAAATGACTGAATTATGTTGGTATAGCTGTTAAACTGTAGGAGAAAAACATATTACTATACAAAAATATATATCTTGTAAAGAAAAAAAAAGTATACCAAATACATACTTGTCTGCATTAACAATTTACAAGAAATTGACTGCTATTGGTCCACATTTAACAATACTTAACCGTTTGCTAAAATATGAAATCGTAATTCATATTTTTATCTCTCGGAAATGCAAAGAAAACCGAATTTCAAAGACGTCACCTAGACAACTAGTTTTAAAACATTTGACTATCACTTAAAGCCTACTGTATTCCCATATTCCCTTGTACCTTCATTTTTTATCTCTTGGATATACAAAGAAACGGAATTACAAATACGTCACCTAGACAACTAGTTTTAAAACATTTGACTATCACTTAAAGTCTATTGTATTCTCATATTCCCTTGTACCTTCATTTTTTATCTCTTGGATATACAAAGAGAACCGAATTTCAAAGACGTCACCTAGACAACCAGTTTTAAAACATTTGACTATCACTTAAAGTCTACTGTATTCCCATATTCGCTCCCCTCCGTAGCGTAGATGGTGGCATGTCTGCCTCACGTTCAAGAGGTCCCGAGTTAATATCTCGGTCAGGTTGAGTTACCTGGATACGCTTTTCCGGGGTTTTCCCTTATCCTGGTAGACGAATGTCGGGTAACTCTAAGCTCCATGGACCCCGGACTCATCTGAGCGTCATTTCACCCATTTCATTCATCGTCCGATACGACTTAACGTTGGAGGGACGTAACTGCACAAAATAGTTCCCATATTCCCTTGTATCTTTATTTTTTATCTCTTGGAAATACAAAGAGAACGGAATTTCAAAGACGTCACCTGCACAACCAGTTTTAAAACATTTGACTATCACTTAAAGTCTACTGTATTCCCATATTCCCTTGTAGCTTCATTTTTAATCTCTTGGATACACAAAGAGGACATAATTACAAAGACGTCACCTGGACAACCAGTTTTAAAACATTTGACTATCACTTAAAGTCTACTGTATTCCCATATTCACTTGTAGCTTCATTTTTAATCTCTTGGATACACAAAGAGGACATAATTACAAAGACGTCACCTGGACAACCAGTTTTAAAACATTTGACTATCACTTAAAGTCTACTGTATTCCCATATTCCCTTGTAGCTTCATTTTTGATCTCTTGGATACACAAAGAGGACATAATTACAAAGACGTCACCTGGACAACCAGTTTTAAAACATTTGACTATCACTTAAAATCTACTGTATTCCCATATTCCTTTGTACCTTCACGTTTTATCTCTTGGACATCCAATGAGAACGGAATTTCAAAGATGCTACGTAGAGAGCCAGTTTTACAACATTTGACTATCGCGTAAATTCTAAATATGCAGCTCTGTGGTGCTGATTTGCTCCTCTCGTAATCTTGGTGTTATTGTGTTGGAGAATTGGTTTGCGTTCACAACTGGGCACTGAACTGGAAGGTCAAGGTTCGATTAACGGCAGCGGTTATAAACACAATGCCCGGTTGTAGAGGTGTCCCCCGGGTGAGAACAGCAGAGCGTTAAAGCGCCTGTCACGCGCATGGCTGAATACGCAAGGGCCGCCGCCATTCTTTTGTTCGGGCGCCGCGTCGTTCAGCAGAGAGACGCAAACGTTTGCGTTACTCTCGGCTTGGTCAAGTGTTCTGACGTGCAATCTTCTTGCGTGCACTCACACGAGATTCTCGACTCGCTCTTATACACACTGTTTTAATTATAATTGCATATTTGTACGACATGAAGGCAAACGGGAAAAGGAAAAGAAAAAATGTGAAGACTTGCTGCGCATTGGAGCAATTTTGTGTCTGTATTTAAAGGAGAGGTGCAGGGTTCAACTATAATTAGCGTATTTGTTACCGGTTTACGGTTTCTATTTGCGTTGTGCTTTACTTTCCAATGATACCTTTATATGAAACATGGCACTAGTTTGGGAATTAATTGTTCTTTCACACTAGCCATGCGTAGGGCGCACTATGAAAGGGTAGAGCCAGACTGAAAAATTCAATGCCATAGCCGGGAATTGAGACATGGATCTCCTGGTCTCCGTCCAGCCGCTCTAACTCTTGAGCTACTATGTCCAACATGCCGACATGACATTAAATTCTCCAATTGATTCGTATGTTTCCCGGTAAACCACTAGGAGTTCTCATAAACACATGAGACAACTACCTTAATGGCGACTTACTATGCTGTAAGTACTTTAAGGTCCGGGTATGACATTAAATTCTCCAACTGACTCGTGCTTTTCCCGGTAAACCACAAGGAGTTGTCATAAACACATGAGACAACTACCTTAATGGCGACTTACTATGCTGTAAGTACTTTAAGGTCCGGGTATGACATTAAATTCTCCAACTGACTCGTGCTTTTCCCGGTAAACCACTAGGAGTTGTCATAAACACACGAGACAACTACCTTAATGGCGACTTACTATGCTGTAAGTACTTTAAGACCCGGGTATGACATTAAATTCTCCAACTGACTCGTGTTTTCCCGGTGTACCACTAGGAGTTCCCATAAACACATGAGACAACTGCCTTAATGGTGACTTACTATGCTGTAAGTACTTTAAGGCCCGGGCTTTGTAGTTAACCACTATTAGGTACAATTAATGGAAATTAATTGTTCTGTCACACTATTCGTGTGTAGGCTAAATTGTGGAAACGCAGAGTCAGACTGAAAAATTCAATGCCATAGCGGGGATTTGAGCCACGGATCTTGTAGTCTCCGTCCAGCCGCTCTAAACCATTGATCTACTATAGCCAACTTGCCAAGATGACATTACATTCTCAGTTACGGGTCAGTTAGGGAATTTAATGTCATGTTGGCACGTTGGCTATAGTAGCACAATTGTTTAGAGCGGCTGGACGGAGACCAGAAGACCCATGGCATTGAATTTTTCTGTCTGGCTCTACCCTTTCATAGTGCGTCCTACACACGGCTAGTGTGAAAGAAGCCCGCCTCGGTAGCGTGGTGGTAGCATGTCTGCCTCACGTTCAAGATGTCTCGAGTTCGAATCTCGGTCAGGGCGAGTTACCTAGATAAGGTTTTTCCGGGGGTTTCCCTTATCCTGAAAGATGAATGTCGGGTAACTCTAAGCCCTATGGACCCGGGGCTCATTTGAGCGTCATTTCACCCATTGCACTCATCGTCCGATATGACAACGTTGGAGGACGTAAATCACAAAAAAGTGTGAAAGAACGATTGATTTCCATTAATTGACCTAATAGTGGTCCGAACTATAAAGCCCGGGCCTTAAAGTACTTACAGCATAGTAAGTCGTTATTGAGGTAGTTGTCTCATGTGCTTATGAGAACTCCTAGTGGTTTACCGAGGAAACACGAGCCAGTTGGTGAATTTAATGTCATACTGGCATATTGGACATAGTAGCTCAATGGTTTAGAGCGGCTGGAGGGAGACCAGAAGATCCGTGGTTCAAATCCCGGCTATGGCATTGAATTTTTCAGTCTAGCTCTACACTTTCATAGCACTAGTTTGTCTACAACGGCCATTGGAACGTAACTGGACTACACTAAGAAGGGGATTAAGCACTGCGAACAGTCTTGGTCAATTGTACCTATGCCCCCAAGTTTAGCTTCTTTTGGAGGAAGGATGAGGCGAGAGGCGACGGGGGTGGCCGTCCATAGGAGCCACGACAGTGCAGAGGGTAGGGCGAAACAGGCAGCCCATTCGACTGGCCCGGAGACGGGTGGCCGTCCAGACGAGAGAGGTTGTGAAATACTAATGGAGATGAAAGGGAGGGACAAATGTTCAACCAAGGTCTACCCCAGAGTCCAAAGACTCCGTCCTCTACATACCCGGGAGCAATAGACACGTCCGAGGCTTTTTCCTTGTGACAATACTTTGAATCTAAAAAGCCTTCCCATTCAAGACGGATGGGAGTGGATACGCCACTTACGTGCGTCAACCCCGCTGGGAAGACTACCGAAAACCTCGGTGGGCCGCCTTCTACTAGCTCTGCAGGCTAGTACCCGGGACTTCTTAGGCAACCGCCTACCCCCTCTGGGTGGCCGAAGCCTGGCCGGAGGTATACGATCTCCCACGGTGTTGGGAACACAGTGCCCCCTCGAGTCAATCCAATCCGAACAACTCTCATACGGGAAGGGCTCGGCAGTTCGGCCCGAGGTTCCTCTAGTAATGTAAGAGGTGCCACGAGTGCTAAGGAAGGGACAGGAGATTCGGAATTGTAATTAACCCACCCAGCATCCACCTGGTGACCCAAGAACATCCCCGAAAGAACCCATGGGTCAGTAGCTCGACCGCGGGAATCGAACACGGACCTTGGAAATTCGGGCCACAGACGAAAATGCCTGATCCTGCCCTCTCTGTCCGCATCGACTATAATTTATCACGTCAGGATAACTAAACTGCTAGGGTATGCCAGTCCATTTTCTTATTCCTGTGCAATTATCTCTCTTTTATACTTTCTTTACTCTACCCGGCAGTTTCACATTGAAATGTTACCCAAAACTATGTTTTTGGACACCTTAGACACGCCCCAAAATTGTAAAAGCGAAGCGTGCATTTGTGTCTCGATTTAAACTGCAATTTATAATCAAAAATGCACTCGAAATCCCACCTTTGGTCTATCATCAAAGAACCTTATAAAGCCAAACAAAATTGTAACGCATTCTTTCCATATCGCCATAGAAACGGATTTCTACTGCGTCTGTGGAAGAGACGAAACAATAGAACGCCTACCTTTTAATTCCCTTACTAAATGTGCAAGAGATGCCTTTCTAAACCATTTGAGTATAGATTTTAGCAAAACAAATTCACAACATTCTTCTCCAAGCTATTTGAAAGCTATTTTATAAAATTTTCTCTGAATTCCTCGAACATTATATCCCAATACTATTTTCATGCCTTCTTATTTTATAAAACATTGACCCTAAATGAATTAAAAACAAAATTCCTCCACCGCAAACTACAAAATATTTTTAGTTTCTCAAAATTTGCTCTAACGATATTTAAAGCATCATCAACATCATCATCGTCATCATCATGATAGATGAAAATCAAAAGCATCCATACCCTCAAAGTTTTTCATTTCTCTGTAAAACCTAGTTAACTTTTTTAAATAAAAATTTAATATTTTTGCATGACATTTTCAAAACAGTTTCAAAGGCAAAAAATAATTTTTCTTGGCCCAGAAAATTTGTGACTTTCAATGTTAAATAGCCGTAATACGTCCTGTCATTAATTTACTAGTTGCAGTGCAAGTAACGTCCGTTTTTTCGGGCCCCAATAAACCCTGGTATACAACTGTATGCTGAATACGTAAGCGAAGCTTTAATTTCCGAACATAAATTACCGGCTAGACTTTATTGCTGTACCAGTTTCACATCTTAACGATCCCGCTTTTCTTTTATGGCAATTTAGATCTGTAATTCAGATGAGTGACCTCTTGGGATTTGGCATTGTTAATTTCTGGCTCCTTGCAAGAAATAGAACTGCCCTTACGGAATAGGATAGGAACGAGTTTTACTAAGTATTTATATGAAATGCACATATTAAATTTTCTAGGAATGTCTTCACATGCCCTGTTCATTCTGGCAAGCTTTCTGCAACTACTACGTTGCTTCTCATACAAACAGAACGGACAGTCAAAGACGTCTTCACCTAGGCAACTAGTTTTAAAACATTTGACTATCACTTAAAGTCTACTGTATTCCCATATTCCCTTGTATCTTCATTTTTTATACCTTGTAGATACAAAGAGAACGGAATTTCAAAGACATCAACTAGACAACCAGTTTTAAAACATTTGACTATCATTTAAAGTCTACTGTATTCCCATTCTCCCTTGTATCTTCATTTCTATCTCTTGGACGTACAAAGAGATCGGAATTTCAAAGACGTCAGCTAGACAACCAGTTTTGAAACATTTGACTATCACTTAAAGTCTACTGTATTCTCATATTCCCTTTTACCTTCATTTTTTATCTCTTGGACATACAAAGAGAACGGAATTTCAAAGACACCAACTAGACAACCAGTTTTAAAACATTTGACTATCACTTAAAGTCTACTGTATTCCCATATTCGCTTCTACCTTCATTTTTATCTCTTGGACGTACAAAGAGATCGGAATTTCAAAGACGTCAGCTAGACAACCAGTTTTGAAACATTTGACTATCACTTAAACTCTACTGTATTCCCATATTCCCTTGTACCTTCATTTTTATCTCTTGGACGTACAAAGAGATCGGAATTTCAAAGAGGTCAGCTAGAGAACCAGTTTTAAAACATTTGACTATCACTTAAAGTCTACTGTATTCCCATATTCCCTTGTACATTCATTTTTTATCTCTTGGACATACAAAGAGAACGGAATTACAAAGACGTCACGTAGACAACCAGTTTTAAAATATTTGATTATCACTTAAAGTCTACTGTATTCCCATATTCCCTTCTACCTTCATTTTTATCTCTTGGACGTACAAAGAGATCGGAATTTCAAAGACGTCAGCTAGACAACCAGTTTTAAAACATTTGACTATCACTTAAAGTCTACTGTATTTCCATATTCCCTTGTAATTTCATTTTTTATCTGTTGGACATACAAAGAGATCGGAATTTCAAAGACGTCAGCTAGACAACTAGTTTAGTTTTAAAACATTTGACTATCACTTAAAGTCTACTGTATTCGCATATTCCCTTGTACCTTCATTTTTTATATCTTGGACGTACAGAGAGAACGGAATTACAAAGACGTCAGCTAGACAACCAGTTTTAAAACATTTGACTATCACTTAAACTCTACTGTATTCGCATATTCCCTTGTACCTTCATTTTTTGTATCTTGTACTTACAAAGAGAAGGAATTTCAAAAACATCACCTAGACAACCAGTTTTAAAATATTTGACTATCACTTAAAGTCTACTGTATTCCCATATTGCCTTCTACCTTCATTTTTCATCTCTTGTGCTTACAAAGAGCACGGAATTTCAAAGACGTCACCTAGACGAACAGTTTTAAAACATTTGACTATCACTTAAAGTCTACATTTTGTATTCTGTAGTTACAAACCTCGAAGGTCATGGTCAAACTGCAGTTCGGAAGCGATTTCCATGTACGGTCGACTCGTACCATGCTAAAAAATACAATACAATGCAAATACAGCCGCTGTGAAACAGAGCCATGTGTTTCTTCCATTTTTTGGAATTCTGAATAATTTTCCCCGCGCAAACCAAGAGTAAAAAACTGGTGGAAGAATCTGATATGTTGAACTCGTATGACTGTCTGCTCTTGTACAAACTGAACACACATATTTAGGTATAGACATATGCACGCCCAGATATTCGGTAAAAACCTCTTGATTCGTATTAATCTGTAAGGTTTTTGCCTACCGTTTACGAAATTTTTTAGTTGTTGTTTGTATTTTGAAGCACTTTAATAGCCTCAAGTAAAAAATCGGCATTCGTTTTTTTCTCTCTTGGGCATTGAAAGAGAAATGAATGCCATAGCCGTCGCCTAGCAACCACCTTTGAGTATCAGAGGAACAGATGAACACAGTCTGTATTAAACGCTGTATCGAAAGGCTTAGAGGGATAAATTTTTGTTGCTTAATTAGTAACAATTATTATTTTTGTGCTCGTTTGTTCTCATTATTAAAAGGAGGATAGCTCATCCGTTATTTTCAGTTGCTGAGCTCCTAATTACATCCAGGTTATTTTCCGCGATTTATGTTACGCAAGTTGAGGGAAAAAATCCTGTAGCAATTAATTAAAGTTAAAGAGGAATTACAATCTCAGCTACTGCATTTGGAAACTCCAGGATAGCTCATTATGTGAACATAACAGCAAAAGCCGTTGGTGGATGATTTGGTTAAACACATGGGGAACCCTGCAGCTCACCCCTAAAGTTCGATGTGCACATATTAGCTAAAATATTCTTACAGAGCCCTCGGAAATGCAGGTAAACAACTTAAATGAAAATAATACAATTCTGTAGGTGTGGTGGTAGCCACGATGAATGTCTGCTAACTCGAAGCTCTATGTATCCTGTACTTATTTGAACATCATTTCATTCATCGTCCGATATGACTTAACGTTGGAGGTTTTCTCTTATCCTGAAAGATGAATGTCTGATAACTCTAAGCTCTATGTACCCTGTACTCATTTGAACATAATTTCATTCATCGTCCGATATGAAGTAACGTTGGAGGTTTTCTCTTATCCTGAAAGATGAATGTCTGGTAACTCTAAGCTCTATGTACCCTGTACTTATTTGAACATAATTTCATTCATTGTTCGATATGACTTAACGTTGGAGGTTTTCTCTTATCCTGAAAGATGAATGTCTGATAACTCTAAGCTCTATGTACTCTGTACTTATTTGAACATCATTTCATTCATCGTACGATATGACTTAACGTTGGAGGTTTTCCCTTATCCTGAAAGATGAATGTCTGTTAACTCTAAGCTCTATGTACCCTGTACTTATTTGAATATCATTTCATTCATCGTCCGATATGACTTAACGTTGGAGGTTTTCTCTTTTCCTGAAAGATGAATGTCTGGTAACTCTAAGCTCTATGTACCCTGTACTTATTTGAACATCATTTCATTCATCGTACGATATGACTTAACGATAGAGGTTTTCCCTTATCCTGAAAGATGAATGTCTGGTAACTCTAAGCTCTATGTACCCTGTACTTATTTGAACATCATTTCATTCATCGTCCTATATAACGTTGGAGGTTTTCTCTTATCCTGAAAGATGAATGTCTGATAACTCTAAGCTCTATGTACCCTGTACTTATTTGAACATCATTTCATTCATCGTCCGATATGACTTAACGTTGGAGGTTTTCTCTTATCCTGAAAGATGAATGTCTGATAACTCTAAGCTCTATGTACCCTGTACTTATTTGAACATCATTTCATTCATCGTACGATATGACTTAACGATAGAGGTTTTCCCTTATCCTGAAAGATGAATGTCTGGTAACGCTAAGCTCTATGTACCCTGTACTTATTTGAACATCATTTCATTCATCGTCCGATATGACTTAACGTTGGAGGTTTTCTCTTATCCTGAAAGACGAATGTCTGGTAACTCTAAGCTCTATGTACCCTGTACTTATTTGAACATCATTTCATTTATCGTCCGATATGACTTAACGTTGGAGGTTTTCTCTTATCCTGAAAGATGAATGTCTGGTAACTCTAAGCTCTATGTACCCTGTACTTATTTGAACATCATTTCATTTATCGTCCGATATGACTTAACGTTGGAGGTTTTCTCTTATCCTGAAAGACGAATGTCTGGTAACTCTAAGCTCTATGTACCCTGTACTTATTTGAACATCATTTCATTCATCGTCCGATATGACTTAACGTTGGAGGTTTTCTCTTATCCTGAAAGATGAATGTCTGGCAACTGTAAGCTCTATGCACCCTGTACTCATTTGCGTATCATCATCCGAGCGTTGGAGGACTACTATATATCGACGGAAAATGTAAAGAAAAACAGTTTAATTTTTTAAATGAGCTCGTGAAATATAATTGCACTAAAACTCGGTAAATTCTTCTTAATTTCGGGGCAAAATTTTCTCCCGTTAGTCCTGCTGACATTTTCCGTTACTTGAGGGACCGGCCGCTTTCTTATTCCCTGGACCTCCGTGGAGGTCGCGATGTCGTGTTCACACATTGACGCGAGGCGACACATAAACATGGCTGAAAGTACCAATTCAAGCCCCGAATCCCAGTCATCCATCAGCTGTCTGTAAATTACGAGCACGCGTCGAAGAAGGCGTCGCGACATTCGTTATTATGGAGTGAAACACGAGATAAATCTCTGCAAACGGTCTACGGCCTGCGTTTCCATCACTTTCACCAACGATCGAAATAACAGGGAAATTACCCCATATTTCCAGGAAAATCTCTGTATTCTATTTTAACACTAGGTTGTTGAACGGGCAGAGAAATCCTTGTGAATGGGGGAGCAAGGCCATCAATCCTCACTTGATTCACTGCATCTGCAGAGTTGATACGAAATGTCACAGTTTGCACTGTTTATAATGTCATTTGATGCGCATATGTTTAACGATGTGTGTGTATTTGTCCGCATGACTGCGCTTTGTAAACACTACAGGTGACATACGCTTTAATTTGAGCACACAAAACGTAGCAGAAGACTGCCCAGCTTGGGAGTTCACAAACTACACTTACAAACACTTGCCTGCCTCATATTAATTCATATAAACGCTATAGTTTCACTATACGGAATATGGAAATACAGTAGACTTCAAGTGATAGTCAAATGTTTCAAAACTGGTTGTCTGGGCGACGTCTTTGAAATTCCGTTCTCTTTGTATGTCCAAGAGATGAAAAATGAAGTTACAAGGAAATATGGGAATACAGTAGACGTTAAGTGATAGTCAAATGTTTTAAAACTGGTTGTCTAGGTGACGTCTTTGAAATTCCGTTCTCTTTGTATGTCCAAGAGATGAAAAATGAAGTTACAAGGAAATATGGGAATACAGTAGACTTTCAGTGATAGTCAAATGTTTTAAAACTGGTTGTCTAGATGACGTCTTTGTAATTCCGTTCTCTTTGTATGTCCAAGAGATAACAAATGAAGGTACAAGGGAATATGGGAATACAGTAGACTTCAAATGATAGTCAAATGTTTCAAAACTGGTTGTCTGGGCGACGTCTTTGTAATTCCGTTCTCTTTGTATGTCCAAGAGATAACAAATGAAGGTACAAGGGAATATGGGAATACAGTAGACTTCAAGTGATAGTCAAAAGTTTCAAAACTGGTTGTCTGGGCGACGTCTTTGTAATTCCGTTCTCTTTGTATGTCCAAGAGATAACAAATGAAGGTACAAGGGAATATGGGAATACAGTAGACTTTAAGTGATAGTCAAATGTTTTAAAACTGGTTGTCTAGGTGACGTCTTTGTAATTCCGTTCGCTTTGTACGTCCAAGAGTTGAAAAATGAAGGCAGTTGTTTCTGTGCACGTTTCAGGTACGCAAGCGCGTTCCAGGAAAGCACCGATTTACCTAAACACTCTCAGAACTGCAATCACAGTGCTTTGTGACAAATACAGGAATCAGCGATATTGAAAAGCCTTAAGTTGACATGGACTTCTCTCCACAACGTCGCTTATATTTATCTAGCCTCATTAATCTAAGCATAGTGCTTCTTCGCCCGGCTTCTTAAAGCCCGACTTTAGAGTTCGGACCACTATTAGGTGGAAATTAATATTAGAAGGGGTAGAGCGAGACTGAAAAATTCAATGTCATAGTTGGGATTTGAACGACGGATCTTATGGTCTCCGTCCAGCCGCTCTAACCTTTTGAACCGTAGTTCAAATCCCGGCTATGGCATTGAATTTTTCAGTCTGGCTCTACTCTTTCAATATTATATATGGGTCGAATGATTACATTTTAAAATTAAGTTTCTTAGTAAATAAAACAATTATTGCTACCAAATATAAAATAAATTCAAAATTCATCAGGTCATTTTCAATTTTATAATACATATATTTCCGCCAAACTTTGAAACATATTGTTTCAAACGGGACGTAGTTGACTTCTTTTGTTTCGGCATTTCAATTCCACAACACAACAAAATTACACACCTTACAAACTATTCTTCTTACTGCGACACTTCTTGCTCCTGAAGCCCTTACTGAAGCAATCAACACGTATTTCATGATGTAATCGGCGATTCCTTGAACTGATGCGTCAATAATTCACCAGCACTATTAGGACGCTGACATGTGCTAATTACATGTTTACCACACTTACAAAGTCACTATTTCATAAAAGATTATAACATAAATGAACATTTAATCAGATCATTTTTTTTTTAAAAAAAGTCAAAAAGCCCATGGGTCAGGGTCGGCCACGGGAATGGAACCCGTGGCTCCCGAATGCGGGCTGCAGATAAAAATGCCCAATAAATTAGTGAAAGAGAAAGAAAATTACCGGAAAATGCATCTATAATATGTTTCAAATGGGAAGAGCTCTGGAGTCCAGCTAATCAGATGCCGTATCACACTCAGCTCCCTCAATCACGAAGAGGCGCCCACACGAGGGAGACTGTTGGCTCGGGACCCCGGGTGCGCCAAACCCGTACCTACCGAAATAGGCCCCGGGGGGGCCCTGAGGCAGACACGCTACCATCTACGCTACCGAGGCGGCAATAATGATATTCATACAGTGCTTACGTCGCGATTTATTGTTATAATAGAGGTAATAGTGGTTTATTTATTTGTATTAGAACTATTTGAGCTAAAGATATGGAGTTTTCTTGGTTATGTTAGATACATTACTCTCTACCTTCCATATGAATCAATTTTGGCAAAATCTGAATTTTTGTCTTAGCGCGAATAGTATTTCATACAGATTGATTTAGCTGGCGTTCGTCACACACCACTTAGGGGAATGCCATACTACAACACCGCAGGACTCCGATTGGTTGCTCTCCTAGTAGCGCTCAAGGACAAACACCTTCCCATTTGGAACATATAATAAAAAATGCATTTTGATGTCCTATAAAAACCATATATATCTAACGTATTTGTTCCAGAATGCACTTATTTTCCAATAAGCATCGTCTGTGACTACTCAGAAAAAAAGATGACTTTTCATCAAAATCCGGGCCCTAATGATATCATAAACTTCCCTTAGCAAAATCATATATTTTGAGAAACGGGTTCTTAATGAACTACCCTCGTGAAAATTAAATTTTTGGAAGCTTTGGTCGGTGTGTTAGATTTATTTACAACAATACCTAGGAAATATAACAAAGAAGTAAGTGAGGAGCTCCTACAATGTTACGTTGCTAGGCGCCCAAGTCGGTCAGCTTTCCAGATTGCAATAGTCGCCTTAATAATTGACGTGAAGGAATCTCTCAGGTCGAGCGGGTCAATTGGTCTAAATCCAGGGCGGTCACGTACCGCCAGGTCATCTTTATTTGTCAGTCTGTTTGATTTTCAACCCGATGCTTGACCTGCAGGAATTAAATTGGAGAATCTCCATTTTGGGTCGTCCATTTACCAATAACTCAGTAGTCTATGAACCATCGATCGTGTGCAAATGTAGAACTTTTAAGCCGCAACATCTACTATGTTTATTTTTTGTGCAAGTAGCCAATTCCGAATTATTCTAGTTACTGTTTTAATTATTGAATATGTAATATTGTATTTTCACAAATAGGGAGGAATTCTTTTTTACGTTCTCCACATAAATAAATCTACGAAGTACTGTATTCCATCTAAATATGCCATGCGTAAATCAAGAAGGAAAGGTTCTCCCTTTCTATGCATCTATATATACCAATAAACCAAAATCTGAATTCTCAAATATCAAAACTCGTATTTCGAGTTTATTCCTCGAGTTTATTTCACGTGACCTTCTCTATTCTTGTACAACTTATATTTCAAAATAAACGCTGTCTTTATGTAGTTATAAGGAAATACAGTAGACTTTAAGTGATAGTCAATTGTTTTAAAACTGGTTGTCTAGGTGACGTCTTTGAAATTACGTTCTCTTTGTATGTCCAAGAGATAAAAAATGAAATACAAGGGAATACGGGAATATAGTAGACATTAAGTGATAGTCAATTGTTTTAAAACTGGTTGTCTAGGTGACGCCTTTGAAATTCCGTTCTCATTGTTTGTCCTACCCGGGAGTGCTCTACCTGGGAACATAGGTATGATTGACCAAGCTTAGACCTTAGTGCTGTACCCCGTCCTTAGTGTAGTCGAGTCCAGATGCGTAAATCTACCGGCCTAAGCTAATACTTTTCTTAAAATACCTTTCTTGGGCCCAGGGGTTCTCAAAATAGGCACCTTATCCGTTGTTTACATTACATATTATGCTGTAATGCAAATTTATCTACCTGCTGTCTATGTACAGTGTATACAACGTAAAGTTAATTATTCAAACAAATCCCCTTTACAAAATTTAGATTTTGTCAAACATGGCCGGAACAATTACATACGTTCAATGGTTCTGCCAGCGGCTAGCAGTTTACAATGACGTAATTTCGTGGAGTATCCAATATAAGAATAACCAAAACATTAATGTATTTAAATAAAACACAAATTCAGTTCGCCGCTGGAAACGAAAGTTAATTAATATATAATAAATATTTGTGTTTCATTGCCCTAGAGAACTCTACATGTTTACAGCAGCTACCCCTGTCGCATTATCATAATTCAAAAGTCAGTTAAAAGTTGGTCTCCTAGGTGACGGCTCGGTAAGACCAAGAGATAAAAAAACGAATAACGCATTCCTTATTCCAAAATCCTTAAGTGAACGTCATATGTTTCGAATCTGTTTTTTAGGTGACGCCTTTGACATCTTGTTCTCTCTGTAAAAATTAAAACTAATGTATCGATCACAAAGTGGTGGTGTTACAGTTTTATTAGTTACGTAAAATTACACTCAGATTGAAGAGGACTTCAGAGGGTGTCTTCAGAAATTTCAAGATATATACGTCTGATAAAAAGGTAACGGAATTTTTTTCGTTTAACAATCTTTTATTAATCAACTGTCAGATATAATACACTTTGTGTTCAAAACGGCGTGGTACTCGGTAATAGATACATGACAATGCACCGGTTTGACAAACAAACATCGAGTCGAACCTTTCTTGTGGTGATTTTACACAACCTTTTATTTACTTGTCAGTAATTGATGTCGAATCTCTTTGAAATGTTTGTAAGCTATTTTACTGTCATAGTGGTTTCACGTGGTGCTGCACTTTATTACATTTTACAAGTAAGATTTATTCTCAACGAAATAAAAGTTCGACGAGTACCGAAAGTACCGCTCCGTTATATACTTATACACAGAAAAATATGAAAGAAAAGATCTTTGTAATGAATCGTGTGGCAGATGTTTTTATGATAACGTGAACATTGCATCTGTTTCCGCTTTCAACTTCTGGTAAAAGGCGAGGTAAATGGGGACACCTCGCGGCGAATACTCCATTCAATAGTACTTATAATCTCAAATAACAAAATTTAAAGATTATTCTATATTTAATTGGCATATAAAAGATTTCATTGAGTATAGAAAATCACCAGCTAATTAAAGTGTAGACAAATGCCTCTGCACTGACTCTGTGTTTACTTTGAAGTGGCAACCGATATTCATTTTTCTTCTCTCGTCATTTGTCTTCCGAGCAACTTGCTGATTAAACAGTTGACGATCGGATCGACCTGCTGCGTGTATTAAAGCATTTCTCGAAGATTTTCGTTAAATTTGTGATGATTTTGAGATATGGTGTAGTTCTGAAACGTACCAGTTCAACCAGATACCGTTTTGTTAACTTCTAATTTATTATTATGGTATTAATTATCCTAGAACAGCGTTAACGTTTTAAAAGTATGTACACAGGTCGCTTGAACAGTTTCGTTACTTCTCGCAGCGTAATCGGAAGTGTACGTTTTGTGTAAAATGTGTTTGAAATCAGTGCAATATGGAAGTGTTCTGAGCCATAAATTATAAATTAATGAAAATGTGAAGATTTTGGAGGTAAATGAACATCATGGAAGGTTATACTGGAGCAGACAGCGTTCAACTCACGTGCCTCGTTCACAGGTAAGGGTCAAATACAGATTTGGGAGTTGTTACGGCCTGAGGCCAAGAACAAATGGAATAAATTACAATTTTGTACGTAAATGAATACGGCAAGTAGACTTTAGTGATAGTCAAATGTTTTAAAACTGGTTGTCTAAGTGACGTCTTTGTAATTCCGTTCTCTTTGTATGTCCAAGAGATAAAAAATGAAGGTACAAGGGAATATGGGAATACAGTTGACTTTAAGTGACAGTCAAATGTTTTAAAACTGGTTGTCTAGGTGACGTCTTTGTAATTTTGTTTTCTTTGTATGTCCAATAGATATGATATAAAAAATGGCTTTACGTTTCAGAAATTTATAAGCCTCCAAAATTCAGACAAATAAGAAGGAATATCTAAGGAATGGCTCACAAAAGATATAAAAACGTGTTTGACATAAGTTGTATATTTTAACAGGTCTAATTTTTATTTACTAGTATTTTGTCTATCTCTTACAGTTAACCAATTATATAAATGTCATTCAGAATGAGCAGGACTTCGGAGGACATTGCCAGAAAGTTCAAATACTTTGTTTGCCGTGAAAATATCTTAAACATGTATTTAAATTAACATTTTAGATTCTTTTTGAGGAAATATAAATTTTCGAAAAATGTCCATCTAAAGTGAAAAGATTTTTATGGATATCTTCGTGTGGTATCCTTGAAAACGCTGAAATATTTCAGTTAATGAATTGATCGCAATACATTTTTGTAAAATATATTGTTGTATAAACGCTTTTGTTTAACCATTTTTCCGCCTGGCATGCAAGGCCGGCGCTCTAGCAACCAGCCCTTAAAAAGCATTTGACTGTCACTTGGACTGAGTACCTGTGCAAAGTAGCGTTGCGATTCTTCATGGCTTGTAACTCTTGGACAAACGTTATGACCAGTGGTGACATCTTTGATGATAGGGAGCAGGTGTGCCGTGCTGAACTATTTGCTGGTCCAGTGGTCGACGCTCACGCGTGACGACCCACTTTGAGAAGAGATGCGCACAATAATGCAATTTAGTAATTCCCAGTTTGAGGTCGGGCACGATTTAATGCCTCGCAGCTTCGAAACATACCTTTGTTGTGAATCACGGGGTCGTGTCTGTGTGAGAGGCACTTTACGGAGGGAGTGATGACGAGGGAGTAAGGGGAGGCGACGGTAGAGAGCAGGTCTGTACTGATCCAGCGAATTTCCCGTACTTGAGTCCCAGGATTCGTCATTTAACTTTTATTATTTCAGTTACTTGATAGAAATTAATCATTTCTTCACACTAGTCGTATATAGGCTAAGGTTTTGGATAGGATCAACTTGAAAAATTGAATGCCACGGCCGGGATTTGAACCACGATCTCCCGGTTTCCGTCCAGTCGCTCCTACCCTTTGAGCTAACATGTACTAACAAAGTATTGTCAGTCACCACAAACGGTATATCTCGAATACGCGAACCCCTAGTGGTTTAGCAGGAAAATACATGAGTTAATTTGAGAATTTAATGTCATGACCACAAGTTGGGCATGGTCCCTGTGTAATAAAATAGCCTATGTATTTGTACAGTACTACAAACTAGTCGGCAATAAAAAGGCAGTGAGCTTCTGCTGTCTAAGTTTAGTGTATCACTTATCTCACATCCGCTTTAACATTAGACGTTCATTGCTCT
Organism: Mantis religiosa; assembly: GCA_030765055.1. Lineage (NCBI taxonomy): Eukaryota > Metazoa > Arthropoda > Insecta > Mantodea > Mantidae > Mantis > Mantis religiosa. The sequence goes on along the minus strand of CM060958.1, from coordinate 142,909,510 downwards.
TCACTCTCGAAATAAAACATAAATTTCTCTATGTTTGTTACTGTTTGTGTTTGGGTCATAACAGCAGTGAGCTTCTGCTGTCTCAGTTTAGTGTATCACTTATCTCACATCCGCTTTAACATTAAAAGTTCATTTGTCTTGACTCTTGAAATAAAACATCAATTTCTCTATGTTTGTTACTACTTGTGTGTGGGTCATAACAGCAGTGAGCTTCTGTTGTCTTAGTTTAGTGTATCGCTTATCTCGTACCCGCTTTAACATTAGAAGTTCATTTGTCTTGACTCTCGATGTAAAACATCAATTTCTCTATGTTTGTTACTGCTTGTATGTGGGTCATAGCAGCAGTGAGCTTCTGCTGTCTCAGTTTAGTGTATCACTTATCTCACATCCGCTTTAACATTAGAAGTTCATTTGTCCTGACTCTCGAAATACAACATCAATTTCTCTATGTTTGTTACTGCTTGTGTGTGGGTCATAGCAGCAGTGAGCTTCTGCTGTCTAAGTTTAGTGTATCACTTACCTCACATCCGCTTTAACAGTAGAAGTTCATTTGTCTTGACTCTCGAAGTAAAACATCAATTTCTCTATGTTTGTTACTGCTTGTGTGTGGGTCATAACAGCAGTGAGCTTCTGCTGTCTCAGTTTAGTGTATCACTTCTCTCAAATCTGCTTTAACATTAGAAGTTCATTTGTCTTGACTCTCGAAGTAAAACATCAATTTCTCTATGTTTGTTACTGCTTGTATGTGGGTCATAGCAGCAGTGAGCTTCTGTTGTCTCAGTTTAGTGTATCACTTATCTCACATCAGCTTTAACATTAGAAGTTCATTTGTCTTGACTCTCGAAATAAAACACCAATTTCTCTATGTTTGTTACTGCTTGTATGTGGGTCATAGCAGCAGTGAGCTTCTGCTGTCTAAGTTTAGTGTATCACTTATCTCACATCCGCTTTAACAGTAGAAGTTCATTTGACTTGACTCTCGAAATAAAACACCAATTTCTCTATGTTTGTTACTGCTTGTATGTGGGTCATAGCAGCAGTGAGCTTCTGCTGTCTAAGTTTAGTGTATCACTTATCTCACATCCGCTTTAACAGTAGAAGTTCATTTGACTTGACTCTCGAAATAAAACATCAATTGCTCTATGTTTGTTACTGCTTGTATGTGGGTCATAGCAGCAGTGAGCTTCTGCTGTCTCAGTTTAGTGTATCACTTATCTCACATCCGCTTTAACATTAGAAGTTCATTTGTCCTGACTCTCGAAATACAACATCAATTTCTCTATGTTTGTTACTGCTTGTGTGTGGGTCATAGCAGCAGTGAGCTTCTGCTGTCTAAGTTTAGTGTATCACTTACCTCACATCCGCTTTAACAGTAGAAGTTCATTTGTCTTGACTCTCGAAGTAAAACATCAATTTCTCTATGTTTGTTACTGCTTGTGTGTGGGTCATAACAGCAGTGAGCTTCTGCTGTCTCAGTTTAGTGTATCACTTCTCTCAAATCTGCTTTAACATTAGAAGTTCATTTGTCTTGACTCTCGAAGTAAAACATCAATTTCTCTATGTTTGTTACTGCTTGTATGTGGGTCATAGCAGCAGTGAGCTTCTGTTGTCTCAGTTTAGTGTATCACTTATCTCACATCAGCTTTAACATTAGAAGTTCATTTGTCTTGACTCTCGAAATAAAACACCAATTTCTCTATGTTTGTTACTGCTTGTATGTGGGTCATAGCAGCAGTGAGCTTCTGCTGTCTAAGTTTAGTGTATCACTTATCTCACATCCGCTTTAACAGTAGAAGTTCATTTGACTTGACTCTCGAAATAAAACACCAATTTCTCTATGTTTGTTACTGCTTGTATGTGGGTCATAGCAGCAGTGAGCTTCTGCTGTCTAAGTTTAGTGTATCACTTATCTCACATCCGCTTTAACAGTAGAAGTTCATTTGACTTGACTCTCGAAATAAAACATCAATTGCTCTATGATTGTTACTGCTTGTGTGTGGGTCATAACAGCAGTGAGCTTCTGTTGTCTCAGTTTAGTATATCACTTATCTCACATCCCCTTTAACATTAGAAGTTCATTTGTCCTGACTCTCGAAATAAAACACCAATTTCTCTATGTTTGTTACTGCTTGTATGTGGGTCATAGCAGCAGTGAGCTTCTGCTGTCTAAGTTTAGTGTATCACTTATCTCACATCCGCTTTAACAGTAGAAGTTCATTTGACTTGACTCTCGAAATAAAACATCAATTGCTCTATGATTGTTACTGCTTGTGTGTGGGTTATAACCACAACTGGTTCATCAAAATTGTCTCAATCTGAATACTCTTCATTTGCATTTTCAGTAACACTGCATGACGCAATAATGCCTTCCTCTGTGATCAGTGTATGACCTCCGTCATTGTCAATGTCTTCATCAACATCACAACCGCCCTGTTCCTCGACGTAGCACATGCCTGTGATAAAGTTTGGCATGAGGGGTTAATCTTCAAACTGTATAGCATTGGACTTCCACAGTATCTGCTCACTACCATTTGTAGTTTTCTATCAGATCGCACATTTACTGTTCGCATTGGTGGCATGGGGTCATCTCAGCGCCATATTACAGCAGGAGTTCCTCAGGGATCCATATTGGCGCCAATCTTATTTAGTATCTATACCTATGATCTCCCTGACTTGGCCCCTACCTCCATAGCCTTATACGCTGATGATACTGTTTTATATCATTCCGGCACAGATCTCCCTACCACTATTCACACGCTACAAACCTCTCTTGACTGCCTCGTTGAATGGTTCGATACTTGGCGCATACGTCTAAACACTCAAAAGACCGCAGCTAAGATTTTTAGCTTACGTCGCATCTCCAACTCTCCCGAATTGCATATTAAGCATGAATCAATCCCCTGGCTACCTCCTACCACCTCCGTCAAATACCTTGGAGTAATGCTGGACACTAGACTTACTTGGCGAGCCCATATTGATCGACTCATCTCGTTGGCATCAGGACGACTTTCGAAACTTGGCCCGCTACTTCACAGACACACTCCTCTTGGGATTGAATGCTCTCTGCTTCTCTACAAATCTATTGTCCGGCCACTTATCACATATGCTTCGCAGGTATGGGGTTCGGCTAGCAACACTCATCTCCGAAGGCTACAGGTCCTGCAAAATCGATTTATGCGCATCGCCACGGATGCCCCTTGGTACGTAAGAAATCAACAACTGCATAAAGAACTTGGTCTCCTTCCTCTTCACCAGTACATACGTCAGATCGCCTCTCGCTTCTTCTCAAACCTGCCAGATGTTCCAGGAGCTGTGATGTACGACATCGGCGTACGAACCCGCCAGCCCACGCGTCTGAAGAGACGACTCCCACAGGATCTCCTCCTTAGTGACTCTGATTGAAAAAAACTATGAATATTGTTTCACAGTGACTGTTGTTCTTATCTCTTTGATTACTTGTTTCTTTTAATTAACATATTTTCTCTTGTTTCACAGTGTTAAGAAGATAACAGGAGCCAACTTGGTTTTCCTTACATGTTATTATATAGTTCATAGAGATTCAATTAGCCAACAAGGATCTGTAAAGCATGTACTGCTGATCGATCATTGAATAAAATAAAAAAAAAGAACAGCCATCGATATTTGTAGATATATCTATGAAATCTTCTTCCACACTTATTTTTTTGTCGTCTTCTTCTTCAACCTTATTTTCTGGCAAGCCACATACACCAGGCGATAACTTTATCAATGTTTTTCATTGTGTTTTTTATGTTTTATCTACCTCTTACGGTATCAATTATATAAAAGTGATTCAAGATAAATTGAACTCCTGATGACATTTGTGGAAAATTCAAAATATACTTTCTATTTACCATGAAATTATTTTGAACATATGGTTATTCGATCAAAATCGTTACTGAGAAAACCAGAATTTTTAAAAATGTTTCATGTAAAATGTGTAGTGTTTAACGCCCTCTTTTACTACATTCGGCACCGCAGGTGGTGACACTGATGATGCATGAGATGAAGATGGAGCACCGGTGGAATGAGATGGCGGGGGAAACCGGAGGTCCCGGAGAAAACCCGCCCAGCGCCGTGTTGTCCACCACAAATGCACTTTGCGGTCGCCTTGGATCGAACCCAGGAAGCCTTGGTGAGAGTCAAGCGGTCTAACCACTGAGCCACGGCGCGGCCATGTATGGGGCAGTTGGGGTGATGGGGATTTTGTTCCACCTTGGAAGATGCTGACATGAATACCAATTTTGGCATTTGACCACTGTCACGGACAAAGCACGCGCGTAGAACTTTCTATTCAAATGCTTTTTCATCAGAGGAACTCAAAACGTACTTGTGTTTCTGTATATTATGAAATAGCTTCACAAGTAATAAGCACAACTAGAGGAGTGGGTTGTGAAACAGTGTGAATGTATCATATTGTTTGCCTATACACGAGATGTTCTTTTAATTATATTAACTGCTATTTTGGTTATCGAAATACATGGATAAAGTTACCTTCTCTAGCTGTCCAGAGATGGTAGCAGCTGTAATATCTTACCGGGATTAACAAGATCTACAATTATTTACAGAGTTTTATAACAAATCCTAATCACGTTGTTTAAATACAGCTTACGTTTAATTTTGTTTTCTTTGTTTAAATTAAGCAACAGCAGTTGGTTTATACCGAGAAATTGGCTAACGAAAGAATAGTTGTGTGTTAGGAAGGAAGTCCTCTAAAGTGAATATATATTTACACATATTTTACCACAGTCAATATAGCAGAAGAATTAAGTTACAAATTGTAAGCCAAAAACACAAGAACGCCTACTCTAATATAGTGTCAAAGACATTTGCCTATCGATTACCCCGCAGATCGTTTAGTCCGATGTTCAATTTTTTGTTTAGTTTCACTTCTTGCCTGGTAAAAACTTCCGCATTCTTTACCTACTACCCACATAACCTATATGTAAAAACGGCTTTAAACTTCATATATTTACTAACATCCACTCTGTCTATAATTGACAATGTAATTGTGCAACGACTTCGCCCGCTGGCAAGAGAATTCCAGTAATGTAACTACTGAATAAAGCAATTTATCGTTTGTAAAACAAATCTCCATTTAGTACGAGGGCAGTTCAATAATGAATGATCATAATTTTTTATACGGTCACAATTTTTCGCACTAAAATTCCACCTAATTATATTCTGTTAGCTTAACGTGAAACAAACACGTCGTAGTAGTTTCATTATTGGTATTCCTGGTTCCCGCCTGTGAGAACCAGGAAGTTCAGACATGTTCAGTATCGCCTACCGCTGTAATGGATGTAACACCCGAGGAACAATATGCGACTTTGAAATTCTGCTTTCGTCTCAACAAATCTTCAGTTGCGGCCTATACAATGTTACAGGAGGCCTATGGAGAGTCTGTTCTTCCCTACAGCACAGCTCGAAGGTGGTTTAAAATGTTTAAAGAGGGAAGACAGTAAATTTCAAAGGAATATGGGCCAGGTGCTCCAGTTACTGCTCTTACGGAAGAAAACATCGACTCTGCTACGGCCATTGTGAGAGAGGATCGACGAATTACCTTAAGATCACTTTCTGAAATACTGAACATTTCATTGGGTGCCACCCACACGTTGGTGACAGAAACATTACACATGAGACGTGTTTGTGCGCGATGGGTTCCAAAACTGTTCATTCCCGAACAAAAGGATATTCGCATGCAGGTCTGCATGCAGTTAAATTTGATGCTAGAGGAAGATCCGGAGTTTCTTTCAAACGTAATCACTGCTGATGAAACTTGGCTACATCATTTTGATCCTGAGAGCAAACAGCAAAGCTCAGTGTGGAAATCTCCTTCATTACCAACCTCCAAAAAGCAAAAGTGATTGCTTCTGCTGGGAAAGTTATGGTCACCTCATTCTTTGATATTCATGGATTGGTTTATCAGCGTGTTGTACCTGCACACACATCAGTAACTGGACAATACTCCAGGGATGTCCTGAAAACATTGCAAGTCCATATCAGGCGGAAAAGACCACATTTCCGTGAAGCAGGTTGGAGGCTGCACCACGATAATGCGCGGCCGCATATTGCCAATGTTGTTGCTGAATATCTTGCAAAAATCAACGTGAAGCGCATCCTTCACCCTCCCTATAGTCCGGATTTAGCCCCATGTGACTTTTTTCTATTCCCTAACTTGAAGAAACGCCCTCGTATGAGGCATTATCCATCATTAGAAGCAGTGGTGAAGGCTGCGGAAGTGATTTTGAAGGATCTCTCATGTCTTTGAAGACTGGCAGAAACGCTGGGTCAAGTGCATCGCATTCAGGGGAGACTATTTTGAGAAGGACTATCAGAATTATGAGGATGAGTAAAGGTACGTTTTCAAACAAATTGTGATCATTCTTTATTGAACAGCCCTCGCACATTTGTTTTTCAAAACTAGTCCGGGTTAAAGGGGTTTCACTGTATTCTTGTCGAATTGGCCTACGAATGGGGAAACATCTGAAACGCCCACGGACGACACCACCTGAGGCAGTAGTCAGGAATGTGTGACGTGTTGATCCAGCCGCAAGGTTTCTGCTTCCCCTTGGCAAATTTTATGGCACCCACGTGCGAAATTTTCGCGAGTGTGTGCAACAGAAACGAGGGAAGAAAAGAAAACGGCAGGCAATTCTAGTTGAATAAATACACTGTAGAGGGAGACGTGAGCGGCATGGCGACCGATGTCGCAGGGGCCAGGGGTTAAATTTACGAGCAGCGGCAGGGTCCCTACACCCTTCCAAATATAAGAAACCCCTCCTGTAATTGAAATCGGCGTCACACGAAGCGAATACCCTAAACGACGTTTCTAGATGGAATCTTTACCTCTTATTATCTTACTAAAAGATTAAATAGGGTTATCTTTTTGTTTGTTAAAGAAGTTACCGACTTTCAGGATCGTATCGAACCTGCCGGTGTGCCGGAATTTTGTCCCACAGAAGTTAGTACACCAACATAAAAGTGTGGTAAATCTGACACGGAACCACCAGCTTTACTTTTCTTCCGAAAGAAGCCTCGCTAAGCATTTTTGTGTCCAGGTTTTTTTTTTTTTTTATTTTTAATTTTTTTTTTTTTTTTTTTTTTTTAGATTTTAATTTATAGCTCAAATATTACTTTATAATTCATACAATTTTATGCACGACTTTTTAAATTCATTATCTCTTACAGTTCATGTTTAATTCATTTTCAGAACAAATAAAATATATATCTTGAATTTTCAGAACTCTACGTTATCCTGGAACATCTGTGCAGTGCTAATACATCTTAATAAATTTTAAATATAACCATTTCCGAATTATTCTTTTATATCGGTTTGAATGTTGGAACACTATACTTTTTTGAAATGTTCGTTTTTCATTTCTTGGACATACAACGAGAACGGAATTTCAAAGACGTCAGCTAGACAACCAGTTCTAAAATACTTGACTATCACGTAAAGTCTACTGTATTCCCATATTCCCTTGTACCTTCATTTTTTATCTCTTGGACATACAAAGAGAACGGAATTTCAAAGACGTCATCTAGACGACCAGTTTTAAAACATTTGACTGTCACTTAAGTCTACTGTATTCCCTTGTAATTACAATCAGTTAATGTTTATCTTTAAGTAGATATAGCAATAAGTGTTTTGTACAGGAGTAGAGAAAGTTATATGAGATAAAGTTTCATTTGTAATGAAAATACCCTAAACATACAGTATTTTAATCCAAATGGATAGAAATCCTAAAATTTTCCCTTGTAGAAGGTAATTTTGTGGCGGAGGGATGTTGTTAAAAGCGAATTAAAATTTTAATGTCATATGGTTTTTATTAATGTTAAATGTTCGAAGTTATCAACTCATCGAGTTAATAAAAAGACTCCAGATTACTCTCGTAAACAAATTTGGTCTCTTTATAAAATTAGTACATTGTTCATACATTTTAGCCTGCTAACTTGATAACCACAACTGAATGACGGCTCTCTGATTCGCTAATTTCGCATGAAAACGACAATAATTAAAACAAAAGAAGTCGAAACAAACCCGATTTTAAGAACAAAGCAGTGTCTGCTCATTTATTAATGGAAATAATTGCGAAACGAGCACAATAATGCTGTTGTTGCCTGGCAACTGCCGGCCACTTTGCCATTTTTGGGGGTAGTTACGCTACGCTTCATCATCAAATTGAAAGTCGTGAAAATTTGCTGCCGACCTTTGACACTGTTAATCGTGTCAGTTCGCGCTGCTGTTTTGTTTTGCTACAAGAATAAATGCGCTGATTCTCGTATGTTTTACCTTTAATTTACTTACGTGCAGTGTTAGCGCCATTTATAAATGTCACCAGACCGATTTATTTACTTTTTAAATTATATGAAATAGTAGAGTTTGAATGATAAGTATTTTAAAACTCAAACAGTAACTCCAGAGACTCACAAAAATTGTTTAAGACAAGAAACTTGACTTTCTTGGGTAATCTCGTTAAGTAGATTACATTTAATTTAGGAAACAAACGAGCATCGAGCATTTGAACTAAGGATGACAACACTTGAGTTACACGCGAAGTCCATTGTTTCTTCCGCTTTTATTTTTTTTTATTTTTTAATCTTGCGTCAAAAACAGGAGACAAAAGGAAGATCGCAGATGGACAAAAACGCTCCAGGCAGGGGCACAAAGAAGATACGTTATATTTAAAAATTCCTTTTTCTTCTCTCTTTAGTCTTTGTTTATTTTCATCTACATGACAAATACAAACTACAAAGTAAAAAATTCTTTTTACTTTTTTCCCGTTTCTCTGTGTATTTATATTTCGTCGCTTTAACTGCGTCTCGTATCACGACGGATCTGTCAGGAGACACCTCGTGTAGAGCTAAATGTCTTAAAAGCACACATTCCTTTGTAATTAACCATTTCCGATATATTATTTATACAAGAGTGGGTAGAAACAGTCATGTGAGTGCAACAAATCCTAATTTTTAATTATGAAAAGCTTAATAAAGGCTTTGAAAATACATTTTCAAGCATTTACACAATTTTTCTACACAGAAAACGTAGTGGTACATCTCGTAAAACAAAAGATCTTGCATCAATTTTTTTGTGGAGATATTATTGCAGAAATATTCTTTCTAACTGGCTTAAATTTTCCAATAAATAACAATTTATTCCGATGGAAGGGCGTTATTCATGTTTTTATCTCTTAGACATACGAAAAGAATAGAATTCAAAACCCATCACCTAGTAACCGACTTTGACAAAGCTGAATGTCGCTTCAGCTCGTTAACACTTCTTATACGAACAAAGGAATGTACAGATAGAGGAAGGCGGCTGTTTTACGACCTGTTCAGAAATTAGTTAATACCTTGGAATTGTGCGTGTGAAGGGTGCGGTTTGCTCGCGGTGTGGCAGACGAGGCAGGGTGAATGGCAGTGAGACATATGAGGGGATGACAGTACCTCATTTAAGAGGTTTCCGACAGACATAATTCTTTCCTCTCTCTCACTCTCTCTCTCACCCAGGAAATACCTCACGCGATGTCCTAATTTCACCCCCAAACTTTGCATCTTATTTCACAAGATCCTGTCATCTCTTCAAGCAGTCGACGTTTTTATCGACGTGACTTCGAGATGATCGACTTTCAATGCCCATTCTTCAAAAAATGTCCCTCTGAACACTTATTGCTCTATCTACTGCAAGATAAACATTAGTTCCCTTGCACCTATAATAAGATAGGCTTTAAGTGATACTCAAATGCTTTAAAACTGGTCGTCTAGGAGATGCCTTTCACATTCAGTTCTCTTTGTATGTCTAAGAGATAAAAACTGAAAGTACGATACAAGGGAATATAGGAATAAAGTAGACTTTAAGTGATAGTCAAATGTTTTAAAACTGGTTGTCTAGGTGACGTCATTGAAATTACGTTTTCTTTATATGTCCAAGAGACAAAAAATGAAGGTACAAGGGAATATGGGAATACAGTAGACTTTAAGTGATAGTCAAATGTTTTAAAACTGGTTGTCTAGGTGACGTCTTTGTAACTGCGTTCTCTTTGTAAGTCCAAGAGATAAAAAGTGAACTTTCGTTACCTTATCAGGCATCTCAGTAGTGAAGAGTCGGATGAAACACAATAGTTTGTGTACCCATGCACGTGGTAGAGGAAGTGAACTGGGACGTGTACAAAGAAGGGTAGGGGATTTAATTTAGAAGAAAGTGATGCAAAACAACATGTCTGAAACAAACGGCGATGTTATAGAAAATATTATACGACAGAGATATATTCAACTGTTTATTGAGCACGCAATGTTATGGCTGCTCCGCTGGGCACATAAATCCTCTCCATTATGCTCGGAAACACACGAAAAATAACGTGGAAACGCAAGAGGGTGGCGGGCGGGTTTTACTTTCTCATTGTTATTTGAGCTATTACTGCGAAACTGTGTAGATCCTCTTAAGTGAGATGAGGTAGCGGATATGCATGTTTTGAGGTCCCTAAGTGCGTTAAATTGTAGGATTAGGACTACTATCAAAGGAATTCGGCCCCAAAACCTGTGGTTTATTGTACCTAAGAAAGTGGGGCATCCTTGGGAGGAAGGATGAGGTGTGAGCAGACTGAAGGCAGGGTTCCTACACTGGAAAGTTCCCAGCAGGGCAGCACAAGCGACAAGTTAATGCCAGAAATTCTACTCCCATTAGTCATGGGCACGTAGGACCAAGGACCCGGGCGCCCGCCTCGGAAGCGTGGTGGTAGAGTATCTGCCTCACGTTCAAGAGGTCCCGAGTTCGAATCTCAGTCAGGGTGAGTTACCTGGATAAGGTTTTTCCGGGCTTTTCCCTTATCCTGAAGGACGAAAGTCGGGTAACTCTAACCTCTATGGACCTTGGACTCATTTGACCATCGTCACCCATTCTATTCATCGTCCGATATGACTTAACGTTGGAGGATGCAAATTACACAAAAAAGAAGAAAGAAAGAAAGGACTCAAGTCTCCTTCGACCAGGGAGTTACCGAGCTGTCCCAAAAGGGTGCCCGGCGCCTCCGTGGATCTTTCCATAGAGCATGACCTAGAGACTAACAAGCCCCCCCCCCATCTGGTCCTGTGCACTCAAGACGGGCTGGAAGTGGATACGCCACTTACGCGCGCCAACTACAAAATGGGAAGGCTACCGATATGACCTCGGTGAGGCCGCCTGGTGATCTAGCACACCTTCTACTAGCTATGCTGGCTAGAACGCAGGAATATTAATGACTTCCCTCAACCCCGTCCGAAGATGTACCCGATCTCCCACGGGTATCGGGAACTACTGCCCCCTCGAGTCCAACCCAATCTGTACAACTCCCATTTAGAGAGGGGCTCGAATGTTGTGCCCGAGGTTCCTCTAGTAACGTCAGAGGTACCACGAGTGTTTGGGGTACGCAGAGCCGGCACCATGGCAGCTGAAGGGGATTGATCCCCCTCCCCATGGGAGCACAAGCGACATCTCACTCGCCGTGGTCCGGAAACGGCGTATCAGGAAGAGTTTTACCAGTAGCAGGTCATCCTGCCATGCACCGCCAAGGCTCCAGCCGACACTTCTACCTGAACAAATGAAAGATGATGGGAATCGATAATGGAGATCAAATGGAGGGACAGGAAGTTCGGAGGATGTAATTAATCTATCCAACATTCGCGGTGTTACCCAGGAAAACACTTGAAAGAACCCACGACTGCAGGAATCGAACCCGGAACCCCGATTGCGCGCCACACGAAACAGACTTACCCATCCGACTAGTTCCTTAAGTCTTGAAACAATAGCGCTGTTTTTGCTACGGTTACTTCGTGTATTAGCCGAGCTTTTGTTTTCTATTTATATATTTCCACTGAAATGTACCAGGTGCGTCCAAGTTGTAATAGGTCCTTTTTTCAGATCCGGGGGCAAACAGGAACGTCTGTTTCTTGTAAATACACGTGGACTCTTTGTGAATGTGTGACAGAGATGGCAGCACTGTCACGGACGAGAGTTAGGACTGTTTTTGATACTTAAAATGGCGACGTTTCCGTTGCAAGAACAGCGTGTAATCATTCGTTTTCTCCATTTTCGTGTTTGACTTCTACTGAAATTCATCGCCAGCTGATCGAGGCATGTGATGATGCTACCATGGATGTGTCTAATGTGCGTTCCTGGGTGCGACAGTTCAATGAAGACAGAACATCGTGTGACAACAAACCAAGACATTTGAGTGAGGTATGTGGTGATGGTATCATGGATGTGTCTAATGTACGTTCCTGGGTGTGACAGTTCAGTGAAGACAGAACATGGTGTGACAAGAAACCAAGACATTTGAGTGAGGCATGTGCTGATGGTACCATGGATGTGTCTAATGTACGTTCCTGGGTGTGACAGTTCAATGAAGACAGAACATCGTGTGACAACAAACCAAGACAGTCAAGTGAGGTATGTGTTGATGGTACCATGGATGTGTCTAATGTGCGTTCCTAGGTGCGACATTTCAATGAAGACAGAACATCGTGTGTCAACAAACCAAGACAGTTAAGTGAGGCATGTAGAGATGGTACCATGGATGTGTCTAATGTACGTTCCTGGTTGCGACAGTTCAATGACGACAGAACATCGTGTGACAACAAACCAAGACAGTTGAGTGAGGCATGTGGTGATGGTACCATGGATGTGTCTAATGTACGTTCCTGAGTGCGACAGTTCAATGAAGACAGAACATCGTGTGACAACAAACCAAGACAGTTAAGTGAGGCATGTGGTGATGGTACCATGGTTGTGTCTAATGTACGTTCCTGGGTGCAACAGTTCAATGATGGCAGAACATCATGTGACAACAAACCAAGACAGTTAAGTGAGGCATGTGGTGATGATACCATGGATGTGTCTAATGTACGTTCCTGGGTGCAACAGTTCAATGATGGCAGAACATCATGTGACAACAAACCAAGACAGTTTAGTGAGGCATGTGGTGATGGTACCACGGATGTGTCTAATGTGCGTTCCTGGGTGCGACAGTTCAATGAAGACAGAACATCGTGTGACAACAAACCAAGACAGTTAAGTGAGGCATGTGGTGATGGTATCATGGATGTGTCTAATGTACGTTCCTGGGTGCAACAGTTCAATGAAGACAGAACATCATGTGACAACAAACCAAGACAGTTAAGTGAGGCATGTGGTGATGGTATCATGGATGTGTCTAATGTACGTTCCTGGGTGCAACAGTTCAATGAAGACAGAACATCATGTGACAACAAACCAAGACAGTTAAGTGAGGCATGTGGTGATGGTATCATGGATGTGTCTAATGTACGTTCCTGGGTGCAACAGTTCAATGAAGACAGAACATCATGTGACAACAAACCAAGACAGTTGAGTGAGGTATGTGATGATGGTACCATGGATGTGTCTAATGTACGTTCCTGGGTGATACAGTTCAATGGAGACAGAACATCGTGTGACAACAAACCAAGACAGTTTAATTAGGCATGTGGTGATGGTACCATGGATGTGTCTTATGTACGTTCCTGGGTGCGACAGTACAATGAAGACAGAACATCGTGTGACAACAAACCAAGACAGTTAAGTGAGGCATGTGGTGATGGTACCATGGATGTGTCTAATGTACGTTACTGGGTGCGACAGTTCAATGAAGGCAGAACATCGTGTGACAACAAACCAAGACAGTTAAGTGAGGCATGTGGTGATGGTACCATGGATGTGTCTTATGTACGTTCCTGGGTGCGACAGTACAATGAAGACAGAACATCGTGTGACAACAAACCAAGACAGTTAAGTGAGGCATGTGGTGATGGTACCATGGATGTGTCTAATGTACGTTACTGGGTGCGACAGTTCAATGAAGGCAGAACATCGTGTGACAACAAACCAAGACAGTTGAGTGAGGTATGTGATGATGGTACCATGGATGTGTCTAATGTACGTTCCTGGGTACGACAGTTCAATGAAGACAGAACATCGTGTGACAACAAACCAAGACAGTTGAGTGAGGTATGTGATGATGGTACCATGGATGTGTCTAATGTACGTTCCTGGGTGATACAGTTCAATGGAGACAGAACATCGTGTGACAACAAACCAAGACAGTTTAATTAGGCATGTGGTGATGGTACCATGGATGTGTCTTATGTACGTTCCTGGGTGCGACAGTACAATGAAGACAGAACATCGTGTGACAACAAACCAAGACAGTTAAGTGAGGCATGTGGTGATGGTACCATGGATGTGTCTAATGTACGTTACTGGGTGCGACAGTTCAATGAAGGCAGAACATCGTGTGACAACAAACCAAGACAGTTGAGTGAGGTATGTGATGATGGTACCATGGATGTGTCTAATGTACGTTCCTGGGTGCAACAGTTCAATGAAGACAGAACATCATGTGACAACAAACCAAGACAGTTGAGTGAGGTATGTGATGATGGTACCATGGATGTGTCTAATGTACGTTCCTGGGTGATACAGTTCAATGGAGACAGAACATCGTGTGACAACAAACCAAGACAGTTTAATTAGGCATGTGGTGATGGTACCATGGATGTGTCTTATGTACGTTCCTGGGTGCGACAGTACAATGAAGACAGAACATCGTGTGACAACAAACCAAGACAGTTAAGTGAGGCATGTGGTGATGGTACCATGGATGTGTCTAATGTACGTTACTGGGTGCGACAGTTCAATGAAGGCAGAACATCGTGTGACAACAAACCAAGACAGTTAAGTGAGGCATGTGGTGATGGTACCATGGATGTGTCTTATGTACGTTCCTGGGTGCGACAGTACAATGAAGACAGAACATCGTGTGACAACAAACCAAGACAGTTAAGTGAGGCATGTGGTGATGGTACCATGGATGTGTCTAATGTACGTTACTGGGTGCGACAGTTCAATGAAGGCAGAACATCGTGTGACAACAAACCAAGACAGTTGAGTGAGGTATGTGATGATGGTACCATGGATGTGTCTAATGTACGTTCCTGGGTACGACAGTTCAATGAAGACAGGACATAGTGTGACAACAAACCAAGACAGTTAAGTGAGGCATGTGGTGATGGTACCATGGATGTGTCTTATGTACGTTCCTGGGTGCGACAGTACAATGAAGACAGAACATCATGTCACAACGAACCAAGACAGTTAAGTGAGGCATGTGGTGATGATACCATGGATGTGTCTAATGTACGTTCCTGGGTGCGACAGTACAATGAAGACAGAACATCATGTCACAACGAACCAAGACAGTTGAGTGAGGCATGTGGTGATGATACCATGGATGTGTCTAATGTACGTTCCTGGGTGCGACAGCTCAATGAAGGCAGAACATCGTATGACAACAAAGCAAGCCAGTTAAGTGAGACATGTGGTGATGGTACCATGGATGTGTCTAATGTATGTTCCTGGGTGCGACAGTTCAGTGAAGACAGAACATCGTGTGACAAACCGAGACAGTTGCAGACATCGCCTACAAAATTGGCATGTCCGTGGGATCTGTGCACACAGTCCTCCATGAAGATATGAAAATGCGAAAAGCAGTAGATGCACTTTAACTTATCTTGGATGCCAATTGTGCAGTGACAATGGTGCTTGCACCTTCTGCATGTAAGCAGTACAACACTATATTACATCATTGAAATGATCTGTGTAGTTTCACACAGCTTTAATCAAGAACACATCGAGTTAAAACTGGCTGAGGATGTGAAGACAAACTGGGAAGGACTTTAGGAAAGTTTTTGATCGTAATCCGCTACTGTACAAACACTTTCTTTAGGTTAGAGACAAGGATTTCCACCCACGTCTTTATATTCACCCCTGTTTCAGCAAGACAAGTAAACGCTCTGAATGATAAAATGATGGCTAGGACTGAAAATTTATTTCCAAATTTACATGTTTTTGGGTAAGGTAAGCTATTTTAATTGGAAGGCATAAAATAAAGAAACCCCCTATTTTAGCAAAAAAAAGCTTTTACGAGGGTGCTCCGAAATGTTTCCGATTTCAACATGAAGATGGCAGCACTCTTAAATAAAAGCTAGTGAATTTCGTTGTCCATTTGTTGACAGTTACTCTTCAAAGTTGCAGCCATTTTGAACGCTCAGTTGTTATGTAACAGTCGTTTGAGTGAGTTGATGTGAGTGTTTTTATGAAAATGGACAAAATCGAGTATCGAGCTGTCATTAAATATTTGTTTTTGAAAGGCAATACGGCTACAGAAATCAAAGATGAGCTGCATTCTGTGTATGGGGACTCTGTACCATCATTTACCACACTGAAATTTTGGACAGCTGAATTTAAACGTGGCCGTAAGAGCTTACGAGACTATGAAAGTTCGGGACGTCCAAAAACTGCAACTACTGACGAAAACATCGCCAAGGTTTAGCTAGAAGACCGCCGAATTAAAGTGACAGAGGTAGCAGAGGCTATGAACATGTCAAAAGAACGTGTTTGTCACACATTAAATAAAGATTTAGACATGAGATAGTGTCTGCGCGTTGGGTGCCGCAATTGCAAACGTTGAATTAAAAACGTGTTCGAATAAACAGTTCCAACGCGCTGTTGGCGCAGTTTAAGCGCAATAAATCAGAGTATTGGCGCCGATTAATTACTGTATATGAAACTTGGATACACCATTATACGCCCGAAAAAAAATACAGTCCAAACAGTTGACTGCAAAGGGGCAACCGACTCCGAAAGAGAAAAAAAAATGTTTTTCGCATGGGAAAGTGATGGCGACTGTTTTTGGGGGATAGTGATGGAGTTATGTTAATCAATTATTTTCAAAAAGTAAAAACCATTACAGGAGCATACTGCACATCATTACTTGACAAGCAGAAGGCGAGAACTTGTGGAAGAACGACCACATTTACAGAAAAAGAGAATCCTGATTCACCAAGACAACGCTCCGTCTCACACCTCAACGGTTGCAATGGCAAAAATCTACGAATTACGGTTTGAACTGCTGGACTCACTAGATCTAGCCCCAAGCGACTTCCTTTTGTTCCCTCATCTGAAAATTGTGCTCGGAGGTCAGAACTTTTCGTCAAATGAAGAGGCAATCACGTTAGTGAATAATTATTTTGCAGAAAAAAAACGCCGACTACTATTTGGATGGGTTACAGAGATGAGAGAATCGCTGGGAGAAGTGTGTAGAGTTACACGGAGGCTATGTTGAAAAATAAATCTGAAAAAAAAAAAATGTCTTGTATCTTAATTAGGTCGAAAACTCTTCGGACCACTCTCCTATAAGCATTTCGCTTAGAAATCCGAGCTCTATTAACACTGGGCAACAATGAAAATGATTCGGGCTTAAAAATAGTGAATTTACATGTATTTGCATCTGCTGAATTAAAAAAATCACCATAAAATGATACATTAGCTCTTGTTTTGAATAAATAGTGACATTTCTCTTTTAGAGTGAAGATTTTAAATTTGAGGGAACTTTTTTTGGGGGAGTTGGCACACCTGTCAAATAACAAAACACAATCAGAGGGAAATTTTGGAAATTAAGTGATGCAAAATTTAAGGAAAGGATTTTTGTCGGACAACAAATAAGAGAACTTGTAAAGGATGCTGCATTTAACCAAAGTTTGGAGGGGAGAGAAAAGGAAGCTTTGGAAGCCTTCAAGGGTGTTGTTCATGGATGTTTAGGCAACAAAGGAGATGAAAACTACAAGCATTTGGTAACAGTACTCCTGATAAAATACCGTAACCTTGGATGCAACATGTCCCTTAAGATCCATTTTCTCCACTCCCATCTAGACTCTTTCCCTCCTAGTTGTGGAGCTGTTAGTGATGAACATGGGGAGAGATTCCAAAGGACATTTCTGTTATGAAACAAAGATATCAGGATCGTTGGAATGAAGTAATGCTTGGTCTTTGTATAGGAATTCTGCGGAACTCCATCACAAGAGGCAAGCTAAATGACGACGAAGTCAATAGGCCACTACATGATTCTCTTCACACACGACTATCTGCGAAGTATTTTTCCAGCAATTTAGAACTCTTAGCATGTAATTACCAGTTAGAAAAATCAAATGCAGTTTCATTGTTGTTAGCATGTATGTAATTAAAGTGTATCCTTTTCTCTCAGTCCGTTAATATGTATTACCTCCACCTTGTGTATATCATAGAAATTAGAGCTAATAAAAATTTTTCACTGTCATATTTGTTTTTCTCAACCCAAAATTACTAGGAATTGTCTCACGAAGTGCTCGATACATTCAAAAATTGTTTTTTGTCGCCCAGTGTAATAGGTTTTTGTGGTTGCTAGGTTACTAGTAGACAAATGAAGGCGAGATAGGACGAAACAGTTGACTGATGAGCTCGTCACTGCGGCTCGCGCATTCCTGTTTCAGAACCGGACTGATACAGATTTTAAATCTGACTAAGCCCATAAGCTCACTTGATAGCGACTGGAATTCGATCGGCCACTAAATTACGTACGTTCCGGGAGCTAAAAACGGAATGGCTTAATTGAATTTTAATTGTGAACAGCTATTGATGTTTGTGTAATGCAATCGATCCGCAACGTTTGTGGTTTTTGGCCCCTTGCTTAATTTGGTTTCGACAAAATATTTCTCTGTAATTAGCCTCTTTACCGGATTCATTGAATTCTGTTGCAAATAGCACTCGGTACTAATTTCGGATGCAGTTATTCTGAGAACGGTTTCATTTATTGCTTCCCTTTCAACGCTCCCACGCTCGTACCTGCTGATAACAAATGGAAAATAAAACAATAATATAAAACTTGTCACGTGATTCTCTGTTCAAATAATGCAAATAAATTCCTTCTTTGATCGTGCCACCACAATGATATTACGTTCTTTACCACGCACCTGCAGTAAAGTAGAAAAATTGCATTTCACCGTAAGTGCAACCTGTGACAGTTTCTGAACAGGTGCTTTTGACAGCTGAATGTGTTTGGTGCTTCAGCATTCTCGTATTAACAATGCTGAAAAGTGAATGGATGCACTTTGCCTTTCTGTTTCCATGGAAACGACCGAAGTGCTGGCAGGCTATGCACAGCCCGGTTTTATATGACCGAGATTTATACATTTATTTACCACTGTTTTGGTTTCATTGTTTTATATTGCGCTTATGGCAGTGCAATTTATCACTTTTATTTTTATATCATACCCTAATTGTAACAAAAACGCTTAAATGCAAAATATATGTGTATAAATGTAGTATTTTTGAAGTATGTGATACACATGTTTAAGGCAAAATACTCCTATCCCCCAAGTGCTCTTTATATAGAAAAATGTATCAAAATTAGTTCTTTCACATAATTCTTAACAATATGTTTAGGACGTGTCCGTGACACACGATATGTACATCTTAAATTTTCCTCCACCCCTGAGCTGCCCTTCATTATGAATGAGGTTCGAGTAATGGTAAATTATGGTAGATAACAAAATTCTTACCAAATGTATATGTAGTTAAAACACTTTTTCTCTTGGCTTTTATTTTGTGGTGTTAACCTCTTTCAACACATTCCCAGTTATTGCTTTGAATTTTCAAACACGTATTTTACTTTTGTGAAATGAGAAATCATTATTCATTTGTTTTATCTCTTGGTAATGCAAATTTGGAGAACGAAATTTCAAATACGTCACCCAGACAATCAGTTTTAAAACATTTGACTATCACTTAAAGTCTACTTAATTCCAATATTCCCTTATACCTTCATTTGTTATCCCTTGGACATACAAAGAGAACGTAATTTCAAAGTCGTCACTTAGTCAACCAGTTTTAAACATTTGACTGTCACTTAAAGTCTACTGTATTCCCATATTCCCTTGTACCTTCATTTTTTATCTCTTGTACATACAAAGAGAACGTAATTTCAAAGATGTCACCTAGACAACCAGTTTTAAAACATTTGACTGTCACTTAAAGTCTACTGTATTCCCATATTCCCTTGTACCTTCATTTTTTATCTCTTTCACATACAAAGAGAACGTAATTTCAAATACGTCACCTAGACAACCACTTTTAAAATATCTGACTATCACCTAAAGACTGCTGTATTCCCTTGTAACTACAGTAAGATAATGTTTACCATGAAGTATACACAAACAGGTGCGCAAGAGTGATTTTGGTTGGTTTATGCAGCATTACGATATTGTTTTATCCCATTTTCGGCTGATATTGAACCGTTAGCTCTGAAATCTGCGAGCTACGGAACCAAAGCGGCGTTAGAGCGTATGTCTATACATAAAGTCATTACGAGCTAAACGCATAAATGAATAAAATCAAATTAGAGGCAGTGAATTCTGCCCGGCGCAGTGTTTCCTTCCTTTATCGGCTTTAGGTCCTAACATGCTTGTTACCTTCATTTATAACCATCCAACCATTTACTGTGTGCAGTGAAATGCTGTAAAGGTTTTACATTTATATCGAGTTTTCTGTAGTGCAGCAACACGGGCTGGCGTGACAATAGACAACATCAGTTGACTGCTGTAGTCTACTGTCAACTGTTCTAGGACGTAGAAGTCAGCCTTTTGTGTATCTTAGCAACAGAAACTCTTAAGTACGATGGCTGTTCAATAAAGAACGATAACGATATTTTTTTGACAATGTACCTTTACTAATCCTCATAATTTTAATAATCATTCTCAAAATAGTTTTCCCTGAATGCGATGCACTTGTGACAGCATTTCTGCCAGTCTTCAAAGTCATGCTGGAAACCATTTTTGAGAGATCCTTCAAAATCGCCTCCGCAGCCTTCACCACTGCTTCTGTTGATGGATAATGCCTCCCACGAAGGCGTTTCTTCAAGTTAGGGAATACAAAAAGTCACATGAGGCTAAATCCGGACTGTAGGGAGGGTGAGGGATGCACTTCCGTTGATTTTTGTGAGACATTCAGCATAAACATTGGCAATATGTGGCCGCGCATTATTGTGGTGCAGCATCCAGCCTTCTAAGCGGAAATTTGGTCTTTTGCGCCTGAAATGGACTTGAAATGTTTTCAGGATATCCCTGTAGTATTTTCCAGTTACTGATGTGTGTGCAGGGACAACATGCTGATAAACCATTCCATGAATATCAAAGAATGAGATGACCATAACTTTACCAGCAGAAGCAACCACTTTTGCTTTTTTGGAGGTTGGTGATGAAGGAGATTTCCACACTGAGCTTTGCTGTTTGCTCTGAGGATCAAAATGATGTAGCCAAGTTTCATCAGCAGTGATTACGTTTGAAAGAAACTCCGGATCTTCCTCTAACATCAACTTTAACTACATACAGACCTGAATGCGAATGTCCTTTTGTTCGGGAATCAACAGTCTTTGAATCCATCGCGCACAAACACGTCTCATGTGTAATGTTTCTGTCACCAACGTGTGGGTGGCACCCAATGAAATGTTCAGTATTTCAGAAAGTGATCTTAAGGTAATTCGTCGATCCTCTCTCACGATGGCAGCAGCAGTGTTGATGTTTTCTTCCGTAAGAGCAGTAACTGGAGCACCGGTTTCACCTTCCTTTGAAATTGATTGTCTCCCCACTATAAACATTTTAAACCACCTTTGAGCTGTGCTGCAGGGAAGAACAGACTCTCCATAGGCCTCCTGTAACATTGTATAGGCCTCAACTGAAGATTTGTTGAGACGAAAGCAGAATTTCAAAGCCGCATATTGTTCCTCGCGTGTTACCTCCATTGCAGCGGTAGGCGATACTGAACATGTCTGAACTTGTCTGGTTCTCACAGGCGGAAACCAGGAGTACCAACAATGAAACTACTACGGTGTGTTTGCTTCACATTAAGTTAACAGAATATAATATGATAGAATTTTAGTGCGAAAAAATAGGCCTGTAAAAATTATGATCATTCTTTATTGAACTGCCCTCATATTTCACATAAATTACTTCTCT
The DNA here is from genome assembly GCA_030765055.1 of Mantis religiosa. Taxonomy (NCBI): domain Eukaryota; kingdom Metazoa; phylum Arthropoda; class Insecta; order Mantodea; family Mantidae; genus Mantis; species Mantis religiosa. The sequence continues at coordinate 142,887,613 of CM060958.1, read as the reverse complement.
GAATGAACTAAGTAATCAAATAAAACAAATGAAAGTTACATAATGTGCTTCTAAAAGAATTGGAGATAGAGTGGTCTCGATTGTTGGGTCTTGCTCGGCCGTTTCCTTTGCACTGGTTTCCATGACAACCACCTGGCCCTGCCTCAGTGGTATGCAAAGTGTGAGCTACAAAATGGCAAAGTGAGACCCAAAACAAGATAATGTAACAAAAAACAGCTACTTTCTTTAACAGGGAACATTAAAAAAAGTTCGGTTTCTGTTAATTGACTAAAAGTATTTGATGTGTAGATACTTGGTTGAGAAAGTGATGTGACTGTCATTGTCTTTTGTGTATCGAAGTGCAGAGATGTGATGCGCCTTCACTGGAAACTTGAATTAAGTTGGAAGTTGAAATAAATCTTCTGTAGTAGAGATAAGAGTTTTAATTGAGTTGAGACTGGTGTACCTTATCTTCCGCTTGAGTGAAAGTTAACTGAGGCTTAAGCCGACTTTACGGCGTACGGTCTTCATAGTTAACTCTCGAAGCATTTTTTACAATATTCAAGAGAAGAAAACAATTGCTAAGTCTTTCGGTAGGTACCTACGTAATGAAGGCATTTCTGCCAACCCTTTTTTGTATGTACACTGGGCTCCATTAATGCCGCCAGCACGCCGGAACACATAGGTACAACTACTGGGACTTGATTTTAGAATGTATTTACTTCAAAATTAGCACACATAATAGAAGCAAAATTAGCACACGTAATAGGAGCAAAATTAGCACACGTAATAGAAGCAAATTAGCACACGTAATAGGAGCAAAATTAGCACACGTAATAGAAGCAAAATTAGCACACGTAATAGGGGCAAAATTAGCACACGTAATAGGGGCAAAATTAGCACACGTAATAGGAGCAAAATTAGCACACGTAATAGGAGCAAAATTAGCACACGTAATAGGAGCAAAATTAGCACACGTAATAGGAGCAAAATTAGCACACGTAATAGGAGCAAAATTAGCACACGTAATAGGAGCAAAATTAGCACACGTAATAGGAGAAAAATTAGCACACGTAATAGGAGCAAAATTAGCACACGTAATAGGAGCAAAATTAGCACACGTAATAGGAGCAAAATTAGCACACGTAATAGAAGCAAAATTAGCACACGTAATAGGAGCAAAATTAGCACACGTAATAGAAGCAAAATTAGCACACGTAGTAGGAGCAAAATTAGCAGACGTAATAGAAGCAAAATTAGCACACGTAATAGGAGCAAAATTAGCACACGTAATAGGAGCAAAATTAGCACACGTAATAGGAGCAAAATTAGCACACCTAATAGGAGCAAAATTAGCACACGTAGTAGGAGCAAAATTAGCACACGTAATAGGAGCAAAATTAGCACACGTAATAGGAGCAAACAAAGAATAGACTGGACGGGACTACTTTATGAATGGCGTTCGGCACGGAGACCAAAATGCGGTCTGTTGTACCTATACCCCTGATTGTTGACACTCCCGGGAGGAAGGATGACGTGAGAGGAACAGAGGGCAGATGCCGCGAGCAGCCGCAACATTTCAGGGGACAGAGGTCTATTACTTTACCAGCTGTAAACTCCCCGGCAGCTCACCTGATTTCGGTCAGAAAGGACCGCACCAGAACAGGCTCTCAGACCAGAGACCGTCCTACCCAAGAGGAAGTTTACTCAGAGAATGCAGCCATGCAGCGCCGAAATTCCCGCTGACAATTTTACCCTCAAAGAGACCACCAGATCAATGACGAGGTAAAATTATAGAAACGGAGGAACAGAAAATTTGAGGAATGCAACTAACGCACCCAGCATTCACCAGGCGGGCCCGCCTCCGTAGCGTATATGGTAACACGTCTGCCTCACATTCAACAGCTCCCGAGTTCGTATCTTGGTCAGGATGAGTTACCTGCATAAAGTTTTTCCGGCATTTTCCCTTATCCTTCAAAACGAATGTCGGGTAACTGTCAGCTCCATGGACCCTGGACTCATTTAAGCATCCTTTCACCCAATTCATTCACCGTCCGATATGAATTAACGTTGGAGGACGTAAATTACGCAAAAAAAAAAAAAAATCACCTGACGACTCCGAAAACCCCTAAAGAGGCCATGCGTCAGGTGGATAGGCCACAGGAATCGAGCTCGGGCCTTCCGCATGCGGGCCACAAATAATGAAATGAAAGATCTAGTGTTTAACGCCCGCTTTTACTACATACGGCACCGCAGGCGATGACACTGATGATACATGAGATGAAGATGGGCGCCGGTGGAATGAGATGGCGGCGGAAACCGGAGACCCAGAGAAAACCCACCCCCAGTGCCGTGTTGTCCACCACAAATCTCACTTTGCGGTCAGCTGGGATCGAACCCGGGCCGCCTTGGTGAGAGCCAAGTGGTCTAACCACTGAGCCACGGCGCGGCCGGGGCACATATAAAACTGCCTCAGCCAAACCTTCGGAAATGACAGGACTAAAACTCCAATATTTGAGAAAAAGTTCAACTTTTTATTTCTTGAAAAAAGTACATGGCTAAAAGTGTACCTTATTGCACTTGAAGTTTATATATATATATATATATATATATATATATATATATATATATATATATATATACGACGGTGGTCTGAAAGGTTTCCGACCTCAAAATGAATTTCGTTGTTCATCTGTTGACAGTTACTCACCAAAGTATCAGCCATTTTGGTCGCTCAGTTGTTATGTAACAGTCGTTTGAGTGAGTTGATGTGAGTGTTTTTATGAAAATGGACAAATTCGAGTATCGAACTGTCATTAAATATTTGTTTTTGAAAGGCAATACGCCTACCCAAATCAAATATGAGTTGGATTCTGTGTATGGGGACTCTGCACCATCATTTACCATAGTGAAATTTTAGGCAGCTGAATTTAAACGTGGCCGTAAGAGTTTGGGAGACAATTAACGTTCGGGACGTCCAAAAACTGCAACTACCGAAGAACACATCGCCAAAGTTCACCAAATGGTGCTAGACGACCGCTGAATTAAAGTGAGAGAGATAGTTTAGGCTATGAACATGTCAAAAGAGCGTGTTTGTCACATATCAACATATCAACATTTGGACATGAGAAAGCTGTCCGCGCGTTGGGTGCTACGCCCGCTCACGTTAGACCAAAAACGTGTTCGAATGATCATTTCCAACGCTCTGTTGGTGCAGTTTAGGCGCAATAAATTCGAGTGTTGGTGCCGATTAATTACTGTAAATGAAACTTGGATATACCTTTATACGCCCGAAACAAAATCACAGTCCAAACATGGGCTAAAGGGGAACCGGCTCCAGAAAAAGCAAAAAATGTTTTTTTTTTTTTATTTTCAACTGGGAAAGGTATGGCGACTGTTTTTGGGGATAGTCTTATAATTATTTTAATCGATTATCTTCAAAAAGGAAATATTATTACAGGGGCATACTACAAATCATTACTTGACAAGTTGAAGGCAGAACTAGTGGGAAAAAGAAAATCCTGTTTCACCAAGACAACACACCGTCTCACACCTCTGCGGTTGCAATGGCGAAAATTCACGAATTACGGTTTGAACCGCTTGACTCACCAGATCTAACTCCAAGCGACTTCTTTTTGTTCCCTCATCTGAAAATTGCGCTCGGAGAATAGAGATTTTCGGCAAATGAAGAGGCAGTCACCTTCGTGAACAATTATTTTCAGAGAAAAACGCCGAGTACTATTTGGGCGGGTTACAGAGATGAGAGCATCGCTGGGCGAAGTGTGTAGAGTTACAAGGAGACTATGTTGGAAAACGTCGAGTACTATTTGGACGGGTTACAGAGATGGGATCATCGCTCAGAGAAGTGTGTAGAGTTACAATGAGACTATGTTGAAAAACGCCGAGTACTATTTGGACGGGTTACAGAGATGGGAGCATCGCTGGGAGAAGTGTGTACAGTTACAAAGAGACTATGTTGAAAAACGTCGAGTACTATTTGGATGGGTTCCAGAGATGGGATCATCGCTGGTAGAAGTGTGTAGAGTTACAAGGAGACTATGTTGAAAAACGTCGAGTACTATTTGGACGGGTTACAGAGATAAGAACATCGCTGGGAGAAGTGTGTAGAGTTACAAAGAGACTATGTTAAAAAACGCCGAGTACTCTTTGGACGGGTTACAGAGATGAGAACATCGCTGGGAGAAGTGTGTAGAGTTACAATGAGACTATGTTAAAAAACGCCGAGTACTATTTGGAGGGGTTACAGAGATGAGAACATCGCTGGGAGAAGTGTGTAGAGTTACAAGTAGACTATGTTGAAAAACGCCGAGTACTATTTGGACGGGTTACAGAGATGGGAACATCGCTGAGAGAAGTGTGTAGAGTTACAAGGAGACTATGTTTAAAAATGCCGAGTACTACTTGGACGGGTTACAGAGATGGGAACATCGCAGAGAGAAGTGTGTGGAGTTACAAGGAGATTGTGTTGAAAAAAAAATGTTTGAAAAAATATCTTGTATCTTTACTAGGTCGGTTGTTAGCTGATGGCTGAAGGAATCATAAAATGCATATTTCCATATTTGTGCACATATTTCCGATTATTTATGTAAATCTACATTGAAGTTGGCGTAAACTTAAATTTGTGAAATAAATATAATGTGTAGTAATGCATAACCGAGGGAAAACGTACGCAGTACGTGTAAATAACATATTCAGTGGAGTTCATCGGCAGTGGTATGTAGAGTTATTTGTGTAATAGAATTAAAACACGAAAATAGAATTTCTACTTAAAATTTCACTTCCCTAATAAGGGGTTATAGGCCTGCACCTGGAACAACATGCATGGAATCAAGGGTACAATAGTGAATAAGGAAACTAATGATTGTTCTTCTGTAGGAACTTCATATCACCTAAAGACAGGCATTCCACTAAACTTTTGACATCGTACCAAGAATGTGGCAGAGAGATTTAAAAAAAATTTAAGCATATATTAAATTAAACACAAAATTGCATCATCTTTGGTTTCCCTTTAAGAAGAACGAAGCAGATGTGCACGATGAGCTTCATTAAGGGAACTGCAGCGTTACGTGCCGTGATGTTTCTTTGTCATCAGTCCTAGAGAACGCGACCCCCTTTTCTTCCGACGCACTCATTAACCCAGAGACAAAATTCTTTTGTTTTGCATCATCTGCAGCAGTTCATCTTCGTGCTGCCATGAAAATAATTTTCTCTGCTGTAGAGCTACATACTCCCACGTCGCGGCAAAAATAAACTGGAACAAACTACGTAGGCACATTGTTGTAATTAAAATTTTGACCGATACTAGGATAAATAACATTAAACTTATTGTAAAATTTTGTAAAAAAAAAGTAGAGAAATATGTTGCAGTAGCCAGTGAGGCGATGATCTTATCGCAGTTACAAGGGAATATGGGAATACAGTAGACTTTAAGTGATAGTCAAATTTTTTAAAACTGGTTGTCTAGGTGAAGTATTTGGAATTCCGTTCTCTTTGTATGTCCAAGACATAAAAAATGAAGTTACAAGGGAATATGGGAATACAGTAGACATTACGTGATAGTCAAATGTTTTAAAACTGGTTGTCTAGGTGACGTCTTTGTAATTCCGTTCTCTTTATATGTCCAAGAGATACAAAGTGAAGGTACAAGGGAATATGGGAATACAGTAGACTTTAAGTGATAGTCAAATGTTTTAAAACTGGTTGTCTAGGTGACGTCTTTGTAATTCCGTTCTCTTTGTATGTCCAAGAGATAAAAAATGAAGATACAAGGGAATACGGTAATACAGTAGACTTTAAGTGATAGTCAAATGTTTTAAAACTGGTTGTCTAGGTGACGTCTTTGTAATTCCGTTCTCTTTGTATGTCCAAGAGATAAAAAATGAAGGTACAAGGGAATATGGGAATAAAGCAGACTTTAAGTGACAGTCATATGTTTTAAAACTGATTGTCTAGGTGACGTCTTTAAAATTCCGTTCTCTTTGCATGTCCAAGAGATACAAAATGAAGGTACAAGGGAATATGGGGATACAGTAGACTTTAAGTGATAGTCAAATGTTTTAAAACTGGTTGTCTAGGTCACATTTTAGTGTACTCCATTCCCTTCTGTACTGTCGATTGTGGAGTGTTTCTTGTCATTGCTGGCCAATGTAGGCGGATAGCTTTTAAACAATCGATTGTCGATTCAATTTTCGCTCAGCTTTCAATGAAATGTGTCTAGCGAGTGTATATCTGCACTAATATTAAGTAAATATAAGAACGACTGGTGATTAGTATTTAGTATTTATTATTTAGAAGAGTAGGAGGGTAGCAGGTGCACTAATTAACTGATCTGAAAGCAATAACATACGCATAAGTTATGAAAAAGACTAACTATATTAATTTTATGCAGTCGCATAAGCAATACAGACCTAGATACCATGAGAAGACAGTAAAATTATGGAGGTCAGTAATGTGAAATTGGGTGCAACAATAAATGGAAATCGCACGTCCTGCGAGTATATACAGGGGAGTGTCGAGTTTTCATTATCACCCTTTTAAAAATATGATAGAGTTTGTGTTGATATGTACTTGTTAGTTCTTCTATGCGTAGTCACCATTCAGTTTTACACACTTTCCCAGCGTTCCTTACCTTCCGAATATCTTCATTGTACAAGTATGCAGAATTCGCTTTTAATCACTGTTCCACTTCATTAATGGCGTCATTTGTGTTGCCAAATCGGCGACCGCGCAACGGATCCCTCATTTCCGGGAACAAGAAAAAGTCACTTGGTGCGAGATCGGGCGAATAAGGTGGATGGTGTAAGGCCTGAAAGCCACATTCTCTTGTTTTGTCAACTGCAACTTGAGTTGAATGTGCTGGTGCATTGTCAGACAGAAGACGAACAACTTTGGCGAGCATACCGCGTTGTTTCATAATCAGAGCAGCTCGTAACTTGTCCAGAAGATTGTAGTAGTATCTGTCAGTGATGGTTTGACCCTTGGCAAGATAACCTATAAGGATGACTCCACGACAGTCCCAGAAAACTGTAAGCATGACCTTCCCAGGTGACTTTTGTACCTTTGCCTTTTTGGGAGGAGGGAATCGGCATGTTTCCATTCCATGCTCATGGTTTTTGTCTCTGGATCATACTCATAGATCCAGGATTCATACATGGTTACCAGACGGTCAAAAAAATCTTCGTCATCCTGATCCAACAGCATGAACATGTCTTGAAAGATCACGTGGTGTTTGCTTTTGCAAAGGGTTTAGCAAACGTGGACCCCACCGTGTAGACACCTTAGACATGTGCAGTTTGGTTTCGTGTCAGGACTTATTTCTCCTGAGGATATCCCTAAAAAATTCAGAGAACATATTTACCCAATTGGGTGTCAAGAGATCGCGACTTCTAATCTCGTTCACAGTGATAACATTTATCGTTACCCAGAAATGCCCGGTAACTCTAAGCTCTATGTATGCTGTACTCATTTGAACATCATTTCATCCATCATGCGAAATGACTTCACGATGGAAGTTCTCCCTTATCCTGAAAGCTGCATATCATGTAACTCTAAGCTCTATGGACCATAGACTCATTTGAACATCATCGTGGCTGTTTAGAGCACCAGGTGAGGTAAGGGTTTTATCGATACAAGGTTCTTGAAGCACTAGATCCGTGACGCGGTGTTGGTATAAATGGATGACGGATTTACCAGGCGCCCCCCTCGGAAGACAAAAACCAGATCATGTAATCCCATTATGTGCAGTTTCACGGGCCTCTGCAACCCATTACCTCTGTAGCAGATCGGCGAGACGGCTTTGCCTGCCTCCCACAAAATGGCTTTGTTGGTGCAATACAAACCAAAGGTAGAAAAGTTACCACACCAGAAAAAATGTAAATCCGCATAGAACACGCAATTTATGTAAAATACATTTTCGGTGTGCAGTTGACCATTTCGGAAATATTCCTCGTTATTATTTTCTCAAACAGTGAGCCGAAATTCACCATTTTATCTTAAAATGGAAGAAAATTTCAAAGTCGTCACCTGTCACAGTTTTGAAATATTACACTATCACTTAGTCTACTGTATTCCTATATTCCCTTTTACCTTCATCTTTTTATCTCTTGGACATGCAAAGAGAACGCAATTTCAAAGACGTCATCTAGACAACCAGTTTTAAAACATTTGACTATCACTTAATCTCTACTGTATTCCCTTATTCCCTTGTACCTTCATTTTTTATCTCTTGGACATACAAAGAGAACGAAAGTTTAAAGACGTCACCTAGACAACCAGTTTTAAAACATTTGACTATCACTTAATGTCTACTGTATTCCCTTATTCCCTTGTACCTTCATTTTTTATCTCTTGGACATACAAAGAGAACGGAATTTCAAAGAAGTCACCTAGACAACCAGTTTTAAAGCATTTGGCTATCACCTACAGTGTACTGTATTCCCATGTTCCCTTGTACCTTCATTTTTTATCTCTTCCACATTCAAAGAGAACGGAATTTCGAAGACGTCACCTAGACAACTACTTATAAAACATTTGACTATAACTTAGTCTACTATATTCCCTTGTAACTGCAATAAGATAATGTTTATCTTGAAATTGGAAGAGGTACAATTATCTGTACAATATTTAAAGTAAATCCTGTGAATTGCATCTTCGAGTCAAGTTTTACGTGATAAAATCCTCGTCACTGCAAACTATCCTTTTATAAATTGATATGAACGATACCTCGTGGGGCGCTTTTCTCCTCTAAAGAAACGTCATCAAAAGTTATTTGTACCGTAAATCCTTTCACGAGGTATTACTGGCGCTACAAAGGCATAAAGATGAAAAGAGCACTGCCGTAATTGCTGTAAATGGCATAAAGCGAAATTTATTTTCCTGTATCGATGGCAAACGGCTCGGAATATAAGTGTCAAGCGATTTCGACCAAAGAAGCTGGCGAGATTCATTTATTTCGATTTTATTGTTAGACGTACGGCAAGTGCAGCATTGTTTTGTCTTTTTACGGCCTTGCTGCTATTGTTGTTATTAGTATTCAACGCCCTCGAAGCTTAAGTCGTATTGGACGATAATGTTCAAATGAGTACAGGGAACGAGCTTAGAGTTACCAGACATTCATCTTTCAGTATAAGAGAAAACCTCCAACGTTAAGTCATATCGGACGATGAATGAAATGATGTTCAAATAGGTACAGGGTACATAGAGCTTAGAGTTACCAGACATTCATCTTTCAGGATAAGAGACAACCTCCAACGTTAAGTCATATCGGTCGATGAATGAAATGATGTTCAAATAGGTACAGGGTACATAGAGCTTAGAGTTACCAGACATTCATCTATCAGGATAAGAGAAAACCTCCAACGTTAAGTCATATCGGTCGATGAATGAAATGATGTTCAAATAAGTACAGGGTACATAGAGCTTAGAGCTACCAGACATTCATCTTTCAGGATAAGAGAAAACCTCCAACGTTAAGTCATATCGGTCGATGAATGAAATGATGTTCAAATAAGTACAGGGTACATAGAGCTTAGAGCTACCAGACATTCATTTTTCAGGATAAGAGAAAACCTCCAACGTTAAGTCATATCGGACGATGAATGAAATGATGTTCAAATAAGTACAGGGTACATAGAGCTTAGAGTTACCAGACATTCATCTTTCAAGATAAGAAAAATTCCGTAAAAATAGACTTATCACCCCGAAAGAGATTATAATCTCACAAGGTACCAGCACGCCACAGAGCCGGGAGTCTTGTCCTTGTCTGGTTGGTGGCAGCTTCTGTATTGCATCACCGTGTTGTCTCATTGTTCATTCTCGTTCTCCGGATCGGAGGCTATAAGGTTTGTGCCCGCCTGCACTGGGGATTGGTCGCTTGACGGGAAATGAACCAGTGGCCTCCTGCCTCGCCACTTGCTGTGTTCTCAGAGATTTAAGGTTCAATAACGAGATTCTTGAGCTGCTGTGATCGACGAACCGTGACGTAGTGGCTTACCTCTCGAGCGCATCAAAGAGAAAACGCGCCTCTCGTTCGCTAATAGCGAAATAATGAATTTTGCTCCTATGCCACATACCGCCGGGCCACTTTAAGACACAGCTTCAGTCACATGTCCTTCAGTTACCACTTTCGTTCACTCCTGCTTTCCGCCAAATTATTCAAAATTTCAAGAATCTTTGCCATTCACTGCTACGGCCAACTGATTCCACAACAATGCTCAACTGTCACGAGGTTGGGTTTTATACGGAAGAAATTTTCTAGAAACAGAAAATTCTGGGAAACATGAATGCGGTACAACAATGAGTCGCTTTCCTTTGGCTTGTGTTGTCAGCTACGAGGTATCCATTATTTATGCTCCTGTCGGTGGCAAGTCACCCACACTGAATTGCTTTATGGAAGGCATTCACCGCCACCGTGGCAATACAGATGTTTATTAATCCTTGTTTCACATATGCTTGCCCCGTAACTCTTAACGGTCACGTGATCTTATCGCCTCTCATTGGCTGCTGTTGTGGTACAGACTGTTGTGCGGTAAAAATTAGTTAGTTAACATGGTGATATATCCTTATATGTTGGAAGAGAATTGTCAAATTTACATTTTCGTAACTGTTTGAATTAAATATATTACGCAACAGAGTTGATTTATCTGAAATGCATCTTAATTGTTAAAGGAAGCAAAGAGGAGGTTCACTCACTTTTTTCGCGGGCAGCCAGCCAGGTGAACAGGTAATTAGATATCAACGTTCCGGGAGTGTACATCTCTCCCATCATCAGGATATTTATAAAATGTTATAACCACAAATGAAATACTGGATATAACACAACTATAAACAAAAACAAAACACTATCAAAATTCGCATTACTGAACAAAAGACTGTATTCAGTAAATTAAATGCCAGGTCAGGAGATGGCGTAGGTATAGGAAATAAGAGGGTCAAAGAAACGTAACTACTTAACTTGATTAACAGGCTGTATTGATTTTTGCTTCTTAAGTCGACGGATTTCAATTTTAAAGCCGTTTTCCAAGAGGAGCTGAACTGAAATCCAGCATCACGACTAAGCGTGCTCCTTACAGAGGAAATCGCCAAAGCCTCCTTAATTCTGCGCTCCCAGTAACTGTTGTATTTTGCCAAGATAGTCATCTCCCGAAAATTGGCTCTATGGTCGTTATCCAAACATTGCTCTGCCAGCCCAGACTTCTCAGGTTGCATAAAACGAATGCTCCGTTCATGTTCGATTATTCTAGTAGCGATGGTCCTTCCGGTTTTTCCTATATACGGTACCCCACATTCACAGGAAATGCGGTACACTCCCGGAACTTGCAGGGAGGTTCCTTTGCTCTCAAGCCTGCCTTTGATGACACGATAGCACGTGCTTAGCGGTAGTGATGACATATTTGTTTATATGACTTTTATCACTGACCTTGTCATATATCGCCGTTCCAAGATGTGTTGTGGCGATTGCGAGAGCTATATTATTTTATTGATCGTTTATTGCGCGTGTACTTATTATATGTATAATGGCAGAGTCTACCGCCAGTTTTTCGCTGAAGCATCGCAAGGGAAAACCTTAAAAAAGCGGCGAAGAAGGAATTGTGTTGCATGTGTTTAATGCACTCACAGGGAAGAATCCGTCTTTGTCAGTGAGAGAAGTCGAACAGCTGATGCTCTGAACTTACAGGTGTGAGTGTTAGATCTTTAGGAACATCGCGACATGAAACTGAGACAACAGGAAAACTTATCACTCCAGGGGCGATATTGCTATGTGGCGAAGACGTTCTTTAAGGACAATCAGATTATACTGGGATACAAGTCGTAAAATATACTACCTCGACGAGACTTGAATGAAGGACACACGACAAGTATGGCGTGTCAGGACTTTTAATACTAAAAGACAAGCATTTTTGCAAGGTATGTGCGCTGGTTTTAAAAATACCCCAGTGGAAAAGGCCGAAGGCCTTTCATTATAAATTTGTTTCAGTTTCATTGGTCATTCATTCAGTTTCAACTTGCTCAGTTTCATTATAAACTTGTATTTTTGCATGCCTTCATATTCTTATTTGTATCATTTTATCTATCTTACTGGCAATTATTATGACGTTTACTGCAGGTTTAAATGTGACGGGAAGGCACCGCCTATGGCCTATGGCGCGAAGGTATTAGCCAATTAGGGTGAGGGGGAAGGTAGTTGCATGCGTCAGCGGAGCAAGGTTTATACGAAACAGATATTAGACAATTATTTTTTTTTATCTGTATATATTTATTGCAAAGGCTTGCTATGCTATTTCGGACATGGCGTCACATTTCTCTCTTTGTGACCACGTGTTGCAGATTTACGCTATGTTGGATACGTTAAGATAAATTCTCCCCCGTTGAACTACCCCTCCCCCCCCAACAAATAAAACCGTGAAAACGGGCGCACTTCAGGTCTGGAGAGCGCAATTTCATAAATTTACTTGGGCATTGCACCACAGGATTTTGAACTGTCTGCAGCACATATATCGCAGGATTTGCCTCAAGTCTTGTTTGCAAATAAACCAAGAGAGGTTAACGATACCCACCTGTGAAAGGGAATTTTATGTGCTGCACTCACATGACATGCACTCCTCACTTTTATACATATTGCTGTTCTGTCATGTTGTTGATCAAGAGAAACATTATCTTACTGTCAATCTTATTGTAGATACTATGAAAGTGGTAGCTTATGGTGGAATTATGTGATAGTCAAATGTTTTGAAGCTGGTTGTCTAGGTAATGTCTTTCTAATTCCGTTATCTGTTTAAGTCCAAGAGATAAGAAGTTGAGGATACAAAGGAATATGGGAATACAGTAGACCTTAAGTTATAGTCAAATGTTTTAAAACTAGTTGTCTAAGTGACTTTATGAAATTCCGTTCTCTTTGTACTACCAAGAGATAAAAAATGAAGGTTCAAATGAATATGGGGATAAAGTAGACTTTAAGTGATAGTAAATTTTTTTAAATCTGGTTGTGTAGGTGACGTTTTTCAAATTTCGTTCTCTTTCTATGTCCAATAGATAAAACATGAAGGTACAGGAAATACGGGGGCACAGTAGAATTTAAGTGATAGTCAAATGTTTTAAAACTGGTTGTCTAGATGACGTATTTGAAATTCCGTTTTCTTTGTATGTCCAAGAGATAAAACAATGAAGAATAAGGGCTTTTTATTTAAGGAAACTGTCGTAATAGAAAGATTCAAGCGAATCACACAGAATTTCTTGGAAATAGTTAACAGTATATAAAAAGGAGTTTAATATAAATAATGAGTTTCAAAAAACTCTGCATTTTTGGTGGTATTTTGACTAATTCTTAAGATTTATAGTATCTTAACTTCATTGTATAGAGGGTTGACACCTTCCAGAATTTAAACTGAGTACTCGGGTTTAAAAACCTTTTGTTTCCGAATGGGAGACAATATTCAGGATGAAGCATCAATCAACAAGAAATCTGGTATGAGAGCGAGAAGGTGGGTAATATGAAGTATCAAGGCAATGGATGAAATGAACTTTTGGTGGAATGAATGGCGCCGGAACCGGAGAATTCAGGGAAAATTTTCCCAGACCTTTCCCAAGAATAATCAGTGCCAGCCTCTGTGGCGTAATGGTAGCCTGTGAAGAGGTCACAAGTTCCAATCTCGGTCAGGGTGATCAGGTTTGTTTTCCTTTATCCTGAAGGATCAATGTCTGGTAGCTCTAAGCCCTATGTATCCTGTTCTTATTTGAACATCATTTCATTCATCGTCTGATATGACTTAACGTTAGAGGTGTTCTCTTATCCTGAAAGATGAATGTCTGATAACTCTAAGCTCTATGATCCCTGTACTTATTTGAACATCATTTCATTCATCGTCTGATATGACTTAACGTTAGAGGTTTTCTCTTATCCTGAAAGATGAATGTCTGATAACTCTAAGCTCTATGATCCCTGTACTTATTTGAACATCATTTCATTCATCGTCTGATATGACTTAACGTTAGAGGTTTTCTCTTATCCTGAGAGATGAATGTCTGATAACTCTAAGCTCTATGATCCCTGTACTTATTTGAACATCATTTCATTCATCGTCCGATATGACTTAACGTTGGAGGTTTTCTCTTATCCTGAAAGATGAATGGTATTATTTGAACTTCACGGTCCTGGACGACTAAACTTTAGAATATGTTAATTTAAAATAATTTGTAAACTACACATAAGAATAAACGACGAGCGGTAGAGAAAGTGACGTGAATGTATCTGAGGTCAACTAGGACCGCTGCGTTCATTTGTCACAACCAAACAGGCTCTGATCTGTAAAGGAGATGTGCGTCGTGGGTGAAGCCAGGAAATGCGGAGGAGGACGTTAACACCATCAGGAAGCGAACGTCTTTATAAATAACCCCGAAAAACACCCTCCAGATTGCGTCACTCCAATCGACGAAATCGGCGCTGGTTAATATTCGCGTGAGTAGCTTATGCCGAGGTTTCAATGAGAGAACGCTAAACAACTTGCAAGAAAACAAGTGAAGCGGAGCGCTTGGTCGTCTTGCTAAAACCGGTCTCGAATCACTGGTTCACGAGGTCAAAAACCTCGCCGAGCAATCCTTTCTGTAGCACAAAAAAATACGCAGTCACATGGCTTTCTCTACTCCTGTACAAGCACTTGTTCCTCTCTCAACTTCAAGATAAACATTATTTTGTCAGAAGTATGGGAATACAGTAGACTTTAGGTGATAGTCAAATGTTTTAAAACTGGTTGTCTAGGTGACGTCTTGTAATGCCGTTCTCTTTGTATGTCCAAGAGATAAAAAATGAAGCTACAAGAGAAATTGGGAGTACAGTAGACTTTAAGTGATAGTCAAATGTTTTAAAACCGCTTGTCTAGGTGACGTCTTGTAATGCCGTTCTGTTTGTATGGCCAAGAGATAAAAATTGAAGGTACAAGAGAAATTGGGAATACAGTAGACCTTAAGTGATAGTCAAATGTTTTAAAACCGCTTGTCTAGGTGACGTCTTGCAATGCCGTTCTGTTTGTATGGCCAAGAGATAAAAATTGAAGGTACAAGAGAAATTGGGAATACAGTAGACCTTAAGTGATAGTCAAATGTTTTAAAACCGCTTGTCTAGGTGATGTCTTGTAATGCCGTTCTGTTTGTATGTCCAAGAGATAAAAATTGAAGGTGCAAGGGAATACGGGAATACAGTAGACCTTAAGTGATAGTCAACTGTTTTAAAACTGGTTGTCTAGGTGACGACTTTGAAATTCCGTTCTCTTTGTATGTCCAAGAAATAAACAATGAAGGTACAAGGGAATATGGGAATAATGTAGACTTTAAGTGATAGTCAAATGTTTTAAATCTAGTTTTCTAGGTGACGTCTTTGAAATTGCGTTTTCTTCTTTTGTCCAAGAGATAAAAGATGGAGGACAAGAGAATATGGGAATGGAGTGGACTTTAAGTGATAATCAAATGTTTTAAAACTGGTTGTCTAGGTGACGTCTTTGAAATTCCGTTCTCTTTGTTTGTCCAAGAGATAAGAAATGAAGGTACAAGGGAATATGGGAATACAGTACACATATATATTTAGGTGATAGGCATATGCTTTAAAATTCCTTGTCTAGGTTACGTCATTGAAATTACATTCTCTTTGTATGCCCAGGAGATAAAAAAATGAAGGTATGTGGCAATACAATAGACTTTAAATGATAGTCAAATGTTTTAGTTGTCTAGGTTGTCTAGGTGACGTCTTTGAAATTCCGTTCTCTTTGTATGTCCAAGAGATAAAAAACGAAGGTACAAGGGAATATGGGAATACAGTAGACTTTAAGTGATAGTCAAATGTTTTAAAACTGGTTGTCTAGGTGACGTCTTTGAAATTCCGTTCTCTTTGTATGTCCAAGAGATAAAAAATGAAGGTACAAGGGAATATGGGAATACAGTAGACTTTAAGTGATAGTCAAATGTTTTAAAACTGGTTGCTATACTTACGTTAGTGCACAAGCATGTGAGATTCATTAAGTAATGAGGGAAAGAAGTGCAGAATCACTAACCAAATCTGAAAGCAGTGTTTACGTGCTCATCTGCCGGAGCGCATCTCTCAATTACTTCTGAAAAGGAGCTACCGAGAATTGAGGTAGCGCTGGAAAACACATCTCGCGGACTAATGAGAATGAAATAATGGGACGTAATTCTGCAAACGTCGCCGTTTTAGACTCTTAGTTCACAAGGAAAAGCGTCATTATGTTGACGAGTATGTAACGTTTAGTGTTTTGATATTGTTCTTTGAACTTGTTACCTTTGTACGATTAGAAGTTAAGTTGAATAGCGACTTGCTATCTGAGAAAAGTGGAATTATTTCAAAATTTAAACGAATAACGAGGAATATATTGGAAAGGGCTACCTTACGAATAAAGTATACACTGACTCCCATAAATAATCCTACAGGCTTAGCATTTCACTATGGAGTGCTCTATAAAGCGGGATAGATTATGTGTAACAATCTCAAGGTACTCCTTGTGTTAAGCAAACATATGAATATCCATTTTAGAAATTGAATATGTGACTAAACAAAGAGCTTCCCCATTCAACTTTGTTTACATTACAATCTCAAGGTACTCCTTGTGTTAAGCAAACATATGAATATCCATTTTAGAAATTGAATATGTGACTAAACAAAGAGCTTCCCCATTCAACTTTGTTTACATTACGAGTTTACGAAACAAAAAGAATCGGACAGCACAAATGAAACGCAATACAAACGATGAAGTAGATGAAGTCTGTCAGTAGAAAGAACAACATCGTGGAAGAAGTACGCGAACTGTTCACCAAGAAGAAGGCAAGAACATACACTCCTGGAAATTGAAATAAGAACACCGTGAATTCATTGTCCCAGGAAGGGGAAACTTTATTGACACATTCCTGGGGTCAGATACATCACATGATCACACTGACAGAACCATAGACACAGGCAACAGAGCATGCACAATTTCGGCACTAGTACCGTGTATATCCACCTTTTGCAGCAATGCAGGCTGCTATTCTCCCATGGAGACGATCGTAGAGATGCTGAATGTAGTCCTATGGAACGGTTTGCCATGCCATTTCCAGCTGGCGCCTCAGTTGGACCAGCGTTCGTGCTGGACATGCAGACCGCGTGAGACGACGTTCATCCAGTCCCAAACATGCTCAATGGGGGACAGATCCGGAGATCTTGCTGGCCAGGGTAGTTGACTTACAGCTTCTAGAGCACGTTGGGTGGCGCGGGATACATGCGGAGGTGCATTGTCCTGTTGGAACAGCAAGTTCCCTTGCCGGTCTAGGAATGGTAGAACGATGGGTTCGATGACGGTTTGATGTACCGTGCACTATTCAGTGTCCCCTCGATGATCACCAGAGGTGTACGGCCAGTGTAGGAGATCGCTCCCCACACCATGATGCCGGGTGTTGGCCCTGTGTGCCTCGGTCGTATGCAGTCCTGATTGTGGCGCTCACCTGCACGGCGCCAAACACGCATACGATCATCATTGGCAACAAGGCAGAAGCGACTGTCATCGCTGAAGACGACACGTCTCCATTTGTCCCTCCATTCACGCTTGTCGCGACACCACTGGAGGCGGGCTGCACGATGTTGGGGCGTGAGCGGAAGACAGCCTAACGCTGCGCGGGACCGTAGCCCAGCTTCATGGTGACGGTTGCGAATGGTCCTCGCCGATACCCCAGGAGCAACAGTGTCCCTAATTGGCTGGGAAGTAGCGGTGTGGTCCCCTACGGCACTACGTAGGATCCGACGGTCTTGGCGTGCATCCGTGCGTCGCTGCGGTCCGGTCCCAGGTCGACGGGCACGTGCACCTTCCGCCAACCATGGCGACAACATCGATGTACTGTGGAGACCTCACGCCCCACGTGTTGAGGAATTCGGCGGTATGCCCACCCGGCCTCCCGCTTGCCCACTATACGCCCTCGCTCAAAGTCCGTCAACTGCACATACGGTTCACGTCCACGCTGTTGCGGCATGCTACCAGTGTCAAAAACTGCGATGGAGCTCCGTATGCCACGGCAAACTGGCTTACACTGGCGGCGGCGGTGCCCAAACGCTGCGCAGCTAGCGCCATTCGACGGCCAACACCGCGGTTCCTGGTGTGTCCGCTGTGCCGTGCGTGTGATCATTGCTTGTACAGCCTTCTCGCAGTGTCCGGAGCAAGTATGGTGGGTCTGACACACCGGCGTCAATGTGTTCTTATTTCCATTTCCAGGGGTGTAGTATGTGGCCATAGGTGAGTAGAGTATCTTTGAACAGAGACTGTTAGTGATCTATCGCTATGAAAATAACAAAACATCCTTGGAAATAGCAGAGATTTTGAATCTTAGCAAAATTACAGTTAGTGATATAATTCACCGGTATAAGTATGAAGACAATTGAATCTCCAGCAAAGCCAGGGCGACTAAAACTTCTTACTGTTAGGCAGGAGTCTTATATTATGCGGAAGGTAAAACGGAATGCGCATATAACTTCTCCTGGTGATTTGTGCTGAGATTCAAGAAGAACTCTGACTGACAGCCCTGAAACGGTCAGAATGGCCATGCGAATACAAGATAGCCAGAAAAAGGCCATACATTTCCAGCAAGAATAAGAGGAAGCGATTACAATTTGCCAAAGACTTTGTTAACAAGACAACCGACTGGTGGGACCAAATTATTTTTTGTAACGAAAGCAAATACAACCTTGCTGGTTCCGATGACAGGGTGGTTATGTGGAGGAAACCAAACACGGAGCTGGAAGATCAGTCAAACACGGCGGAGGGAGTGTAATGTATGGGGCTGTATTTCCTGTACGACAGTGGGAAAGCTTGTATTCATAGACACAACCATGAACAAGGAAGTCTACGGGGGGGGGGGGGGGGGGCAAAAGAAACCGGATTATTGTTGTCATAAAAATTTTATTGATGAATCTTTTTGCAAAATTACTTCAGTCAACTTCAAAATACTCTCCATTACATCCGATGCACGTGTCAAGTCTCTTTTCCCATTGTTGGAAGCATGTTTGGAACTCTTCAAGTTTGATATTGCCCAGTGCCATTTGCGAAGCTGTTTTTACTGCCTCCACATCGTCATAACGCTCCCCCTTTAGCGCTTTTTTCATTCGTGGAAATAGGAAAAAGTCGCTCGGGACTAGGTCCAGCGAATACGGAGCGTGGGGAACAACAGACCACGTCTGAGATGCCAAATAGTGGATCACTCGTAAGGCCGTGTGTGCTGGAGCGTTGTCATGATGCAGAAACCAGTCGCCAAAGTTCCGGGCGTTTCCTCCTCACATCCACTCGCAGACGCCTTATAATATCCAAGTAAAAGTGCTGGTTAACAGTCTCGCCAGGGGGAACGAATTCCCGATACACAATTCCACGAACATCAAAAAAGAAAATGACCATCGTCTTCACATTTGACCTCACTTGCCTTGCTATTTTGGTCCGGGAGAGTTGGGAGTCCTCCACTGGCTTGACGCTTGCTTGGTTTCTGGGTCATACCCATAACACCAACTCTCATCCCCTGTAATGACTTTGTTCAAGAAGTTTGGATCACGTACAATCTGTTTTCAAGTCCTGACACACATTCGTGCGGATGGTTTTGTGCTCCTGTGTGTGAAGACGCGGAACAAATTTAGCAGCTACACGTCTCATGTGCAAATCCTCCCTCAAAATTCACTGGCATGAGCTCCAACTGATTGCTGTCGCTGCTGAAATTTGGTCGATCTTTTGGCGGACCTTTTCAATGTTCTCCTTATTTCGCGATGTTGAAGGTCGTCCAGAACGATCTTGGTCTTCAACGCACATTTCACCACGTTTAAAGCGCCCAAACCACTCGAAAACCTGTGAGCGGTTAATAGCTTCTTCCGGGAAAGCTTCCTGAAGCATTTGGTGTATCTCCGTTGCAGTTTTTTTAAGCAGGAAACAAAATTTCACACACACTCTTTGTTCTTTTAAAGTTGCCATAACGACATCGCAGAGGTAACCCGCCAACAGTCAGAGAAACACAATACCACACTTGCACGTTCAGCTCTACACTGACGCCGTCTGCACAGCTGTTTCATGAAGTTCTCTACTAACACCATCTAGCGTGAGAACCCTGTACTACGTCTACGAGTGGCAGCGCCCTCGGAGTCCGTTTCTTTTGGGTCCCCCTCGTATCTTAGACTATTACAGCAAAATTTAAAACAAAGTCCAGAAATTATGGGTATTCTGGACAGCTTCTCATTTTATCAGGATAATGATCCCACATTGTGCAGCTATGGTTACTCTACAACTGTCCTCGACCCACCTCCTCAGTCCCCGGATCTTAATCCCATAGAAGCAGTATGGCATAAACTGGAGAAGGCCGTGAGAAAGACCCCCATCACCTCTAAGCAGCACTTGAGGGAGAGGTTGCAAGAGGAATGGAGCAGACCTGGTTCACTAAATGCCAAATAGATTGCGAGACGTAGTGAACAGAAGAGGAAGAGTCACAAAGCACTAAGACATATTTTGTATCACACTCAAGTTGTGTCCGATTACTTTTGAGGGGCAAAAAATGCCATGTCTCTTTTTAGTTCTTAAAAAAGCACCCATTATATAATTTTTATGTGAAATAACATTTATTTTCTTACAAGAACGAACCGTGTAACTGTCGGTTATCATTAATTTCAATAAAATAGCACATCAAATGTTGATTTTCACTTTCAAAACTTAGTACTCTGCTTTGTCCGATTATTTACGGCAGTCTCTGTATATAAACTACATTTTTTGTAGTAAGATTTCGTCTACCTCTTAGTTTACAAAAATAATCCGGAATGAAGAGGTCTTTTTAGGATATTTCAAGCAAGGAAGGAGGTGCAAGGGTTGAACAATGGAAGGTAGAAGAAGAAAGGAGTGATCAGCGAAAAAAGCAGAGGAATATTGGATACGCGCACGCCTTGCAAAACAAGAGAAGCTTGGTAATGAGCACCGTCGTGGAGACGTCATGGGATTCCTTGTTTACTTCCAGGAATCTCCTGTTCCTTAGGGAAAACACCGCAGCGCTTTCACGTTTCAACTTCAGCAGAACGTAAAGCAAACTTCCCTTTAGGAAAATGGCTTTGGTAACAACGTTTTATGCACAAAGTCTTTTGGCGAAAATAAAATAAGAACGTCGCGCCAGGAAAAGTTGAAAATCGCTTCGCTTTTTTTTTTCTTGCAACAATAAAACAGAGTCGCATTATTGCTTCGTCTGCTACACACTGACCGAGCTGACGTGGCCGGTAGCGTGTGTTATTTGGATTCGTAAGATTGTGAATGACTGAAGTTGGTATTTACGTTCATTCTTACAGGATTGAGTACAAGATTTTCTGTAAAAACGATGTTTTAAGGAACCTAGCTCTATTCAATATATTGGGTGAGTAAAAAAATTTTGAAGAACGCCTGTAACCTCGCTTTTGCAACTCTATGAAGTGATACTTTTGTAGAAAAGCTGCAAATCGAGGACTGTTCCATAAAGAATGATCAGATTTTTTTTATGGTCATAATTTTTCGCACTAAAATTCAATCTTATTATATTCTGTTAGCTTAATGTGAAACAAACACGCCGTAGTAGTTTCACTGTCGATACTCATGGTTCTAGCGATTACTCATAAAACATATGACTATCTCTTAAAGTCCGCCCTCTTCTCCTTTACCCTTGCACCTCGGTTATTTCGATTAATGTGAAGAAGATAAAATGATAATTTTCTGTTAGTATAGCTTGTTGAGGAAGGGAAAGAGAGGATCATGTGAAGGTATCAGTTCAGAGATAACATAAAGGTTTGTTTTCCTGTCACTAGCTATTTCTGCATTGTTTATATTCGGTGGTAGTGCTATAAAAACTATTGAAAACTTGTGGGAACACTTTCAACTGATGCTAAGTAACTAATGCAAGTCTTTCTCTGTTTCAGGTAAGTCCAACTTCTGCTGTTGAGGTAAACGACATGTACTTCTGGAAGATTCTCTGAACGTTTTGACCTGTTGTGAGTAATGAAGTGGTAAATTATGTAATCGTAACATAAATTAAATGTACAATTGTTGTTTATAAATCAGTTGAAGTGCAAAATATCAAATGTGTGTAACGACGTTGTTTCTAAGAGAATCTACAACCATTTCGAAATGCACAAAACCAGTCATTTTTGTTACTTGTTCTTTCTTTCTTTCTTTCTTTCTTTCTTTCTTTCTTTCTTTCTTTCTTTCTTTCTTTCTTTCTTTCTTTCTTTCTTTCTTTCTTTCTTTCTTTCTTTCTTTCTTTCTTTCTTTCTTTCTTTCTTTCTTTCTTTCTTTCTTTCTTTCTTTCTTTCTTTCTTTCTTTCTTTCTTTCTTTCTTTCTTTCTTTCTTTCTTTCTTTCTTTCTTTCTTTCTTTCTTTCTTTCTTTCTTCTTTCTTTCCTTCCTTCTTTCTTTCTTTCTTTCTTTCTTTCTTTCTTTCTTTCTTTCTTTCCTTCTTTCTTTCCTTCTTTCTTTCTTTCCTTCTTTCTTTCCTTCTTTCTTTCTTCTTTCTTTCTTTCTTTCTTTCTTTCTTTCTTTCTTTCTTTCTTTCTTTCTTTCTTTCTTTCTTTCTTTCTTTCTTTCTTTCTTTCTTTCATTCTTTCTTTCTTTCTTTCTTTCTTTCTTTCTTTCTTTCTTTCTTTCCTTCTTTCCTTCCTTCTTTCCTTCCTTCTTTCCTTCCTTCTTTCTTTCCTTCCTTCTTTCTTTCTTTCCTTCTTTCTTTTTCTCTTTCTCTCTTTCTCTTTCTTTCTTTCTCTCTTTCCTTCCTCCCTTCCTTCCTTGCTTCCTTCCCTCCTTCCCTCCTTCCTTCCCTCCTTCCTTCTCTCCTTCCTTCCTCCCCTTCCTTCCTTCCTTACCCCATTCCTTCCTTCCTCACATTCTTTATATTTCTTTCACTCTTTCTTTCACTCGTTCTTTCTTTCTTACACTCTTTCTTTTGTAGTGTTTCTCTTTTTCGTTCTTTCTTTCTTCCTCCCTTCCCTCCTTTCTTCCTCTCCCTTTCTCATACCCTTTCTATTTCTTTCATTCTTTCTTTCACCCTTTCTCGCTTTCTTTCTCACACTCTTGCCTTTGCCTGTTTCTATTATCTTTTTTCTTTCTTTCGTTCCTTCATTCTTTCTTTCCTCCTCCCTCCTTCCTTCTCTCCCTACCTTCCCTCATTCCTCTCTTTCTCACATTCTTTCTATTTATCTATTTCTCATATTCTTTCTATTTCTTTCATTCTTTATCTATTTATTTATATCTAATTCTCTTTCTCCCTTTCTTTCTCATACTGTTTATTGCGCATTCTTTCTCTTTTCTTTCTTTCTTTCTTTCTTTTTCTTTCCATTTTATTTCTTTCTTTTGTTCCTTGTTTCTTTCTATCTTTCTTTCTTTCTTTCTTCCTCTGCCCCTCGCTCCTTCTGTCCCTAATTTCCTTCATTTTTCTCTGTATTTCTCACATTCTTTCTATTCCGTTCTTTCTCACATTCTTTTTAATTATTTCTTTCTAATATTCTTTCTAATATTCTTTCTGTTTATTTCATTAATTCTTTCACTCTTTCTCTCTCTCTCTCTCTCTCTCTCACTTTCTTTCTTTCTTTCTTTCTTTCATTCTTTCATTCTCTCTTTCCTACATTCTACCTCCATTTCTTTCTCACACTCTTTCTTTTGCACTGTTTTTCTTTTTCTTTCTTTCTTACCTTCTAGCTCTCGTTCTTTAGTTCTTTCTCCCTTTTTATCTTCCCGTCTTTCTTTCATTGTTTCCGCTCTTCTAAATAAGAATCTACAATAAAAAAGCATTTTTTCATAATCTCCAAAATGTTCAAGTATAAAGCCCCTCTTAAATAGCTTTGAAACAATTTTAGAGTTAGTTTTGGGTACTGAATGACTTTGGAAATGTCCAGCAAGCTGGTCTACAAAGTCATTTGGTGGTAATAATCTTTTTCTACTTTAAATTTCGGGATGTTATATGTATTTTTTAAAATCAGATGATTTCTCTAAGTTAAAAATCTTGTTTTTCCGACGCCTCAATCTTTATCTCATCCCTTGGCACCTTGTTGCATTGGCGCCCGTTTAAAAG
Organism: Mantis religiosa; assembly: GCA_030765055.1. Lineage (NCBI taxonomy): Eukaryota > Metazoa > Arthropoda > Insecta > Mantodea > Mantidae > Mantis > Mantis religiosa. The sequence goes on along the minus strand of CM060958.1, from coordinate 142,863,551 downwards.
AAAGAACAAGAAAAGATATACCTAATACCGCCTTTTTAAATTTAATTTAGTCCTCTATCGCACAACTGTGCTTTGTCTCAGCGTAATATGTTTCTGAAAGCGATTGGAGTTTCTTTGTTAAACTGAAGGGAAGAAGAGAGGTCCCAATTAACTATTCCTCAAGGAGACTAATCCCTTAGGAAGGTTCTGCCTCGCTACCGAACCAGCATCTTGACTCGCATTTCATCTCAGAATAAATACATCGATCCACCACTTACTAACAAGGTTCTGACAACACCACAAAATACCCTCTTTTAGAATTAATAAACCAGCTTCAAGGCAAGTCATGACGTCACAAGAGCTACTGCAGCCGGTGTCAGTGTATTACAGGTGCTAACAGCACATTTCAGCGCATTTTATGGAGATATGTTGGTTGCTAGGGAACTATAAATCTCTTTGGAACAGTAAAGATCGTCGTTTGTTCCTGTTCCCTATGTTTCATGTGTGACAAAAGCCTGCGATCACAAACAAAAGAACACCATAGGCAGACACTGAGCTGTTTTAGATCGCTTGTAACTCCGACATGATTGTTGCTGTTCAGAGCAAGTAGAAGTTGGTACAATCACTGTTACCCCGAACAGGTTGCCTGCGTAACTGTAAGGTTTCTGAGGGGAAGTTTGTCACATGAGAATAATGAACTCGTTAGCTCGTCCACCAAGCCGTGTTGATTGAAACGTTGTAGAATGTACAGGAGGTATTACATACAGGAAATACTTGTTTTGTACTCCTCTAGACTCCATGTCATTTTCATCCTGGTAGACATTCTTAAAAATTCTATAAACTTTTGGAACCTCAGCTACAAATAATACGAGAGCTGTCCATTAAAGAATGATTTTTTTAACAACGTACCTTTACTCATCCTCATAGTTTTGATGGGTCTTTTCAAAATAGTCTCCCCTGAATACGATGCACTTGTCCCAGCGTTTCTGCCAGTCCTCAAAGACATGCTGGAAACTAATTTTTTGAGAGATCCTTCAAAATCGCCTCCGCAGCCTTCACCACTGCTTCTGATGATGGATAATGTCTCCCGCGAAGGCGTTTCTTCAAGTTAGGGAATAGAAAAAGTCACATGGGGCTAAATCCGGACTATAGGGACGGTGAGGGATGTACTTCACGTTGATTTTTGCAAGATCTTCAGCAACAACATTGGCAATATGCGGCCGCGCATTATCGTGGTGCAGCATCCAGCCTGCTTCACGGAAATGTCTTTTGCGTCTGATATGGACTTGCAATGTTTTCAGGACATCCCTGTAGTATTGTCCAGTTACTGATGTGTGTGCAGGTACAACATGCTGATAAACCATTCCATGAATATCAAAGAATGAGATGACCATAACTTTCCCAGCAGAAGCAACCACTTTTGCTGTTTTGGGGGGTTGATGATGAAGGAGATTTCCACACTGAGCTTTGCTGTTTGCTCTCAGGATCAAAATGATGTAGCCAAGTTTCATCAGCAGTGATTACGTTTGAAAGAAGCTCCGGATCTTCCTCTAACATCAACTTTAACAGAATGTTACCTCCATTGCAGCGGTAGCCGATACTGAACATGTCTGAACTTACCTGGTTCTCACAGGCGGGAACCAGGAGTACCAACAATGAAACTACTACGGCGTGTTTGTTTAACATTAACCTAAGAGAATATAATACGATTGAACGTTAGTGCGAAAAATTATGTCCGTAAAAAATTATGATCATTCTTTACTGAACAGTCCTCGTTTAAGGCTACAAAAATAATATAGCGTGATCCAGATAAGCCTGAACCATTGCAATAGCCAATAACTTTGGAAACAATAACAGGACACACGTACAACTTTGGGAGAATATAATACATAACTGGGAGATTACATTACACTATTTACATCTCAGAGAAAATGTTGGAAGTGTCCTCCACCAGCATCTATACATTTTAGTTAATTTATGGAAATTAATCATTTCTTCACGCAAGCCGTATATAGGCTAAAGTTTTTTATATATAGAGTCAACATGAAGAATTGAATGCCATGGCCGGGATTTGAACCACGGATATGCTGGTTTCCGTCCAGTCGCTCTAAGCAATTGAGCTATCATGGCCAACGTGCCGTCCTGACATTAAATTCTCCATTTGACTCGTATAATTCCCCGGTAGTCCACTACGGACTCTCGCATCCGGGATACACCGTTTAATGTTAGGATGGCACGTTGGCCATGGTGGCTCAATGGGTTATAGCGACTGGACGGAAACCAGGAGATACGTGGTTTAAATCCCGGCCATGGCATTGAATTTTTCATGTTGACTCTCTCTACCGTCTATATATTGCTACCCAAACGGCAAGCCCACGATGCCGATCAATAAATGTAGGCCGGCGGAGGGAGGGGAGACAGGAGGGGTGGCTGGGTCTTCGTTTACCCCTCCTCTTACCGCTCGAAGTTGCACGAAGCTTCGAGAATGTTTTCCCCTTCCATAAAAGGAGAATTGAGAAACTTCGGGGCCGATCAATACCGGAAGCGACAGTCAGTTGAGAGAAGTGTTGTTATGGCGTGCGTAGTGTAAGTAGCGTCGAACGTACGTGTAGATTGATATTGGAAAATCAACTAATTGTGTACATTAAATTGTAATTGTGAACAGTGTATTGCTACGAAAATAAAGTGTAATTTTTGTGTTTGTAACCTCGACTTTTTATTTCACGAACCCACAAAGTCACAATATGTTTGCACTCGTCTCACCATATACTCTGAAGTTTATATGGGTATCTTCAAGACATTTGTGGAGCAGCTGGATGCTATCGGATTGAGAGAAGGTTATTTCCAGCAAGATGAAGCAACTTGCCATACATGTAATGACACCATGGAACTTGTAACCAGTTTCTTTGATAATCGAATAATCCAAATAGGTCTGTGCCCCCTCCCAAATGCCCTGACTTAACGTCGCCGAATTTTTTATAGTGGGAATATCTACAAACAGAGTTTACAAGAAAAGGCTACAGACAATTTATGTTCTCAGTGAAGCCATTCGAACCGAGGTGAGGATATTCGCCAATACTTAAGCGAATATAGTGAGACAAGTACAAACATGTATAGATGCTGGTGGAGGACACTTCCAACATTTTCTCTGAGATGTAAATAGTGTAATGTACTATCCCAATAGTGTATTATATTCTCCAAAAGTTGTAAGTGTGTCCTATTATTAGTTGAAAGGTTATGGCCGCTTCAAATGGTTCAGGAATATATGGATCAAACTGTATTTTCACAGATATTGTCCCTTTCTTAAGAAGTTACATTTGTTCTTGTTTTTGTTGTAATTTACGTCCTCCAACGTTAATTCATATCGAACAATGAACGGAATGGGTGAAATGATGCCCAAATTAGCCCAGGGTCCATAGAGCTTAGAGTTACCTAACATTTGTCTTTCAGGATAAGGGAAAACCCCGGAAAACCGTATCCAGGTAACTCACCCTGACCGAGATTCGAACTCGGGACCTGTTGAACGTGAGACAGACACGCTACCATCTATACTATGGAGGCGGGAGTATCATTTTCCATTTTTCTTTCTTATACAAAAGATGCGGAATGAAGAGCGGCTATTCCAAGAAAATACAAGACGCTGTGAGTAAAATGAGAACGCGAAGTTGCACCTAACTGTGCCTGTTCGAGGCTGCTCGTAACTTCTCGATGTTCACAGACCACTTTTACTCTACTCTGCTTGTTTTTTTTTTTTTTTTTTTTTTTTTTTTAATTTACGTCCTTTAACTTTTTAAGTCATATCGGACGATGAATGCAATGGGTGAAATGATGTTCAAATGGGCACAGGCTCCATGGAGCGTAGAGTTACCCAACATTCGTCCTTTAGGATAAGGGAAATCCCGGAAAAAACATTATCCAGGTAACTCACCCTGACCGAGATTCGAACTCGGGACCTCTTGAACGTGAGACAGACGCTCTACCATCTACACTACCGAGGCGGGCTACTCTGCTTGGGGACTCTTGACAACTTTCAATAAATTTTTCCATCAGTTCCTATACTATTGAATTTTTAGGAAGGGGCAGAGCATGGCTGCTTTAGTTCCCGGCCACGGGTGCGATCCTAACCTTCGGTACGGCGCTTTTTAATAGACAAGAGTATTAAAATCTCGCACTTATTTCTGGGTGACAACACAACATGTACATTTGTACTCCAAGTGGGCGGGAAATGAACCTCAGGTGACGACACTTTGTGTCAGAGGACAAAGGAGTAACGACGTACATGTTTCCCAAATGGAAACAACGCCATTAAATTAGCGGTCTGTTGAACCTGCTGCAGCGGAAGCCCTGGGGCTAAGTTCGACCTCCAACTTCATTCATGCAGCTCCTGGTCTGAAATCAACTGAAACTGTGAGATGTATGCACCCAACAATGAATTTGACTGGAAAACATTTGCAAGCTATGATTCATGACGACTTCATTACGTCCTTAAGGCTTCAAAATGACAAACGAATGCTATGAGGCAGCACGGTATAACGGATTCAATACCAGTCGGTTTTTAGAAACTGGAAAAATTCCAAGGGGAAATTGAACTTTGGATTTTAATATAGTTACCGCTGATGAATCTTCGAATTATTATAATGATTCTGTAAAGACAAGCCTGTTAAACATAACCTTAGTCTTAGTGCTGATAGGAAGGTTCTTAAATTGAATAAAAATTGTCAGATGATCATGAGTATATATTCCAATTGTGATGAACTTTCTTTTGTTCTTTGGTTGTTATAAAAACCTATCTTTTAGTTAGTTGATGGAAATTAATCATTTCTTCACACTAAGCGTATATAGGCTACGGTTTTTGATAGTCAACATGAAAAATTCAATGCCATGGATGGGATTTGAACCACGGATCTCCTGGTTTCCGTCCAGTCCAATGGTTTACATTGAGCTACCATGGCAAACTTGCCGACATGACATTAAATTCTCCATTTGACTCATATATTTCTCCAGTAAACCACTAGGGGCTCTCACTTCCGACATACAGCGTTTGAGGCGACTTACGGTGTATTTGAGTCCCAGGCTTCATCATTTAACTCTTATTACTTTAGTTAGTGTGAAGAAATGATTAATTTCCATCAATTAACTAAAATAATAAGAGTTAAATGATGAAGCCTGGGACTCAAGTACTTAGAATAGTAAGTTGCCACAAACGGTGTATCTCGCATGCGAGAGCCCCTAGTGGTCTACCGGGGAAATATACGAGTCAAATGGAGAATTTAATGTCATGTGTAGTGTTTAACGCCCGCTTTTACTACATACGGCATCGCAGGCGATGGCACTGATGATACATGAGATGAACATGGAGCACCGGTGGAATGAGATGGCGGGGGAAACCGGAGATCCCGGAGAAAACCCGCCCCAGCGCCGTGTTGTCCACCACAAATCTCACTTTGTGGTCGCCTGGGATCGAACCCGGGCCGTCTTGGTGAGAGCCAAGCGGTCTAACCACTGAGCCACGACGCGGCCTAATTTAATGCCAGGACAGCAAGTTGGCCATGGTAGCCCAATGAGTTAGAGCGACTGGATGGAAACCAGGAGATCCGTGGTTCAAATCCCGGCCATGGCATTGAGTTTTTCATGTTGACTATCAAAAATCCCCATAGGGGAGGGGATTGGTCCCCTTTAGCTGCAGTGGTGCGGGCGCTACGGACCCCTAGCACTCGTGGTACCTCTGAGGTTACTAGAGGAACCTCAGGCCGAACATTCGAGCCCCTCCTTGATTGGGAGTTTGGATTGGGTTGGACTCGAGGGGGTAGTGGTTCCTGATAAACGTAGCTGATCGGGTAAGTCTCCGGATGGAGTTGAGGGAAGCCATATATTCCCGCGTACTAGCCTGCATAGCTAGTAGTATGTGTGCTAGATCACCAGGTGGCCCTACCAAGGTTAATCGGTGGTCTTCCCTCTTGGGTTGGCACGCCTAAGTGGCGTATCCACTTCAATTCCGTTTTAAGTCTACAGGACCAGATGGGGGGCTTGTTAGTCTCTATTTCTTGCCGTAGAGGAAGTGCCACGGAGGCGCCGGGCAACCTTTTGGGACAGCTCGGTAACTACCTGGTCGTTAGAAGGGGGGGGGGGGTGTCTGTGTGTATTGCCCTGGAAGTTACCCTCGAGTTTATATATATCAAAACTGTATCTGTTTAGAAAAATGTTACAAATGGAGGTTAAGTCGGGTATTATGGAATAGGTTGTTTAAAACATGGAGAAATTAATTTGATTTTATAAAAGATGAGACACAGTTGGTTTAAATTAGACATACCAGATCACAGACCAAATCTATAATAACAGAAAAAATAGGTTTTTGTTTCATTTCAGTGGAACTAATTTTTAAAAGAATATAATTTTGATTTAAATGAGGCAATATTTCTAATCATATAACTAACAATCGACTATTAAAAATAAACATAAATAAGTCGAAAGTTATGGTCTTCAAAAAGGGAACTAAAGTAAAAAAATAAAAAATATGAAAATTGGGTACTAAATGGCAAAAGTGGTCACTGAATTTGAATACTTAGGAGTTAAGTTGAATAACAATGGAAAATGGTAAGCACGCAGTTAGATAGGAAACAAAAGGAAGGGCGGCAATGAATGTTATAAGAATATGCAAATATAAGTTAGAAATGACAACCAAGTGGTTAGCAAGAATGTATGAATCACTAGTTGAATCCAAAATGTTGTATGCAATGGAGATCTGGGGGGGGGGGGCAAAACGGTGCACCAAAACTACAGAAGGTTTTGTAAAGAGCTACTAGGCTTACCAAGATCAGCACATAGGGAAGTAGCTTTAGTAGAATTAGGAGAGACAAGAAGAAATGGAAAAATAATGGAAAGAATAATAAAATTTTGGTATAGGTGTTTGTAAAGAAGGGGAAGTCATAAAATTATCTATGAGACAGCAAAAAAGATTAGTGAACTCAAATAGTTGATGGGCAGAGATAGGAGGACATTTGGACAAAAATAGGATTGGGAGATATATGGAGATTAGAGGAAAGGAATACAAGCGATGTGGTAAATTGGTAAAATGCAGAAAGGCAGGAAATATGGGTAAATCTAGAAAATATGAAATCATTACAATTTTACAAGCAAATAAAAAGAAATTGGGGACGAGAAGCATATGTAGATTACTCCAATAGGCAAGAGAGAGAAGGGTTAGCTTGGACAACAACAGGAATAATATTTCTAAGAGGGATAAGAGGTAGAGAAAAGGGAATTTGTGAATTGTGTGGGGGAAAAAACATAGAACACTATGTAACAGAATGCGAAGAGGTTGGAATGTGGAGAAAAAAGGTTTGGGAGGAAAAATGGGAGAAAGTAGAGAAGAGTAGCTTTAAAAATGTTAACGGGCAGGGAGGAAAAGAAGGTAAGAAATATTGTTTTGTTCTTGCAGAAAGTAAAAGAAAAATGGGCAAGAGATGTAAAGAATATATAGGTAAGAAAGGAAGTTGCGGGGTAAGAATGGGACTAATTAAGTAACAAGGAGGTATGGAGGTTAAGAGCAGAAGACCAAGGTGTCATGTAAGACAAGGTAGCAACAAGGTAAACACAAATAAATTTAGCCTAAGGTTGTAAATTGTAAAATTTTGGAATATGCACAATAAATCTGATCTTTGGAATCTTTGGATAAAATTACCGCGTCTTGCTGTCCAGAGATGGCACCACCTGCAATATCTTACCGATATTAGCAAGTTCTGTGATTATGACAAAATGTGATTACGTGTGATGTGATTACGTTCTTGAAATATAAGTTAGATTTAATTGTTGTTTCTTTGGTTAGAACAAGAAGTAGCTGTAATATATACCGAGACAATATCGAGCGATAACAATAATTGTATGTAAGAAAGGATGTCTTCAAAGATGGTTATATATACTTACACTTTTTGTAAGCTTGTTTGTTATTTTATAATGCATTTCTCAAACTCGATTGTAAGAAAAGTAATTTATGTATGCCCACAACGTAATTTGTAGATAAGGAAGATGAGGGGGAAGAAAGGGACTAATTGAGTAACAAGGAGGCATGGAGGTTAGGAGCTACCTGACAGAGTAGATCAACAGGGTGTCATGTAAGACAAGGTAGATCGAGCGGATGCTCAGGTTCAAATTCCGTGGCCGACCTACCTGACCTATGGGTTTTCGGGGGTCTCCCAGGTCGCTAGGCGAATGCTGGGTAGGTTAATTACTTCCCCGAATTACCTGTCGCTCCATTTTATCTCCATTATCATTTCACATCATCTCTCATCTGGTGGTCTCTATCAGAGTAGCAGTGTTGGCGGGTGTCTTGGCGGTGCATGGCAGGATGATAGGCTCTGAGGAAAACTACTTCCTCCATGGGTAGGTCTGTTGCTAGTCTCAGCTCCTCTGCTGAGAGCATTTCGGGACCGCCAGCCAGGGACCTTTAGGGCTCGGCTATTGGGCTCGTTGCCGTCTCGCAGCGGGGGAGCGGGTCTGTTGTCCTGGCTGTCGGGGGAAGTCTCTATCCAAGTAAACGTAGGGACCCTGCCATCTGTACTGTCGTGCCTCCTTGGGTCGACCGCCCTTTGTCTCCAACTCCTTATTCTTCCATCCGGGGTGCCCCGACTTTGAGGCATAGGAACAATGGGCCCAGCATGGTGCTCTACGTACCGAACCCCCGTAATGAAATCCCAATCCCAAGCCAAGGTACCAACCAGGTAAACACAAATAAATGTAGCCAAAAGTTATAAATTGTAAAAGTTTAGAATATGCACAATAAATAATTCATTCAATTCATTATAAAAACACCTGGTATTCCATAAAACCCGACATGACATCTTGGACAATGAACCTTCAAACTACTAGACAAAACACTGTCAACTAAAAAGCGGCCACAATATAACAAAACTCAATTCTTTTACTGTATCTTACACTTAACATGAATGTTCAAGTCACTTACCTACTAGTGGGTTAAAATGCTTGAAAATTTGAATATCACTTTATCCTGTAGCGAGTGAAATGACAATGATATACTGTCACTGCAGTGCATCATGGAGTGTCTACTATTTGCCATTAATTTGTGAACAAGTTTGTGGAAACTTCCAATTTTTCACCATGAAACGCATTACCGCATAGAACAAGCTAACAGATGTCCTAAAGTTGGTTACCATGGATGCGGCCCTGACCTACCACCTTGTGATTTGATTTTGTTTCCAAGAATTAAGGATAAACTGCCTGGAATCACTACTTCGCAAACAAATGAAGCAAGCGAGAGAGTGAACCCCTCGCAGATTTGTGCTTACGTAGTGCGATATTCCGAGAAGTCGGAGAGCTATTGTCTGAAAGGATATATTGCTAGCCGGTGCAGTATCGTATAACACATTTCTGTGGTCAGTTCCTGTAAGGGAAACCCTGCGTTATTAACCAGGCACCTGCTAAATTAAATCTCTTGTAGAACATCCCTTGTCTATGCCGCTGGTGGGAGGGAGGGGTGAACTGAGATTATGCTAAGAGTGGTCGCCTCTAAGCAGGTTGGCCAAAGATTCGTAGCCACGTCATCTGGATGTTACCGTCTAAAACATTTCACTTGACTACGTAAAGGACAACGGCAGTTCTGAAAGTGCCTCAGAATGACGTCAGTTGCGATTTCGTCTCCTTTGCTGGGACCTCCTACAGTGGTGAACCTTCTCCCAGACCGTACGTGTCTGAATATGAAAATAGACAACTCTAAGTTCTTATAATACTTTTAATGACGTTGATAAATCAATGACTTGTAGGAACAGACACTGTTTGACATTTGTACAAACTATTCTGACAAAAATTATTTACCTCAAAATGAACATTTTGTTGTCAATTTTATTGTAAGATTATGCGAATACAGTAGAACTAAAGTGACAGTCAGAACCTTTAAAACTGGTTGTTTAGGTGACGTCTTTGAAATTACGTTCTCTTTGTATTTCCAAGAGATAAAAAATGAAGGTACAAGGGAATATGGGAATACAGTAGACTTTAAGTGATAGTCAAATGTTTAAAAACTGGTTGTCTAGGTGACGTCTTTGTAATTCCGTTCTCTTTGTGTGCCAAAGAGATAAACAATGAAGGAACAAGGGAATATGGGAATACAGTAGACTTTAAGTGATAGTCAAATGTTTAAAAACTGGTTGTCTAGGTGACGTCTTTGAAATTTCGTTCTCTTTGTGTGCCAAAGAGATAAACAATGAAGGAACAAGGGAATATGGGAATACAGTAGACTTTAAGTGATAGTCAAATGTTCTAAAACTAGTTGTCTATTAGGTAAACTCTTTGCTGTCAAAAAGAAAAAAAAAAGAATAACGACTTTCCATTTGAGAGGGGTATAAACATTTGAAAGATGAAACAAAACATTGTTAACTGAAGAAGGAAGACAACGCGCGTACAACTTGTACAAGTCAGACTCAGAGACCTCTGTATAAGGTGGCGGCCGACTGTGAGTCAGTTGGTTCACACGAACTGGGGCTCCTTGAAAGGGAATGTTTTTTTTACTAGGGCCGGATGTGTTCTTTTTTTGTGTCGGTGTCTTACCTCCTCGGGCTACTGAAAACAGGTGCAGGGTGGGGGGCATTATAACCACATCCGTAGCCTTCATTGAGGAAGCTGAGCAGGTTAGACCAGGTTCTTCTCTAGTGCTCTTTTTGCCCTGGCGTTGCCATAGCGACGATGAAGCACCGCCTTATTGTTGCCTGAGATAAACAACCGAATAGCGACTTCCCCTTAGATAGGAGTACAAATAATAGAAAGTTGAAGGAATAACTTACAGTAGTATTTTTTAGGTGTGTATACCAGTTATACAAAAGTTATTCGGCACGAAAAGCATTTCTGAAGATACTCACGGAAAATTTAACATAAATATTTTGTTTGGAAATTAATTGTTCATTAACACTAGCCGTGTGTAGGACGTAAAGCGAGAGTGAAAAATTCAATGCCATAGCCGGGATTTGAACCCCTGATCTTCTGGTCTCCTTACAGCCGCTCTAAGCCATTGAGCTACTATGGCGAACGTGCCGACATGACATTAAGGTCTCCAACTGACTCGTGTTTTTCTCGGTAAACCACAAGGAGTTCTCATAGACACATGAGTTGCCATTGAGGTAGTTCTTTATGTTTCATGTTTTATGAAGTAAACTTAAATTTTCAATGTTTTAAGCCACCTGTTCCATAATACCCGACAATTTCGTATTAACCTCCATTTGTAACATTTCTTAAATACATTGTTTTATAAGAACAAAAGAATAACAGTTTTTATTACAAGTGACAGTTCATCTATTAAATCTGAGTGTCCAATTCTTCGATGTTATATTCATACTTGCTCTATTCACTTTACATAATAGAGATAAAGCGTACCCGCACTGTACTTCAAACACTTCTGTGTCTAAATATCGGAGAAATAACAGTCCATCATTGTGAGAAGGCAAAGACTGCCCAATCTCATTGCTACAATCACTGCAATGTCCCGACATTCCGTTGCCTATCAACCAAACTTACCTTCCTCAAAGTCTATACCAAACTGACAACAATGTGTATCTATGGTGATTTCAAATACCTTACACCGTTAATAAACCGAGTGCTTTATTGTCGACAGGTCACCAATATACTCAAATTACCGGTGCGTCGTTTTTGATTCACTTCATCCAGATAACGAACTGGCCACGTTAAATATTTGCAGAGGTAAAACAACTCTTACGGGCATTCCCCTGATGTATTAATGTTTGAATAACATCAAGTTTTCCTTAATTAGGAACCCCTTTTTGTGGGAGGGTCATGTAACTACAGCACCATTTCGACCTAAGAACAACAAAGCAGAAAGGCTTGTTAAAAACTGCCGTATAGTACTTATTCCACACTTGTACTAATAATTGTTCCTCTATCTACTTCAAGATAAACATTATCTTATTGTAGTTACAAGGGAATACAGTAGACTTTAAGTGATACTCAAATATTTTGGTTGTTATGTGATGTATACATGACTTTCTCTACCCTTGTACAAACACTTATTGCTCTATCTACTTCAAGATAAATATTATCTTATTGTAGTTACAAAGGAATACAGTAGACTTTAAGTTAGTCAAATGTTTTGGTCGTTATGTTATGTATACATGACGTTCTCTACTCTTGCACGAACACTTATTGCTCTATCTACTTCAAGATTAACATCTTATTGTAGTTACAAGGGAATACAGTAGACTTGAAGTGATAGTCAAATGTTTTAAAACTAGCTGTCTAGGTGACGTTTTGAAATTCCGTTCTCTTTGTATGTCTAAGAGATAATAAAATGAATGACGTCATTTTATTTGAGTGTAAGTAATGGAAATTGTAGAGAAATAGATAAAGAATAATTCGGAAACCGCTCACTACGCAAAAGGTGTGTTGAAATAAGCTATACATTTTAACAAGTTCTGAAGTAGAGAAAATAAAAATATGGATAATTTATTGCAAAATTTGAGACAGGTACGAGTATTAGTAATTGCATAATGAATTCTGATTGGAAACAGGTTGGAGAATGACGTAATGACAATAAAATGGGTCTGGAGAGTATTTTAGGTGATGACGTTACTGGTGATGATAGGGTTATTTGTGTATAAAACGTAGTTAAATTCCAGACACTACAGAATGGATCTTTTACTTAAGTTTACTAGCTTCTGGAGTAATAGTTTGTTGCAAATGAGTAGATAAAATGTGATCGGGAACATCTACTAAACAGGTACAGCCTTTACTAGCCTATTCTCCATATTTTATTACAAGGTTTTTTTCCTTTTCGTAAATTTGGAAGCTGATTTCACGCTCGACAATTCCCGCGCGCCTTCTCTTTAATCGCCTAACGAACCTTCGACAATGGTCGATTTCACATCATGCCTCCTGATTGTCGCGGTCGCCTAGCGACGTCATTAAGGCGGTCCCAAAAGAAGGCCGGTTTTGAGAAACCTCGACATTCTGCCCTTTTTGACTACAAATTAGACATGTATGCTAATCACAGTCATGCTCCATTCAAGTGATTTCAGCAGTAGTCGAAACTTTTAAGATATGGGCACGTGTGATGAGTCTGACATTTCGTGAAAAATTAAAAAATCGAATAACTGCTAATTACAAAAAAAAAAAAAAAAAAAAAAAAAAATCAAGGAAATGGTTCATACTTCGTATTTACTTACTTTGTTTACATCCTATAACGTTAACTCATCCAAGCAGATGATATCCCAATGAGTACAGGGTACATAGAGCTTAGAGTTACCAGACATTCGTCTTTCAGGATAAGAGAAAACCTCCAACGTTAAGTCATATCGGACGATGAATGAAATGATGTTCAAATAAGTACAGGGTACATAGAGCTTAGAGTTACCAGACATTCGTCTTTCAGGATAAGAGAAAACCTCCAACGTTAAGTCATATCGGACGATAAATGAAATGATGTTCAAATAAGTACAGGGTACATAGAGCTTAGAGTTACCAGACATTCATCTTTCAGGATAAGAGAAAACCTCCAACGTTAAGTCATATCGGACGATAAATGAAATGATGTTCAAATAAGTACAGGGTACATAGAGCTTAGAGTTACCAGACATTCGTCTTTCAGGATAAGAGAAAACCTCCAACGTTAAGTCATATCGGACGATGAATGAAATGATGTTCAAATAAGTACAGGGTACATAGAGCTTAGAGTTACCAGACATTCATCTTTCAGGATAAGAGGAAACCTCCAACGTTAAGTCATATCGGACGATGAATGAAATAATGTTCAAATAAGTACAGGGTACATACAGCTTAGAGTTACCAGACATTCATCTTTCAGGATAAGAGGAAACCTTCAACGATAAGTCATATCGCACGATGAATGAAATTATGTTCAAATGAGTACAGGGTACATACAGCTTAGAGTTACCAGACATTCATCTTTCAGGATAAGAGAAAACCTCCAACGTTAAGTCATATCGGACGATGAATGAAATGATGTTCAAATGAGTACAGGGTACATACAGCTTAGAGTTACCAGACATTCATCTTTCAGGATAAGAGAAAACCTCCAACGTTAAGTCATATCGGACGATGAATGAAATGATGTTCAAAGAAGTACAGGGTACATAGAGCTTAGAGTTACCAGTCATTCGTCTTTCAGGATAAGAGAAAACCTCCAACGTTGTGATATCGGACGATGAATGAAATGATGTTCAAATAAGTACAGGGTACATAGAGCTTAGAGTTACCAGACATTCGTCTTTCAGGATAAGAGAAAACCTGCAACGTTAAGTCATATCGGACGATGAATGAAATGATGTTCAAATAAGTACAGGGTACATAGAGCTTAGAGTTACCAGACATTCATCTTTGAGGAAAAGGGAAGACCTTATCATCCGGACCGGTTTTAGAACTCGTGACCTCTTGACACGCTAGCACCAAGCCGCTGAGGCGGACATAAACATCAGTGTCCAGGTGTTGGTTCGTCTCCCAGAAGGGTATCACGTTGGTGCTGAAACAGTCCTGGTGGACGTAATTAATAACAGGACGACGTTGTGTCCCTGTGGGGCGCAGCTGTGGGACCGGAGTGAAGGTCGAACTGTCCCTGGGGCGGTGCGACTATTTGAACCAAACCAGCCAAGCATTACGGTCAAACCCTCGACGCTCGGATACACCAGTGATTTCATCTTAGTTGCAGGCAACGAAATCGTGCACGGGAGGGAGGGATGATGGACGTGTTTAGAGGGTACTAAGGTCGGTTCTTATACGTCTCTCCGCCCACTGGTGTCTTACACATCCACGGGAAATTAAAGAGAAATAACACTTTGTCATGCAGCACCAAAACTCACTGTAATAGGGAACCAGGAGGGAAAGTAAAATGGTGCGACAGGTAATTGGTGGGTAGGTGCAATCCATTCGTACCAGCAGTTGTTTATGATCCTGAAAAGGCTTCGATAAAAAGTCACTGTTACGGGAGAGGAACTGAGCTTAGTATCCTAGCAACCATAATGCTGTGACACTGATATGAGCAATTGGAACAATTGGCGGGCGTCGCTTTCATTGTTGAACAGTAGCAATGCTTGACATTCCGTAACGAAAAGCGTGCTGAGTTTTTGGACTTTTTCATTCACATATTTTACTTATATAGCAAAATGTATACTGTTATTCCCAAATCTGTATCAAATGTAAAGGAAATATGCAATTTGTTTGTGCTTTCTACAAATATTTTTTACGTACAGAGGCCAACAGAAGTATTTGAATAATATAACATGTAACATTGCATGCACTATAAATACTGTAATATTTATTTGGTACCGTTGAATTGTTAAACATAAACACATTAACCTTTTGTGTCTCGGAAACAATATTTTAAATACAACTTTCCATGTATTTATTACACTATCTGTACTGTATTTACTCTATTGTCGCTCTTATTGGAGGACATAAGTATTCGAACGTACCCATTCGAACAGAGAGAAAGGTGATTGAACGTATCCTACACGCCCTACACATAGCAGTTGTGTTTATGCTATGTCTCGAGACAGTGTGCTCATAGTTATTCAACCGATAGTAAACTCACAGGTAATATGGGACTTAAAGGTAAGGAGACAACGGTGGCAGAGAGGAATATCGTGATAAATGTGTACAAACAAAACAAATCTCTCTCTGAAATTGCCAAAATCCTTAATAGAAACAAAACTACAGTGTTCTGCATAATTCGACGTTTCAAACACACAAATGGTGGTGTAAATAAACCTAGAAATGGCGCTCCTTCTAAACTCACCGCCAGAGACAGAAGGCAAATAATAAAAATGGTGAAGCAGAATCTCAGAGTCACTGCATCTGAGATTAGAGGATGCCTTGAGCAATATTCTGGCACCAGAACAGTTGAAGGGGTTTAAACAGTGCTGGGTACAA
The DNA here is from genome assembly GCA_030765055.1 of Mantis religiosa. NCBI lineage: Eukaryota > Metazoa > Arthropoda > Insecta > Mantodea > Mantidae > Mantis > Mantis religiosa. The sequence continues at coordinate 142,847,672 of CM060958.1, read as the reverse complement.
TGCCTGCATTCCTAGGAAGAAACGATATGTTAATAAGGCGAATAAGAAAAAGCGTATAGAATTTGCTAAACAGTATGCGGTGAAACCAACAGAATTCTGGGATAAGGTTCTCTGGTCGGAGAGAGCAAATTCTGCTTATACAAGAGTGAAGGGCGTCTTCAAGTTTGGAGACTGCCAAATACAGAATGGAAACCTAACAACATGGTAGCTACAGTGAAACATGGTGGCAGTAGTGTGATGGTATGGGGCTGTATAGCTTCATCTGGCTTTGGGGAACTGGTGTTCATAGATGGGATCACGAGAACACAAGAGGATTCTTGAAAACAATCTTAAAAACGGTGTAGAGAAGCTGGGATTAGGACATGACTATTAATTCCTGAAGGACAATGATCCGAAGCATACTGGATCGTGTAAAACACTCCTCACACTTTGAAGACACTTCCCCAATCTCCAGATTTAAATCCTATAGAGAATATCTGGAAGGAACTCGAGGAGCGTGTGAGGAAGCATCACATCAGAAGCAAGGATCATCTGTAAGAACTTCAGAGTGGAGAAATATGGACTCTGCAGTCACACATACCCACATGATCATCAGCAGTAATTCAAAGAAAGGTGATGATATCTAAATACTAGCTGTTCTCTGTTCGAATACTTATGTCCAGATGTAAAGTATCCGTTTTATTTCTCCTTGTACTGCAAATCAATTTCAGTTGCTATTTATGAGTATATATAATGGAAGACTCAAGTTTATTTTGTACCAGTTGTATTTACGTATGCTTACTCTGCGTAGCTTTAAAATAATATAAGTAATAAACGTGTTTACGTTCGAATACTTATGTCGGCCTCTGTAAATGATGGTTTGGAATGGGGCAGTGTAGAGCAAAAAAGTATTTGTTTGACTTTTGGACTGGATTGGATTTGGTAGAGAGGGGATTCGGCACTGCGACCAATTTTTATCTATTTTTCCTATAAATGTTTGACATATCTCTTATGCTAACACTTCAAACTTCTGAAAAGTTTTTTTTTTTTCGGATACAGGGGAATTTTAAAACGTGTATTTTGATAAATATCGATATCATTGAGTTTCCCCTCAGGTCTGGACATGTTGAAGTTGGGAGAGCGAGTGTCATATGCTTGTCTCGCAGTCATATTTTACTTTGGGTAAACGAAGCCCCCAGAGAGAGGTCTCTCTCTATTTGCCATCGCTGCATTTGACAGATTTCGTTGCGTTGTGCCGCTGGACCGTTGTGACGTGTTTGTGCTGTTGTCAACGGCGACCGCAGAGAGTTGACTTCGCCAAGGCGCGCACCTGCTTTCTCCTTCAGCCTTGTTAGACCCTACAGTCTGTACAAGACGACTTCATTCTTGAGAAGAAATATCTGAAAATGGTTCACTACACACAAAAATCTATTAGATTAACAATACATACATTTTTATATAATAATTTAGGCCTAGGAATTCGAGGACATATAAATTGCCTAAAAAATCTTGTAAAAGACCCAATCATATCCAAGGGAGGACCTAAATATTATGAAAAAGGACATATAGAAGTTGAACCAACAAATTAATAAATTAATTTTCGATTACGGGAGCTGTTCAATAAAGAATGATATAATTTTGATGGTCCTTCTCAAAATAGTCTCCCCTGAATGCGATGTACTTGTCCCAGCGTTTCTGCGAGTCTTCAAAGACATGCTGGAAACCATTTTTGACAGATCCCGGCAGTGGCAAAGGCATAAGGGCACCTTCCACAGGTGCTGCCCCGTTCCGGACTTACGCACTTATGTGGTGAAATAAACTGAAATGATGCAATTTGTCGAGATTATGGTTTTTTGGTGTAATGAAGATTGTTACTGACCGTCATAGATACACTATTTCTTAACAATTTGTGTTGCAACGCGATAGACAATGATTCTAAACGCTTCTGTACTGGACTGGAGTACGGAGGGAGTTTAGCACGGAGGTCCAAACTTGGTTTATTGTACTTAAGCCCCAAGTGAGGCATCCCCGGGAGGAAGGATGAGGTGAGAGGAGGGAGAGCGGTCGGTTGAAGGAGCCACGGCAGTGCAGAGGAAAAAATTAACTAGAGTGGTTGCAAAATAAGAATGAACATGGGCTGAGCCAATACGGTTATTGTACTGTCGTGGCGTTAGCAGTTCCACGGCAAGCTGGCGACAGAGATGGAAGATATATCTGTCTTTGTCTGAACCTAGCAAGTATCAGCAGATGCTGCCGAACTGCCGAGCCCCTCCCGTTGGGGAGATGTTTGGATTGGGTTGGACTCGACGGGACAGTGTGTTCCCGACACCCACGGGGAATTGGGTACCTCCGGTCTGACTACGGCCGCCTGGAGGGGATAGAGGGTTGCCTAATAAGTCCCGGGTACTAGTCTGCAGAGCTAGTAGAAGGTGTGGTAGATCACCAGGCGGCCCCACCAGGACTAATGTGAGTGGAACCTCTGCACTTAACTATGTACAGTGATACAGATGCTGACAGAGAAGTTCGCTTAATATCTCAGCATGTGTGTGAGAACATATGACTATCGCATAATCTGAAAATTAAAACCTTGAACTGGAGAACAGTTTGCTTACGTAGCTATCGTTCATATGCACACAAAACAAAATTAGTCAAATTAGATACGTTCTACGAAAGAAGGAGTTTGCCATAGTGAAACAAAATAGTGACATTTCAACGATTTGTGAATATAGTTTCTATTTTAATGATGCCATATTTGTATACTGTTTGTAATGGACTTTAGAACAATTTTTGTTTCATTAAAATAATAAATATGTGTATTTATGAAGCATTTTTACACCGTGAATCTCATGTACTAATCTTATGCATTTTTTCTCTTTATTGGTATCAACTGCATGCCCCATTACAAGGTAATATTACATGCATTACAATATATAATTATAATTTACAGATTCAATTTTAAATGTATAAGCTTAACAGACTTGTTCCTAATTTATTTTTTATATATACACCTTTGAACTTTTTCTAACCTATATGTTGGTAGTTCCTTTCTCTAGTTTACTAGCCTATTCTTGCATTGTATTGTTTCATAGTATGTTTGTAGTCTTATCTCTAATTCTATTAGTATATTTATAAATATATTGAATTTAAAGTTGACTTCTTTTTATAAGTTAATTGAATGAATATATTTGGAAAATGGTTTCAAGTACTTTGTGATTAATTCCTGGTTGGTTGTGGGGCATTTTCCTCCTTGTTTTTGCACTTCTGCCACCAATATAGATCTCTGCTGTTGTCTGTCTTTACATTCAAAGATTAAATGGTTAACTGTTTGTCGGAGGTTACTGCATGTACATTTTGAATCATCAATAATGTGGAACCTGTATAGGTAATCTTTAGTTTTTCCATGACCTGAGATTGTAGCAGTAAGTTCTGGTGTAATGGGAAGTTTTCTCTTTAACCTATCTTTGATTGTTGGGAGGAAAGTTTTACAGAGAGCCCCTTTATTTGTGCTGTTCCACCTATTAATGTTATGCATTGTGCGCAGAAATTTTAGTCTTGCGGCAACAATATCGCTTGTTTCAGGCAGAAATTTGCGACCATCATTTGTTCTCCTATATTTCAACCCAAGAGATTTCAGAAGATTATGATTAGAAGTTACATTATATTCTATTTACCCCATCATTAAATTGGTCAGCCTTTTGGCAGTTGGATATCCACCATTGTCATATAAATCATGAATTGTTCTACATGAAACACACTTTTGGAAATTGTCTAAGTTGGTACCACGTTTTTCAACTCCTCGAAGTTTCCCTGGAGATCTAAATATGGAAAATTCTCCTAATTTGGTAAACTGTTTGCCTTCTTTAACAATGTTCGTCACAGAATGTGTAGTCACGTGACAAGCTTGTAACATTAATTCTCGACTCTGAGTGAAATTTGTACTTTCGAAAATGTCTTTAATTGACATCTGTTTGAAAAAGGAATACACATTAACAAGAATATTTCTAGCCTGCTTATGTAAACTCTTACAGGTTGTTTTGCAGTTACCACTAGATGCACCAGTACTAGGTTTGCTAAGCGGTATGTTTACTAACTTTGAAAAGCACGTGTACACTCCTAAAGGATCACCACTTTACTGAATGCAACTGCAGCACAGCACGTGTATGCTTTTGTTCACTGTACAGTTAGTGATTCTTTTGTTTCTAGTCAGGCGCCTTTATCTTTCCATATCTCCGAAACCAGATGTGTTACAAACATGGGGTTTGGGCATACTAGTAGAGTCTACACAGGCAGCCGTCGCTGAGCTCCCTCTTGTACCAGGGAGTCACCGAGCTGTGCCCGAAGGGACATACGAGTAGAGTCTACACAGGCAGCCGTCGCTGAGCTCCCTCTTGTACCAGGGAGTCACCGAGCTGTCCCCGAAGGGACATACGAGTAGAGTCTACACAGGCAGCCGTTGCTGAGCTCCCTCTTGTACCAGGGAGTCACCGAGCTGTCCCCGAAGGGACATACGAGTAGAGTCTACACAGGCAGCCGTCGCTGAGCTCCCTCTTGTACCAGGGAGTCACCGAGCTGTCCCCGAAGGGACATACGAGTAGAGTCTACACAGGCAGCCGTCGCTGAACTCCCTCTTGTATCAGGGAGTTACCGAGCTGTCCCCGAAGAGCGTCCGGTGTCTCCGTGGGGCCTTCCAGTAGGGCAACACCTAAAGATTGTCCTCCGCCGTGGCGTAGCCTTGGTCCCTGGCCACGGAAGGCGGCCCGGGTTCTATCCCACCCATGTGATAGGAATTTTAGGTCCGGGTATAGGACCGGTGCCCGCTTAGCATCGTGGGGAAAGTGAGGAGCTTACGCTAGGTAAGCGGCCCTGGTCACGGAAACCAACGTTCCGGCTGGGGGATGCCGAGATGCTAACCATATCTTCTTCCCGTGTCGGTTGATTGATCGTCCACCTCTGCCGTGCGTAAGTGGGCGTGAGGCCGGTAGTCGGATTGGTGGGTCTTGACCCTCTAAGGGCTGTCGCGCCATGGGTTATTGCTATTAAGACCTAAAATTATCAAGACCCCCATCTGGTCCGAAAATACAAAACGGGTGGAAGTGCATCCGCCACTTATGCACCCCAACCCTGAAAGGCAAGGCTACTCAACGACCTCGGTGGTGCCGCCTGGTGACCTAGCACACCTATTAGCTATGCAGGCAAGTACGCGGGAATATATGACTTCCCTCAACCCCGTCCGGAGACGTACCCGATCTCTCAGGCGTATCGGGAACCACTGCTCACTCGAGTCCAACCCAATGTGCTACAAACATGAGGTTTGGACAGTAATTATCAGAAAAAGTAGCTCTGTAATCTGGGACAAACAAAATAATTCTTGAATTGGTATCTTTAAAGCGCACAAAAAAATTAGCCGCATGCTTCGGCAAAGCTAGCCAGCATGAGTGCTTAACTGTACAACGTTACACGTACTACACTGACTAGTAGCGATAGAACAGTCACGCCTAGACCCGCCTTATGTTCATTCCTATTTTGTAGCTACCTTAGTTGGAAACACACTGTCAGACCAGTAGAGTTTCATCCCGACTACGCAGGCCCACTAGACCGGACTTGAAGACAGGAGGCCATCCAACCAGAGGAGGAGTTATTTACCATCCTGCCATACCACGCCGAGACACCCGGCGACACTTCTACCATAAAAGAGTTCACCAGATGAGAGATGTGAAATGATAATAAAGATGAAACGAAGGGACAGGTAAATCGGAGATGTAATAACTTACCCAACATTCGATTGGTGACCTGGGAAATACCCGAAAAAAAAGCCAGGGCCAATGGAATAGAACCCGGACCACAGACGAAACCGCCTGATGCATTACGCTCCGTATAAACACTTCTAGTTAAACAGAAAGAAGAAATAAAGTAATGCATTTTTATATCCCTATGTCTGGTTTAAATGATTTGCTTTCAAATAGAACAAAGCATCATTAAAATAGCTTGCTATGACGGCATAACTCGTGTGAAATTGCGCTGTGTCTGTCACCAGCGCCAGAAAATGAATAACGCAGTCACCATGGCAACAAGTCTGAAATGACTTCATCACCGCCAGAACATGATTTTCTACAATGTCGGCTCGTTAGTTAAACTAACGCATTTTTCGTTCCTTCATCAACAAAACCGTTCAACTTCTTTTCCGTAAGCATCTCTAGGAATTGCCAGAATTGTAAGCTAGAGTTGTAGAATTGGTAAGCTCTCGGCACCCTTGGCCTCTGTCAAAATATCAATCGGAATACAATCCACGTTTTCAATTATTTCACTGTAACCTTCTACTTTGAAACAAATGAAAGAAGATCTCCTTAGCAACCACACTATCTCACACATTCCTCATATATTATAATTTTGCATTTAGGAGGATAAATATAAACGAGGGCTGTTCAATAAATGATGATCACAATATTTTTCTGTCATACTTTTTCGCATTAAAGTCAATCTTGTTATATTGTGTTAGCTTAAAGTGAAACAAACACGCCGTAGTAGTTTCATTGTTGGTATTCCTGGTTCCCGCCTTTGAGAACCAGGCTAGTTCAAAGATGTTCAGTATCGCCTACCGCTGCAATAAAGGTAACGCACGAGGAACAATATGCGACTTTGAAATTCTGCTTTCGTCTCAACAAATCTTCAGTTGAAGCCTATACAATGTTACAGGAGGCCTATGGAGAGTCAGTTCTGCCCTACAGCACAGCTCAAAGGTGGTTTAAAATGTTTAAAGAGCGGAGACAATCAATTTCAAAGAAAGTTGGACCCGGTACTCCAGTTACTGCTCTTACGGAAAAAACATCAACACTGCTGCTGCCATTGTGACAGTGAATCGACGAATTACCTTAAGATCACTTTCTGAAATACTGAGCATTTCATTGGATGCCACCCGCACGTTGGTGACAGAAACATTACACATGAGACGTGCTTGTGCGCGATGGGTTCTAAGACTGTTGATTCCCGAACAAAAGGACATTCGCATGCAGGTCTGCATGCAGTTAAAGTTGATGTTAGAGGAAGTTGCAGAGTTTCTTTCAAACGTAATCACTGCTGATGAAACTTGGCTATATAATTTTGATCCTGAGAGCAAACAGCAAAGCTCAGTGTGGAAATCTCCTTCATCATCAACCTCCAAAAAAGCCAAATTGGTTGCTTCTGCTGGGAAAGTTATTGTCATCTTATTCTTTGATATTCATGGAATGGTTTATCGGAATGTTGTACCTGCACACACATCAGTAACTGGACAATACTACAAGGATGTCCTGAAAACATTGCAAGTCCATATCAGACGCAAAAGACCACATTTCCGTGAAGCAGGCTGGATGCTGCAACACGATAATGCGCGGCCGCATATTGTCAATGTTGTTGCTGAGTATCTTGCAAAAATCAACGTGAAGTGCATCCCTCACCCTCCCTATAGTCCGGATTTAGCCCCATGTTACTTTCTTCTATTCCCTAAATTGAAAAACGCCTTCGTGGGAGGCATTATCCATCATCAGAAACAGTGGTGAAGGCTGCGGAGGCGATTTTGAAGGATCTCTCAAAAAATGGTTTCCAGCATGTCTTTGAAGACTTACAGAAACGCTGGGACAAGTACATCGCATTCAGGGGAGGCTATTTTGAGAAAGACTATCAAAATTATGAGGATGAGTAAGGACACGCTGTCAAAAAAAAGTGTGTTCATTCTTTATTGAACATCCCTTGTATTTTTACTATTCTTATGGTAAGACTGTATAAAACTTTGTGCGTCATACGTTTAAATATGTGTATTGTAACACTAGCCACATAAATAATGTATCAGAAAGGCATAACGCCAACTTTTTTTTAGAGAAATAAACCGGATTCTACCAAAAAACAAAAAAGCGCGGATTTATCCCTACAAAGCTCCTAGAATACGAGAATATTGCAGCGTCAACCTGAGAAAAGTAATGAGTTCATAAAGCATTAGATATAATCCCATTGTGTGATGCATCACCGCCTTTATTACCCGCTATTAAGGCACACGGTTAATTTTTGCCATTTGACCCACAGTTTTTAACGAATCTTCATTAACGTTAAACACAGGGAAAGAAAGCAAAAAGTGCACTGCTGCAAATTTATTGCTTGACGACATTTTCCAATTGTGCATTTACTGAAATATAAATAAATTACTTGAAAGAAAATAGCTAAATAAGTATAACTGCAGCGGGGAGTACGATCACATGTTACTGTCATTTGTTTTATGTTTTGATAGCGTGTTTTGTTAGAGTATATGGTATAAGTTTCGTTGCCTAGCAACTACGGACTAAAGTTCGCAAAGTAACTACATAGGGATAGAGGTTACAGCTGAAGACTCGAGATTCTTCTTCCATCTATGTGTCTAAAAACAAACTAAGGGAACAAACAAATGACTTCAGTAGGCGTTAAAATATTAGTAATTATATAGGATTCACTTTTATTATAGTGTGATCCATATAAACCTGAACCTTTCAATAGGCCATAACTTTTGAAGCAATAATAGGAGACACTTACAACTTTGGGAGAATATAATACACACTGTTTACATCTCAGAGAAAATGTTGGAAGTGTCCTCCACCAGCATCTATACATGTTTGTACTCGTCTCACCATATTCTCTCAAGTTTTACGGAGAGTATCCTTGCCAATGTTACTTATTTCGGTTCGAATGACTTCCTTGAGAACATCAATTGCCCGTAGCCTATTCTTATACACTCTATTTTTGAGATACCCCCACCAGAAAAAAAAAACCGGCTAGGTTAAGTTAGGGGATTCGGGGGGTCACAGACCTTTTGAGATTATTCGATTATCAAAGAAACTGGTTACAAGTTCCATGGTGCCAATAGATGTATGGCACGTCGCTTCATAACCTTCTCTCAGTTCGATATCATCCAGCTACTCCACAAATGTCTTGGAGATACACATATACACTTCAATGTCTACATACATATCAAGGTAAATGGGACCAACGATCCATAGATGTTGGTGGAGGACACTTCAAACATTTTCTCTGAGATAGTTTTTTAATTTACGTCCTCCAACGTTAAGTCATATCGGACGAGGAATGGAATGGATGAAATGATGCTCAAATGAGCCCGGGGCCCATTGAGCTTAGAATTACCCTAAATGAAATGAAATGTTCAGTGTTTAACGCCCGCTTTTACTACATACGGCACCGCAGGCGATGACACTGATCATACATGAGATGAATATGGAGCACCGGTGGAATGAGATGGCGGGGAAACCAGAGATCCCGGAGAAAACCCGCCCCAGCTCCGTGTTGTCCACCACAAATCTCATTTTGCGGTCGCCTGGGATCGAACCCGGGCCGCCTTGGTGAAAGCCAAGCGGTCTAACCACTGAGCCACGGCGCGGCCTGAGAATTACCCTACATTCGTCTTTCACGATAAGGGAAAACCCCGGAAAAACACCTTTGTAGCGTAGATGGTAGCACGTCTGCCTCATGTTCAAGAGGTCCCGAGTTCGAATCTCGGTCAGGGTGAGTTACCTGGATAAGGTTTTTTCCGGGGTTTTCCCTTATCCTGTAAGACGAATTTCGAGTAACTCTAAGCTCTATGGACCTCGGACTCATTTGAGCATCATTTCATCCATTCCATTCATCGTCCGATATGACTTAACTTTGGAGGACGTAAATTACAACAACAACAACAACAACAACCGGAACACTAAATCTGTGAAACTTATCAGTTAGAATGCAGTTAAAGAAAAACTAAAGCCCAATCTTCCAGAAAAGTCTGTTCTTGTGATAGACAACGCTTCATATCACAATGTGACCAGAGAAAAGTGCCCCACAGCGAACACAAAAAAGCAGGATATGCAAGACTGGTTGGTTAAGCATAGGATTCCGTTCGGAAGCCATATGCTGAAAGCGGAACTATATGATCTTATAAAGTTGCATAAGTCAAAACATAAGAAATATATTGTGGATGCAATTTTAGAAGAAGATGGGCACGTAGTTCTCCGCTTACCACCGTACCATCCCGAACTGAATGCCATAGAAAAAATTTGGGCAAATGTAAAAGAATGGGTTGCGCTTTGCAATGTGAGCTTCAACATGGGAGACGTGTGGCGTTTGTGCGAATAGCAATTTGGTGAAATAGGAGAAGCAGAATGGGGTCCAGTTTGCCGGCATGTTCACCAAGTGGAAGAGAAATATATAAAAACTGAGGGTCTCCTAGAAACAGAGGTGGATGTGCAGACGAGGGATGTGCAGACGACATGCTGGACGGCATCGAGGAACTTCCCCAATCACCTCACGTCTAAGCCACGCCCATCGGTGGTGAGAGTCGCTCCTAAGGTGAGCAATGCATTATGCCCGGGTTTTTACGGAAGTAATCTAACTCTAACTCCTCGGCAGGCCAGCATAATGGATATCTCACCCTACTGATGCTCCGCACCAGAACGGGTTCGGAGGTCGTACTACCGGAAGAGCATGTCATCCTGCCATGCTACAGCGACACACCCGCCAACACTTCTGCCTGAAAGAGATCACCAGATGAGAGATGACTGGAAATGAATGATACATAGGGACAGAAAATTCGGGGGATGTGAATAACATACCCAGCATTCGGCTGGTAATCCGGGAAAATCCCGAGAAAAACATGGGTCAGTTAGGTCGGTCACGCGAGTCGAACCCAGACCTCTCGAATGCCTGCCACCGACAAAGTCGCCTGAGCCATCCCTCTCGAAAGGACAAGAATGATTGGGAATGCGGCCAAGCAAGTAATAGACGAAACGCAGCCCCAAAACTGTAGTCGGGTTGGTTGGTCCAAGGGTTCGAATTCAAGACCTCGCGAGTGTGATTCCCACGCGCACAACTGTCGGAAATGGCTAAAAAAGAAAATTAGGTGCTCCAACGTTATCTGCACTTCCTGTGTACGCGATTTTCTTCTTATTCTTATGTTACGTAAACAGTTTTTCTGCTTACTTTACTTCCAACACAAACAGCTCAATAAAAGACGGTGCGATTATGGAGCACGCGCCGACCCAAACACTGAAACCACGAAAAGAATCTGCACGCAACATCCGATCGGCCGCAGAAATAGAATTCGAGCTCGGAAAATGCATTTGCGTGCCGATATCTTTACAGACGTTGGGTAACGTTACAGCAGTTAAAAGGTAATTTTGTGTTTTGTACTAACGAAACCTGAGATTTGTTGTGACAGCCAAGAGGATTCTCAGTAACTACCAAGATATCTTCAAAACAAATGAAACGTACATATAGCTTGACGCAATTCTGTAATGAAAGCTCGCTATTCATTTTTTATCTCTTGCCAAAGCCAAGAGAACGGAATTTCAAAGACGTCACCTAGACAACTAGTTTTAAAACATTTGGCTGTCACCTAAAGTCCACTGTATTCCCTTGTAACTACAATAAGATAATGTTTATCTTGAAGTAGATAGAGCAATAAGTGTTTGTACAAGAGTAGAGAAAGTCATGTATACATAACATAACGACCTAAACATTTGACTATCACTTAAAGTCTACTGTATTCCCGTGTAACTACAATAAGATAATGTTTATGTTGAAGTAGATAGAGCAATAAGTGTTTGTACAAGAGTAGAGAACATGTGGACAGCATATAACGACCAAAACATTTGACTATCACTTAAAGTCTACTGTATTTCCTTGTAACTACAATAAGACAATGTTTATCTTGAAGTATATAGAGCAATAAGTGTTTGTACAAGAGTACAGAAAGCTAAGTTAGGGCAACACATCAAAACGTTTGGGCTGAGCACAATAGTGTAAGAGGAAGATTGGGAGGTGAACTGGTCTGGACCAAGGAGGAGAAGCTGGGTCGCGTGCAGCCACGCGCCGGTCGGTGTGCCATGGCAGGGGGTAGGGGAAAGATTACATCTGACAACATGGCGAGGCCAGTACCTTGTTCGGCCAGCCGGAGCTACTGTGGGAAACCGTGGTCAGGTAAACAGCGACGCCACGCGGTCAACATATTCATTACCGCAGTAAATTACACTCACTTGTCACAAAACTTGGAGGGCACACGCACCTGTTTGTTTACGGCATCGTTTTGCTGCATTATTCTCCATCATATAATGGCGGTTACTTATTATACGATCATGAACAGAGCTCGATATTTGCCTTTGTTCGGAATTATAAGTCTCGTTTATGTAATGGCAATCTTTAACAAGGTAAACATCTTGTTGTTAACTTTCTTGTAGTTACAAGGCAATATAGGAATACAGTAGACCTTAAGTCCTAGTCAAATGTTTTAAAACTGGTTGTGTAGGTGTCGTCTTTGAAAAAAAAAATGAAGGTGCTAGGGAATATGGGAATACAGTAGATTTTAAGTGATAGTCAAATATTTTAAAACTGACTGCCTAGGTGACGTCTTTGAAATTCCGTTCTCTTTGTTGTTTCTTTCTTGTTTATCCACGAGAAAAAAAAAGATGAATGTACAAGGGAATATGGGCATACGGTAGAGTTTATGCGATAATCAAATGTTTTTAAAATTGGTTGTCTCGAGACTGGTTGTCCAAGAGATATTGCTGATGTCTTAGAACTTTGTGTTCTGTTTCGGTTCATGAGTTGAGGTTATGAAACCCTAATGGAGGAAAGTCTAGATGTGTGAGAATAGGGAGAAGAATAAGAAGTAGGGGCCACGTGGGGCAAGACTCCCACGATGGGCGCCGTTCCGTGACCAGTTTCTCTCACTACTTTATTATGCATAAGAAAGGAACCCTCCTCTAATACGTGGGAAAAACCTGATATTGTGAGTCATTTCGGAAATCTTGTGAAATACTTTTCGTGGACTAAATCGTAACAAACAGTCACATCTTATTTACGTGAAGAAATAATGTTAGTCCAAGATTATTCCATCGAGAGATGGCTCCTCGATATTTCAGACACTTCCGTATTCAGAATTCTTGTTGTATGATATCTACCCCTAAGGCTACTTCAAAAAATTCGCTGGATAATTTATATATATGTAATATATATATATATATTACTTCACTGCTTAGGGCAAGGCACAGTGTAAAATTAAGTTTTACAAGGTACATCTAAATAATTACATGTCAAACCTAAAACTGTATAAATTCCCATCAAGCCTAAGTAATTCAATTCAAAACCTAACTAAATTTATAAAGTAACCTAAATAATAACAGTAATAATAATAGTTTCCTCCCTTTCTCGTCAATACTGATGTTAGGAGATGCTTGGGTACCTTCAGAGGGGGGGGGGGATGTAGAAGCATCTGACCTGACAGACGAAATCAGGGTTAAAGGGTTGGCCCGAGCTTGAATGATGAAGTAATTGGAGGTCTATATTTTCCCATATTCCCCTGTACCTTTCATCTCTTGGACATACAAAGAAAACGAAATTTCAAAGACGTCACCTAGACAACCAGTTTTAGAACATTTGACTATCACTTGATGTCTACTGTATTCCCATTTTCCCTTGTACCTACATTTTTTATCTCTTGGACAACAGAGAGAACGGAATTTCAAAGACTTCACTTAGACAACCAGTTTTAAAACATTTGACTATCACTTAAAGTCTACTGTATTCCCATTTTCCCTTGTACCTACATTTTTTATCTCTTGGACATACAAAGAGAACGGAATTTCAAAGACGTCACCTAGACAACCAGTTTTAAAACATTTGACTGTGACTTAAAGTCTACTGTATTCCCATTTTCCCTTGTACCTTCATTTTTTATCTCTTGGACATACAAAGAGAACGGAATTTCAAAGACTTCACCTAGACAACCAGTCTTAAGACATTTGACTATCACTTAAAGTCTACTGTATTCCCATTTTCCCTTGTACCTTCATTTTTTATCTCTTGGACATACAAAGAGAACGGAATTTCAAAAACATTTGACTATCAGTTAAAGTCTACTGTATTCCCATATTCCCTTGTACCTACATTTTTTATCGCTTGGACATACAAAGAGAACGAAATTTCAAAGACGTAACCTAGACAACCAGTTTTAAAACATTTGACTATCACTTACAGTCTACTGTATTCCCTTGTAACTACAATAAAATAATGTTTATCTTGAAGTAGACAGATGAAGAACTGTTTCTACAAGAGCAGAGAAAGTCACATGGGCGCAACAGTATTTGGAAGTACTTTAATTGTCACTTTATCTTGTTCATGTGTGGTATACAGAAGAGGCATTACAGATAATGGCTCGCCATGTCCAAGTTGGACCAGGAAGGGGGAAGAAAATGCCCTCTGACGCCGGGGGTAGTCCCAGGAGCAATTAAGAGATAACCGACCAGCAGCTGTACGTTCTCTCACTGAGCGCCTTTCTCCAAATGGCCCAGGAATCATTAACACTACACTCTGGCGATCAGGAAACTTACGAACCAAGATTTCGTCAAAACTACGAATTTAGTAACTTCGTTAATCCAAAATGCGTTTTTAGGAATGATGCACCTGCTTTAGGTGTGACCTGTGCTAGGTAATTAAAGAAACAAGACAAAAACACAAAAATGACACAAAGTTCACTCAAACGTTTTTGTCACCATTGTTAAGCTACAATAGCATTCACTTGCGTAGCCGATTCCTCACCACGGAGCTGCACTTGCTGATTTGACCAGAAAAACCCTAAACACTTTCTCACTAGACCACGTATCTGTGAAGTAGTAACGACACTCTCCCCGCCTCGTGACACTTAAAGCTCAGTACAGCATCTGGATGAGACAAGAGTTCCAAGAAAATCTCTACCTGAAACTATTCTCTACTTAAAAGGTCCTAACTGTTTAGTTAATTTGATATGTTTAGTAGGCTCCATTATTCCCTTGTACCTTCATTTGTTTATCTCTTGGACGTACAAAGAGAACGCAATTTCAAAGACGTCATCTAGACAACCAGTTATATAACATTTGACTATCACTTAGTCTACTGTATTCCCATATTCCCTTGTACCTTCATTTTGTATCTCTTGGATATACAAAGAGGACGGAATTTCAAAGACGTCACCTAGACAACCAGTTTTAAAACATTTGACTGTCACATAAAATGTACTGTATTCCTTTGTAATTAAAATAAGATAATGTTTATCTTGAAGTAGATACAGAAATAAGTGTTTGTTCAAGAGTAGAGAGGGTCATGTGTGTGCTATATCTGCAGTGTCGCTGCAAAAAAGGAAGCAAAGTCGATGCTCTAAAAAAAGGCATTGCTAGAAATCAAACTAACTACATTTGCTGAGAGAACCACAGATGAAATGATTCAGGCGCTGCACGTATTTCTGAGCAAACTTGCTAAAGGAGAATACAAAACCTGTCTGCCTTTAACTCACCTCACAAACACAAGTTTTGTAAACTTCACCTGGAAGCAGAGGCCACCACCGAATCGGGCATTTCTAGCTTATTTTTGCTGTTGCAATTAGCGAGCTTCCAAATGTTGCAGCCAATGTGATATTGTAGTCATTTGTTAAATTTCCGTTATGATATCATTACAGGGCTCCTGTCTTTATTCTATCAGATAATTTCCTAATCTAACCTATCAACTAGGGAAACTTAAAAGAAAATTGATTTGCCTGAAAATGGCTGTAGAGAATTGGATTACAATGGCTTTAATTTAAGATATTTTCATGACAAGAAATGTGTATCTTGAATATTCTGCTAATGTTTTCAGAAGTGCTGTTCGATCTGGATGACTTTGGGTAACCAATAAACTGTAAGAGATACACAAAATAGTACTGCATAAAAATGGAGATTTTGTTAAAACATAACTTTTTTCACCTTTTCGTTTAATGATCAAGTTTGGAAAAATTCATCATCTCAAATGAGATATTGTTATGCATTTGTTTATCTCTTGGACATACAAAGAGAACGGAATTTCAAAGACGTCACCTAGACAACCAGTTTTAAAACATTTGACTGTCACTTAAAGTTTACTGTATTTCCATACTCCTACAATAAAATTAACTAAAAGATTATATTTATACTCAACTAATTAGGGGTATAAGCATGTGACTGTTACTTTCTGACTGTTCCTAATGGGTAGTCATGGTAGCCGACAGAGTAACTTGACCGTTTTCTCAACAGAATCAGTCGATCAGAGATTGCATCTCCAACTACTTTCCTTGTTAACCCAATCTACTCCCTGTGGTCATTGTTTACGGAGTGTAATCTGAATAATCCCATTGTTAACGGCGAGGCTCTGCCGACAATGGTAAGGTACACGACTACGTGATCAGGTGCAGAATCAGCGGGGCCCATTCCCACGCCCATATTGATTTCAACAGCGTTTGAGGGGCTTATATTGTCCAAGGGGTGAGAACCACCACCCTGAACACAATAAATTGTCAGTCGCAACAGCGAATGCCACCTACAGCTTTTTAAAATCACACGACCGGTTAAATAAAGTTCCAGAAACATTTTAGGACTAAAAACCTGACGTGTTGCTTGAAATTTTATATTCTTATATAGTTATTGCTCTATTTACTTCAAGATAAACATTATCTTGCTGTAGGTACAAGGGAATACAGTGGACTTGAAGTGATACCTAGGCAAATGTTTTAAAACTGTTTGTCCAGCTGACGTCTTTGAAATTATGTGCTCTTTGTTTGCCCAAGAGATATAAAATGAAGGTACAAGGGAATATGAGAATACAGTAGACTTTAAGTGTAGTCAGATGTTTTAAAACTGATTGTCTAGGTGACGACTTTGAAATTCCGTTCTCTTTGTATGCCCAAGAGATAAAAAATGAAGGTACAAGAGAATATGGAAATACAGTAGACTTTAAGTGATAGTCAAATGTTTTAAAACTGGTTGTCTAGGTGACGTGTTTGAAATTACGTTGTCTTTGAATGTCCAAGAGATAAAATCTGAATAAGGACTACTTATTTAATAATATATATGTAAGGTGAGCGCGAGTAATGCAGAATGGCGTGCGAATTTATTTAGTTTTACAAAATCTGTTCCCCAGCGGACGTTAGTGTTTTGTAATGTTTTAACGAACAAGTTAGCTACCTGAGACAGTTGACTGTGGAATACGATTGTGTTTGTTCTGTCCAAGTGGGAAATCGAGCTCCTTTAAAGGAAAGGTGGTATATAATTACTCCATTTCTGGTATTTTGTTATTTTTAAGCTCATTTAAGGTAAATTTATAACGAATGTGCATTGAAAATGCTCCAAAAAGTTGTAAAATAAGAAAATATAGACTTTTTACATCTGCTTACAGAGAAATCAGAACGTTCTCTTTTGATAAATTCAGAATTTTTGAAAGTTTCCACGTAATTGGTATGTGGTGGAAGTGTATAGGTAAAAATCTACAAATTTAATCCATGGAAGATCTTTATTTAAGTATCAAGTATGGTTTTACTCAAACCCCCACACACACAGACAGAAATGTACATTTTTTTAAAAGATTTTTATAAGGGCACCTCTAATCGGAGTACAATGCAATAATTTCGAAATTTAAGTATGTGAGAGAGGAAGTAATAAGCCTTAGGAAAATAATGGAATATTTAAAAAGGGTATGAGTGGAAACCGTTAGTATGCTTACATTCTAGCAATAATATTGCTGCTCGCTAGGAAGGATAAAACAAAGTTACTACGTCTTGCTCTCCATAGATGGCACAACCTGTAATATCCTACCCAGTTTAAGAATATTCTAGTTATTTGTAAAACCTTATAACAAAGTATGACTGTGTTCTTGAAATGCTGTTCAGATTTAACCGTGTTTTCTTTTCTTAAAACAAGAAGTAGCTGTAATGTATACTGAGATAATGCTGAACAGACAGATAACTGTATTTGAGCAAAGAAGTCTTCTAAAGTGGTTATATATCTATAAAGTGGTTATATTAACTTTGTAATAATGTGATCTATTCATTCCAATTGTTTTTTCTTCTCCCTTGATATTTCTATCCAAATATAATGAACAACAAACTTTTATATTTCATGTTTACGGTTACAATTTTCTCATTCGCATGAGATCAGGATAACAGTTTAATGTTTTACGCCCTCCAACGTTAAGTCATATCAGACGATGAATGAAATGATGTTCAAATGAGCACAGGGTACATAGAGCTTAGAGTTACCAGACATTCATTTTTCAGGATAAGAGAAAGTCTCCAACGTTAAGTCATATCAGACGATGAATGAAATGATGTTCAAATAAGTACAGGGTACATAGAGCTTAGAGTTACGAGACATTCATCTTTCAGGATAAGAGAAAACCTCCAACGTTAAGTCATATCGGGCGATGAATGAAATGATGTTCAAATAAGTACAGGGTACATAGAGCTTAGAGTAACCAGACATTCATCTTTCAGGATAAGAGAAAACCTCCAACGTTAAGTCATATCGGGCGATGAATGAAATGATGTTCAAATAAGTACAGGATACATAGAGCTTAGAATTACCAGACATTCATCTTTCAGGATAAGAGAAAACCTCTAACGTTAAGTCATATCGGACGATGAATGAAATGATGTTCAAATAAGTACAGGATACATAGAGCTTAGAGTTACCAGACATTCATCTTTCAGGATAAGAGAAAACCTCCAACGTTAAGTCATATCGAACGATAAATGAAATGATGTTCAAATAAGTACAGGGTACTTAGAGTTTAGAGTTATCAGACATTCATCTTTCAGGATAAGAGAAAATCTCCAACGTTAAGTCATATCGGGCGATGTATGAATTGATGTTCAAATGAGTACAGGCTACATAGAGCTTAGAGTTACCAGACATTCATCTTTCAGGATAAGAGAAAATCTTCAACGTTAAGTCATATCAGACGATGAATGAAATGATGTTCAAATAAGTACAGGGTACTTAGAGTTTAGAGTTATCAGACATTCATCTTTCAGGATAAGAGAAAACCTCTAACGTTAAGTCATATCGGGCGATGAATGAAATGATGTTCAAATAAGTACAGGGTACATAGAGCTTAGAGTTATCAGACATTCATCTTTCTGGATAAGAGAAAATCTCCAACGTTAAGTCATATCAGACGATGAATGAAATGATGTTCAAATAAGTACAGGGTACGTAGAGTTTAGAGTTATCAGACATTCAACTTTCAGGATAAGAGAAAACCTCCAACGTTAAGTCATATCGGACGATGAATGAAATGATGTTCAAATAAGTACAGGGTACATAGAGCTTAGAGTTACCAGACATTCATCTTTCAGGATAAGAGAAAACCTCCAACGTTAAGTCATATCTGACGATGAATGAAAGGATGTTCAAATAAGTACAGGGTACATAGAGCTTAGAGTTACCAGACATTCATCTTTCAGGATAAGAGAAAACCTCCAACGTTAAGTCATATCGCACGATGAATGAAATGATGTTCAAATGAGTACAGGCTACATAGAGCTTAGAGTTACCAGACATTCGTCTTTCAGGATAAGGGAAAACCCTGATCTAGTAAACTCACCCTGATCGAGGTTCGAACTCGGGATCTCTTGACGTGAGGTAGACATCTACTTTACCGAGGCGGGCTTCGAAATCTTAATTTCGAATATCTGGATGGAGTGATTTTTGCACTCACGTGATTTTTCCACTCATTGGTTTACACAAACTAGTCTGTCAGTCAATAAAAGGGTTCAACTCTTACATAGTTTAGAACATAGTCCTAGAAAAATAAATATATCCTACCCCGAAATCGGGTGTCAAACCTGGGAGTTTAGGATCCGTAAGTTAGTATATTGAGCAGCCTGAAGGTGTCGTTTTGAATTAGGTATCACGTGTGGAGAGGGATAAAGGATTACCCCTGCGCTTATAGGCAACTTCTCTGACAGGGTAGTGTTGCGGGAAACGTGTTGCTAGGCGAAACATTTCTTCGGTTTTCCCTTCAATTTTACAATAATTGGGCCTATACCATGAGAATAGCAGGCTATAGTCAAATGTTTTTGATAGGTGGTTGCTATGGCATTTGCCACTCCGTCCTATTCGCTTACCAGGGCGGTTCATGTTATGAATGGAAAAAAAAATATTTCTCAACATAGTCTCCTTTTAGGGATGTACACGTCTATGCCATTTAAACCCTCCAAACTGTCATGCTTTACAAACACCTTTCTCTGTCTAAGATTACCTTATTTTATCCAAATGTTGTTCCGCAAGTCATTTCTTTATGTTTGGGTACAAGAGAATACGAGGAACTATTTGCAGCAATTCATGCAATTTGATGGTGGTAACTGGATGAATGTGCTGTGGCACTACCGTGGAGAAGCAGAACTTTCTTCGTTCCCATATGGGACCGTATCTCCTTCAACTTCTGGACAAATTGGACCAACAACAAAGTGTACTATACTGTAGTAATCGTATTTCCTTTTTTTCCAAGAAATCAATGGCCTTGGCATGCCCCAAAAATGTCGCTGTCACTTTTCCGGCCAATGGGACCGTCTTTTGCAGCAGATTCTCCGGAAGCAACCCATTGTTTTTTAATTGTTGCTTGATTTCCGGAGTGTAATAATCAGAGCTAGGAAGTTCGTACCGATTTCCTTGAGCAGTGTAAGAGCGGCCAGACAGGGCCTTACCACGCAGCGCTACTAGCTAGGACAAGGTTCATCGTAGAATACAACTCATTACTACAAAGCAGGTATAACTGCATGACAAAGAGCTAGGAAGTTCGTAGCGATTTCCATGAGCAGTGTAAGAGCGGCCAGGCATGGCTATACCACACAGCGCTACTAGCAAGGACAAGGTTCATCGTAGAATGTAACTCATTACTACAAAACATGTGTAACTGCATGACACAGAGCTAGGAAGTTCTTACCGATTTCCTTGAGCAGTTTAAGAGCGGCCAAGCATAGCTATACAACGCAGCGGTACTAGCAAGGACAAGGTCCATCGTAGAATGCAACTCATTACTGCAAAACAGATGTAACTGCATGACACAAAGCTAGGAAGTTCGTAGCGATTTCCTTGAGCAGTGTAAGAGCGGCCAGGCATGGCTATACAACGTAGCGGTACTAGCAAGGGCAAGGTTCATCGTAGAATGTAACTCATTACTACAAAACAGGTGTAACTGCATGACCCAAAGCTAGGAAGTTCGTAATGATTTCCTTGAGCAGTGTGAAAGCAGCCAGGCATGGGTATACCACACAGCGCTACTAGCAAGGGCAAGGTTCATCGTAGAATACAACTCATTACTACAAAACAGGTGTAACCGCATGACAAAGAGCTAGGAAGTTTGTACCGATTTCCTTGAGCAGTGTTAGAGCGGCCAGGCATGGCTATACAACGTAGCGCTACTAGCAACGGCAAGGTTCATCGTGGAATACAACTCATTACTACAAAACATGTGTAACCGCATGACAAAGAGCTGGGAAGTTCGTACCGATTTCCTTGAGCAGTGTAAGAGCGGCCAGGCATGGCTATACAACGTAGCGCTACTAGCAACGGCAAGGTTCATCGTGGAATACAACTCATTACTACAAAACATGTGTAACCGCATGACAAAGAGCTGGGAAGTTCGTACCGATTTCCTTGAGCAGTGTAAGAGTGGCCAGGCATGGCTCTATCGCACAGCGCTACTAGCGAGGACAAGGTTCATCGTAGAATACAACTCATTACTGCAAAACAGGTGTAACTGTATGACACAGAGCTAGGAAGTTTGTACCGATTTCCTTG
This sequence comes from Mantis religiosa, assembly GCA_030765055.1. Classification (NCBI taxonomy): domain Eukaryota; kingdom Metazoa; phylum Arthropoda; class Insecta; order Mantodea; family Mantidae; genus Mantis; species Mantis religiosa. The sequence goes on along the minus strand of CM060958.1, from coordinate 142,826,088 downwards.
AGCAGTGTAAGAGCGGTCAGGCATGGCTATACCACGCAGTGCTACTAGCGAGGACAAGGTTCATCGTAGAATGTAACTCATTACTACAAAACAGATGTAACTGCATGACAGAGCTAGGAAGTTCGTACCGATTTCCTTGAGCAGTGTAAGAGCGGTCAGGCATGGCTATACCACACAGCGCTACTAGCAAGGACAAGGTTCATCGTAGAATACAACTCATTACTACAAAGCAGGTATAACTGCATGGCAAAGAGCTAGGAAGTTCGTACCGATTTCCTTGAGCAGTGTAAGAGCGGCCAGGCATGGCTATACCACACAGCGCTACTAGCAAGGACAAGGTTCATCGTAGAATGTAACTCATTACTACAAAACATGTGTAACTGCATGTCACAGAGCTAGGAAGTTCTTACCGATTTCCTTGAGCAGTTTAAGAGCGGCCAGGCATAGCTATACAACGCAGTGGTACTAGCAAGGACAAGGTTCATCGTAGAATACAACTCATTACTACAAAACAGGTGTAACTGTATGACAGAGCTAGGAAGTTACTACAAGAGCGGCCAGGCATGGCTATACCACACAGCGCTACTAGCAAGGACAAGGTTCATCGTAGAATACAACTCATTACTACAAAACAGGTGTAACTGTATGACAAAGGGCTAGGAAGTTCGTACCGATTTCCTTGAGCAGTGTATGAGCGGCCAGGCATGGCTATACCACGCAACGGTACTAGCAAGGGCAAGGTTCATCGTAGAATGTAACTCATTACTACAAAACAGGTTTAACTGCATGACATAGAGTACGTTGAGGGAAGGAAAACATTCGAATAACATATTTGTTGTGTTTCAAAGAAGAGCAACTAAATTTGCTGTACAAGCGTTGTATCTTTTCTAGAAGTGTATTTATTCATGTCCTCATTTACTTCATTGTTTACATTTCAGTGGGACACTTTAGCAAACATGTAACAAGAGAAGGTAGATCGAGAAACTAAATTAGCTGAAATCGTTTAAAAATTTACAACAGATGATCAATCAACTATATCTTGTTTTTCGGGACATAAGGAGGCGGTCCGTAAAATAAGGTCTCCAAAGCGCTGGAGCCTTGAGGAACGCTATTACGCGAGATCCGACAACTCCGGCGTGTAGCTTGGTTTCACCCCTTCAAATCCCCACTACGAGTCCGTTGCAGCCATTAGTCTTAGCTGGCCAGCCTTTTGCGATGGGGCTTCCTATCACTTCCGCCGCCAAGTGCAAGTTGCGTGCAGTGATCCGTTTGTTGAGTGCTAAGGGCACTACCCCTTCTGAAATTCATCGTCAGTTATGCCAACTCTATGGGCTACAGTGTATGGACGTCAAAAACGTGCGAAAGTGGGTCAGAGAGTTCAAAGACGGACGTACAGAGTCAATGACGAACAGCGTTCCGGTCGGCCTTCGGTTTCAGCCGAAACAATTGCAAAACTGGAGCAAGAAATGCTTAAAGATCGGCGTGTGACATTTGACGAGCTGTGCGAACTTATCCCTGAAGTCAGTAAGATTACGATTGACAAGATTTTGACTGAACATTTGCATTATCGCAAGGTGTGTGAGTGGTGGGTACCTAAAATGCTCACCGAAGACCATAAACGGCAACGTGTTGAAGCGGCCCACCGATTACTGGAGCGCTATGCAGAACAGGGCGAGCAATTGTTGGATTCAATTGTCACTGGCGATGAAACCTGTGTACACTACACAACATCAGAAACTAAAGAACGTTCTCGTCAGTGGCGGCATTTGAATTCGTCGAAGCCGTGAAAGTTCAGACATTTTCTGCCGGCAAAGTGATGGCCAGTGTGTTCTGGGGCAGAAAAGGTGTATTGTTGTGCGAGTTTATGACTACCGGCACAACAATAAACGCCACTACTTACTGTGAGACTTTAAAAAATTGCGACGTGCCATTCAAAATCGAAGGAGGGGAATGCTGACGAAGGGAGTGATTTTTCATCACGACAACGCTCGTCCCCATATTGCACATGCAGCGGCTGATCTCCTGGCCCACTTCGGATGCGGCATCCTCACCCATCCCTCCTACAGCCCAGACTTAGCACCTAGTGATATCTGTTTCCTGAGTTGAAGTCACACCTGAGTGGAACACATTTCCAGACCGACGATGATTTGAAAAACGAGGTTGAGCGCTACCTGCGCAACTTGGCGGGAGAGTGCTATGACAAAGGTATATCAAAGCTGCCACAGTGTAGGCAAAGGTGCATCGATCGCAATGGTGCTTACGTTGAAAAATAGCTGGCGTTTCCATCAATGTAACATTCATTGACAATAAACATGTTTTTATATTAAATAAATTTGGAGACCTTATTTTACGGACACACCCCGTAGAAAGAGTTTTTCATTTGAAAGGCTTCAGAGGTACATTATTGTTATTAGTAATGCCTAAATATTGTCCTACCTCTACAATATTATTACTCCGTGATTATTTTGTATCTGTTCTCCCAGATTTACAAAGCATGTACTATTGCTGACCGATCTAATAAATATTACAAAAAATGTATCTTCTTACAGTCACAGGGCATTCCCTACCCACTTACATTTATTAATTTTTCTACTCCATACCGAGGTTTCATAAGAAATGCATCCCTTTGAGGTATCACGACTAAAACTGAGTTAACTTCACTCTTATTCCCGTCATCCCTTCCTCGCGCAAGACCCGCGTGTAAATCTTTTCTCTGAAATTAAATGTTGGGTAAGGCAGGAAGGTAATGGTGCAATTCATCAGGCCTGAATTAATTTGGGCGTTGATTACGCGAAAAAGAGACAATTCGTGAGCATACCTCGCGTGTTTGACCCGGAGTTTGTCGTTAAAGGTGAACAGGTAATGCGGCAAATCTCGTACGCATGCGTAAACTGCGAGAGGAAAAAAGAAATGCCAAACGTTATGGCAAATATACGTTTAACTCTCGCCTGCCTCGAACAGTTTATTTACCTACGCAACTCCTGTTTCAATTTGAACTACAAGATTTGTCAATTTGGAACACATTTTCGCCGGGGAACTAGTGATGAATGTCCGCAGATACTCTTTTGTTACATTTTCCTTTATAGATGCCATTAAAACAGTGGAAAATGGCATAAACAATAGTCGAATGTTACACATTTTGGTTGCCAAGTGACAATGACTGTAAAATTCGGCAGTCTTTGGCATAAACAAAAGAAACACGGCTCTCTAGTATTTGACAATTTAAGTCAATGGAAACATTTTGATTGAAATGTTCACACTTTTTTGTAAGGTCAAATTTAGTGAAAGATTTTACACATAAAATGATAGCTGCAGCTGAAGGATTTTGTACAAAATATTGATATCGCTTCCAATGGGAGATTTATAACTTTAAAAAATATTTTCTGGAAGACTCGGCGATTAAATCAACTGGTTAAGGTAAGTTCCGGTGATTCGGATTGGCGGGCGACAAGGATTAGTTTTTAACAGTCTACTCCCTAGGGGGCGGTAGTGTATTGTTTTTGGAACGAAGAAGTTACTACGGGAGACATTTGAGTGTCTAATACGATTATGTTTTGTCTAAGTGAGAATTCGACTTTCTTTTACGGATTGAGATATGTCATTCCTCCATTTCTGGCATTTTGTTGATTTTTAAGTTATTTTAAGATAAATTTATAAAGAATGTGCATTGAAATTTCTCCAGAAACGATAAAATAAGAAAATGCAGACTTCCTTATATACATAAGCGGCGTGAAAAGTTTCCGACTTAATAAAGATACAAGACATTTTTTCAGATTTTATCTTATTTTTCAGGTGTGTAATTCTACACACTTCTCTCTGCGATGCTCACATTTCTGTAACCCGTCCAAATAGTACTCGGCGTTTTTAAACATAGTCTCCTTGTAACTCTACACACTTCTCTCTGCGATGCTCACATCTCTGTAACCCGTCCAAATAGTACTCGGCGTTTTTCAACATAGTCTCCTTGTAACTCTACACACTTCTCCCAGCGATGCTCCCATCTCTGTAACCCGTCCAAATAGTACTCGGCGTTTTTCAACATAGTCTCCTTGTAACTCTACTCACTTCTCCTAGCGATGCTCCCATCTCTGTAACCCGTCCAAATAGTACTCGGCGTTTTTAAACATAGTCTCCTTGTAACTCTACACATTTCTCCCAGCGTTGTTCCTATCTCTGTAATCCGTCCAAATAGTACTCGGCGTTTTTCAACATAGTCTCCTTGTAACTCTACACACTTCTCCCAGCGATACTCTCATCTCTGTAACCCGTCCAAATAGTACTCGGCGTTTTTCAACATAGTCACCTTGTAACTCTACACACTTCTTCCAGCGATGCTCCTATCTCTGTAACCCGTCCAAATAGTACTCGGCGTTTTTCAACATAGTCTCCCTGTAGCTCTACACACTTCTCCCAGCGATACTCCCATCTCTATAACCGGTCCAGATAGTACTCGGCGTTTTTCAACATAGTCACCTTGTAACTCTACACACTTCTTCCAGCGATGCTCCCATCTCTGTAACCCGTCCAGATAGTACTCGGCGTTTTTCAACATAGTCACCTTGTAACTCTACACACTTCTCCCAGCGATGCTCCAATCTCAGTAACCCGTCCAAAATGTACTCGGCGTTTTTCTCTGCAAAATAATTGTTCACGAAGTTGATTGCCTCTTCATTTGACGAAAATCTCTGTCCTCCGAGCGCAATTTTCAGACGAGGGAACAAACAGAAGTCGCTTGTGTCTAGATCTGATGAGTCAAGCAGTTCAAACCGTAATTCGTTGATTTTCGCCATTGCAACCGCTGAGTTGTGAGACGGTGCATTGCCTTGGTGAAACACGATTTTCTGTTTCTGCAAATGTGGCCGTTTTTCTTCAAATTCTGCCTTCATCTTGTCAAGTAATGATGCGTATGCTCCTGTAATGGTTTTTTCTTTTTGAAGATAATCCATTAAAATAACTCCACGAGTATAAAAAAAACAGTCGCCATTACTTTCCCAGCTCCCCCCCCCCCAAAAAAAAAGATAGTTCTCTCTTTGCAGTGCACTGTTTGGACTGTATTTTTGCTTCGGGCGTTTAATGGTGTATCCAAGTTTCATCTAGAGTAATTAATCGGCGCCAAAACTCGGATTTATTGCACCTAAACTGCGCCAACAGAGCGTTGGAAATGTTCTCTCGAACACGTGTTTGGTCTAACTTCAGAAAAGGCGGCACCCAACGTGCGGACAGCTTTCTCATGTCTAAAAGTTGATTTAATATGTGACAAACACGTTCTTTTGACATATTCATAGCCTCTGCTATCTCTCTCACTTTAATTCGGTGGTCGTCTATCACCATTTGTTGAACTCTGGCGATGTTTTCGTCGGTAGTTGCAGTTTTGGACGTCCCGAACGTTCATCGTCTCCCAAGCTCTTACAACCACGTTTAAATTCAGCTGCCCAAAATTTCACTGGGGTAAATGATGGTGCAGAGTCCCCATACACAGAATCCAACTCATCTTTTGATTTGCGTAGGCGTATTGCCTTTCAAAAACAAATATTTAATGACAGCTCGATACTCAATTTTGCCCATTTTCATAAAAGCAATCGCATCAACTCACTCAAACGACTGTTACATAACAACTGAACGTCTAAAATGGCTGAAGCTTTGGTGAGTAACTGTCAACAGATGAAGAACAAAATTTACTAGCTTTTATTTAGGATTGCTGCTATCTTCATGTTGAGGTCGGAAACCTTTCAGAGTACCCTCATTTTTTCTATTTTTTTATTGTTCGATCAGCAGTACAATGCTTTAAAGATCAGAGTGAAAAGAAGGTAACAGTACAATAAGAACAATAACACTCGTGAGTAGGCTAACAGGTCACCCCCTAACTACATTAAGTTAGAACTCCAATAATACTCTCTGAGAAATTATGTCAATATTGGAGATGTAAGATATATATCAATCACTAGAATCACTGGAGTCAGATGTATCACTTAGAAGCAGGTCCTGTGGTAGTCTCCTCTTCAAGCGTGAGGGCTGGCGCGTGCGGACGCCGATGTTATAATGCACAGCTCCACTTCTTGCAGCGTGGAAAAGAAACGACGAGCGATCCTGCGAATGCAGTCGTGAAGAGGTAACAGTCCTAGTTCGTGATGAAGCTGCTATTACGGATGAACCATGGAGCGTTGGTAGCGATGCGCATGAAGCGATTCTCTATGATCTGAAGACGACGCAGATGACAGGTGTGTGCGGCCCCCCACACTTGGCAGGCATATGTAATAAGCGGACGAACGAGTGATTTGTAGAGTAACAGTGAAGACTGTAGGCCGAGGCTGGAACGGCGATGCAACAGGGGTGAGAGTTTTGAAAGTCGCCCGGAGGCCAGTGATATAAGACGATCGATATGAGCACGCCAGGTCAGTCGAGAGTCCAAAAGCACTCCAAGGTATTTAACGGGAGTTGTAGTGGGGAGCCAAGGGACATTGTTCTTATAGAGACGCAACGGAGTAAGCGGAGTATATCGGCGAAGAGTGAAGATTTTAGCTTCGGTTTTCTGAGGGTTCAATGAGATCCGCCAAGTGCTGAACCAATGAGTTAGGCGATCTAAAGAGAGCTGTACTACTTGTGCGTGCTGGAGATTAACATGAGAATAATATAGAACTGTGTCATCAGCGTAAAGAGCTAAAGAAGTCTGAGCTAAGTCAGGAATATCAGAAATGTATATATTAAATAGAGTCGGGGCCAAGATAGAACCCTGAGGGACACCTGCGGTAATATTACGTGGGGATGAAAGCTTTCCACCAATGCGTACTGAAAAGCTGCGGTCGTAGAGGAAACTGTGGATTAGATGTGATAAGTAATTAGGAAGACCGATGCGGTAGAGCTTAAGGAGCAAACCATCATGCCAAGCCTTGTCGAATGCCTGTGCCACATCAAAGAAGGCAGCCGTGGTATACTGATGGGCCCCGAAGCCGTGAACAATTGACTGAGTTAATCATAAAAGCTGATGAGTAGTGGAATGTTTGTGATGAAATTCAAATGGATAAGGCGGAAGAACATGGTTATGGTTAAGGTAAGACAGAAGACGGGATGAATTACTTTTTCAAACAGCTTGAAGAGGGTCGGCAACAGCCTTATAGGACGATAGCTTTCGGGGAGGTGTTTGGGTTTATTGGGCTTATGGAAGACTGCTATATGGGCAAACTTCCAGGTGCGAGGAAAATAGCCGAGGTGTAGACAGGCATAGAGGATGTATGACAAGTATGCAACTGCTTTTTTGGTGAGCTTCTTGATAATGTTAGGAACTAAGTCGTGCCCGGGAGATTTCCTAAGGGGAAGGGCTCGAATCAGTGAAGATGGTTCCCTTGGACTTGTAAATGAAATCCTTTGTGAGACTGTGGGTCGAGTGCGATAGGTATGTAGCTCCTTTTCTACGTCTGCAATAGTCTCATCATCGGCTGATATGGGAAGAGCACACTCCTTGTTATGATAGTTATTTAACCAGTGCTGCCAACGGGCAAAAATAACTACCGCTACAACAGCGGATTACCGTAAGGCCGTTGATTCACTTTTCTCTTATTTATGTCCTCCAACGTTGTCACATCGGAAGATGAATGAAATGGGTGAAAGGAGGCCCAAATAAGGCCAGAAAAATTACTCAGATACTGGTACCACGAGATCTGTGTGTGTGGTGTGGGAAAGAAGCAGTTCTTACGTAGAAAATGTGTGTGAGAAGCATAAAGTTATAAATATACAAGTGTAGAAGTATTAGGATTAGTTTCTGCTCGGGGTAAGAATGAAATATAGAAAATTCTTTATAAAAAAGCTTATCACTTTCACTTAGAATGTCCAGGCTTCAGTAAAAGGTAAACACTTTCATATTAAGACGACAAATAGGACTTTCGAAAACGATTTTCAAAATATCAAGTTCCCATTCACCCGCGCTTACCTTGTATTTTGACGGAGCGGTGCTGTGTATTTTAGAAAGTTCTCTGTATGTATATTTTAGCCAGAAGGGAAGACCATAAGCTTCATTAAAACAACGGATGGAAGTTCTGGTTATTACGTAAGCACTTCAGTGGCGAATCAACGTTTTCACTTCTAATATATTTTACGCGCCGCACTGAACCATGAAATCCGCATCGAGATATCGTGCTATAACGGCGTATGCTGTAATACCTTAGCGTTTCTTGTGCACTAAGTGAAATACCCGACTAACTTTATTAAAATAGATTTTGGTTTGATGTAGAACTGGTATGATCTTTTAAATTATATTTATGTAAAATTGTAACAGATTCTCTGTGATAAATAGTAACGCATTGTTTATTTTGTTTCAGGTAAGTGTATATGCATTGATAAGCTTCAAGATGATTGACTTCATAGAGTAAGTATAGTCCTGGACAAGCTTCACTTCTAAATATACACTAATATTACCAAGTGAGGACCTTTTTGTTCATAAAACGTTAAAAATCATGCACAAGGCCCTTACACATGAATACAAAAACATTGGAACTACGTAAAAACAGTTGAAATTACTCGGCAAAAGACGATCGTTAGAAAACAACTGCCACCGAGATGATGCTTCATTCCGAACAATGAATATGACTTTGGTAACCAAGATACAGAAAAGAGAGGTAGACATCTGAATCTGTTTAATACGCCACGATACGAAACAAATATCAAGATATGCTACTAACCATTGTTAAAAAATATTTCTGATTTTGTTCGCTTTGCTTATGTATAGCTTTAGACATTAGAAATCAATACACCGACATGTTTACTATCCAAACGTGGGGATATACTGCGTCCACTCTAAAAAATTCAGGTCAAGATTTTTCTATAAATCTCTTTTTTGAAAAATTCCTCTCAAATTCAAAAATTATTTCAAAACTAATCAAATCGTACAACAATGAGACACGGGAGATTTAAAAAACGCCTAAATTCCGAACTAAAACGTTTTTAGAAAATTTTATTCCTCTTAAATGTATACCACAGTTTTCTCTAAAATAAAACCTCCTTAAAATCTTTCCTGGACAACTGAAATTGTTAACTCCAACTATCCTTGAATGTCCTACATTCTAAATGACTTCTGCATAACTGGTACACTGCGAGGGACAGAAAAACATTTTACAAAAATATAGAACTTGTTAAAAACTAGATGTGCGTCCGCCTTTGCGAAATGAGCAAGTTTGCAGACATTTCTTGTTATTTGTTTCAAATTTTCAATGCTTATACTTATCTCAAATGGGAATTATTTATTTACCTCTTGGACATACAAATAGAACATAATTTCAAATACATTACCTATACAACCAGTTTTAAAACATTTGACTATCACTTAGTCTACTGTATTCCCATATTCCCTTGTACCTTCATTGTTTATCTCTTGGGCATGCAAAGAGAACGAAATTACAAAGACGTCACCTAGACAACCAGTTTTAAAACATTTGACTACCACTTAGTCTACTGTATTCCCATATTCCCTTGCACCTTCATTTTTTATCTCTTGGACATACAAAGAGAACGGAATTTCAAAGACGTCACTTAGCCTACCGTTTTAAAACATTTGACTATCACTTAAAGTCTGCTGTATTCCCATATTCCCTTGTACCTTCATTTTTTATCTCTTGGACATACAAAGAGAACGGAATTTCAAAGACGTCACCTAGACAACCAGTTTTAAAACATTTGACTATCACTTAAAGTATACTGTATTCCCATATTCCCTTGTACCTTCATTTTTTATCTCTTGGACATAAAAAGAGAACGGAATTTCAAAGACGTCACTTAGCCTACCAGTTTTAAAACATTTGACTATCACTTAAAATCTACTGTATTCCCATATTCCCTTGTACCTTCACTTTTTATCTCTTGGACATACAAAGAGAACGGAATTTCAAAGACGTCACTTAGCCTACCAGTTTTAAAACATTTTACTGTCGCTTAGTCTTCTGTATTCCCTTCTAATTGCAATGAGATAATTTTATCTCGATTGAAAATATCTGAATGTCGTCAATGGACTTAATGTTGGTTGCGATTTTCATCTTGCGCTGCAACTGCTGGGAGATGACATATTTGATATGCTTTCATTTCTAAATATGTAGCCAGTATGTTATGTTCATGGTGGTGGTGGTGGTGGTGGTGGTGACACTCTTCATATTACTTTTAGATGATATAGCTTAAACTTTGTGGAATTATTTGAATCCTTGAAAATTGCAGCTCTACGGTGGGCGACGCCGGGAAGTTGCAATCTTAAACAGATAAAACGCGTATTCGCAAGGTCTAAACCCCAACACTTACTTTGGGAATACGTATTCAGCGCCTGAGAGAAAGTGGAATGTTCACAATGAAGTCATATTCTAGCTTTAAGATCTGTAAAAATAACTAATAAATTTTCAACATTTTATGTATTGTAGTTGATTTGGTTGGAAAGGAAATGTTATGAAGCGACTTTAAAGTTTTCGTAAATACAGAAAAGAAAAATGCCTTGCTTGCTTGTTCTAGGCAAGTAGGTCATTGTTTTTCTGGCACCAGCGTCAGAATCAGGTCAACTACCAAACTCTTCAACTATTGAGTTACTGAGTGAAGTTTGAAAAACTTGAAGTCATAGTATTCTACATTCCTTTGTTTTACTGCTGGCGAATGGCTCTGACCTCTTGTACGATGCCATTTGTTATGAACAGCATTGCAAGAATTTCATAGGAACTTCTCAACTCGCTCGTCTGCAATTGTTCTTACGAAGTCTTATTCTTTTGTTTGTTTCGTGATAACATGTGGGACTGCAATTGAAATAGCGTGCAGTTTGAAATGAAGTAGGAAAAGAAAAGAGCAAATTGAAAATGAGAAAAATAGAGACGAATACCCAGAGAGGGATAAGGGACAAGGGACGACAGAGTGAGCGGGTCAGAGAGTGTGTGGGAAAGGGAGAGTGAGATGGACAGAGTGAGAGGGTCAGAGGGAGTGTGGGAAAGTGAAAGTGAGAGGGACAGTGTGTGAGAAAAGAGAGAGAGTTAGAGAAACAGCGAGAGGGTCAGAGAGTGTGTGGGAAAGGGAGAGTGAGAGGGACAGAGTGAGAGGGTCAGAGTGTGTGGGAAAGGGAGAGTGAGAGGGACAGAGTGAGAGGGTCAGAGTGTGTGGGAAAGGGAGAGTGAGAGGGACAGAGTGAGAGGGTCAGAGTGTGTGGGAAAGGGAGAGTGAGAGGGACAGAGTGAGAGGGTCAGAGAGTGTGTGGGAAAGGGAGAGTGAGAGGGACAGAGTGAGAGGGTCAGAGAGTGTGTGGGGAAGTGAAAGTGAGAGGGACAGTGTGGGAAAAGGAGAGAGTTAGAGAAACAGTGAGAGGGTCAGAGAGAGGGTCAGAGAGTGCGTGGGAAAGGGAGAGTGAGAGGGTCAGAGAGTGAGAGGGACAGTGTGTGAGAAAAGGAGAGAGAGTTAGAGAAACAGTGAGAGGGTCAGAGAGAGTGTATATAAAGGGAGGGTAAAACATTTGGAGTAACAGTGAGAGGGCCAGTGTGTGACAGGAAGAGTGAGAGACAGTTGGAGAAACAGTGAGAACTACAGAGAGAGTGTGGGACAGGGAGAGTGAGAGAGATTTGGAGGAACATGGAGAGGGATTTAGTCATGAAAATATATTAAAACATATGATAATGTAATAAACATCGTTAAAGAGTGATTTTTTAGAAAATGAAAAGTTCGACAAATCTCCCATTTTAAGTTTAGTATTAAGTACGGGGACTCTCATAAAAAGTTTGGTGTGCTCTTCTTGAAAGATGTTGCAGTTACGTGTTTGTCCGTGTTTTATCTGGGTTACGTTCTGACGCACCAAAATGCGTTGCCATGGAGACGTGAGGATTTTGTCACACAATTAGTGAAAAGGAATGAACATTTCACGAGGACTGGGTTTCTATGGCAACTTGGAAATGCCTTAACAGCAATTTGTTTTATTGGTTTCGGGATTAAAAACACTCTGTTATTGATTTCCATTGTTTTCTGACAGAGTGGAGCGTGAAATATCGGCAGGTTGGCTGGGGCATGTGCCAAGAGAGCTGTCCTCCCACAGTGATGAAGCACTCCAGTAAAACAGCTGTTCTTGTGTGCGGAACCATTTTTAATACGTTAATTTGACAATATCTGTTGTAAATGTGGGCTACAGGTACTCAGTCACAATTAAAGACTTTCACATCCCTAAAGACTTTCATCCCTTCCTCCCCAAGCGTCACCCCCAAGGAAATACATCTTTTGAAAACCTCTAGGAACAAAAAGAATCATTTTTAGACAAATGCGTCCACGTATATACGTCCGAGTTTGCATATAACTCAAAAACCAAAACATAAATTTCTTAAATTCCAAACTTCAGCGTCTTACAAGTATGGAGCTCTAAGCTTTTTAAGAGATGTCCCCCTGGTCATCCTAAACTTCTCCTTATTTTCAAATTGTTATTCATTTATTTCGCCCTTGTATATACAAAGAGAACGTAATTTCAAAGACGTGACCTAGACAACCAGTTTTAAAACATTTGACTATCACTTAAAGTCTACTGTATTCCCATATTCCCTTTTACCTTCATTTTTTTATCTCTTGGACATATATAGAGTCGTGACCTAGACTTTTGAAACATCTGACTATCAGTATTGTATTCTATTGTAATTGCAGTAAGATGATGTTTATCTTGAAGTAGATGGAGGTAAAAGTGTTTGTACAAGATTAGAGGAAGTCACTGAGTAGAGTACATAAGATTCCTTTCCTTTTTCCTCTTAAAACTGTATATTCGTTCACTTTTGGGAACTTGACTTCTTTCTCTTCTCTTTATTTCTGGACTTTGTTTAACTATTGTGAATCTCAGCGCCTCACTCTGTGTAAGATGAACTAGCTTTGTTCAGGGGCTTCTTTGAAGTAATTTTACGTAACGTAAATCCATGAACAGGACCACCGCCTTTACTTACCTTTTAAAGGAAGCAATGCTAAGGATTTTTACACCGTAGAAATGCACCGACTTCCTCTACGTCCATCGCAGAGCAGAAAATCAGGCAACACTCTGCCATCTGTCGGTGTAAAAGTGAATCCCCCTTTTGAAGCACTGTGAGCCGATTAAAGTGGAGCCGATAATCGTGTCATCCGCCCAATTTTTTTAAACACTGCACTTAATTTCAAGCTTAAAAAACATTTTAAAATGCTCGTTTTCTGCCGCTCACATTGTATTCCATTAACGCCAGAAGAAAGGCGAATTTCAGCTCAAATCCTCCCTCCTCCTTCTCTTCCCCCTCCAGCGCGGGTTTCATAACAAGAATAGCGACAAAGTGTCCCGTTCCTAAAGCGATTACGCTCAAATTAGAGATTATATTTTTGCTCCACTGAAATGAGCGTGTTTTGTCGTCACGATGATGATGGAAGACTAAAGCAAATGAACCATTTATGTTTCATCGCTTTAAGATAAATAACCGAGCGGAACAGTTCGAGTAGTAACGTGTACGACCGGCATTCGGAGCGTGTTTTTCACTGTATCGCCAGGTCGGTGGGAAAATGTGTTTGCTCTCTCCTCTGAGTATCATTTAACTTCACCTTTCATTCTCTTTGGCTGTTTGAGACAGAGAATATTCTCTGCAGTTCCTCGTCCCAGTATGCAGTTACCTAGCACAATATTGTCATTGCATTCCATTCCATCCAAATATTTGATAAAATTTTACGGAATAGATATACTTTAGGCCCCTAAACCTACCCAAAAGGGACTTAAAGAAAAACTATCTAAGTGTGTTAAGTCAAGAAAAATATTGGTTTAAATACCAAATTTGGTTTCCAAAACAAGATACAAAGAACTAAAAAAGCTAAGCTTTGCATAAGAAAATAAAGGACTGTCTGTTAACTTTGGTATAATTAACTGCTGTGCATTTGGTTTTCTTTTCCATTAACGATAAACCTCACACAAATTTAGAAACATACGATGATACCTAAGTGGTAGACTTTTTTTTTCTTTCTCTTTTTTGTAGAGGATACATTTTTTAGATATTTCTTGGGTTGGTTTTAATATGCAAAATTAGTATCTGTCAGTAGGGAAGTTGATGTTCGTCTTTTTATCTCTTCGCCATAGAAAGAGAACGGAATTTCAAATACGTAACCTAGACAACCAGTTTTGAAACATTTGACTATCACTTAAAAGTCTACTCCTTGTACCTTCATTTTTATCTCTTGAACATACAAACAGAACGTAATTACAAAGACGTCACCTGGAACCAGTTTTGAAACATTTGACTGTCACTTAAAGTCTACTGTACTCCCATATTCCCTTGTACCTTCATTTTTGTCTCTTGAAGATACAAACAGAACGTAATTACAAAGACGTCACCTGGAACCACTTTTGAAACATTTGACTGTCACTTAAAGTCTACTGTACTCCCATATTCCCTTGTACCTTCATTTTTATCTCTTGAACATACAAACAGAACGTAATTACAAAGACGTCACCTGGAACCAGTTTTGAAACATTTGACTGTCACTTAAAGTCTACTGTACTCCCATATTCCCGTGTACCTTCATTTTTGTCTCTTGAACATACAAACAGAGCGTAATTAAAAATACGTCACCTAGACAACCAGTTTTGAAACATTTGACTATCACTTAAAGCGTACTGTACTCCCATATTCCCTTGTACCTTCATTTTTTATCTCTTGAACATACAAACGAACGTAATTAAAAAGACGTCACCTAGACAACCACTTTTGAAACATTTGACTATCACTTAAAGTCTACTGTACTCCCATATTCTTACTGTATCTATAGAAGATACAAGTCGTTCTTTGTTAATTTTAGTTTAGTGTCGTACTTGTAATGGAATTGCTTTTGTGTTGAGGAATCCGTTTGGGATGCAAGAACATCTAGAAGTTTGTATTGCTAATAACGGTTTATTAATGGTATGGTTTATTGACAGAGCTTCTGCTGTGTCTTTTGTTTTACGAGGGGCAATTTCCACGAACCAGCAGGCGAAGAAAAACCATTTGACTCGCGATAAGCGTAAAACGATTGTCAACTGAAATTAGTTTACGACACCAAACTCATAGCTTTGTTATTACTGTCTACTTCCCACATGAAGTATATAGATAGAGGAGTAAGTTATTTTTTGAAGGAATATCGTAAAGGGAAGATGCAAGTGAATGTAGTGCTAGAAAGATCCTCCCATACCTCCGTTTACATGCTTCTCCTATACGTAATTTTAACCGATACTTAAGAAAAAATTGACTTGTATTACAATTTGTTTTACCTGAGATTAAAAGCTGATACTTTTACTTGATATAAAATGATACTGGAGGCTGAGAGTAGCCGAGAATCCTAACTATGGTAACGCAGACGTAACAAATGATAAACTGTATGTCAAAACGAGTAATTCAAGAGACGAACGTTTTATATCTAAAGAAATTGGAGAAATCACATATACTAGAATCATCTAGTCTATGGTGGAATTATAGACGGAGTGGATATTATTAAACATACGAAGTTGAAAGTCGTTTTAACATATAGGTTATGTGGTTACTAGGCAAAGAATGCGAAAGTTTTTACCAGGCAAGAGGTGAAACTAAAGAAAAATTGAAGATCGGACTAAGCCATGTGCGAGGTAATCGATAAGCAAAGAGATTATAATGTCTTTGGCCCTATATTACAATAGGCGTTCCTTCGTCTAGCATATTTTAACTTTATTCTTCTGTTTGACCTCTTATATTGACTGTGGTAGAGATAATCTTTGCAGAGATAGTACCTAACTGTTGTTTATTATAATGAATACAGAAACCGAATGTATACTGTGACAGTGCATAAAATAAGTCAAAGAAAATGAAACAAATTTAAATATATATCCACCTTAGAGGACTTCCTTTCTCACATACAACTATTCGTTCAATGGTTAATTTGTCAGTATAAATTAGAGCAATTGTTTAATTTAAATAAGGAAAACAAAGTTAAATCTAATCTATATTTAAACATCATGGTTAGGATTTATTATAAAACTCTGTAAATAATTCCAAACCTTCTTAATCACGGTAAGATATTACAGCTAGTGCTATCTTTGGACAGCTAGAGTAGGTAACTTTATCCATGAATCTTCTTTAACCAAAATAAGTGAATATAATTTAAAGAGCGTTTTGTTTATTAGTAAACAATATCATACATTCACACTGTTTTAACCCTCTCCTCTAGTTAGGCTTATTACTTATACAGTTATTTCGTAACATACAGAAACACATGTGCGTTTTGAGTTCCGCCGATGAAAAGCATTTGAATATAAAGTTCCACGCTCGTGTTTTGTCAGTGTAGGTGTCTGTGTCAGTGGTTAAATGCCGAAATTGCTTTTCATATCAGTATCTCCCAGGTTCTATTGTACTTACAGTTCTCTCTAAGAAGGTCGATATTCATTTAGCATCTTTTGGACATACAAAGAGAACGCAATTTGAGAAGAGGCTCGAATAGCTGATCTTAATTTACTGCCACAAAAGTCATCTGCAATTTATGACAAAGAATATTTATGTTTTGAGAAATGGTGCAGTTCAAAAGTGTATTTTTCAGAGAAATCACAGATTCTAAACTCATCTAGTCTGTGGTCGGAAGTATTCGATATACATTTTCGATTAGACGGAATGAATGTCCAGTAAATACGAGGGTTGACTGTTAAGTCCGGGCCTCACATAGAGATGACACCACTGGGCATAATATAGTGTAACTCCTGACTAGTTGTGTCCATAGTTACAGGTCTATAGCTTGTTCACTCTTTGAATTACAGAATTTTAAACAAGACAAGTGTAGAAGTTTCACGAAAATGGAGCACTTGAAATTAATGAAGAGTGATTAAATACTTCCATTTGAAAGACTTAACGTCTAAAGAAATCAAGGAGGAAATGGACAGTACATTGAAAGACTCTGTCCCTTCATATACAATAATTAAAAGGTTAGTTGTAGTATTTAAAATGGGACGTACGAGTACTAGTGATGAGCCTCACTCTGTCCCTTCATATACAATAATTAAAAGGTTGGTTGTAGAGTTTAAAATGGGACGTACGAGTACTAGTGATAAGCCTCGCTCTGTCTCTTCATATACAATAATTAAAAGGTTGGTTGTAGAGTTTAAAATGGGACGTACGAGTACTAGTGATAAGCCTCGAACTGTCCATTCATATACAATAATTAAAAGGTTGGTTGTAGAGTTTAAAATGGAACGTACGAGTACTAGTGATGAGCCTATCTCTGGACGTCCTGTGGAAGTCACAACTCCAGAGATTTTTGACACATTTCATCGTTTAGTACTGAAAGACTGGAGATTTGAGGTAGTAGAGGCTGTAAACATATCAAAAGAACGTGCAGGTAATATTTTAAGCAATGTTTTGGACTTTTACAAGGTATGTACAGCGTTTGTTGACACCTGATCAAAAGTTGTAAAGAAAAACTGTTTGTGTTAAGAACTTGCTCCAGTTACTGCTCTTAGGGAACAAAACATCAACACTGCTGCTGCCATTGTGAGAGAGGATCGACGAATTACCTTAAGATCACTTTCTGAAATACTGAACATTTCATTGGGTGCCATCCACACGTTGGTGACAGAAACATTACATATGAGACGTGTTTGTGCGCGATGGGTTCCAAGACTGTTGATTGCCGAACAAAATGACATTCACATGCAAGTCTGCATGCAGTTAAAGTTGATGTTAGATGAAGATCCGGAGTTTCTTTCAAACGTCATCACCGCTGATGAAACTTGGCTACATCATTTTGATCCTGAGAGCAAACAGCAAAGCTCAGTGTGAAAATCTCCTTCATCACCAACCCCCCCCCCCAAAAGCAAAAGTGGTTGCTTCTGCTAGAAAATTTATAGTCATCTCATTCTTTGATATTCATGGAATGGTTTATCAGCATGTTGTACCTGCACACACATCAGTTACTGGACGATAATTCAGGGATGTTTTGAATAATTTGCAAGTCCATATCAGGCGCAAAAGGCCACATTTCCGTGAAGCAGGCTGGATGCTGCACCACGATAATGCGCGGCCGCATATTGCCAATGTTGTTGCTGAATATCTTGCAAAAATCAACGTGAAGTACATCCCTCAACCTCTCTATAGTCCGGATTAAGCCCCATGTGACGTTTTTCTAGTCCCTCACTTTACGAAACGCCTTCGTGGGAGGCATTATCCATCATCAGAAGTAGTGGTGAATGCTGCGGAGGCGATTTTGAAGGATCTCTCAAAAATTGTTTCCAGCATGTCTTTGAAGACTGACAGAAACGCTGGGACAAGTACATCGCATTCAGGTGAGACTATTTTGAGAAGGACCATCAAAATTATGAGGTTGAGTAAAGGTACGTTGTCAAAATAAATTGTGATCATTCTTTGTGGAACTACTCTCGTATTTACCTGACAGGTAGGACTTAAGTAAAATATTTTCAAAATTTTGATCAGATTTTCGTGGGGTTACCTTGCTTACATGTGACTACAATAAGATAAAGGTTAGGTATATCGTTTCGCTGCACGGTAGTAATTGCAGTTAAGAGATATAACTGGATGTTAATACTGCCATCGACTCGTAGCGCCCATTATCGAAGATTATGCATTCTCTCTCTCTCTCTCCCTGCCTCTCCTTAATGCGGCGAAGGGGCCGCTGCAACTTGCTATATTAACTCGCAGTTAGGCAGCCGGGTTGTTGTGGTCCGCACGCCACAAAGGAATACCGCACCAACCGCATATGTGAGTTAAATCTGCGCCCTTCGACCTAACTACGCCACTTAAAAACATTTTCGGCACCGGGGATTAAAGAGTTTTTTTAAGAAAATTTTCCTGCACCCGTTTATGCTTTATATGGTTCAAGATTTCATTATCACCCTTTAAAAAATGTGACAGAGAGTTTGTGTTGATATCTGCTTGATAGATATTCTCCACGTAATGACCAACCCGATTTACACACTTTCCCCAGCGTTCCTCGACGTTCCAAATACCCTGATTCAAGAAGTCTGCAGAATTCCCTATAAACCACTCTTCCCCTTATTAATGACGTCATTTATGTTGTCAAATCGGCGACCACGCAACGGATTCTACATGTTCGGGAATAAAACAGTCACTTCTTATGAGATCGGGCGAATGAGGCGGATGTTTCAAAGCCACATTCTCTTGTTTTGTCAACTGCAACTTGAGATGAATGAGGTGATGCATTGTCAGCAGGGGCGGTTCCTCCATAAGGTTGCAGGTTTGCGCTACACCCACTAATTCTGAATATACAACAGGTGCATTTTGCACATTAAAGCTGTACTTGTTTTCATTGTTTTATATACAAACATGTTTCAATTACGCTTATCGTCTGTAGCTGCCCATGACCGCAGAAGTCGAAATAAACAGTGATTAGCTGTAGGAGCCGCAGGTTTGCAGTGAAGAGTTAACCTAAGATTTCACCCAAATGTTGGCTCTCTGAGGGGTTGCGGGAAGGTGAAGAGATGGGAGGGGCTTCTTATACATTGCTTAAATGGAGGTTTATAAACCTAGGTCCTCCTACTCTTAGCAACGGCTATAGCGTACAGGCTTAGCTTCTGTGTGCTCTACTTTTCGAACACAGGGAGAATTTAATTAAATGCATGGAGGTTATTCAGAAGAGAGCTCTGTTAAACAACAACGCCACACCTGTTCAGGCTTCTGGGTTTATGGTCACTTTGAAAGATTATAATTTTGTATTCTGGCTGTCTTTCTTCTACAAGATCATGCCACATGTGGACATTTTGTACAATCAGCTGCAGAAGCGAGACTGCAATGCAACGTTTGCCATCGCCCAGCTAAACGCATTTAAAAGGGAAGTGCAAAAGGTAAGAAATAGCGTGGATATCGAGGAACATGAAGAAACTGCAATTAAGAGGAGAAGAATAGAAGATCATGATGTGAAAAGAAGAGAAGCCCTTGAAGTGCGTGACATTCTTAGAGAAGCAAAGGACAGATTTAGCTTCACGGGGCATCTGGTAGCCTCGACTTTGTTTCATCAAGAAAATTTCTAAGACATTTCCAGAGGGTTCCCTTAGAGAAACAATAAAGTTCTATCCTTTAATCATTGGAACAAAAAATCGTAGAGAACTGACTGTAATTTACAGTCGAGAGGAATTTCGTGGAATGTCCGGCGCTTTGTGCTTGATGGACTTCATTAAGGAAAACAATTTATGTACTACATTCAGCGAATATGTCAAACTCCTCCGAGTACTGTTAACTATGCCAATGTCTACCGCTGAAGCAGAATGCTGTTTCTCAACTTTAAAAAGAATAAAAACTTTCCTTAGGAACACAATGTCACAGGACCGATTGACAGCATTAGCAATGCTTTCAATTGAGAGAGATTTTGTTATGAAGATCAGCGACTTCAACGCAAAAGTTATCGACAGATTCGCCAGGTCTAAGGAGAGTAGCGCAGAGAATCTGTATAAATAGGTGAGTCATTACTACTCTGTATTTTATTTTTCATTTGTGCACCACCAATAATTTAACCCACCAGCCGCCACTGATTGTCAGACAGTTTATTGCAGAGGTTCCACTCCCTTAGTCCTGGACCGTAGGACCAATGACCCGGGTCTCCTTCAGCCCGGGAGCGATGGATACTCCGGGGTTTTTTCCATGGGGCAATACCTTGAGCCTAAAAGGCCCCCCATCGACTACTACATCGACGGGTGGAAGTGGATACGCCACTTACCCGCGTCAACCCCTAAGCGAAGACTACCGAAAATCATCGGTTCGGCTGCCTAGTGATCTAGCACACCTTCTACTAGCTCTGAAGGCAAGTACCCGGGACTTATTAGGCAACCCTCTACCCCCTCCGGGCGGCCGGAGCCCGGCCGGAGGTACCCAATTCCCCGTGGGTGTCGGGAACACAGTGCCCCCTCGAGGACAACCCAATCCGAACAACTCCCCGACGGGAGGGGCTCGGCAATTCGGCCCGAGATTCCTCTAGTAACGTCAGCGGTACCATGAGTTCTAAGGGTCCGCAGCTCGGCAGCAAAAGGGGACGGATATCCTCCCCTATGGAGACATTGTCAGGCAGAAGACGAACAACTTTGGAGAGCATACCACGTCGTTTCTTAATCAGAGCTGCTCGTAACTTGTCCAGAAGATTGCAGTAGTATCTGTCAGTGATGCTTTGACCCTTGGCAAGATAATCTGTAAGGATGACTCCACGACAGTCCCTGAAAGCTGAAAGGATGACCTTCCCAACTGACTTTTGTACCTTTGCATTTTTGGGAGGGGGGGATCGGCATGTTTCTATTCCATGCTCATGGTTTTGTCTCTGGATCACACTGATACTTGCAGAATTCATCCATCATTACCAGACGATCAAAAAAATCATCTTCATCCCGTTCCAACAGCATCAACATCTGCCTTTAATAGGCCGCGCCGTGGCTTAGTGGTTAGATCGCTTGGCTCTCACCAAGGTGACCCGAGTTCAATCCCAGGCGACCGCAAAGTGAGATTTGTGGCGGACAACACGGCGCTGGGACTGGTTTTCTCCGGGACCTCCGGTTTCCCCCGCCATCTCATTCCACCGGTGCTCCATCTTCATCTCATTTATCATCAGTGTCACCGCCTGCGGTGCCGTAAGTAGTGAAAGCGGGCGTTAAACACTACACATTTCATTTCTGTCGTGAAAGGTCTCGCCGTATTTGCTTTTGGAAAGAGGTTAGCAAACGTGAAGCCCACCATGCAGATACCTTAGACATGTGCAGTTCGTCCACACACTACCATAACTAAGATGTGTCTCATTCATGATCATTTGGATCGTTGCTCGTCTGTCTTCCAGTATTAAACACTCCACTTTCTTCACTGTGACAGCTGACGGTCTACCAGCTCTTGGCGCATCTGTCAGGGACATGTGACCAGTTTGAAAATTCCTTTTCCACCTCACAATTGTGTCATACGATGAGCAATCATTACCATAAACAGCCGTGATCTCATCATGGATTTACCGGACAGTTTTTTCCTTCAAATGCAGGAACTTGATCACACTACAAGCCTCAATTTTCTCCATCTTACACCTCAGTAACTTCTGGCACTGACTGTAAGAAAACAAAAGGACTTGTATTTAGAAAGTTTTGATTTTCTCCAAGTCTTGGATTTGAATACCATGCGTAGAGTATTTTATGTGTGGCAGATTTCTCTGTGGGTTAACCATTTCCTTGTTATTTGCTTGAATTCTCCAAAGCACAAGCTTTTGTGAAAAGGAAATTCGTTATTCATTTTTTTATCTCTTGGTGACACAACGAAAACGGTATTTCGAACTAGTCCTCCAGCAACCGAGTTTGAAACATTTGACTATCACCCAGACTACTGTATTCCGTGTTTTTTTTTTTTTTTTTTTTTTTTTTTTTTTTTTTTTAATTTACGTCCTTCAACATTTAGTCATATCTGACGACGAATGAAATGGGTGAAATGATGCTCAATGCGTCCGGGGTCCATGGAGCTTAGAGTTACCCGACATTCGTCTCTAAGGATAAGCAAAACCCCCGGAAAAACCTTATCCAGGTAACTCACCCTGATCGAGATTCGAACTTGGGACCTTTGAACGTGAGGCAGACATGCTACCATCTACGCTACCGAGCCGGGCTCGTACTCCGGTGTTTACATGGTAACTGCAATAAAATTAACAATAAGACAATGTTTGTCTTGAAGTAGAGGAATATAAGTATTTGTACAAGAGTAGAGAAAGTCATGTGAATGGATAGAGGAAGGCGCTTTGACATTTCTGCATCGGATATATCCAGCAATAACCAGATGTGGTGCACTGAAGTTGGCAGCAATGAGCAAAGATATATATAACTCGGCCAGCTGGTCGCCATTGGCAACCAAACGTCAACGGGCAATCGGCAAAAACGCCTCTTAAACAAATGAATAAACATTCCAACTGCACGCTTTTTTATGTTTCTTTTCTGGTCGCGTATTTTGGGCAGTGAAGATGATATACATGTCACCGTTTTGAGGTCCCATGATGTGTCTGTGTGAAATACTAGAGAAGCAAAGGTTCGAAGAATGCGAGACAAAGACCTTTATCCCAAAACATTCCTTCTGATATTTTTACGGGCCGCGCCGTGGTTCAGTGGTTAGACCGCTTGGCTCTCACCAAGACGGCCCGGGTTCGATCCCAGGCGACCGCAAATTGAGATTTGTGGTGGACAACACGGCGCTGGGGCGGGTTTTCTCCGGGACCTCCGGTTTCCCCCGCCATCTCATTCCACGGGTGCTCTATCTTCATCTCATGTATCATCAATGTCACCGCCTGCGGTGCCGTATGTAGTAAAAGCGGGCGTTAAACACTACACATGATACTTTTATGACGAGAAAATGCAATTTTTTTGTAGTTAACTATTTCGGACGTAATCTTTGTTGTTAATTTAACATTTCAGATACTTGTAGATTACGAGGGGTGTCGTAAACTTTTAAGTATCACCCGATAGTTTTATGCTAAAGGGATGAAAATTGTTCAGTGTCATCACTTATTCCTTGGGACATAATGTTGGTAGTTTCAGTGATTTGAGTCCTTTTGTTTTTTTTTACAGTTAGTGCCAGAAGTGATTGAGGTGTAAGATAGGGAAAATTGAGGCTTGTAGTGTGATCAAGTTCCTGCATTTGAAGGACAAAACTGCCCGGGATGAGATGACGGCTGTTTATGGAAATGACTGCCCATCGTATGACACTATTCTGAAGTAGAAAAGGAATTTTCAAACTGGTCACATGTACCTGACAGATGAGCCAAGAGCTGGTAGACCGTCAGCTGTCACAGTGAAGAAAGTGGGGTGTTTAATCCTGGAAGACAGATGAGCAACCATCCAAATGAGCATGAATAAGACACATCTTAGTTATGGTAGTGTGTGGACGAACTGCACATGTCTAAGGAGTCTACACGGTGGGTTCCATGTTTGCCAACCGCTTTCCAAAAGCAAACACGGCGTAACCTTTCAAGACAGATGTTGATGCTGTTGGAACCGGATGAAGATTATTTTTTTGATCGTCTGGTAACCATGGATAAATCCTGTATCTATCAGTATGATCCAGAGACAAAAACCATGATCATGGAATGGAAACATACCAATTCTCCCCTCCCAAAAGGTCAAAGGTGCAAAAGTCAGCTGGGAAGGAAATGCTTTCAGTTTTCTGGGACTGTCGTGGAGTCATCCTTATAGGTTATCTTGCCAAGGGTCAAATCATCAATGGCAGATACTACTGCAATCTTCTGGACAAGCTACGAGCAGCTCTGATTAAGAAACGACGTGGTATGCTCTCCAAAGTTGTTCGTCTTCTGTCTGACAATGCACTAGCTCATTCAACTCAAGTTGCAGTTGACAAAACAAGAGAATGTGGATTTGTGATATTACAGCATCCAACTTATTCGCCCGATCTCACACGAAGTAACCTTTACTTGTTCCCCGAAACGAAGCTCCGTTGCGTGGTCGCCGATTTATCAACACAAATGACGTCGTTATTGCAGTGGAAGAGTGCTTTAAAGCGAATTCTGCAGACTTCTTGAATCAAGGTATCTGGAAGATCAAGAAACGCTGGAAAAAATGTGTAACGAGATGGTGACTATATATAGAATACCTATCAAGCACATATCAACACAAACTCTCTATAATATTTTTTAAAGTGTGATGATTAAAACTTTACCACATCCCCTAGTATGGAAAGGTTGAGTGAGATGGAAAACTCAATGTCATAGCCGGGATATGAACCACGGATCTTCTGGTCTTCATGGGGCTGCTGTCAACGATTGAGCTACCATGGCCAACATGTCAGTACGAAATGATTAGTGTTTTTGTCGATGAAGTACTATGACTTACTATGCTGTAAGTACTTTAAGTCCCGGGCTTTATACGAGGGGCGTTCAATACAGAATGAGCATAATTTTTCGCAATACAATTCAATCTTATTATATTCTGTTAGCTTAATGTGAAACAAACACGCCGTAGTTTCATTGTTGGTACTCCTGGTTCCCGCCTGTGAGAACCAGGCAAGCTAAGACATGTTCAGTATCGCCTACCGCTGCAATGGAGGTAACACGCGAGGAACAATATGCGGCTTTGAAATTCTGCTTTCGTCTCAACAAATCTTCAGTTGAGGCCTATACAATGTTACAGGAGGCCTATGGAGAGTCTTTTCTTCCCTACAGCACAGCTCGAAGGTGGTTTAAAATGTTTAAAGAGGGGAGACAATCAATTTCAAAGGAAGGTGGACCCGGTGCTCCAGTTACTGCTCTTACGGAAGAAAACATCAACACTGCTGCTGCCATTGTGAGAGAGGATCGACGAATTACCTTAAGATCACTTTCTGAAATACTGAACATTTCATTGGGTGCCACCCACACGTTGGTGACAGAAACATTACACATGAGACGTGTTTGTGTGCGATGGGTTCCAAGACTGTTGATTCCCGAACAAATGGACATTCGCATGCAAGTCTGCATGCAGTTAAAGTTGATGGTAGAGGAAGATCTGGAGTGTCTTTCAAACGTAATCACTGCTGATGAAACTTGGCTACATCATTTTGATCCTGAGAGCAAACAGCAAAGCTCAGTGTGGAAATCTCCATCACCAACCCCCCAAAAAGCAAAAGTGGTTGCTTCTGCTGGGAAAGTTATGGTGATCTAATTCTTTGATATACATGGAATAGTTTATCAGCATGTTGTACCTGCACACACATCAGTAACTGGACAATACTACAGGGATATCCTGAAAACATTGCAAATCCATATCAGGCGCGTGAAGCAGGCTGGATGCTGCACCACGATAATGCGCGGTCACATATTGCTAATGTTGTTGAATATCTTGTAAAAATAAACGCGAAGTGCATCCCTCACCCTCCGTATAGTCCGGATTTAGCCCCATGTGACCTTTTTCTATTCCCTAACTTGAAGAAACGCCTTCGTGGGAGGCATTATACATCATCAGAAGCAGTGGTGAAGGCTGCGGAGGCGATTTTGAAGTTTTTCTAAAAAAATTGTTTCCAGCATGTCTTTGAAGACTGGCAGAAACGCTGGGAGAAGTGAATCGCATTCAAGGGAGACTATTTTGAGAAGGACCATCAATTTTATGGGGATGAGTGAAGGTACGTTTTCAAAGAAAAATTTGTGACCATTCTTTATTGAACAGCTCCGGTATTTCCTGCTCTATCGTGTAAGCTTTCTCCTACATACGGCTAGTGTGAAGGAAAAATTAATTTCAAATAAACTATACTGATATTTTTAGCTGGGGAGCACAGAGAATGAATTATCTGTCTAAACCAACTAGGCAGCCCATCCTCCAGGTGAAACTCCGAAAAAGGTCATGGAAGGTCGGTCATGGGGGCCTCAATCCCGACAGTAGGTTCATTGTTAATACCTGCTGTTGAAGAATTCATCATTTCCAATCGTAAAGTACGTAATTATTCATCAGAATGACGTTAATTGATTTGTGGTATTTACCTCGATGTTAACTGTTTTTTTGAAACTTTAGCATTTAATCACGTATTGCACTACCTGTTTATTCACGTATTAAATATTCCCAATCAATTATCTTTCATTAGCGTAATTGTATTATGAGGCAGAAAATGGGGCATGCATTATTCATTTGTTCAATTTATTTGCTCGTTAATGAGACACCAAAGACGCGACCTTATTCGACGATAAATGCAAAGAGAGGTCGACCATCTTGATTTGGGATTTCTATCAAATTATTTTTATTCACTAGCGTTAACGATTAAATATACGTGGGTTGTTCAGTTTTTTTTTTTTTTTTTTTTTTTTTTTGACAACGTACCTTTACTCATCCTCATAATTTTGATTGTCCTTCTCAAAATACTCTCCCCTGAATGTGATGCACTTGTCCCAGCGTTTCTGCCAGTCTTCAAAGACATGCTGGAAACTATTTTTGAGAGATCCTTCAGAATCGCCTCCGCAGCCTTCACCACTGCTTCTGATGATGGATAAAACCTCCCACGAAGGCGTTTCTTCAAGTTAGGGAATAGAAAAAAGTCACACGTGGCTAAATCCGGACTATAGGTAGGGTGAGGGATGCACTTCACCTTGATTTTTGCAAGATATTCAGCAACTACTTTGCTAATATAGGTCGGGCACTATCGTGGTGCAACATCCAGCCTGCTTCACGGAAATCTGTTCTTCTGCGCCTGATGTGGACTTGTAATGTTTTCAGGACATCGCTGTAGTATTGTCCAGTTACTGATGTGTCTGCAGGTACAACATGCTGATGGTGATATGTCATGGGTGCATCATTATGATCCTGAAGAAAAACAAGCCAGAAGAGTGTGAAAATCGTCACGTTCTCCAACACCAAAAAAGGCAAAAGTTGATCCAACTGCAGGGAAAGTGATGGTGATGACATTTTTTGACTGTAATGGAATGATTTACCAGCATGCAGTTCCCCCTCACGCTACTGTTACAGCAGTATATTACACGTCAGTATTGGCTACACTGAGGAAGCACATTACAAAGAAACGACCAGAGCTTTCTCGTACTGGGTGGCGACTTCACCATGACAATGCACGGCCTCACGTCGTATGCAGTTTCCCCTCACACTACTGTTACAGCAGCATACTACACGTCAGTATTGGCTACACTGAGGAAGCACATTGCAAAGAAACGACCAGAGCTTTCTCGGACTTGGTGGTGACTTCATTATGACAATGCACGGCCTCATGTCACATGCAGTTTCCCCTCACACTACTGTTACAGCAGCATAGTACACGTCAGTATTGGCTACACTGAGGAAGCACATTACAAAGAGACGACCAGAGCTTTCTCAGACTGGGTGACGGCATCATCCTCACAGTGCACGGCCTCACGTCACATTCAGTTCCCCCTCATACTACTGTTACAGCAGCATACTACACGCCAGTATTGGCTACACTGGGGAAGCACATTGCAAAGAAACGACCAGAGCTTTCTCGGACTTGGTGGTGACTTCATCATGACAATGCACGGCCTCACGTCGCATGCAGTTCCCCCTCACACTACTGTTACAGCAGCATACTACACGTCAGTATTGGCTACACTGAGGAAGCACATTACAAAGAGACGACCAGAGCTTTCTCAGACTGGGTGACGGCATCATCCTCACAGTGCACGGCCTCACGTCACATTCAGTTCCCCCTAACACTACTGTTACAGCAGCATACTACACGTCAGTATTAGCTACACTGAGGAAGTACATTGAAAAGAAACGACCAGAGCTTTCTCGGACTGGGTGGCGACTTCATCATGACAATGCACGGCCTCATGTCACATACAGTTCCCCCTCACACTACTGTTACAGCAGCATACTACACGTCAGTATTGGCTACACTGAGGAAGTACATTGAAAAGAAACGACCAGAGCTTTTTCGGACTGGGTGGCCACTTCATCATGACAATGCACGGCCTCATGTCACATACAGTTCCCCCTCACACTACTGTTACAGCAGCATACTACACGTCAGTATTGGCTACACTGAGGAAGCACATTACAAAGAGACGACCAGAGCTTTCTCAGACTGGGTGACGACATCATCCTCACAGTGCACGGCCTCACGTCACATTCAGTTCCCCCTCATACTACTGTTACAGCAGCATACTACACGCCAGTATTGGCTACACTGAGGAAGCACATTGCAAAGAGACGACCAGAGCTTTCTCGGTCGGGGTGACGACATCATCCTGACAGTGCACGGCCTCACGTCACATGCAGTTCCCCCTCACACTACTGTTACAGCAGCATACTACACATCAGTATTGGCTACACTGAGGAAGCACATTGCAAAGAAACGACCAGAGCTTTCTCGGACTGGGTGGTGACTTCATCATGACAATGCACGGCCTCACGTCACATGCAGTTTTTCACACTACTGTTACAGCAGCATACTACACGTCAGTATTGGCTACACTGAGGAAGCATATTGCAGAGAAACGACCAAAGCTTTTTCGGACTGGGTGGCAACTTCATCATGGCAATGCACGGTCTCATGTCACATGCAGTTCCACCTCACACTACTGTTACAGCAGCATACTACACGTCAGTATTGGCTACACTGAGGAAGCACATTGCAAAGAAACGACCAAAGCTTTTTCGGACTGGGTGGCGACTTCATCATGGCAATGCACGGTCTCATGTCACATGCAGTTCCACCTCACACTACTGTTACAGCAGCATACTACACGTCAGTATTGGCTACACTGAGGAAGCACATTGCAGAGAAACGACCAAAGCTTTTTCGGACTGGGTGGCGACTTCATCATGGCAATGCACGGTCTCATGTCACATGCAGTTCCACCTCACACTACTGATACAGCAGCATACTACACGTCATTATTGGCTACACTGAGGAAGCATATTGCAAAGAAACGACCAGAGCTTTGTCGGACTGGTCGGCAAGTTCATCGTGAATACACGGCCTCACGTCACATGCAGTTCCCCCTCACACTACTGTTACAGCAGCATACTACACGTCAGTTTTGGCTACACTGAGGAAGCACATTGCAAAGAAACGACCAGGGCTTTCTCGGACTGGGTGGCCACTTCATCATGACAATGCACGGCCTCACGTCACATGCAGTTCCCCCTCACACTACTGTTACAGCAGCATACTACACGTCAGTATTGGCTACACTGAGTAAACACATTGCAAGGAAACGACCAGAGCTTTCTCGGACTGTGTGGCGACTTCATGTCAATGCACGGCCTCACGTCGGATGTAGTTCCCCCTCACTACTGTTACAGCAGCATACTACACGTCAGTATTGGCTACACTGAGGAAGCACATTGCAAAGAAACGACCAGAGTTTTCTCTGACTGGGTGGCGACTTCATCGTGACAATGCACGGCCTCACGTCGCAGTTTCTGGTTTGATTCAACATAACCTGTGTACCACATCCACCATATAGCCCCGATCTTGCACCCAGTGACTTTTTTATTCCTATCACTAAAGGTAAAGTTTATTTATCTGTCAATATCATAAAAAAGAACAAAAATTACTGTACAAACATGCATAGCTCATTAAAACGCAGTATATTAAGTTACCGTGCCACTTGCCAGTGCCGAGCTATTCTTGTTCAACTGTTTTAAATTCCGCAAAGTCGTTGCATAGCGATGCATTTTAAACCCATTGGAAAATGGGTAGAAAAAGATCACGTGAATGTTGCATTCCAGAAATGCTTGTTTTTTTCTCTCCTCGTTATTATCCTAGTGTGAATGTTTTGACCCAGTTTTTAGACAAACAAAGGAATATCGAATCTGGCAGGAAGCCAATCTTACAGTTTGAAGCCTAACACATTTTGCTTATTCGGCGATAAATTATATTCGCGGCCATAGAATGTTCCCTTTTCGACATCTTTATTGCTATTTTATTCAAAGCCACCCCCCTCCCCCGGGTGGCGAGTGTCTGATCGTTTTGGAGTTAACCGTTTCCGAGATATACTTTGTTACTGCTCTGCCTTCCCAAACACTTTGAAGATCAAAAGTAGAAAATACTTAACCTTACGAATTAAGTCTTGTACAGTGGTTTTAGGAAGAACGGAGAGAGAAGGCTCCGCGACTGTAACACGTCTTCTATTCGGGATGTTTCAAAACGTGTATTTCTTGGGCAGAATGCACTACCTGCTAGTGGAAATGTGTTCGACGTAAATTACATTCCGCAGCTGAAAGAAGCGTGGCCAACTTCATCATTTTATATTTACCTGCACTCTCAGGAACACAGCTGGTATTCATATGCAGGTTACACATTAAGGCGTGGAGGGTGGGGGACGGTGCATTTGAAAAGAGACCTCTCTAAGTTGCTTCTTTCATCGCGCCTCAACTTTTGCGTAGTTTTATAATGGCGGTGAATTATAATGCCGGCAGAATCTCCCTTGTGTGTTATAGCTCCAGCTCTTTACCGCGGGAACAAAACCTCTACAAACTATTGTTACAAACACTTATTGCTCTATCCACTTGAAGATAAACTTTTCCTTATTGTTTAATTTACTGTAGGAATATGGGAATACAAAAACATTAAGTGATAGTCAAATGTTTTAAAACTGGTTGTCTAGGTGACTTCTTTATAATTCCGTTCCCTTTGTATGTCCAAGAGATAAAATATGAAGGTACAAGGGAATATGGGAATACAGTAGACTTTAAGTGATAGTCAAATGTTTTAAAACTGGTTGTCTAGGTGACGTCTTTGAAATTCCGTTCTCTTTGTATTTCCAAGAGATAAAAAATGAAGGTACAAGAGAATATGGGAATACAGTAGACTTTAAGTCATAGTCAAATGTTTGAAACCCCGTTGCTATGTGACGCACAATAAAGCCGAAGTATGTTTTCGCATTTGAGAAAAATGTGACTATTTGAAAATTAAAAACAACAAATATAAATAGGTTGAAACTGTTTTGATCCACAAAACAATGTATTTGATATAAATTTTAAAAGATCAATTTCTTAATGTTTATTAGTTATGCAAAAGTCATTCAGAATCAAGAGGACCTCTGAGGATATTTCCCTGAAAATTCAAGAAGTACACAGCTATATTTCCCTGCTCCCGGCCTTATGACGTGTGCATGATGTCAGCCAGTACCGCTGTGCAGTGTCTCCAGTGCCCCTCCTACTGGCATTCTGTATTTTTAGTTTTGGACTTAATCATTTCCGAGTTAAACTTTGTTATTCTTTTGCACTTTTTATGCTCTTAGTTTTCCAAAACGGAAAGTCGTTATTCGCTTTTTTTTTCTTGCTCGTGTGCTGGCACAGACAATGTGATTTCCACGAGAAAATATGGGAAAATGCTTATGTTGGTTAACGTGAAACAGACGGAAGACCCATCGTCATGTTATGTGAAGGTGATATACACTTTTTAAGTGTTTTCATATATGTACATTGCATGTGTCGTAAATCTGACAAAGATACCGTAGAGATATGGAATGAGTGGCCATAAAAATGACTTCAGTTGTCTGCTGTATGCGGCAACAATGGTCTGTCCATCTGGTCAGACCCCGAGGGCATGTGGCGCGCGAAGCAAATAAAAAGATAGCTTCTGTTGTAGACTGGAAATGCACAATAAATACCATCTGGCGTCTTCAGTGCACTTTGGGTGAGAGAGAGCGGGAAGGTGTTTCGCAGATGTCCGTTTGTTTTTCCTCCTTTTTCCCCCGTTGTAGAAACTTGGCAAGAAAGAGCTTCCCCTGGAACTGATGTGTGTGTACATTTCCTTCGGCTAAAATGGTCTTCATTCAGTCTTCCCCTAACAGGCAAATTGTTCACTACAGGGGGTTAAAAACATTCCGCATCTCAGTAAACAAATGATTCTGTGTTAGACAAACAATTGGTATCCCATGTACCGCCAGTGTTTTGTTTCAGGCTTGTTGTAACTTTATTCGGAATCGCATTAAACAGTTGCTATCACATACTCTGGTACTTTTTTGTTTTACACTTGTGTGAATGGTCCTTGAACACTGAAATATTTAAGTGAAAGCTTTGATGCGAGTCTCTTACCTATTTCAGTGGCAGTAATACCCTCTCAAGTATGACTGGATTGTTATTTCGTGTGTCGCTATTCAGGGAAGTCGTACAGTGTCTAACAAATTAGATATTACAGTTCCAGGAAGCTTTTCACTTATACGCAACTTAACACTGCCTTTAATCATATTTTAATTCATGATACATCTTCATCTTTTTAGTCATTATCATTTATTATGTGTTTCAAATGGGAAGGCGTTTGTCCTTGAGCGCTACTAGATGAGCAACCAATGGGAGTCCTGCGGTGTTGTATTGCACTGCCGCTAAGTGGTGTGTGACGAGCGCCAACATAATAAATCTGTATGAAATACTCACCTCAACTCCATGCTGGCGGGCTGTTTGGAACAGCCCGAAGGGTGGTCAAATCGTGTACCTGCTCTGGAAAGAGCTTAACCACGTAGTGGCGGGATGTAGATGATGCAGAATGACGGGTGTATTTTAAGTGGGGTTAGTGTAGGGAGGTAACTTGTTGCTCCTCAGGGAATGATGAACCGGGTGCTACGGACAGCGAGCACCGCTGGTGGATTAGTTAATCAACAAGGAAGAAGGTATGTAAGTAATTTTGAATATTCCAGAATAAATTTTTTGGATAGATGAAATGTAATTTAGGCTGAAATGGGGATCATGTGGTTACCGGTAGTGACCGCAAGACATGCGGGGTAACCGGTATCGCTTTAAGCGACGCTCACGAGGTACATAATCCCCAAGGGATCTGACGAGGGCGCTCTGATGTTGAGGCAAACTCTCGAAGAATTTTGTCGCCCGGCGCCTAATTTCATCCTCCACATAGCGGATGGATGAAGCCTCGTGAAGTAATCTCACGGGGAACCTTGTGCAAACAGAATAAATAATCCGAAGACATTTATTCTGTGCACGTTGGAGCAGTACCAGGTTTGAGCCTGCGGCCATACCCCAGACTTCACACGCATAGAGCATGATAGGGAGGACCAGTGCCATAAAGAGGCGCAACTTTAGGGGAACAGACATCGCAGACCGAAGCACAGGGTATAGTGATGCCACGGCACCACACGACCGATGAGCTTGCTCCTGGATGTGTTCCCGAAAAGTTAGGCCCTTGTCCAGCTTGACTCCCAAGTACTTGATTGAATTCTCCCACCTGATCCCTTGCCCGAAGTAGGTAAATTGTGGGAAATTGGCGGGAAAGCGGCGCTTGGTGAACAATATCGCTTGGCTTTTCTCCGTATTAATGGACAATCGCCACCGCGTGCACCAATCCTGGAGGAGGATTAGGTATCTTTGGATGGGGTTGAAGGTTCTGCGTGGGTGTCTATTTGTTGAGAATAGCAGCACGTCGTCAGCATACTGTGCTATGTTGACGTGCTGTTCAGTGGGAAGGTCAGCCACGTAGACGCTGTAGAGCGTCGTGTATGAAATACTATTCGCGCTAAGACAAAAATTCAGATTTTGCCAAAACTGATCCACGTGGAAGGTAGTGAGTATTTTATCTAACATAACCATGAAAACCCCATATTTTAGCTCAAATAGTTTTTCTAATTCAAATAAATAAAGCACTATTACCTGTATTATAAAAATAAATCGCGACGTAAGCACTGTATGAATATCATTATTGTTTGGCATGTATGCGTGTACGTATATTTGAAATTACTCAGAACTGAAACGTAAATGTTTGACATAACGTGGTAACAGAATTACTTTGAATAATCCAATTCGAGCACATCAGAAGTTATAGCGTATGCAGATGATCTGATGGTAATTATAGATGGGAATAATCGTAAAGAAATAGAAAACAAGGCTAAGAATATCACTGAGACCTTGCAAGACTGGTGCAATGACGTAAAACTAACCATCGCATCCTCAAAATCAGCTTATGTAGTAACGAAAGGTAAACTAAAGAGGAACCCAGTAATTAGAATAAACAATGCACCGATACCAAGAAGGCAAAGTTTCAAATACTTAGGTATAATTGTTGACGAGAATTTGACCTTTAATATGCATAATGATTACATAAGACACAAAACTTCAAAAGTGATGGGAAAGTTGACGTCGTTGATTCAAAGGAATTTTAAATTACCCACTGATATCATCAAATTGTATCATACAAGTATTGCAGCTGGGATTATGGGATACGGAGCAAGTACATGGGCTCAAAGGCTTTGCAATAAAAGAAACAAAATGCTAATAAGAACACAAAGACAGATACTTTTACGGTATGCAGGCGGAACTAAGACCACCCCCACGATGGCTCTATTCGTAATCCTAGGGATATGGCCGATGGACTTGATCATAAGATATAGAGGTGCAGAATACTGGAGAAGAAAGAATAACCGGCAAAAAGTACCAGAAATAGTAGGTGTAGAATGTGAGACAAGGATGCAAATTAAAAGGTCATTATTACAGGAATGGCAAAACGAATGGGACAGCATAGAGGAAGGACGTCGAGTTTATGAACTACTTCCAACAATAGAAGAAAGACTAAGGATGAGCCACTTCAAACCCAGTAAAGGAATAATCCATTTTATTAGTGGGCATGGACCTTATGCCACCTACTTTAAGAGGATAGGAAGACGAGCGACAAGTCTATGTACAGCATGCAGCATAGAGGACACACCAGAACACCAAATTTTCGAGTGTCAAGAGTATCGAGAAGTGGATAATTTGAGACAAGAGCTGCAAGGAAAGACAACATGGAAAATAATAAGAGACGCAGAGGAGTTCAATAAGTTAGACACAATAACAAACATCATTTCAACAAAAGCTTGGGAACAATATATAACTTCTAAGAAATCGACATCAATAGAATTGGCTACACCTGCAACACTTCAACAAATAAGACGATCAACTAGACTCCAAAGACGAAAGATGGAAGGAAATATGAACATAGGAAGAGATTCAATTGAGGAAGCAATACCAGTAGAAGAAGAGGAATAAGGAGATTTTGAAATTGAAAATTGGGAGGAGAAGAGCTAATAAACCCAAAAAGTGATATAGACAGAAATCGGATTGACTTGACAGCGATATATATATATATATATAATTGAAGAGAGAGACTAATTTGGAAACAAAAGAAAAAATATAATTAGGATAGTTGTTAGGTTAGTTGACTGCAAAGTTTAGCAGTCACTTAGGTTATTGTTTCTGCAAACAATTAAAAAAGTTATTCTTATAATTAATAAAGTTATAAATTAAAATAAGAAATAGTTAAAAGGTTCCGATATAGAATATAGGCATCGGAACATAAGAAAGCAGAGTAAAAAAAAAATCCAATTCGAGCGAGAGGAAACAATAAATTTCCTGCTGCCCTGGCAGAACGTGTCTGGTCACATTATATCTTTGTTTATGAATGGTTCGTAATCTCTATTTGCTCTAGAGAAATCAAAGTGGTTGGTGTGATGTACATATACTTTTGATTACTCAGAACTGAAATTTAAACTACTGCATGACGTGATAAAAGAATTACTGTGGATAAGTCAAGGTGTTAAATTCGAGAAATAGCAAACACTTCATTTCCTGTTAGCCTGTGGAATGCTGTATAATTATGTTTAAGAATGAATGCTGGACGAGAAGTGTTAATTTACTCTGGAGAGTTCAGATCAATATAATTCACTTGTTCTTTACACAACAGTAGAGTAAGAGTTAAATAGTGCAAAGGCTTCTTGCAGTGAATTTAGTGGCGAGTCAAAAAGGCAGGTATTGCGAAGTCAGGCTCGACACGTTCTTGAATTTTTTTTCGAAAACAGAAACTTAAAATGAGTTACTGCAAAGAGTACTTGCGTTTAAAAACACTGAAAAAGTGTATCAGCTGGATTAACTTGCAATTGAAACAGGTCACGAGGTAATACGCCTCCCACCTCACCACTGTCAATATAATCCAATTGAGTTGGTGTGGGCTCAAGTAAAAAGAGGGATTGCAAACAGAAATAATACTTTTAAACTGACGGACGTTGAACGACTTGTTTACGAAAAAATTTACAAGGTAACGTAACAGGACTGGGAAAACTGCGTCGGCATGAAGAAACCTTCAAGTTGACGATTTTAAGGAAGGAATAGCATGTGACGAGATCTTGGAACCTATAATGATAAATTTGCAAGACTCAGACGATGAAGACAGTGACAATGACGAATTGTCTCTTAACGGAAGTGACATTGACAGCGATATGGATGAGCCACTGGCAGTTCCATTAGATTAGAAAAACAGGTAATTCATAAACTATAATTATAGTTATGGTATTTTAAAATATACATAATTTGCGAAAATGCTTTCTCCAATTTTGATTTTGGCAACTGCATTATTGTAAAAGTTTGTAAAATATAATTAGCTTACCCTTACGTCTGGGCCAAGGAGACCTGCATGTTGTATGAGTGTGCGAGAGAGAGGGAAATATAAAATTAGTGAGGTAAAAAGCTGGCAACGCTGAGTGTGATACGGCATCTGATTAGCTGGACTCCAGAGCTCTTCCCATTTGAAACACATAGTAGTCAATGTTCTAGAAACATTGGGTTACTTATAACTTTATTCTGTATTAAACAAACAATTGCCATCTTTTAAGCTGCTAGTGTTTTGTTTGAGGCTTGCAATAACTTTATCCCGAGTTAGATAAACAATTGCTATCTCATATTCAGCTAGTGTTTTGTCAGAGATGAGCAGAGTAACTCCAGTCATTGGCATAACTACAAAAATCCGGAACTGGTCGTTACTTTACCTCGGTTACACGACTGTTGCCCTTGTCAATTGTTGTTTCTATGCAGCAGCAACAATAATGCTCGTAGGACGCGCATGCGATGGGGAGGCGCTGATATGCAAATGGGGCGCCGCCGAGGGGGGAACCTGGGACATGTACCTCAATTGCGACCATGTAATTGTGTTGTCGTGTCGTAATCAGACTCCGACACTTGTGCCAACCGAGATATTTCACTTGTGATTATAACGTCAGATTAATTAATAACTCCATGTGCTGACGTCAGCGTCGTAAAGTTGCAGACAAAGAGCATGTCTTAGAAGGCACTTAACAGCGAGTTTGTACAGCATCATAGCTACAGCTCCGCATTTGTCGGTTAACTAGGAGGAAAAACAAAAGAAGTCGAACACCCTGACACCAAACAATGGCGTTCAGTTCCCTTTGTTTTGCTTTTTTTTTTTTTTTGGTTCGCCGTTGCCATGGTTACAGTACTTCTCCCTTAATGTTGGAGTTAACATACTTGGAGAGTTTTGGTCAGAAAGTGACCTCCAAATTCTAATTCTAAATATAGGTTATCGTTTTTCGTTTGTTGATCATGCAAAGAAAATGGAATGTCAAAATCATAGAAAAAATTTGATCATTGCTTTAAGTATTTATGGGGGGCTGTTCAATAAAAATGATTATAATTTTTACGGTCATAATTTTTCGCACTAAAATTCAATCTTATTATATTGTTAGTTTAATGTGAAATATAGAGCCGTAATAGTTTCATTGTTGGTGCTCCTGGTTCCCGCCTGTGAGAACCAGTTCAGATGTGTTCAGTATCGCCTAACGCTGTAGTGGATGTAACACCCGAGGAACAATATGCGACTTTGAAATTCTGCTTTCGTCTCAACAAATCTTCAGTTGAGACCTATACAGAGTAACAGGAGGCCTATGGAGAGTCTGTTCTTCCCTACAGCACAGCTCGAAGGTGGTTTAAAATGTTTAAAGAGCGGAGACAATCAATTTCAAGGGAAGGTGAACCCGGTGCTCCAGTTACTGCTCTTATGGAAGAAAACATCAACACTGCTGCTGCCATTGTGAAAGAATATCGACGAATTACCTTTATATCACTTTCTATAATACTGAACATTTCATTGGGTGCCACCCACACGTTGGTGACAGAAACATTACACATGATACGTGTTTGTGCGCGATGGCTTCCAAGACTGTTGATTCCCGAACAAAAGGACATTCACATGCAGGTCTGCATGCAGTTAAGGCTGATGTTAGAGGAAGATCCGGAGTTTCTTTCAGACGTAATCACTGCTGATGAAACTTGGCTACATCATTTTGATCCTGAGAGCAAACAGCAAAGCTCAGTGTGGAAATCTCCTTCATCACTAACCCCCCTAAAAGCAAAAGTGGTTGCTTCTGCTGGGAAAGTTATGGTCATCTCATTCTTTGATATTCATGGAGTGGTTTATCAGCATGTTGTACCTGTACACACATCGACAACTGGACAATACTACAGGGATGTCCTGAAAACATTGCAAGTCCATATCAGGCGCAAAAGATCACATTTCCGTGAAGCAGGTTGGATGCTGTACCACGATAATGCGCGGCCGTATATTGCCAATGTTGTTGCTGAATATCTTGCAAAAATCAACGTGAAGTGCATCCCTCACCCTCCCTATAGTCCGGATTTAGCTCCATGTGACTTTTTATATTCCCTAACTTGAAGAAACGCCTTCGTGGGAGGCATTATCAATCATCAGGAGCAGTGGTGAAGGCTGCGGAGGCGATTTTTAAGGATCTCTCAAAAAATGGTTTAGCATGTATTTGAAGACTGGCAGAAACGCTGGGACAAGTACATCGCATTCAGGGGAGACTATTTTGAGAAGGATCATCAAAATTATGAGGATTAGTAAAGGTACGTTGTCAAAAAATATTGTAATCAGTTTTATTGTCAGCCCTGGTATTCTATAATATTTTATTAGTAATTTTATGGAAAATAGGATCAAATTCTTCCTGAGGTGAGTGTAACCGACGCAGTTGGCAAAACAGGTCCGTGTTTACACTTTTCTTTCTTAGGATGAAATGGTGTTTCATTTCTAAATGTATCTCAGTAAAACCACGTAACATTGAGTTTAATTTGCTACTTTGCCGGAACAGAGAAAGTTATTTTTATTTGCAGCAGTTGTAGAAGTTTTACAGTTGCCCAGGAAGGCGGGATGGTATTTATTGTGTGGTGTTTAATAACGCTGAAATGGCACCCCAAAATGAGCCACTTTCTCCTTGTTGCAACACGAGCCTGCCGCAAAGTGTTCATAACAAATGAAATAATAACCACTATGCTAACAAAGGACTGGTTGTTGCACGACGGGATTCAGAACAAAGCGTCCCCATGGAAACGAACATCAGACCTGCGTATGTTCAAATGGACGCTTTTCAACTTTTTTTTTGTCATATCAGTTTCCAAAGCTAAAAACAAAGGAGCAATTTTAAATCATTGCTCTTTTTTCCACAACAAAATTCTACTTAATGGAGAAACCACTGACGCGTATAACTAAATAAGATTCTGCACATTTAAGTCACTAAATTAATGTTTTTAAAAGACAGTCGAGTAGAAAATAAGCCTGGAGAAACAAAACAAGTCGAAAGGTTGCCAATCCAACGGATTTTGCTTATCATTTAGGTTCACAGTTCCAATAGTGCATGCGCAGTAGGGGAAAGATAACCATCTTTTTTATCCTTAAGCTATTATTTTCCATTAAAAGAGACCCCATCGTCGCCATACGCTGTGAAACTTAAAAGCGCATCTTAAACACGGAAGGAGAGGTAAATCAATTGAAAGTAAATCATGGTAGATGACCTACCCCTCAACGAATATGACTAATTTAGGTTTAAGGATGTGTAGCAGTGGAGGATGGGCTGCACAAGCCCGAAAATTGATAGCTAATGGCAATGTCAGGGGTAAGAATATGTAAACATAAACTGGAGATGTCAGTTAGATGATTAGAAGGAATGTATGAAGTGTTCGTTGAAGCCAGAACAATGTATGGGGCACATCAGAGATAGGTACACAATTAGACCAGATGTATGGGCTACTAGGGCTGCCAAAATCGGCAACAAGAGAAGTGGCATTGAGTTGGATAATACAAAAAGGAGAGGAATAATAATAGAGAATACTGAAATTTTGGTATAAGTGTATTAAAGGGCAGAAAGTGGAATTACTGAATCTGTGCATGAAACAACAGAAAAGCATTAAGAACTGAAACAGTTGATGGTCGGAATTGGAAAGAAGGATATTAAAGATAGGTATGGGAGATCTATGGAGAGCAGAGAAGTCAAATCATAGCAGTTTTTGGAAGGAAGTGAGAACTAAACTACAAGACATAAATAGGCAAGAGATATGGGAAAGTATAGAAGAAAAGAAATCTTTGAAATTTTATAAGCAATTAAAGACAGAATGGAGTAGGAAAAAATATATAGATCAATGTGACAAAACTGGAAGAGGAGACATAGCATGGATGAGAGTAGGAATAATATATCTAAAAGTGTTGAGAAGTAAGGAGGTAGGGATATGTAAATTTTCTGGAGATGAAGAGAGCACTGTTTATTACCTGATAGAATGTAAGGAGTTAACATATTGTAGGAGACAAATATGGATAAGAAATGGGACAGTGTAAATAAAGAGGTAGTGGCCTTAAGCATGTTAACGGGGATAGGAGAAAAGAAAAATAGATGTATAGGATATTTCTTGAATAGGATAAGAGTAAAGTGGATTAGGATAAAATAAGAAAAGGTCAAGAAGAAATGACACCAAGTTGCTTAGGAGCCGGCCCTCGTAGCCATGGTCGCTAAATCGTATGTCTCTAGCGTTCCACCGCGTAGAGGGTCGTGGGTTTGAGTCCCGCCTTGGGCATGGGTGTTTATGTGTATAGTGAATGTATGTGAAACTAGGAAAACAGATAAGAAAATAAACGGAAATAATGAAAAATCTGTTAAATAAGAAAAAAAAAGGAAAACCAAAGGCTTATGGCCAGGGGACTTAAGTCAGCAAGTAAATCTTAAGGTCAGAAATTTCATGTATTTGTACAGGAGGTATAATACTGCATGTTCTATGTTAAATTGTATTGCAATGAATTTGTAATGGATACTGTACAAATAAATATCTACCCTTCAGGGAATTCTGCGTAAGCCACCCTGGTCAGAGTGCACGAGAAACGGAAGCGAACTCTGGACCATCTCTATCGGTTTTCGCAACTTTAAAGCCCTTCTGAAGACGCTGTTCACATTTTAAGGAGAGCTACGGCTGCTCTTAGTACCCTCTAACGACACATCTCCCTCCCAGAGAGCACCACGTCAGATACTCCACAGATCGAGCTGCCAAGAACGCGCTCTGAAGTCGAGGCGGAGATTTTAAGCATTAAAACAAGAGGAAAAAAGAAACAAAGGCACAACAATAAAAATCACTGTAAATACGGCTCCCAAAACAAATGGTACACAACACAAAAGCGTTTTATTGTTAGATAAAAAACTAAGTTGATACCCCAGGGTAAAATGTCCCTTTGGCTCGCCCTGGAGCGCAAGATAATTGCTTATGGAAAATTAATGGAATAATATTCAGGGTCGGCGTCGAGGCGGTGAAAAGAGGACGCCGGATAATGGGCGCTATCAGGGTCTATATTCTTGTAATGGCAATTAAATGAAGAATAATGCGATTGGTACGCACTGGAGCAGCAGAAATGATAAAAAAGAGGAAAGGGGGCAAGAAATCCCTCAAAATATCCAATAAGAACATTCAGGAAACGAGATTTGGTGCAACAGAACATTACCTTATTGTTAATTTTATTGCGGTTACAAGGGACTACAGTAGACTAAGTGATAGTCAGATGTTTTAAAACTGGTTGTCTAGGTGACGTCTTTGTAATTCCGTTCTCTTTGTATGTCCAAGAGATAAAAAATGAAGGTACAAGGGAACACGGGAATACAATGATAGTCAAATGTTTTAAAACTGATTGTCTAGGTGACGTCTTTGAAATTCCGTTTTCTTTTTGTGTCCAAGATATAAAAAACGAAGGTACAAGGGAATACGGGAATACAATGATAGTCAAATGTTTTAAAACTGATTGTCTAGGTGACGTCTTTGAAATTCCGTTTTCTTTTTGTGTCCAAGATATAAAAAACGAAGGTACAAGGGAATACGGGAATACAATGATAGTCAAATGTTTTAAAATTGGTTGTCTAGGTGACGACTTTGTAATCCCGTTCTCTTTGTATGTCTAGGAGATAAAAAATGAAGGTACAAGGGAATACGGGAATACAATGATAGTCAAATGTTTTAAAACTGATTGTCTAGGTGACGTCTTTGAAATTCCGTTTTCTTTTTGTGTCCAAGATATAAAAAACGAAGGTACAAGGGAATACGGGAATACAATGATAGTCAAATATTTTAAAACTGATTGTCTAGGTGACGTCTTTGAAATTCCGTTCTCTTGGTATGTCCAAGAGATAAAAAAAATGAAGGCACAAGGGAATATGAGAGTACCGCAGACTATGTAAGTGATAGTCAAATGTTTTAAAATGTTTTATATTCGTGGTCTTCTACTGTTTTCGAAGGATATGTAGCAAGCTGCGAAGTTATTCCTGCTCGCTTTCTGGGAAGTTTTTAATTTTCTCCTAGACCCAAAAGGGCCTTAGTGAAATTAAAAGTTGGTTTCCCTTTGAACCCCGAACAAGGCCAACAACGTAGCATCCTCGCAATCTCGTGGCATCTTAAGTAGGTAGTCTTCCGAAGGGATCAAAGGAAGCTCCTAGTGAAAGGTCGAATGGTTTTACCTCCCAGCTTTGTTCACACCAGCGCTACAAGGTGTTCCTGCTTTCTCTGTCTTGCGAGAATGTAACACGAGGTTTAAAAAA
Source organism: Mantis religiosa (assembly GCA_030765055.1). Classification (NCBI taxonomy): domain Eukaryota; kingdom Metazoa; phylum Arthropoda; class Insecta; order Mantodea; family Mantidae; genus Mantis; species Mantis religiosa. The sequence continues at coordinate 142,783,062 of CM060958.1, read as the reverse complement.
AGAAGATTTTCATTTTTGTGACTACAAGCATTTGTACCGAAATACAACAAGCTTAAGGTATTTTTCGTGGCAAATTGAATTTTCCGGGAAAGCCTTCAGAAGTTCTCTTTACTTTAACTTTTGTGTAACTGATAACTTTAAGAGATCTCTTTAAAGCATGCAGTTTTCGTCAAATACATGTTTTGTGCAATTAGCAACTCCCGAAGTATTCATTGTTATTTGTTTGAAGTTTCCAATATTTATGTCATTATTTTTTATTTTTTATTTAATTTTTTATTCTCTCGGATATACAGAGAGAAGGTAATTTCAAAGACGTCACCTAGACAAACAGTTTTAAAACATTTGACTATCACTTAAAGTCTACTGTATTCCCTTATTCCCTTGTACCTTCATTTTTTATCCCTTGGACATACAAAGAGAACGGAATTACAAAGACATCACCTAGACAAACAGTTTTAAAACATTTGACTATCACTTAAAGTCTACTGTATTCACTAATTCCCCTGTACCTTCATTTTGTATCTCTTGGACATACAAAGAGAACGGAATTACAAAGACGTCACCTAGACAACCAGTTTTAAAACATTTGACTATCACTTAAAGTCTACTGTATTCACTTATTCCCCTGTACCTTCATTTTATCTCTTGGACATACAAAGAGAACGGAATTTCAAAGACGTCACCTAGACAAACAGTTTTAAAACATTTGACTATCACTTAAAGTCTACTGTATTCCCATATTCCCTTGTACCTTCATTTTTTATCTCTTGGACATACAAAGAGAACGGAATTTCAAAGACGTCACCTAGACAACCAGTTTTAAAACATTTGACTATCACTTAAAGTCTACTGTATTCCCATATTCCCTTGTACCTTCATTTTATCTCTTGGACATACAAAGAGAACGGAATTACAAAGACATCACCTAGACAAACAGTTTTAAAACATTTGACTATCACTTAAAGTCTACTGTATTCACTAATTCCCCTGTACCTTCATTTTGTATCTCTTGGACATACAAAGAGAACGGAATTACAAAGACGTCACCTAGACAACCAGTTTTAAAACATTTGACTATCACTTAAAGTCTACTGTATTCACTTATTCCCCTGTACCTTCATTTTATCTCTTGGACATACAAAGAGAACGGAATTTCAAAGACGTCACCTAGACAAACAGTTTTAAAACATTTGACTATCACTTAAAGTCTACTGTATTCACTAATTCCCCTGTACCTTCATTTTTTATCTCTTGGACATACAAAGAGAACGGAATTTCAAAGACGTCACCTAGACAACCAGTTTTAAAACATTTGACTATCACTTAAAGTCTACTGTATTCCCATATTCCCTTGTACCTTCATTTTATCTCTTGGACATACAAAGAGAACGGAATTTCAAAGACGTCACCTAGACAAACAGTTTTAAAACATTTGACTATCACTTAAAGTCTACTGTATTCACTAATTCCCCTGTACCTTCATTTTGTATCCCTTGGACATACAAAGAGAACGGAATTTCAAAGACGTCTCCTAGACAACCAGTTTTAAAACATTTGACTATCACTTAAAGTCTACTGTATTCACTAATTCCCCTGTACCTTCATTTTGTATCTCTTGGACATACAAAGAGAACGGAATTACAAAGACGTCACCTAGACAACCGGTTTTAAAACATTTGACTGTTAGTTGAAGTCTAATGCATTGTAATATTCGTATAGTAAAATTAACAAGATGTTTATGTGGAAGAAGATAAGGATGTGTGTGTGCGTGCGCGCGCGCGCATGTAGAGTTTATTGCAGAATGGATATTGAAAATTATATAAATGCAGCATACAAGAATTTTGAGTGCTCATACTCATCACTAAGACATACGCACGTAGACATTTTTACAAATACTTTTTTTTTTCTTTTTTCAATTTTCTGAGCCTGTAAACAAGTTTACGGTGAAATCTGAGTTGAGAAACTTGGGGTGCAGCGCGATTCGTTCGTATCCAGCACGTGCTTACTTGAGAAAGCGAGAAAACGTAGCGTCTTATGCGATGTACGTCCGCTAAACTTGGAACGCGTGCAAACTTTGCTAATGCACACTCTCGTCTGTTTACATCTGTGCATTAATCCCGAAGAAAAACAAAAACTAAACGAAACAAGAGCCGTAGAATGTTTGAAGTTTTTAAAGTTACACCTTCCGATAACAGCCGTCCCCATGGAAACGCTGCGAGACTTCAACAGGAAACAAAGAAGCGCGAGTTTTATACCGAAATTTGAAAGGTTTTGTTTTCAAGCTTTACAGTGGAGTAGCATAGTCCAATTAAGGCACACCTGATCCATTTCACTTACACGACATTCTCTACGCAATCTTGCACGAAGTTTTCCTTCGGAAGGAAAAATTAGCTGTTATTTTAGGAATACTGCTGGTAATGACAGCCTAGAAGCTAATGACGTCACAGGTGGATTTTAGAGCTGTAGATTACCACCCTATATTTGGTTTTGGTTCTGTTAATAGACGCAAAATTCTTGGTGATATTTTACAAACAAAAGTTATGATTAACGTGGCAGACTTTCCTCATCCAAGGCAATTTTAAGAATTACGTCCCATCAATTTCTTATCACTACATTTCAAAACCACCTGACCTCTTCCGTCATCTTTTCTCAAATCTAATCACCCTGGTATAATATCGCGTCACCCCTTTCCCCAGGAAGGCGCCAATAAATAAAAGATAATAGCTTAAATGTTACTTGCCAGTTGATTTGACAACAATCAGCGTGCCCAACAATGAAGGACGTTGTTTTCAGAAGTCGCATGCTTGAGCTGACAAATGAGCGCCAGTCGAGCTCGCCACAGGTGTTCTGGTTTTCACGCGCCACTGCACCTCCGCTCATCTGTGCCAAAAATGGGCCCTTCATTCATCACCTGCGTCCGGAAAGATGGTTCGGGCGCATAATGCCGTCCCCCTTCATTTAATTAACAGGCTATTAAAGTTAACCAGATAACCCGCACTACCTGATATATACAGGGTGTTCCTTTATCGCTGTCAGATACTTCGAGGACGCCCTGTAGAGACTGAAATATGAAAGAAAGTTCATTTGCACCTAAATATGAAAGTAGTAAATTATTACATAATTTTGTCGTTTGTTGACATCAATAATAACAGATTATTTGTTTATATATTCATTTGTTTTGATAAAGGATGCCGCGACACAGTTAAATATTTCCAAGAACTTACCGGCGATTTGTAAATAATCCCTTATCTGAGAGTAGTGTTTTATGGTGGAATTTAACCAATCAGTAGTAACTATGAAGCCCGCGACTTAAGTCTTACAGCATAGTTAAAGTTGTATCTCCTTTACATTTGAGAACACCCAGTGGTTTACGGAAAACATACGAGTCAGTCGAAGAATTTACTGTCGTAATAGCAGATCGCCATGGTAGTGCAGTGGTTAGAAAAGCAGACGGAGAACGGGAGATCTGTGGTTCAAATGGCATTCAACTTTTCAGTCTGACTATTCATCCAAAGTGTAAGAAATAGGCAAAGAAAAAGTGTAGATATTGTTATGATTTCTTGTAATTATCCTATGTGGAATGTGTCTTTAGTCTTCTTGAAGATTGTGCAGTAGAATATCACCAGTACTCCATTTACACAGATGGTTCTTGGATTGCTGAAGGGCTTGGTAAAAATGCTAAAGTAGGATGTGCGTTTGTAGTGTTCTCTCGCTCCACAGAATGCCATTCTTCCATGTTCAAACTTGCTAAGGAGTGTTCAGTCTTACAAGCTGAATTATTAGCAATTCGTGAAGCCCTGAAATGGTGCAACAACTTACAATGTACCGCTCACCTTTACAGTTGACTCACAAGCAACAATTGCAACTTTGAAAGATACAAAAAATAGCATTCCTATTGCAGTTGAAATAATGAATCAATTATTATGTAGTTCTCATCTGTGTATTTCATGGATCAGAGGGCACGTGGAGATTGCCCTCCAGGTGGAAGGTAGAGAGTGATGTATCTAACATAACCATGAAAACCCCATATTTTTAGCTCAAATAGTTTTTCTAATACAAATAAATAAAGTACTATTACCTGTATAACTATAAATCGTGACGTAAGCACTGTATAGATATCATTATTGAAATGAAATATGTAGTGTTTAACGACCGCTTTTACTACATACGGCACCGCAGGCGGTGCCACTGATGATACATGAGATGAAGATGGAGCACCGGTGGAATGAGATGGTGGGGAAACCGGAGGTCCCCGAGAAAACCCGCCCCAGCGCCGTGTTGTGTACCACAAATCTCACTTTGCGGTCGCCTGGGATCGAACCCCGGCCGCCTTGGTGAGAGCCAAGGGGTCTAACCACTGAGCCACGGCCTGGCCCCATATCATTATTGGTTGGCATGTATGCGTGTACGTATATTTGTAATTACTCAGAACTGAAACGTAAATGTTTGACATGACGTGATAACAGAATTACTTTGAATAATACAATTCAAGCGAGAGGAGACAATAAATTTCCTGCTGCCCTGGCAGAATGTGTCTGGTCACATTATATCTTTGTTTATGAATGGTTCGTAATCTCTATTTACTCTAAAGAGTTCAAAGTGGTTGGTGTGTATGTATGTACATATACTTTTAATTACTCAGAACTGAAATTTAAACTACTGACATGGCGAATAAAAGAATTACTCTGAATAAGTTAAGGTGTTAAATTCGAGAAAGAGCAAACACTTCATTTCCGGTTAGCCTGTGGAATGCTGTATGCTTGTGTTTATGAATGAATGCTGGACGAGAAGTGTTTATTTACTCTGGAGAGTTCAGATCAATATCATTCACTTGTTCTTTACACACCAGTAGAGTAAGAGTTAAATAGTGCAAAGGCTTCTTGTGGTGAATTTAGTGGCGAGTCAAAAAGGCAAGTGTTGCGAAGTCAGGCTCGAAGCATTGTTTTTAAGGTGTACACGTTCTTCAAAAAGTTTTCGGAAACAGAAACTAAAAATGAATTATGCAAAGAGTACTTCCGTTTAAAAACACGGAAAGTGTATAAGCTGATTCAACTTGCAATTGAAACGGTACACGAAGTAATACGCCTCCCACCTTACCACTGCCAATATAATCCATTTGAGTTGGTATGGGCTCAAGTAAAAAGGGGGATTGCAAACAGAAATAACACTTTTAAACTGACGGACGTTGAACGACTTGTTCACGAAGAAATTGACAAGGTAACACAACAGGACTCGGAAAACTGCGTGAGGCATGCAGAAAACCTTCAAGAAGACGATTTTAAGAAACAAATAGCACGTGATGGGATTTTGGAACCTATAATCATAAATTTGCAAGACTCAGATGATGAAGACAGTGACAATGACGAATTGTCTGTTAACGGAAGTGACATTGACAGCGATATGGATGAGCCACTGGCAGTTCCATTGGATTAGAAAAACAGGTAATTCATAAACTATAATTATAGTTATAAGATTTAAAAATATACATAATTTTCAAAAAATCTTTTTCCAATTTTTATTTTGGTAACTGCATCATTGTAAAAGCTTGTAAAATATAATTTGTTTACCCTTACGTCTGCGCTAGGCAGACCTGTATGTTGTATGAATGTGCGAGAGAGAAGGAAATATAAAATGAGTGGGTTAACAAGCTGGCAACGCTGAGTGTGATACAGCATCTGATTAGCAGGACTCCAGAACCCTTCCCATTTGAAACAAATAATAAGTATTTATATTTCTCAACAGTTACTGACAGACATAAAATGTAAGTTCGTTAATCCTAACTATGTTCTCACTGAATTCTAAACTGGACATGGCAAATTTTCAGCTTACTTATTTCGATTCACAATCAAATTTATATCTGATTGTATTTGTATAAATCATCTTCAAGATGCCCCTCACATTTAGCTGATTGCCCATTTTTCTGTTTTGAAAGATACGGATTTGAATTATTGCTTCAATCCTTAGGTTACACTTTCTCAAAACCACTTACACATATTTTGATGAATTACCACACTTATGAATATATCATGGCTTTCTTAAACAAAATGTTTCTTAAGCTAAAGAATTCATCTTGATGTTCACTGTTTGTCAGCTTGATATTTAGGTAAAATATAAATAAAATATTGGATAATAAAGTAAATAAATATCTGGAATGTGCCTACCCTACGGGGAATATCCCTAAAACCCATCATTCGGAAAGTCGGTCACGTAAATCCAAAGTTGGTATGCCTGCGTCAGTTGTTTTGCAGCTCGGCTGTAAGCGCAGTTTAAAGTAAGTTGTAATTCCCGGTGATGGTGCGATTATGTTGCGGTAATGCCCCATGCTGGACTTAGCGACGCAACAAAATTGTCCACAACAAATCCCATATTTTGACATGTCTGCATTAGCGACTGCAGTCATTAGCGGCGGCGTCACACAAGAGCTCCACTTTACTGCCCTTCAATCACATCCTACTTTTGTTTATACCCCGCCTCTCTTTCACTTTTAGTTAACCATATATTCAACAGCATACTCAAAAACGTCTATTCATTGAATACTCTGTCAGAACGATAGAACTAAAGAAGTAATTAGTTTGAAATTCCGTTCTCTTTGTATGTCCAAGAGATAAAAAATGAAGCTACAAGGGAATATGGGAATACAGTAGACTTAAGTGATAGTCAAATGCTTTAAAACTGGTTGTCTAGGTGACGTCTTTGAAATTCCGTTCTCTTTGTATGTCCAAGAGATAAAAAATGAAGCTACAAGGGAGTATGGGAATACAGTAGACTTTAAGTGATAGTCAAATGTTTTAAAACTGGTTGTCTAGGTGACGTCTTTGAAATTCCGTTCTCTTTGTATGTTCAAGGTGACGTCTTTGAAATTCCGTTCTCTTTGTATGTCCAAGAGATAAAAAATGAAGCTACAAGGGAATATGGGAATACAGTGGACTTTAAGTGATAGTCAAATGTTTTAAAATTGGTTGTCTAGGTGACGTCTTTGAAATTCGGTTCTCTTTGTATGTCCAAGAGATACAAAATGAAAGTACAAGGGAATAAGGGAATACAGTAGACTTTAAGTGATAGTCAAATATTTTAAAACTTGTTGTCTAGGTGACCTCTTTGAAATTCCATTCATCAATTCATTTCATCAACTGTCATACATAGCATCAAAATGAGCCAAACCTTTCTGATTGTGATTTTACACTATCATTTTATTTGCTTGTCAGTAATTGGATTCGACCTTCTGAAGAGTTTATAAACTTTTGTCTTACTATCCAAGGAATTTCACGTAGTGCTGCAGTTTATTAAGTTTTGAAAGCAAAATTTATTGCAAACTAGGCAAAACTCGTCGAACACTCAAAACACTTGTAACACTGTCGATTGTCTACGGTAAACATTTAAAATGGAAATATATACCAGGAACCGGTATACCAAGAGGATGAAAAATACTTTTTGAAAATCGTTTGGTAAGGATCACGATATTAAACAATTTCTGTCACTTTTTGATCATACCTCGAATTTAGTAATGCAACCTCGTGCATTTTTGACATCTTTTTACGCGTACAATGGAAAAATGAGCGTTTGGTGAAAACAAAGGACGTGCAATTGATACAGAAAACAAGTGACTGGCAGTAAAAAGAAGGGCGAGATGAATTTACGCGTGACGGTGGTCTCTGGTACAAAATATTTGATACCCCTTGCCCATCGCACCCGGCTCGCATTGATTTTTATCACCTACTGCTGGTGTTATTGACATTAGCTAGTGATAATGACAGCTGTCTCTCTCGTGCCGCGTTCAGCCCCCAATCTCTGCGTTTTCACAAGAAAATCACGTTTAGCGCCGTGATTATTTACGTTGTTTGCATTTAGTTTTTCTATAAAGCTGATGTGAAGGTAATTTTATGTAATATGTAATTAATAAAGGTATTTAATCTCTTTAATTCTGTGGTTAGTTTAAAAGCAGGCATACTCTCGATTTAAAACAATTAAAACAAATGAAGGCGCGTAGATTTAACTCTCAACTTTATACAAAAGAGAATCAGGTGATGACACTTCTTTTGGTTGCTAGGAAACCATAAATCTCCTCGTAGCATTGAAGATCGGCTTTTGTTCGTGTACCTTATTTTACACGTCTTTGTACAATGGTCACGGTTAAAATTTCTTCAACACTGGACGTTTTAAAAATGAAGAGTTAGAGTTCATATGGAAAATTTAAAATCTGTAAGTCTTTTGTTTCGCAATAAACTTGTAACTTTGCACATTTGTAGAACGGATTTCTAAATGAATGAATCCTTTGAAACTATGACTCTGTTATGATTCTAGCCGCGATAAATTGTGGGAATGTTCCTAAAGGGTCCTATTGGATGAGAGAGATAGCGTGAGATGTTAAGGGCAGTTGGTCCTACATAGATCCTAAGATGTATGTAAAACGGCCTCCAGGTGAAGGCCTTATGAGGCATTTAAGCACAACAGTGTACATGTCTAGGCAAAATAGATTAACCAAATTTCATGTCTGCTAAAGTCATTGGCGAAAAGTACAGCTTCCCTAGCTTATTCAAGTCACACCTCGCTACTGCACCTACGTGTGACTGTACAATAGAAAGAGTACCAAAGAGTAGAATTAGTTCCTCGAGTCATTATTCTCTCTTATTTTCATGAAAATTATTATTTGGAGCTTCCTTCGCTTTGAAGGTCACGCCTCGACACTACACCTACGTGTGACTGTACAATAGAAAGAGTACTAAAGAGTAGAATTAGCTCCTTGAGTCATTATTCACACTTATTTTCATGAAAATTATTATTTGGAGCTTCCCTCACTTTGAAAGTCACGCCTCGACACTACACCTACGTGTGACTGTACAATAGAAAGAGTACCAAAGAGTAGAATTAGTTCCTCGAGTCATTATTCTCTCTTATTTTCATGAAAATTATTATTTGGAGCTTACCTCACTTTGAAAGTCACGCCTCGACACTACACCTACGTGTGACTGTACAATAGAAAGAGTACTAAAGAGTAGAATTAGTTCCTTGAGTCATTATTCTCTCTTATTTTCATGAAAATTATTATTTGGAGCTTCCCTCACTTTGAAAGTAACACAATGCCACTGGAAGTGTGACTGTACAATAGAAAGAGTACTGAAGAGTAGCCTTAGCTCTTTAAGTCATTATTCTTTCGTATTTTAATGACAATTATTATTTGAAGCTTCCCTCACTTTAAAAGTAGCACATCGCCCCTGGATCTAGTATGACTATACAATAGAAAGAATACTAAAGAGTATTCTTAGTTCCATGAGTTATTATTCTCTCTTATTTTAATGAAAATTATTATTTGTAGCTTCCCTCGCTTTGAATGTCACCCCTCGCTACTGGACCTTCATGTGACTGTACAATAGAAAGAGTACTAAAGAGTTGCCTTAGTTCTTTGAGTCATTATTCTCTCTTATTTAAATGAAAATCATTATTTGGCGCTTCCCTCACTTTGAAAGTCACCACTCGCTACTGGACCTAAGCGTGACTGTACAATAGAAAGAGTACTAAAGTGTAGTCTTAGACTTTGGAGTCATTATTCTCTCTTATTTTAATGAAAATTATTTGGAGCTTCCCTTGGTTTGAAAGTCCCGTCTCACTACTGGCTGAAGTGTAACTGTTTTTCGCAAAATTCCTCTAATATCTTTATAGTTTTGCAGTCTGTAGCAAGTATTGCCCATTTTACACCCCGAGGTCTGCCTCAGAGGACGAACTCTGATTTCTAAAACTTTGCTTCTGTATAACAACACCCTGTATAGTGTTCACGCCTTTGTCCATTACAATAAAAGAGTATGGCAGTAGTGACAACGAACTTGCCAGAGTATGATTGGCAGCACTGGAGCGACGTCACTCATTCCGGATCCAAATGAATTCAACAAGCATGAAGACATATTGGATTTGTTTTTCCTTCTGAAAATTATGGTCCATAAAGCATTTGTGTTTCGGCCCCCTCTCAAAATTTATCCGACCGAACTGTCATAATTTCCGTAAATGCATATTTTCTGGATTCGGGATTACGAGATTGAATTTCCGACAGAGTTGTTGTTATTCATTAAACGCGATCTGTCCCACGGGAACAACCGGCGGGACAATTTGTAAAACAAATGCGCGATGCCTCCACTTGTTGTGCACGCATGTAGTCAAAACATCTGAGAAACTCGTCGTTGTAAAACAAAACACTGCTGGCACAGAGATAGGTGCCTCTGAGCCTCCAAATTATGACGTAATGACTATGAGAGGCCTCGGGGTGGGGCTCAGGACATCGACCACACACCACCAGGGAACTAAAGAGAGATCTTGAACCACGGCGCAGCAAAGATCTTGTTATCACCCGATGAGGAACACGGGGAGTGATGTAAGCACGGGATGACAGACTGGCCGTCAGACACGCAGAGGTTCCTAGTCCTTCCAAGTCAGATGACCTGATCACATCAGGAAGCTGCTCAGAAAACACTTTATTCTGGAGCAACTGGGAAATATTTGCCTCATCTGTGGTGGATTAGAGAAGACTGACATCTTGTGATATCCGGAAGAACTGCATCCTTCTACGGCTTCACTTCCCGGCTCTGTGGCATGGTGGTAACCTGTAAAGAGATCGCGTGTTCACATATCCATATCGATAAGGGTTTACTCCGGGGTTCTCCTTATCCTGAAAGGTGAATGTCTAATAACTATAAGCTCTATGTAACCTGTATTCATTTGAACATCATTTCATTCATCGCCCGATATGACTTAACGTTTGAAGGTTTTCCCTTATCCTCAAAGATGAATGTCTGGTAACTCTAAGCTCTATGTATCCTGTACTTATTTAAACATCATTTCATTCATCGTCCGATATGACTTAATGTTGGAGGTTTTCTCTTATCCTGAAAGATGAATGTCTGGTAACTCTAAGCTCTATGTACCCTGTACTCATTTGAACATCATTTCATTCATCGTTCGATATGACTTAACGTTGGAGGTTCTCTCTTATCCTGAAAGATGAATGTCTAGTAACTCTAAGCTCTATGTACCCTGTACTCATTTGAACATCATTTCATTCATCGTCCGATATGACTTAACGTTGGAGGTTTTCTCTTATCCTGAAAGATGAATGTCTGGTAACTCTAAGCTCTATGTACCCTGTACTCATTTGAACATCATTTCATTCATCGTCCGATATGACTTAAACCGTATTTAAGTATTTTAAAATTTTCTGGTTATTTATATCAAAGGTGGGATATGCTTGGAGTAACTAAAGTTGATATATTGGTCGTGTGCAACATTTTCAAAGGAAATTCGGTGATAAGAGTTTCACAGACTCCAAGTGCGAAAGATTTGGTCCATTGGCTAAACGATCGTGAGCCTGAAAATTTATCTCTCTTAACGAGAGTTCTGTAACTTCCCTTGTTATTTCACATGCAGTTTCCTTCAGTTCCGTCCTTCCTGATGTTTACTCAACCTTGTAGAGTTCTTACTTATCGCGTGTTAAATTCTACACATGATGCAGCAAGCTTACACAGGGTGTTCAAATGAATGCTTATATAGGTAATGACAAATGTATATTAAAACATGTGCCCGGAAATGTTTGGTTTGTTCTTTATGGCGTTCGAAACAGTATTTTTACCACCACTCCTTGCTTGAATACAGTTTTCATTCTGAATTCTTCTAGATTCAATTGGCACCAGATTGCAGGACTGGATGGACGAGACTACGGAGTGGATTCGTTACGGTGGTCCAAAGGTGGCCTATTGTACCTATGCCAAGATCTACAAGGGCTGTTCAATAAATAATGATCATAATTTTTTGTACTGTCATAATTTTTCGCAATAAAATTTAATCTTATTATATTCTGTTAGCTTAATGTTAAGCAAACACGCAGTAGTAGGTTCATTGTTGGTACTCCTGGTTCCCGCCTGTGAGAACCAGGCAAGTTCAGACATGTTCAGTATCGCCTACCGCTGCCTTAGAGGCAACATGCGAGGAATAATATGCGGCTTTGAAATTCTGCTTTCGTCTCAACAAGTCCTCAGTTGAGGCCTACACAATGTTACAGCAGTCCTAGGAAGAGCTTGTTCTTCCCTACAGCACAGCTCGAAGGTGGTTCAAAATGTTTATAGAGTGGAGACAATCAATTTCAAAGGAAGGTGGACCCGGTCCTCCAGTTAATGCTCTTACAGAAGAAAGCATCAACACTGATGCTGCCATTGTGAGAGAGGATCGACGAATTACCTTAAGATCACTTTCTGAAATACTGAACATTTCATTGGGTGCCATCCACACGTTGGTGACAGAAACATTACACACGAGACGTGTTTGCGCGCGATGGCTTCCAAGACTGTTGATTCCCGAACAAAAGGACATTCGCATGCATGTCTGCATGCAGTTAAAGTTGATGTTAGAGGAAGATCCGGAGTTTCTTTCAAACGTAATCAGTGCAGATGACACTTGGCTACATCATTTTGATCCTGAGAGCAAACAGCAAAGCTCAGTGTGGAAATCTCCTTCATCATCAGCCCCCAAGAAAACAAACGTGGTTCTTCTGCTGGGAAATGTATGGTCATCTCGTTCTTTGATATTCATGGAATGGTTGATCAGCATGTGGTACCTGCACACACATCAGTAGTTGGACTATACTACAGGGATGTCCTGAAAACATTGCAAGTCCATATCAGTCGCAAAAGACCACATTTCCGAGAAGCAGGCTGGATGCTGCACCACGATAATGCGCGGCCGCATATTGCCAATGTTGTTGCTGAATATCTTACAGAAATCAACGTGAAGTGCATCCCTCACCCTCCCTATAGTCCGGATTTAGTCCCATGTGACTTTTTTCTATTCCCTAACTTGAAGAAACGCCTTCATGGGAGGCATTATCCATCAGAAGCAGTGGTGAAGGCTGCGGAGGCGATTTTGAAGGATCTCTCAAAAATGTTTTACAATATGTCTTTTAAGACTGGCAGAAATGCTGGGACAAGTGCATCGCATTCAGGGGAGACTATTTTGAGAAGGACTGTCAGAATTATGAGGATGAGTAAAGGTACGTTGTCAAAAAAGTTTGTGATATTTATTTATAGAACAGCCCGCGTATTTAAAGAACATTTTCCATAGAAAGGATATGAAAACGTACATATCAGGTGAAATGTCGGTGTAGAAATTTTGGGTGGAGATACCCCGTCTCCTATGCACGAGTAGACATAGTAGTAAACGACATTGGGTTGTGAAAGCTATATAAATTGTATACATATTATATGCAATTATTTTTAGCAAACATGGAATAGATATGGTGTAAAGTACTTAAGAGAACCTGCAGTTGACGCCGGTGTGACGGAATTTCGACCTCCAAGGCTTCTTTCACATGCCAGTAAATCAAAAAATCCTATATCAAATTTTCCATGTTCAGTGATGAGAATTGAATTCATATTTTAGTATGTAATTATTTGTGCAAGAATGGAACCAGAATGTTGAATCTCATGTAATTTCTCGCAGATGGTAACCCAATCTCGACGGAATATCTCATTTGGTTTAAATACGTCAGCATTTACTCCGGCTGAAGTTAAATCCTAACTCATTTGAAAAGGAAGTCCTTTAGCATTATGTTTCTCAATCCACTACGCCGTGCATTTGTTTTATTATTACAGGTATTGTTAAATCCGATTTTCAAATCTTTGTCGCTCCTACTTATTTTACGAACTTATTATTGCACTTTCAGCTGTTTTAAAAATTTGGTTTATTGTTAAAAGTAAAAAGAATTTACGTATTTTCGAGTGCTCAGCAAATGTTTCTTAATCTACAATAAATGTTGTTTGTCAATTATAATTAGTTGCAACACCACGACAAACTACTATGAGAGTAAGAGAACAGTTTATGAAAGTTTCAACGAAGCTCGACATCATTAACTGACAAGTAAGTGAAATGGATCTGTAAAAATCACCATTAAAAATGTTTTGACCCGATGTTCGTTTGTCAAAAGGTTATGTTGTCTTTTGTCTCTATAGCCGAGAACCACGTCGTTTCGGACACAAAGTATATTATATCTGACAGTTTAAGAATAACTAAGGATTGCTTAGTAGAACAACAAATGCCCTGTTATTTATTGCTGAACTTTTCTGGAAATAACCTATGAAACTGCTTTATTCTGAATGCTTTCTGGTAAACTGTAAGAAGAATAGCTCCTTGCCATTAGTTTGAATTGTCGAAAAGAGAACGGAACGTCAAAACCGTCGCATAGCAACCAGAGTTAAAACACTTGACTATCACTTAAGAATTTTGCAATACCAACAGGAACCTATTACTTTTTCTTTATCTCTTGGACATACAAAGAGAACGGTATTTACAAGATGTCATCTAGACAATCAGTTTTAAAACATTTGACTATCACTTAAAGTCTACTGTATTCCCTTGTAACTGCAATAAGATCATGTTTATCTTGAAGTAGATAGAGCAGTAAGTGTTTATACAAGAGTAGAGAAAGTCATGTGAGTACAGCACATTTTTGGCATACTTATTAAGGGAATATGTAAGAGAAAGTAAAATAAGCTACATAGGGTCTAATATTTTATGCACAGGTAAGAAAATTGTTTACAAATTGCATTTTTGATGGAAGGTTGGTGGATTAGAGTTAAATGGCGGATAATTGAGGAGCCGATGGTTATTAAACGAAAGCCCAGTTCGGTTTAAGCTTCCAAAGCAGATCAGCAAAGCCAAAAGCAGCGGTTTAATCGACGGCTATACAATCGCGTAACCTGAATGTTAATGACGGGATGCAAGAGCCGCCCTTAATGACCGGAACTACAATAGGTGGTGCTTTAAAAAACACCAGAAGTGGCATTGATCTGAATTAGGATTCCTGGCATACCGCCAAATCAGGCTCAATATTTCACTGGAACGTTAATCTCTGCCATTTAACATATGCAGCGATCGAGATTTGAAGCACAGGTAGCTCTGAGTGACAGTCAAATGTTTTAAAAGTCGTTCTCTAGGTGGCGCTTTTGAAATTCCGTTATCTTTTTATGTTCAAGAGATATGAAATGAAGGTACAAGGGGATATGGAAATACAGTAGACTTTAAATGATAGTCAAATGTTTTAAAACTGGTTGTCTAGGTGACGTCTGTAAAATTCCGTTCTCTTTGTATGTCCAAGAGATAAAAAATGAAGGTACAAGGGAATATGGGAATACACTAGACTTTAAGTGATAGTCAAATGTTTTAAAACTGTTTTTGTACGTGACGTCTGTGAAATTCCGTACTCTTTGTATGTCCAAGATATAAACAAATGAAGGTACAAAGGAATGTAGTATACATTAAGTGATAGTCAAATGTTTTAAAACTGGTTGTCTAGGTTACACACTTGCAGTTCTGTTCTCTTTATGTTACATAAGTGAATGACGGTTTCCTACTTCAGAAAATGCTTCGTATTGGAAAATTTAAAAAATTTGAAGTACATAAAGAGTGTACTTTAACAAAGTATTCATTTTTTGGCGAAAAATGCATCTTGTTAGGTATGACAATTGCCTAAGAATGTGGCATTTTTAATCATTTGATGGAGAGATTTGTGAAAATTTAAATTTTGCAAAGTGTATATGCATGTAATTTTTGTAAATCTTGTTGTGGTTCTTGGTAGTTGAAAAGTTTGATACCAAGAATATACAATTGTATTCTACGAGTTAGGATGACATTTAGATGTTATAAATCCAAAATTCATTTGTGGTTTCGTATTATTTAATATCCAATTTTATACATTTTGGGCTAAAGATTCGGAATGAAAAGTTTCCTCTTGTATTACTCGATTCTTTAGATTGGTCTCGCTGCCCGAGAGACTTGAAGCTGGTCGCGTGACGTGCAAGACGTCACGGAGGGTGAAACAGCCGTCGTTTTTCCGATGGTTAACCTCTGTTATGTTTACCGGAGCCTCTCAATTTCCCGCCATTTCCTCGGTGAAACGACCGTAACGCCTCGGACCGACAACAAACCATCCATGGGACGCTACCTTCCTCTTCGCTGGTAAAGTGTAAGGGAGAGACAAAATAATCTGTACAAAAATGTAGGTCTTGTTGAAATACTAATTACGTAGGTGGTCTGAAAAGTTTCCGACCAAATAAAGATACAGCACATTTTTTCGTAATTGTTTTGTTTTTCAACAGTCTCCTAACTCTACATCAGTGATGCTCCCATCTCTGTAACCCGTCCAAATAGTACTCGACGTTTTTATCTGTAAAATAATTGTTCACGAAGGTGATTGCCTCTTCATTTGACGAAAATTTCTGTCCTCCGAGCGCAATTTTTAGATGAGGGAACAAAAAGAAGTCGCCTGCGTTACAACTGATGAGTCAAGCAGTTCAAAACGTAATTCGTGTATTTTCGCCATTGCAATCGCTGAGGTGTGAGACGGTGCGTTGTCTTGGTCAAACAGGATTTACTTTTTCTGCTAATGTGGCTATTTTCCCGCAAGTTCTGCCTTCAGCTTGTCAAGTAATGACACATAGTATCCTCCTGTAATGGTTTTTACTGTTTGATGATAATCGAGTAAAATAACTTCATGACTATCCCAAAAAATGGTCAGCACCACTTTCCCAGCTGTAAAGAACAGTTTTTGCTTCTTTTGGAGCCAGTTCCTGCATTGCAGTCCGCTGTTTGGACTGTATATTTGTTTCGGGCGTATAAAGGTGTATCCAAGTTTCATCTACAGTAATTAATCGGCGTCAAAACTCGGATTTATTGCACCTTAACTGCGCCAACAGAGAGTTGGAAATGTTCATTGGAACACGCTTTTGGTCTAACGTGAGCAAAGGCGACACCCAACACGCGGACAGCTTTCTCATGTCTAAATGTTGATGTAATATCTGATAAACACGTTCTTTTGACATGTTCATAGCCTCTGTTATCTCTCTTACTTTAATTCTGCGGTCGTCTAACATCGTCTTTGGCGATGTTTTCGTCGGTGATTACAGCTTTTGGACGTCCCGAACGTTCATCGTCTCCCAAGCTCTTACGGCCACGTTTAAATTCAGCTGCCCAAAATTTCACTATGGTAAATAATGGTGCAGGGTCCCCATACACAGAATCCAACGGATCTTTGATTTCCGTAGGCGCATCGCCTTTCAAAAACAAATATTTAATGACAGCTTGATATTCGATTTTGTCCATTTTCATAAAAGCATTCACATCAACTCACTCAAACGGCTGAGCGTCCAAACTGGCTGAAACTTTGGTGAGTAACTGCCAACAGATGAATAACGAAATTCATTAGCTTTTATTTGCCATCTTCATGTTGAGGTCGAAAACTTTTCAGACCTCCCTCGTATACCTGATGAATTACGGCCAAAGGAATCTATCACTTTCTGCGGGGTTTGAAGCCGAGACCTCTGGGAGTCACCCTAAGTCACAGAACATCTGGTATTAGAAATGACCCTGCCGTGTTAATCGTTGGCAGCACGAGGTGATCACACTGCCTCTGTTTTCAGATGGCAAACTAAATCATGAAAATTGCCGTACTCAAATGTTAACGTTGCCGGAAACTCTTATAGTTGTATTTTTCATAACTGCCTAGCTGTTAGCTTATATGTTCCAATACTGCATTTTTGCAGATGTCGCAGAGAGATAATTACGTGAGCTTTGACTGCAGCTTCAAAGATTCTGCATTTTATAACAGTTCACATAATCATCTTCTGTCATCTGTAACAATGCAGTACTGAAGCATATAATCAGTTGTGTAACAGGAGTAACCTTTCCCATTTAAAACAAAGATACTTTAACATAAAACTGCAGCTGTTGCACAAAGTAATGTAACAGAAAAGATAAGCTTGAAAATTTTACAAATAAGCTTGAACATAACTTTCTGTAATAACATTGTAGGGATTTATGAAGCATAAACTGAAAAACTACAGCTTTGCAGTTTCCAAAATTAACATCTTTTTATTAAAAGTGACAGCAACACAAAATACTAAAGAAATTAAAGCTTGTATGAGACGAGAATGGCATGATTTTGTTGGGCTATTCTAACCTATCTATTGTAAAATATTCTCATGGGCACTTTAGAAATCCCATGTTGCTGTAAGACTTTCTCCTTTTGCAGGTGACTACAAGCATTCCTTTGTTACGTATGGCATTTATAAATTCCAAATACAGCAACAACCTATTTCAGTTCCAAATAAGATTGGTTTATACCTGCAAGTGACGAAACATGACTGTAATCCCCAAAGAAGGTCAGCTTCAATATTGCATCAACACCTCCTGATTGTTGTATCTGAAAAATAAAATCAAAATAATGCAATGCCAGTAAGGTTTCATTGTTCCGTGGACGGTTTTCATGCAATGCATTAAATAACGAGTTATAGCATCTCAAAGTTCAACAGCTATTTACAGTAGACCTCCAATTTTAAACACAAATATATGATTATTTTCCTTTCAGGAACATAGAGCAAATACCTTTCTTCTACATTGAAATTTCGAGGATGGCCAACATTAAACCGCCATAAATTGAATAATTAAACGCCTTTCACGCTAGCGCCTCTATTTTCAGATGGTACACTAAATTCTTGTCGCTATTTCTTCTCTCTGAGCTTCAAACCTGCGCCTAAACCATCGGGAGAAATTGTTTATCACACTTTCTAAAAACGAGAGAATGAAAATTAGAATTAAACACCAATAATATTTTTTAGGAAAAGCTTGAATATATATCTGCTTCCAAAGATTTCCCTTGTCACATGTAGCTATCTCCTGTCATGGCGCTGTGTATGTATTCATTAAAACTATTCTTTGTTTCCACACAATAAAAAGCAATTAAATTTAAGCTACTGCCAAAGATTCTAATCACATTTTATTGTACACCTTGTTAAATAATTATTCAAGTTTCTTCTTGGCGCTAGGATATAACAGGTAGTGCCATCTATGAGCAGCAAGCCACAGTTGCTGTATTTCTGCTTATCAGCGCAACGTTTTCGTGTGACAGACAGTAAATATGATTAAAAGAACGTCTTGTGTATAGCATGCACTTATAATAGTCTATTAAAACTTTATGTTCACACTATGCTTTCACCCCACTTTTCTACAAAAGTTTATTTTCTCCATCACATTTACTAAGCTGTGAAGATACCCAAGAACGAGACACCAAGATATGACTGGACGGATGTTTTAAAGTCCTCTGATTAAAGGGAAATCATTTTCGATATGTGTACTCGTGCATCTGTGAACAGCACTTCTCACAAACAAAAATTCCATAAATATCACACTTGGTATTGAAATTTAGCATCATGCAAAACAATTCCTTACCCAAATTCGCCTTTACACAGAAAAATTGTCAAATGTATTTTCTCAAAATTGACTTATGCCGTATATCTAAGATGTCAGTTTCTTTTGTCATGAAAAAAAACTTAAATTTTCTAAAAATGTTCTCAGAAGTCGTCAGCATTCTGTTACTTTTGTTTAACTGTTAAACTAAGAAGTGGAAAAAGTATTACTACACAAACAATAACACATTTTTATGTGTAATACATTTTCTCGTAGAGTAGACGATTTCCGAGATATCTCTTGTTATTTGTTTGAATTTTCCAACACCTTAACTTTTCTCAAACGGAAAATCTTTATTCATTTTTTATGTCTAGGACATACAGAGAAAAACGAATTTCAAAGACGTCACATAGACGTTCCATATTCGCTGTACCTTCATTCTCTTTCTCTTCTATATAAAAAGAGAACGTAATTTCATAGACGTCACCTAGATAACCAGTTTTAAATCTCTTGACTATCACTTAAAGTCTACTGTATTGCCGTTATTGCTTGTACCTTCATTTGTTATCTCTTGGACATACAAAGAGAACGGAATTTCAAAGACGTCGCCTAGACAACCAGTTTTAAAACATTTGACTATCACTTAGTCTACTGTATTCCCGTTATTCCTTGTACCTTCATTTGTTATCTCTTGGACACAAAAAGAGAACGGAACTTCAAAGACGTCGCCTAGACAACCAGTTTTAAAATATTTGACTATCACTTAAAGTCTACTGTATTCCCGTTATTCCTTGTACCTTCATTTGTTATCTCTTGGACATACAAAGAGAACGGAATTTCAAAGAAGTCACCTAGACAACCAGTTTTAAAACATTTGACTACTGTATTCCCTTGTACCTACAATAAGTTAATGCCCATATTTTGGAAAGCCTGGTTTAGTCGGCCTTTCCTTATTTATGTCCGCTTATGTTCCTATTATATTGTAATTAAACGACAACGACCGCGTTAAAACACTTAAAAAGTGACGTATTGAACAAGCTGTTTCGGCTCACTTGCCCTTAATCTCTCCGGAAGCTTTTCCCTCTAATTCTGATATCTGTTTGTCCGATCTCTTTGGCCCTCGATTCCTTTGAACTTTTTCTTTCCCCTTTCACGAAGCGCAACTTCATGATGAATGGCGCTAACAGAAATCGGGATCAACAAAAGACTGGCGTTCTGGCTATAGTCATGTTTCTTAAACGAGTCATCTCTCTTCTACTGTTTTTTACAAAAGTTGCCCTTTCGTATGTTCATTGTTTCATTGCAGATTTTGTTGCGCTTATAGAGTAGGTGAGGTTTCCAGGGTTTCCTTTTATAGAAGCAGTAGGTGGTTAAAAAAAGAAAGAAAATATTTTTCCTTTGTGAAACTCTACCACATTTGCCTGATTTTAACGCGAAAATAGTTTTGCCAACGTCAGTTCAAGAGAATATAATTGGTAAAATCTATTAACAAAATTTATATGTTTTCAAGTTTTTTTATTTAAAAATTAATGACTTCTGAACCTTTTAAAACAAATTTAACAGCCTTTTTTCTCGGAATGTAAATGGAAAATCTAAAAAGTGGATGAAAACTTTGTGTGACAGATTTTGAAAAAGTGCATGTGCCAAATTTGAAAACCTGAAAAGTAAATTATTTTGCTTTTTTAACCTATATGGTTGGATATTAAAAAAGTCTTTTAAATTAAGTCCCCAAAATGGGGTACCTCACTGAAGGGAGGGGTGAGGTAGAGTATACAAAGTGTTGCTGGACTTGGTTGGTCTTCACTCGCAATGAACCGAGCAGTCGAGATAATTTAGTTACGTTCAAAAGGGCAGCGCCTTTTTTTTTTTTTTTTTTTTTTTTTTTTGTATTTTAAGTCCTCCAACGTTAAGTCATATCGGACGATGAATGAAATGGGTGAAATGATGCTCAAATGAGCCCGGGGTCCATAGAGCTTGGAGCTCAGGATAAGGTAAAACCCCGGAAAAACCCTTATCCAGGTAACACACTCTGAACCGAGATTCGAACTCGGGACCTCTTGAGCGTGAGGCAGACATGCTACCACCACGCTACCGAGGCGGGCACAGGGCAGCGTTGCGAAGACTTTTCCTTCCTCTTTGCTGAAATAATGCAAAAGAAATAATATGTTTCAGGAAAAGGCAAAGTTGCTTTTGTACGTTTCGAGCTCCTATGTTCGCAGGTAAGTGAGAGCAGAAAGTTCTCTAGTATAAGAGAATACGGGCACTGTTCCCATTAACAGTACACCATTTTTTTAGCAATTAAAGAAGCTATAAAATGGTGTACTGTTAATGGGAACAGTGCCCGTATTCTTAGTGATTCACAATCAGCTCTACTCGCTATTAATGATAAATACAACTTAAATTCATTAGCACATGAAATCAGAACCTTGCTTCAAAACCATCCAGGACATATTTGCATGGGATGGCTTAAAGGACACAGTGGAATTTTAGGTAACGAGAGAGCTGATTGCTTGGCTAAGAAGGCTGCAGAATCCAATCTTCCTGTGACATACCCTTTATGTCCTATTTCTACTGTAAGGAGAATAATACATCAACATATTCTTGAAGAATGGATCCAACAATGGCTAACAACTCCAAATGGAAGTTTAACAAAAACATTATTTTTCCCTAGTGTATATGACAGAGGAAAATGTGAAACTCTTGTACCAAATTTTGTTTTGACACAATTTTTAAGTGGACATGGTAAATTTGGTGAATACTTATCACGCTTTCACTTAACATCCAACCCCAAGTGCATGTGTGGTGAAGAATTTCAAACTGTCGTTCATCTCCTTTTCTGTTGTCCCATTTTCTGGAGAGAAAGACAAGAATTAATATTCAAGCTAGACTCTCTAGGAACTGAATTTTCTGCTCCGCTCACATCTTTGCTAATGAAGCCACTACAGTATAGGTACTTCATGATGTTTATAAACTCAGTGTTTAAACGTCTGAAATAGTTTAAATTAATATGCATCAGATTAAAACATATTTTCTTCCTTCTAGTATTTAAAATATTTTTGTTAAAATTGTGTATCTTTATGGATCAACTATAACCCTAATATACCACTGTGTAAAATAGGGTTCATAAATCTGGATAAATAAAAAAAAAAATAAAAAGCATAAGTTATAAGTTCTCTAAGTAGGACGAGATTTAGTTGCCTCTTTCTGTACGAGAATACTGCAAAATCGTCGTTAAAGGACAACTCCGCAGTTTCCCTACTAGATACTTCCAACAAACAAAGGAAGTCCACTGAAGTTACGAGGCGTGTCCGTAAAATAAGGTCTCCAAGGCGCTGGAGCCGTGAGGAACGCTATTATACGAGATCTGGCAACACTGGCGTGTAGCTTGTTTTCACCCTTTCAAATCCCCACCACAACGAACCCGTTGCAACCATTAGTCTTGGATGGGCAGCCGTTTGCGATGGAGCTTCCTATCACTTCCGCCGCCAAGTGCGAGTTGTGTGCAGTGATCCGTTTTTTTGAGTACCAAGGGCACTACCCACACTGAAATTCATCGTCAGTTATGCGAAGTCTATGGGCCACAGTGTATGGACGTCAAAAACGAGCGAAAGTGGGTCAGAGAGTTCAAAGACGCACGGGCAGACGTCCATGACGAACAGCGTTCCGGTCGGCCTTCGGTTTCAGCCGAAACAATTGCAAAAGTGGAGCAAGAAATGCTTAAAGATCGGCGTGTGACAGTTGACGAGCTGTGCGAACTTATCCCTGAAGTCAGTAAGACTACGATTGACAAGATTTTGACCGAACATTTGCATTATCGGAAGGTGTGTGCGAGGTGGGTCCCCAAAATGCTCACCGAAGACTATAAACGGCAACGTGTTGAAGCGGCCCACCGATTCCTGGAGCGCTATGCAGAACAGGGCGAGGAATTGTTGGATTCAATTGTCACTGGCGATGAAACCTGGGTGTACTACACAACACCAGAAACTAAAGAACGTTCTCGTAAGTGACGGCATTCGAGTTCGCCGAAGCCGCGAAAGTTCAAACAGACATTTTCTGCGGGCAAAGTGATGGCCAGTGTGTTCTGGGACAGAAAAGTGTATTGTTGTACGAGTTTATGCCCACTGACACAACAGTAAACGCCGCTAGCTACTATGAGACTTTAAAAAAAATGCGACGTGCCATTCAAAATCTAAGGAGGGGAATGCTGACGAACGGGGTGATTTTTCATCACGATAACGCTCGTCCCCATTCTGCACATGCAACGGCTTATCTCCTGGCCCAGTTCGGATGGGACATCCTTACCCCCCCCCCCTACAGTCCAGACTTAGCACCTAGTGATTATCATCCGTTTCCTGAGTTGAAGTCACACCTGGGTGGAACACATTTCCAGACCGACGAGGTTGAGCGCTTCCTGTGCAACCTGGCGGGAGAGTGCTATGACAAGGGTATACAAAAACTGTCACAGTACATGTAAAAGTGCATCGATCGCAATGTTTTTTGCAATTTACGTCCTCCAACGTTAAATCAAATCGGACGATGAATGGAATGGGTGAAAAAATGCTCAAATGGGCGCAGGGTTCTTAGAGCTTAGAGTTACCCGACATTCGTCGTTTAGGATAAGGGAACAGCCCGGAAAAACCTTATCCAGGTAACTCACCCTGACCGAGATCCAAACGCGGGACCTCTTGAACGTCAGACAGACATGCTACCATCTACGCTACCGAGGCGGGCAATCGCAATGGTGATTACGTTGAAAAATAGCTGTAAGTCCCGCCTTCCCATCAGTGTAACATTCTTTGGGAACAAATATGTTCTCTTTATTAAAATTGGGGACCTTATTTTACAGACACGCTTAGTGTAATCATTATAAACATTTGAGGTACGATAAAAACAAAACAAGTCACAACACTGTGCAAATAGGAATGTTTAGTTGTACTCCTTTTTGTTTCAACGTTACCATGGATACAGTTTTATCTAGGAATTTCATTTACATGCCTATAAGAATTTGTAAGCTACAAATTGCGACTTTATTGCCGATTCTATGTATAGAGTTTTGTCGAATAAAGCTATAATGTGTAAAACAAAACAAAGCCGATTACTTAGACTGTCTTTCCTTCCCTAAGTTTGTAGAAGTTGTTCGCACGACGTGAAACTCTGTAAATTAAATTAAGGATTTTCCTAAACGCGTAATTCTGATTAAAGCATAGGACGTAAGTTTTGAGTTGAAACTGCTCGATGTAAAACGTTTCTCGATCGACTCAGCATGCAGTGAAAGCGCACAATGCCTTGCGAGGAACCATTCCGAAGCTTAGGCATTACTCTTGAAAGCGCTGACGTTTCAATTTCGACTCCCAGCACGTGAGTGAAATATCTTCACATTAAAGATCATCTGATTCACCTTGGTCCATTTAGAATCCATCTTCTTTGTAATCCTTGCAGAAGTCGCTTCACGTTTATGTTACACCAGCAACAAAACACGCTCAACATCACGTCATGTAATTGTTCTGATCCTGATACTGGTACCAGGTTTAGTTACTTAGCTGCAAGCAAGCAATGGACTCACATTTTGTTTTTTTCCATCTACAGAAACTCCTACAAATAATCGGACAAAGCAGAATGCTAAGTTTTTAAAGTAAAAATCAACATTTGATGTGCTATTTTATAGAAATGATAATCGACAGTTATATGGTTCGTTCTTGTAAGAAAATAAATGCAATTTCACATCAACATTATACGAGGGCTGTTTAATTAAGAATGATCACAATTTTTTGACAACATACTTTACTCATCCTCATAATTTTGATAGTCCTTCTCAAAATAGTCTCCCCTGAATGCGATACACTTGTCCCAGAGTTTCTGCCAATCTTCAAAGGCATGCTGGAAACAATTTTTGAAAGATCCTTCAAAATCCCCTCCGCAGCCTTCACCACTGCTTCTGATGATGGATAATGCCTCCCACGAAGGCGTTTCTTCAAGTTAGGGAATAGAAAAAAGTCACATGGGGCTAAATCCGGACTATAGGTAGGGTGAGGGATGCACTTCACGTTGATTTTTGCAAGATATTCAGCAACAACATTGGCAGTATGCGGCCGCGCATTATCGTGGTGCAGCATCCAGCCTGCTTCATGGAAATGTGGTCTTTTGTGCCTGATATGGACTTGCAATGTTTTCAGGACATCCCTGTAGTACTGTTACCACAAATGCAGCGGTAGGCTATACTGAACATGTCTGAATTTGCCTGTTTCTCACAGGCGGGAATCAGGACTGCCAACAATGAAACTAGTACGGCGTGTTTGTTTCACAATAAGCTAACAGAATGTAATAATATTTAATTTTAGTGTGAAAAATTATGACCGTAAAAAATTGTGATCATTCTTTATTGAGGGGCCCTCGTATAACGCGCGTTATTTTAAGAATTAAAAAGAAATATGCTGTTTTTGGCATTCAAAAGTAATCGGACATAACAACTTGAGTGTGATACAAAATATGGCTTAGTACTTTGTGACACTCCCTCTTCTTTTTACTACTTCTCGCAATCTATTTGGCATGCTGTAAACCAGGTTTTTCAGGTAGACTGTAGAAAGTTGGCTCCATTCCTCTTGAAACCTCTCCTTCAAGTGCTGCTTGGTCTTCCGCACGGCCTTCTGCAGTTTATCCCATACTGCTTCTATGGGATTAAGATCCGGGGACTAAGGAGGTGGATGCAGTACATGAGGACAGTTGTAAAGTAACGATAGCTACACAACGTGGGATCATAATCGTGATAAAATGAGAAGCTGTCCAAAATACGCATCATTTCTGCACTTTGTTTTAAATTTTGCTGTAATAGTCTCAGATAGACTTCCTTGTTCATGGTTGTGTCTATGCTTTCCCACTCCCGCAGAGGAAAAACAGCCCCATACCATTACACTCCCTACACCGTGTTTGACTGTGCTCTTCCAGCTCCGTGTTTGGTTTCCTCCACACAATCACCCTGTCATTGGAACCAGCAAGGTTGTATTTGCTTTCGTCACATAAAATAACTTGGTCCCACCAAATCGCTTCCTTTTATTCTTGCTGGAAATGTATGGCTTTCTTCTAGCTACGTGACCATTAAAATCTTGTATTCACATGGCCATTCTGACCGTTTCAGGGCTGTCAGTCCCAGTTCTTCCTGAATGTCAGCACAAATCACCGGAGAACTTATACGCGGATTCCGTTTTACCTTCCGCACAATATAAGACTCCTGCCTATGGTTAAGAAGTTTTTGCCGCCCTGGCTTTGCTCTAGATTCAATTCTGTCATCATACTTATACCGGTGAATTATGTCACTAACTGTACTTTTGATAAGATTCACAATCTCTGCTATTTCCCTGTATGTTTTGTTCTTTTCATAGTGAGAGATCACTAACAGTCTCTGTTCAAAGATACTCTGCTTACCATACAATTCTCTTGCCTTCTTCTTGGTGAACAGTTGACGTACAGAGGCCGACATAAGTATTCGAATGTAAACATATTTATTACTTATATTATTTTAAAGCTACGCAGAGTAAGCATACGTAAACACAACTGGTACAAAATAAACCTGATTCTTCCATTAAACATATAAACTCATAAATAGCAACTGAAACTAATTTGTACTATAAGGAGAAATAAAAAGGTTACTTTACATCTGGACATAAGTATTCGAACAGAGAACAGCTAGTATTTAGTTATCATCCCCTTTCTTTGAATTACTGATGATAATCGTTAGGGCATTGTGTGACTGCAGACTCCATATTTTTGCACTCTCTTTGAAGAAGTTCTTTCAGATAATCCTTGCTTCTGATGTGATGCTTCCTCACACGCTCCTCGAGTTCCTTCCAGATGTTCTCTATAGAATTTAAATCTGGAGGTGTCTTCAAAGTGTGAGGAGTGTTGTACACGATTCAAATCCTTACAATTTCTGCAGTATGCTTCGGATCATTGTCCTGCTGGAAGTAATAATCATGTCCTAATCCCAGCTTCACTGCACTCTTTTTAACATTGTTTTCAAGAATCCCCTTGTATTCAAATTTGTCCATGATCACATCTATGAACACCAGTTCCCCAAAGCCAGATGAAGCTATACAGCCCCATACCATCATACTACTGCCACCATGTTTCACTGTGGCTACCATGTTCTTAGGTTCCCATTCTCTATTTGGCAGTCTCCACACTTTAAGACGTCCATCACTCTTGTACTCGTCCGACCAGAGAACCTTATCCCAGAATTCTGTTGGTTTCACCACGTACTGTTTAGCAAATTCTATACGCTTTTTCTTATCCCCCTTATTAACATATGGTTTATTCCTAGGAACGCAGGCATTGCACCCAGTACTATTTAAAACCATTCAACTGTTCTGGTTCCAGAATATGGCTCAAGGCATCCTCTAATCTCAGATGCAGTGACTCTCGGATTCTGCTTCACAATTTTTATTATTTGCGTCCTGTCTCTGGTGGTGAATTTAGATGGAGCACCATTTTTAGGTTTATTTACAACAATATTTGTCTGTTTGAAGCGTTGAACTATGCAGAACAGTAGTTTTGCTTCTGTTAAGGGTTTTGGCAATTTCAGATAGAGATTTGTTTTGTTTGTATATATTTATCAAGAAATTCCTCTCTGCCACCGTTGTCTCCTTACCTTTACGTCCCATATTACCTCTGAGTTCACAATCTACTCAGTAACTTTGAGCACACTGTCTCGAGATATAGCATAAACACAACTGCTATGTGGTACGTCCAACCACCTTTCTCTCTGTTCGATTGGGTACGTTCGAATACTTATGTCCTCCAATAAGAGCGACAATAGAATACATACAGTACAGATTGTGTAATAAATACATGTAAAGTGATATTTTAAATATTGCTTCCGAGACACAAAAGGTTAATCTTTTTATGTTTAATAATTCAACGTTGCCAAATAAATATTACAGTATTTATAATACGTGCAATGTTACATGCTTATATTATTCGAATACTTATGTCGGCCTCTGTACTTCTTCTACGATGTTGTTTTGTCTACTGACAGACTTCACCTACTCGGGTGTATTACATTTCATTTGTGCTGTTCGATTGTTTTTGTGTCGTAAACTCGTGATGTAAACGAGGTTGAATGGGGAAGCTCTTAGTTTAGGCACATTTTCAATCTCTAAAATGTATATTCATAGCAAATGATTTTTGCTTAACACAAGGAATACCTTGAGATGGATACACATAATCTGTACCGCTTTGTAGAGCACTTCATAGTCAAAAGCAATATTTATCTCTCTTTTATCGAGCAGTTTCGTGTGTGTTATGGCCCACATTTGGGAGGTCCAGGCTGGATTGCCGTGGCCACCTACGTGACTCATGGGGTTTTTCGAGGATTTTCCTACGTCACCAGGCGAGTGTTGGGTAAGTTCGTTACATCCCCGAATTTGCTGTCTCTCTATTTCATCTCCATTATCACATCTTTAATCTGATGGTCTCCAAATATATGAAGAATCAA
The DNA here is from genome assembly GCA_030765055.1 of Mantis religiosa. Lineage (NCBI taxonomy): Eukaryota > Metazoa > Arthropoda > Insecta > Mantodea > Mantidae > Mantis > Mantis religiosa. Next base: position 142,754,363 of record CM060958.1, on the reverse strand, counting down.
AATGATAACAAAAAAATTGTTCTGAAATGAGTAATCCTAAATAAAAATGTATTTTTTGTATGTTTGCTGTATTTTTTTGATAGAATGCAGACCTGCCCTAATTACTGTAAGTAAAAGTTCACCCTGGGATAACAAAAAGTCTCAACAAGCACTACGACGACCTTACGCTCAGCGACTTAAAAGCCTATGCCGTTCTTTTGGAAAACTGCCACAAGGGGGCGCTTTCGGGTTAAGTGAATAGGTCTGAGGTAGATATATCACTGCTTGGTGACAGACGTGATAAACTGGTTAGGTAAATAATCTTGGGTCGGGTCAAGTCATTCGACCGTGAGCATTGTTCAGCATTTCGCAACAGTTTGACCTCTGCTCCCGTTTGTACACAACATTGCACAAGCAACAACACCGCAAACCATAATCTTAATTATTTCCCGGTCATTTCTTGTCTTTTGTTTAACATTTCCGATGAGTTTTCACAAACACGAAATCGTTGTTCATTTTTTTTATCTCTTGGCCATGCTGGAGAGAACGGTATGCCAGAGCTGTCACCACAGCAACCAATTTTAAAATACTTGACAGTCGGTACTGTTCTCATTGCGCTTAAAGGCAGCCGTCTTCCTCGATCATTATGAAACAGATTTGTTGTTGTACAGTTAAACTACGAGGGCTGTTCAATAAAGAATTATCATAATTTTGTTTTGACAAACTACCTTTACTCATCCTCATAATTTTGATAGTCCTTCCCAAAATAGTCTCCCCTGAATGCGATGCACTTGTCCCAGCGTTTCTACCAGTCTTCAAAGACATGCTGGATATCATTTTTGAGAGATCCTTCAAATTCACCTCCGCAGCCTTCACCACTGCTTCTGATGATGGATAATGCCTCCCACGAAGGTGTTTCTTCAAGTTAGGGAATAGAAAAAGTCACATGGCGCTAAATCCGGACTATAAGGAGGGTGAGGGATGCACTTCACGTTGATTTTTGCAAGATATTCAGCAACAACATTGGCAATAAGCGGCCGCGCATTATCGTGGTGCAGCATCCAGTCTGCTTCACGGAAATGTGATCTTTTGCAGCTGATGTGGACTTGCAATGTTTTCAGGACATCCCTGTAGTATTGTCCAGTTACTGATGTGTGTGCAGGTACAAGATACTGATAAATCATTCCATGAATATCAAAGAATGGGATGACCATAACTTTTGCTTTTTTGAAGGTTGATGATGGAGATTTCCACACTGAGCTTTGCTGTTTGCTCTCAGTATCAAAATGATTTAGCCAAGTTTCATCAGCAGTGCTTACGTTTGAAAGAAACTTCAGAAAGATCCTGAAGAATGCCATGGAGTTTGCAATGGCCAAAAGCTCGACCTTTATTAACTTGACACGGCTGATCACCCGCGAAGCCTTAACTAGTAACTAAATGTAAATTAGTCCTGCTTAGAGAAAGATTAATTTAAGCTTTGGAGGGTAAACAAAGACACGATATTTTAGTAATGACATCTGATGATAATAGAAGAGAAAATGTGCCTTCAATAACTATTACAAACTACAATGGCTGTAATACTACAATAGCTATCAATTAGTTGTGCAAAGTCTTTTAATCCGTATTATTGTGAAGAAAAACAAGTTATAGCTGATTGTTGAACCTGTATTTGATGTTTTGTTAGCGCGTTTGTGTTTTGTTAGCGCGTTTGTGTTTTGTTAGAGCATAAAAGTGTAGATTCGGTGGCCTAGCAACGATGAACAAAAGCATCACTGATTGTTATAATAGGAAGCCAATGTTCTTTTTTCTTGTTTGTAGTATGCATTGAAGGGCTGTCCAAATGGCAACAAAACCAGAGCTCAGTTCAGGGGTAGCCAAATATGTATTTTCTTCACTGCTCAGTAAACCATACCTGATTATTTGGGTCATTCTCCTCTTAAAGCTCAACGTTCAAGTATACGTTTCTATTTTACTCAATATATGGAAAAAAATTTCTGGATTTGGCGCATGTCCTGCTGGTTTACAGTGACCTACAAAGAGAGCGGACAAAAAACTGAGCGTACAGGAAGCTCTGGTGTCTTTCCCAGGGTGTGAGTGGTGAAATATCGGGGTGTAAAGTGGTTAAGAGTCGACCCATGCATTAGACCACCCTTCCCCTCTAATGGACACTGTTTAATTTTTAAACGTAACCAAAGCCCTTCTGCTTTGGCACATCTTTGATGTTAATGTGAAAAAAGTCATAGTCCCTGCTTAAATAAATAACAGAGGAGGTTTTAAATATCATGGCGAAATGCAAATATAACAATACCCGTCGGCTACAGAACGAAAATACTGCACAAAGTACTACTACAAACACTTATTCCTCTATCTACACCAAGATAAACTTTATCTTATTGTAGTTAAAAGGAAATACAGTACACTTTAAGTGATAGTCAAATGTTTTTAAAAACTGATTGTCTAGGTGACGTCTTTGAAATTCCGTTCTCTTTGTATGTCCAAGAGATAAAAAATGAAGGTATAAGGGAATATGGTAATACAGTAGACTTTAATTGATGGTCAGATGTTTTAAAACTGATTGTCTAAGTGACGTCTCTGAAATTCCGTTCTCTTTGTATGTCCAAGAGATAAAAAATGAAGGTACAAGGGAATATGGGAATACAGTATACTTTAAGTGATAGTCAAATGTTTTTAAAACTGGTTGTCTAGGTGACGTCTCTGAAATTCCGTTCTCTTTGTATGTCCAAGAGATAAAAAATGAAGGTACAAGGGAATATGGTAATACAGTAGACTTTAATTGATGGTCAGATGTTTTAAAACTGATTGTCTAGGTGACGTCTTTGAAATTCCGTTCTATTTATGTCCAAGAGATAAAAACGTGAATAACGACAAAACTGATAGTCAAATGCTTTAAATGTGGTTGCTATGCGACGGATTTAAAATTACTTTCTCCTTGATAATGATATAATTTTATAATGATAATTTTTTACGTTCCCCAACGTTGTCATATCGGCTTTCTCCTTGAATTGTCATATGTTAGGCATATATGTTAGCCACATAGGTTTACCGGGGATATAGCTAACTCCAAAAGAAAACTGCGTTAAATAACGAATGTGGTAATTTTCAACAACAAAATGTTCCAAAAATATCTTTTCTTAAATTCCTATTTTCTCAAAGGTTTCTAACGATATTCATTAAAATAATATCTTTAAGCTATTTTAATGGCAGATCAGATGAATATATATCTTAAACTTCAGAAGATCTATTCATTTTGAAATTTTGAATAAGTAGTAAGCTGTAAGAGATACACAAAATATTATCGCAAAAAATGTAGATCATATTAAAAGATACAATTTCAGTAAAAATAATTTTTTGTGGAGCAAAACATATCCAAAATATTCCTTGTTACTTGTTAAAATTTTCCGGGACATACCTTTCTTAAATTGTCAGTCGTTGTTCATTTTTTATCTATTGAACGTTAGGAACGGAATTTCAAAGACGTCACCTAGACAACCAGTTTTAAAACGTTTGACTATCACTTAAAGTCTACTGTATTCCTATATTCCCTTGTTCCTTCACTTTATCTCTTGGACATACAAAGAGAACGCAATTTCGAAGACGTCACCTAGACAACCAGTTTTTAAAAACATTTGACCATCTTAAAGTGTACTGTATTTCCTTTTAACTACAATAAGATAAAGTTTATCTTGGTGTAGATACACGAACAAGTGTTTGTACAGGAGTAGAGAAAGTCATGTATACATCACTTAACGACCAAAACATTTGACTATCACTTAAAGTCTACTGTATTCCCTTGTAAGTACAACAAAATAATGTTTATCTTGTAGTAGTTAGAGCAACAAGTATTTGTTTGGATGGTTTGAACTGATAGTAACAGAAGTTTACTTTTGGTAATGTAATAACGCAGTTAATTTGACGTGCTGTATAAAAGCAACGATTTCAGCACAAACCCATTCCGTTTTATGTTTGTACACTTTAAGTAAACTCCATCTGTTCTCACAAAGGGGCAAAAATCAAATAGTTCCCATTGAAAGAAACAATTGCCTGTTTATGTGCCGGCTGTAATTCCCAGTAGTCGAATATAATACACAAACAAATGAGCCACGAAGGTCGCTCGCTCTTTCTCTCCAAATCCAGCAGAGGGCAGAAGTAGTCGCCGCGGGGAATACGACAACCGTTTTTCCCTTTTTTTGTGCGCCGTTTCCTTTGATCTACCGGCACAATTCGATTTGATTATTGCAATAATGGACAAATACGAGCATTGTGCTTTTGGAAGTCTCACGGGCATGAAAAAGACGCCCGTTTAATTGCACCTGTCCTTCTCTCTAGTCACTCTGCTTATTTATAACTTCATTCTTGTTGTTCTTGACTATATTAGCGATGTTTTATTCAGGAAAGATAGCATTCTTTTGTTTATACGCAGAAAACTGAAGAACTACTTTATTTTGTTTTCTTTTTACCTTTATATGTTTATAAAATTTAAAATTTAAATTATTTTTACTATCTTTTCATTTTATATTATTTTTACTTTTGTATTTTCATAATGTATTTTATTTACAAATCTAACTTTATAAATGTTCAAAAATGTGAATGTATTTTAGTTTTTATTAATGTTTTTATTTTATTTTTTATAATGCATACGTGCATAAAATGAAGGAAGATAGTCAACTATAAAACCTAGAGTGCGAACTGAAGATTTCCGGAAATGTCACCTCTGCTATACACCGTTTCCCTGTTTACACGAGTGCTCTTATTAGATTTTCTCATTCACTTCTGTAGAAATAGTCAATGCCGTGCTTCAGTGCCTCAGAGAGGAAATAAAAATACTCAATGCACACTTTAAGATTCTTTGTGCGTTGCTGTACGTGTTTTAAAAGCCAGAAAATAGAACGCGGTCAACTTCCGTACCTACAGTAAGCAGAAGTGATTCACTGCATCAAAAAATTCAATTTAAAAATCAGAAAAACGCACAAAGTTTGTAAGTGTGACAAAGCACCTTTCAATTCTTCATCAGAAAAACGAAAATGACAGTCATTTTATTACAACCCTTGCAGTAGCGAGGTCTTTCAAAGCGAGAGAAGCTCCAAATGATAATTTTCATTAAAATAAGAGAATATAATGAACCAAAGAGCTAAGGCTACTCTTTAGCAACCTTCTATTGTATAGTCACACGTAGGTCCAGTAGCGAGGCGTGACTTTCAAAGTGAGGGAAGCTCCAAATAATTTTCCTTAAGATAAGAGAGAACAATGATTCAAAGAACTAAGGCTACTCTTTAGTACTCTTTCTATTTAACAGTCACACGTATGTCTAGTAGCCAGGTGTGACTTTTAAGGGGAGGAAAGCTCCAAATAATAATTTCCATTAAAATAAGAGAGAATAATAACAAAGAACTAAGGCTACTCTTTAGTACTCTTTCTATTGTACAGTCAGATGTAGGTCCAGTAGCGAGGCGTGACTTTCAAAGCAAGGGAAGCTCCAAATAATAATTTTCATTAAAATGAGAGAGAATAATGACTCAAAGAACTAAGGCTACTCTTTAGTACTCTTTCTATTGTACAGTCACACGTATGTCTAGTAGCGAGGCGTGACTTTCAAAGCGAGGGAAGCTCCAAATAATAATTTTCATTAAAATGAGAGAGAATAATGACAAAGAACTAAGGCTACTTTTTAGTACTCTTTCTATTCTACAGTCACACGTAGGTCCAGTAGCAAGGGTGACTTTCAAGGTGAGGGAAGCTCTAAATTAGAATTTTCATTAAAATAAGAGAGAATAATGACTCAAAGAACTAAAGCCACTCTTTAGTACTCTTTCTATTGTACAGTCACACGTATGTCTAGTAGCGAGGCGTGACTTTCAAAGTGAGGGAAGCTCCAAATAATAATTTTCATTAAAATAAGAGAGAATAATGACGCAAAGAACTAAGGCTACTCTTAGTACTCTTTCTATTGTACAGTCACACGTAGGTCCAGTAGCGAGGTGTGACTTTCAAAGTGAGGGAAGCTCCAAATAATAATTGTCATTAAAATAAGAGCAAATGACTCAAAGAACTAAGGTTACTCTTCAGTACTCTTTCTATTGTACAGTCACACGTAGGTCTAGTAGCGAGGTGTGACTTTCAAAGTGAAAGGAGCTTCAAATAATTTTCATTAAAATAGGATAGAATAATGACTCTAAGAACTAAGGCTACTCTTTAGTACTCTTTCTATTGTACAGTCACACGTAAGTCCAGTAACGAGGCGTGACTTTCAAAGTGAGGGAAGCTCAAAATAATAATTTTCATTAAAATAAGAGAGAATAATGACTCAAAGAACTAAGGCTGCTCTTCATTACTCTTTCTATTGTACAGTCACACCTAGGTCTGTAACGAGGCGTGACTTTCAAACCGAGGGGAGCTCCAAAAAATAATTTTCATTAAAATAAGAGAGAATAATGACTCTAAGAACTAAGGCTACTCTTCAGTACTCTTTATATTGTACAGTCATACGTAGGTCCAGTAGTGAGGCGTGACTTTTGAAGAGAGGGAAGCTCCAAATAATAATTTATTAAAATAAGAGAGAACAGTGACTCAAAGAACTAAGGCTACTCTTTAGTACTCTTTCTATTGTACAGCACACGTAGGTTCTGTAGCGGGGTGTGACTTTCAAAGTGAGGGAAGCTCCAAATAATAATTTTCATTAATATAAGAGAGAAGAATGACTCAAAGAACTAAGGCTACTCTTTAGTACTCTTTCTATTGTACAGTCACACTTAAGTCCAGTAGCGAGTCGTGACTTTCAAAGCGAGGGAAGCTCCAAATAATAATTTTCATTAATATAAGAGAGAAGAATGACTCAAAAAACTAAGGCTACTCTGAAGTACCCTTTCGATTGTACATCACTAGTAGATCCTGTAACGAGCCGTGACTTTCAAAGTGAGGGAAGCTCCAAAAAATAATTTTCCTTAAAATAACAGAGAATAATGATTCAGAGAACTAAGACTACTCTTTAGTACTCTTTCTATTTAACAGTCAAACGTAGGTCCAGTAGCGAGGCGTGACTTTTAAGGTGAGGGAAGCTCCAAATAATATATTTCATTAAAATAAGAGAGAATAATGACTCAAACAACTAAAGCCACTGTTTAGTACTCTTTCTATTGTACAGTCACACGTAGGTCTTGCTCATATGACAAGCTTCCCCTCTGCACTCAAGACGTTCCGTGGACCACATTTCGTGAACTGTTAGTCTAACATGGAGAGTCTAAGTGCTAGTCTAACACTTTTGGTATCAATCTACGTAAAATACTATTGCTATTCTATTAAAAAATACTTACAGCTGTACTTAAAAGCACCACATAAAACAAAAGAATAAAGTTTTCTTCACACGCTACGGAGACTTCATGTGACAAAATCTGTCAGTGCTTAGTGACTATTGAGGAGTCGTGATTGCTGCCAAATCCTCCGTAGCACCCGATTTTTCGCCCCTGACCTCGTACAGGAAACCTTATTCAAGTTATTTTTCTTTATTTAGGAAGCACATATTTTTCTGTCACTTGAACGTAACACTTCATATTTGATGTGTGTAAAATTACTAGTAAAATAAGAAGGAGGCGATGGAAGGGGTTTGTGCATCTCTCGAGTTAGCAAAGCTGCTGGAGTTTGCCCCAAGTGGAGCAGGATGTCTGAAGTGTACTCCACTTCCTGAAAAATGTTTATTATTCAGCATCGCAGTTTTATTTCTCCGTGTTTCACAAATCCATTCACAGGGCGAGGTTAACCCTCCACTCAGTGACAAACTTCTAGGTGGTTCAGTTCCTATTGTGTGGAGTGAGCCACTTCCGAGATATTGCTTGTTATTTGTTTACATTTGCCAATAGTTACACTTCTCTCAAACAGCGAATCGTTATTCAGTTTTTATCTCTTGGACATACAAAGAGAACAGAATTTCATAGTCTTCACCTAGACAACTGGATTTGAAACATTTGACTATCACTTAAGGTCTACTGTATTCCCATATTCCCTTGTACCTTCATTTTTTTGTCTCTTGGACATACAAAGAGAACGGAATTTCACAGACTTCACGTAGACAACCAGTTATAAAACATTTGATTATCACTTAAAGTCTACTGTGTTCCCATGTTCCCTTGTACCTTCATTTTTTTGTCTCTTGGACATACAAAGAGAACGGAATTTCACAGACTTCACGTAGACAACCAGTTATAAAACATTTGATTATCACTTAAGGTCTACTGTATTCCCATATTCCCTTGTACCTTCATTTTTTTGTCTCTTGGACATACAAAGAGAACGGAATTTCACAGACTTCACGTAGACAACCAGTTATAAAACATTTGATTATCACTTAAAGTCTACTGTGTTCTCATGTTCCCTTGTACCTTCATTTTTTGTCTCTTGGACATACAAAGAGAACGGAATTTCAAAGACGTCACCTAGACAACCAGTTTTAAAACATTTGACTATCACTTAAAGTCTACTGTATTCCCATATTCCCTTGTACCTTTATTTTTGTCTCTTGGACATACAAAGAGAACGGAATTTCAAAGACGTCACGTAGACAACCAGTTTTAAAACATTTATCTATCACTTAAAGTTTACTGTATTCCCATATTCCCTTGTACCTTCATTTGTTATCTCTTGGACATACAAAGAGAACGGAATTTCAAAGACGTCACCTAGACAACCAGTTTTAAAACATTTATCTATCACTTAAAGTTTACTGTATTCCCATATTCCCTTGTACCTTCATTTGTTATCTCTTGGACATACAAAGAGAACGGAATTACAAAGACGTCACCTAGACAACCAGTTTTAAAACATTTGACTATCACTTAAAGTCTACTGTATTCCCATATTCCCTTGTACCTTCATTTTTTATCTCTTGGACATACAAAGAGAACGGAATTTCAAAGACGTCGCCTAGACTATTGTTAATCCTACAAATGCTGGAGAACAGCTGAATGTTTTCCCTAATTTTGGTTTTGTATTATTTGCATAGGTCCAAGGAAGTTTTTAAGGCTCAGAAAAAAAAAACCTGAAGTGACAATGGACCGGGTTATGAACGAAATGTAAAAGTACACTTGCAAATTTTTACGGAACTCTTACACCTTTTACATTCAACAAACAAAAGCATTATAAAGTAGAAGGATGTCCCATTCCTTGCCAAAGTCTTGGATGTATTCTACTTACCACATATTATTAAATGTCAGCTAGTTAACCATAACATAATGTTCATCTTGAAGTACATAGATAAGAATACAAGAGAAGAGAAAGTCATGTGAGTGTACTACGTTTAAATGGGCACAGTAGAGATGTAGCACCAAAGCTGCAGCTTTAAACAGTCGGAGATGTGTCGAAAGATCAAAACTGTTGGATTTTAATCTTTCAGGACGTAATCCAGACAGTACATGACAGTTGACGCATGTCCCAGCAAATTGTATCAACAAAACACCGAGATTGCTCGCTCTTCAGATGTTTTACTTCCTATCCAGAACAATCACACTACTGCCAGATACACAGCGGACGCTGGATTTACAGAATAGGGCGTGTCTTCGTACGGAAAAGGGAAACAGACGGCTGTATGCGAAAATTGGCTTTTACGTTGAACATTTTTTAGTTTTACAAAAGAGCTCTCCCCATCTCTATCATTAACTGGAAAACTTTTTAATAATTTTGAATTTCTTAGCATAATTCTCTTAGCATAGTTGCCATGGTGACCGCGTGTGTCTACCGTGGAGAAATTATTTTAAATCAAATCATTCCAGCACCCTTGCTGTTTGCCGGCGATAGAAGGAAATATATACTATATCCAAAGACAGTCACTAGGTGACGTCGCGAAGCAGGAAGAGCGAGCCGCGTTGCTACCCTTAAGCATTAGTTCTTGACCATTGAAACTTCAGGAATCGAGATATTTCTGCTGCTATATCATTACTTGCACGATAGGCAGGGTGCAAAATGAGCCTAGGACGTTCAAAGTCAGTCGAGAGTTCACTATGGCTAGTGAGAGCATAGCAGTGGAAAAGGGAAACGTTATGTGAGCGTCGGAGAAATTGCATGCGGAGCAAATATAAGTTTGTGTAACAGAGGCATAAACCAACATTGACTAAATGTAAAACCGTTGTAATTTCAATCATAATAGTGTCTAAACTAAGTATCAGAAATTCTTGTAGTGTATATCTTTAATTTTCTATAGTATCGTCACAATTCCTCTTGGCGTTGTAAACAAAACAAAAACCAACAATAAAAAACAGAGGCAAAATCCCACTACACAAATAATGTTCATTTTTTAAAATACAATATATCCTCTGTGTGCGTGCATGCGCGCGTGTGTTTGTTTGAATTTTGCAATGTTATTCCCAAATAGCAGGTCATTGTTTATTTTTATCATTTGGCTGTGCGAAGAGAACGATATTTCAAAACCGTCGTGTAGCAAAAAGTTTTAAAACATTTTACTATCACTTAAAATCCACTGTATTCCAATATTCCTCTGCAACCTTCAATTTTTTAATCTCTTGGATGTACAAATACGACGGAATTACAAAGACGTCAACTAGACAACCACTTTTAAAACATATGACTATCACTTAGTCTACTGTATTCCTATATTCCCTTGTACCTTCATTTTATCTCTTAGACATACAAATAGAACGGAATTACAAAGACGTCACCTAGACAACCAGTTTTAAAACATTTGACTTTCTCTTAAAGTCTACTATATTCCCTTGTACCTATAATAAGATAATATTTATCTTCAAGTAGAGGAATGCGTGTTTTTGTTGATTACAAAGCTGATTTGGCCTTTATCCGCAGGAAAACCACTTGAGGCAGCAGTAGTACAATAGATATCCGATAGGCAGAGCTAGTGTGTTCACGCGGCTTCACCACATATATTACAGTGCCGTTAATACGGCTTCGTGTTAATTTACGATAATTTCTCTCGTGTTAAATCGAACAGAAATGTTTTGTAGCGCGGATATTATCCCGGCTGACTTTACTAAACAAACGGCCATCAATAATATCGTCATTCTTTTGTGTTAATGCAGAATATTACGCACAGCGGACGACAACAGATGGTGCTGAGTTGAGCGATCTGGTTGCCAGGTGACGGACTCGCTTTACGTGGCTTCCCCTCGAAAAACCAACAAATTTGAGAAAATTGCAAGGAATTACTCGGAATTAACTTCTTGGTTAAGTCTACTGAAGTACTTTGGACATAAGTTGTGTGTTTTCAGATATCTTACGTTTCTGGTGTAATAAGATTTTGTATCACAGACTGAACCCGCCTCTGTGTCGTGGGGATAGCTTGTCAAGAAGTCCTGAGTACAAATCTGCATGAGGTTGATATGGATTTTATTCTAGGATTTTTCCTTATCCTTAAAGATGAATGTCTGGTAACTCTAAGCTCTATGTACCCTGTACTTATTTGAACATCATTTCATTCATCGTCCGACATGACTTAACTTTGGAGGTTTTCTCTTATCCTGAAAGATGAAAAACCTGGTAACTCTAAGCTCTATGTACCCTGTACTTATTTGAACATAATTTCATTCATCGTCTGATATGACTTAACGTTGCAGGTTTTTCTCTTATCCTGAAAGATGAAAAACCTGGTAACTCTAAGCTCTATGTACCCTGTACTTATTTGAACATCATTTCATTCCTCGTCCGATATAACTTAACGTTGGACGTTTTCCCTTATCCTGAAAAATGAATGTCTGGTAACTAAGCTCTATGTACCCTGTACTTATTTGAACATTATTTCATTCATCGTCCGATATGACTTAACGTTGGAGGCTTTCTCTTATCCTAAAATATGAATGTCTGGTAACTCTAAGCTCTATGTACCGTGTACTTATTTGAACATCATTTCAATCATTGTCCGATATGACTTAACGTTGGAGGTTTTCTCTTATCCTGAAAGATGAATATCTGGTAACTCTAAGCTCTATGTACCCTGTACTTATTTGATCATCATTTCAATCATCGTCCGTTATGACTTAACTTTGGAGGTTTTCTCTTATCCTGAAAGATGAAAAACCTGGTAACTCTAAGCTCTATGTACCCTGTACTTATTTGATCATCATTTCAATCATCGTCCGATATGACTTAACGTTGGAGGTTTTCTCTTATCCTGAAAGATGAATATCTGGTAACTCGAAGCTCTATGTACCCTGTACTTATTTGATCATCATTTCAATCATCGTCCGATATGACTTAACGTTGGAGGTTTTCTCTTATCCTAAAATATGAATGTCTGGTAACTCTAAGCTCTATGTACCGTGTACTTATTTGAACATCATTTCAATCATTGTCCGATATGACTTAACGTTGGAGGTTTTCTCTTATCCTGAAAGGTGAATATCTGGTAACTCGAAGCTCTATGTACCCTGTACTTATTTGATCATCATTTCAATCATTGTCCGATATGACTTAACGTTGGAGGTTTTCTCTTATCCTGAAAGATGAATGTCTGGTAACTCTAAGCTCTATGTACCCTCTACTTATTTGAACATCATTTCATTCATCGTCTGATATGACTTAACGTTGGAGGTTTTCTCTTATCCTGAAAGATGAATATCTGGTAACTCTAAGCTCTATGTACCCTGTACTTATTTGAACATCATTTCATTCATCGTCTGATATGACTTAACGTTGGAGGTTTTCTCTTATCCTGAAAGATGAATATCTGGTAACTCTAAGCTCTATGTACTCTGTACTTATTTGAACATCATTTCAATCATTGTCCGATATGACTTATCGTTGGAGGTTTTCTCTTATCCTGAAAGATGAATGTCTGATAACTCTAAGCTCTATGTACACTGTACTTATTTGCTCATCATTTCAATCATTGTCCGATATGACTTAACGTTGGAGGTTTTCTCTTATCCTGAAAGATGAATGTCTGGTAACTCTAAGCTCTATGTACCCTGTACTTATTTGATCATCATTTCAATCATTGTCCGATATGACTTAACGTTGGAGGTTTTCTCTTATCCTGAAAGATGAATGTCTGGTAACTCTAAGCTCTATGTACCCTATACTTATTTGAACATCATTTCATTCATCGTCCGATATGACTTAACGTTGGAGGTTTTCTCTTATCCTGAAAGATGAATGTCTGGTAACTCTAAGCTCTATGTATCCTGTAATCATTTCATTCATCTTCGGATACGAGCTCATGCTGATGTTTTACACTTATCTACTAAAATCTCTACATTAGGACCTTGTTCACAAGTGGTTTTGCTTGTTGGAAGAGGTACAGGAATGCGCGATGTGTAGTTGCAGCTGCAGAGGATGCTGCGGCAGCAGTGATTGTTGTAAAAATACACAAGCACACTTATTATGCGACACGGGTTGACACGTGAAGGAGAATGTGGCGGCTTTGTAATGAAGGGCTGTACCCTTGAACGTGGAGTATAGGGGGGGAATGAAGTGTGCAGGGACTGGGGAACATTCATAATAAAATTACTTTGGCAACAATATTCGAGAAAGTTATCATTATTGGAAAAGTTTAAACAAGTGACAACGAATATGTGTTTTGGAAGTGATTCATTGTAGGGAAAAAATTGACTGCGAAAAGTATATTGAATGTATGGAAATAAAGATCCGCATTACACACCCGTCCGTTTGCAACAAACTCCCAGTTAACCAAACCTTCAAAATTCTTAGAGACATACTACATTACTTTGGGAGCGAATTGATTTACCTTCAACAATGACTTTGGCAGGTTGGTGGGGATCAAGCCGCTCTTTCCAGATATCAAGGTCTCGGTAATTTACCAGTTTTCATCACAAATGACAATTCTACTGACAGATCTATCATCCATCGGATTACGGATAAACTCTCAAATAAGGTCTCAACAAATCTTCAGTTGCGACCTATACAGTGTTACAGAAGGCCTACGGAGAGTCTGTTCTTCCCTACAGCACAGCTCAAAGGTGATTTAAAATGTTTAAAAACGGGAGACAATCAATTTCAAAGGAAGGTGGACCCAGTGCTCCAGTTACTGCTCTTACGGAACAGAACATCAACACTGCTGCTGTCATTGTGAGAGAGGATCGACGAATTACCTTAAGATCACTTTCTGAAATACTGAACATTTCATTGGGTGCCACCCACACGTTGGTGACAGAAACATTACACATGAGACGTGTTTGTGCGTGATGGGTTCCAAGACTGTTCGATTCCCGAACAAAAGGACATTCGCATGCATGTCTGTATGCAGTTAAAGTTGATGTTAGAGGAAGATCCGGGGTTTCTTTCAAACGTAATCACTGCTGATGAAACTTGGCTACATCATTTTGATCCTGAGAGCAAACAGCAAAGCTCAGTGTGGAAATCTCCTTCATCACCAATCCCCCAAATGGCAAAAGTGGTTGCTTCTGCGGGGAAAGTTATGGTCATCTCATTCTTTGATATTCATGGAGTGGTTTATCAGCATGTTGTACCTGCACACACATCAGTAACTGGACAATACTACAGGAATATCCTGAAAACTTTGCAAGTCCATATCAGGCGCAAAAGACCACATTTAAGTGAAGCAGGCTGGATGCTGCATCACGATAATGCGCGGCCGCATATAGCCATTGTTGTTGCGCGAAGTGCATCCCTCACCCTCCCTATAGTCTGGATTTAGCCCCATGTGAATTTTTCTATTCCCTAACTTGAAGAAGCGCCTTCGTGGGAGACATTATCCATCATCAGAAGCAGTGGTGAAGACTACAGAGGCGATTTTGAAAGGTCTCTCAAAACATGGTTTCCAGCATGTCTTTGAAGACTGGCAGAAACGCTGGGACAAGTGCATGGCATTGAGGGGAGACTATTTTGAGAAGGACCATCAAAATTATGAGGATGAGTAAAGGTAAGTTGTCAAAAAATTGTGATCATTCTTTATTTAACAGCCCTCGTATATCGACTTCGAAGATTTCCTTTCCCACATTTTCACTCAATGGAAAGCAAGTATGTCTAAGCTGTATCCAAATAACATAATCAAAGTTTGTTGTAAAACTTTTAAAATAAGTACAACATAGCTTTCTGGTGATTAGTGATTACCAGAGCCCGGAAGTTGATCTAAAAATTCTCTAAAGGTAAGCTATATAAGGCCCTTAAAATATAAAAGATGCACATAAATTTTTAAAAAAATTACCTAACAAATATTAACCATTTCTTTCATAATAATAAATTAATAAATGCCACAGTCAAATAATGAGTGTATGGTTATAATAACCACATTTTAAAATTAATTTTCTTAGTATATAATGCTACTAAATAATAAATAAATTCAAAACTCATCGGGTCATTTTTAATTTTATAAAATATGAAGAGAAGTTGCTCTACCCATTAACGTTATTTAGCGTTGGTCATCTTCAAGTTATCAAAAATAAAGGAACGGCGGTTGTCAGCTAAAACTGTTTTATACTTTGAGAAACCTCTCTCCACTTCCACAGATGTTATAGATGCATATTTGAGAAACACTATGTCACTGCCTGTTAAATCCTGTTCAA
Source organism: Mantis religiosa (assembly GCA_030765055.1). Classification (NCBI taxonomy): domain Eukaryota; kingdom Metazoa; phylum Arthropoda; class Insecta; order Mantodea; family Mantidae; genus Mantis; species Mantis religiosa. Next base: position 142,738,869 of record CM060958.1, on the reverse strand, counting down.
AAATATCAGTTCTGAAGTTTTCTCCGGACAAGATATCGGCAATCTGACAAACTGGTATCATTTATTTTTGTCCAACACAAATTTTAGTTCCTGTCTAATTTTGTGCCCAATCTCACCTTTTACATTTTAAATCCTCTCTTCTGCAATCCTCACTAACTCAATCGACTTATCCAATGTCAAGACACTTACTTCAAGGCGGTTAATGGTTAAATTTGATTTAGTGAAAGGTAATTTAACTTGGATTTGAGTATCAGAAAACAGATCCTGTGCGCTCTCAATTGTCTTAGAATCTATCCTGTCAAAGCTATTCACCAGTTCTCTCACTATTTGAATATTGTCACAGTGGTACGATGTGTGTCCGTAAAATAAGGTCTCCAATTTTATTTAATAAATAAAGTATGTTTATTGTCAATTAATGTTACACTGATGGAAAGATAGAACTTACAGCTATTTTTCAACGTAATCATCATTGCGATCGATGCAATTTTGCATGCGCTGTGGCAGTTTCTGTATACCCTTGTCATAGCACTCTCCCGCCAAGTTGTGCAGGTAGCGCTCAACCTCGTTTTTCAAATCATCGTCGGTCTGGAAATGTGTTCCACCCAGGCGTGACTTCAACTCAGGAAACAGATGATAATCACTAGGTGCTAAGTCTGGACTGTAGGGGGGATGCGTGAGGATGTACCATCCGAACTGGGCCAGGAGATCAGCCGTTGCATACACCTTGCGATAATGCAAATGTTCAGTAAAAGTCTTGTCAATCGTACTCTTACTGACTTCAGGGATAAGTTCACACAGCTCGTCAACTGTCACACGCCGATCTTTAAGCATTTCTTGCTCCACTTTTGCAATTGTTTCGGCGGAAACCAAAGGCGGACCAGAACGCTGTCTTTTTTTTTTTTTCTAAAAAGATATATATATATTTTTATTTTTTTTTTCTTATTTAACCAATTTTCCTAATTTTACAAATATTCACTATACACATAAACACCCATGCCCAAGGTGGGACTCGAACCCGCGACCCTCTACGCGGCGGAACACTAGAGACATACGCTTTAGCGACCATGGCTACGAGGACCGGCTGTTGGTCATGGGCATCTGTACGTTCGTCTTTGAGCTCTCTGACCCACTTTCGTACGTTTTTGTCGTCCATACACCGTGGCCCATAGACTGCGCATAACTGACGATAAATTTCAGTAGGGAAGGTACCCTTGACACTCAAAAAACGGATCACTGCATGCAACTGGCATTTGACGGAGGAAGTGATAGGAAGCTCCATCGTAAACGGCTGCCCGGCCAAGACTAATGGTTGCAACGGATTCGTTATTGTGTCGATTTGAAGGGGTGAAACCAAGCTACACGCCAGTGTTGCCGGATCTCGTGTAATAACGTTCCTCACGGCTCCAGCGCCTTGGAGACCTTATTTTACGGACACGCATCGTATATATATATATATATATATATATATATATATATATATATATATATATATACACGCAGTTAACTATGTACTCCAGCGTGTTATAAAATTGGTGCCGAAGACAAAGCTATATTAAGAGCTAGGACGCTGACCTGTGTTAATTACATGTTTACTACACTTACAAAGTTATTATTTCATAAAAGATGATATATATGAACATTCAATCACAAATTATCTAAAAAATCCATGGTTCGGGGTCAGGTCGGCTACGGGAATTGAACTTGATGCTCCTGAATCCCGGCTACACATGAAAATGCCATATAGATTCCTAGAAGAGAAATAAAAAGTCCGGAAAATGCATCTAAATATAAAAAAATACTTTATTATAAAATTGTGTGAAAAAATGCATTTTGATGCCCTATAAAACCATATATGGCTAACGTATTTGTTCCAGAATGCATTTAATTTCCAATAAGCATCATCTGTGACTACTCAGAAAAAAGATGACTTTTCATCAAAATCCGGGCCCTAATTATTACATGTAGTGCCATCTCTGCACAGCACGAAATGCGAGTACTTATTAAAAGAACGCCATCTGTATAATAGACACTTATAATAGGCTATTGAAGTATCCATTCCTCTACAGAAGTTTATCACTTTCTGCCTCAAACATTTGCCTATCGCTTAAGACTACTGTACTCTTCTGTTTCCACGGTACCCACGAGAGAACATTTGACAAACGCATTTCTAAGAACGCATATCTGGATTAAACAAACCAAGTATGCAGCGTTTTGGCCAGTGAAAATCTTAATTTTATTTGAGTTTCTAATCTGTGCGGAAGGTAGAGTGGGAATGTAAATTGCTGGCCACCTTACCTCGGGGATTACAAACTTTGTTTGCAAGTGTGTCCGTTTTCAAACGTGTCCAGCGAACTGCGAGTGAAACGAGAGATTAACCCGCCTCCCCCTTTGAAATGTAAAACCCTCAAGTTCTGGAAGCACTTCCGTTTTTATGCTAAAAAAAACTTTTTATTCACGGTTAGCATGACACAGAGTCGCATCATCTCTGGACCACTTGAGCGCGCCACCTCATCTCCACAACCAAAACTTTCACCTTCATTCTGTGTAATTCTCATTAGCCTTGTGGGCCTCCAGGATCGTGACGTGTAGCGTTATCAGACAAATGACACGCGTGCTTAGAAATATAATAATTTAAAAGCAACAGAAATCAGAATAGGAAAATAAACTGCTGCGAATTTAGTACTAGGCTTCCAAACTATTGAAAGAGAGGGAGGTTCTCGCTAATGGAACGCAGAGGAGCGCCTTCAAGGCGCTACCAGATAATTTTGAGTGCTCCCTTACCCCGCCACTCGCGAATCTCTCACTTGCTTCCAGTGGTATAATACTAATACATTTAGCCTTCTCAGTGACAAAAGTGTATGATCTTAGTGTACTTCAACTAAGGTAGCTACAAAGTTGTGTGACTTTGTGGGTTCGTAGAATTAAAAGTACAAGTTGCAGACATTCAAAACGTTCTTTACTTCCTTAGAAATACAGTTGGTACACTTTCAGATTACAGCAGAATTACGTGACATAATCAATTACAATATTCCAAGCTCGTTGACCACAAACAAAGAGTAAGTTCTGTTTCAATTTATGTCCGCTGCGGCGCTGCGATCGCAGTTCTACACATGCGCGGTAGATGCTCTGTATCAAGGAGAAGAAACGTTCGCCATTGTGAGATCGCTGTCAGCCACGTACGCTTTGTTGTGCTTGTTTACAATGTCGGTGTTGATTGATAATCCCGCCACTTGTGAAATCAGATCTGTGATTCGTTTTCTGAATGCTAGGAAAGTGAAACCAATTGAAATTTATCGGCTGTCAAAAGGTATTGTGTTTCTTCACGACAGCGCACGACCACACACTGCAAATGCGACAAAAAATCCTACAGGGATTTGGCTGGGATGTGTTTAACAACACCCCGTACAGCCCTGACCTAACTCCTAGCGACTTTCACCTGTTTTTGCATCTCATAGCTTTTCTTGGCGCTCAACACTTCAACAATGACGAAGAGCTGAAAGAAAATGTTTCCAACTGGTTGAAGACACAGGCGGCAAACCTCTATGAAGAAGGTATACAGAAACTTGTGCCTCGAAATGACAAATGCCTGCAAAATTTCGGCAGTTATGTGGAAAAGTAGTTTAAGAGTTGTAGAATTTTGTGCAATAAATAATTTTTCGGTATCTTTACACAATTTAATTTTATTACCAAACAGAACTTACTTTCTTTACGTACCTCGTATCTTCCATCGGTGTCGCCCGCTAGCCGTGGAGCTGGCAACGCCAAGAGAGTACGATAACCGTATTGGCCCAACCCATGTTCATTCTTACTTTGTAGCTAATCTAACGTGTTCTCTCTTGTCCTGGACGTTCATACGTACCGATGCGCCACGACACTATGCCAGCGATCATTCTGCTCACACTTTCGGAGTGATCTTCCCCAGAGGAGGTCTACTGTATATAGAAAATCTGAGATGAATCAATTTAAGGCAGGGTTTGTAGAGGAATGAGTAGAAATTCCAGTGTGAATGTGTCTGGGTGCTGATGTTACCACAGTAGTGCAGGGTAGTTGTTCTCCCGGGAGAAGACGGTACTGCAGATCCATTAATATAAACCGCAAACAATGCAACGACCTTATCAGCTCCATCTATATTGCCTTGACGTTACCAAATAATGGGTCACGTCTTGCGGCGGGTGACCTCAAATAACAGATGTGTGTTTGCAGCTACTCAAGGTTTGGCCAACTATAATATCTTTGTCAACAATACTGTCAACATACGAATAACTACTTACGTTTCTATGGCGTCCCAAATAACAAAAGAACAGCAAGTTCTACAGTATTTGATAATGACCAGTTTGGCTTCCCTTTTTTGACTTCAATGAGTTTTATTAGTACATTTGTTTACTGAGAATAACCAGGAACAACCACGAAGAAGGGTTTATGAAGAGCATAGCATCTGTTATGCAGCGCGGAGACTCTCGCCGACACTTCCAATCTGAAAGAGACCAACAGATGATGTGAAATGGCGCGATAAGAAGAACGATCGTGTTCCAAGTCCTCATTCGTTAAGTTTCGTTGAAGTCCGTACACATACATGACAACTTAGAAATTTGAAATGTGCTATACACTGACATCTAGTGGCTAATACGCTAAGCTTTATCATGTCCGCCATATTTCGTTTTGATCAATTTCGAGGTTAATTAGCTAATCAGTTTACAACAATCGTATGTTGGAATTGGAATTTCAGTTCGTCCATGGCAACATATCCATGTTATGAGACACGTCAAAATGTATAAATGCAGTATCTACCAGGCAATCCACACAAGGTGAAGACTGAGCTCCCCTCTGACGACCAGGGAATTATCGAGCTGTCTTGAAAGGGCGCCCGCCGCCTCCGTGGGGCCTTCCATAGGGCAAGACCTAGAGACTAACAAGCCCCCCATCTGGTCCTATAAACTCAAGACGGGATGGAAGTGCATACGCTACTTAGGCGCGCGAACCACAAAGGGCAACGCTACGGATTAGACCTCGGTAGGGCCGCCTGGTGATCTAGCACACCTTATGCAAGCTATGCAGGCTAGTACGTGGGAATATGACTTCCCTCAATCCCTTCCGAAGACTACACGATCTCCCACGGGTGTCGGGAATCACTGCCCCTCGAGTCCAACCCAATCCAAACAACTCCCATTCAGGGAGGGGCTCGAATGTTCGGCCCGAGGTTCCTCTAGTAACGTCAGAGGTACCACGAGTGCTAGGGGTCCGCAAGTTGGCCATGGTAGCTCAAAGCTTAAGAACGACTGGACGGAAACCAGGAGATCCGTGGTTCAAATCTGAATTTTTCATGTTGACTCCATCTATCAAAGATCTTAGCCTATATACAGGTAGTGTGGAGAAATGATTAATTTCCATCAATTAACTAAAATGATAAGAGTTAAATGATGAAGCCTGGGACTTAAGTACTTACAATAGTAAATCGCCACAGACGGTGTATCTCGGATGCGAGAGCCCCTAGTGGTCTACCGGGGAAATATACGAGTCAAATGGAGAATTTAGTGTCAGGACGGCACGTTGACCATGGTAGCTCAAAGGTTAAGAGCGACTGGACGAAAACCAGGAGATCCATGTTTCAAATCCCGGGCATGGTATTTAATTTTTCATGTTGACCCTATCTATGAACATTATAAGCTTAATAAGTAATCCAAATATATACGATAACCAAATGTGAAATGGAAAAACTTCCCTTAGCAATCACCGTTGTGTGCAAAGATTTTGTAGTGCATTTTGCTGATTGAGGGATTTGCCTTCTGCATTTCTTTATTATACACACGATGCTTGTACTTATATTCTTATTTGTATGATTTTATCTATATTCCTGACAATTATTATGATGTCTACTGCAGGTTTAAATGTGACGGGAACGCACCGCCTATGGACTATGGCGTGAAAGCATTAGCCAATTAGGATGAGGGGGAAGGCAGTTGCACGCGGAGTGATACGTGTCAGAAGGGCAACGTTATATGAAACAGAGATTAGAGTTAAAGGGACTTGCTGAAGCTGCGTAAAACAGAAAGTGGTTGTGCGTTAGGAATATTGGAGGCAAATAAATAAGTTTAAGGTGGCAGTGAAAGTTCAAACGAGAGCGTTTATTGTCCCTACCTCGAGAATCTGGGGCTTTATTTATGATCCGTATGACGTGGTTTGGTTTAATTACCGGTATAATGGCGGCCACGAAATGTTCTGCTAATCCAATTTGACGTAAGTGCTGGAGAATTTAGCGATAAAGGTGAACGTAACCCCAAGATAACTCTGGAATGCAGCGGATATCGACCTCCTGCTAAGAGCGGCTCATTTGCTTCAGAAATGAAAATATTTTGTCGGGTTAGTCAAGAGCGGAATACCAAACCAGGTGGTTCTGTCGGAATGCTGCGTTCCTTCCCATCGTCATCGAGAATCCCTAAACAAAGAGCGCGGAAGAAACACGTGCTCTAGCGAGCAGAAACGAAACTAGACAAATATCCTCAAAACTGGAGGAGGGTCGGGTTCGATTCCATGCATAGAAATAGAAAACAAATTGCGTAATGTCTGGCTGAAATGAGCTGGGGCACCGACCTGTAAGAACTACATTTTCTGATGTAGTCTGATTTTTAAATGAAAATAGTGAGAGCTGTCAAGCAAGGGACCTGGCGGGTAAGAGAGCAACGTCGTTGCTATGGTAACGTAACCGCCGCCCATACTGTGTCAAGCGGATGTACTGTCGGCGTACTTGAAAGTACAGCAAAAGCTGACCGTTTTATTATTGGTCATGCCGGTACCTCACATGGTTTTGTTCACGAAGTTCCCTACAGAACCGCTACTTTCGGATAGTAATCGCTGCCGAGTGGTACGTGAGTTGTTCAATAAAGAATGATCACTTTTTTTTTTTTTTTTTTTTTTTTTTTTTGACAACGTACCTTGACTCATCCTCATAATTTTGATGGCCCTTCTCAACATAGTCTCCCCTGAATGCTATTCAGTTCTCTCAGCGTTTCTGTCAGTCTTCAAAGACATTTAGGAAACCACTTTTTGACAGATCCTTCAAAATCGCCTCTGCAGCCTTCACCACTGCTTCTGATGATGGATAATGCCTCCCACGAAGGCGTTTCTTCAAGTTAGGGAATAGAAAAGAGCCACATAGGGCTAATTCCGGACTATAGGGACGGTGAGGGATGCACTTCACGTAACAACATTGGCCAAATGCGGCTGCGCATTATCGTGGTGCAGCATCCAGCTTGCTTCACGGAAATGTGGTCTTTTGCGTCTGATATAGACATGCAATATTATCAGGACATTCCTGTAGTATTGTGCAGTTACTGATGTGTGTGCAGGTACAACATGCTGATAAACCATTCCACGAATATCAAAGATTGAGATGACCATAACTTTCCCAGCAGAAGCAACCACTTTTGCTGTTTTGGGGGTTGGTGATGAAGGAGATTTCCACATTGAGCTTTGCTGTTTGCTCTCAGGATGAAAATGATGTAGCCAAGTTTAATCAGTAGTGATTACGTTTTTTTTTTTTTTTTTTTTTTTTTTTTTTTTTTTTTTTTTTTTTTTTTTTTTTTTTTTACCACCAAGAAGCAAAAGTGGTTGCTTCTTTCTTCTGAGAAAGTTATGGTATTCGCATTCTTTGACATTCATGGAATGGTTTATCAGCATGTTGCACCTGCACACACATCAGTAACTGGAAAATACTACAGGGATGTCCTAAAAGCATTGCAAGTCCATACCAGGCGCCAAAAGTCCAAAATGCCGTGAAGCAGGCTGGATGTTGCACCACGATAATGTGCGGCCGCATATTGACAATGTTGTTGCAGAATATCTTGCAAAAATCAACGTGAAGTGCATCCCTCACCGTCCCTATAGTCCGGTTTTAGCCCCATGTGACTTTTTTCTATTCCCCAACTTGAAGAAACGCCTTCGTGGGAGACATTATCCATCAATAGAAGCAGCGGTGAAGGCTGCGGAGACGATTTTGAAGGACCTCTCAAAAATGGTTTCCAGCATGTCTTTGAAGACTGGCAGAAACGCTGGGACAAGTGCATCGCATTCAGGGGAGACTATTTTGAGAAGGGCCATCAAAATTATGAGGATGAGTAAAGGTGCGTTGTCAAAAAATGTTTGTGATCATTCTTTATTGAACAGCCGTCGTATTTCCCTGTAGCATGACGCAGGTGCGGGGTCGAGAAAGCAGAAACCGCAGCAAGTTGAGCCCGCGAACGGAAACAATCTAAGTTGGCCAGAGTTGCAGTGTACACATTTTGATGTTGTTTATAGAATTGGGGAGGTCGTTTTGTGGCGTACAAATGGGCCAACCCGGTCTTCAATTAGAAGTTGCGAGCCAAGTTGTATTAGCCTGGAATAATATTGACATAGCGGCAACTTGAGTGACAGCAAAAGGCATCGCTACACGTATATTGCAACGGTCCCATTGTGTGTACAGCATTAAATTTGATTGTACATCTGTCACATAACCTTTCTTAAACAAGTCGATGTTTATTTTTTACAAAGAGAACGGAATTTCAAAAAGGTCATCTAGATAGCCAGTTTAAAACATTTGACTATCACTTAAAGTCTACTGTATTCCCATTTTCCCTTGTACCTTCATTTTTATCTCTTGGACATACAAAGAGAACGGAATTCCAAAGACGCCACCTAGACAACCAGTTTTAAACATTTGACTATCACTTAAAGTCTACTGTATTCCCATATTCCCTTGTACCTTAATTTTTTATCTCTTAGACATACAAAAAAATTGAATTTCAAAGACGTCAGCTAGACAACCAGTTTTAAAACATTTGACTGTCACTTAAAGTCTACTGTATTCCCATTTTCCCTTGTACCTTCATTTTTATCTCTTGGACATACAAAGAGAACGGAATTCCAAAGACGCCACCTAGACAACCAGTTTTAAACATTTGACTATCACTTAAAGTCTACTGTATTCCCATATTCCCTTGTACCTTAATTTTTTATCTCTTAGACATACAAAAAAATTGAATTTCAAAGACGTCAGCTAGACAACCAGTTTTAAAACATTTGACTATCACCTAAAGTCTACTGTATTCCCATATTCCCTTATACCTTCATTTTTTATCTCTTGGACATATAAAGGTAACGGAATTTCAGCCCGCCACGGTAGCGTAGATGGATGCATGTCTGCCTCACGTTCAAGAGGTCCCGAGTTCGAATCTCGGTCAGGGTGAGTTAACTGGATAAGGTTTTTCCGGGGTTTTCCCTTATCCTGGAAGTAGAATGTTGGGTAACTCTAAGCTCCATGGACCCCGGGCTCATATGAGCATCATTTCACCCATTCCATTCATTGTCCGATATGACTTGACGTTGCAGGACGTAAATTGGAAAAAAAAAAAATGAATTTCAAAGACGTCACCTAGACAACCAGTTTTAAAACATTTGACTATCACTTAAAGTCTACTGTATTCCCATATTCTCTTGTACCTTCATTTTTTATCTCTTGGACATACAAAGAGAACGGAATTTTAAAGATGTCACCTAGACAACCAGTTTTAAAACATTTGACTATCACTTAAAGTTTACTGTATTCCCATATTGCTGTTTTATCTGCAGAGATGTAAAAGAGTTATTTTATTCATAGATTTTGAGAATTTGTGAATCTCTAGAATCAAAAATGCACCCAAAGTGAGTCCCTATTTGCTATTTTCAGTGTGAATAATTGTTTTCCTCCTATAACATTAGAAATTACCATTGATAAAACTTGTACTTTCAACATATGGAATATAAATTTCAATGGAAGGTAGTTAAGTTGCAGATATCGTATAGAACTTTTTCAGGTCATCTAAGGACCAGTTTTAGCTAGATTTGGGCCAAATTCTTTCGTTTCGTTGAAGAAAGTATGTTTGTACGTATTTATGCAGATATACAAAACATATAACTGTGTAAAAATAGATTGGTGACGAAATATGGTTGCTAATGAGTTGTCTTTTCTTTTGTTTCAAAGTGGGGAGTTATGTTAAAGGTATTGACTGTATTCTGATTGACTTTTTAAACTTAGACACAGGTGCAGCGTGAACGATTTCAGGTCTTGTTACAGACAGCACGTCGTAGCGGTGATGGCGTTATTGTTGTATTGTTAATTCTGTACATAGAAAAGGGATGCAAGTTTTGTATACTTTAAAAATGCGAAAGACAGGAGATTTTATGACAAATTCAAAGTTTCTGATAAATTTTCTATTCGCTTACGCAAAAATCTTTCTTTTGATTTCTTGTTTAGCTGGAATGCCTTTTTTTAGACACATAAGCCTTTGGTATTCTTGGATTTTTTGAGTTTAAATATCAAGTAACGTGGTAAACACCAGAAGTTTGGAGTTCTGATATCCCAGGTTCGAATCCTGCTGGCTGATCACCTTTTCCGTGGTGTTTCCTGGTTGACAAGGCATAGGCTTGCAGCTTTCTCGGCTAGACCTCCTTCGCTGGGAAGTGCTTTCCTCGGTTTCCACTGGAGAGGAGCTACTGAGGTACCCTCCAGCGGTTTGGGCAGGTCGAGGCAAGCGACGCCTAGCTGGGGAATCTGCACGTCTGTTCTGCTTACGTCATCAATTCTCGTGAGGTTGTATTTACAAAATATCATCCTTTCCTACCTTAAATACTGGTTCGGTAGTTAACCTAGCTTTCATTTTTCTATATTTTTCGCATCTATAGAACACAGCCTTTTGTATACACCGTAAGTAATTAAATTTGTCGTGATAAAATGTGTGGAATGGGCAGTCCAGTTTAATCATGGCTGTAGCGCTGCTATTAGCGGAGAGAAATAGCTCTGAATTATGTGTTTAATTACTAAGTAATACAGGTCGAAGCATTCATCATCGGAACAGCACCACCTGATATTATAAAACACGATAATTTACCGGCTTTTGTGTCCCATAATGCTCTTACGAAAACGAACCTCAGTTCCAAAAACAATCCTCTTAACTACATAATCGTTACCTGCACAGAGTACGTATGTATTGAACCCGGGACCTTCGGATTACTAGATTAGCGTCTAGCCGACCAGATAAGGATGACAACAAATGGAGATTTTGGTGTATACATTGTGACGGCTGCGGCGGGTTCCTTCCGTGGCGACGAAGTTCAGAGTGATTGAAAAGTGACGGGACACTTCTTCCGCTAAAGCGGTTTTCGGTGATAGAAACAAAAGACAACATAACGGTTTGACAAACGAACATCGAGTCAAACCTTTCTGATGGTGATTTTACACAAACATTTAATTTACTTGTCAGAAATTGTCGATCTTCTTTGAAACGTTTATGAACTATTTGTCTTACTCTCATAATAGTTTCACACATCCACATTTGGTCGTGTAGCAAAATTTATTGGATATGAAGTAAAAATTCGTCAGGCCCTCAAAAACATCTCTAACCTTTCCACCTGACGACAATAAACCAAGTCTTCAGAACAGCTAAAAATGGAAAAATTCATCTGAAGCATGTCTGCCAACTTAATAAAAAATCTGTTTGAAAATTGGATGTATAAATATTGTGAAATTAAAAAGTTGCCTTTTTTTCCCCATCGAAGATTTTCGAGACAGTCCACTACTTACTCTAGGTGAAGAAACCCTTGAATCAAACCAATATGTCTTAATTTACAACTTCAACCTCCAAGGGCGGTTCAATAAAGAATGATCACAATTTTTTTTGACAACTTACCTTTACTCATCCTCATAATTTTGATGATCTTTCTCAAAATAGTCTCCCCTGAATGCGATGTACTTGTCCCAGCGTTTGTGCCAGTCTTCAGAGATATGCTGGAAACCATTTTTTCAGAGAAAGTGAGATTTGTAGTGGACAACACGGCGCTGTGGTGGGTTTTCTCCGGGATCTCCGGTTTCCCCCGCCATCTCATTACACCGGTGCTCCATCTTCATCTCGTGTACCATCAGTGTCACCGCCTGCAGTGCCGTATGTATAAAAAGCGGGCGTTAAACACTACACATTTCAAAATCGCTCACGCAGCCTTCACCACTGCTTCTGATGATGGATAATGCCTCCCACGAAAGCGTTTCTTCAAGTTAGGGAATAGAAAAAAGTCACATGGGGTTAAATCCGGACTATAGGGAGAGTGAGGGATGCACTTCACGTTGATTTTTGCAAGAGATTCAGCAACAACATTGGCAATATGCGGCCGCACATTATCCTGGTGCAGTATCCAGCCTGCTTCATGGAAATGTGGTCTTTTGCGCCTGATATGGACTACCAATATTTTCAGGACATCCCTGTAGTATTGTCTAGTTACTGATGTGTGTGCAGGTACAACATGCTGATAAACCATTCCATGAATATCAAAGAATGAAATGACCATAACTTTTGCTCTTTTGGGGGTTGGTGATGAAGGAGATTTCCACACTGAGCTTTGCTGTTTGCTCTCAGGATCAAAATGATGTAGCCAAGTTTCATCAGTAGTGATTACGTTTGAAAGAAACTCCGGATCTTCCTCTAACATCAACTTTAACTGCATGTTACCTCCATTGCAGCGTTCGGCGATACTGAACATGTCTGAACTTGTCTGTTTCTCATAGGCGGGAACAAGGAGTACCAACAATGAAACTACTACGGCGTGTTTGTTTCACATTAAACGGCCGCGCCGTGGCTCAGTGGTTAGACCGCTTGGCTCTCACCAAGGCGGCCCGGGTTCGATCCCAGGCGACCACAAAGTGAGATTTGTGATGGACAATACGGCGCTGGGGCGGGTTTTCTCCGGGATCTCCGGTTTCCCCCGCCATCTCATTCCACCCTTGCTCCATCTTCATCTCATGTATCATCAGTGTCATCGCCTGCGGTGCCGTATGTAGTAAAAGTAGGCGTTAAACACTACACATTCATTCATTCATTCATTCATTCATTCATTCATTCATTCATTCATTCACATTAAACTAGCAGAATATGAGATCGAATTTTGGTTTGAAAAATTATGACCGTAAAAGAATTATAATCATTCTTTATTGAACGGCCCTCGTACTTCCTCCAGATACAGTAAACATGCTTCTGTTGTATTTCCTGCTTTTTACACATCACGAAAGAAAATATATTACGGTATATTTGTATCACTTTATGTTAAACGGTATAAACATTTGACTGCCTTAGGGTACAGTAGACTTGAGTGATAGTCAATTTTTCCATATCTAGTCGCTATAGATATGTAGATAAGTTATTCATCTTGTAAATCATACATTGTGCATGAGTACTATGATATAAGACACGTCAAATTGTCAATTTACAGTGCAATTAACTATACTTGTAAATTAAAAAGTCACATCAATAAGGACAAGTCAGTGTTTGTACAAAATAATGTTTTATAAAGATATCTCAAGAATTTTATAATATACACAATTAATTAAGAAATGCAACAGTATTATAAACTTTCCATAAATTCACTAACAGAATAAAAACAATGATCTAGTAAGTATGCCAAAACTGACCCTTTAAATGCTGAAAAATTGCAAGTGCTTTTATTGGCTTTAGGCAGTTTATTAAAAAAAGTGATTCCTAGGTTTATTACACTGGATTGATGAGCTCTTGTGTTACTTATATTCACTTGAATATCCATTCTCTGTCTAGTATTATGATTATGAAGTGTGTCATTAAAGGTACAGTGGCCATTTCCTTTCATTAAATTTGTCTTTGTAAATTTTAAAATTTCAAGAATGAAAATACATGAGAGAGGTAAGATTTTAAATTTTTTAAATAATGGTCTGCCCGTATATGTTGATTTAACTCCTCCAAGTATTCTTAGAATCCGTTTTTGCATTATCAATAATAATTTACAATATGGTGAGTTACCGCATAATGTTATGCCATATTTTATAATGGAGTGAGTACACGCAAAATACACGCTTCTGAGAGTTTTTATGTGAACTATGTGTACCCTTGTCTGAAATTATAAGAAATTGTACTCAATTTTTTAATTAGATGATCAGCATGTGTCCCCCACTTTAGGTTACTCGTATCCAATGCGTTATATTTGCATGACATAGAGTTAAAAAAATGAATAACTACTCTCCATTTGGGAACAGTCTGTGGAAAATAAAAAAAAATGACAAAAAATCTTTAAAATGAATTTCTGTTTGAGTTAAGAAGTTCTACATTTTTATGCACTAATATTTTTTCTATCTCTTACTGTTTAGCGGTTATACAAAAGTTATCCAATATGATGAGGACTTCTGAGTACATTCCTAGAAAATCATAATTTACCTTCTTTTTTTTTTTTAATTTTCATAACGAAGTTTGCATTTTAGCCCACAATTTTGATTTTTGATGTGATTGTCGCCGCGGTTATGCCAGTTGGTGGGAAGAAATGCACTAATGAAGCACGACTTATCTATTATAAACACATAACTTTGATGTCGCGAAGTTTGTTGGAGGAGAGAACAGTCTTCTCCGAAATATTGGCGATTCAGAAGGGTAATATCCGCTACTTGCAGGAAGGAACAGTCTCCGATAAAGCTATAGCAAAGCCAGAATGATGAATGTATGTACTCAGAATCGATTCTAGCTGCTGCTTCTAGTGGAAAGTCGCCGATAATGGCAGACAACAATAGCAATATCTTATGCTTGTTACGACAATAACATGCAACAAACGGCCACTTGACTGCGCCAGATTCTCCTTTGTCTTCGAGGAAAGTGCTTGCACTCCGTAACTTCACAACAAATGGTTTCTTCAGAATATGTATACGTGTTCAAAAATGGTAAAAATACGTAATGTTTAAGACAGATAAGGTCTCTTCCGTGAATGTCAAAATCTTACTGCATCAAAAACTGATTTCCTTAACGGACACGCTTAAATTTAAATGATAATTTATTTTTGCAGAGCAAGTTTCTTAGAAATGAGTTGCATCACTCAATTACCCAGTTGATAGGTGACTGGAATGCTTGTGGTTATTACACGATGGTGCACTAGCTCATTATAGTGCTAAGATCTCGAATGATAAATTTCTGCTTAAGTGGATATGTCAAGAAGGACTAAGAGCTGGGCCTCCTTGATCTCCTGATTTGAATTCAATATATATTGTCATCTGTATCCGTTATGGATCCTACCTTTGATCAAATTTGAAACATCCTGATAATTTTGCAACAGAGTACAGACAGCATCAACCAGGAGGAAGAGATTTTTCTAACCTTAAACTATCTTCCAACATTTTAGGTTGGAAGACGCACCCTGTATAATGTTGATGGTTGTGGAGCAAAGCTATGTCAAATTCGGGGCTTCAAGTGGATTTCTTCGATTCAGACGTGAGTAATTGCCCCCAATTAAATATTAATACCTTTCCTGTAATTACATGTTACGCGGTGAACTTGCACCACTTAAGGCTGGACTATTGATCTGGCCAGTTAGTGTGCGATGGCCCACATTTTGCAACTAAAAGCTCTGTGCTTGCTTGCGTCATCGTTCCCTGGCGAGGCTCGCGACTCTCGGCTTCAAAATCCACCCTATTATTTGGGACAACCTGACACACTTCTTCCTCTATGTACTTCAAGATCAACATTATCTTATTGTAGTTACAAGGGAATACAGTAGACTTAAGGTGGCAGTCCAATGTTTTAAAACAGGTTGTCTAGGTGACGACTTTGAAATTCCATTCCGTTTTGTATGTCCAAGAGATAAAAAGTTGAACATTGGCTTATCATTTGAAAAAAGTGGATATAAGCACTTCAAAATTTAAATTTATATTAATTATTTTGAAAATGGTTACCTTTGCAGAAATTATAAATAAGTATGTAATAAGAAAGTCATTTAGCATTTAAAATAAACAAAATGTTGGTCCTTAAGCAAAGGTGCAGCAGCCATATCTTGCTGTCCAGAGATGGCAGCACCCGTAATATGTTATCGCTAGAAAGGAAATTTGTTTATTATATACAAAGTTTTATATAAGTTGTGATTATTTAACTTGGAAAGAGATTAGATTTACTTGCCTTTTACTGCCTGGAAAAGAGCAATAGCTTTGATGCATATGTACTCGACGTCATACAAATAAATAATTTTATTTGAGAAAGGAAATCTTCGGAAACAGATACATATTTATGACAGAAGAAATCATAAGAATACATAATTCTGTTAGAGAAAGGAAATCTTCGGAAACATATATATTTACGTTTCTCTTAGTAGTTTTTATTGGTGGCTGAGTAGAATTACAACTGCTTATTTGGCAATAATTTTTACCAATGGTCCATCAAGTTCCGGAAGTGTACCGCATTCCCTGTGAATGTGGGACACCTTATATAGGCTAAACCGGAAGGACCATGCCACTAGAATAATCGAACAGAACGGAGCATTCGTTTAACGGAACCTGAGAAGCCTGGGCTGCCAGAGCATTGTTTTGATAACAACCATAGAGCCGATTTTCGGGAGACGACCATCTTGGCAAAATGCAACAGTTACTGGGATCGGAGAACTAAGGAGGCTTTGGCGATTTCCTCTGAAAGAAGCACGCTTAATCGTGATGCTGGATTTCAGTTCAGCTGCTCTTGGAAATCGGCCTTAAAACTGGAAATCCGTCGAATTAAGAAGTAAAGATCAATACAGCTTGATAACCAAGTTAAGTAGTTACGTTTCTTTGACACAATTTTCTATACTCACGCCATCTCCTGACCTGGCATTTAATTTACTGAAAACAGTCTTTTGTTCAGTAATGGGAATTTTGATAGAGTTTTGTCTTTGTTTATATTTCTGTTATATCCAGTATTCCATTTGTAATTATAACATGTTATAAATATTCTGATGATGAGAGAGATGCACACTCCCGAAAGGTTGATATCTAATCATCTTTTCACCTGGCTGGCTGCCAGATAAGAAAGTGAGTGTATTCTGGTTGACTTCTCGGACAATGTTTTCCGCAAGATTTGATCGATACCTCTGTCTTTTAAAGAAGCCTATAAATAAGAGTGACAACTCGTTACGTGAGAGAACGAGGGGACCACAAATCAACCTTAATGCCGAACTGCAACAAAAGCTGAACTACCTAATCTTCAAATGAGCTTTTTGGCTAGAAAATTTACCCCAGTTAATTAATCAATGCCAAAGGTTCAACTCCCATTGGTCCTGGAGCCGTAGGAACAAGGAACCGGGCCTCCTTCGACCAGGGTGTTACCAAGCTGTCCCGAAAGGGCGCCCGGCACCTCTGTGGGGCTTTCCATAGGGTAAGATCTAGAAACCAACAAGGCCCCCCCCCCATCTGGTCCTGTGGACTCAAGACGGGATGGAAGTGGATGCGCCACTTACGCGCGCCAACACCAAAATGGGAAGGCTACCAATATGACCTCGGAGGGACCGCCTCGTGATCTAGCACACCTTCTACTAGCTATGCTGGATAGTACGTGGGAATATTAATGGCTTCCCTCAACCCCGTCCTGAGGCGTACCCGGTCTCCCACGGGTATCGGGAACCACTGCCCCCTCGAGTCCAACCCAATCCGAACAACTCCCGAAGGAGGGGCTCGGCTGTTCGGCCCGAGGTTCCTCTAGTAACGTTTGTTTAGTTAACTAGTGTGCACGTCGGCCACTGCCTTTGACGAACCCTCAATCGTTTTACAACCCCCGACCCATTACTGCAAAACTTCCTTAGTTTTGACAAATATATATCGCCAAGCTACAATTCTACTGGATTCCATAGTAACCCTTATCTTATTCAAAGTGTGGTATTTGAAGCCCAGCTCCTTTAGGAGGCCGCTCAAGGTGCAGTGCCCATAAGGAAAATCACAAATTTCTTGCAAATGTGCAACCAATTGGTCTAAGGTGGACGCTCTACCTTTTGCATAGAATCTATAAATTACTCGACGAATTAAATCGCATGTGAAATTATCTACTTTAGAGAAACGTTTCCTTTTGTTTTCACACTTGATCAGCGTCTTTGGTATTCCTTTCGTCACAATATTTCTTACTGTATTTCTGTGAATACCCAGAATTTATCATCAGGTTCATTACATAACCCCTTACCAAGATTATTTGTTAGCACATATTTATATATGTTCAAAACAAGCACTTGAATTTGCTTAGAAACAGTTCCCGTTATAACTTTGTTTTTGAGGCTTGGCCAGCAATATAACTCGGCCCAGTTATTCACACTATTGTTATCACTTTGATTATTTTCAGTTGACTGAAAGTTATCTACTGCTTCATTTACATTTATCACTGCATTTCCCTCCCACGGTCTCCACATCGTGACACACAACGAATTTCTGCACGTAATGAAACAGATCAACTGGAAGTTGGAACTTTGGCAACTGAGACTCCACGTGGAGTAGACATGCGACTGTCACTTCGAGAAAATCAGGGTTGCTATTGGTCCTCAACGACAGTGTTCCATTTCTGAAGTGTGGAGATAGATATATGATGGTCATTAGTGGGCGGGAGGGTCAGTTCCCTTTGAGCGGCCATAGCACTCCCGTTCACTAGACAGACTTTAACGTCAGAGGTACCACGAGTGCTAGGGGTCCACAGCGCCCGCACCACGGCAGCTGAATGGGGCGGATCCCCTCCCCTACGGGAAATTTACCGCAGTATTAATCCAAGGTTTAAGAACAAAGGTGGTTTGGCATCGTGTACAAAATCAAAGGAGCAAAAAGAGCTATCTTGTAAAAATTCCTCAACAAAATAATCCCAAACCATCCTACATCACCAAAATTTCAACTTGCGGTTAAACCCAAAACCTGGGTGGGCACGCAGCAAAAACCTTCTGGCTGTTAACAGCCTGTCAGTACTTCCTCCTTCTCCTCCAACCTTAATTATTCTGACATAACCTCTCTTATTGCATATAATAATTCGGCAGCCGTATGTACTGTTGCAGAATCTTATTGGAACCAACCATACAATTTCTCCTCTTCTGTCAAGCGATTGAAAAATGGCCCCAAAATTAACTTCCGATATCGCTCTGCATTCATTGTTACATCAAGGAATATGGGCTCCATTATTCTTCGGCACTTATCGCACACAACACTCCAGTTTTCTGTTCATAGTGAGGCAATTCATCCAGTAGCACAGGTTTTTCTAAAGCCCAGTTTAGACTGTTGTGAGTATTCAAACTTCCAGTTAAATGAAACCAAGATTTATCAGTGAAAAGCAAAAGCTGTGAGTCAATGAAGCCCGTTTCTATGGATTGGAAAAAAAATCTGTTACAATAGTCACACGTTTAGGAGGATCATTTGGCTTTGACGCTTGCACACGCGTCTAGCGATAGGGCTTAAGTTTCAATAGACTGTATCGTTCCAATTTAGGGAAAACATAGAGGAATAAATCACAAAAATACCTGCTGTTGAGCTTAGGAAAGTAAGCGGGAATATTTAAACAATACATACTGCCTCTTTCCAGTTTCAATTTTAAGTAAAGCATTCCAGTCCGTCTTTGCCAGCGTAAGTTTCCCGGCGACTGCCGTAGGTCTCGCGCAATAGAGAGAGGCCGTGAGTGGGTTCGATTATAAATTAAGTGCTCTGTAAGAGGTCAATACGAGGCGTGTCCATAAAATCCCCGTAGAGGAAGGGATACGTCCCCTTCAGCTGCCGAGCTGCGGGCGCTGCGGACCCCTAGCACTCGTGGTACCTCTGACGTTACTAGAGGAACCCCGGGCCGAATATTCGAGCCTCTCCATGACAGGGAGTTGTTCGGATTGGGTTGGACTTGAGGGAGCAGTGGTTCCCGATACCCGTGGGTGATTGAGTACGTCTTCGGACGGGGTTGAGGGAAGCCATTAATATTCCCGCGTACTAGCAAGCGTAGCTAGTAGAAGGTCTGCTAGATCACCAGGCGGCACCACCGAGGTTGATCAGTAGCCTTCACATTTTGGAGTTGGCGTGCGTAAGATGCGTATCCACTTCCATCCCGTCTTGAGTCCACAGGACGAGATGGGGGGGGGGGGCTTGTTAGTCTCTAGGTCTTGCCCTATGGAAAGCCCCACCGAGGCGCCGGGCGCCCTTTTGGGACAGCCCGATAAATCCCTGGTACAAGAGGGAGGTCAGCGACAGCTGCCCTACGTAGATCTCCATTGTTAACTCATCACTTGTTGATAAATCGATGCTTTATTGTTTTGTACTTCGTAAGTGAAACAAAACACATTAGTGATCTAGATTTATTTCCTTGTAAACACAACAATAGACAATAATAATTACAAAGGGGATTTATTTATTTATTATGTATTTATTTTATTATCATTATTTACATTTCAGTGGGATACTGCAACAAACATGTAAAAGAAAGAGAAGGCAGATTGATAAACTAAATTAGTCGAAATCATCAATGAATTTGCAACAGATTATCAATCAACTAAATCTTGTTTTACGGGTCATACGAGGCCTGTACGTAAAATAAGGTCTCCAAGGTGCTGGAGCCGTAAGGAACGCTATTA
Organism: Mantis religiosa; assembly: GCA_030765055.1. Classification (NCBI taxonomy): domain Eukaryota; kingdom Metazoa; phylum Arthropoda; class Insecta; order Mantodea; family Mantidae; genus Mantis; species Mantis religiosa. Next base: position 142,718,490 of record CM060958.1, on the reverse strand, counting down.
CGCATGGCACTGGCTTGTGGCTTGGTTTCACCCCTTTAAATCCCCATCAAAACGAACCTGCGGCAACCATTAGTCTTGGCTGGGCAGCAGTTTGCGATGGAGCTTCTTATCACTTCGGCCGCCAAGTGCGACTTGTGTGCAGTGATCCGTTTTTTGAGTGCCAAGGATACTAACCCCACTGAAATTAATCGTCAGTTATGCGAAGTCTATGGGCCACAGTGTATGGACGTCAAAAACGTGCGAAAGTGGGTCAGAGAGTTCAAAGACGGACGTACAGACGTCCATGACGAACAGCGTTCTGGTCGACCTTTGGTTTCAGCCGAAACAATTGCAAAAGTGGAGCAAGAAATGCTTAAAGATCGGCGTGTGACAGTTGACGAGCTGTGCGAACTTATCCCTGAAGTCAGTAGGACTACGATTGACAAGATTTTGACCGAAAATTTGCATTATCGCAAGGTGTGTGCGAGGTGGGTCCCCAAAATGCTCACCGCAGACCATAAACGGCAACGTTTTGAAGCGGCCTACCGATTCCTGGAGCGGTATGCAGAACAGGGCGAGGAGTTGGATTCAATTGTCACTGGCGATGAAACCTGGGTGCACTACACAACACCATAAAATACAGAACGTTCTCGTCAATGGCGGCATTCGAATTCGTCGAAGCCGCGAAAGTTCAAACAGACATTTTCTGCCGGCAAAGTGATGGCCAGTGTGTTCTGGGACAGAAAAGGTGTATTGTTGTGTGAGTTTATGCCTACCGGCACAACAATAAATGCCGCTAGCTACTGTGAGACTTTAAAACAATTGCGACGTGCCATTCAGGGGAATGCTGACGAAGGGAGTCATTTTACATCATGACAACGCTCGTCGCCATACTGCACATGCTACGGCTGATCTCCTGGTCCAGTTCGGATGGCACATCCTCACGCATCCCCCCCTACAGTCCAGACTTAGCACCTAGTAATTGTCATCTGTTTCCTCAGTTCAAGTCACAACTGGTTGGAACACATTTCCAGACCGACGATGATTTGAAAAACGAGGTTGAGCGCTACCTGCGCAACTTGGCGGGAGAGAGCTATGACAAGGGTATACAAAAACTGCCACAGCGCATGCAAAAGTACATCGATCGCAATGGTGATTACGTTGAAAAATAGCTGTAAGTTCCGCCTTTCCATCAATCTAGCATTCATTACAATAAACATGTTTTGTATATTAAATAAAATTGAAGACCTTGTTTTACGGGCACGTCTCGTATAACTGTGAGACCCCGGCTTTCTCTGCACAAATTTGAGCGCCGTTAGTTCCGCTCTTTTCACCTGTCCCCTTCAGTTCGAGGCAGTAATTGCCCCTTTGTCAATCAGTCAATCAAAATAATCATAATACAATTTGTTGCCCCTCTCGTTAGTCAAAGAAGGAACAGATATCTACGAGGGCTGTTTAATAAAGAATGATCATAATTTCTACAATTTTTCGCAATAAAATTCATTCTTATTATATTCTGTTAGCTTAATGTGAAACAAACACGCCGTAGTAGTTTCATTGTTGCTACTCCTGGTTCCCGCCTGTGAGAACCAGGCAAGTTCAGACATGTTCAGTATCGCCTACCGCTGCAATGAAGGTAACACACGAGGAACAACATGAGGCTTTGAAATTCTGCTTTCGTCTCAGCATATCTTCAGTTGAGGCCTATACAATGTTACAGGAGGCCTACGGAGAGTCTGTTCCTCCTTGCAGTACAGCTTGAATGTGGTTTCAAATGTTTAAAGAGAGGAGACAATCAATTTCAAAGGAAGGTGGACCCGGTGCTCCAGTTACTGCTCTTACGGAAGAAAACATCAACACTGCTGCTGCCATTGTGAGAGAGGATCGACGAATTACCTGAAGATCACTTTCTGAAATACTGAACATTTCATTGGGTGCCACCCACACGTTGGTGACAGAAACATTACACATGAGACGTGTTTGTGCGTGATGGGTTCCAAGACTGTTGATTCCCGAACAAAAGGACATTCGCATGCATGTCTGCATGTAGTTAAAGTTGATGTTAGAGGAAGATCCGGAGTTTCTTTCAAACGTAATCACTGCTGATGAAACTTGGCTACATCATTTTGATCCTGAGAGCAAACAGCAAAGCTCAGTGTGGAAATCTCCTTCATCACCAACCCCCAATAAGCAAAAGTGGTTGCTTCTGCTGGGAAAGTTATGGTCATCTTATTATTTGATATTCATGGAATGGTTTATCAGCATGTTGTATCTGCACACACATCAGTAACTGGACAATACTACAAGGATGTCCTGAAAACATTTCAAGTCCATGACCTTATTTCCGTGAAGTAGGCTGGATGCTGCACCACGATAATGCGCGGCCGCATATTGCCAATGTTGTTGCTGAATATCTTGCAAAAATCAACGTGAAGTACATCCCTCACCCTCCCTATGGTCCGAATTTAGCCCCATGTGACCTTTTTTTTCTATTCCCTAACTTGAAGAAACTCCTTCGTGGGAGACATTATCCATCATCAGAAGCAGTGGTGAAGGCTGCGGAGGCGATTTTGAAGGAAGTCTCACAAATGTTTTCCAGCATGTCTTAGAAGACTGGCAGAAACGCTGGGACAAGTTCTTCGCATTCAGGGGAGGCTATTTTGAGAAGGAACATCAAAATTGTGATGATGAGTAAAGGTACGTTGTTAAAAAAATATTATAATCATTCTTAATTGAACAGCCCATATAGAAGGCACCACATGGGAGTTTCAATCTATAACTGTTAGAGACCCCGGCCTTCTCTGCCCAAATCCGAGCGCCCTTTGTTCCTCTCTTTTCACCTGTCCCCTTCAGTTCAAGGCAGTAATTGCCCCTTTGTCAATCAGTCAATCCAAATAATCATAATACAATTTGTTGCCCCTCTCATTTGTCAAAGAAAGAACAGATGTCTATCTAATCTAATTGACAAATTGTTAAACGACCACCTCGCAGTCGTTGATATTATTATTGTTGTTAATATTAATATACTCCCTCTCTTTCTGTGGTATATGGGTAATTACTTCAAGTTGCTTTTTATAATTAAATTGGAGCGCTCAGTTTCTCTTGTGAAGCCTCCAAGTCAAGTTACGAAGTTTATAAAGTCAGTTGAGCGAGCTACAAAACCGTGAAGAATGAACGAGGAAAAGTTATGTTGCATCGTTCTTAATGAAGTTTGTTTTATGCGTTCTACACCAGGGGCCGTGGTTCACGTACACATTATGTCCTAAATCTGAAACTTCGCAGATATTTGGAAAACTCACACGATAATGTAGCAAAAACATAAAAAATTTCACCTCAAACCTGTTTATTTGTCAGAAAAATCCTTAGCGCAATGCTTGGACTCTCTATACTCCTAAATTCATCACTGTTAGGTACAATTAATGGAAATTAATTGATGTTTGACACTGGCCGTGTGTAGGACGTAGAGCCAGACTGAAAAATTCAAAGCCATAGTCGGGATTAAAACCCCGGATCTTCTGGTTTGCCTCCAGCCGCTCTAAGCCACTGAGCTACTATGGCCAACGTACCAACATGACATTAAATTCTCCAACTGACTCGTGTTTTTCCCGGTAAACCACTAGGAGTTCTCATAAACACACGAGACAACTACCTTAATGACGACTTACTATGCTGTAAGTACTTTAAGGTCCGGGCATGACATTAAATTCTCCAACTGACTCGTGTTTTTCCCGGTAAACCACTAGGAGTTCTCATAAACACATGAGACAACTACCTTAATGACGACTTACTATGCTGTAAGTACTTTAAGACCCGGGTATGACATTAAATTCTCCAACTGACTCGTGTTTTTCCCGGTAAACCACTAGGAGTTCTCATAAACATATGAGACAACTACCTTAATGACGACTTACTATGTTGTAAGTACTTTAAGACCCGGGTATGACATTAAATTCTCCAACTGACTCGTGTTTCTCCCGGTAAACCACTAGGAGTTCTCATAAACATATGAGACAACTACCTTAATGACGACTTACTATGTTGTAAGTACTTTAAGACCCGGGTATGACATTAAATTCTCCAACTGACTCGTGTTTTTCCCGGTAAACCACTAGGAGTTCTTATAAACACATGACACAACTACCTTAATGACGACTTACTATGCTGTAAGTACTTTAAGGTCCGGGCATGACATTAAATTCTCCAACTGACTCGTGTTTTTCCCGGTAAACCACTAGGAGTTCTTATAAACACATGAGACAACTACCTTAATGACGACTTACTATGCTGTAAGTACTTTAAGGTCCGGGCATGACATTAAATTCTCCAACTGACTCGTGTTTTTCCCGGTAAACCACTAGGAGTTCTCATAAACATATGAGACAACTACCTTAATGACGACTTACTATGCTGTAAGTACTTTAAGGCCCGGGTATGACATTAAATTCTCCAACTGACTCGTGTTTTTCCCGGTAAACCACTAGGAGTTCTCATAAACACATGAGACAACTACCTTAATGGCGACTTACTATGCTGTAAGCACTTCAAGGCCCGGGTATGGCATTAAATTCTCCAACTGACTCGTGTTTTTCCCGGTAAACCACTAGGAGTTCTCATAAACACATGAGACAACTACCTTAATGACAACTTACTATGCTGTAAGTACTTTAAGGTCCGGGCATGACATTAAATTCTCCAACTGACTCGTGTTTTTCCCGGTAAACCACTAGGAGTTCTCATAAACACATGAGACAACTACCTTAATGACGACTTACTATGCTGTAAGTACTTTAAGTCCCGAGTATGACATTAAATTGTCCAACTGACTCGTGTTTTTCCCGGTAAACCACTAGGAGTTCTCATAAACACATGAGACAACTTCCTTAATGACGACTTACTATGCTGTAAGTACTTTAAGGCCCGGGTATGACATTAAATTCTCCAACTGACTCGTGTTTTTCCCGGTAAACCACTAGGAGTTCTCATAAACACATCAGACAACTACCTTAATGACGACTTACTATGCTGTAAGTACTTTAAGGTCCGGGCATGACATTAAATTCTCCAACTGACTCGTGTTTTTCCCGGTAAACCACTAGGAGTTCTCATAAACACATGAGACAACTACCTTAATGGCGACTTACTATGCTGTAAGCAGTTCAAGGCCCGGGTATGACATTAAATTCTCCAACTGACTCGTGTTTTTCCCGGTAAACCACTAGGAGTTCTCATAAACACATGAGACAACTACCTTAATGACGACTTACTATGCTGTAAGTACTTTAAGTCCCGAGTATGACATTAAATTGTCCAACTGACTCGTGTTTTTCCCGGTAAACCACTAGGAGTTCTCATAAACACATGAGACAACTTCCTTAATGACGACTTACTATGCTGTAAGTACTTTAAGGTCCGGGCATGACATTAAATTCTCCAACTGACTCGTGTTTTTCCCGGTAAACCACTAGGAGTTCTCATAAACACATGAGACAACTACCTTAATGACGACTTACTATGCTGTAAGTACTTTAAGGCCCGGGTATGGCATTAAATTCTCCAACTGACTCGTGTTTCTCCCGGTAAACCACTAGGAGTTCTCATAAACACATGAGACAACTACCTTAATGACGACTTACTATGCTGTAAGTACTTTAAGTCCCGAGTATGACATTAAATTGTCCAACTGACTCGTGTTTTTCCCGGTAAACCACTAGGAGTTCTCATAAACACATGAGACAACTTCCTTAATGACGACTTACTATGCTGTAAGTACTTTAAGGCCCGGGTATGACATTAAATTCTCCAACTGACTCGTGTTTTTCCCGGTAAACCACTAGGAGTTCTCAAAAACACATCAGACAACTACCTTAATGACGACTTACTATGCTGTAAGTACTTTAAGGTCCGGGCATGACATTAAATTCTCCAACTGACTCGTGTTTTTCCCGGTAAACCACTAGGAGTTCTCATAAACACATGAGACAACTACCTTAATGGCGACTTACTATGCTGTAAGCACTTCAAGGCCCGGGTATGACATTAAATTCTCCAACTGACTCGTGTTTTTCCCGGTAAACCACTAGGAGTTCTCATAAACACATGAGACAACTACCTTAATGACAACTTACTATGCTGTAAGTACTTTAAGGCCCGGACTTTATGGTTCGGACCACTATTAGGTACAATTAAGGGAAATTAATTGTTCTTTCACACTAGCCGTTTGTAGGAGTCACTATGTAAGGGTAGAGCCAAACTGAAGCTGTGAAAGAACAATTAATTTGCATTAATTGTGCCTAATAGTGGTTAACTATAAAGCCCGGGCCTTAAAGTACTTAAGTCGTCATTAAGGTAGTTGTCTCATGTGTTTATGAGAACTCCTAGTGGTTTATCGAAAAAAAAAAACCATGAGTCATTAGAGAATTTAATGTCATGTTGGCACGTTTGCCATAGTAGCTAAATGGTTTAGACCGGCTGGAAGGCAACCAGAAGATCCGTGGTTCAAATACCGGCTATGTCATTGAATTTTTCAGTCAGGCTCTATCCTTTCATAGTGCATCCTAAACACGGCTAGTATGAAAGAACAATTAATTTCCACACATTACCAATCACTAGGCTCCGCATCGGCTATTATATAGCCCTACCGGTCGCGCGGGACATCGTTTCAGCTGTCGAAAGTTCTCAAATTACACTCTAGAACACTTTTTGCTCAGTACGAATACGCCTCGTTTCGTCAGCTAGTGGCCGCGTCTCTCCCGCCAATAAACAAGTAGAGCGGTGCAATGGCCATTCGCGGATGTGACAGTAACAATGTAATACTCCTCCTTTAAGAACGCTTATAGTCAGCTGTTACTGGAAACGTTCTCCCGTAAACAAAACTTTTCAATCGGTCACCTAGCAACGGGGCACTTAAGCTCTCAAACTAGCAGTTGAAAACAAAAGAACAAACCCCGGAGATGTTCTGCAAATTGTTAATGCATTTCACACCGAAGGCAAGTGCTTCGCGTGCGACTCAGGCATTTGTTTTCTTGATTCAGCGACTGCCTACAATGAAAAAAACAAAAGCAAAGAGAAAGCGCTTTGCTTCAACTCTCAGCAGTCCAAGATAGACATGAAAATTCGCTTCTCTTTTGTAAACTGTTGCTAGGTTACGTAAAATCTTAAGAATTATGAGCATTTAAGTTATTAAAACAGAAGTCTAAATAGAAAAATGGAAATTTGACTGCAGTTCGTGGGGAGGTGGAAAATTCAGCTGTTTTGTTTCGTGTATTTTTATTGGAGTTGAACTCTAAAGGATATATTATTAATATTTTTATTTTTCCGTATTTTTCTTTTGCCCATATAAAAAAGAAAAACATGTGAAAGCAATTGCCAGCACCGTTAAAAATAATAATTTGATATCAATAATGGCAGATGAAATAAAAACCATATAATTAAAAAGTGATGAAGTCGTATTAACTTGACTGGCAAGTAAGTTTAAATCATAAAATGAGACTAAATAAACAGAAAGAGAGATTGGAAATTGGATTGCCAAAGATGGCCGTTGTCCAAATTAATATCAAGTTCTCTCTGTTTCCACAACACGGTCCAGCAGGTTTCCAAATGGATCCGTAGCAAATAATTATCTTTGCATTTCGGTTCATTTGCTAGGGTATTACTTTACTCTCGTCTGTCGTCAAAAGGGACGTCCGTAACGTCAGTTATTAATTCTTGAATCACAAATGAACTTTCGGCCTTCGAACGCGTGTAACTTGTGTCGGACAAACATCAAACCAGCGTCAATAGAAGTCAAAGGGCTGTAGTTATACCAACGCAGGGCATGGCAACAATGACCCAGCTCGGAAGTTACAAAAGTCTGCTATGAAAAAAGACGGACGTTCTTTGCTACCTGCAGATACTCCAAAAAGTATTCGTGTAATTATAGCACATAGAATATAACAAGCAGAATCAGAAAAATGTAGATAAGAAACCAGCAATAACTATTTCCTTACATAGGTTGATATATAAACTTAAATATAAAACACATTTTGGGTTCATATATTGCTTAGTTAGTGAACAGTTCTACGTTATTTGAAATCATGTGACACAAGTATTCGTGTAGTAAACAAGATCCCAGGTATGATGCCTCTATAACACACACGCCTTCCCTTTTCTTATGCAGTTGTGTTTCATCCATTGTCATTGACAGTTCCGTCTCTGTTTTCAAAGCCATTGGCTGTTGTTTAAGTAATATGGGTCGAAAACTTCGTGAAATTACAAAAGAAGAGAGAGAAATTTGCATGAGGTATTTAAAAAGGAAAATATTTTCAAGGAATTGGAGAAACCATTGGAAGATCTACCAGTACAGTGAAGACTATTACATACAGGTTTGATTAGAACAAAACTTATGAAAATCAATCAAGAACCGGTCGTTCTGGAGTCTATCCGAGATGGAGAAATGACAGTTACTTAGAGAAGTCAAGAAAAATCCTAAACTACGAGGGCTGTTGTTTTTTTTCAACCTCCCATCGCTCCATGCCGACGCTACGCGGGCAGCAGAAAGCGGGTATGCGCTGTCGGCGACTGCGCAGCTCTCGCACTACACACTCCGCCATTGTTGACATTCAGTCGTCAGTCGGCGTTGTGCTACAGCCACGTAAACATGGCCGCCATTATTGATGCTCCCGCCAAGTGCGAATTGCGAAGTGTAATTCGTTTTCTACAGGCTGAAGGCCATGGTGCTGCAGAAATCCATCGGAGGATGAGTCGTGTGTATGGTGAAAACTTCATGAGTGATGGTGTTGTTCGTGAATGGTGTCGAAAGTTTAAAGATGGTCGTAATGATGTGCATGATGAAGGGGGTCAAGGAATCAAACCAAACCAATGAGGACCTTCAAACGAACGTCAAGGACTACTTGAATTCACTGGTCAAATTCACTTGAATTCACTGGTCAAACCAATGAGGACCTTCAAACGAACGTCAAGGACTACTTGAATTCACTGGCGGCAACTTTCTTTGAAGAGGGAATTGAAAAGCTTGTCCACAGATATGACAAATGTCTCAATCTCTTCGATGATTATGTCGAAAAGTAACCATAAGGGTACTATTCTTTTGGTAATAAAATTATTGTTTTATATGAACTTGTGTTTTATTGATAGCCTATCGGAGGTTGAAAAAAAACGGCCCTCGTAATACCCGATTTCACCAATAAATGTTAAGACTTAACACGAGTTTAACAATAGTTAAAACAAAAATTGCATTTCACCAACAAGTGTTACCGTAACACTCGTGTTAAATCTCTTGTTAAACTAACAAGCCGAATTTCTAATGTTAAGTCCTTAACAATTGTAAATAGTCAAGATGGCGAGCATGAACGCAGCTGTTGATGTCGATTTGCTATATTTAAGACCGTCTAAATGGCATTCATAATAGAGTACGGCCTATGAGGAGAACTGATTTTGAGGAGCTATCCGAAGAAAATTGTTTTACGGAGGTATAGACTGTCGAAACATGTTGCTATGAAGGTTACTGCGGAAGTACAAGAGAGGTTAGAACATGCATCGAAAGGAAAGTGGCGATCTCGCCTTTGCTTCTAGTATTAGTAACCTTGCGATTTTATAACTCACTGAATTATGTGGATAATACATTGTTCACCTCCCGTCTTGAAACGTTCAAGTCACTTGCCCTTCTTCGCACCTCGTTTTAAATTTACGTAATAATGAGTTACAACATACATCGAAAGGAATATGCCGATCTCACCTTTGCTTTAAGTATTAATAACTTTGCGATTTTATAATTCACTGAATTATATGGATAATACATTGTTCACCTCCCGTCTTGAAACGTTCAAGTCACTTGTCCTTCTTCGCACCTCGTTTTAAATTTACGTGATAATGAGTTAGAATGTACTTAGAAAGGAATATGCCGATCTCGCCTTAGCTTCAAGTATTAATAACTTTGTGATTTTATAATTCACTGAATTATGTGGATAATACATTGTCTACCTCCCGTCTTGAAACGTTCAAGTCACTTGCCCTTCTTCGCTCCTCGTTTTAAATTTACGTAATAATGAGTTAGAACATACATCGAAAGGAATATGCCGATCTCGCCTTTGCTTTAAGTATTAATAACTTTGCGATTTTATAATTCACTGAATTATATGGATAATACATTGTTCACCTCCCGTCTTGAAACGTTCAAGTCACTTGTCCTTCTTCGCACCTCGTTTTAAATTTACGTGATAATGAGCTAGAATGTACTTAGAAAGGAATATGCCGATCTCGCCTTAGCTTCAAGTATTAATAACTTTGTGATTTTATAATTCACTGAATTATGTGGATAATACATTGTCTACCTCCCGTCTTGAAACGTTTAAGTCACTTGTCCTTCTTCGCTCCTCGTTTTAAATTTACGTAATACTGAGTTAGAACATGCATCGAAAGGAATATACCGATCTCGCCTTTGCTTCAAACATTAATAACCTTGCGATTTTATAATTCACTGAATTATGTGGATAATGCATTGTCCACCTCCCATCTTGAAACGTTCAAGTCACTCGTCACTTGTCCTTCGAACCTCGTTTTAACTTTACGTAATAATGAGTTAGAATATACATCGAAAGGAATATGTCGATCTCGCCTTTGCTACAAGTATTAATAACTTTGCGATTTTATAATTCACTGAATTATGTGGATAATATATTGTTCACTTCCCGTCTTGAAACGTTTGTCACTTGTTCTTCGCTCCTCGTTTTAAATTTACGTATTACTGACAAGTTGTTTGGTGCTTGTAGTAGTGACACATGCAGTTGAATTAAATTCGTTTCTAATATTTTCCCCGCGACATCTTTCTCTTTTAAATTCAGTGCATCCGTCCTCTTATTTTCCACGATATCCTTACACTTCGTCACCATTTCAATTAACAATTCTTTCTCCGTCGATGAGAAATTTGTCTCACGGCTTTATTTATGATTTTGTTCATCCGCCATTTGTGCAGACGAAAATGCAGTACGTTCAAAAAATTATCCATAGCCTTCTATAGCTGTGAAATTTACAAGTTTCTTGGCGTTAACACAAGTTTGTTAATATTTTAAGAAAACAGGTTGGTGAAATTCAAGAAATTTAACATTAGTTTTAGCGCTTTGACAATTGTTACGTTACGTTTGTTAACGTCAATTTTAATATCTGTTGGTGAAATCGGGCATAGGTGTTCCAAAACTTGCTATTGCAGTTCAAACACAAACAGGAAAGTCCGTTTCAGCACAAAACTATAAGAAACGTGCTTTATGAAGCTGAGTATGGAGGCCGAACAGCTCATAGAGAACCATACATCAGTAAAATTAACAGAAAGAAGTGAGTTGCTTTTGCAAAATAACATAAATACGATGGGTTTGATTTCTGAAAGAAGGTTGTATTTACTGACGAGAGACAATTTGAGCTCTTTAACTCAAAAGGGCGAGTAATTGTGTGGAGAAACAAGAATTGTGAGCTTGAGGAGAAAAATATAACTGCTTCAGTTAAACATGGAGTCGGTTCAGTATTTGTCTAGGGCTACATGAACATGAGTGCAAATGGTGTGCGGGATTTGTGTTTTATTGATGAAATTATGAACCATAAGGTTATATAAACATCCTAAACTCACATCTATCCAGAAGTGTGAATAATATGGGTCTTTCTGAGGATTATATTGTGATATACGCACTTTGTTTCGTATTATTCTTTACGTTTAAACATTATTATTGAGAAACCAAAACAGTTTTGTATCGGTGATGAGTCATACAGTTAGTAAGGTCAAATCGCCGCCAGGCGTCCGGCTCCTTATGGCTGTTTAGAAATCTTCGCAGTAGTGTTTCTACGCAAACAACTGGTTGCTGTGATCTAGCCAGCCATGGAAGGTTCTGGAGCTGGCTGGCCAAGAGAGATTAGCTTGACCTTCGCAGGAGTTTGGTGAGCGATTCTCGAGTGGAACGCCTGTGTCCATCTCCTCGCGCCTTGTGGAGGAAGTGTCCTCCACCAGCATCTATACATGTTTGCACTCTTTTTTCTTTCGAATGGAGGTAAAGTGCATGTTACGCACTAACCCTGGGATTGGAGTGTGGGACTCCCGGGGAATTGAACCACCAGCCCTACCCACTAAAACGTCTCCACCGATGAGTATTCAGGAGTAGTGCTGTGGCAGTACCGCTGCGGATTCGAGGAAGGGATATATTGGCCAGGCGGAAGCCTGGTCCAAGGTGAGGATGGTCGCAGAACGTAAGCATGACCGAAGCCCTGCTTACGCCCTTGCAACGTAGTGAGGGATGTGTCTGGATTTTGAGTGAGTTATCTGTAGACAGTTGTGGGTGATATGCTAAGGAATTCTAGGTAAGGTTGTCATGTATTACTGTCTGTTGTTTGGCCTCTTTACCTGGCGGTGATGGCCTCTGTCACTGGAGTCAGGTGCTGTCCGTCGAACATCGTTTGGAGGACTGCCACTTCCTCCTTGATGTATCTCCGGATGGTCAGTGTCTGTTCTTGGGGTTGCATTCGTCTCGCCATACTCTCTGAAGTTTTACGGAGAGTATCCTCGTCAATGTTAGTTATTTCGGTTTGAATGGATTCCTTGAGAACATCAATTGTCCGTGGCCTATTCTGGTACACTCTATTGTTTAGATACCCCACAAGCAAAAATCCGCGGAGGTTAGGTCAGGGGATCTGGGGGGGGGGGGCACAAACCTGAGAGTATTCGATTATCAAAGAAACTGGTTACAAGTCCCATGGTGTCATTAGAATAGTGTTGATTAGCAACCAGAATTAAAATATTTCACTTTCACCTGTAAGTACACAATCTGTACTGTAGTTCTTCTACTGTCCCTCTTATTGGAGGGCATAAGGATTCGAACGTACCCAATTGAACAGAGAAAAAGATGGTTGGACGTACCCTACAGGCCCCTACCACATAGCGGTTGTGTTTATGCTATTCCTAGAGACAGTGTGCTCAAAGTTATTCAGCCGATAGTAAACTCACAGGTAATATGGGACGTAAACGTAAAGAGACAACGGTGGCAGAGAGGAATATCGTGATAAATATGTACAAACAAAACAAATCTCTCTCTGAATTTGCCAAAACCATTAACAGAAGCAAAACTACAGTGTTCTGCATAATTCAACGCTTCAAACAGACAAATACTGTTGTAAATAAACCTAGAAATGGCGTTCCTTCTAAACTAACCACCAGAGACAGGAGGTAAATAATAAAAATGGTGAAGCAGAATCCGAGAATCACTGCATCTGAGATTAGAGGATGCCTTGAGCCATATTCTGACACCAGAACAGTTGAATGGGTTTTAAATAGTACTGGGTACAATACCCGCGTTCCTGGAAAGAAACCTTATGTTAATAAGTTGAATAAGAAACAGCGTATAGAATTTGCTAAACAGTATGAGTTAAAACGAGCAGAATTCTGGGAGAATGTTCTCTGGTCGTACGAGAGCAAATTCTGCTTATACAATAGTGATTTCACTGCCAAATACAGAATGGGAACCTAAGAACATGGTAGCTACAGTGAAGCATGGTGGCTGTAGTGTGATGTTATGGGACTGTACAGCTTCATCTGGATTTGGGGAACTGGTGTTCATAGATGGGATCATGAATAAGTTTAAATACAATTTAAATAAACTTGTATATAATAGTCTTCATTGTACCGGTAGCTCTTCCTTTGATTTCTCCAACTTCTTGAAAATATTTTCATTTCTAAATACATTTTTGCAAAATTCTCTCTCTTCTTTTGTACTTTTACGACGTTTTCGACCCATATTGCTTAAACAGCAGTCAACAGCTTTGAAAACAGATGGAACTGTCAGGATGAAACATAACTGCAAAAGAGAAGGGAAGGAAATGAAATGTGTAGTGTTTAACGCCCGCTTTTACTACATACGGCACCGCAGGTGGTGACACTGATGATGCATGAGATGAAGATGGAGCACCGGTGGAATGAGATGGCGGGAGAAACCGGAGGTCCCGGAGAAAACCCACCCCAACGCCGTGTTGTCCACCACTAATCTCACTTTGCGGTCGCCTGGGATCGTACCCGGGCCGCCTTGGTGAGAAAAGGGAAGGGGCGTGTGTCAGCGAGGCATCATACCTGGGATCGTCTTTACTAGACGAATACTTGTGTCACATGATTTTAAATAAGGTAGAGCTGTTCACTAACTAAGCAATATATGAACACAAATTGTGTTTTATTTTTGAACTTAGATATCAACCTATGTAAGGAAATAGTTATTATTGCCTTCTTATCTGTATTTTTCTGATTTTGCTTGTTATATTCTATGTGCTCTGATTAGACGAATCCTTTTTGGTATAAAACCTACCATCGTGACATCTCTAAGCTAGATCAGGAAACTTTAAGAAACGTATTCGTGCATATTTGGGAGATGACATGTTTTACGGATATATGACAGTAAAATGAATTTTCTAAAGTCTGACTGAAGAGATGAACTCGCTAAATTATAAACAAGGATATTGTACAAGTACGACAGGAGTCCAAATGTTGTAGAGATAAAACCGACAAATCAGGACACATTTCAACTGTTTTATTTATAAAATGACTAACGTTACCGTGCTCGTTTTGTCCCCTTGTCATATTCCGAAGCGTAATTAAGCGAGCACAGATTTCTGGTTGGTTAGTCAAAGCCGCTCGATGTGGCGCTCGAAAATTTCCGAAGGCACACGATCGCTAATTGCTATGCTCATCTTACAATATTTATGTCCAAGGTTCATCAGGCAAAAGCCAAATATTGACAGTTTGTGATCGGGGTTTACGTTTCGACTTGGCAAAACATTTGCATGATAACCCACACGTTAGGTTAAATTGAAAGCAGCGTGATGGGAATGCGGCGGCCATCGACGTCATATTGTGAGGTGGGATATTCATAAGAAGCGGTCGTAAAGCTTTACGACGACGTCCGTCTGCAATAATAGAAGCAATAATGTCACGTAGCATTTGTTTATAAGCAATCGTTAGAAATTCCGACTTTGACGGACGGTTGCCTAGGAGACGCAACTCCGCGAGGATATATCGCTGCAATTACTTCACAAGTTTTCATTCATTTTGACAGCTGCGTTTCTAATGGAAATGTCAACATTTGCTTTAAGCTTGCCTCACCCCTCAAATTATACAGGCAGCAGGTCTTTTCAACAGCCAACCAAATGAAAAATCTTACGCGTTACTTTTACATGACATTCTCCACCCACTTTCATTTATTACTTCCGAACTATAACAATTCAAACAGGCTTTGTAGGCTCTCTGAATCCAAAAAAAACGACATTTTCCGAAGATCTTACATGTATGCTGTGTAAATACTATAAATAAAAAATAAAAAGTATCTTAAATACGGAAGTTCAAGATAAAAAATTCGAAAATTTAACTTTCTCAAGAAATGCCCTCAATAATCCAACTAAAATATTTTCAACTATTTTCAGACCAAAAGAAAACTCTACAAATTCCTGGGAGTTTTCTCAGAAGTGTTCTTAATTCTGAATCAGTAACTAATGCTTCGTAGGTTTCCGGAACCAATCGTGACTCTTCGATAATTAGGAAGTACTGACAGACTTTATCCCGTGCAGTCTCTGTAGCGTTCATTCTTTTGTTTTATGTGGCGTTTTTAGTATATTCAACGTTTAGTATATTTTAACAGCAATAGCAATAGTATTTTACATGGATTGGTATTTACTAAATAATAGGAAATTCTTGTGAACTTTTCAGTTATTAACAAAAGGGTGTGAATTCCATACTTTCTCCATGTTAGGCTAACGGTTCACATGGTGTGGGCCAGGGAACGACTGAGTGGAGAGAGGAAGCTTGTAGTGTAAGCAGAGCCTACCTGTGACTGTACATAGAAAGAGTACTCAAGAGTAGTCTTAGTTCTTTGAGTCATTATTCTCTTATTTTAATGACAATTATTATTTGGAGCGTCCCTCAATTTGAAAGTCTCACCTCGCTACTGTACCTAGGTGTAACTGTAAAATAGAAAGAGTACTAAAGAGCAGTCTTAGTTCTTTGAGTCATTATTCCTCTTATTTTAATGACAATTATTATTTGGAGCTTTCCTCGCTTTAAAAGTTACGCCTCGCTACTTGACCTACGTCTGATTGTACAATAGAAAGGGTACTGAAGAGTAGCCTTAGTTCTTTGAGTCATTATTCTCTCTTATTTTAATGAACATTATTATTTGGAGCTTCTCTCGTTATGAAAGTCACGCCTCGTTACTGGGCCTACATGTGACTATACAATAGAAAGAGTACTGAAGAGTAGCCTTAGTTCTTTGAGTCATTATTCTGTCTTATTTTTATGAAAATTATTATTTGGAGCTTCTCTCGTTATGAAAGTCACGCCTCGTTACTGGGCCTACATGTGACTATACAATAGAAAGGGTACTGAAGAGTAGCCTTAGTTCTTTGAGTCATTATTCTCTTATTTTAATGAAAATTATTATTTGGAACTTCCCTCGCTTTGAAACTCACGCCTCACCACTGGACCTACGTGTGACTGTACAATGAAGAATGTACTAAAGAGTAGTCTTAGTTCTTGGAGTCATTATTCTCCCTTATTTTAATGACAATTATTATTTGGAATTTCCCTCGGTTTGAAAGCCACGCCTCGTCACTGTTTTGATCATTCTTCACCTCTTTATTACCTGAGACATTTTTAGAACTCATCAACAAACTAAATAACACGTATTTTTTATATTATATCAATTTTGCCTTTTTCTTTGTGGATGTGTCATGAACTCTGCAGGTTGGACGGTCACTCTGAAGTCTTTTATTACTGGACTGCCAGTTACCTAGCAACGTATAGAGGGCGCCAACAAAGTGGAAGCGATGGCTGACAATTGACTACCGGATATAAATCTCTGTGTTTAGAACACAGTAAAACTTGAACCAACAAACAGCTGACGATCGATTCAATCCCAACCCGCCATAAATCAAACTGGATCCTCAGATAATCCTCACGTTGTCACTGCACTTGATCGGATATCCCACTGCTACTAAACAAAAGTGTTCTCTAGCTTCCCTGAAAATACATGTTTTGAAGGACCCGCTGTATGTGGTGTATGAATGACTTTTGTATAACTGATAAACTATAAGAGATAGACAAAATATTACTACATAACAAATGTATATATTGAATTTCCTGTGAATGTTCGCAGAAGTTTTCTTTATTCTGAGTGACTTTTGTATAACTGATGAACTGTAAGAGAAAGACCAAATATTACTACATAACAAATGTATATTTTGAATTTTCTGTGAATGTACTCCGAAGTTCTCTTGATTCTGAATGACTTTTGTATAACTGATAAACTGTAAGAGAAAGACCAAATATTACTACACAACAAATGTATATCTTGAATTTTCTGTGAATGTTCGCAGAAGTTTTCTTTATTCTGAGTGACTTTTGTATAACTGATGAACTGTAAGAGAAAGACCAAATATTACTACACAACAAATGTATATCTTGAATTTTCTGTGAATGTTCTCAGAAGTTCTCTTTATTCTGAATGACTTTTGTATAACTGATAAACTGTAAGAGATAGACAAAATATTACTACACAACAAATGTATATCTTGAATTTTCTGTGAATGTTCGCAGAAGTTTTCTTTATTCTGAGTGACTTTTGTATAACTGATGAACTGTAAGAGAAAGACCAAATATTACTACACAACAAATGTATATCTTGAATTTTCTGTGAATGTTCTCAGAAGTTCTCTTTATTCTGAATGACTTTTGTATAACTGATAAACTGTAAGAGATAGACAAAATATTACTACACAACAAATGTATATCTTGAATTTTCTGTGAATGTTCGCAGAAGTTTTCTTTATTCTGAGTGACTTTTGTATAACTGATGAACTGTAAGAGAAAGACCAAATATTACTACATAACAAATGTATATCTTGAATTTTCTGTGAATGTACTCCGAAGTTCTCTTGATTCTGAATGACTTTTGTATAACTGATAAATTGTAAGAGATAGACAAAATATTACTACACAACAAATGTATATGTTGTAAGGAACACCGTTTGTGAAATAAAAATTTCGGTAGCATTAATCATTTCCTAAATATTGTTGGTTTAGATGTTTTAACAGTTTGCACATTTGTCGTTCTCAGACATTCCCATGGTAAAATAAAGAGTAAGACATTCGAAAGTCATGCCTTAGCAACGGTTTAGCTAACTGCACTAGGAGATATATAATGAAGTACCATCTAGTTTAATGGAGTAAAACAAATGAGCTAGTTGAGGTGAGCTGTCATATGTTTTGAGGATGTGAAAGTGAACTATTTCTCTATCTTACCAACAGAGGTATTATATCTGCTGAAGTAACAATGAGCTCAAGGTTTAAAACAATTGTTTCCATAACTACAATGAGAAGTCATAAGTGGTGACCGCCAGTCGTATACTTTTGTTATATATAACATTTTGATATTTTTTCTGTTGTTTCAGGTAAGTGTGTATGTGTTCAGCTGCGAGTTAATTCCCTCCAGAAAGTGAGTACAGACCTGATTAAATCACCTTAATTGTCTACTTACTAAGACCTAATAACAAACGAAGAACGGGGTCTGCAATATTCAAGTCTAAGCTTTATAGAAATTTGGTTGCTAGGCGACAGTAAAGATGGACCTCACGGTTTTATAATAAAGGCGTTCCATTGATAATAATGAAGCTGGTGTGATGTTTGACGCTGCCTGCAACTCTCCCCCTCTCGAAACAGAACCTTCCGGTCGCCGTTCCCATGGCAACCGACCCCGCGCAGCAGCGGACATCTTTTATTTTCTCCCCCGCTGCCCTCAAAGTGGGTATTACGCGTCGATGAAAGGAATTTTAATGCGGGATTTGAACTCCTACTGGGCACAAAGGAGTCCGCCATAACATTAAAGGATTTCACATCGCTTTTCCTTATAGGAACTACAGAATGTGCCAAGAAATGTGTTACTCGTCTTATAAATTTGTATCACATAAATTGACACCTCATTATGTTTTATAGTTTACCATTCATGAAAACATTTCTCTTTAATAGAAATACATTTTTCGAAAAATTTCTCTGACTCTTGTTGAGGCACTTCAGAAACCAGATGTTCTGCTGTTTCCTCTCATGCATGTTATCATTACTTTTGGGAAACAAACACGAATCACAGCTGTTAGGTCAGGGCTGTATCCACAGTGACAACCTTTAGGACATCCAGATACTTAGTTGTTATTATGTGTTTCAAATGGGAAGAGTTCTTGCCTGTAGCGAATCACATGCGTTAGAGCCTTCAGCGTTGTCACCTCGTTATCCGCACTCTTATATTTCCCTCTCTCTCGCACACTTGCGAGTGTTTACGGAACTAGACGTAAGGTAATGCAAACTGAATTTTCGAAACATTTATAATAATACAGTTGTTGAAATAACAATTGCAACGTGAATATTCGTATATTACGCAAATGTTTTAAATTTTAGTTTAAAGTTAATTATAGTTTATGAAATACTTTTCTAATCCAACGAAAATACCAGTGGTACATCCGTATAGCTATGAATGTTACTTACGTTAAGTGATAATTCGTCATTGTCATTTTCTTCATGGTCTGAGTACTGCAAATTTATGATGATAGGTTCCAAAATCTCGTTACGTGCTATTTCTTTCCAAAAGTCGTCTTCTTGTAGTTTATCTGATGACTCACGCAGTTTTCCCAGTCTTGGTGTGTTCCTTGTCAATTTCTTCGTTTATAAGTTGTTCAGCGTCAGTCAGTTTAAAAATATTATTTCTGTTTGCAACATAATTTGAGCCCACATTAACTCTATTGGATTGTTCTAGCAATAGTAAGGGAGAGGAGGTGGATCAAGTCTGATTGATCCAGCTGATACACTTTTCCATGGAAGAGTAACTGAATAATGCTGCTTTGAACTCTCTAGAGTAAATAGAGATTACGAACCATTCATAAACAAAGAAATAATGTGACCAGACACGTTCTGTCAGACCAGCAAGAAGTGTATTGTTTCCTCTCATCGAATTTAACAAATGCCTTGGCTTATTCAAAGTACATATTTCTTTTATCACGTCATGTCAAATGTTTACGTTTCAGTTCTGAGTAATTTCAAATATACGTTCACGCCTACATGCCAACCAATAATGATATTCATTACAGTGCTTACGTCGCAATGCATTGTTATAATATAAAGGTATCTAATTTATTTAATTGTATTAGGAAAACTATTTGAACTAAAAATATGGGTTTTTACTTTATGTTAAATACATTACTCTCTCAACTCCACTATGTTTTCCGGGCTTGTAGGCCGTGGTCCATTTACATTTCCTTCCGACGTTTCGCCGAAAACTGCGTTCGGCATCTTCAGGGTTCTAAATCAATAGACCCGGAGTCCAACACAAGACAGTCTTGTGTTGATTTAGAACCCTGAAGATGCCGAACGCAGTTTTCGGCGAAACATCGGAAGTAAATGTAAATGGACCACGGCCTACAAGCCCGGAAAACATAGTGGAGTTAACGACGCCGGCCGTGAAAGCCTCAGTATTTATGTGACATTACTCTCTCCTTCCTCATGGATCAGTTTCTCCATAATATGAATTTCTTTTCTCTTATCTCGAATAGCATTTCATACAGATTGATTGCCCGCCTCGGTAGCGTGGTGGTAGCATGTCTGCCTCACGTTCAAGAGGTCCCGGGTTCGAATCTCTGTCAGGGCGAGTTATCTGGATAAGGTTTTTCCGGGGTTTTCCCTTATCCTGATAGACGAATGTCGGGTAACTCTAAGCTCCATGGAGCCCGGACTCATTTGAGCATCACTTCATCCATTCCATTCATCGTCCGATATGGCTTAAAGTTGTAGGACGTAAATTGCAACAACAAAAATCAGATTGATTGGGTTGGCGCTCCTCACACACCACTTAGGGGGAATGCAATACGCCAACACCGCAGTACTCCGATTGGTTGCACACCTAATCCTTGTTTCACGTAAGCTTGCCCCGTATCTCTTAACGGTCACGTGACCATATCCTTTCTCATTGGCTGCTGTTGTGGTGCAGACTGCTGTGCGGTAAAAATTAGTGCGTTATCTACCATGGTGATATATCTGTATATGTTGGAAGAGAATTGTCAAATTTATATTTTCGTAACAGTTTTAATTAAATATATTACGAAACAGAGTTGATTTATCTGAAATGCATGTTAATTCTTAAACGAGGTAAAGAGGAGGTTCCTTTGCTCTCAAGCACATGACACGATAACACGTGATTTAGCGGTAGTGATGACATATTTGTTTATATGACTTTTATCACTGACCTTGTTTTGAACTGGATTTGTCATATATCGCCACTCGAAGGTGTGTTGTGTCGAGTGCGAGAGCTAAATTATTTTATTGGTCGTTTAGTGCGCGTGTACTTATTATATGTATAATGGCAGAGTCTACCGTCAGTTTTCGCTGAAGCATCGCAAGGGAAAACCTTTACAAAGCGGCGAAAAAATAATTGTGGTGCATGTGTTTAATGCACTCACAGAGAAGAATCCGTCTTTGTCAGTGAGAGAAGTCGCACAGCTGAGCTCTGAACTTACAGGTGTGAAAGCTAGATGCGTAGGAACATCGCGACATGAAACTGAGACAACAGGAAAACTTACCACTCCAGGGGCGATATTGCTGTTTGGCGAAGATGTAATTTAAGGACAAACAGACTGTACTGAGATACAAGTCGCAAAATATGCTACCTTGTGGAGACTTAGGTGAATGAAGGACACACAAGTATGGCGTGATACGACTTTTAAGACTGAAAGACAAGCATTTTTGCTGGTTAAAAAAAAAACAGTGGAAAGGACCGAAGGCCTGTCATTATAAACTTGTTCCAGTTTCATTGCTCATTCATTCAGTTTCAGCTTACTCAGTTTCATTATAAACGTCATTATTTTTGCATGCATTCATATTCTTATTTGTATTATTTTATCTATCTTCCTGGCAATTATTATGACGGTTACTGCAGGTTTAAGTTTGACGGGAAAGCGCCGCCTATGGCCTATGGCGCGAAATCATTAGCCAATTAGGGTGAAGGGGAAGGTAGTTGCACGCGGAGTGATACATGTCAGCGGGGCAAGGTTATATGAAACAGAGATTAGAAGCGCTCAAGGACAAACACCTTCCCGTTTGAAACACAATAGTTCTTTTGTATACGACGATGCGTTGTCATGGTGAGCATTACTCTGCAATTTTAATGTTTTTCAAGAATGTCAACAAACAGACTTTGGGAGTAACAATAAGGAGGGTTATAGAGCGAGCATGTTGTTACCCAGGAAACACGCAATAATGTGGAAGAAAAGCAACCCCCCTTTGTGCCTCTCCACGTATAAAATATGGGGAGAGAAGTGCACTTAACCAAAGGAGGGTGCCAACTCCATATATTTTGACAAACTAGTTGGGGTAGATTCTTATCAACGGAAATTCCAAACAAGAGTTAGTTAATTTTGTGTCATCGTAGCGCTGCGTTTTGTTCTCGGCGGCGCCTGCGCAGGGAGCGCCTCCTCCCGAATGGAAAACAGCTTGTGATCAATGCTGCTGGCTCGCGTAACACAAGTGACGTAAGAAGCTGCAGAACTTGAACCTTGACTCCGAGCTGTTGAATGGTGGAGGAGTGAGGGCTTCTTCCAGATTCATCTTACTAGGACCACAGTGAACGCCATGTTTCTAAAAATAAATAAAATCTGCCTACATTTTTGCCATTTCATTATAGTTAATTTACTTTGCTTAATAACACTGGGCAACAATGAAAATGTTTCGGGCTTAAAAATGGTTAATTTACATGTATTTCCATTGCTGAATTAAAAAATCACCATAAAATTATAGATTAGGTCTTGGAAAGATTGAGTCAGACTGAAAAATTCAATGCCATAGCCAGGATTGAACCACGGATCTTCTGGTTGCCGTCCAGCCTCTCTAACTCTTGAGCTACTATGGCCAACATGCCGACATGACATTAAATTCTCCGACTGACTCTTGTTCAAGGGTTAGAGCGGCTGGACGGCAACCAGAAGATCCGTGGTTCAAATCCCGGCTATGGCATTGAATTTTTCAGTCTGACTCAATCTTTCCATACTCTAGCCTACATGGGCCACGCCGTGGCTCAGTGGTTAGACCGCTTGGCTCTCACCAAGGCGGCCCGGGTTCGATCCCAGGCGACCGCAAAGTGAGATTGGTGGTGGACAACACGGCGCTGGAGCGGGTTTTCTCCGGGATCTCCGGTTTCCCTCGCCATCTCATTCCACCGGTGTTCCATCTTCATTTCATGTATCATCAGTGTCATCGCCTGCGGTGCCGTATGTAGTAAAAGCGGGCGTTAAACACTACACATTTTTTCTGGGCTACATATGACTAGTGTGAAAGAACAATTAATATCGAGATTAGGCTTTGTTTTGAAGATAAAGTGACATTTCACTTTAAGAGTGAAGATTTTAAATTTGGGGGATTTTTTTTTGGGGGGGGGAGTTGGCACACCTGTCAAATAACAAAACACAATCAGAGAAAAATTTTGGAAATTAAGTGATGCAAAAGTTAAGGAAGGCATTTTTGCCTGACCACAAATAAGAGAACTTGTAAAGGATTCTACATTCGAACAAATGTTTGGAGGAAGAAAAGGAAGCTTGGGAAGCCTTCAAGGGTGTTGTTCATGAATTTTTAGGCAACAAAAGAGATGACAACTACAAGCATTTAGTGACAGTGCTCCTGCAAAAATACCGTAACCTTGGATACAACATGTCCCTTAAGATCCATTTTCTCCACTCCCACCTAGACTTTTTCCCTCCTAGTTGTGGAGCTGTTAGTGATGAACATGGGGAGAGATTCCATTAAGACATTTCTGTTATGGAACAAAGATATCAGGGTCGTTGTAATGAAGTAATGCTTGGTCTTTGTATAGGGATTCTGCTAAACTCCATCACAAGAGGCAAGTCAATAGGCCACCACATGATTCTCTTCAGACACGACTATCTGCGAAGTATTTTTCCAGCACTTTAGAACTCTTAGCATGAATAAAAATCACCATAAAATGATAATTTAGCTCTTGTTTTGAACCAAAAGTGACATTTCACTTTTAGAGAGAAGATTTTAAATTCGGGGGATTTTTTGGGAGTTGGCACACCTGTCAAATAACAAAACACAATCACAGAGAAATTTTGGAAATTAAGTGATGCAAAAGTTAAGGAAGGGATTTTTGTCGGACCACAAGTAAGAGAACTTGTAAAGGATGCTGCATTTGAACAAATATTGGAGGAGACAGAAAAGGAAGCTTGGAAAGCCGTCAAGGGTGTTGTTCATGAATTTTTAGGCAACAAAAGAGATGACAACTACAAGCATTTTGTGACAGTGCTCCTGCAAAAATACCGTAACCTTGGATGCAACATGTCCCTTAAGATCCATTTTCTCCACTTCCACTTAGACTTTTCCCTCCTAGTTGTGGAGCGGTTAGTGATGAACATGGGGAGAGATTCCATCGGGACATTTCTGTTATGGAACAAAGATATCAGGGTCGTTGGAATGCAGTAATGCTTGGTCTTTGTATAGGGATTCTGCGAAACTCCATCACAAGAGGCAAGCTAAAAACGACGAAGTCAATAGGCCACCACATGATTCTCTTCAGACGCGACTATCTGCGAAGTATTTTTCCATCAATTTAGAACTCTTAGCATGTAATTACCTGTTAAAAAAATCAAATGCACTTTCATTATTGTTAGCATGTATGTAATTAAAATGTATCCTTTTCTCTCAATCCGTTAATATGTAATACTTCCACCTTGTGTATATCATAGAAACTAGAGCTAATAAAAATTTTTCATTGTTATATTTGTTTTTCTCAACCCAAAATTAGTAGGAATTGCCTCATGAATTGCTTGAAACATTCAAAAATTATTTCTTTGTTGCCCAGTGTAATTTGATAATAATCAACATTATTTTAAAAATTTACTCTTACCCAAAAATAAATTTAACTGGAGGAACATACCAGGTAACAGTTTTAGACTTTAAACCTCCGTTAGCAACCCCAAAAAGGGGGGAGGGGTCGTAATAGAAATATGAGGGCTATTCAATAAAGAATGATCATATTTTTTTACGGTAATAACTTTTTGCTAAAATTCAATCTTATTCTGTTAGCTTAATGTGAAACAAACTAGCCGTACTTGTTTCATTGTTGGTACTCTTGGTTTCCTCCTGTGAGAATCAGGTAAGTTCAGCATCGCCTACCGCTGCAATGGAGGTAACACTCGAGGAACAATATGCGGCTTTGAAATTCTGTTTCGTCTCAACAAATCTTCAGTTGAGGCCTATACAATGTCACACGAGGGCTATGGAGAGCCTGTTCTTACCTACAGTACAACTCGAAGGTGGTTTAAAATGTTTAAAGAGGGGAGACAATCAATTTCAAGGGAAGGTAAACCCTGTGCTCCAGTTACTGCTCTTACGGAAGAAAACATCAACACTGCTGCTGCCATAGTGAGAGAGGATCGACGAATTGCCTTAAGATCACTTTCTGAAATCCTGAACATTTTATTGGGTGCCGCCCACACGTTGCTGACAGAAACATTACACATGAGACGTGTTTGTGCGCAAAGTGTTCCAAGACTGTTGATTCTCGAACAAAAGGACATTCGCATGCAGGCCTACATACAGTTAAAGTTGATGTTAGAGGAAGATCAGGAGTTTCATTCAAACGTAATCACTGCTGATGAAACTTGGCTACATCATTTTGATCCTGAGAGCAAACAGCAAAGCTCAGTCTGGATATCTCCTTCATCACCAGCCCCCAAAAGGCAGAAGTGGTTGCTTCTGCTGAGAAAGTCATGGTCATCTCATTCTTTGATATTCATGGAATGGTTTATCAGCATGTTGTACCTGCACACACACATCAGTAACTGGACAATACTACAGGGATGTCCTGAAAACATTGCAGGTCCATATCAGACGCAAAAGACCATATTTCCGTGAAGCAGGCTGGATGCTACACCACGATAAAGCGCGGCCACATATTGCCAATGTTGCTGCTGAATATCTTGCAAAAATAAACGTGAAGTGCATCCCTCATCCTGCCCATAGTCAGTATTTAGTCCCACGTGACATTTTTCTATTCCCTAACTTGAAGAAGCGCCTTTGTAGGAGGCTTTATCCATCATCAGAAGCAGGGGTGAAGGCTGGGGAGGCGATTTTGAAGGATCTCGCAAAAATGGTTTCCAGCATGTCTTTGAAGACTGGTAGAAACGCTGCGACAAGGGCAGGACATTCAGGGGAGACTATTTTGAGAAGAACCATCAAAATTATGAGGATGAGTAGAGGTATGTTGTCAAAAAAAAGTGATCATTATTTATTGAACAACCCTCGTATAATAGGTGTTTTGGAAAAACAGTTATGGATGTTCTCTATCTTATATTGGATGCCAATATTAGCAAAACATGACCACTGCAGTTAAAGTATACATGGAACATAAAGCTCTTAAGTTAACTCTCTGGCAAGGGTGAGCAAGGTAAAAATTAGCCCGCTTTGGTAGCGTGGTGGTAGCATGTCCGCCTCACTTTCAAGAGGTCCCGGTCAAGTTGAGTTACCTGAATAAGGTTTTTTCGGGGATTCGCCTTATCCTGGGAGACGAGTGCCAGGAAACTCTAAGGTCTATGGACCCCGGACACATTTGAGCATCATTTCACGAATTTCATCTATCGTCCGATATGACTTCAAATTGGATTACGTAAATTACCACAAAAAGTAAAAATTGTAACAATGTTTTTATGATTAATTTTTATTTTTATTTGTTTCATTTGTCGCCCTTATTTGCTCGCTTATTTCATCATATGATTGTGCTTATAAATCCGGGCTCCAGTCATCACCATGGATACAGTCCTAACCTAGTACCTTGAGTTTCCCTTTTGTTTTTAAAGGCTAGAGGTAAAATGAAAGGAAATACTCTGTAATCAGATGAAGCAGTAGAATTTTAAAATCCTATTTTGTTAAGCGTCTGGAAAAAGTGGCTTGAAGGACTCATCTCATCGATTCTAAAAGGTGTGTTAAAATCAGGTGAAACAAGTGCGACCTAGTTAACAATTGTGTCATTTTGGATGCTGTGGCTGCATGCAGCTGATCTGTGTTTTTGCCCGTTTTCCTCCGTGATGCCCGCTCTTTCATCAAAACGTTTTGCTATTAATATCCCATTACAACAAGCGCCCTTTTGTACTGAAACAGCATTGCCAGTTTAGCTTCAGGCGCTAGATCAATTGGTTACCTCTCTAATCAAAAGAAAAACCGTTAAATGTGAAACCCATATCCGTGTAAAAAAGAAGGTCTGAAATGTTACACTGACATAGCTTCCACTAACTATGGTCAGCACACGATAAAGTTGAAGCTACAGCGCGATAGTCAAATGATTTACTTTTTGCTTCCTATGCGACGATAACTATAAAATTCCTTCCACTTTACAATAAAATATGAATAACGACGTATTGTTTCAGAAGGGTACAGCAAAGAATTTGTCACTAATGGTGACTTCCACAAGAAAAGGTTCTTTCCACAATATTATGTGTTTTACTCTCATCTAAAGCTTTTGTACAGCAAATATTTGTCTTATCTCTTAACATTTCACCTGTAGAGAAAAGAAAAGCATAATAAAGTTGACATTCAGGATTGTGAAGCCAATCATAATCGTTAACCATTTTTTGAGAAATTCTGAATAATCAACATTTTTTAGGTTTTCATTATAACCCACAATGTATATCGCATATATTTTCATATAGATAATTATTTTTAGTAATTTCTTGTTATATGTTCTCAATCTCCAAAGAATTACACTGTTCTCGAATATCAATATGCTATTCTTTTCTTCATTCAAGTCTTGCACACTCAAAGCGAATGGCAACACAAAACCATTGTCACATTGCCATTTTTGACTATCACTTAAAGTCTACTGTATTCCCATATTCTCTTGTATCTTCATTTTTTTATCTCTTGGACATACAAAGAGAACGGAATTACAAAGACGTCACCTAGACAACCAGTGTTAAAACATTTGACTATCACTTAAAGTCCACTGTATTCCCATATTCCCTTGTACCTTCATATTTTATCTCTTGGACATACAAAGAGAACAGTTTCAAAGACGTCACCTAGACAACCAGTGTTAAAACATTTGACTATCACTTAACTACTACTGTATTCCCTATTCCCTTGTACCTTCATTTTTTATCTCTTGGACATACAAAGAAAACGGAATTTCAAAGACGTCACCTACACAACCAGTGTTAAAACATTTGACTATCACTTAAAGCCTACTGTATTCCCGTATTCCCTTGTACCTTCATTTTTTATCTCTTGGACATTCAAAGAGAACGGAATTACAAAGACATCACTTAGACAACTAGTTTAAAAACATTTGACTATCACTTAAAGTATCCCCTTGTAAGTATAATGAGAGAGTGTTTATCTTGAAGCAGTGAGAGCAATAACACCTCCTTTTCGAGGTAACTGAAGCAGTTGCACAGCGGTGGTATAATTTGCAGGAAGCGACGGGAAGTCTTGTGGAAACCTGCTTCAAATGCATTTTGATTACAACAGTTGTAACATCTCCGTCCAATCTAAGACATACTATTCGGAGAATACTAATAACCTCATGCTATTTTCACATAAATTTCTCTTGACTGCCACCGCTGTTGTACTACCAACTACACAGCAGTTTCTGAAAGTGAGGTAACCTTCTACTTTCTCTAATCTAATACGTTCTGTGGGTAGGAATTCGACACAAAATATAATTTTCCCCAAAAGAAATAGTCGGTTCCGCATCTTGCCTTCCAGGCGGCCTATCTCTTTGGCATGGCGGTAGCGTGTCACGATCGGTAAAACTGTTTTATCCTGAATGATGACTGTCTGGTAACTCTAAGCTCTATGTAACCTGTACTTATTTGAACATCATTTCATTCATCGTCCGATATGACTTAACGTTGGAGGTTTTCTCTTATTCTGAAAGATGAAGATCTGGTAACTCTAAGCTCTATGTACCCTGTACTTAGTTGAACATCATTTCATTCATCGTCTGATATGACTTAACGTTGGAGGTTTTCTCTTATCCTGAAAGATGAATGTCTGGTAACTCTAAGCTCTATGTACCCTGTACTTATTTGAACATCATTTCATTCATCGTCCGATATGACTTAACGTTGGAGGTTTCTCTTATCCTTAAGTACTATGTACGTCCAGAAAGTAAGTTCTGTTTCGTAATAAATTTAAATTGTGTACAGATACAGAAAATGTATTTGTTGCACAAAATTGTAAAACTCTTAAACTACTTTTCCACATAACTGCGGAAATGTTGCAGGCATTTGTCATAGCGAGGCACAATTTTTTGTATACCTTCTTCATAGAAGTTTGCCGCCTGTGTCTTCAACCAGTTGGAAACATTTTGTTTCAGCTCTTCGTCATTGTTGAAGTGTTGACCACCAAGGAAAGGTTTGAGATTAAAAAGCAAATGGAAGTCGCTAGGAGCGAGGTCAGGGCTGTACGAGGAGTGGTCTAACACGTCCCAGTCAAATCCCTGTAAGATGCTTTTCGTCGCATTTGCAGTGCGTGGTCGTGCGTTGTCGTGAAGAAACACAACACCTTTTGACATCGCAAATTGCCGATAAATTTCAATTGGGATCACTTTTCTAACATTCAGAAAACCGAATTTCACAAATCTGATTTCACAATTGCCGGGATTTTCAATCAACACCGACATTGTAAACAAGCACAACAAAGCGTGCGTGGCTGACAGCGATCTGACAATGGCGCACGTTTCTTCTGCTTGATGCAGAACGTCCAGCGCGCATGAGGGTAACTACGATCGCAGCGCTGCAGCGGAGATAAATTGAAACAGAGCTTACTTTCTGGACGCCCCTTGTATATGTCTGTGGACTATGCTCTGTGTATCCTGTACTCATTTGAACGTCATCGTACTAGATGACTTAACGTTGGAGCACGTAAGCGAAACAAATGTGAGAAGCTGCGCATTGTTAAATAAACAGAGCTGTTATTTGCGGCTGACCAGAGTTTATACGTGCTTTTACTTCGGTGGCAATGCATTACAATTAAAGCTAGAGCCAAGTTTCCGTTGCATCTAGCAGGTACCTACTTGACCCACATCTGACACCGAAATAGAAATGCTCACGGTAAAAGGATTTCTGCTGTTCTTTTTACTTGCTCTCTTGTTTTCCTTTACATCTTTAGTCACCAGTTTCCCGACTCGCTGCTGTACAAATTCAGCTGCTCTCTCTCTTCCATACATTACCTCCCTAAACACAATCGTTTCCTTTCCCCCTCACCCCGGCACTTTTCTTAACTCCCCCTCGGTTCTAATTCTCTATCACTACCTCTCCAGCTTCAATTTCTTTCAATGCTTCCCTATCTCTTTGTTGGCTTCCATTTTATCTCGGTATTCGCATATCTCTTCGACCTTGTAAGACTGCAGCAAGACTTCCTTAACTTTCTGCTGCAGAATCTCCGTCAATTTTCTCCTTAACTTACGATGCCCGACGTCGACCGTATGCAGGGGCACTGTTGAACTACACTTTCGATATTTATAGAGAAAATATCCTCGGATAGAAATAACAGCACTTTAAGTAACCTTGTTTATTCGTGACTATTAGGAAAAGACAAGAAAAGCCTTATATTACTCCTCGTTGGAGCTTAGAGACCATATGATAGGTATTTGCTGCTTCTCTCTTATTTTATGTGGGCTGTTAAATAAAGAATGATCATAATGTTGATGGTCCTTCTCAAAATAGTCTTCCCTGAATGCGATGCACCTTTCCCAGCGTTTCTGCCGGCCTTCAAAGATATGCTGGAAACCATTTTTAAAGAGATCCTTCAAATTGCCTCCATAGCCTTCACCACTGCTTCTGATGATGGATAATGTCTCCCACGAAAGCGTTTCTTCAAGTTAAAGAATAGAAAAAAGTCACATGGGGCTAAATCCGGACTATAGGGAGGGTGAGGGATGCACTTCACGTTGATTTTTGCAAGATATTCAGCAACAACATTGGCAATATGCGGCCGCGCATTATTGTGGTGCAGCATCCAGCCTGCTTCACGGAAATGTGGTCTTTTGTGCCTGATATTGACTTTTAATGTTCTGTAGTATTGTCCAGTTACTGATGTGTGTGCAGGTACAACATGCTGATAAACCATTCCATGAATATCAAAGAATGAGATGACCATAACTTTCCCAGCAGAAGCAACTACTTCTGCTTTTTTGGGGGTTGGTGATGAAGGAGATTTCCGCACTGAGCTTTGCTGTTTGCTCTCAGGATCAAAATGATGTAGCCAAGTTTCATCAGCAGTGATTACGTTTGAAAGAAACTCCGGATGTTCCTCTAACATCAACTTTAACTGCATGCAGACCTGCATGCGAATGTCCTTTTGTTCGGGAATCAACAGTCTTGGAAGCCATCGCGCACAAACACGTCTCATGTGTAATGTTTCTGTCATCAGCGTGTGAGTGGCACCTAATGAAGTGTTCAGTATTTCAGAAAGTGATCTTAAGGTAATTCGTCGATCCTCTCTCACAATGGCAGCAGCAGTGTTGATGTTTTCTTCCGTAAGGGCAGTAACTGGAGTACCGAGTCCACCTTCCTTTGAAATTGATTGTCTCCCCTCTCTAAACATTTTAAACAACCTTCGAGCTGTGCTGTAGGGAAGAACAGACTCTCCATAGGCCTCCTGTAACATTGTATAGACCTCAACTTAAGATTTGTTGAGACGAAAGCAGAATTTGAAAGTCGCATATTGTTCCTCGCGTGTTACCTCCATTGCAGCGGTAGGCGATACTGAACATGTCTGAACTTACCTGGTTCTCACAGGTGGGAACCAGGAGTACCAACAATGAAACTACTACGGCGTGTTTGCTTCACATTAAGCTAACAGAATATAATAAGATAATAAAATTATGACCGTAAAATTATGATCATTTTTTATTGAACAGTTCTCGTACAAGGCCGTGAGGACGATACTATCTATTAACAACTCTTTGTGGAGCGACCCATTCGTGGTTGTTTGTTGGAATTTAGCAGTAATATAACTTAAACAGGTAGTCGATGCTCATTTTTTTTATCTGTTGGCCGTACAAAGAGAACGAAAACAGTATAAAAAGTGACTATCGCACAGGCTACAGCACTCTCCTACTTCCATAGCAGCTATTAAAAAATTAACAATAAGGTGATTTTTATCTTGATTAACATAAATTAAGTGTAGGAATGTCAATATGACGGAATATAATTAAGGCAGTGAGGACGTAATTATCTGTTAAGGGGAGGCACAACGGCATTCTGGGGTGAAATTTCACAAAATGAGTTACTGACAAAATAATCTTCCCTTATGATTGTACAAGCGAATAACGATATTTATTTTCCTGTCCCAGACAGACCTAAATAAACTCATTCTGAAAATACTGCACAGTGTGCCACGCCCCCTATTAACCATTTGTAACAGTGTTCTCTCCTTGGTTGTAACCTTATTGAAGTTGTATTCCAGAGCAGACCCTTATTAGGAAAGAAAGTCCTTCTTTTGTCTATTAATATTAATCTGTGCTTCTGATGTTAATTCTTCTATGCTTTGTTTAGTATATTTTGAACTACTGGTGCTGTTTTCAAGATAGGAAGAATTTGGTATAAGAAATATGCATTGGAACCAGTATAAGTAATCCTGTTTACATAATAAAAGAGTTACAACCCCTAAAAGGGGAAAGTATGGTAACACATGACAATATATTGACTTCGTCAAACCTAACCTCAAACATTGGCCATGAATGTGAAGTGAAGATTGATTCTCCCAGGAAAAAGAATAGTTTCTTCATTGTGTATCGGCAGTGATGACAATTTAACTAAAGTAAATAATGATATTAGATCAACAAGCTTTCAGTTAGTAAATAAGGAAACTTTGTACAGTGTAAATTTTGTAAAAATGATAAATGATTTCACATCAGAGGACACCAAGAAAAGAAATGGATTATTAGCTAAATTTTCATTCACTTTTCACAAGTGTAATAAAGAACATACATTTCAAACATTCAGAACAATTCAAAGTGGTGCAGAAGTAAATGTAAGGTTTACTTATGACTTGAGAAGTATTGGCAAAGCAATTGAGACAGGTAAGACATCGGCTGCTGTTCTCAATTTACCAGCCCTTCTTCGAATTTAACAAAATAATGTCATAGAACAAGAGACCATGGAGTCTACGAAGAAGAGAAGGAGTGAAAAACGAAAGAGGAAGGATGCTGATGATGAAAAATATACACAATATGGATCTGGGGAAATTCTAAGGTATAGTTCCAAGATATCAAAACTTTAATGCTGTTTTTTTCTGTTTTATATATTTAAACTTTGGGTGTGCTCATCTTTAAAACTAATGCAGCTAGAAGTATACATTTCTCTGGAATTAAAGCAATACTTAAACTCTTTATAATAGAAAAATATGTGAAAATTTGAATTAAAAAAATAATATTGAATATTTTTAGAAGTAAATTCAAGACATATATTTAAAAAAATCACATATCCTTTATTAAAACTCCGAAATAAGATCTATTATCTTTAATGGATTGTGAAAGTTGTAAAATAACA
Organism: Mantis religiosa; assembly: GCA_030765055.1. Lineage (NCBI taxonomy): Eukaryota > Metazoa > Arthropoda > Insecta > Mantodea > Mantidae > Mantis > Mantis religiosa. The sequence goes on along the minus strand of CM060958.1, from coordinate 142,684,908 downwards.
AGTAAAAGTTTCAAATTGATACCTTCAGTTGTTCCTGAGCTAAGCTCACTAGAATACTCTCATTTCAACATTGGTGAGATAGGCTCCTCTTAACAACGCTTTATGAAGCAACCCTTTCGTGGCTGTTTGTTGGAATTTTGCAGTAATATAACTTAAACAACTAGTCGATGCTCATTTTTTATCTGGTTGCCGTACAAAGAGAACGGAATTTCGAAGCCGTCTCTAAGCAACCCGTATAAAAATGACTATCGCAAAGGCTACTACACTCTCTTGTTTGCATGGCAGCTCCAAAAAATTAACAATAAAGTGATCTTTATCTTGATTAACATGAAGTAGAGGAATAAGTACGTAAATATGAAGCTATTAACATTGAAGCAAACAAATATGAAAGTTTGCAACTTAAAACTTCACTTATCTTATAAGAAATGATGATAATTCTTATAAATTGTCCGGGATCGCGATTTCATATAAACGTATACACATCTTCCGAAACAACAAAACTGTCGTCATCCTTACGAACGCTAGACGTTAATATGTTCTTGTTCGTACTACCAAAATCTGAAAATAAAACAAATTTAAAAACAGAATCGACCACAGGTATTTCAAAATTCGTTACGCGATGTTTGTTTTTTAAAATAAATATCTTTTCCCAAACCATTAAATCTATGGAAACATTTAATTGTTTTAATAATTTAACTTCTGGAGATATTTCATGGTTAAATGACCGAAAGTGATCTGCTACGGCCGATTTATCAGTCTGTAATACTTAATGTTACGAAAATGTTCTTTTGTTCTGGTTTCTAAATTACGTTTTGTCTTTCCAATATAAACTTTATCACAATGTAAACAATTAAATTCATAACTACCAGATTTTTTATTATTAGGAATTTTATCTTTTTTAGAGAAATGCAATAAAATTGTAATACTATATTTAGTTTCGGGAACTAAAGTTATATCAAACCCTTTAAAATTGTTTTGAAAATGTTTATTAACCCAAGGATGGTAAGTATATTTTTTAATATTATAATCGTCTTTTCTTTTTCTAAGGGTTTGTCACTTTTTTATTTATAAAGTCTTTACTAAACCATTAATTAAAGCAGTATTAATAATATGTTAATATTCTTTATTAAATTTAACTTTATTCTGGGGTATATTCATTAATCTATAAAGCAAACTATTGATAACAGCAATTTTATGTGAAAAAGGGTTTAAAAATTTATTTCTTATGAAATTTATAGGAAACATATCAGCATTTCTTATAAGATAAGTGAAGTTTTAAGTTACAAATTGTTATATTTGTGTATAGAGGAATAGATGTTTGTCAAGAGTACAGTGTAACATTTGTTGTCATTATGACGGAATGTAGCATGTTCGCTGTTATTGACAGACTTGTACTAGAAGGTTGTTAATGACTTATCCCTGCAAGTTTATCTCAGCGTTTCAGGAAGACGCTCGTTCGAGCGTAAAGATGCCTCAAAAGAATGCACTCAGGAAAACTTCCGCTTAGAACAGCAAGCAAGAAAGACATTCCTCTATCAACACCGTCACAAATATTATCTTATTGTACTTACAAGTAAATACTGTAGAATCTAAGTGATAGTCAAATGTTTTGGAGCTGGTTGTCTAGGTGACGTCTTTGAAATTCCGTTCTCTTTGTATGTCCAAGAGATAAAAATGAAGGTACAAGGGAATATGGGAATACAGTAGACTTTAAGTGATAGTCAAATGTTTTAAAACTGGTTGTCTAGGTGACGTCTTTGTAATTCCGTTCTCTTTGTATGTCCAAGAGATAAAAACTGAAGGTACAAGGGAATATGGGAATGCAGTAGACTTTAAGTGATAGTCAAATGTTTTAAAACTGGTTGTCTAGGTAACGTCTTTGAAATTGAATTCTTTTTGTAAAACGGAAATTCTCCAAATAACTTGTGTTTTTCCCGGCAAACCACTAGGAGTTCTCATAAACACATAAGACAACTACCTTAATGGCGACTTACTATGCTGTAAGTACTTTAAGGCCCGGGCTTTATAGTTAACCACTATTAATGTCATGTCCGCATGTTGGCTATAGTAGCTCAAGGGTTAGAGCGGCTGGACGGAGACCACAAGATCCGTGGTTCAAATCCCGGCTATGGCATTGAATTTTTCAGTCTGGCTCTATCCTTTCATAGTGCGTCCTACACACGGCTAGTGCGAAAGAACAATTAATTTCCATGGCGAGCCGTGCTGGTTTAACTTGTCTGAGATTATCCTAGCTCAAGAAGGGAAATCCCCAAGAGACGCGATGGATATAGGTCAGCTGTCTCCGCGTCCTCAGACATGTTGTTTGTCTCTTGTTTTTATTAAAGTGTGCCGATGTAATGTGACTGGCAGAAACTGTAGTACGGAAATATATACGAGGGCAGTCCAATAAAGAATGACCATAATTTTTTACGGTCATAATCTTTCGCACTAAAATTCAATCTTACTATATTCTGTTAGCTTAATGTAAAACAAACACGCCGTAGTTGTTTCATTATTGGTACTCCTGGTTCCCGCCTGTGAGAACCAGGCAAGTTCAGACATGTTCAGTATCGCCTACCGCTGTAATGGAGGTAACACGCGAGGAACAATATGCGACTTTGAAATTCTGCTTTCGTCTCAACAAATCTTTAGCTGAGGACTATACAATGTTACAGGAGGCCTGTGTAGAGTCTGTTCTTCCCTACAGCACAGCTCGAAGGTGGTTTAAAATGTTTAAAGAGGGGAGACAATCAATGTCAGAGGAAAGTGGACCCGGTGCTCCAGTTACTGCTCTTATGGAAGAAAACGTCAACACTGCTACTGCCATTGTGAGAGAGGATCGACGAATTACCTTAAGATCACTTTCTGAAATACTGAACATTTCATTGTGTACCACCCACACGTTGGTGACAGAAACATTACACATGAGGCGTGTTTGTGCGCGATGGCTTCCAAGACTGTTGATTCCCGAACAAAAGGACATTCGCATGCAGGTCTGCTTGCAGTTAAAGTTGATGTTAGAGGAAGATCTGGAGTTTCTTTCGAACGTAATCACTGCTGATGAAACTTGGCTACATCATTTTGATCCTGAGAGCAAACAGCAAAGCTCAGTGTGGAAATCTCCTTCATCACCAACCCCCCGAGAAAGCAAAAGTGCTTGCTTCTGCTGGGAAAGTTATGGTTATCTCATTCTTTGATATTCATGGAATGGTTTATCAGCATGTTGTATCTGCACACACATCAGTAACTGGACAATACTACAGGGATGTCTTGAAAACATTGCTAGTCCATATCAGGCGCAAAAGACCACATTTCCGTGAAACAGGCTGGATGCTGCACCACGATAATGCTCGGCCACATATTGCCAATGTTGTTGCTGAATATCTTGCAAAAATCAACGTGAAGTGCATCCCTCACCCTCCCTATAGTCCGGATTTAGCCCCATGTGACATTTTTCTATTGCCTAACTTGAAGAAACGTTTTCGTAGGAGGCATTGTCCATCATCAGAAGCAGTTGTGAAGGCTGCGGAGGCGGTTTAGAAGGATCTCTCAAAAATGTTTTCCAGCATATCTTTGAAGGCTGGCAGAAACGCCGGGACAAGTACATCGCATTCAGGGGAGACTATTTTGAGAAGGACCATCAAAATTATGAGGATGAGTAAAGGTACGTTGTCAAAAAAATTGTGATCATTCTTTATGGAACACTGGTCGTACATTAGCACTTTCCACACTCAAACTATTGTCACAAACACTTACCTACTGCTCTATCTACTTCAAGATAAACATTACATTATTGTAGTTACAGGGGAATACAGTAGTGATAGTAACATTTCTTAAACCGGGATGCTAGGTGACACAAATGTGAACAACCTACGGACGGTGTGAGGTTTTTAGATCAATTGTTGAGGTGAATGGCTCCCTCATTTTTATTGTAACCCAAGCTGCACTTTCGTCACTTGTTTTACCCGTGAATGCATGTGAGGGTAAAATATTTAACATATTTGGTGTGCGTTATGTCGGGCGCGTGGAGATTTGCGTAAAGCTGGTCGGTTCCCAGCGACGGCCGTCTCCATGGCAACGGTTCGACCCCGCTCGCTTAATGCGCCACGAATTATAACAGAACGAAAATTTAGGCTTAGCGTGCAAATCACATGAATTTAATGCCTCTTAACAGCAAGCGATAGGCGTGCCCATCAATAAAATGCTTACCGAACTAATGCCAGATTATTTCACACTAAAACATATTGAAAATGCTTGGAATTTCATTAAAATGGATCTGCTTTATTGAATATTCAGCTCTAAGTTTTATAAAGCCCTTCCCAGTTAATCAGTGCTACTGTTTTAATGTGTTTAAATATTTGTTTACATCAGATTTCACTAAAAATACATGTTTTGAATGTTCCTAAAAAAACACGCTTTTCGCAGCACTTCTTTTCGCAAACATAATATTGATGTTCATCTTTTTATCTCTTGGACATGCAAAGAGAACGGAATTACAAAGACGTCACCTAGACAACCAGTTTTAAAACATTTGACTATCCCTTAAAGTCCACTGTATTCCCATATTCCCTTGTACCTTCATTTTTTATCTCTTGGACATGCAAAGAGAACGGAATTTCAAAGACGTCACCTAGACAACCAGTCTTAAAACATTTGACTACTGCATAATGGCTACTGTATTCCTTTGTACATAGAATAGGATAACATTTTCGTGAAGTAGATAAAGGGACAAGCGTTTATACAAGAGTAGAGAAAGTCATGTGACATCAATTTGTTTTTATGTTCACTATTCAGTGAGTTAGGTCTTACTTACTTTTCCATTGTAGAACACTTCTTGATTGTAACTATTCACTTGTTTAAGGAAGTTTGCTACGCAGTTTGGATTTCTTTTTATTGCCTTAAAGTTCAAGTTTCTTCGTTAGCAGAAATTTTGTCCTTAGTTAGGTCTTACCAGTTTGTTTGCAATACTTTGTTTTATAATTATCTTCACTTTTCTTTATTCTATCTGGAGTTGTAAACTGTCTCATAACGAATTGAAAACATCCGAGCATCCGAAGTATTATTAATGAAAAAGTTACAGTACATTACAAACCGTTACAAATGTCTGATTATGGGAAAAGCGCCCTAATGGGAAATAGAATTCACCATGACAACACATCTAACAACTGAGTATCTGGATGTGCTGGAGGTCATCATCATGGATACAGCCCTAATGTAGCATCTTTGGTTTGTCTTTTGTTTCCGAAAGTTAATGAACAAATGCATGCAATCACTTTGTTGTCATCAAACACAACTAGAACGTTATGAAAACGTGCTTTGTGAGGTGCCTCAGTAGGAGTGGCATTGTTGGTTTATGGACTGTGCTTGGGTTTAACGAAAATAGAGTAAGAGAGGAAGTGGCAGTGGTCTAATGCATGTAACAAGACAGAAGTTGGTCCACGGGATTAACATTTTAATAATAACAAGTGGTGGACGATTTAAATCCCCGCTTAACGAGTTTACGGTCCCACAAAAGAAAAAGGCGGGGGAGGTCAACTTTGTCCATGACGTTAGATTTCATTTTAATTCGAGCGGGTCAAGACCGTGTGACGCTAATTCCTCGCAAACCGTTCGCTCCGACTGTTTCAACTGAAGTAAACCTACACAAACGAGACGAGGTGCAAAACTGCCGAACAATAAAACAATACTCTAGCGTCTTCAATTGTTGCTTGCGGCATTGTTGTCTCACAAGTGCAGAGTTTTGCATTGTTAATGTCGCAGAATATTGTTTTTCGTCTTGTTTTGTTGGAGAGGACACAGTCTTGTTCATCTATGGTCCCTCTACCCTTATGGCATTTGAGGAGTCAGGTGAGGGAGCGACAACAATGGATCAGAAAGGAAAATCCAGAGGAGGTGTGATCAAAACGGTGTAGATGGCGTATGGGCTAGAGTTTTTGCTTTCTTCCCCTGCCATGGAAAGTGCTGGGATCGATCCCACCGCTGGGGGCGCGTTTTTTTTTTTTTTTTTTTTGTTTTGTTTTTGTTTTTTTTGTAATTTCCGTCCTCCAATGTTAAGTCATAGCTGACGGTGAATGAATTGGATGAAATGATGCTCAAATGATTCCAAGGTCCATGGAGCTTAGAGTTACCCGACATTCGTCTTGGAGGATAATGGAAAACCCCGGGAAAAGCCGCATCCAGATAACTCACCCTGACCGAGATTCGAACTCGGCACCTCTTGAACGTGAGGCAGACATGCTACCACCACGCTACCGATTTGAAGTTCCGAGTATAAGACCGGAGCCCACTCAGCACCAAAGAGCTTTCTGACTGGGAACGCCGAGATGTACCTGAGGTACTCCGCCCACTTGTGACGTAACTGTTTAGTAACGCTTCTCGCCGAGGCATTCATATCGTGGCCGACTAGTAACTCGAACCCTTGTTTAAGTTTCGAGTGTTGAGAGGGGATCTGGTGGGCGACATTGCAGCACCCACATGGAACAGATGACCTTCACGTATCTTCTTTTAAAAATCAGACTGTATGTTATGTTATAAATATTAGAAAATTAAAGAACCGTAACGAATGTCCAGGAAATAGCTTGTGCTACGCAAAAGCTAACATGTATACTTTAAAAATACTTTCACTCCAGCTTAGGTAATGAAATATACCTCAGGAGGGAATTACGTCATAAGAATCCAGATATTTACATTTCATCCTTCTAAGACCTTAGAATCTCACAAAATATACAGTTTAATTAAAGTTGAGAGGACGTGGCTGTCTATATCAATCATGTGAATGTAATTATTCAACCCTCTAAATTAACATTTTTGTTTCTGCTCTTCATCCCTTGAGATTTCCGCTGCGACGTTTCCTCTCTCCTTAATGCTCTTACGTATTTATTTCCTTTGCCTTTTTTCTGCGGCTTCTCGCTGCCCATTTTCTGTTTCGTTTATTCTTTGTTTACACGCAAGTTAAAAAGCGAGCCGCAAAGACGCGTAAAGTGAACCTCAAGATCTTCCCTCACTTTTTTTATGTGTTTTAAAACAGCGCAGAGGTTTTTCCAGTTAATTATTTCCGGACGTTTAGAATAATGTAGCGAATGGATTAAAACTAAGTGTAGTGCGCCGTAGATCACAATAAACAAACAGCGTGACGTCACGTGACCCCCTCGGGCAGGGGGGGGGGAGAGGGTAAACATTTCAGTCATCGACAAACAAATCCCAGCGCAAAATATTCCGCCGATTTAGCTGCCCGTGTTTTAAAATGCATATCAAAACCTTCATTTGAATGAAAACATTAACCAGCTGAACGTTCTGGGTATCTCCGCTAAAAGTGTGAACGTATTAATGCATCACGTGATCACAGCAAGTGTTGCTTTTGCCAGCAGCGCTCTTTCACATCCCGACCAGTGCATTCATACACTGAACTATGATGCTCAAATGTTTTGAAACTGCTTACCTAGGCGATGCTCTTCAAATTCTCTTCTTTATATGTCCAAGAGATAAAAAAATGAAGGTACAAGGGAATATGGGAATACAGTAGACTTTAAGTGATAGTCAAGTACTTTAAAACTTGTTGTCTAGGTCACGTCTTTGAAATTCCGTTCTCTTTGTATGTCCAAGAGATGAAAAATGAAGGTACAAGGGAATATGGGAATACAGTAGACTTTAAGTGATAGTCAAATGTTTTTAAACTGGTTGTCTAGGTGACGTCTTTGTAATTCCGTTCTCTTTGTATGTCCAAGAGATAAAAAATGAAGGTACAAGGGAATATGGGAATACAGTACATTTTACATGATAGTCAAATGTCTTAAAAGTAGTTGTGTAGGTGACGAATTGTAAAACATCGGTGTCTTTATATGTCCAGGAAATGAAAAAGTGAACGTATAAAGGAATATGGGAATACGGTATAGTTAAGTGATAGTCAAATGTTTCAAAACAGGTTGTCTAGGTGACGACTTTGGAATTACGTTGGAGATAAAAAAGTTGTGGGAATATCTCGGATAAATTTAAACTTTTAACTCCAGAGAAATGTTTGACATAAATTCCTTGTTTGAACGAGAGCTACATTTTTGTGTATGTCCGCGACGGTAGGGACGACATTGTCTAAGTAATCAGATGGTTCACCACTCTTCGTCAATACTGTAGCCTCGGGTAGGGAAGGACGGAGAGAGACTGACAGCTGTGGATGTGAAATGGATGCTGATTGAATAACGCTGCCCTTAAGGCAAGGTTTTGTCATTAAACGGCTTTCACATCATTTACCAGAAAATTCTGTGGTACGTCAAATCCGATGACGTCACTTCAGGCGTATTTGCAAGTGATAATTCGATGTTCTTTTGGTATCCGTTACATCCATTGTTCTCCTAAACCTCACGTTAAATGAAAGGTCCGCTGGTAAAGGCAGAAAGAAAGGAAAGAAAGTCGATAGGTTACACTCACCTAACATTCTGTCCCAGCACTCGTTTGTTTTTCGAGTACTAACATTAAAGGCAAGTTTTATGACCTACAAAGTTTTCCAGGCAACATTTTGCCTCTTTTTGTTCTAGAAATACCAAATGTGTACACGACATCGTTATGTAACCTCCAAATGCTAAGGTTCACTTGAGTTTATGGCATTTAAACTGACACATATATACTCTACTGTTTTCATACCAACTGAAATAAATAAATAGTTAATTCTTGTATGCCGAATCTAATAGTAGGTACGAGGCGTGTCCTTAAAATAAGGTCTCCAAGGCGCTGGAGCCGTGAGGAACGCTATTACGCGAGATTCGGCAACACTGGAGGGTAGCTTTGTTTCACCCCCTCAAATCGCCACCATAACGAACCCGTTGCACCCATTCGCCTTGGCTGGGCAGCCGTTTACGATGCAGCTTCCTATCACTTCCGCCGCCAAGTGCGACTTGCGTGCAGTGATCCGTTTTTTGAGTGCCAAGGATACTAACCCCACTGAAATTAATCGTCAGTTATGCGAAGTCTATGGGCCACAGTGTATGGACGTCAAAAACGTGTGAAAGTGGGTGAGAGAGTTCAAAGACGGACGAACAGACGTCCATGACGAACAGCGTTCTGGTCGGCCTTCGGTTTCAGCCGAAACAATTGCAAAAGTGGAGCAAGAAATGCTTAAAGATCGGCGTGTGACAGTTGACGAGCTGTGCGAACTTATCCCTGAAGTCAGTAAGACTACGATTGACAAGATTTTGACCGAACATTTTCATTATCGCAAGGTGTGTGCGAGGTGGGTCCCCAAAATGCTCACCGAAGACCATAAACGGCAACGTGTTGAAGCGGCCCACCGATACCTGGAGCGCGATGCAGAACAGGGCGAGGAATTGTTGGATTCAATTGTCACTGGCGATAAAACCTGGGTGCACTACTCAACAACAGAAGTTAAAGAATGTCTTATGGCTGTAGGTGCTTTTGGACTTGTGCTACCTTTCCAAAAAAAAAAAAAAAAACGTTATTAGAAATAAGTGATTAGTTAAGAATAATTGAAGATCGGATAGAGAAAGTATGTGAAAGTGTCATAAAAGATGTTGTTTTGTAATTTTGTGGTGACGCGCATTTCCTTTACTATTTCTCCTATTGCCCTGATCACGTTATAGCTCGCCCTGTTTATATTACATCGAATGTTCTTTGAACTGCGAATGGTGCTGTATCAGCTTGTGGAAATTAATTTTGTCCACATTCGTGCTTACCCACTGCCCCATTTTCGTGTAATTATGCCCGTCAATCTTAACGAAAAAAAGGTCAGCGCTAATCAAAATGGCGTGCTTGCGTGCAAATAAACCCAGCAGAACAAAGCGTCGCTCTTTTATTTTATATCCCTTAGTTTCGCGCAGCGTAATTAAATAATTAAAACAACCGAAGGTGCAGAACCTGTCGACCAAAACAAAACACAAGTGCCGCACTGACGTTGATATGTTTACAAATAAATGAACAAGATCCACTCGCAATTTTCAGTGCAGCGTTTCCATGGCAACCTGAGGTGAATAGACAAGTATTTTTTTAAAAAATACATAATCATAACTGACAATACAAATTTTATTTCATTTTTTCTACTAGCTTCAACAATTGAAAGTGTAGATGGAGTGTTTTATGTTTTTGGACGTGCCGGGCTTTGTTACGTTTGTGATGGTGCCGATGATCTTGTTTAACCCTGGTGACAGGCATTTGTTTGCCATTCTATCTATAAACCGAATAACCAGAAATATACGAATTGAAAACAAAGGTTTTTAGCTGAAGTCTAATGTAACTAAAAATCGCTTAAAATCGTATTTTCTCTCGGAAAACCTCCAAACCCAAGCTACCATTTGTATTGGATTAAGGTAGGAGGTGATTTGGTACTGCAACCAGTCTTGGTCTATTGTACCTATGCTGCAGGTGGGGCATCCCTGGGAGGAAGGATGAGGCGATAGGGGACCCGGGGTGGCCAATTGTTTCATAAAACAGCAACTGTACACTGTGGTGTGCTGTATACCGCAAGCCTACACACACCGATCTCTATCTGAACGCTCATAGTTTCCATCATAAGTCTCAACGGCTGGGAGTTCTCAATACACTGCCCACGGAGCTTTGTCTATCTCTGATCCCAGCCACTTAAAACAACAATTACAGCACCTGAGACTCACTTTCCGTCAAAACGGCTACTCCGAATATGACGTTGAAGCCTCGATCACCAAAGCTAGGAAAGGGAAACCTGTAATATAGCAAGCGTCAGATAAGCCTACCGCTACAGCCTGCATCCCGTTTACCGGCAATCTATCCGGCATAATTAGCAGCCTCGATCACCAAAGCTAGGAAAGGGAAACCTGTAATATAGCAAGCGTCAGATAAGTCTACCGCTACAGCCTGCATCCCGTTTACCGGCAATCTATCCGGCAGAATTAGCAGCCTCGATCACCAAAGCTAGGAAAGGGAAACCTGTAATATAGCAAGCGTCAGATAAGCCTACCGCTACAGCCTGCATCCCGTTTACCGGCAATCTATCCGGCAGAATTAGCAGCCTCGATCACCAAAGCTAGGAAAGGGTAACCTGTAATACAGCAAGCGTCAGATAAGCCTACCGCTACAGCCTGCATCCCGTTTACCGGCAATCTATCCGGCAGAATTAGCAGCCTCGATCACCAAAGCTAGGAAAGGGTAACCTGTAATACAGCAAGCGTCAGATAAGCCTACCGCTACAGCCTGCATCCCGTTTACCGGCAATCTATCCGGCAGAATTAGCAGCCTCGATCACCAAAGCTAGGAAAGGGAAACCTGTAATACAGCAAGCGTCAGATAAGTCTACCGCTACAGCCTACATCCCGTTTACTGGCAATCTATCCGGCAGAATCAGCAGAATTCTCGCCAAATACAACGTCAGGACCATCCACAAGCCACCTCCCAACATTAAACATATGTTGAGAACGGCGAAAGACAAACTGGACTTCCAAGTTCCGGGAGTGTACCGCATTCCCTGTGAATGTTGAACACCGTCTATAGGACAAACCGGAAGGACCATCGCTACTAGGATAATCGAACATGAACGGAGCATTTGTTTAATGCAACCTGAGAAGTCTGGGCTGGCAGAGCATTGTTTTGATAACGACCATAGAGCCAATTTTCGGGAGACGACCATCATGGCAAAATGCAACAGTTACTGGGTGCGGAGAATTAAGGAGGCTTTGGCGATTTCCTCTGAAAGAAGCACACTTAATCGTAATGATGGATTTCAGTTCAACTCCTTATGGAAAGCGGCCTTAAAATGGAAATCCGTCGACTTAAGAAGCAAATATCTATACAGCTTGATAATCAAGTTAAGCAATTACGTTTCTTTGAAACAAATAATTTTCTATGCTCACGCCATCTCCTGACCTGACATTTAATTTACTGAAAACAGTCGTTTGTTTAGTAATGCGAATTTTGATAGTTTTTTGTCTTTGTTTATAGTTGTGTTATATCCAGTGTTTCATTTGTGGTTGTAATGTTTTATAAGTATCCTGATGATGGGTGATATGCACACTCCCGAAACGTTGATGTCAAATCGTCTTTTCACCTGGCTTGTTGCACGAGAAGAAAGTAAGCCATTTGAAGCAGTCATGACAGGATTCCTACAATTGAAAAGTTGGCAACTCCTTGGCAGGCCAGTGTAACCGGTACATGTATTTTAAATATTGATTTTCTCAAAAAATGTCCGTAACGACTTTGATTTAAATATCACGTGTTTTATATATTTTAATGACAAATGCGCGCCTCGGTAGCGTAGAGGTAGCGTGACTGCCTCACGTTCAAGAGGTCCCGTGTTTGAATCTCTGTTAGGGTGAGTTACCTTGATAAGGTTTTCCCTTATCCTGAAAGACGAATGTCGGGTAACTCTAAGCTCTATGGACCCCGGGCTCATTTCAGCATCATTTTATCGGTTTCGTTCATCGTCCATGACTGAACGTTGGAGGACGTAAATTAAAGAAAATGACAAATGGAATGTGCATCTTAAATTTCTCTTGTCAAATCACAATTTATTTCAAATAATTATTTAGGCACATCATCATTTCCGATATATTCGCTGTTTGTTTTAATTTTCAGTTGTTATACTTTTGTGAAACGGGAAGTTAATCATTTTTTTATCCCTTGATCATAAAAAATGAATTCAAATTCAAAAGACGTCGCTTAGCAACCGATTTTAAAACATTTCACTATCACTTAAAGCCTTTTTGTTTTCGATTAACGTGGCTTTTGTAAGAACGGTTTGACGAAGAAGGCCATGTGAGTGTAATAAATGAGATGTTTTAGTTAATTAAACAGAGTCCATCCATCAGGGGTACATCTGTGCAGTGATTGGACACAACCGTGAACCGCAACATGTGAACTGGAAAACGTTAAGTTTTGGACCCCCGCCAGGCCGTGACTTTGAGTCCGGATGCGACCGGAAGCCTGATTTACTGCTCCGGTTGCGGTCTCGCGTACGTCATTATTTACATGTGGACCTGGTAGAGTCACGTAACGTTCCATAGCACAGGTACTTTGTTGGGGCTAGACGAGACATAACCTGATAAAACAGCGAGTACTTCCCCTTGTGATCGACAGTTCGTGGCGCCGAAATACCGCGTCAGCTTTACTACATAATTGGCGGCCGTTGCTATGGCATTCACCGCCGAGAGTTTCAGCAACTCGCGGTTCCAATTCTTATTACGGAGAAGTTGCTTTAAGCGGAGCTGAAACAGCCCATCTCACCAATGTTAAAGTGAAAGTCTTCTGGAACGCTTAGCTCAAGAACAACTGAACGCATCAATTTGAAACTTTTACTTGTTATTTAACAACACTATAACAATTCATGAAAGATATTACGAGGTCTGTTCAATAAGGAATGATCACTTTTTTTTTTTTTTTTTTTTTTTTTTTTTTTTGACAACGTACCTTTACTCATCGTCATAATTTTGATGGTCCTTTTCAAAATGGTCTCCCCCAAATGCCATGCACTTGTCCCAGCGTTTCTGCCAGTCTTCAAAGACATGCTGGAAACCATTTTTGAGATATCCTTCAAAATCGCCTCCGCAGCCTTCACCACTGCTTCTGATGATGGATAATGCCTCCCACGAAGGCGTTTCTGCAAGTTAGAGAATAGAAAAAACTCACATGGGGCTAAATCCGGACTATAGGGGTGAGGTGGGGGATGCACTTGACGCTGATTTTTGCAACATATTCAGCAACAACACTGGCAATATGCGGCCGCGCATTATCGTGATGCAGCATCCAGCCTGCTTCACGGAAATGTGGTCTTTTGCGCCTGATATGGACTTGCAATGTTTTCAGGACATCCCTGTAGTAATGTCTAGTTACTGATGTGTGTGCAGGTACAACATGCTGATAAACCATTCCATGAATATCAAAGAATGAGATGACCACAACTTTCCCAGCAGAAGCTACCACTTTTGCTATTTTGAGGTTTGGGGATGAAGGAGATTTCCACACTGAGCTTTGCTGTTTGCTCTCAAGATCAAAATGATGTAGCCAAGTTTCATCAGCAGCGATTACGTTTGAAAGAAACTCTGGATCTTCCTCTAACATCAACTTTAACTACATGCAGACCTGCATGCGAATGTCCTTTTGTTCGGGAATCAACAGTCTTGGAACACATCGCGCACAAACACGTCTCATGTGTAATGTTTCTGTCACCAACGTGTGGGTGGCACCCAATGAAATGTTCAGTATTTCAGAAAGTGATCTTTAGTGATAAAATGCCGCTCTGGCTCCCATTAAACAGTAAAGCTGATCATAGTTTTATAGAGGCGATTCAGAGGACTTCCAAACGTGTACTTTGCTCTGAAAAGCATCACCTTGGGTGTGTATTGTTTCAAAGGAAGTCAGTTTACTGTAGTAATGAACGTTATTCCTTACTCAATGAGCTTTTTGTACTCTGGGAGGCAAAATGGACCAGAAATTACGGTATTGGCCGTGCTCCAGATGGGGAAGGGGTAGAAATATCGGAAACAATTCCTCCCGGTGCCAAAATATTAATCCCTCTTGCTTTGAATAACGATTACGGCCTTTCAATACACGCTGTTACCAAATTAAACAGTTCTGCCTGCAAATAGACTACACACTTTATACACTGAGGTAAAAACCAACTTGTTTTGGAGCCTAATTGTCGCAAACATGGTTAGTACACTATACTTCAAGTGATAGTCAAATGTTTTAGACCTGGTTGCTAAGCACGGCCATCAGATAAAAAAGTGAACATCTACTGCTCATTTAAAGACATACACAGGCGCGAGGAGCCTCATTGTTGTGAACAAAGTGCACGTCGTGTATAAATTTCGCGTTCCGTCCCAAATCTTGATGTATGTGCACATAAATTGACTGTAATGGTGTCTGCGTATAAGTCCCGGAAATTGGAAGCGTCTTTGGGGTACGGCTTCTCGAATATTTGAGAACAGCACCCTAGCGCCTGCACAAAAGGAACATCATTGGGCACGGAAAGCCGAGGAACAGTGGTTCGAGTCACGCGTTTAATAGTTACATTTCCAGAATAAAAAAACCTAGAAACCTAGCTTGTAAAATGAGCAGGACCTACATGTGACTGTACAATAGAAAGAGTACTGAAGAGTAGCCTTAGTTCTTTGAGTCATTATTCTCTCTTATTTTAATGAAAATTATAATTTGGGGCTTCCCTCGCTTTGAAAGTCACGCCTCGCTAGTGGACCTACGTGTGACTGTACAATAGAAAGAGTACTAAAGAGTAGCCTTATTTCTTTGAGTCATTATTCTCTCTTATTTTAATGAAAATTATTATTTTGAGCTTCCCTCGCTTTGAAAGTCACGCCTCGCTAGTGGACCTACGTGTGACTGTACAATAGAAAGAGTACTAAAGAGTAGCCTTATTTCTTTGAGTCATTATTCTCTCTTATTTTAATGAAAATTATAATTTGGGGCTTCCCTCGCTTTGAAAGTCACTCCTCGCTAGTGGACCTACGTGTGACTGTACAATAGAAAGAGTACTAAAGAGTATCCTTAGATCTTTGAGTCATTATTCTCTCTTATTTTAATGAAAATTATTATTTTGAGCTTCCCTCACTTTGAAAATCACGCCTCTCTACTGGACCTACGTGTGACTGCACAATAGAAAGAGTACTAAAGGGTAGCCTTATTTCTTTGAGTCATTATTCTCTCTTATTTTAATGAAAATTATAATTTGGAGCATCCCTCACTTTGAAAGTCACGCCTCGTTACAGGACTTACGTGTGACTGTACAATAGAAAGAGTGCTCAAGAGTAGCCTTAGTTCTTTGAGTCATTATTCCCTGTTATTTTAATGAAAATTATTATTTGGAGATTCCCTCACTTTGAAAGTCATGCCTCGACACTGGACCTACGTGTGACTGTACAATAGAAAGAGTACTTAAGAGTAGCCTTAGTTCTTCGAGTCATTATTCTCTCTTATTTTAATGAAAATTATTATTTGGAGCTTCCTTCACTTTGAAAGACACGCTTTGCTAGTAGACTACGTGTGACTGTACAATAGAAGGTACTAAAGAGTAGCCTTAGTTCTTTGAGTCACCATTCTCTCTTATTTTAACGAATATTATTATTTGGAACTTCCCTCGCTTTGAAAGTCACACCTCGCTACTCGATCTACGTGGGACTGTACAATAGAAAGAGAACTAAAGAGTAGCCTTAGTCCTTTGAGTCATTATTGTCTCTTATTTTAATGGATATTATTATTTGGAGCTTCCCTCACTTTGAGTCACGCCTCGCTACTGGACCTACGTGTGACTGTACAATAGAAGGTACTAAAGAGTAGCCTTAGTTCTTTGAGTCATCATTCTCTCTTATTTTAACGAATATTATTATTTGGAACTTCCCTCGCTTTGAAAGTCACACCTCGCTACTCGATCTACGTGGGACTGTACAATAGAAAGAGAACTAAAGAATAGCCTTAGTTCTTTGAGTCATTATTGTCTCTTATTTTAATGGATATTATTATTTGGAGCTTCCCTCACTTTGAGTCACGCCTCGCTACTGGACCTACGTGTGACTGTACAGTAGAAAGAGTAGTTCTTTGAGTCATTATTCTCTTATTTTAATGCTTCCATCACTTTGAAAGTCACGCCTCGCCACTGATAATGTAATATAAGTATTAATTATTGTTTTGTTTCGGCTGATTTGCGACAATGGTGGGTTGTGAAGTACCGAGAGCGCGCCGTTGCTATGGTATTTACAACAATGTGTTTTCCGGTAAATTGGATGGCTGATTTGCTGTTACGCGCTTTGATCAAAGTCTGCCTCTAGCGGAGATGAGCAACCTCAAGTGTCTTCTTCTGCCGACGGTCGTATTATTATTCTAAGCTGTATCGGTTTTCTCTTAGAGGTAGCAGCTTTATAAAGCTCTCTCGGCTCCTAGTCATTATCTTCCGTCGAGAAAGGGGAAACCCAGCCCGCCCACACGACTTTCTCAACCCACTCTTCCTCTAACTCTACTTACTGAAAGCTTATTCATCCCGCAAGAGTTATTTTACGTCGGTACGTGGGGCGGTGGCTTAGGAACCACAGCTTTGAACTCTCGACCTTGATTCTAGTAGCCGTGATATTCAAAAACTCGAGAAAAAGTGCAATTCCTTCATACAGATAATTCTTCAAAGGCGGCTGTTAGGTGATACATTATACTCCAAAAGATAAGAAAGAAAAAAGAAGTGTTCCTCAAATGTTTTGCAATTACACTCCGTTTCTATGGAATCGCAGGGAACAAATGAACATCCATAAAAGTTAAAAAAGAGACACACTATTCAACAGTTGTGTGAATTAACTTCGTGGTTTAATGAGATGTCATTTTCTTGTTTTAATATCGAATTTTTGGTAACTTTTTACCTTCCTGTGCACGTGGTAGGGGATATGAAAGTCAATCGGTATGTTTGCCTAACCTACATTAAAATATTTCTGCGGTCACGAAACATAAATCGCTCCAAACATTCACGATTTAACCACAGTTTGAAAAACCAGACAATGCATTAGCGGTAACTGTAAAGGGCAAACAAAACCCTCCATTAACGTTACGCGGAACAAGGTAGAAACAGATTTTATACGGACGCGTTTTGGCCTTAGCGTTCTAGTTACGTATCGGTACTCTGTCTGAAATTCAAGGAAATTACCTAAAGTTTCACTGTACTATTAAGTACGTTGGTGACAGAAACATTACACATGAGACGTGTTTGTCCGCGATGGGTTACGAGACTGTTGATGCCCGAACAAAAGGACATTCGCATGCAGGTCTGTATGCAGTTAAAGTTGATGTTAGAGGAAGATCCGGAGTTTCTTTCAAACGTAATCGCTGCTGATGAAACTTGGCTACATCATTTTCATCCTGAGAGCAAACAGCAAAGCTCAGTGTGGAAATCTCCTACATCACCAACCCCCAAAAGAGCAAAAGTGGTTGCTTCTGCTGGGAAAGTTATGGTCATCTCATTCTTTGATATTCATGGAATGGTTTATCAGCATGTTGTACCTGCACACACATCAGTACCTGGACAATACTACAGGGATGTCCTGAAAACATTGCAAGTCCATATCAGGCGCAAAAGACCACATTTCCGTGAAGCAGGCTGGATGCTGCACCACGATAATGCGCGGCCGCATATTGCCAATGTTGTTGCTGAATATCTTGCAAAAATCAACGTGAAGTGCATGCCTCACCCTCCCTGTAGTCCGGATTTAGCCCCATGTGACTCTTTTCTATTCCCTAACTTGAAGAAACGCCTTCGTGGGAGACATTATCCATCATCAGAAGCAGTGGTGAAGGCTGCGGAGGTGATTTTGAAGGATCTCTGAAAAAAATGGTTTCCAGCATGTGTTTGAAGACTGGCAGAAACGCTGGGACAAGTGCATCGCATTCAGGGGAGACTATTTTGAGAAGGACCATCAAAATTATGAGGATGACTAAAGGTACGTTGTCAAAACAAAATTGTAATCATTCTTTCTTGAACAGCCGTCGTGGTTCATTGTTGGATCGTTTGCAACATAAGTTGACTAGAAAGAGATCTATTTTGTATAACCTGAAGTCGATGAATGTGTGTTTTGCTGGCTGCAGCCTATACAGGAGCAGCGTAAGAAATTATGGGGCGTATAAGAGACTTGTAGATCAATATTGAGCACTCCAGACCAAGCTGTGATTTCTTCTGTAGCAATGCATACAGTTTTTTAATTCTAGAAATGGCTATTGTAGAAATGTAAGATATATGAGAATTCAAGGTTAATTTAGTGTCAAGCATTACGCCTAAATATTTGACTGGTGTTTCTGGAGGCTTCCATGTTAGTTGTTTTCCCTGCAGATCCAGTGGGGTTGGATTTTGATAGGATTTTAAGTAGAATATTTTTGCTTCCGTTTTATCAGTATTTAAGACTACTCGCCACATTTTGAACCACTTAGACAACATATTTAATGATATTTGTAGCCTGTTGATTGCAGTGCTTAAGTCTGGAAGCGAATAGAAAATAACGGTGTCATCAGCATACATAGCTGTGGATGTGGGATTTGTATTTGGAAGGTCTGGATGCTGCACCACGATAATGCGCGGCCGCATATTGCCAATGTTGTTACTTATCTTGCAAAAATCAACGTGAAGTACATCTCTCACCCTCCCTATAGTACGGATTTAGCCTCATGTGACTTTTTTCTATTCCCTAACTTGAAGAAACGCCTTCGTGGGAGACATACATCATCAGAAGCAGTGGTGAAGGCTGCGGAGGCGATTTTGAAGGATATCTCAAAAATGTTTTCCAGTATGTCTTTTGAAGGCTGGCAGAAACGCTGGGACAAATGCATCGCATTCAGGGGAGACTATTTTGAGATGGGCTATCAAAATTATGAGGATGAGTAAAGGTACAGATGTATTTTTTTATCTTGAAAAGTGCAGAGCGATGAGCAGTGGTGTCTGGACGAGTCCACCTCAGAACAGTTACAACTGGAGGGTAGGGCAGGTCAGTTGCGTACCAGTTGCTAGCAACTAAACACGTGCAGAGCTACTCGGTAACACTACAGCTTGTTTCAAAATGTGCTTGTCTCCTGGTTCCAGGAAATAAAGTGCTACATTTAAAAACACGACAAGTAATAGCCAATATCCATAGATTTATAAAAAAGGAACAATGGTCTGGGTCAGCTATAAAAATCTGGGGAAGGGTATCTGAGGCAACAGTTGTGTCTGAAAGCAGTTTATGGGAGTTATTAAGGAAAGAAAAGCCATTGGTGCTAGTGCAACAACGTCCTTCTCTATGCCCAGTAAACAAAGATTAAGAACATGCACAAAATCTAATTTGGATGTTTTAATTCAAAAGTACTTAGGCGAACTATGAATAATTTTTAAAGCACAGAAAAATAAAGACCAACTTTGAAGAAAGTGCTTATGAAGCTAAAAATTCTACTGACTTCCAAGGCAGTGTCTGAACACTAAGAAGAGTTCTTTTGAAGCTAGGATTATTTGAAAAAAAAAATAACTAAGCGTGACAGACAAATTTTAATCGAACATCGCACCATACGTGCAAAAAGGCTTAAATATTTACGAAATATTCGGAGATATCGAAGTGAAGTTTATATAGTTTATATGGATGAAACATATAAATACAGTACATACTGGACCATATGCCTGGAGTGAAATACGTTACAGGGACTCTGCAGCGATATTGAAAGGCCGACAGTTGTTTATCATGCCTGCTGGAGGAGAAATGGGTTTTGTTCCAAATGCCTATGTACTATTTAAGATCCATCAAAAGCGTGGAGATTACTACCATAGTAAGAATTACAACTTAGTTTATAAGAGCTGCAAAACTGGCTTCGAGAATGAAATTTGTTTTTAGACACCTTATGCACCGCCCTCCCCTCTCGTAATCTTACGCGTATGACGCATTGTGGCGATAGGTGCACTATCCCCACCACAGTTGCTACTCATCCCTACCGCGCAGGATTCCTGTCAAGATAAAATAATACATCTGTACGTTGTCAAACAAAATTGTGATCATTCTTTATTGAACAGCCCTCGTACTTAATTGTTGGATCTTTTGCAACTTGATTTGACTAAAAGGAGATGGAGATTGAAACACGAAGTGCTCTTTCACCAGAATAATATACCATTGTACATATTAGCAATCACAATGGCGAAAGTGCACGAGTTGGGCTTTGAATTGCGTCCTCATCCACTTTAGCCCCAAGAGACTTTTTCCTGTTCACAAACTTGAAAATTTGTGTTGGTAGTAAGAAATGTTCTTCAAATAAAGGAGTTTTAGTTACTATTAACGAGTGTTTTGCAGACCTTAATGATGATGATGATGATGATGATGTGTTTAAGAGCGCTCAACTACTAGGTCATCAGCCACCTTAAAAAAAACTAATGGGTTTAAAAACCAATTAAATGGCTAAAAACTAAAAGACTAAAATGCAATAAATCAAATAAAAACAAAGATAAAACTCACGCACAACGGGGTGGCAAAGACTAAAATAGGAGCTAAAACCATTAAAACCAGAGAGGAGATAAAATTGTTAAAATACCCAAAATTTTAGGGTCTAAATCCTGTAATTTGCAGATAAAACGAACGCTAACACTTTGCCCACCGCCGTCTCGTCACCCGCGAGTATCTCTGGCAAGCTGGCCGGCAGCTGGAAAGACCTGCAGAGACGTGCTAGTCTAAAACAATCTAAAAATACATGGGGTACCAAGGGCTCGGCACCACAGAGCGGGCAAACTGGAGCCGCTGTCCGGTTTAATAAAAAGCTGTGGCTAAAATGACTATGACCAATATGCAACCGAGCCAAAATGACTTCTTCCCGCCGCGATAAGCGACAGGAGGTCACCCAGTGATTCGGAAGCTCCTTTACCGTTTTGAACTTGTCATGGAGAGCAGACCACTCATCGCGCCAGCACGAGAGCGCCGCCCTACGCACAACAAACCGAAAGTCTTCCGCGGTCACAGATGAGATAGTAACACTGGGATCTATGGTTGCCGCCTTGGCTGCCGAATCCGCCATTTCATTCCCCCGCAAGCCCACGTGGCCAGGAACCCATGCACAAACCATGCTAACGCCCAAGGCGTGTAGAACGTGGAGGGCGTCCTGGACACGCTGTACCAGAGGATGGTTGTTGTACAGCTCACGAAGCCTCTGGAGTGCGCTGAGGGAATCACTTAAGATAAGGCAGTCACCCAACTTCCGGCGGTGAACATATAAAATGGCTCGATATATTGCATTCAGCTCTGCAGTGTAAATGTAAGTACTGCCATGGAGATCGAATGCAGACCTTGAGGGATCATATTTTCCGAGGGGACGAAAAAGCTAGAAGATCGCTGGACCAAGTACGAGGCATGTTTTTTAAGTCAGTACCGTTTTGGAATAAAAAAAGACATGCATAGATATCGCAATAATTTTATTTTTACATGAAAGCCTGTACCCTAATCTACTTTTATACATAATCTCCGTGAATATTGAGGCACTTTTCATAACGTGGCACCAGTTTTTGAATGCCCTCCTCATAAAATTCCGCCGCCTGACGTGTTAACCATTGTATCACAACTGTTTTGACTTCGTTATCGTCTTGAAGATGCTGACCGCCCAGATGTTTCTTCAAGTGCAGGAACAAATGGTAGTCGCTGGGCCCCAGATCAGGGCTATATGGAGGATGATCTAGAGTTTCCCATTGAAAAGATTTGATGAGATCTTTGGTCCGATTAGCCACATATGGACGAGCATTGTCATGCAGCAAAACGATACCCTTACTCAACTTGCCACGTCTTTTGTTCTGGATTGCACGGCGCAGATTGTTCAATGTCTCACAATAAGACGCTGCATTGATTGTCTCATTACGAGACAGAAACTCCACTAGCAATACTCGTTTTCTGTCCCAAAAAACTGTGCACATGATTTTCCGGGCAGAAATTGTTTGCTTAACCTTCACTTTTGTGGGTGATGATGGATGTCGCCAATCCATGGATTTGTTGTTTAGATTCTGGTGTGACTTAGGCCACCCATGTTTCGTCACCAGTAACAATTTGGTCTAAAAATTCTTCAGCTTCATTGCGGTATCGCTCAAGGAAGGTCAATGCACTGCCTAAACGTTGGGTTTTGTGAAAATCCGTCAACGTTTTCGGAACCCAACGTGAACACAATTTCTTAAAGTTCTTGGTCACAATGCGATACAAAACACTACGAGAATATTGAGGAAAATAGTCGCACAATGATGAAATTGTATAGCGTCTGTTTTCTCTCACCTTTTCGTCCACTTTCTGCACCAAATCTTCAGTAACGACCGAAGGACGCACACGCCGTTCTTCATCATGCACATTTGTGCGGCCATCTTTAAATGCTCTCACCCATTTCCTTACCATTCCATCACTCATAATGTTTTGTCCGTAAACTTCATAGATCTCACGATGAATGTCGATCGGTTTTACGCCTTTAGCATTAAGAAATCGTATAACAGCCCGTACTTCACAATCGGCGGGACTCACGATTGTCGGAGGCATTTTAAATACTCAGTAACCAACGTATACAATTAAGAATCGGACTGTAATGGCGTCAGTGCGTAGATAAGAGATGTAGGTAACCAGCGCACATGCGCGGAACGCCGACCGTAGCGCTGCGGCGGCGGAATCGCAAAACGGTAATGAGTTAAAAATCATGCCTCGTATATATTCCTTTTTTTAACCAGACTTATCATTGGATCCTCATAATTAAAATAAACTCTGCTACATTCCGAAATTATGCATGATAATCTCCACAAGTCTAGCCTGTAACACCCCGTGACATCTATTTCGGAACAGTGATTTTAAGTTGGACATTAGCACCAACCTGGAAAGTGTGCTAAGTTCTTGCAACAGACCGCGGAACAAAACCATTTACCATTTATTTTTGTCAGTACTATAAGTCACGTGCACGCTGATCCAGTTAACAAGACGGAATATTCAATTGGAGCCGAAGTTGAACCTTTGATTACTCCTGGACTGTATTTATAACTCATACGGCTTCTTGATTCCTTCTTTTATTGGCAGTACAGAAATTTCTCCCGCAAAAGAAGCATTTTTCATAACGAGAACTCAAATCGAAGCCGTAAAAATGAACAGAACATCTCTGTAGGACCATTTCAATTATATGTAATTTAATATTATTTGTTTTAATATCGGGACCCATTTCTCGTACATATAAGAGAAGTAAGTAACTTGAAGCGATTGTCATATTTTTAAAACGCCGATCGCTCTGTCGTAGTTTCAAAATTAAAGGCTTCTTCCACAATAACAGAGAATGAAGAATAGCCACTTAACACTGGAAAATAGTAGAAGTATTTGACAATTTAAACCAATAAGTATTCAATTATTATTAATCCAAACATTTTTAGGTAAACTCATTCAATCCTGATTACCTTTATATCGGTGGTTTTTCAAAATAGCTAAATATGCAAAACATGGCAAATAAAAATTCTAAAAATGAAACTTTAAATAAAGAAGGTAAAAGGGCAAAAAATAGGATAAATAAAAATTCTAAAGAACTTTTTTAAGTAAAAAAGCTAAAGAGGGGAAAAAGGTCAAATAAAAATTCTAAAAAAGGAAACATAAATATAAAACGGAAAAAAGTACGAATTAAAAAAAATTTAATAAAAATAGCTAAAAAGGCAAAAAAGATGAATAAAAATTCTAAACAAGGGCAATAAAATAAAAAGATAGCTAAAAAGGAAAAAAGAATAAAACTCCAAGAAAAAGACCTCGAAAACAAAAAATAGCTAAAAGAGTAAAAAAAGAATGAATAAAAGTTCCAAAAAGGGACCTTGAAATAAAAAATTATTAAAGAGGCGAAGAGGAACAAATAAAGTGCTACATTTTGTGGCCTATAATGTCCCATAATTAATATACATTATGTTGGACCTCATCATCAGACACGAAATGCCTAGCTAGAATACACTCTTGACTCTGGATGACTTTTGTCCCAGTAAACCGTAAGAGGCAGACAAAATCTTACTTCACAGTAAATGTAGAGCTCGTTATAACAGACAGTCTATGTCTAAATCATCTTTGTGCGGAGTGAACCAATTTAGAAATATTCCTGGATATTGGTTTGAATTTTCCAATACTTATGCCTTTGTTGAATAGCAAATCGTTATTAGCTTTTTTATCCCTTGGTTACACTCATAGAGAACGGAATTCCAAAGATATCACCTAGACAATCAGTTTTAAAACATTTGACTATCACTTAAAGTCTACTGCATTCCCATATTCCCTTGTACCTTCATTTTGTTATCTCTTAGACATACAAAGAGAAAGGAATTTCAAAGACGTCACCTAGATAACCAGTTTTAAAACATTTGACTATCACTTAAAGTCTACTGTATTCCCATATTCCCGTGCACCTTCATGTTTTATCTCTTGGACACACAAAGACCACGGAATTTCAAAGACGTCACCCAGACAACCAGTTTTAAAACATTTGACTATCACTTAAGGTATTCCCATATTCCCATGTAGAAGATATAGAAAGGAAGGAAATATGGGGAAGTCTAGAAAATATGAAATCATTACAGTTTTACAAACAAATAAAAAGAAATTAAAGACTAGAAGCACATATAGATTACTGCAATAGACAAGAGAGAGAAGGGCTAGCTTGTATGAGAACAGGAACAATATATCTGAGAGGGATAAGGGGTAGGATAAAGAGCATTTGTGAATTGTGTGGGGGAAAGAAAGCATAGAACACCATGTAACAGAATTGCGAAGAGGTTGCAATGTGGGGAAAAAAGGTTTGGGAGGAAAAATGGGAGAAAGTAGAGAAGAGGATAGTAGCTATAAAATTTTTAACAGGCAACGAGGAAAAGAAGGTAAGAAGTATTGGTAAGTTCTTACAGAAAGTAAAAGAAAAATGAGCAAGAAATGTAAAGAATATAAGAAGGGAAGTTGAGGGGGAAGAAAGGGGCTAATTAAGTAATAAGGAGACATGGAGGTTAAGAGCTACCTGACAGAGCAGAAGACCAGGGTGTCATATAAGACAAGGTAGCAACAAGGTAAAGACAAATATAAGAAAGGAAGATGAGGGGGAAGAAAGGGGCTAATTAAGTAACAAGGAGGCATGGAGGTTAAGAGCTACCTGACAGAGCAGAAGACCAGGGTGTCATGTAAGACAAGGTAGCAACAAGGTAAAGACAAATATAAAAAAGGACGATGAGTGGGAGGAAAAGGACTAATTAAGTAAAAAGGAGGCATAGAGGTTAAGAGGTACCTGACAGAGCAGAATAGCAGGGTGTCATGTAAGCCAAGGTAATTTTGGAATATCCACACTAAATAATCTAATGTAATATCCCCTTGTAACTATAAGATAATATGGAGCAATAAGTGTTCCTACAAGTGTGGAGAAAGTCATGTAAGTGTAACACAGATTCCTTAGTTATGTGGTTCTGTAAATACTAAATAGGTATGAAATCTGCAATACTCGCCCCAATGTGAGCTCAATGAACTGCATAGTAACCGTTGCTATGGCTTGACTTAATAATGAGATTTATGCACAGACAATTGAATATTTTTATGCAGATCGACAAAAAGGAATTAAAAAGAACAGAACGCTAATACGTCTGGCTCGGTATAAACTGGACTCTTACATCTCCGGCACCACTTTTTATTGAAATTGCTATTAACTGGTAATGCAGGTGTAATGCATGTGTGAAACGTGTAATTAATATGTAAAGCTCAGATGTTGAACATGTTCTAACGAAGAATGTTCTGGTAGTAGAATGTTCTGGAGTTCCCTATTGGAACGTGCCGTGCTTGAAAGTGGCATTGTTGCAATTGTTTTAGTCGCACTTCACTTGTCCACAGCAGGCACCCGCCGTTGCCATGGTAACAAGTTAGTTGCGCGCAAATGTGCAGTGAAGCACAGAGAGGTCATTTTATATGGGGGTTAGTAGAGATAGGTTGACCTTTCTGGCTTGAGAGCTATATTTTCAGTTGGTATTGAATCTTAGGATAACGTTGGAAGGGACATTAAGTGTGCGTGAGCTCCTTGCACGTCTTGGTCGCCGTTGATAACGTAACTGTACCCTAAAACCCGCGTCAACACAATTACCTCTTATCTTCATTGGCAAAATTTACACTTTTCCATGTAATTCTGTTCATACACGTGGTCTAGAAAGACAAAGTTATGCCTATCATAAACGAAGTTCGGTCTAGAAAGACCTGTGAATGTCACTTTCTTATTCGCTCTGTTTATTTATGTTTGACACTTGAACTTGTAAGTACAAAAAGCAGATACGAGACTGAAGTGAGTTAGAGCATGTTCTAACCAGGTTTTAATCTCTTACCAAGTTCCTTTTGCGTCTCTTTTTCCTCTTGTTGCTTCCTCCAGTTTTTTCTTGGCAGGTAGCTAAGTCTTTTACATCTCCAGGGTCAAGCTCTGTTTTATCTGTCGACTTTTCCCGCTGCAGTGTTTCGTGAGACATTACCTCTGGCCATTACTGCGCACAGAGATGACAGAACAGACGAGAATCGCGTTAAAGTTGAAGATCTTTTGTTTAGAGAATTCTTAAGGAACCCCCTTCTTAAAAAAATAGGGACACAAAGTTGTAATGTCTGTCACAGATCTATCTTTAGAAACGCCAGGTAGTTCTCTGGAAACCTCAAAACATGCATTTATGCACACTGAATATACACTCCTGTAGTGCAGAAAGGTAAAAAAAGGAAATTAATTGTTCTTTCACACTGGCCGTGTGTAGGCTAAAGTAAGCAAAGGTAGAGTCAGACTGAAAAATTCAATGCTATAGCCGAGGTTTCAACCAGGGATCTTCTGGTCTCCGTCCAGCCGCTCTAACCATTGAGCTACTATGGCCAACGTGCTGACGTGACATTAAATTCTCCAACTGACTCGTGTTTTTCCCGGTAAACCACTAGAAGTTCTCATATACATGTGAGACAACTACCTTAATGGCGACTTACTATGCTGTAAGTACTTTAAGGCCCAGGCTTTATAGTTAACCACTATTAGGTCAATTAATGGAAATTAATTGTTCTTTCACACTAGCCGCGTATAGGACGCACTATGAAAGGGTAGAGTCAGACTGAAAAATTCAATGCCATAGCCGGGATTTGAACCAGGGCCCTTCTGGTGTTCGTCCAGCCGCTCTAACCATTGAGCTACTATGAAATGAAATGTGTAATGTTTAACGCCCGCTTTTACTGCATGCGGCACCGCAGGCGGTGACACTGATGAAACATGAGATGAAGATGGAGCACCGGTGGAATGAAACCGTAGGTCCCGGAGAAAACCCGCCCCAGCGCCGTGTTGTCCACCACAAATCTCACTTTGCGGTCGCCTAGGATCAAACCCGGGCCGCCTTGGTGAGAGCCAAGAGGTCTAACCATGGCCAACGTGCCAACATGGCATTAATTTCTCCAACTGACTCGTGTTTTTCCCGGTAAACCACTAGGAGTTCTCATAAACACATGAGACAACTACCTTAATGGCGACTTACTATGCTGTAAGTACTTTAAGGCCCGGGCTTTATAGTTCGGACCACTATTAGCTACAATTAATGGAAATTAATTGTTCTTGCACACTAGCCGTGTGTAGGACGCTCTATGAAACGGTGGAGACAGACTCAAAAATTCAATGTCATAGCTGGGATTTGAACCACGGATCTTCTGGTTGCCGTCCAGCCACTCTAACCATTGAGCTAGTATGGCCAACGTGCCGACATGACATTAAATTCTCCAACTGACTCTTAAAAAATTAGAAAAAGAAGAGAAGCTTGGAGACTTGTTTCTCCTTAGTTACGCATTGTTGTTCGTTCCGATGGAGAAGCGCATTGTTGGATTTTGACATTGTTGTTCTGTCGGGTGACAGAACTAGAGTGACGTTTCTGTGGAAGGCTAACTGACCGTGAATAGCTCCTAAAATACATAATCCCAGAGATTCCAATTGCGATACATCTGCTATAGTTAAAGGTAAGGGAATTTGGTGCACAGTTTTCATCGGAAATTCTCGTTTTGAATTACCTAAATCCAAAAATAAATATAGGTGAGGGCATAAATCGTAAATAAGTTATTAATACACTAGAGTTTGGTATTTAAATTCATAACGTTGCAGAAATTTCAAACTAAATTCTCCAACCCCAAAACTATTCTTTAGATAAAAAAATCATTTTTAATTTCCAACAGCTTCTTGCAATGACTTTCAAAGACGTGGCAAATTTAAAATATTATCAAGGCAAATGAAGTGTATACCGTCATTTTCCTGGAATTAGTCCTGCGTATTACCTATGTATGTATGTATTTATTTATTCACTGCAATTGGGTACTACCCGGTGGCAGAGTTAAGAATACAGATCAAATTACAAATACTAGATTTACCACAATAACACAAACAATACAAACATGATATTATTTTACTTTAGTCACTTAAAACATATCTAATTACTTCTCGGTTTACATATTATATTATATTGTATACCATTATACGTACTTCAAAAGTTAATGACTATTGACAAATTGGACAAAGTTAATGACAAATGACTATTTTGTAATTCAAAAAGATAAGAGATACAACAAGTTTACCAAACTAAGAATATAAAACTATTATGTGTTTCAAAAGTGAAGGTGTTTGTCCTTTAGCGCTGCTAGGTGAGCAACCAATCGTAGTCCTGCGGTGTTGCCGTATAGTATTCCCCCTAAGTGGTGTGTGACGAGGGGCAAACTAATCAATCTCTAATAAATACTATTCGCGCTAAGACAGAAATTCGGATTTTGCAAAAACTGATCCATGAGGAAGGAGAGAGTTATGTATTTAACATAACCGTAAAAAACCCATATATTTAGTTCAAATAGTTTTCCTAATACAAATAAATAAAGTAGATACCATTATATTATAACAATGAATTGTGACGTAAGCACTGTAATGAATACCATTATTGGTTGTCATGTATGCGTGAACGTATATTTGAAATTACTCAGAACTGAAACGTAAACATTTGACATGACGTGATAAAAGAAATATGTACTTTGAATAAGCCAAGGTGCTTGTTAAATTCGATGAGAGGAAACAATACACTTCCTGCTGGTCTGGCAGAACGTGTCTGGTCACATTATATCTTTGTTTATGAATGGTTTGTAATCTCTATTTACTCTAGATAGCAGGGGCGGCTTCTGAGGTAGTGCCGCTGTGCCATGGCACCATCTGTGTGAAAACGAAAGAAAGATGTGTATAGCAATTGCACAAAAAAGATTGTTTCTGATTATCTGCTTCCTTGTGTGAATAGGCCCGCTCTGTCCTGGTTGTTTTCCGTGGCTTGGCGCCGATTCCAGAACGGCACCATCTACGCTCATAAGCGCCTATGTTAAGGGCTTGGATGTCTGCTAATACACGGCCTCTTATGGAAGAAGGTGGTGCCGAGATTTCTCTGGCGCATAACTTACGCTTAATCCGTCAGAGTGCAGTAAAGCACGCGACTTAAGATAACTGTCTCTCTGCTGCGAAATCGTACACGAACGCTTCGTATCACATTCTCCATGAACTGTACTATCAAACTTTTACTGTATTCGTTACATCTGTGCGTAACAAGAGTATAGATGTAATAAATACGTATTTCCGTTTCCCTGTATGTGCTGTTTGGTACTGTATATTATAAAATAAGATGGATTATTGATAAGTTTACCTAAATCGTTCGAAAATGGTACACATATTTATATTTTAACAACCCTTATTTATTTACTTATTTACTTATGTATTTGTTGATTTATTATTTTTTATTCATTTATTTATGGCACCGTCATAACAATGTTTCACCGGCCGCCCCTGCTAGATAGTTCAAAGCAGCATTATTCAGTTACTCTTCCATGAAAAATTGTATCAGCTGGATCAATGAGACGCGATCCACCTTCCACACATTACTACTGCCAGAACAATCCAATTGAGTTAATGTGGGCTCAAATTATGTTGCAAATAGAAATAATATTTTTAAACTAAGTGACGTTGAACGACTTATTCACGAAGATAATTGACAAGAAACACAATTAGACTGGGAAAACTGAGTGGGACATCAAACTACAAGAAGACGACTTTTGGAAAGAAATGGCAGATAACGAGATTTTGGAACCTATCATCATAAATTTGCATTACTCAGTTGATGAAGACAATAACAATGACGAATTATCTCTTAACGTAAGTAACATTCACATCTATACGAATGTACCGCTGGTATTTTCGTTGGATTAGAAAAATAAGTAATTCATAAACTTTAAACTATATATTTAAAACATTTGCGTAATATACGAATATTCATGTTGTAATTGTGATTTAAACAACTGCATTATTATAAAACTTTGGAAAATTCAGTTTGCGTTCCCTTACGTCTAGCGCCACGAACACTCGCAAGTGTGCGAGAGAGGGAAGTATAAAGAGAGTGGGCATAACGAGGTGGCAACGCTGAAGGCTCTAACGCATCTCATTGGCTACAGGCGAGAACTCTTCCCATAGTAGTCAAAAACTACACAGTTGAAACATTTAAGTTACGCTCTCCACTTACACTCTACTTACCTTCTAAAAATCTCAGGAATTAAGCCTTATTAGAAGAATGGATTGAGAATACGTGTGAATGTAGCAGATATAACGATATTATTTTAAGTATATTGGCTGTTC
Organism: Mantis religiosa; assembly: GCA_030765055.1. NCBI lineage: Eukaryota > Metazoa > Arthropoda > Insecta > Mantodea > Mantidae > Mantis > Mantis religiosa. Next base: position 142,653,810 of record CM060958.1, on the reverse strand, counting down.
GCAGGGAAGAGAAAATTCGGTTAACAAACGTACATGGACAAAACTACCTCGTCTTGCTGTCCAGAGATGGCACTATCTGTAATATCTTAACAGGTTTAAGAAAATTTGGTAATTACTTATAAAGTTTTATTACAAAATGTGATTTTGTTATTTAAATAAGCTTATATTTGATTGTGTTTTGTTAGATGTTAACAAGCAATAGCTGTAATGTACATAGAGGTAACACCTAACGAACATATAATTGTATATAAGAAAGGAAATCTTCTAAAGTAGATATAGATACACAGCTTTTGAAATTTGTCTCTATGCGGACAAAAGCCACGCTATTCTATTCACCAAGCGCCACACCCCCGCAGACTGCCCTGATTTCCATTTCAGAGGCCGAAGGATAGAATGGGTACCCTCTATCAAATACCTGGGAGTAGAGCTAGACAAGGGTCTGACTTTCCGTCGACACATCAGGGAACTCTCGGCGAGGGTTCAGGGAGCTATTGCTTCCCTGTATCCTATGCTGGGTTCTCGATCGATGCCAGTCCGCGTAAAGCTATACCTTTTTCGAGCTCTTATAGTCCCGTTGATGCTATATGCCTGCGAGGTCTGGGGCATGGCCGCAGATTCCTGGCTGGCATATCTTCAACGCGCTCAGAATAGAGGACTTGGGTCCATCTATTCAGTAGGCCGATTCTTCCCAGTAAGGTTCCTCCATGAAGCCTCGGGTCTTCCATACGTGGAAGATGAAATTAGGCGCCGGGCTACAAAATAATACGCTCAGTTACCTTTGCACAGAAGTGCCCTGGTTCGGTCTCTTGGTGATTATGATCCCACAAGACGTCGTCGCCGACTATTCCGGGTCCCCCGCATGGCTTGCGGGCATCCGAGGTAACCACAGAGCATTTCCAGCAGCAGCAAAAGCTGAGCTCCCATAATCTACCAAGAGTTGTTGGTCTGAAAATTAAATAAAATTCAGTTCACATAAAAATAAATCTTTCAACGCCAGGGTGTCAGAGATAGCATTCTATCCTTCTAGAGGAGTCAATAAACTACCTCATATTCATTCCACCATCCTCAAAGAAAAACAGCCATCCTAACCCATCCCGAAAAGAAAATCCTATCTGTGGTTAAACCCTATCCTGGGTGGGCACACAGCAACAATCTTCAGGCTAACACAGGCCTACCAGTACCTGCGAGCGAGTTGTCTCTATGATTCTTTAGCATAAAACGTTACTTATTTGCAGAATTTCTTGTAGCTCCAAGGAAATTTGGAATAGATAAAAGAATGAACTATGACTTTTTATTTTAATTGGAAAATGGACACAAGCAATGGGGAATATCAGAGTAAAAATGTTTTAAAAGAGGAACATTTTTTGTGTAGTAATATTTTGTCTATATCTCTGCCAGTATTACGACAGTCATCCAGATTGAAGAAGAATTTTGAGGAAACTCTCACAAAATAAAATATATACATTCAATTTGTCGCAAGAGTTTCTTAAACATGTGATATTTTAATCAACGATGTTACAGCTATTTTAATAAAGAATACCAAAATTCCCAGTTAGTGCAAAGTTATGTAATACTCTTTGGAAAAGCACAGAAGCAGTAATGTCCACGTCGAACTAGATTTGAATGACGACATTCTGTTGAGCATTGCTGAGAAGTTAATGTCTGTAGTATCGTTTGAACTCCGCTGGAATATAACCAAAAAGCTTGGCTTCATTCCCAGTTCGTACATATTGGCATCTAATGACTGTGTTTGGAATAAAGTCATGTAAAATTGTTGCTAAATTAATTTCTGGGAATACCTTTCATCATTGCTGTTATTTGTTTTAAATGGGAATTCGTTATTCATCTATAACTCTTGGACGTACAAAGGGAACGAAATTTCAAAGACATTACCTAGACAACCAGCTTTAAAACATTTGACTATTACTTAAGGTCTACTCTATTCCCATATTCCCTTGTATGTTCATTTTTAATCTCTTGGACATTCAAAGAGGACGGAATTTCGATGTCGTCGCCTAGACAACCAGTTTTAAAACATTTGACTATCACTTAAAGTCTACTGTATTCCCATATTCCACTGTATGTTCATTTTTAATCTCTTGGACATACAAAGAGGGCGGAATTTCGATGTCGTCGCCTAGACAACCAGTTTTAAAACATTTGACTATCACTTAAAGTCTACTGTATTCCCATATTCCCTTGTACCTTCATTTTTAATCTCTTGGACATTCAAAGAGGGCGGAATTTCGATGTCGTCGCCTAGACAACCAGTTTTAAAACATTTGACTATCACTTAAAGTCTACTGTATTCCCATATTCCCTTGTACCTTCATTTTTAATCTCTTGGACATTCAAAGAGGGCGGAATTTCGATGTCGTCGCCTAGACAACCAGTTTTAAAACATTTGACTATCACTTAAAGTCTACTGTATTCCCATATTCCCTTGTACCTTCATTTTTAATCTCTTGGACATTCAAAGAGGGCGGAATTTCGATGTCGTCGCCTAGACAACCAGTTTTAAAACATTTGACTATCACTTAAAGTCTACTGTATTCCCATATTCCACTGTATGTTCATTTTTAATCTCTTGGACATTCAAAGAGGGCGGAATTTCGATGTCGTCGCCTAGACAACCAGTTTTAAAACATTTGACTAACACTTAAAGTCTACTGTATTCCCATATTCCCTTGTACCTTCATTTTTAATCTCTTGGACATTCAAAGAGGGCGGAATTTCGATGTCGTCGCCTAGACAACCAGTTTTAAAACATTTGACTATCACTTAAAGTCTACTGTATTCCCATATTCCCCTGTACCTTCATTTTTAATCTCTTGGACATTCAAAGAGGACGGAATCTCAAACACGTCACCTAGACAACCAGTTTTGAAACATTTGACTATCACTTAAGGTTTGTTTTGTTCTATTTTCAAGGAAGTAGGAAATGTTTAAATGTATGAACCTTGGCGTGGAATATTAAATTTCACGGATGGGTGCAGGTTTCTTAAGAATGTCTATTTGAAAGCTACCCAAGCTCTAAGTAAAGTTTATATTCTGGACTTGAGTTTCTGTACGAGGAACTTGGTTCAGCAACAATAAAGGAGAAAGGCTGCATTGTTCTCGAGTGTGATTTGCATTACAGAGCAAGTGATCCCTGAATGTAAGTGGCTATTACAACGACGAGAGAGAGAGACAGCAATAGGATTAAACCAACCAGACGGAAAAATAAAGCAGAACGCAGAAAATCATTTAGACGGCAAAATAGGATTTCCCGCCTGCACGCACTTTCTGACTGTCTCTTTTTGTGGTGTTCCTAGACGCGAATTTTGGGGCAAACAAGTCTCTGGTGTTGCATAAGGTGCTAGTGTGTGTTTCTCTAATGATGTTTTGCATAAGTAAGTTTAAAAAGGTCCGGTTTTTAAAATATCGCATTAGACTTGAGTTGTAGAAGGTTAAAGGAGAAACCCGATGAGAGAGTTTGACGCAAAGGGGATGAAGAAAGCACCTTCACAACAGAGCGGTGCGTTCAGTTACTTCGCGACAGTCCACTGTTTTATGCGCTATTACAACGGCAAGTGTTTCACTTGCCTTTTGTTTCATTTTGTAGTTACTCTCTAGGGTAAACAGGAAGTGTGTTTCTTTTATTTTTATGACAGTTTTGCTATTCCCTCTGAAAATGTCGTTCTGCGGATAGAAACGTGTTCAAATTCATTATGTTGCTGGTAAATGTTTTGCTATTCACAGATTTTAATTACTTGCTTCCCACACATGCTTTCTAAACTTCTGTTACATTAACACTCACTGTTCTATAAATTGTTCTGACAATGCTTTGTCTATTGATCGAGGTAGACATTTGTATAACTCTTTTATTACCAAGCTTTAGCATAGCGACTTGGAGGGAGGGTGACGTAAAATCATTCTAAGGACGGCGACGCTGTAATTTGAAGAGTTATTGACGCAAAGGTGGGCAATCATGAAATTGTAATTATTTTAAAAATTGCACCTTCAGCTGTTTTGACAACCGAAGAATGTCATATTTGAATGTCATGTTATTTGAATTTTTACTTAATATACAATAAATTTCGATAGTAAATTTTAATAAAGTGCAGCAGCACGTGAAACATTAAGACATTACTTTATAAACACTTCGAAGATTTGGCAATTAAATAAAATGGTTGTGTAAAATTACTATAGAAGGTTTTTGTCTCGATGTTCGTTTGTCAAAACGTAGTATTCTCTTTTTTGTTTTCACTACCAAGAACCACATATCTGACAGATGATGAATAATTAAAGATTGTTTAACGAAAAAAAAAAATCCGTTACTATTTTATCAGACATGGTATAACTTGAACTTTCTGGAAATACCCTCTGAAGTTCTCTTCATTCTGAATATAAGTTTACGTAACTGCTAAAACTGTAACAACACCACTTAGTGATAAATATATTATTTTTTAAGTTAATTGATGGACATTATTCATTTATACACAGGCTAAGGTATTGTATAGATAGAGTCGACATCAAAAATTCAATGCCACGGCCGGGATTTGAACCAAGGATCTACTGGTTAAGTTCCATGTTGCTCTTAGCCATTGAGCTACCATGGTCAACTTTGCCGTCAGACATTAAGTTCTCCATTAGTTTCTCTTTTTGAAAAGAGAACGAGATGTCAAAGCCTAGCAAGAAAATTCAAACATTTGACATTCACTCTTCAGGATTTTGGAATAGGGAATGCGTTATTGTTTTCTCTCTCTCTTTTTTTTTTTCATCTCTTGGCCGTACCTAGCCGTCACCAAGACCACCAACCGACTCTCGAATTATGATAATGCCGCACGGAAGAATAAAATTTCCGTTATTATTCCAACAAATTTCTAGAAATTTCAAAAACGTCACCTACACAACCAGTTTTAAAACATTTGAATATCACTTGAAGTCTACTGTGTTCCCATCTTCCTTTGTATCTTCGTCTTTTATCTCTTGGACATACAAAGAGAACGGAATTTCAAAGACAACCCCTAGACAACCAGTTTTAAAACATTTGACTATCATTTTGTCTACTGCATAACCCTGTATCTACAATAAGATAATGTTTAACTTGAAGTACATAGAACAATGATTTTCTAAATTACCTTAGATATACCCAAACGTTCTCTGGTGGTTGGTTGTACCAGCGAAGAGGCTAACGTCGTCTCAAAGAGTGACAGAGAAGTGTTTTGATTCTTTAGGCTATTCAGTTTGAAGCCGTTATCGACGAGCACCTCTTAAGGGAAGCTTCTTCCACCTGACCTGACCCCACTTGGCGCAAACCTTTAAGAAAGAGCGCTCAGAACCATCGAACCTTCACTTCATTACATTCTCGTTAAAACAGGCTGCTTTTGTGTTTTTCTGTGGATTTAAGCATTTCCGAGGTTTCCCTTGTTAGTAGCCTGAATTATCCAGTACCTGTACCAAGTCGCAAATGTTCTCTTACTTTCCTAACACTTACTTTTGTAGAGGGAGTGTTGCGTTGTACCCAAACTTTTCGATAAAAATTCATATTTCGAGGTTCCCTGAATAAAAACCTTCTATTTTTAGAAATAAGATGTCTCTGCATGTCCTACGAGGGCTGTTCAAGAAAAAATGATCATAATTTTTTTACGGTCATAATTTTTCGCTCTAAAATTCAAACTTATTACATTCTGTTAGCTTAATGTGAAACAAACACTGCGTACTAGTTTCATTGTTGCTACTCCTGGTTCTCGCCTGTGAGAACCAGGCAAGTTCAGACATGTTCAGTATCGCCTACCGCTGCAATGGAGGTAACACGTGAGAAACAATATGCGGCCTATACAATGTTACAGGAGGCCTATGGAAAGTCTGTTCTTCCCTACAGCACAGCTCGAAGGTGGTTTAAAATATTTAAAGAGGTGAGACAATCAATTTCAAAGGAAGGTGGCCCCGTGCTCCAGTTACTGCTCTTACGGAAGAAAACATCAACACTGCTGCTGCCATTGTGAGAGAGGATCGACGAATTACCTTAAGATCACTTTCTGAAATACTGAACATTTCATTGGGTGCCACCCACACGTTGATAGAAACATTACACATGAGACGTGTTTGTGTGCGATGGGTTCCAAGGCTGTTGATTACCGAACAAAAGGACATTCGCATGCATCTCTGCATGCAGTTAAAGTTGATGTTAGAGGAAGATCCGAAGTTTCTTTCAAACGTAATCCCTGCTGGTGAAACTTGCCTACATCATTTTGTTCCTGAGAGCAAACAGCAAAGCTCAGTGTGGAAATCTCCTTCATCACCAACCCCCAAAAAAGCAAAAGTGGTTGCTTCTGCTGGGAAAGTTATAGTCATCTCATTCTTTGATATTCATGGAATGGTTTATCAGTATGTTATACCTGCACACACATCAGTAACTGGACAATACTACAGGGAAGTCCTGAAAACATTGCAAGTCCAATCAGGTGCAAAAATAACCACATTTCCTTGAAGCGGGCTGGATGCTGCACCACAATAATGCGCGACCACATATTACCAATGTTGTTGCTAAATATCTTGCAAAAATCAACGTGAAGTGCATCCCTCACCCTCCCTATAGTCCTGATTTAGCCCCATATGACTTCTTTCTATTCCCTAACTTCAAGAAACGCCTTCGTGGGAGGCATTATCCATCATCAGAAGCAGTGGCGAAGGCTGCAGAGGCGATATTGAAGGATCTCTCAAAAATGGTTTCCAGCATGTCTTTGAAGACTGGCAGAAATGCTGGAACAAGTACATCGCATTCAGGGGAGACTATTTTGAGAAGGACCATCAAGGACCATCAAAATTATGAGGATGAGTAAAGGTACGTTGTGAAAAAAAAAATGTGATCATTATTTATTGAACAGCCCTTGTATTTGAGGGGAATTACTGAAAAATTAACTATCAAATTTAGTATTTTAGTTGAGAAACTAAAGTTTTACTTTACATACAAAAGATTTTCGAAAAGTGTCAAAATGATTCTGTAAAACACAAAATTTCACAAATAACTTTTTCGTAGCTTTAGCAGTTCTCGAGGTATTTCTTATTTTGTTTTTATAAATGTTCCGATAGCAGCAGTTTGCCGCAGCTGGAGGTTTATAGGACGAGTTTTGCCAGAGGAAATGACTGCCTTCAGATGTTTTCTTTTCCCAGCCAGCCTTGGGATGAATGAATGTGTGAGAGTTCATTGGTCCACGGCGCGTGTAGTTTCGAGCCCCTGCGGCTACAAGACGCACACATCCGTTTTATTGTGTTCAACCCGCGGTACGAAATTAAATTTTTGATGTCTATTCTGTCAGCTGCTGCAGTAGTGAGTTATGGGACTTTCTACGCCTGAGAATGACCGATTCTACTCTGTTATTTAAAAAATTAAAAAAAGTTAGGGCTTGGCTGGATATTTGTGTACCTTACTTATTTGTAAAACTTCTGAGTTTTACTCAGGTATTTAACATAAAAAGTTCAACTATTTATTTACCTCTCTATTATATTTATAAAATTATTCAGTCAGTAAAAGAAAACACAGCAAAAAATTACGTTCAAACCATTCTATAATGAAGTTTTAAGAAAAATACTTTGAAGTTATGGCAGGATTCCTCCGTTATTGTGGGTTTCGATGCACCAAAGTTGTGGCAACATGTATAGCAAGATTCTTACAGGCATCTCGTTTCCCGTCGTTGGTCTTACTTCATCGATCTTACCTTCGTTCAAAATATTATGACTTGATGAAGAAGATGTTCCCCGATTAAGGAAAATCCTTAATTATACTTCGGCTAGCTTTCAATATTCTTCTGTTATATTCTTACTTACAAACAATGAAAACTCTAAGTTACAAGAGTGGTAACGAGTGAAGAAATCATTAAAATTTTGAATTTGAATTTCTACAAGAGGCGTCCAGAAAGTAAGTCCTGTTTCAATTTATCTCCACTATAGCGCTGCGATCGCAGTTGCGCACATGCGCAGTAGACGCTCTGTATCAAGGAGAAGAAACGTGAGCCATATTGAGATCGCTGTCAGCGACGTACGCTTTGATGTGCTTGTTTACAATGTTCGTGTTGATTAATAATCCCGCCGCTTGTGAAATCAGATATGTGATTCGTTTTCTGAATGCTAGGAAAGTGAAACCAATTGAAATTTATCGGCAAATTTGCGATGTCAAAAGGTGTTGTGTTTCATCACGACAACGCACGACCACACACTGCAAATGCGACGAAATACATTCTACAGGGATTTGACTGGGATTTGTTTGACTAACCCCCGTACAGCCCTTACCTCCCTCCTAGCGATTTTCATCTGTTTCTGCATCTCGAATCTTTCCTTAGCGGTCAACACTTCAACAATGATGAAGAGCTGAAAGAAAATGCTTCCAACTGGTTGAAGACACAGGCGGCAAACTTCTATGAAGAAGGTATACAAAAACTTGTGCCTCGCTATGACAAATGCCTGCAAAATTTCGGCAGTTATGTGGAAAAGTAGTTTAAGAGATGTAGAATTTTGTGCAATAAATAACTTTTCTGTATCTGTACACAATTTAATTTTATTACCAAACAGAACTTACTTTCTGGACGTACTTCATACAAGAAATCAATCTTTTGTTTATTTCTTTTAACACCAAATCCATTACAATTCTTATCACAAAACTTTATACTGTGATCTGAATCAATCTAATATATTCAAATTGAACTTACACTTAACTATTTTCGAGCAATTTAAAAAGCGACCGATCCCTTCGGCATTCCAGAAAGAAAGACAAATTTTCTTTTGGTATCTACACCAAGATTATTTTATCTTTCTTTACTATCGCTACCTATATATCACTTTTATATAATTGGCTGATTTACTACTACGTCACTACATTACGTAATTCAATTATTACTACGGCCAATCACAAAACTACATATATTTATAAATTTATAATTTTTTCCAACCCGTTCTAAATATAAATCAAAACAACTGCTACAAATGCCCCATTTCGAAGTATATAGAAAATAAAAAAACCTACTAACAATATATTTCCAATATTTCGAAGAATGCGCCCAATTAGCAATTTTGTTTACAACAATAGTACATAACACAAATACATAAAAGGCAACGATAAATAAATATTGAATGAAGTATAACAATAAATGAACATTTAACAACAATTTGTCTTTACTATAACACATGTTTATAAATATATTTTTCTGTTTTCATGTGGGAGTGCTTGTGCCCCAAATTTGCATTAAAGTATTATTATAATTACCATTTTATATAATCACAACGAACAAAAGAAAATAATACCATAATATAAATTGACGTCCAAAACGAAATGTCCCGCCCGAAACTGTTTACTCTAGGTCAATGAGAGATACCTGGTTAATTTTTGTCCGGGGCTTTTCCTTATCGTGAAAGACAAATGTCCGGTAACTCTGCTCTATGGACCCTGGGCTCATCTGAACACCACTTTACTCAATTCATTCATCGTCCGTTATCACTCAACGCTGAGAAAGCAAACTAAAATATTACTAATTTGCCAAAAATAGCTCTAAAGGTTCCCATTCTGCAGTTTCGTGAATTCGCCTAAACAACCAGTTTTAAAACATTTGACTATCACTTAAAGTCTACTGTATTCCCATATTCCCTTGTACCTTCATTTTTTATCTCTTGGACGTACAAAAAATTTCAAAGACGTCACTTAGACAACCAGTTGTAAAACATTTGACTATCACTTAAAGTCTACTGTATTCCCAAATTCCCTTCTACCTTAATTTTTTATCTCTTGGACATACAAAGAGAAGGAATTTCAAAGATTCAGCTAAACAACCAGTTTTAAAACATTTGACTATCACTTAAAGTCTACTGTATTCCCATATTCCCTTGTACCTTCATTTTTTATCTCTTGGACGTACAAAAAATTTCAAAGACGTCACCTAGACAACCAGTTGTAAAACATTTGACTATCACTTAAAGTCTACTGCATTCCCAAATTCCCTTCTACCTTAATTTTTATCTCTTGGACATACAAAGAGAAGGAATTTCAAAGATTCAGCTAGACAATCAGTTTTAAAACATTTGACTATCACATAAATCCACTGTACTCTCCTGTTTCCATGGCAGCTACACAAAAATTATCAATAAAATAATGTTTATCCTGAAAGATAGTGCAGTAAGTGTTATACAGGAAGAAGAGATAGGTGTAGTATTGTGAGGGTCCCAGGGTGGTGTAATGAATGAGACTAGTTAAGGAAATAAAAAGAGACTGTGTTGAGACGCTGTATCCGGTGCGAGAAGGTCGGGCGGGGTCGCTCCACCGGATGCCAGTACCTGGGAACTCTCAGCGGTGCAACGGCCTCAGGAAGAACTGGTTCATAATCGCTATGAATTAGCCACACAGATAGATATTCGGTCCACGATCGCCCGAAATTAGATTCGTCAAGGTTAGCTGAAGGACGCCCATTACGGCCTAGGTCATAGATGTGTTTACTGAACACTTCTGAAAAGTCAACATGTGTCGGCGGAAGGCCTTGGGTGCGATTCCTGACGACGCCCTCTGAACTTCGAAACGTTAAGTCATATAGGACGATGAATGAAATGATGTTCAAATAAGTACAGGGTACATAGAGCTTAGAGTTACCAGACATTCATCTTTCAGAATAAGAGAAAACCTCCAACGTTAAGTCATATAGGACGATGAATGAAATGATGTTCAAATAAGTACAGGGTACATAGAGCTTAGAGTTACCAGACATTCATCTTTCAGAATAAGAGAAAACCTCCAACGTTAAGTCATATAGGACGACGAATGAAATGATGTTCAAATAAGTACAGGGTACATAGAGCTTAGAGTTACCAGACATTCATCTTTCAGAATAAGAGAAAACCTCCAACGTTAAGTCATATAGGACGATGAATGAAATGATGTTCAAATAAGTACAGGGTACATAGAGCTTAGAGTTACCAGACATTCATCTTTCAGGATAAGAGCAAACCTCCAACGTTAAGTCATATCGGACGATGAATGAAATGATGTTCAAATAAGTACAGGGTACATAGAGCTTAGAGTTACCAGACATTCATCTTTCAGGATAAGAGAAAACCTCCAACGTTAAGTCATATCGGACGATGAATGAAATGATGTTCAAATGAGTACAGGGTACATAGAGCTTAGAGTTACCAGACATTCATCTTTCAGGATAAGAGCAAACCTCCAACGTTAAGTCATATAGGACGATGAATGAAATGATGTTCAAATAAGTACAGGGTACATAGAGCTTAGAGTTACCAGACATTCATCTTTCAGGATAAGAGCAAACCTCCAACGTTAAGTCATATCGGACGATGAATGAAATGATGTTCAAATAAGTACAGGGTACATAGAGCTTAGAGTTACCAGACATTCATCTTTCAGGATAAGAGAAAACCTCCAACGTTAAGTCATATCGGACGATGAATGAAATGATGTTCAAATGAGTACAGGGTACATAGAGCTTAGAGTTACCAGACATTCATCTTTCAGGATAAGAGCAAACCTCCAACGTTAAGTCATATCGGACGATGAATGAAATGATGTTCAAATAAGTACAGGGTACATAGAGCTTAGAGTTACCAGACATTCATCTTTCAGGATAAGAGAAAACCTCCAACGTTAAGTCATATCGGACGATGAATGAAATGATGTTCAAATGAGTACAGGGTACATAGAGCTTAGAGTTACCAGACATTCATCTTTCAGAATAAGAGAAAACCTCCAACGTTAAGTCATATAGGACGATGAATGAAATGATGTTCAAATAAGTACAGGGTACATAGAGCTTAGAGTTACCAGACATTCATCTTTCAGGATAAGAGCAAACCTCCAACGTTAAGTCATATCGGACGATGAATGAAATGATGTTCAAATGAGTACAGGGTACATAGAGCTTAGAGTTACCAGACATTCATCTTTCAGGATAAGAGAAAACCTCCAACGTTAAGTCATATCGGACGATGAATGAAATGATGTTCAAATGAGTACAGGGTACATAGAGCTTAGAGTTACCAGACATTCATCTTTCAGGATAAGAGAAAACCTCCAACGTTAAGTCATATCGGACGATGAACGGAATGATGTTCAAATAAGTACAGGGTACATAGAGCTTAGAGTTACCAGACATTCATCTTTCAGGATAAGAGAAAACCTCCACCGTTAAGTCATATCGGACGATGAATGAAATGATGTTCAAATAAGTACAGGGTACATAGAGCTTAGAGTTACTAGACATTCATCTTTCAGAATAAGAGAAAGACTCCAATGTTAAGTCATATCGGACGATGAATGAAATAATGTTCAAATAAGTACAGGGTACATAGAGTTTAGAGTTACCAGACATTCATCTTTCAGAATAAGAGAAAGACTCCAACGTTAAGTCATATCGGACGATGAATGAAATGATGTTCAAATAAGTACAGGGTACATAGAGCTTGGAGTTACTAGACATTCATCTTTCAGAATAAGAGAAAGACTCCAACGTTAAGTCATATCGGACGATGAATGAAATAATGTTCAAATAAGTACAGGGTACATAGAGTTTAGAGTTACCAGACATTCATCTTTCAGGATAAGAGAAAACCTCCACCGTTAAGTCGTATCGGACGATGAATGAAATGATGTTCAAATGAGTACAGGGTACATAGAGCTTAGAGTTATCAGACATTCATCTTTCAGAATAAGAGAAAGACTCCAACGTTAAGTCATATCGGACGATGAATGAAATGATGTTCAAATAAGTACAGGGTACATAGAGCTTAGAGTTACCAGACATTCATCTTTCAGAATAAGAGAAAACCTCCAACGTTAAGTCGTATCGGACGATGAATGAAATGATGTTCAAATGAGTACAGGGTACATAGAGCTTAGAGTTACCAGACATTCATCTTTCAGAATAAGAGAAAACCTCCAACGTTAAGTCATATAGGACGATGAATGAAATGATGTTCAAATAAGTACAGGGTACATAGAGCTTAGAGTTACCAGACATTCATCTTTCAGGATAAGAGCAAACCTCCAACGTTAAGTCATATCGGACGATGAATGAAATGATGTTCAAATGAGTACAGGGTACATAGAGCTTAGAGTTACCAGACATTCATCTTTCAGGATAAGAGAAAACCTCCAACGTTAAGTCATATCGGACGATGAATGAAATGATGTTCAAATGAGTACAGGGTACATAGAGCTTAGAGTTACCAGACATTCATCTTTCAGGATAAGAGAAAACCTCCAACGTTAAGTCATATCGGACGATGAACGGAATGATGTTCAAATAAGTACAGGGTACATAGAGCTTAGAGTTACCAGACATTCATCTTTCAGGATAAGAGAAAACCTCCACCGTTAAGTCATATCGGACGATGAATGAAATGATGTTCAAATAAGTACAGGGTACATAGAGCTTAGAGTTACTAGACATTCATCTTTCAGAATAAGAGAAAGACTCCAATGTTAAGTCATATCGGACGATGAATGAAATAATGTTCAAATAAGTACAGGGTACATAGAGTTTAGAGTTACCAGACATTCATCTTTCAGAATAAGAGAAAGACTCCAACGTTAAGTCATATCGGACGATGAATGAAATGATGTTCAAATAAGTACAGGGTACATAGAGCTTGGAGTTACTAGACATTCATCTTTCAGAATAAGAGAAAGACTCCAACGTTAAGTCATATCGGACGATGAATGAAATAATGTTCAAATAAGTACAGGGTACATAGAGTTTAGAGTTACCAGACATTCATCTTTCAGGATAAGAGAAAACCTCCACCGTTAAGTCGTATCGGACGATGAATGAAATGATGTTCAAATGAGTACAGGGTACATAGAGCTTAGAGTTATCAGACATTCATCTTTCAGAATAAGAGAAAGACTCCAACGTTAAGTCATATCGGACGATGAATGAAATGATGTTCAAATAAGTACAGGGTACATAGAGCTTAGAGTTACCAGACATTCATCTTTCAGAATAAGAGAAAACCTCCAACGTTAAGTCGTATCGGACGATGAATGAAATGATGTTCAAATGAGTACAGGGTACATAGAGCTTAGAGTTATCAGACATTCATCTTTCAGAATAAGAGAAAGACTCCAACGTTAAGTCATATTGGACGATGAATGAAATGATGTTCAAATAAGTACAGGGTACATAGAGCTTAGAGTTATCAGACATTCATCTTTCAGAATAAGAGAAAGACTCCAACGTTAAGAGATATTGCAAGGTGAATGAAATGATGTTCAAATAAGTACAGGGTACATAGAGCTTAGAGTTATCAGACATTCATCTTTCAGGATAAGAGAAAACCTCCAACGTTAAGTCATATCGGACGATGAATGAAATGATGTTCAAATAAGTACAGGGTACATAGAGCTTAGAGTTACCAGACATTCATCTTTCAGGATAAGAGAAAACCTCCAACGTTAAGTCATATCGGACGATGACTGAAATGATGTCCAAATAAGTACAGGGCACATAGAGCTTAGAATTACTAGACATTCATCTTTCAGAATAGGTCAGATCTTATCACTTATAAGTAACGCTGACCGAGATTAAAACTCGGGACTTCTTGACACGCTACCACCACGCTACAGAGGCAGGCAGGCAGGCAGTTTACGTTTTGTTTTGATAGGGTGTGGTTTGTTAGATTTTGTTGCATAGTAACATGTTTCATCTGTTTGGAAATATAAAGGTAGACATTTTTTCCCTGAAAGATACATTTAAGCGAAAATGGAAAATAAGAAAGAGGCCTGGATGCGTATACCATCCAGGGAATACGACGTAAAACCCAGATGTCAGTGCCAGCTTTCGAGGGCAACATAAACCGGGGAGCTAATGTAAAAGTGTATAAACTCGATGAAATGACGTCACAGAAGCCCGCGCCAGGAAGAGCTGCGGCACACCAGGATTTTGCGGTTTTACTTTATCTTCTCATGTCCACAATCAAATTACGTGGTAATAAAATTAGCAGGAATATTCTAATGTATGTTAATTACGTGCTGTAAGTCCTCCTGTACAGCGGTCAACCTGCCACACGTTAACAATCAAACCGCATTATTCAGTATTGTTGCATTACACATTGACCTCAGGAAGGTAATCTCGATGTTAGGAACTCCTCAAGGAGCCTGCGACAGTCCTCCTTAACGTAACGACAAACCAATACCGCCCCTGACGTCATTGAGACCGTAAACCGTAATCGATCCGTAACTGAGGTCGCAAAATTTAGCGGAAGCTGTAAGTAAACACCGGACAGTAACCACACGCCTACATAAGGATCACTCCAGTAGCGAAACTCAGGATAAACGCGGGCAAACAACGTAATGGTCCGGCGAACAGCAAAACGGCTCTAATATTTACCTGCATTAAAGCAAGAGATGGAATTGCTAAGTCCAAACCTTTAGTTCGAAGTTCAGTTCTATCAAGCTCTCTCATAATACAATCACATCACTTTCTCTGCTCTTATCACAAACACTTGTGTCTCTATCTACTTCAAGATAAACATTATCTCGTTCTACTTACAAGGAAATACAGTAGTTTTTAAGTGATAGTCAAATGTTTTAAAACTGGTTGTCTATGTGACGTCTTTGTAATTCCGTTCTCTTTCTATGTCCAAGAGATAAAAAATGAAGACACAAGGGAATATGGGAATACAGTAGACTTTAAGTGATAGTCAAATGTTTTAAAACTGGTTGTCTAGGTGACGACTTTGAAATTCCGTTCTCTTTGTATGTCCAAGAAATAAAAAATGAAGGTACAAGGGAATATGGGAATACAGTAGACTTTAAGTGATAGTCAAATGTTTTAAAACTGGTTGTCTAGGTGACGACTTTGAAATTCCGTTCTCTTTGTATGTCCAAGAGATAAAAAATGAAGGTACAAGGGAATATGGGAATACAGTAGACTTTAAGTGATAGTCAAATGTTTTAAAACGGTTTTCTAGGTAATGTGTTTGAAATTTCATTCTCTTTGTATGTCCATGAGATAAAAAGAGAAATAACAGTTTCTATTTGTAAAAAAAGTTAAGTTCTTGACATTTCAAGAAATGAAAAGGAATGTCTCCGAAGTGGTTCATTCTATAAAATATATATTTGATGTAAATTGTGTGTTTAAACAAGATATATATTTATGTGTACTAAACTTTTTTATATCACAGTTTACAGTTATGGAAAGGTCATTCGGGATGTAGAGAACTTGTGAGGATCTTCTTAGAAAATACAATATACAGATTCAATTTGTTACGATTTTTTTATGATTTTTTATTATTTCAAAATTTCCTCTATCTCTATAAAATAGCACTAGTTTCAAATATTTACATAAAAGTAAAATTTAATTAATTAAGGTCATGAATTCTTTAATACCTTACGGGCTGGAAGATGTAATCGTTTTCTAACCAACATTACTACTCTTTGGGGTCTCCAAGCATTTTCAAAAGAAAGAAAGGAAAACTTGAATACCTATAGTATTCAATTGTTGCTCTAGTTGAACGTAGTTTTATGGATTTCACTTCAAAAACTGACTATCGCTAATATCCATGACTACATATGCACCTAAGGTTTTGTCTCCATTAAAACGGACCTCCCTTAAGAATGATTTTTATGGCAACGGATAATCGAGCGTAAGGAAGCCGTGTTTTTGCAGTGAATTTATTTAGTGGCCGGACGTTGTTAAAATAAAGAGATTTAGAAAGCTGTGACGTGCAGTGGCTTGCTTGTTTGCTCTGCAAGATCTGCGCTTTTAAAATGAGCTGCTAAACCACGGAAATGTAGGACGAGAGATACAAAGGCAGGCATTCAGAAATGATGACACAGACAGTTTAATTTGCTGACAACAATGGTGTGTGACGTATTGTCTCGATATTTCTCGTATTATCCGCTTACTTCCTCAGCAGCTTGCCTTAAAGGAGAAACTAATCTTCTAAATGAAATTCTTGAATAGCTAAGCCACAAATCTCGCGCCTTCGTAGATAGTGACTGGCCTCTGCCTTGAGGAAGGGATGATGTTATGGAGTCATGGGTGTCTACAGACCACGGGGTATCGGACCAAGGAATACGGGCTCCAAAATCTCTCTGAGGAAGTTCTTACAAAATATTACATAATTTTTCATCAGAATATGACATTCCATTCAAAATCTTGACAAACATTTAAGCAGCACTTCGCGACCCGTGATGTCATTGCTATGCAGATGCGACCTGCCCCACGTCAGCCCGGGGACGAGTCTCGCATCCGGATACGGCGACAAGTTTTTTCACTCAAGTTTCCGGAACACAAGATAAATCTTCCTCCGGTATGCAGCAACACGTGTCACAAACTTTCAGCATCAGATACTGCTGTATTTCGTTGTGCGTCCTTTTATTGCACTCGCCTGTCACCGTGGTAACTAAGAAATACATTGTTGTCACTCTCGGCCCAGTGCGCCATGTACATTGCTTAACCTCGCTTCTGTATTCACAGACCGTACACCACATGAAACATTGCTAAAATTATTAACACTTTTTAATTATATAATATTTACGAGATATACCTTGCCATTTGTTTGAATTTTCCAAAACATACTTTTTATGACGAGTCCTTATTCATGTTTTCATCTCTAGACTATACAAAATTCATATAACTATCACTTAAAGTCTACTGTATTCCCATATTCCCTTGTACCTTCATGTTTTATCTCTTGGATATACAAATAGAACGAAATTTCAAAGACGTCACCTAGACAATCAGTTTTAAAACATTTGACTATCACTTAAAAGTCTACTGTATTCTCATATTTATTTGTACCTTCATTTTTTATCTCTTGGACATACAAAGAGAACGGAATTTCAAAGACGTCACCTAGACAACCAATTTTAGAACATTTGACTATCACTTAAAGTCTACTGTATTCTCATATTTCCCTGTACCTTCATTTTCTTCTCTTGGACATACAAAAAAATGGAATTTCAAAGACGTCACCTAGACAACCAGTTTTAAAACATTTGACTATCACTTAAAGTCTACTGTATTCTCATATTCCCTTGTACCTTCATTTTCTTCTCTTGGACATACAAAAAAATGGAATTTCAAAGACGTCACCTAGACAACCAATTTTAGAACATTTGACTATCACTTAAAGTCTACTGTATTCTCATATTCCCTTGTACCTTCATTTTTTATCTCTTGGACATACAAAGAGAACGCAATTTCAAAGACCTCATCTAGACAACTAGTTTTAAAACAGTTGACTATCACTTAAATTCTACTGTATTCCCATATTCCCTTGTACCTTCATTGTTTTATCTCTTGGACATACAAAGAGAACGCAATTACAAAGACGTCACCTAGACAACCAGTTTTAGATCATTTGACTATCACTTAAAGTCTACTGTATTCTCATATTTCCCTGTACCTTCATTTTCTTCTCTTGGACATACAAGAAAACGGAATTTCAAAGACGTCACCTAGACAACCAGTTTTAAAACAGTTGACTTTCACTTAAATTCTACTGTATTCCCACATTCCCTTGGAGCTTTATTTTTTATCTCTTGGACATACAAAGAGAACGCAATTTCAAGGACCTCACCTAGAAAACTAGTTTTAAAACAGTTGACTCTCACTTGAAGTCTACAGTAAGATATATTTTATATTTACGATAAGTAGTAATGCAACGTTTCTCTTGTTTCAGGTAAGTGTATGTGTGCATTGATAAGCTCCAAGATAATCGGCTTCATGCAGTGAGTACAGAGCTGACATTAATCCCTTGATGGGGGGTACAAACCAAGTGCCAATTAAGCACTTAGGCATAATAGGTAAGCTTGGTACGAAGGTTGTCTTGCCAAAAATATCTCCGAAACATTTTGATTTAATTTACACATATTAAACAGGAGATAAAGTGAATGTTTTGATTTTGCTGAGAAGGAATCTCATATATCTCTCTTTGAAATGTACAATTTCTTTTAGATAACCTTTTTCATGGCATAAACAATTTCCGAGACTAATAATTGTTGGAATTCTGCAGTAGTTGTCATTTTCTGCAGTTTAAAGTTGTGTGGAGATTCAGATGTTTTTAGCGATTCCGTGGAGACGGGCTGCAATTCTAATGCCAGCATAGAGCGTCAGTTGTTAAACACTTGACGATCGCGTTTCCTTTGTTCCATTTTTTGTTAATAAAAACTCTTACCTCTAGAGTTTTTAAGAAACTTTCCTCTAAATCAGTGAGCTTCTTGCAAGGTAGCTGGGTTATATTTACATCTTCATCAGATAGAAGAGAACAGAAGGGAGAGAGTAAATGCGAGATGATTGGTTCTTGGGAGGGTAATGAATTGTAAAAACCGCAGGGAATAATTGTGAGCGGAGCTTTATTAAAGTCTCAACTTTCAAATTTCAGCTGCTCCAAATTAAGAGGCGGAATATTTCCAGGCGCCGAGTTTCCAATTCTCTGCTACCTAAGTAAAATATGTTTCCGTTAATGGAAGAAGCACAAAAACTAGTCTGGGCAGTTCTACACAGCACCCAGTGTAAAAACAAAAGCTAGTTGCATTTACATATGTGGCCGTGATATAACACTTAAAAGTGACAAATAAGTGACAGTCGACATTGTGCTATCTTCGATCTTAAGTATATGATACTGCAGATCTGTACGCTGCGAAACAGTGTCAAAACGCCCGCATGTGTAGCATAGATGGCAGAGTGACTGCCTCACTGTCAAGAGGCCCCCGCTTAAATTCACGGTCAAGGTGAGTTGTCTGCAAAATTTTCAGAGTTGTTCCCTTATCCTGAAGCATTGTCTGGTAACTCTAAGCTCTATGTACCCTGTACTTATTGGTACATCATTTCATTCATCGTCCGATATGACTTAACGTTGGAGGTTTTCTCTTATCCTGAAAGATGAATGTCTGGTAACTCTAAGCTCTATGTACCCTGTACTTATTGGTACATCATTTCATTCATCGTCCTATATGACTTAACGTTGGAGGTTCTCTCTTATCCTGTAAGATGAATGTCGGGTAACTCTAAGCTCTACGTACCCTGTACTTATTTGGACATCATTTCATTCATCATCCTATATGACTTAACGTTGGAGGTTCTCTCTTATCCTGAAAGATGAATGTCTGGTAACTCTAAGCTCTATGTACCCTGTACTTATTTGGACATTTCATTCATCGTCCGATATGACTTAACGTTGGAGGTTTTCTCTTATCCTGAAAGATGAATGTCAGGTAACTATAAGCTCTATGTACCCTGTACTTATTTGTACATCATTTCATTCATCGTCCGATATGACTTAACGTTGGAGGTTTTCTCTTATCCTGAAAGATGAATGTCTGCTAACTCTAAGCTCTATGTGCCCTGTACTTATTTGAACATCATTTCATTCATCGTCCGATATGACTTAACGTTGGAGGTTTTCTCTTATCCTGAAAGATGAATGTCTGGTAACTCTAAGCTCTATGTGCCCTGTACTCATTTGAACATCATTTCATTCATCGTCCGATATGACTTAGCGTTGGAGGTTTTCTCTTATCCTGAAAGATGAATGTCTGGTAACTCGAAGCTCTATGTAGCCTGTACTTATTTGAACATCATTTCATTCATCGTCCGATATGACTTAACGTTGGAGGTTTTCTCTTATCCTGAAAGATGAATCTATGGTAACTCTAAGCTCTATGTACCCTTTACTCATTTGAACATAATTTCATTCATCGTCCGATATGACTTAACGTTGGAGGTTTTCTCTTACCCTGAAAGATGAATGTCTGATAACTCTAAGCTCTATGTACCCTGTACTTATTTGAACATAATTTCATTCATCGTCCGATATGACTTAACGTTGGAGGCTTTCTCTTACCCTGAAAGATGAATGTCTGGTAACTCTAAGCTCTATGTACCCTGTACTTATTTGTACATCATTTCATTCATCGTCCGATATGACTTAACGTTGGAGGTTTTCTCTTATCCTGAAAGATGAATGTCTGGTAACTCTAAGCTCTATGTGCCCTGTACTTATTTGAACATCATTTCATTCATCGTCCGATATGACTTAACGTTGGAGGTTTTCTCTTATCCTGAAAGATGAATGTCTGGTAATTCTAAGCTCTATGTGCCCTGTACTCATTTGAACATCATTTCATTCATCGTCCGATATGACTTAACGTTGGAGGTTTTCTCTTACCCTGAAAGATAAATGTCTGATAACTCTAAGCTCTATGTACCCTGTACTTATTTGAACATAATTTCATTCATCGTCCGATATGACTTAACGTTGGAGGTTTTCTCTTACCCTGAAAGATGAATGTCTGGTAACTCTAAGCTCTATGTACCCTGTACTTATTTGAACATCATTTCATTCATCGTCCGATATGACTTTACGTTGGAGGACGCAAATTAAAGAAAAGGGTGTCAAAACAATTGAATAACAACTTTCGTTTTACTTGTACGGAGGTATGCAATGAAGTGAATAGAGATTATAAGTACATAAGAAACTGTAATCAGATACTTGATAACGCATGTTCTAAGACCCCCTCAACTCTCCTCTGCGGACTTTTTTAAATGTGTGCGTGTGTACACAATATAGTTACACCTATAGTATACACGGTTAACATGAGATTCAGGAAGGATCCTGTTAGATGCAATAAATCTCTGTACATTGTTTCTTTCGGAAGTGTTTTTTGCGTAGCTCGGCGTTACTTTAGCCTCCATAATTTAAGTTACCTCCTTCGGTGCTTAAGTTTTAACAGGACGGTAACTTCACGGATCACTGCGTTCGTCAGTTGTTTTAAATAAGCTTAAAACGCTTCTTTATCAAAAACTGTAACACAATAAATCGTCCACTTTTTGATATACTTTAGCAGAAGAATTGCACTGAATGCAAAAAATTCATTACCAAAATGTCATCGAAAATTCCTATCTTGATATATCCTGTAACAAAAATGGAGAATTTCTGGAAAATGTTCTTGATTTTGTCAAAATCGTCTGGGTGCTTATATTAAATAATTAAATGCTTAAGTTATTTTCATGAAAACTGAAGTGTACATCTTGAAATTTCTGTATATGTCGCCAGAAATCCTTCTATATTCATTTCATTGATAGGCCTTGTTATTTGTTAAAGTTTTCAGAACTTACACATTTCTCGAACGGAAAATAGTTATTATTTACTTATCTCTTGACACAAGAAGAACGGAAGTTCAAAGACGTCACCTAGACAACCAGTTTTAAAACATTTGAACATCATTTAAAGTCTACTGTATTCCCATATTCTCTTGTAAATTCATTTTTTTATCTCTTGAGCATACAAAGAGAACGTAATTTCAAAGACGTCACCTAGACAACCAGTTTTAAAACATTTGATTAACACTTAAAGTCTACTGTATTCCCATATTCCTTTGTACCTTTATTTTTATCTCTTGGACATACAAAGAGAATGTAATTTCAAAGACGTCATCTAGACAACCAGTTTTAAAACATTTGACTATCACTTAAAGTCTACTGTATTCCCATATTTCCCTGTGCCTTCATTTTTATCTCTTGGACATACAAAGAGAATGTAATTTCAAAGACGTCATCTAGACAACCAGTTTTAAAACATTTGACTATCACTTAAAGTCTACTGTATTCCCATATTCCCTTGTACCTTTATTTTTATCTCTTGGACATACAAAGAGAATGTAATTTCAAAGACGTCATCTAGACAACCAGTTTTAAAACATTTGACTATCACTTAAAGTCTACTGTATTCCCATATTTCCCTGTGCCTTCATATTTATCTCTTGGACATACAAAGAGAATGTAATTTCAAAGACGTCATCTAGACAACCAGTTTTAAAACATTTGACTATCACTTAAAGTCTACTGTATTCCCATATTCCCTTGTACCTTTATTTTTATCTCTTGGACATACAAAGAGAATGTAATTTCAAAGACGTCATCTAGACAACCAGTTTTAAAACATTTGACTATCACTTAAAGTCTACTGTATTCCCATATTTCCCTGTGCCTTCATATTTATCTCTTGGACATACAAAGAGAATGTAATTTCAATGACGTCATCTAGACAACCAGTTTTAAAACATTTGACTATCACTTAAAGTCTACTGTATTCCCATATTTCCCTGTGCCTTCATATTTATCTCTTGGACATACAAAGAGAATGTAATTTTAAAGACGTCACCTAGATAACCAGTTTTAAAACATTTGACTATTACTTAAAGCCTACTGTATTCCCATATTCCCTTGTGCCTTCATTTTTATCTCTTGGACATACAAAGAGAATGTAATTTCAAAGACCTCACCTAGACAACCAGTTTTAAAACATTTGACTATCACTTAAAGTCTACTGTATTCCCATATTGCCCTGTATCTTTATTTTTTATCTCTTGGACATACAAAGAGAACCGAATTGGGAAGTAGTTGCATAGAAATTAGCTTTGAAACATTTGACTGCTTTAATTTGGTATTCAGATTTTCTTAGATGTGTGACAAGGTAATTTCTGCAAATTTTTTTAGGAAGATAATATATGTGTTTTTAGAAAGTTGAAATGACATTTCCTGAAAGTCAAGACAATTTCGTCTTGTAATTTAGTAATAAATGACTATTACCAAAGCCATATATATATGACCTTTTCTAACTCTCTCTCGATGTTTTTTCCGGAGCTATGAAGTTACTTCTTGTACAGTCATTTTGGAAGACATTCGACAGTAAAACTCGCCTCGCTTGTAGTACGAAGGAATGCCCACGAGTGCTCTGGCAAATAGCGTGCCTTAGGGCAGTTTTACGCCTCCCCCCGCGGCATTAGGGCATCGGCAAATGAGTGGCCTAAGGGCCCGAGACCCCGCGGACAGATATCTGACCCGAGAGCCTTGCGTGACTAGGAATGAATCATTTAGTGTCTTTAAACGTTACATTATTTCCTCTTAGACTTGCTGGTCATTTTGTTTACCATAGGTAGAGGAAATATTGTATGGTATTCGATCCAAAAATTAAATACAGGAATTTGACCGGGAATGCATGTTTGGGGCTCGTAAGGTAGTTTAACTTTACGAAATTCATAGATGATTAGACGCCCCGGATCAAGAATGTGCCATGGAACAGAAGTAAGTGTTAATTGACGAAAAAAGTTTCTTCTGCGCATGCCCGAGTCCATAAAGTGGTAAACAAACTACAGTTCTTAAAAGTTTTTAAATCTCTATGAAAGTTTCACACCTGTTGATAGTTTTTGTTTAATCTTCAATAGCAAAAACTTGGTGTTATGTGAACATAGAGTTAATGAGGAAGCGTGCAGTCAACTGATCTGTTGGATAAAAACTGATCGTTTTGTTTAGTTCAGAAAAGGATATTAAAGTGCCGTCATTATATTTTATAGTATATTACATTATCTTTTGTATCTCTTGGACATACAAAGTGAACGGAATTACAAATGCGTCACCTAGACAACCAGTTTTAAAATATTTGACTATCACTTAAAGTCTACTGTATTCCCATATTTCCTTGTACCTTCATTTTTATCTCTTAGACATACAAAGAGAACGGAATTACAAAGACGTCACCTAGACAACCAGTTTTAAAACATTTCACTGTCACTTAAAGTCTACTGTATTCCCATATTCCCTTGTACCTTCATTTTTTATCTCTTGGACATACAAAGTGAACGGAATTACAAATGCGTCACCTAGACAACCAGTTTTAAAACATTTCACTGTCACTTAAAGTCTACTGTATTCCCATATTCCCTTGTACCTTCGTTTTTTATCTCTTGGACATACAAAGAGAACGGAATTACAAAGACGTCACCTAGACAACCAGTTTTAAAACATTTCACTGTCACTTAAAGTCTACTGTATTCCCATATTCCCTTGTACCTTCATTTTTTATCTCTTGGACATACAAAGAGAACGGAATTTCAAAGACGTCACCTAGACAACCAGTTTTAAAATATTTGACTATCACTTAAAGTCTACTGTATTCCCATATTTCCTTGTACCTTCATTTTTATCTCTTAGACATACAAAGAGAACGGAATTTCAAAGACGTCACCTGGACAACCAGTTTTAAAACATTTGACTATCACTTAAAGTCTGCTGTATTCCACTGGAAGTACAATAAGATAATGTTTATATTTAAGTAGATAGAGCAACAAGTGTTTGTACAAGTAAGTAGAGAAAGCAGTGAAAGCAATACACAAAGAGGTTCCTGTAATTAGACAGCTGTAGATTGTGCAGTCTTATATACCAACAGTGAAAGACAGACTTCAGAAAACTTTTGTTTCAGGAAGAACGAACGGCTGACGTAATGGTGATAGATGACAATAATGAAAACCAACTTTTGGTTGTAGTTTCCAGCTCACGTAGAGGTTAATGAAACTTTTTGGCCGGACCGCCACGGTTACAATTTGTGTACGATGTCAAACAAAGCCTCTGGGGCACTATATTGGGTGTTTTGTTGCGGCGATGCTCTTTTTGTCTTGCTGGGATAATTGTCTTTGTGAAGATCGCAATTTTATTTGTGTTAACCACGCAAGCATTTGGGATTTCATTTGCTGCTTTATTTAAACGTGCCTAATAAGGCGAAACGGCGAAAACTGTTCATATTCACAAACAATTGGGTACAGTGCGAATGTAGTGGACTTAAGTGATAGTCAACTATTTAAATCTGGTTGCCAAGTGTTGCATATGAAATTACGCTCTATTTGTACGTCCAAGAGATAAAAAGTGAAGCTACAAGGGCATATGGGAATACAGTAGGCTTTAAGTGATGGTCAAATGTTTTACAACTGGTTTTCCAGGTGACGTCTTTAGAATTCCGTTCTCTTCATATATCCAAGAAATAAAAAATAAAGGTACAAGGGAATATGGGAATACAGTAGACTTTAAGTGGTAGTCAAATGTTTTAAAACTGGTTGTCTAGGTGACTTCTTTAGAATTCCGTTCTCTTCATATATCCAAGAAATAAAAAATAAAGGTACAAGGGAATATGGTAATACAGTAGACTTTAAGTGACAGTCAAATGTTTTAAAACTGGTTGTCTAGGTGACGCCTTTGAAATTACATTCTCTTTGTATATCCAAGAGATAAAAAACGAAGGTACAAGGGAATATGGGAATACAGTAGACTTTAAGTGATAGTCAAATGCTTTAAAACTGGTTGTCTAGGTGACGCCTTTGAAATTACATTCTCTTTGTATATCCAAGAGATAAAAAACGAAGGTACAAGGGAATATGGGAATACAGTAGACTTTAAGTGATAGTCAAATGTTTTAAAACTGGTTGTCTAGGTGACGTGTGTGAAATTCCGTTCTCTTTGTATGTCCAAGAGATAAAAAATGAAGGTACAAAGTAATATGGGAATACAGTAGACTTTAAGTGATAGTCAAATGTTTTAAAACTGGTTGTCTTGTTATGTCTTTGAAGTTGCATATACTCTGTTAATTTCCCAGAGATAAAGCAATGAACAAAAATTCATATTAGGGAAAACATAACTTTTAGAAAATTCCAATCAAACATACTGTTTGTCCAAGAAAAAAAAAGGATTTCCGTAGTTTCAGGTAGTCTGCATTGGTTTTGCGCTAACATTTTGTCTATCTCTTACGCAATTGGGTTTCTCAGGCAATTTTCAGTCCTAAAAATACATGTAACCATTTAAACAAAAATTGAAAAATTTTCTAGTTAAGAAGGAGTTTAATTTGGTAGGTTTCTTGTAAATGTTCGCGTCGCATCTTTTAAAGTTATACAGTTGGGTACTGAGAAATTGTTGTAATAATAGCCTTTTGTTTATATTTATTTTATTTTGGAAGTTTACATATATTTCAGAGAAATTTTTCCAATAATACTTTTTATATATATTCTATTTAGGAAGTCACATATATCCTGTACGTCATGTTTTGGAGGGGGCAGTTACTAGATAAGGTAAACAAACGAGGCTGTTTGGTAAGATACAAATCGGCAGAGGAATTACCTTAACATCCTTTGCTTGGAGCAAAAAGGCAAGTAGCGCTGTTATTTTGCATCAAATATGGAAGGGATGTGAGCGTTTTCCAAGGTTAAAAACCAATTTCGGAGTCACGCGCGCGCGTGCGCAAAAGGGCGGAAAAACAGAAGGTGATGATAATGTATTATGCAAAAGTGCAATGTTCCACGAGGGTATCGCAACCTGGCGGAGGAACTACTAGCAACAAGTTACAACGACCGTCTTTCTGCAGCCCTTCTTTTGTTTTTCTTCCACCGTTTTAAATTATGCACTCCGTTATTGCCAAGAGAGAATCTACAGGAGCGCCAAAAACCTAGGTGCTGGTTTGACTATAGCTCGCCAGTGTGTGTTTGCGATTTATAAAAAGTTTATTGCTTAACTTAACCTATTGTTACAAATAAGTGTTCCAAGATAAACATCGTCTTATTGTTAATTTTATTGTAAGTACAAGGGAATACATACAATAAACTCTTAGTGATAATCATATATTTTAAAACTGGTTGTCTGAAGTGACGGATTTAAAATTCCGTTCTCTTTGTATGCCCAAGAAATAAAACTGGAGGCACAAGGGTATAAGGGAATATAGTAGAGTTTAAGTGATAGTCAAATGTTTTAAAAGTAGTTGTCTAGGTGACGTCTTTCTTATCTTATGCTCTTTGTATGCCCAAGAGATAAAAGAACTGGCCCGGTAGCTCACCTGCCTGCCGTGCGAGCTGTCCCCGGTTCGATTCATTGCTGGAGGTGGCGATTCTTCTCCACCAAGACGATTCCCAATTTTTTCCAGAGTCTGGAAGTATGAACAAGACTGGAATGTGTGCGTGTTCTAATTATTAAAAAAATCTAAGGTACCAGCAACCCAATGTGTACGAGATAACAGCATCGCGATACGTTCCAAAGGAGAACGGCCGCCGATATGAGCATTGCAGTCATATGTGGGGTATAAATGGAACAACAACAAAGAGATAAAATGATTGTACAAGGGATATGGGAATACAGTAGACTTTAACTGATAGTCAGATGTTTTAAAACTGGTTGTCTAGGTGACGTCTTTTTAATCCGTTCTCTTTGTCCAAGAGATAAAATTGAAGGTAAAAGGGAATATGGGAATACAGGAGACTTAAAGTGATAGTCAAATGTTTTAAAACTGGTTGTCTAGGTGACGTCTTTGAATTCCGTTCTCTTTATATGTCCAAGAGATAAAAATGAAGGTAAAAGGGAATATGGGAATACAGTAGACTTTAAGTGATAGTCAAATGCTTTAAAACTAGTTGTCTAGGTGACGTCTTTGTAATTCTGTTCTCTTTGTATGTCCAAGAGATAAAAATGAAGGTAAAAGGGAATATGGGAATACAGTAGACTTTAAGTGATAGTCAAATGTTTTAAAACTGGTTATCTAGGTGACGTCTTTGAAATTCCGTTCTCTTTGTATGTCCAAGAGATAAAAATGAAGGTAAAAGGGAATATGGGAATACAGTAGAGTTTAAGTGATAGTCAAATGTTTTAAAACTGGTTGTCTAGGTGACGTCTTTGAAATTACGTTCTCTTTGTATGTCCAAGAGATAAAAAATGAAGGTACAAGGGAATATGGGAATACAGTAGATTTTAAGTGATAGTCAAATGTTTTAAAACTGGTTGTCCAGGTGACGCCTTTGAAATTCCGTTCTCTTGGTATGTCCAAGAGATAAAAATGAAGGTACAAGGGAATATGGGAATACGGTAGACTTTAAGTGATAGTCAAATGTTTTAAAACTGGTTGTGTAAGGGACGTCTTTGTAATTCCCTTCTCTTTGTATGTCCAAGTGATAAAAAGTGAATGTCGACACATTGCTTGAGAACAGAATACATTTTTGACATAAATTGTGTGGTAAGCTGTAGGGTCCTGAGGAGTATTATTTTGAACTGCCTATAAATACAAACATTAAAAGAGAAAACACTGTCAATATCTGCTGTACAGCATCCAGAAATACCGTACTTTGTAAGGATGATTTCGAGTGAGTTATTTTCTCATTACGGTTTAGATTACCGATGACATCGTGTATGATTTGCTGTTGTGGAGGCTAAACTCACCAGATATGTTGGTTAAAAGGATTTGAGCCCGGAGTTGTGATCTCAAGTACTTATCGTTATAATAAATAGAGCGGCGAATTAACAAATGAATGTATTGTCCCTGTGCGGGAACTGATCATCCTCTTCATTTGTTGCACTGTCGCTGATCCCTGTTCCTCCAGGGATTGACAGCGGCGACCCTTGTTCTACTTGTGCGCATATCTCGTTGCAGTTGTTTTGACACATGTACTTAACTACAAGAGGCAGAGCTGCCAAATCTCATTGTCATTACTCCCTCTACATATACGCTGCATTCCACCTAAATATCGCAATAATACTTGCAAAAGTTATTTTCCCGCGAAATTTATCTAAAGGTATACGTCAAAACGCGTTTTATTTTTAAGATAATTTATGACAAATAAAAAAATAAGAATATTCCTTGTTAAAAGAAACAAATTACGTCAAAAATATACATCATATGAAATAATAACACGTTATTCATCTGTTTATGCATTGGCTATACAAATAGAGCAGAATTTCAAAGACAACCAGACAACTAGACAACCAGTTATAAAACATTTGACTATCACTTAAAGTCTACTGTATTCCCATATCCCCTTTTACCTTCACTTTTATCTCTTGGACATACAAAGAGAACGCAATTTCAAAGACGCCACCTAGACAACCAGTTTTAAAACATCTGACTATCACTTAAAGTCTACTGCATTCCCATATTCCCTTGTCCCTTCATTTTTTATCTCTTGGACATACAAAGAGAACGGAATTTCTGAGTCATCACTTAGACAACCACTTGTAAAATATTTGACTATCACTTAAAATCTACTGTATTTTCTTGTGACTACAATAAGATAGTGTTTATCTTGAAGTAGATAGATGAATGTGTATCTACAAGAGTAAAAGTCATATGATAAATATTCTGGAGATGTGTCGTTCGATTAGAAAGATTTACCGGCAAAAAGGCTTGACAAACTGCGTGTACAGCTCTGACTTATGACAGTTCTTGACATATTTGGCTACACTTCGTATAGGAGGTCTATAATCCAAAAGTGGAAACAGCCATGCTGTTTTGAATACCAGATACAAATGATTCAAACATTCCACTAAAAACGTAATCGACCACTGTTAATTGTTGTAACGGAATGTGCGGAGCGAGACCTATTTTGGGGCAGAAATCCTGCTTTGAGCACAAGTAGAGGCATAAATGGTCCATACTTTGTCGAGTACCTAATTTGGAGGCCGTTATGGGCTTTTACAAGTACCTCGTTCCTGGGGTTCACCCAAAAAAAGTTCGATAAGCGAGCGATTTTGTACACTGGTTTACAAGCCTTTTAGCGCCAAGTGCTCCTTTCCTTTGTTTTCGTGCATTCACCGAGAAACAACCGCTCAAAGTTCAAATGTTTCAAAGTAGATTCTGTTGCTAGGCGACAGGTGTACTGGGACACGTCTGTAAAATGACTATTGTAAAACAAGAGAAGGCAGTTTCTCTACGTGACAGTCAGCAATGCATAACCTAATAGCAAAAATGAAAATCGTAGATACTGAAAATGTCTAATGTAAAACAATATGTATTAAATTTGAGTGTGCGAGATAATTTCTGCGCCTCTGGAGACGTTTCTCTGGGTTTCCGACGGCCGGCTACATTAAGGGAGGCACGTTTATCACTGCCCTTGTTCCATTATGCCACTAGTCACATTACATGACAAACCACATCACCGATATCCTCCTAATGAAGTGCAGGAATGTCACAGCATCTGACTCCGCCTGACGTTCATAGCCTGAATATTAAACAGCGGCACAATTCGCTTCCGAATTTACTTTCCACACAGTAGATAGCATGGGATAAAACACAAATATTTTTAAAAATCCCCACTCTAAACTATCCTTTTTCTTGAAAATATTACATATTTCTGATTTTTTTAAAAAATGACTGGCGATATCGTTTCAAATAATACATAGGAGGACTGTTCAATAAAGAATGATCACAAGTTTTTTTTTTTTTTTTTTTTTTTTTTGATAACGTATCTTTAATCATCCTCATTATTTTGATGGTCCTTCTCAAAATAGTCTCCCCTGAATGCGATGCACTTGTTCCAGCGTTTCTGCCACTCGTCAAAGACATGCTGGAAACCATTTTTGAGAGATCCTTCAAAATCGCCTCCGCAGCCTTCACCACTGCTTCTGATGATGGATAATGTCTCCCACGAAGGCGTTTCTACAAGTTAGGGAATAGATAAAACTCACATGGGGCTAAATCTGGACCATAAGGAGGGTGAGGGATGCACTTCACGTTGATTTTTGCAAAATATTCTGCAACATTGGCAATATGCGGCCGCGAATTATCGTGGTGCAGCATCCAGCCTGCTTCACGGAAATGTGGTCTTTTGCACCTGATATGGACTTGCAATGTTTTCAGGACTTCCTTGTAGTATTGTCCAGTTACTGATGCGTGTGCAGGTACAACATGCTGATAAACCATTCCATGAATATCAAAGAATGAGATGACCATAACTTTCCCAGAAGAAGCAACCACTTTTGCTATTTTGGTGGGTTGATGATGAAGGAGATTTCCACACTGAGCTTTGCTGTTTGCTCTCAGGATCAAAATGATGTAGCCAAGTTTCATCAGCAGTGATTACGTTTGAAAGAAACTCCGGATCTTCCTCTAACATCAACTTTAACTGCATGTAGACCTGCATGCGAATGTCCTTTTGTTCGGGAATCAACAGTCTAGGAACCCATCGCGCACAAACACGTCTCATGTGTAACGTTTCTGTCATCAACGTATGGGTGGCACCCAATGAAATGTTCAGTATTTCAGAAAGTGATCTTAAGGTAATTCGTCGATCCTCTCTCACAATGGCAGCAGCAGTGTTGATGTTTTCTTCCGTAAGAGCAGTAACTGGAGCACCGGGTCCATCTTCCTCTGTAATTGATTGTCTCTCGTATTTAAACATTTTAAACCACCTTCGAGCTGTGCTGTAGGGAAGAACAGACTCTCCGTAGGCCTCCTGTAACATTGTATAGGCCTGAACTGAAGATTTTTTGAGACGAAAGCAGAATTTCATATTGTTCCTCACGTGTTACCTCCATTACAGTGGTAGGCGGTGCTGAAAATGTCTGAACTTGCCTGGTTCTCACAGGGGGAAATCAGGAGTACCAACAATGAAACTGCTATAGCGTGTTTGTTTGACATTAAGCTAACAGAATATATAAGAATGAATTTTATTGCGAAAAATTGACTGTAAAAATTATGATCATTCTTTATTTAACAGCCCTCGTATAAGAAAGGAAGATGAGGAGGAACTAATTAAGTAACCCGGAGACATGGAAGTTAAGAGCTACCTGACAGAGCAGAGGACCAGGCTTTCGTGTATGCCAAGGCAGCAACGAGGTAAACACAAATAAATGTAGCCTTAACTTATAAATTGTAAAATTTTAGGATATTCACAGTAAATAATCTAATCCTTCTATCACTTTTAACAATACTGGAACAATCGACATACGCTCAGAGTGAAGGAACTAATCCGCAAATTCCAATTTTTCCTGTTGTGACAGCCAATTCCTTCGGTAATTACAGTCGGCGATGGACGTGTACGAATATCCAGCGAGGTGATGATCGATAGGGGATGATGTCTCGGCGCCACACCCTTAATATAATGCTAATTGGAAGCTCAACCCCCATGTTATTAACAGCGCACACCGATTTGTCGTATGTAGCCTCCCCCATTCCCACGTAATTGTTGTTCACGGACCCTTAGATCGTCTTAATGCGCACAATACTACCAACCAAAAGTTCAATGCCCAGATTTAACCGGAAATAGGTGATTTGAAACTCTTTATTCCATACAAAAGTACGATTTAGAAATTTTGTTAGAAATATATGATGTAAGACTTTCTGAACACTCCTTTCCTACGAAAAAAAAATTACTCAAATATTCAAATGTACAACCAAGTAAAAATTGAAGGTGCCCCTGACACATATATGAAAATCAATTTGAGGATTGGAGAAAGATAGTGATATAATGTAGGTAGTATTCATATAAAATTAATTTTATATCGTTAAGCATTTCTGATATACAGGGTGTTTAAAAACACATTTTTTTATTTTTTTGGGCGGGAAAACAGTTTATTTATTTAAGAGAGGTGAAGATAGGAAGAAAGTGGAAGCGACTTTATCACAGCCTGGGGGGATGCCGCTGAAAGCACTCCCATTATTCTAGGTGGAGTTGCATTTCGAGCTGTTGATAGCAGCAAGCGGGTAAAGAATGATGGCCAGGCGTCGGTCATAACCAAGGCCCTGATCAAGGCGCGTGGGAGTAGGGTGCAACTTTTAGACACGATGTCTCTTTAGGAGATGACTATGGGGGGGGGGGCATAAGTCCGGGGAGTAGTTAGTCAAGCTGGACTGAGAGTAAAGGCGAAGGTTGGAGCCAGCTTGTTCCTTGTAGTCCAGGTGTAAGTCTCGTTGTAATGTGCAGACTGTGGTGCGTGGGTGAGGTGCTGGAGCTCGGTAATCCTCCGGTGAAGCTCCACTTGTTCCTCCAGGATCTCATCGTTTGTCGTGTATGCTGTGTTGGTCTTTAGTTAGTCCCGTAGGGGAGGGGATACGCCCCCTTCTGGGGAGGTGTGTAGTGTTTAACGCCCGCTTTTACTACATACGGCACCGCAGGCGGTGACACTGATGATACATGAGTGGAATGAGCTGGCCGGGGAAACCGGAGGTCCTGGAGAAAACCCGCCCCAGCGCCGTGTTGTCCACCACAAATCTCACTCTCTCTGGTCGCCCGGGATCGAACCCGGGCCACCTTGGTGAGAGTCAAGCGGTTTAACCACTGAGCCACGGCGCGGTCTTTCTCCGGAGGTGCGGGCGAGGTGCGGGCGCTACGGACCCTTAGCACTCGTGGTACCTCTGACGTCACTAGAGGAACCTCGGGCCGAACTGCCGAACCCCTCCCGTAGGGAAGTTCGGTTTGGGTTGGACTCGAGAGGGCAGTGTGTTCCCGACACCCACGGGGAATTGGGTACCTCCGACCAGGCTATGGCCGCCTGGAGGTGGTAGAGGGTTGCCTAATAAATCCCGGGTACTAGCCTGCAGAGCTAGTACCTCACTGTTTGATATTCATGAGATGGTTTATCGGCATATTGTACCTGCACACACATCAGTAACTAGACAATACTACAGGAATGTGCTGAAAACATTGCAAGTCCATATCATTCCAAAAAACACATTTCCGTGAAGCAGGCTGGATGCTGCACCACGATAATACGCGGCCGCATTTTGCCAATGTTGTTGTTGCTGCATATCTTGCAAAAATCAGCGTCAAGTGCATCCTTCACCCTCTCTATAGTCCGGATTTAGCCCCATGTGACGTTTTTCTATTCCCTAACTTGAAGAAACGCCTTCGTGGGAGACATTATCCATCATCAGAAGCAGTGGTGAAGGCTGCGGAGGCGATTTTGAAGGATCTCTCAATAAATAGTTTCCAGCATGTCTTTGAAGACTGGCAGAAACGCTGGGACAAGTGCATCGCATTCAGGGGAGACTATTTTGAGAAGGACCATCAAAATTATGAGAATGAGTAAAGGTACGTTGTCAAAACAAAATTGTAATCATTCTTTATTGAGCAGCTCTCGTAAATATAGCATTTGTAGCTGAAAAGGAAGCTGTTGATATTTACATAAAGTGTTTGAAAGTATTGAACAGTTAAGACCATAACAAAATGCTCTGAAGTTAAATAAATATTATTATTTATGTAATTATTTTTACAATTCATATTTTTAATGGAGGAGCTGAAACCTTTAGCTCTTCCATCCATTAAACCACATCCGACATTTCGACGTTCGTATAACGCTCCATATTGCTTGGATTTGCTATCTAAGTACACGCAAAATCCGCTCTGTTAGGACGGAATGTGTAGAGCAACCTTCAACTGTCCGAGTTATTAGTCGACTTTTTCACAAGTAACTGTCCTTTGCTCCATTACCTGAAAGGTAGGCTAGGGTGACTGATAAAGGGCAAGGAGTAGTGCTTTTGTTTTCATGGCCGGTGCGTCCCAATAACAACTTTTGAGGTTACGCTTTACTATATGGGATTTCTCGGGGCTTCCCCAAACTGCTGGTCTTAACCGATGCGCAGAGTGTGCTGCAGAGACTCTCATCTCCTCTCTGGACGAGAGATATGTACTGTTATCTTTACGAGATACTGACTTTGGTGAACAACGCTACCATAGCCGGACATCAAATTCACTTCCTTTGGATCAGAGAGCGTGTCGGAATTCGATACAATGAAGTCGCCAATCCCCTGGCAACAGAGGGACTCATCCAAGGCACCTTTCAGGGCATCCAACTGCCCTACACGGATTTCTTCCCGGTCCTTCAGCGTGACGCCTATTGCCGCTGGAATGTCGTTCTCAGTCCATCAAAGGCAAACACTACGCCGCCGTTCAGACACATCTATCCACGACCCCTTGGTTCTCCAACTTCAGGATTGGACGTCGACATCTCACCTCCATCATTAGAATGCGACTTGGACATGGATGTTGCCCTGCGCATCTACACCGACTACGTCTCATCGGTTCCCCTGTATGTCCTGATGACCCAGGCGAAACCGCTGACCTCAATCATCTCCTGTTCAGTTGCTCTCGCTACCGAGCCCACCGTTCTTCCTTCCTCCGCCGCATACTTCAACAGTCTGTTCCTTTTCCCGCTAGCGTCAACACCATATTACAGTTATGCCACAAACCTGTATACCAAGCTCTTCTGCAATTTCTTCAAGAAAGTGATCTACAGATCTAGTCTCCTCCCATCCTCTTAATTTTCCTTTCATTATTTTTCTTATTTTTCCCTTCGATGGCCATATGGGCTTTTACGGAAAGACAAAAAAAAAAAAGTTTGAGGTTGGTACAGCAGTGGTTGCTGCACTGCCTAATCACAAAATCATGTAATATTTAATGCTGCATAAAATTAGACCTAACAGAACTTCGAAGCTGCGGCACCGAAATTCGGACTAGTTAAGTTATAAACCACGCAACGGCTATAATTGTTCGGTGCCGTTGTTTTGAAACACCCTGTATTCATTGTTATTCCTTTCAAATTTCAAATGCATAGACTTTGTTTTAAAATTAGAAGTCGCTATTTATGTTTTCCCCACCTATTCGTGTAACTAAAAGGTAAGAACATATAAAACCTTCTTCAGATATGTACAAATGTATTGTGACAGATGATGACGCGGTCCCCCCTCCCTCCGAGCTGGCTAATCAAACGCGTTGCTGTTATAAGCGGCCCTTAATTCCATTAATTTTATATACGCAGTTACCAGCGTCCTCGCTGAGACGGAAAAAAACGTGGCGGATTTAATTTTCAGCTCCGCTGGGTCCCGCTGTCATTCTAGCTACGTTACATTGTTGAAATTTAAACCTGTTTGTTGCAGGATTATTGCTAGCTGGAAATGTGAAACTGCGAAAGTCATTAAAGTCATCCCAAAATACCTCACTTTTTCCGTCTGCAAATAGATAAAATATATTTACTAGGTGAAAAACCTGGCTTTGGCCCCGATGACACGATTTAGCCCTACTTAGCAGTGCGTTGCTATAGAAACAGTCAAAAATTGCTACGAGTTAAAACTGTTGGAAACCACGACAAACGAAAGATAAAAAAATGAAAAACGCCGAAAAAATACTGTGCTAAAGTACTCTTGATCCACAGGAAGCAGTGTTTGCCTTAAGAAGCACAACTAAAGTATAACCAATCAAATTTTGGATATCATTCAACATTGACAAGTTTTCAGGTACTAAAATTGCATTTTCGAACTGCAGTTTAACTAAGGACAGGAACCGTGGCATTGCACCCAAACATTTAATACTGATAAATTTGCTACAAATATAAGTATTTCCCTTTTTTTAATTAATGTCAAACTTTGTGCAGAGTTCAGGGTTTTCCAAGAAGCTGAAATTAAGAATTTCGAAAGGTCCATGCCATCCCGCTTCACACGGAACATTTAAGGAAGCTTTATTTCTCTCAAAAATTGCTTTAAATTTCTAAAATATTTTTCTGAAAACAAAATTTACATACTAAATACTTTGGGAATGTCCTCGGAAGTCCCCTTCATTCTGGTGACTTTTGTATAACTGGTAAACTGTAAGAGATAGACAAAATGTGGATCTTGTTAAAATAATTTATCTTAAATACGTTTTTTGTTTAGAGCGAATTACTTCCAAGATGTTCCCTGGTATTTGCCTGAACATTCCAATGCTTACACTTTTCTTAAACAAGAAATCGCTATCCATTATTTTATCTCTTGGACATACAAGGAGAACTTAATTACAAAGTTGTCATCTAGACAACCAGTTATAAAACATTTGACTATCCCTTAAAGTCTACTGTATTCCCATATTCCATTGAACCTTCAATTTTTATCTCTTGGACATACAAAGAAAACGGAATTTCAAAGACGTCACCTAGACAACCAGTTTTAAAACATTTGACTATCAATTAAAGTCTACTCTATTCCCATATTCCCTTGAACCTTCAATTTTTATCTCTTGAACATCCAAAGAGAACGGAATTTCAAAGACGTCACCTAGACAACCAGTTTTAAAACATTTGACTATCACTTAAAGTCTACTGTATTCCCATATTCCCTTCTACCTTCATTTTTTATCTCTTGGACATACAAAGAGAACGGAATTTCAAAGACGTCACCTAGACAACCAGTTTTAAAACATTTGACTATCACTTAAAGTCTACTGTATTCCCGTATTCCCTTGTACCTTCATTTTTTATCTCTTGGACATACAAAGAGAACGTAATTTCAAAGACGTCACCTAGACAACCAGTTTTAAAACATTTGACTATCACTTGAGGTCTACTGTATTCCCATATTCCCTTGTACCTTCATTTTTATCTCTTGGACATACAAAGAAAACGGAATTTCAAAGATGTCAGACAACTAGTTTTAAAACATTTGACTATCACTTACAGTCTACTGTATTCTCTTGTAACTACAAGAAAATTAACAATAACATAAGATTTATCTTGAAGTAGATAGACATATAATTGTTTTCAATAATATTTTGTATAATATAATATGAAGGTACATTATCTGCAGAAAATTTATTTTGTGACAGAGGATCAAATCGCAATACCTCTATGTGGGGCATTAGTAAAAATGCTTTGTTGAAGAACGGTTAGAAAGTGTGGTGTGACTATATTGGAGATGTGAAGAGGTAGACTGGGAGAATCTAGAACGACAGACGTATGCATATTATGTTACCTCTCTGCCTCTGTGCTTTTACGACTTGAAATATTGGATTTGTTATCTATACGTCATGTCGCACGCGAATCTCGAGTAACTATTGCTGAAGGATGCCGAGAGAGAAAAAAAACAGCGTAATGGTGGCTTTAGCTGAAAGGACTAGTATTGTAACCAGGGAAACCGAACTACTGTGCGCTTGTCGAGCTGGTTACTATGGATACAGTACTTCTTGGAAATGTTCATTAGGTGCAGATGTTGTCACAGCAGTTTAATTGACGAGGTTACCGCTGAAGATGAAAGTTGGTTGAATTATTGACGCCAGACGCCGGGATTCCATTTGTACAAGTTCTTAGCGGGAGAGCTAAGCGGCGGGGGTCCCAGTTGGAGGTGGCAACTGCCAGGCCCGACCTTCACTCTCTGATATTTGCGAACCGAAACAGCTAGGCAAGGCACCTGCTGTCGATGTCTAATACTTTGACATAAACATTCAATTGTTTGTATTGTACAGAAGGAAAAACCTGTCTATAAGTCGTTATTCTTTTTTTATATATATTCTCTATTTAACGCCTTGGCACCAATAATTGCTCAACAATAGTAACGTTGCCTAGTTACAGAAGTGCTCTTTATTAATAACAGAATATCTGGGCGGAATTCAATATCCTTTCCCTACCTACTACTTGCGAAGGATGTACTTTAGCTTCCGTTTAATTAGATTTACAGACTTCCAGGAGAAGGGATCAGCCATTCTTATTAAAAACCTTTAGAATTCGAGCCGAGATTCGCAGGCGCCGATAAGAATACGGATCAGAATCTGATTAATTTTTCGTGTCACGTGTTAGACGCACTTAATTATTTTTTTTATCTACCCTTTCCTCTGAAAAGAAGCCGCTTTGACGTAATGGAAAGATTGGGACGGAGAGGGGATAAAGATCGGTCCAGAGTGCAAAGTTAAGAGAGGTGTTTGCAACAAGAAAGTTAAAGAAGCGGAAGGGGCTTTGATCTTCGTGAAGTGCCTCCCCCCCCTCCGGTTGAGTACCCACACACCAGTTGACCAGCAGAGTGTCTGTCTTTACAGCTCTCAACGGAAATATTGCCGTATATACAGGGTGTCAAATCGTCTGTCTTTACTGTTCTCGACGGAAATATTGCTGTATATACAGGCTGTTCAAATTGTCTGTCTTCACAGTTCTCGACGGAAATATTGCCGTGTATACAGGGTGTTCAAATTGTCTGTCTTCACAGTTCTCGACGGAAATATTGCCGTATATACAGGGTGTACAAATTGTCTGTCTTTACTCCTCTCGACGGAAATATTGCCGTATATACAGGGTGTTCAAATGGTCTGTCTTCACAGTTCTCGACGGAAATATTGCCGTATATACAGGGTGTACAAATTGTCTGTCTTTACTCCTCTCGAAGGAAATATTGCCGTGTATACAGGGTGTTCAAATTGTCTGTCTTCACAGTTCTCGACGGAAATATTGCCGTATATACAGGGTGTACAAATTGTCTGTCTTTACTCCTCTCGACGGAAATATTGCCGTATATACAGGGTGTTCAAATGGTCTGTCTTTACTCCTCTCGACGGAAATATTGCTGTATATACAGGATGTTCAAATTGTCTGTCTTTACAGTACTAGACGGAAATATTGCTGTATATAGGGTGTTCAAATTGTCTGTCTTTACAGCTCTCGACGGAAATATTGCTGTATATACAGGGTGCTCAAATTGTCTGTCTTTACAGCTCTCGACGGAAATATTGCTGTATATACAGGGTGTTCAAATTGTCTGTCTTTACTGTTCTCGACGGAAATATTGCTGTATATACAGGGTGTTCAAAGTGTCACTCTTAACAGCTCTCAACCGAAGTATATACAGGGTGTTCAAAACGTACCTAAAGTATTACTTCTGACATTTTAGACTTTTGGGGGTAGTTTTACCTCCAGACGGGATAATTGATAGCCTTCCAAGTTGGCTGAAGGGCATAAACTTAAGAAACTTAAATGTACGTGATCAGACAAAAAGAGAACTTAAAATATAATTAAAACTCGATACTTTTCACAGTAATTATGTAAGTTGGCAGTGTTACCAGTAATGCAATGAATACCCTGCATTTGCCCACAACACCACTTAGGGTGAGCAGGTACTGCTTATCTCCACAATGCTATTTCTATGATTTTTGGGTGCACATTACTAATAAATTGTTATTGATATGTGCATGAACATTTTCAGGTATGTTCTTGAAACTTTTATCTTTAATAATAGCTATTGTTATTTAAAAATGTTGTACTGATAATTTGCTATAATTTTTTAGTTTTTGTAAAAAAAAAAGCATCCAAATTTCAGAATTTTTTTAAAACAAGTATTATAAATCTCAGAGAAAAATCCTTGTTCTTTTCAAGTTGCTCTTCATTTGTCTTGCCTTCTTGGACAGTTCTTCAACAATTTCATCTGCTTTCAGGACTCTCAGTTCATCAATTTCTGTATATGACTACTATCATGATTAGCACATACATTGTTAAGCTGGGCCTCTTAACCTCAATATTGTATGTGGTTTCATCGTCTGTTGTATTTATATTTTCCACATTTACTGTTCTGTTTTTAGTAAAACTATTGCCTGTAAACTTTCTCTTTCCAAATGATTCTGGGCTACCCATATCATATATTCAGCAATAACTAGTACAAAGTATTATTCAGAACAAATAACTTCACATATACAACCAAAGACAAAAGAACAACTAGCATCATTGGATTTTTGATAGAGCCAACATGAAAAATTCAATGCCATGGCCGGGATTTCAACCACGGATCTCCTGGTTTCCGTCCAGTCGCTCTAACCCACTGAGCTACCATGGCCAACGTGTCGTCCTGACATTCAATTCTTCATTTGAGTCGTGTATTTCCCCGGTAGACCAATAGGGGCTCTCACATCCGAGATACACCGTTTGTGGCGACTTATTAACGTAAGTACTTGAATCCCAGGCTTCATCATTTAGCTCTTATTATTTTAGTTAATTGATGGAAATTAACCATTTCTTCACACTAGCCGTCAACATGAAAAATTCAATGCCATGGCCGGGATTTGAACCAGGAGATGGTGAGCTAATTTTTTTAAAATTATAGTTAGTCTTTTATTTTTCTAAGGTTAGAAAGCCTTCTCTGATGCACTTTTACCAGTCTTTGTCCATTGTTTTGACTGCTGTATTGAATCTGGTGTCTAATGATGGATCCAGGTCTCTCCACGATCACAAATAGGCGCAAAATGTCTTGCGGATTGCGGTTAAATATCGCAAGACACTCCGTAGAAGGGTTCCTCCAGATGTACTTTTGATCGACTGTGAGAAATCGCGGCACCCATCTCGCACAGAGCTCTTTCATCACCAAGTTTTCCTGCAGGATATTGTGCACTCTCTCATTTGAAATGTCTACTCCCTCAGCAACTTACAAATTTTGATTCGGAGGTCTTGCATTACCATATCGTAGATTTTTTTCAATGGTGTACTGTGTATTGACTTCAACTGGGCGAACAGAGGGAAGCTCTGTTTTTTTCCATTTCCAATCGGAGCTATCACACTGACCTGTTCGGTTGGCTGTCAACATTAATACTTTCTGTGCATTCTTTTGAATAATGAAGCTTCCACCCACAAAGTTGCAACAAAAAATTTCATAGCTTCATGGACATTTACCACACTTACCAAATGACCCGCTTATAGATTACCGAACTTTTAATTTACGTACCAAATGATCCAAGAAATAACATCAAGATATGCTAACCTTATACAAAGAAAATAACAAAATTGGGAAATATATACAGTATTTTAACGCGTAAACCAAAAACAAATGACGAACGGCGGGACTTTCTTTTCGAGGTTAATGCACTTCAGCATTAAAATCATGTAATTAGAATGTTTCAGAATGAGGGGAAACTTGGAAAGACCACCACCCAGCCCCTGTATATGGACCTCCAGGTTAATGAGCCGCTTGCCACGTAATTTACTCGGCTGTTGGGTCCAGAAAAGCAAAGAATAAACTGAAAATTGCGTTTCACAGTAACAAACTCAAACTCCCCTGAAATGGTACATCCCAGGGAAGGAGGGACGAGATAAGAGCATTCTAAGGTCATACACTTGTTACGAATAAAACAAAAAAGTGAATAACGACGCTGTTAAAGAAATGCACAAGTATTAGAAAATTCAGTGAGTGTGGCGGTCAGCTTAAGACCACACGAGAGAAGTAAAACTTTAAAACCCATTCATTATAAATTATTCTTAAAAAATATTTTCAAAAATTTAATGTTGACACTGATTATTACGCAAAGAGGCCAGTTGCGAGCTAAACATTTCGTATCTTACGCTAAGTGTACTCTAAAACAACTGAATGACGACGGACTTGCGACCGTGCGAAGAGAGTTACACATAAAGGGCGTATAAAGAGAGTAAAATCAAATTACATAATATACTGTTTTACGTGTATTTTATTTTTATATTAAAATACATGCTATTTCACAATAATTTATCATATTTTGTTTCTTGCTGATACGCACATTTAATTGCATTTTTTAAATAAGAATACCTTATTAACATAATTATATGATATATGTTTGCTTATTTGTATATTTTTGAATATTCGGAAATGTTTGGTTACGTACACATTTTACACGTGTTATTACATATCCGTACATGTAGTCATTACTCCGTATTTTATTGCACGTTCGTAAATATGTTCACACATATTTTATTACATGTCACAAAGGATTCTGATATTAATATATATTCAATTCAATTCAAGTTTTCAATTTTATTTTTTTCCGATGTTTTGTCTTTAAATTTTTATTTTCCAATTTAAATAACACAAGTGGCGTCCAGAAAGTAGGTTCTGTTTCAATTTATTTCCTCTGCAGCGCTGCTTTCGCAGTTCCGCACATGCGAGGTAGACGCTTTGTATCAAGGAGAAGAAAAGCGCGCCATTGTAAGGTCACTGTCAGTCACGTACGCTTTGTTGTGCTTGTTTACATTGTCGGTGTTTATTGATAATGCCGCCGCTTGTGAAATCAGATCTGTGATTCGTTTTCTGAATGCTAGGAAACTGAAACCAATTGAAATTTATCGGAAAATTTGCGATGTCAAAAGATGTTGTGTTTCTTCAGGACAACGCACGACCACACACTGCAAATGCGACGAAAAATATCCTACAGGGATTTGGCAGGGACGTGCTTTACCAATCCCCGTACAGCCCTGACCTCGCTCCTAGCGACTTTCATCTATTTTTGCATCTCAAATCTTTCCTTGGCGATCAGCACTTCAACAATGGCGAGCTGAAAGAAAATGTTTCCAACTGGTTGAAGACACAGACGGCAAACTTCTATGAAGAAGATATAAAACAACTTGTGCCTCGCTATGACAAAATGCCTGCAAAATTTCGGTAGTTATGTGGAAAAGTAGTGTAAGAGTTGTAGAATTTTCTGCAATAAATATTTTTTCTGTATCTGTACACAATTCAATGTTATTACCAAACAGAACTTACTTTCTGTATTTATTTAAATATTTTTTCTATAAAAATCAAATTTATATATCAAATCAAATTTATATATCAAATCTTTTGACCCTCGGTCGTTCTTTCAGCTTCTGGAAAAACATAACCTATCCGTTGTAAATGAAAATAAACGCAAAACGTCATTTTAATACGTGATAATTTTATTATTTACGGTTATTACATTTAATTTATTAATGTTTTACATGTTACTATTCACAATGAAGAGAAATTGCCAATAAAAATAGCCAGATCTTAAATGAAACATCTCTTTCACGAATTCCTAACACTTTTATTTACATAAATACTGAGGCTTTCACGGCCGGCGTCGTTAACTCCACTATGTTTTCCGGGCTTGTAGGCCGTGGTCCATTTTCATTTCCTTCCGACGTTTCGCCGAAAACTGCGTTCAGCATCTTCAGGGTTCTAAATCAATAGACCCGGAGTACAACACAAGACTGATTAAGAACTGACAAGACTGATTTATTTTTTTAATGAAACTCCTGTAGGGTTTCTGAATTTTTTATAATATTTGAAATATGTTAAAACATAGCTGGATGTGTGTTGTTGATACGCTGTTGAGTGCGACAGAAAATGTATGGTGTATAGCGGTATGGACAACATAAAACTGAAATAACGTATGAGTGTGGGCGCTTAGTTCGGATTGAGCCGACTCGAGCCGACTTCACCCGAATGAGCGTCATATATTCCAGCGTGACAGTTTAAT
Source organism: Mantis religiosa (assembly GCA_030765055.1). Lineage (NCBI taxonomy): Eukaryota > Metazoa > Arthropoda > Insecta > Mantodea > Mantidae > Mantis > Mantis religiosa. The sequence continues at coordinate 142,609,292 of CM060958.1, read as the reverse complement.
TCACAACCCACAAATGCTGAATTGACTGAAATTTAACGTAAACCAAAGAATCCCGTCCTAGTACGACATTACAAACATTCTACACTCATTAACCCAGCTACGTAAATATATTTAATTCATAACCAATATTATAATGTAAACCTGACATTTACGTGAAACTATTTGGTAAAAAACATAAATTTAAATTCCATATCTCAAATATTTGACTTGAAAATATGAAATTCTATAAAACAAACAACGATAATACGCAAAACAATGACATAGTGCTAGTTTATTTGCGCGCGTAAGACTACTTGTCATAAAAGTCGTTATTCAGCTTTTTATACTTTAGCCATGCAGAGAGAATCCGTCGCACAGCAAAGGTGCTAAATCCTAAGTAATAAATTAACGTCTTTTTGCATGTTGACGAGTGCCGTCATATGATTTTCTATACTCACTTTACTAAGAAAAAATGTTTTGAAAGCATATCCTTTTGTGTATTATAATTTAAAGCCTTCCAGTGTAATTAGAGAAAATAGAAGTTATTTGGTTGAAAGGATCACAGGTATCTCTCCGCACGTTCCGGATCGCATCTCTCCGGGTGCAACATGAACAGCCGGTGACCGTATCCCCAGAGTTTTACAGTACGCTAACCTGATTTACGGGAAGCACAGATGAAACATTAATGCATAATGAAACTACCAGACGATAAAGACTCATGCATTAAAGTTCAAAATGTAATTATAACAGCGAATCAATGGAAACTCACATGCACAAGGCCTGGATTATAGTGTTCTGCAAACAGCAACTCCTTAAAAACACACCGAGCTTCCCGTCAGCTATTTCTGTATTTTACGACAACTTACTAACATACCTAATATTTCTTGTCATTTGTTTGAAGCTTCCATTGCCACACTTTCCTCAAAATGAAAGCCGCTGTTCATTTTTTTTATCTCTTTAGTATTCAAAGAGAACAGAATTTCATATAAATCGCATAGCAACCAGTTTTAAAACAGATGACTATCACTTAAAGTCGACTGTATTCCCATATTCCCTTGTACCTTCATTTTGTAACTCTTGGACATACAAAGAGAACAGAATTTCAAAGACGTCATCTAGACAACCAGTTTTAAAACTTTTGACTATCACTTAAAGTCTACTGTATTCCCAAATTCCCTTGTACCTTCACTTTTTATCTCCTGGACATACAAAGAGAACGGAATTTCAAAGACGTCACCTAGAGAACTAGTTTTAAAACATTTGACTATCGCTTAAAGTCTACTGTATTCCCATATTCCCTTGTACCTTCATTTTGTATCTCTTGGACATACAAAAAGAACGGAATTTCAAAGACGTCACCTAGACAACCAGTTTTAAAACATTTGCCTGTCACTTAAAGTCGACTGTATTCCCATATTCCCTTGTACCTTCATTTTTTCTCTTGGACATACAAAGAGAACGGAATTTCAAAAACGTCATCTAGACAACCAGTTTTAAAACATTTGACTATCACTTAAAGTCTACTGTATTCCCATATTCCCTTGTACCTTCATTTTGTATCTCTTGGACATACAAAGAGAACGGAATTTCAAAGACGTCATCTAGACAACTAGTTTTAAAACAGTTGACTATCACTTAAAGTCTACTGTATTCCCATATTCCCTTGTACCTTCATTTTGTATCTCTTGGACATACAAAGAGAACGGAATTTCAAAGACGTCATCTAGACAACCAGTTTTAAAACAGTTGACTATCACTTAAAGTCTACTGTATTCCCATATTCCCTTGTACATATAAAAACATTAGCAATAAGGTATTTTTTTATGATAAACCCCGAACGAGAGGAGGTCCAAACTTTGAGGAAGTCTGACGTAGGTTGAAACAGTAGAAATTCAAACATTAACCCTGCCTTATAATCGCACCTGTACACAAGAGCTGGAGGTTAAATGCGGAGATGGAAATGCTGCGTTCATTGTATGCTGGCTTGATTAAATGGAGAGTTCTGTCCTCGATTAGATTGGGTTTGAACAAGTGTGGTACGCAAACACATATGGAGGGCAAGCAAATGTTGGGTCCCAGCCCCTCACAGTGGCACCCACTGACACAAAATTAGATTATCTGTTAAGAATAAGGAGTTCCGGGTTATATTTGTTTGAGCAATTAAACTTCTAACATGACCGTTTGTACTCTTTTAGAAACACTTACTCTTCTCTCTGCTTCATACGAAAGCTGTTCAAGAAAGAATGATCATAATTTTTTACTGTCATAATTTTTCGCACTAAAATTCAATCTTATTATATTCTGTTAGCTTAATGTGAAACAAACACGCCGTAGTAGTTACATTGTTGGTACTCCTTGTTCCCGCCTGTGAGAACCAGGCAAGTTCAGACACGTACAGTATCGCCTACCGCTGCAATAGAGGTAACACGCCGTTAAAGTTGATGTTAGAGGAAGATCCGGAGTTTCTTTCAAACGTAACTACTGCTGATGAAACTTGGCTACATCATTTTGATCCTGAGAGCAAACAGCAAAGCTCAATGTGGAAATCTCCTTCATCACCAACCCCCCAAAAAGCAAAAGCGGTCGCTTCTGCTGGGAAAGTTATGGTCATCTCATTCTTTGATATTCATGGAATGGTTTATCAGCATGTTGTACCTGCACACACATCAGCAGCTGGACAATGCTACAGGGATGTCCTGAAAACATTGCAAGTCTATATCAGACACAACAGACCACATTTCCGTGAAGCAGGCTGGATGCTGCACCACGATAATGCGCGGCCGCATATTGCCAATGTTGCTGAATATCTTGCAAAAATCAACGTGAGGTGCATCCCTTACCCTCCCTATAGAACGGATGTACCACCATGTGACTTTTTTCTATTCCCTAACTTGAAGAAACGCCTTCGTGGGAGGCATTATCCATCATCAGAAGCAGTGGCGAAGGCTCCGGAGGCGATTTTGAAGGATCTCTCAAAAAATGGTTTCCAGCATGTCTTTGAAGACTGGCAGAAATGCTGCGACAAGTACATCGCATTCAGGGGAGACTACTTTGAGAAGGACCATAAAAATTATGAGGATGAGTAAAGGTACGTTGTCAAAAGAAATTGTGATCATTCTTTATTGAACAGCTCTCGTAATAAACATTATCAGTTACAAGGGAAGACAGTATAATTTATGTGATAGTCAAATGTTTTAAAACTGGTTGCTGTTTGCTTCGGTAGCGTAGATGGTAAGTCGTCTGCCTCACGTTCAAGAAGTCCCAAGCTTGAATCTCGGTAAGGGTGGGTTAGCTGGACAAGGCTTTATGCCGGAGTTTCCCTGATCCTGATAGACGAATGTCAGGTAACTCTAAGCTCCATGGACTCCGGACTCATTTGAATATAATTTCACTCATTTTATTCACGTCTTCATATGACTTAAGGTTGAAGGAATTAATAATTAGAAAGAAAAACTGGTTGCTATGGCGACACTATGAAATTCCATTCTTTTTGATGTCGAAGAGATAAAAGAATGAACAACGATTTCCAATTTTAGGTGCACAGAAATGAAAATTGACGCTACGTGGTTTAACCAGAAGTAATATTTCAGTGTAATTTTGTGTTTTTGACAGAGAGAAACACCTGCTAAGGAGAGTAAAATTAATGACAAAGCTTTAACATTCGTTATCTTAATTAGCAGATGTATTTCTGTCATGATGACGTTGTTTACGGAGGGCGTGGGCATTCCCAACCCTACCTCTCGCTGCCTGAGGGAATTTGGATCAGGTCCATTCTACTGTGATCCTGTGCGTTCACATCCCGCTGCTTTTATCAAGAAATTCCGCCCGCACTGTCACCCAGTAACGTAAACAACACATTCAAAATCATGTATTTAAGATTTTTTGAGCCATGTTCTTTGTAGGTGCCGCATTCTGGCTAACAATTCAATATCAAAATTATCCGTTCTTTTAGTTTTGGTTTTGTCAAAAATGTTCAAGGGATTTTTGTCAAAACACCATACTTCTGCATAACTGTTCAACCCTAAGAAATAGACAATATCTTACTACACATAAAATTGTGAACGTTATTAAAACACTACTTATGGAACTTTTCTCCCTTGATATAAACCATTTTCGAGATATGTGTTTGAATTTTAACTGTTCTTAAACAAGTAGTAGTTATTCATTTATTTCTTGGACATACAAAGAGAACGGAATTTCAAAGACGTCACCTAGACAATCAGTTTTAAAACATTTGGCTATCACTTAAGGTCTACTGTATTGCCATATTCTCTTGTACCTTCATTTTTTATCTCTTGGACATACAAAGAGAAAGGAATTTCAAAGACGTCACCTAGACAACCAGTTTTAAAACATTTGGCTATCACTTAAGGTCTACTGTATTCCCATATTCTCTTGTACCTTCATTTTTTATCTCTTGGACATACAAAGAGAAAGGAATTTCAAAGACGTCACCTAGACAACCAGTTTTAAAACATTTGGCTATCACTTAAAGTCTACTGAATTCCCATATTCTCTTGTACCTTCATTTTTTATCTCTTGGACATACAAAGAGAACGGAATTTCAAAGACGTCACCTAGACAACCAGTTTTAAAACATTTGGCTATCACTTAAGGTCTACTGTATTCCCATATTCTCTTGTACCTTCATTTTTTATCTCTTGGACATACAAAGAGAAAGGAATTTCAAAGACGTCACCTAGACAATCAGTTTTAAAACATTTGGCTATCACTTAAGGTCTACTGTATTCCCATATTCCGTTGTACCTTCATTTTTTATCTCTTGGACATACAAAGAGAAAGGAATTGCAAAGACGTCACCTAGACAACCAGTTTTAAAACATTTGACTACCACTTAAAGTCTACTGTATTCCCATATTCTCTTGTACCTTCATTTTTTATCTCTTGGACATACAAAGAGAACGGAATTTCAAAGACGTCACCTAGACAACCAGTTTTAAAACATTTGACTATCACTTAAGGTCTACTGTATTCCCATATTCCCTTGTACCTTCATTTTTTATCTCTTGGACATACAAAGAGAACGGAATTTCAAAGACGTCACCTAGACAACCAGTTTTAAAACATTTGACTATCACTTAAAGTCTACGGTATTCCCTTGTAACTACAATAAGATAATGTTTATTTTGAAGTAATACGTGTTTATACAAATGTAGAGAACGTCATATGAGTGAAGTATATAAAACTTTCTTTGCGTAATTTTCAGTAGCATAACACCTTCACTCTAGTTTTCGCTTTAAGAAGAGGAACAAGGTCGATGGTGGAAGAGAGAGGTTAACTGTAAGTCCCTTGGGTCCCTGGCCCTATGTAAGTTCCTACCGCTTTATGCCCCGAAAATGTGTTTAGCTATTCATGGCAAATATCTGACCATTTTACCCACATTTACTGTTCCTGGGAGATTAAGTAAGGCCATTGTCTTTCATTGTTACATTCACGTAGCTTCCCCTGCTGTTGTCACAGTTATTCCTCTATCTACTTCAAGATAAACGATATCTTATTGTAGTTACAAGGGAATACAGTAGACTTTAAGTGATAGTCAAATGTCCTGAAGTTGGTTGCAAGGCAACGGATTTGAAATTCCTTTCTCTTCGTGTTACCAAAAATAAAAAGATGAATAACGAAGTTATATTTGAGAAGTACATAGCAACGGCTTTTGATTTTTGGGTTATGCTACTTAGTAGCACTCATATATACAATATTTATTTGTTAGTTTTGAGGAAGTATGTCACCTTTAGAGGAACTGTATCGTATATTTGATTAGATGGCCAAGTTTGTTGTAGACACTTTTGATCTCGCCGATGCCAGTGCAATTGGACCACGATCTGTGTGCACACCATTAAATAAATTGAAGCCTCACAATAAGGTCGCCCACATCTATCATTACAATTAAAATACATCATTTTTCGCTTCACGTCAGAGAGAGAGAGAGAGAGAACTGTATTTAAGTCACTAGATGTCATATTAAATCCCACAAATCAATAAGCCACTGTCAATAAACATGTTTCCATTGATATAAACAAACGAGAGTCAAACAAACAGCGCCCCACCGACAGAAACAAAGGACAATCAAATAACCGTGCTTCTTATGGATATAAAAAACGGCCAAAACAATGAATAGTAAACTTCTTTTTTCGCTAAACTTACACCCTTAGCTTGTCTTTCTTTTTAATTTAAGAACGGCTTGAAATGCCCCATTTATATGTGATTTAAGATATAAATAACCATTTTTGAAAAGGAAGTGTGTTTCAATTTATAGCTTTTCATGATATAAATAGATTTATAAATTAATAAGCTTGGCGAGGTTCTGTTTGCACAAACATTTGCCAATCGCTAAAAGCGTACCTCCCTTCTTTCACTGACATGTGGCTGCAACTTTCTCAGAAATTCTCCTGGCTTTACAACTTTCTTTCAAGAGTTTCTTTTGCCTTGTTCCATTCACTCAGAGAAAATGCGCAACCCCTCGCAGAGCGCGAGGGGCCTTCCGAAACAGTTGCAACACAATGCACAGCGCGACAGTCAGATTTTTGGAGAGCTCGTCGCTAGGAAACGCCCTTCTCTTGGTACGGCCAAGAGGTAAACGAATAACTTGCCTTTTGAGAAACGATATCAGTAACGAAGAATATCTCGGAAAATGTAATACTTCGAAAAATGTTTTTAATAAATTGTGTAATTTACAACATATACATTTTTGTGTACTAATACTTTTCGTATTTCTTTCAGTTCACAAGTTATACGAAACGTTTTCAGTAACAAACGGGCTTCCGAGGACATGATGAATGAAATGATGCTCAAATGAGTACAGGGTACGTAGAGCTTAGAGTTACCAGACATTCATCTTTTAGGATAAGGGAAACCCCCGGAAAAGACCTTGTATAGATAACTTGCCCCGAGGGGGATTCGAACGGAGACCTGTTGAACCTGAGGCAGACACGCTACCATCTGCGCTATAGAGGCGGGCATTTTCTTGTCCTTATTTTTGTCGATTTTATTGTTTTCTTTTGTTTACTATTGTCTCTTTTCCGCATATTCACATTAACAGTTATGCCCAAGTCGGGACTCGAACCCGCCGCCCTGTACGCGGAAGCTACAGCTCTGGCGGCCATTGCTCCGATTTGGCAAATGCGAGCACTGCCATTTTTGGTTATAAATTTAGAGAACAATGAACCTTTAAGGTAATGGACAGAACACTGCCAGCTAAAAAGTGACGACTGTATAGCAAGCCTCATTTCTTTTAGTGTATCCTGTAACAGGCTTTCTATTCTGCTACTCATGCGATGTTGAAGTTGCTATCATGGACACGGCGTGGCGACATATGTAGCGTTGTTGTGGGTTTCGATGCTCCAAAGTTGTGGCAACACATATAGCAAGATTCGTGCTGGTATCTCGTTTCCCGTAATTGGTCTTACCTTCGTCCAAAATATTATGACTTGATGAAGAGGATGTTTCCCGAAGTTATCAGGAAAATCCTTAATCATGCCTCGGCTAGCTTTTAATATTCTTCTGTTATATTCTTACTTACAAGCAATGAAAACTCTAAGTTACAAGAGTGGTAACGAGTGAAGTAATCATTAAAATTTTGAATTTGATTTTCTACAAGGGACGTCCAGAGATTAAGTTCTGTTTCAATTTATCTCCGCTGTAGCGCTGCGATCGCTGTTGCGCACATGCGCAGTAGACGCTCTGTATCAAGGAGAAGAAACGTGCGTCATTGTGAAATCGCTGTCAGTCACGTACGCTTTGTTGTGCTTGTTTACAATGTCGGTGTTGATTGATAATCCCGCCGCTGGTGAAATCAGATCTGTGATTCGTTTTCTGAATGCTAGGAAAGTGAAACCTATTGAAATTTATCGGCTGTCAAAAGGTGTTGTGTTTCATCACGACAACGCACGACCACATACTGCAAATGCGACTAAAAACATCCCACAGGGATTTGGCTGTTACGTGTTTGACCACCCCCCGTACAGCCCTCACCTCGCTCCTTCCGACTTTCATCTGTTTTTGCATCTCAAATCTTTCCTTGGCGGTCAGCACTCCAACAATGACGAAGAGCTGAAAGAAAATGTTTCCAACTGGTTGAAGACACAGGCGGCAAACTTCTATGAAGAAGGTATACAAAAACTTGTGCCTCACTATGACAAATGCCTGCAAAATTTCGGCAGTTATGTAGAAAAGTAGTTTAAGAGTTGTAGAATTTTGTGCAATAAATAATTTTTCTCTATCTGTACACAATTTAATTTTATTACCAAACAGAACTTACTTTCTGGACGTACCTTGTATAAGAAATCAATCTTTTGTTTATTTCTTTTAATACCAAATGCATTACAATTCTTATCACAAAACTTTATACTTTGATTGGAATCAATCTAATACATCAAATTGAAGTAACAATTAAATATTTTCGGGTAATTTAAGAAGCGTCCGATCTCTTCGGCGTTCCAGAAAGACGAATTTTCTTTCGCTTTCTTCACCAAGATTATTTAATCCTTTGTTACTATCGCTACCTATATATTACTTTTATATAATTTACCAATTTACTGCTATGTCACTACATTATGTAATACAATTATTACTACAGCCAATCACAAAATTACATATATTTTTATACAATTTGTTTGTTTTTCTTTCATAAGCTTATACATTTTTCAAACCCTTTCTAAATATAAATCGAAACAACTGTTGCAAACCTTAATGTCGTTGTTCAATTTACTTACGTACTAGTGAGTAAACCTGCTTGAAAATTTGCCTGAAAAAAAAAAAATTTGAACATCACAAAATACACTTTATTCTGTAGCGTGTGAAATGACAAGCTGTCAACTGTCACTGCGGTGCATCATGGGAGTTTTTCTTGACTACTTCATGGCACACCCACATGTCAGAGCGAACTCTTGGTATTCCATATTTCCCATAATAACCTCCTCTCTTATACTCAAATAAAAGACACGGGCTTTAGTTTTCAATTACTTTGCACTTTCCCTGGAAAATACTTAGATGCGGAAGTTGCCGCTCTCGCTGACCGTTCAGTAGCGCACGAGTTGAGTTTAATAAGCAACATCTGTCTGATGTCAGAATTAAACAATCGAATGTAGGTCAGCCGTGAAGTAGTCTCTCGGAGACAATTGTTGGATCGATTTTCGGGTGCAGCAAACAATGCTACAAAGGCCGTGGGGTGCCGTTGGACCTATTTGCAGCGTTTTCACATCTGCCACCCACTATTTCATTATATTCCCGGGAAGGGTATAAGCGTCAGCTGCAGTTCCGACGACGGCAGACAACCGAAGAAACGAACTAGAGGGGGAAAAAGAATTTCAACCAATAACTCCACTCCATGCATTGCGCTGCCTTATTATGGCCATACATTTTAAAACTATTACACATCCGGTAACCTCGCAAGGAATATAAAGATAGTCGCAGAAAAATTATGTGAAAGACCTGCATAAACACGTAGTCAATTATTTGCAACAAATATATGCATGTATATAGAGTTAAAAACATCTGAAAAATATGGGAGTACAGTAGACTTTAAGTAATAGTCAAATGTTTTAAAACTGGTTTTCTAGGTGACGACTTTGAAATTCTGTTCTCTTTGTATATCCAAGAGATAAAAAAATGAAGGTACAAGGGAATATGGGAATACAGTAGACTTTAAGTGATAGTCAAATGTTTTAAAACTGGTTGTCTAGTTGACGACTTTGAAAGGAAATTGTCGTTGTATCACGAAGGGTTAAAAAAACTGAATAACGAATTTGTGTTTGAGAAATCATTGTAAGAGTTGCTTTTGGAGACCTAACACGTATATCTGTGGTATTGAATTGTTGGATGAAAGAAACTGTACGTGATGGAGAAAGCAAAGAAAGAAGGTAGAAGAGGCGAGGCAATTAAGAGCAAATAAGAAAGGAAAGTAAACAGTGTAGGAGTAAGAATAACAAGAACGGTTTAGCTCGACCGGACGTTATCTGATGATTAACCGTGACCTTTCGACCTGGACGGCGGGGAAGTGATTACATCGTGTGCCAATACGTGGGGGCAGAGGCCAAATGATGCTCGACACGTAATTTGCTGCTTCGTGAATAATAGTTACCTTCATTAATTACTGTCGACGTCCCCTACCACGACTTACGTCCCAAGGAAACAAGTCCAGCACCTTCCAAAGGAGCTCCTGGTCCTTCGGATTGGGGGACGGCAGTCGTTTTGAATGTGAGTGGGTTAATGCTAAAGAAAGATGAACATCAGTGTCAACAAACACTACTGTTCAGCGATCAATAACATCGTCAATTGTTTCTCAAGTTAGTTCTCCTGTATGGCCACAGGAGGCGGTACAGAATTAAGAATTTTATGAAACCTGTACACTAGGAAATGTGTGTAGTGTTTAACGCCCGCTTTTACTACATACGGCACCGCAGGCGGTGACACTGAAGATACATGAGATGAAGATGGAGCACCGGTGGAATGAGATGGCGGGGGAAACCGGAGATTCCGGAGAAAACCCGCCCCAGCGCCGTGTTGTCCACCACAATCTCACTTTGCGGTCGCCTGGGATCGAACCCGGGCCGCCTTGGTGAGAGCCAAGCGGTCTAACCACTGAGCCACGGCGCGGAGACTGTACACTAGGATTTTAAGATAAATATCCTCATTGTAAATCATCCTTCAGATGGAAATAGCTTTATGAATTTTTATTCTCTCATAAATGGCTGTAAAACACACAGTAAGCCACTGATTTCCATTATTACTGGTTCAAGTAGTTCATGTCGATGTGCAACTGTTACCATGGGAACAGTAGGCAATTTCAAGGACAGTTTAGTTACTAAACATTTAATCCAATAGAAAACTCAATGAACTATCTTATAATAACTGGCGAAGAAGAAATTTGCAAGTAAATTGTAAATATATTACAAACATAAGGAAAATTATGGAAAAATTTATGTAACAGCTTGACTAGAATCAATACACTAGCAAGAAAATCCTCTGTGTAACTTTTAGACTTGTAACAATAAATATTTATTCAGGATTGGTATAGTGCCCTTTCTGTACCCTAAAGAAGATATGGATGGAAACCACCTACTCCACTGAGCAATCTTTAGTCAACGTAACATGAAGATACTGTAGTGCAAGAGAGCAAATGGCTTCACTGTCAACTGTTTAACATTAACTCCAACTAATAAACATTTGACTATCGCTAATGAAATGCGCAAGGAAATAGAATAGAATTCCAAAATCGTCGCTTAGCAATAACCTCCCGAGACATTTGACGATCATTTGAGTTCCGTGTGACTAAATGGCTTTTATACAAAATTATCTGAATCAACATGAATTAGATATAACGATAGGGTTTTTCAGGGACAGTTTGTACAAGAATGAGGTAGAGAATATGGGATGTAGTACGCACGGCTGATTCGTTTACACAAATCATTATCAGGACGGTTTTTAACTGCCGTATGTGTGCGAAAGGACCAATTTTCTCCATAATTACATATTACTTGGGACTTTATGGGCAGAAATCTGCGTCCAAATCAGTTACGCGCCCTGATTGGAGGACATTATTGCCCCTGCACTCGTAATTATTGATGGTATGCAGAGCGCAGAGGTGGGCGCTTTCAACTTACAACTGTTGCCAACTAAAACAAATAAACGTCACAGTACATTAATGGCAGCATTGTCAAAAGAGTGTCTGTCGTCTCCATGGATACAGTTTGTGTGTCTCCTAGCAACCTGCATGCTCTCCAATTGAAGCACGAAACAACAACGTGGGAATACGTGCCACCGACATATACAGGGTGTTTCAAAATGACATCGAACGATTGTAGCCGTTTCGTAGCTTATAACTTAACTGGTCCGAATTTCTGTGTCGCAGCTTCCAAGTTCTGTTAGGTATAATTTTATGCAGCATTAAATATTACATGATTTTGTGATTAGGCAGTGCAGGAAGCACTACTGTGCGAACCTCAAAAGTTGTTATTGGGACGGACCGGCCACGAAAACAAAAACATTACTGCTTGCTCTTTATCAGTGACCCTAGCCTACCTTTCAGGTAATGAGAAAAAGGACAGTTACTTGTGAAACAGTCGACTAATAACTTGGACAGTTGAAGATCGCCCTTCAGTGTAAAACTACACGTTCCGTCCTAACAGAGAGAATTTTGCGTGTACTTAGATGAGAAATCCAAGCAATATGGAGCGTTATACGAACGTTTTAATGACGGATATGGTTTTGATGGATGGAAGAGCTGAAGGGAGTTCAACAAACGCACGATTAATTTATGAGGGCTGTTCAATAAAGAATGACCACATTTTTTTTTATCAACGTACCTTTACTCATCCTTATAATTTTGATTGTCCTTCTCAAAATAGTCTCCCCTGAATACGATGTACTTGTCCCAGCGTTTCTGTCAGTCTTCAAAAACATGCTGGAAACCATTTTGAGAGATCCTTCAAAATCGCCTCCGCAGCCTTCACCACTGCTTCTGATGATGGATAATGCCTCCCACGAAGGCGTTTCTTCAAGTTAGGGAATAGAAAAAAGTCACATGGAGCTAAATCCGGACTATAGGGAGGGTGAGGGATGCCATACACGTTGATTTTTGCAAGATATTCAGCAACAACATTGGCAATATGCGGCCGCGCATTATCGTGGTGCAGCATCCAGCCTGTTTCATGTAAATGTGGTCTTTTGCGCCTGACACGGACTTGCAATTTTTTCAGGACATTCCTGTAGTATTGTCCAGTTAATGATGTGTGTGCAGGTACAACATGCTGATACACCATTCCATGAATATCAAAGAATGAGATGACCATAATTTCCCAGCAGAAGCAACCACTTTTGCTTTTTTGGAGGTTGGTGAAGAAGGAAATTTCCACACTGAGCTTTGCTGAGCTCTCAGGATCAAAATGATGTAGCCAAGTTTCATCAACAGTGATTACGTTTGAAAGAAACTCCGAATCTTCCTCTAACATCAACTTTAACTGCATGCTATCTCCATTACAGCGGTTGGCGATACTGAACATGTCTGAACTTGACTGGTTCTCACAGCCGGGTACCAGGAGTACCAACAATGAAACTACTACGGCGTGTTTGTTTCACATTAAGCTAACAGAATATAATAAGATTATATTTTAGTGTAAAAAATTTATTGAACAGCCCTGGTATAATTATCAAACACAGTAAAATAAAATTATCGTCTCATTGCATAAGTCATTTAGTTTTGGTTAATTTATCTAAAATTCTTTGATGCTGTTTCCTGTTCTGTTTATCATTTAATGCTTCCATCCTCAACCTCACTAACATTAACTTCCCTCTAAATGGTATAAGTTGCATATGTCCACCAGCTTATTTGCCTTCATGGAGTGCTATAACGGAATTTCGGAACACGTTAAACATTCATAAGCAATAATTAATTTATTGCGGTTTCATATGTCAAAGAAATTCCTAATAGAAGCAAGCTACTGCGGAGTATGTCGGTATGTTTACAAACAGTCACAGCACGCGGCACGACGTGTGACCTATACCTGCGAACTCCGACAACGTGAGGCACGCATCTTTGTTCCTGTCACTGCCTAATCCACATTCATTCTGGAGCATTTTATGCGGCATATATATATATATATATGCCACATAGAAGCTGAAAAACTACTATATATTCGTTGGATGTCGATTTGGAACATCCTGTATATAGGATATAACACCTAAACACTTGCAGCGCACATATTTCGTAAATGGATAGTGCTAGTTAGTAAACATTCTAATTTTTTGTTTTTCTTTTGTTTCAGGTAAGTCTATCCTTTGCTGATTCACGGTTTTCGCTGTTTCTGTCACCAGGCAGGTATTTCCACTGTAGGGCACGAAAACAAAGTAGGTGTAGAAATGTTGTTTTTTATTAAAACTAATTTGTTTCAATAAATTTTATTGAAATGCTTAAAACTCTGGATTAATTTGATAAATTTTATCGTAATTTGCGAGAGAAAAATTAAAAGGCATGAATTTGTGGGTATTGGTTATAGAAATTACTAGTGGAAACCGAACGCTCAAAGACGCTTGGCAGTGTCATTGTTGTGAAACAAAAGAAGCTAATGATATCGTCGTTCATTAGATAGGTGGGCGTTGTTCGGTAACACGAGACGAGATTAGCTGGCCGTTTCATGTTCAGATAAATGTAAAACCAGAACTCGCGTTGCCACAGAGAAACAGAAAACGGAAGAAAAACAAATGAATACGCACAAGTTAGCGGAGCAATTATAAACAGTTTCTTTAGCGCAACAAAAAAGTGAAACAAGCGGTAACTAGGCAACGTAGCTGCTGGAGTAAGTACTCGGTGTAATAATCCAGTAAACTACAAAAGGGATAACTCATGAACAGCGGCAAAAAAGCAAGCAACTGCGAACAACGTTCCGAACATCTGTTAACTCTCAAAGCCGTACCACACACTTAGAGGGCAACATAAATGCCTTTTTGAATTCTGATGTATAAAAGGTTTATAAAGATGACTCAATAAAGACAAATAAAAAAATTGGCGTTGAAGGGCATTATCCTTTAAGGATGCGACTCAAAAATTTAAAAAGGCGAAAATATCAGAAATGTTTAAGTGTACCAAACATTATTTGGTATTATTTGTTGGTTTTAACAAGATCTTCGAGGGTGAGTCAAATGAAAAACTTAAATCATTTTTAATAGCATAATTTACTGTGCAGAAGTGATAGAAAGCTGTATCACTTTTCAACATAATCTCCCCCACACTCAATGCAAGTCCTCCAGCGCTTACAAAGTGCATAAATACCTTTAGAAAAAATATTTTGGTAGTCCGGCAACCACTCATGCACCGCGTGGCGTACAGATGTATTGTTTTATCTTGAAAAGTGCAGAGCGATGCGTAGTGGTATCTGGACGAGTCCACCTCAGAACGGCTGCAACTGGAGGGGGGGGGGGCAGGTCAGTTGCGTACCAGTTGCGAGCAACTAAATACGTGCAGAGCTACTCGGTAACACTACAACTTGTTTTTAAATGTGCTTGTCTCCTGGTTCCAAGAGAGCATTTATAAATGACGCCTCCTAGCAGCACATTAGGAAATAAAGTGCTACATTTAAAAACACGAGAAGTAATAACCAATATCCATAGATTTATAAAAAAGGAACAATGTTCTGGGTCAGCTATAAAAATCTGGGGAAGGGTATCTGAGGCAACAGTTGTGTCTGAAAGCAGTTTAGGAGAGTTATTAAGGAAAGAAAAGCCATTGGTGCTAGTGCAACAACGTCCTTCTCTATGCCCATTAAACAAAGATTAAGAACATGCACAAAATCTAATTTGGATATTTTAATTCAGAAGTAGTTAGGCGAAATATGAATAATTTTAAAAGCACAGAAAAAAAGACCAACTTTGAAGAAAGTGCTTATGAAGCTAAAAATTCTACTGACTTCCAAGGCGGTGTCTGAACATCAAAAAGAGTTCTTTTGAAGCTAGGATTATTTGAAAAAAAAAAAAACACTTAGCGTGACAGACAAATTTTAATCGAACATCGCACCATACGTGCAAAAAGGCTTAAATATTTACGAAATATTCGGAGATATCGAAGTGAAGTTTATATAGTTTATATGGATGAAACATATAAATACATCACATACTGGACCATATGCCTGGAGTAAAATACGTTACAGGGACTCTGCAGCGATATTGAAAGGCCGACAGTTGTTTATCATGCCTGCTGGAGGAGAAATGGGTTTTGTTCCAAATGCCTATGTACTATTTAAGATCCAACCAAAAGCGTGTAGATTACTACCATAGTAAGAACTACAACTCAGTTTATAAGAGCTGCAAAAACTGGCTTCGAGAATGAAATTTGTTTTTAGACACCTTATGCACTGCCCTCTCCTCTTGTAATCTTACGCGTGTGACGCATTGTGGCGATAGGTGCACTATCCCCACCGCAGTTGCTACTCATCCCTACCGCGCAGGATTCCTGTCAAGATAAAATAATACATCAGTATCTCTTCATCGAAAAGGAACTTCTTTCCTCCCATTGTGTATTTGAGTGGTCCAAACATATGAAATCACTTGGAGATAGGTCTGGTGAGTATGGTGGATGAGGAAGACACTCAAAATGCAGGTTTGTGATTGTTGCAACTGTTGTACAGGCAGTGTGGGGCCTTGCATTGTCATGCTGCTAAAGGACACCTGCTGACAGCAATCCACGTCGCTTTGATTTGATTGCAGGCCGCAGATTATTTTTTAGGAGATCTGTGTATAATGCACTGGTAACAGTGCTCCGTCTAGGCATGTAATGGCGCCTTTTTGTTCCCAAAAGAGAGTCAGCATAACCTTCTCTGCTGATGTTTCTGTTCGAAACTTCTTTGGTTTTGGTAATGAGGGATGACGTCATTCCTTGCTCGCTCTTTTCGTTTACGGTTGGTGGAGGTGAACCGAAGTTTCGTCCCCAGTAACGATTCTTGCAGGGAAGCCTTCACCACCTTCCGGTTCAAAGCGCCGAAGAAGTTCTTCACAAGCATCAACACGTCGTTCTCTCATTTGAGGAGTCAGCTGCCGTGGCACCCATCTTGCAGACTGTGAAACTGGAGCACATCATGAACAATGTGGTATGCTGACCCATGACTAATCTGTAAACATGCTGAAATGTCATTCAGTGTCACTCGGCGGTTTTCCTTCACTATGACTTCAACTGCTGCAATGTTATGTGGAGTCACAACACCTTCCACCGAAGTCACACCATTTGTGAACTTCCTAGACTTGCTGCTGTTACAAACATGTATCACCGTACTGAACCTTCATTTGTTTCACACCTTCACTACGTAAAAACCGAACAACAGAAGGCTGTTCTTCCCTTGTGCAGGTCGCAAGTGGGGCGGCCATATTTATACTGCTACTGCGACGGTATGTGTACATCTACACTATGCTGCCACCTACAGGCCATTCTGCACGTTGTTTGTAACACTCTTACCAACTTACAGGATAAAGGCGTGAAATTTCTGTTTGTTATTACAAATTTAAAATTTTCATTTGTTTCACCCTCGCACAGAAGCTAAGAACAGTGTGGTAACAAATGAAGTAAACGCTCCTTAACTCAGATCAGTTTTTAAATTAAAAATGCTTAGCGTTCTAAACAAACTCTTGTTTTACAGACAATAAATTGCCATTCTTATTACTGGAACTCTCTTGCTAGCGGGCGAGTTCATTGCAGTCACCTCACTTGCTTGGTACGAGGTTGAAAGAGAGACTTCACCCCGTTTATAAATTACGATTGGTCCTTCCAATGTAAACCCCGTCGTAATTTAAAATCTAATAACTAAAATTGTATGTTTTTACAACATAAGATGCAAATTTTTACCACTCTATTTATTTTAAGGAACCAAAGTTATACCAAATGTTTATTAGTCTAAGGATGGTAAGTAAATTTTCTAAAATCATTATAATATATAATATAACAATATATAATATTCTACAAGGTGTCCGTAAAATAAGGTCTCCAAATTTATTTAATATACAAAACATGTTTATTGTAAATAAATGTTACATTGATGGAAAGGCGGAACTTACAGCTATTTTTCTACGCAATCATCATTGCGATCGATGCACTTTTGCATGCACTGTGACAGTTTTTGTATACCCTTGTCATAGCACTCTCCCGCCAAGTTGCGCAGGTAGCGCTCAACCTAGTTTTACAAATCATCGTCGTTCTGGAAATGTGTTCCACCCAGGTGTGACTTCAACTCAGGAAACAGATGATAATCACTGGGTGCTAAGTATAGACTGAAGGGGGATGGCTGAGGATGTCCCATCCTAACTGGACCAGGAGGTCAGCCGTTGCATGAGCGTTGACGTGATGAAAAATCATTACCTTCGTCAGCATTCCTCTCCTTCGATTTTGAATGGCACGTCGCAATTGTTTTAAAGTCTCACAGTAGATAGCGGCGTTTATTGTTGTGCCGGTAAACATAAACTTGTGCAACAATGCACCTTTTCTGTCTCAGAACAAACTGACCATCACCTTGCCGGCAGAAAATGTGTTTGAACTTTCGCGACTTCGACGAATTCGAATGCCGCCACTGACGACGTTCTTTAGTTTCTGGTGTTGTGTAGTGCACCCAGGTTTCAGCGCCAGTGACAATTGAATCCAACAATTCCTCGCCCTGTTCTGCATAGCGCTCCAGGAATCGGTGAGCCGCTTCAACACGTTGCCGTTTATGGTCTTCGGTGAGCATTTTGGGGACCCACCTCGCACACACGTTGCGATAATGCAAATGTTCGGTCATAATCTTGTCAATCGTAGTCTTACTGACTTCAGGGATAAGTTCGCACAGCTCGTCAACTGTCACACGCCGATCTTTAAGCATTTCTTGCTCCACTTTTGCAATTGTTTCGGCTGAAACCGAAGGCCGACCAGAACGCTGTTCCTCATGGACCTCTGTGCGTCCGTCTTTGAACTCTGACCCACTTTCGCACGTTTTTGATGTCCATACACTGTGGCTCATAAACTTCGAATAACTCATGACGAATTTCAGAGAGGCTAGTGCCCTTGGATCTCGAAAAATGGGATCACTGCACGCAACTCGCACTTAGCGCTGGAAGTGATAGGAAGCTCCATCGCAAATGGTTGCCCAGCTAAGACTAATGGTTGCAACGGCTTGGTTGTGGTCGGAATTTGAAGGGGTAAAACCAAGCTAAACGCCAGTGTTGCCGGATCTCGCGTAATAGCGTTCCTCACGGCTCCAGCGCCATGGAGACATTTTACGTACACGCCTCGTATTATCATATTTTATCTTTTTAACAGTAGAAACATAATTTACATAGAAAAATGTTCCCCAGAACTCATACACAACAAATGCCGTTCAAAAGTTTTTTTTTTTTTTTTCCTTGTTCCATTTATACCCCGCCTTTAACTGCTATGGTCATATCGGCGGCCGTTCTCCTTTGGAACATACTGAAGGTGTTAACTCGTTACATCACGCACACATTCACACTCTCATTCATACTTCCAGACTCCGGGGAAGATCGGGAATTATCTTGGTTGGAGAAAAATCCCCACCCCCACCGCCGGGAATCGAACCCGGGATCCCTAGCACGGTAGGCAGGTGCTCTACCAACTGAGCTACGGGGCCAGCCAAGTTGATGTTTTATTTTTGAAATGTTTTATACATTTATGAACTTCCCCATATGATGAACTTTAACAGATACTCAAACAAAACATGACTGAACGTGCCAGCGCAGTGCCAGTACAACATAGTCAAATTTTTTGGTGGTCGAGATATTAAATGACGTAGCATTAGCAAAAGCTATGTTTGTAAACATTTTAATAACGGAAACAAGGCCACGCTCGTCACTATGAATAATGAATTAACGAACCAGAGAGCTCCCATGTGTCGTAACGTAATTCCAACAACTTCTCTACTCCACTGCAGTAAATCTTGCATTCCACCTGCATATGGTAAAACAAAACTTGATGCTGTCTGAATACAGCAATGTTATCTTATTGTAGTTACAGGGAATATGGGAATACAGTAGACTTTAAGTGATAGTCAAATGTTTTAAAACTGGTTGTCTAGCTGACGTCTTTGAAATTCCGCTCTCTTTGCATGTCCAAGAGATAAAAAATGAAGGTACAATTGAACATGGGAATACAGTAGACTATAAGTGATAGTCAAATGTTTTAAAACTGGTTGTCTAGGTGACCTTTTTGAAATTCCGCTCTCTTTGCACGTCCAAGAGATAAAAAATGAAGGTACAATTGAACATGGGAATACAGTAGACTTTAAGTGATAGTCAAATGTTTTAAAACTGGTTGTCTAGGTGACGTCTCTGAAACTCCGCTCTTTGTATGTCCAAGAGATAAAAAATGAAATTGCAAGGGAATATGGGAATACAGTAGACTTTAAGTGATACCCAAATGTTTTAAAACTGGTTGTCTAGCTGACGTCTTTGAAATTCCGTTCTCTTTGTATGTCCAAGAGATAAAAAATGAAGGTCCAAGGGAATATGGGAATACAGTAGACTTTAAGTGATAGTCAAATGTTTTAAAACTGGTTGTCTAGGTGACGTCTCTGAAATTCCGCTCTCTTTGTATGTCCAAGAGATAAAAAATGAAGGTCCAAGGGAATATGGGAATACAGTAGACTTTAAGTGACAGTCAAATGTTTTAAAACTGGTTGTCTAGGTGACGTCTCTGAAATTCCGTTCTCTTTGTATGTCCAAGAGATAAAAAATGAAGGTCCAAGGGAATATGGGAATACAGTAGACTTTAAGTGACAGTCAAATGTTTTAAAACTGGTTGTCTAGCTGACGTCTTTGAAATTCCGCTCTCTTTGCATGTCCAAGAGATAAAAAATGAAGGTACAATTGAACATGGGAATACAGTAGACTATAAGTGATAGTCAAATGTTTTAAAACTGGTTGTCTAGGTGACCTTTTTGAAATTCCGCTCTCTTTGCATGTCCAAGAGATAAAAAATGAAGGTACAATTGAACATGGGAATACAGTAGACTTTAAGTGATAGTCAAATGTTTTAAAACTGGTTGTCTAGGTGACGTCTCTGAAACTCCGCTCTTTGTATGTCCAAGAGATAAAAAATGAAATTGCAAGGGAATATGGGAATACAGTAGACTTTAAGTGATACCCAAATGTTTTAAAACTGGTTGTCTAGCTGACGTCTTTGAAATTCCGTTCTCTTTGTATGTCCAAGAGATAAAAAATGAAGGTCCAAGGGAATATGGGAATACAGTAGACTTTAAGTGATAGTCAAATGTTTTAAAACTGGTTGTCTAGGTGACGTCTCTGAAATTCCGCTCT
Organism: Mantis religiosa; assembly: GCA_030765055.1. Taxonomy (NCBI): domain Eukaryota; kingdom Metazoa; phylum Arthropoda; class Insecta; order Mantodea; family Mantidae; genus Mantis; species Mantis religiosa. Next base: position 142,588,514 of record CM060958.1, on the reverse strand, counting down.
CTTTGTATGTCCAAGAGATAAAAAATGAAGGTCCAAGGGAATATGGGAATACAGTAGACTTTAAGTGACAGTCAAATGTTTTAAAACTGGTTGTCTAGGTGACGTCTCTGAAATTCCGTTCTCTTTGTATGTCCAAGAGATAAAAAATGAAGGTCCAAGGGAATATGGGAATACAGTAGACTTTAAGTGACAGTCAAATGTTTTAAAACTGGTTGTCTAGGTGACGTCTCTGAAATTCCGCTCTCTTTGTATGTCCAAGAGATAAAAAATGAAGGTACAAGGGAATATGGGAATGCAGTAGACTTTAAGTGATAGTCAAATGTTTTAAAACTGGTTGTCTAGGTGACGTCTTTGAAATTCCGTTCTCTTTGTATGTCCAAGAGATAAAAAATGAAGGTACAAGGGAATATGATAATACAGTAGACTTTAAGTGATAGTCAAATGTTTTAAAACTGGTTGTCTAGGTGACGTCTTTGAAATTCCGTTCTCTTTGTATGTCCAAGAGATAAAAAATGAAGGTACAAGGTAATATGGGAATACAGTAGACTTTAAGTGATAGTCAAATGTTTTAAATGTGGTTGTCTAGGTGACGTCTTTCGGAAATGGTTAACACTATCTCTTGCAGTTTATCAGTTATACAAGAGTCATCCAGAATAAAGAGGTCTTCTGAGTACATTCACAGAAAGTTCAACATAAACATTTAATTTGTCGGCTTTTTAAGAAGACGGAATAGAAAGTGTCACGTGAGCAAAGCTCCATTACATATTTAAGTAAACGTAGCTTAGATCACAGTTTCTTAAACTGATGTAACTGGTCAAATGGTTACACAAGCACGCTGTTTCTAGCCAGAAGTTTTGGTTCGCACCTTCAGTTTATTTGCGGTTCTGTGAACGGTGCGGAATACCGTCAGTGCGGGGAAGTTACAAAACCACATGGTCCCTTGTTTACTTCGAAAACCTCGTAACTGCACAGTATAGGCGCAAACATAAACGTAAATAAAAGGACGTCACCTAGACAACCAGTTTTAAAACATTTGACTATTACTATAAGTCTACTGTATTCCCATATTCCCTTGTACCTTCATTTTTTATCTCTTGGACATACAAAGAGAACGGAATTTCAAAGAAGTCACCTAGAAAACTAGTTTTAAAACATTTGACTATTACTATAAGTCTACTGTATTCCCATATTCCTTTGTACCTTCATTTTTTATCTTTTGGACATACAAAGAGAACGTAATAACAAAGACGTCACCTAGACAACCAGTTTTAAAAATTTTGAATATCACTTAAGGTCTACTGTATTCCCATATTCCCATATACCTTCATTTTTTATCTCTTGGACATACAAAGAGAACGGAATTTCAAAGACGTCACCTAGACAACCAGTTTTAAACATTTGACTATCACTTAAAGTCTACTGTATTCCCATATTCCCTTGTACCTTCATTTTTTATCTCTTGGACATACAAATAGAACGGAATTTCAAAGACGCCACCTAGACAACCAGTTTTAAACATTTGACTATCACTTAAAGTCTACTGTATTCCCATATTCCCTTGTACCTTCATTTTTTATCTCTTGGACATACAAATAGAACGGAATTTCAAAGACGTCACCTAGACAACCAGTTTTTAAACATTTGACTATCACTTAAAGTCTACTCTAGTCCCGTTTGGTTTTAGTGGATATTAAATATATGGTTGTTCTGATGTTTTACAGCGATGTGTTTGATCAGAGTCATACACCTGTTAAGCAAAGCGGAAGGAGATAAAGAGAATGGGTAACGCGTAGCTCCGGTGATAATTCCCACAGGAGAATAACTAAGGACGCAAAAAAGACCACAGAGCTAATTTCATTCCCTCAAAAGTTGTACTGAACGGATCTGCACTGGAAAGGGATTCATGGTTACCTAGCAACAAACAGAAGAACCACTCTGTCTTTACAGAAAGATTAGAGTTTTAATGTAGACACCTTCATTTGTTCTTAAGTCTCTGCTTTTTAATACTCACGCGTATTTTCGTTTTATCGGAAAAATACAGTAAAATATATGGCATTTTGCATTTTTCGCTCAACTTTTAAAGGTGTATCATTTTAAAATGTCGGATATTTAAGATTTTTGTTACAAATATAGTGAATTTTCTGGCATTGTCCTTAAAAATCTTCTTCATTCTGAATAACGTTTGTGTAACTATACTGCTTGCAGCGGGAGAATAGAGTAGATGTAAACAAAACCACGTGATCGTTGATCGTAGCGTGCCTCCTTCACAATTTCTACACGGTGGTCATTCTTATTAGTGATTTCTCGCCCTCCGATTGAGCAAGAATGACGTCATAGTTGACTGGTGGGTCTAACGTGAAATCATAGTGCCCTCTACAGAGAAGAAGCGGTAATTTTTGTGGAACAGTAAGCTCTCAACGCTCTCAGTGTGGTTGCTTTGGTAAATAATACAAACAGCTTCCCCTGGATATGAACACAGACCACCGCGTCTTCATGGTTAAATGCTACTTTCGTACCGGCATTAAAATTGGTGCGACATATAAATATAATTTTAACTGCTGCATAGAGGAGTTTATACAAAGTTATCCAGCATTCAGACAAGTCCCTCGGAGCGTAATGTCAAAAGTGTCCAGGTAACGTCAAATTGACATACTTTTGTTTGTAACATAAACGTCTTACGTTTTATCAGTATACGATATAAACCTTCTGTCATTCTCACGCTTAGCTAAAATATCTATTAATGATGGTATCCTCATTTCTTTTAAAAACAATAGGTGCATCAAACATTTCCAAGATACAGGATCAATTACTTGCAAAAAGAGAGACACTGGATGCTATATAGTGACTGGTTCCAATCTAGAAGCAATAAATAATGCTATGACAGAAAGGCAATACAGTGTTTAAGGGGAAGAGAGTAAGGAAATATAAGAAAATGGACACTTAAGACTATGTACTAGAGATATTTTCTTGTTTGGACTTGGATAAAACCTTTGTACATATTGTAACACTAACTTATTTTTCATTCCTAGAACATGTTCTACTAATTTTCTGGTTTCTAATGAAGTTACATTGTGAGGAAACGTTGGGTCATAGAAAAGAATTGAGATCAAATTGGAATATTTATATTTTATGTGTCAGATTTACATATATGTCTACTATAACAGAAAAACAGATGTTCATTGTGAAATAAGTGTTCATTCACTTATCATTTCGTATATTCTTCATGGTATACTTTTATGGCTGCATAATTAGCTTTATAGTGCATTCAACTCTTTCTTATAAACAGTTAAGGTATCTACGTACCAGGCGAAATGACACAGCTTTATATTACGCGGTCAGACTCACCTCTCAAATAGTATATTTACCTGCTGGTAGAAGGAAACGTCAAAGTTGCTGTCAACACATCAAATACTATCACACGCCGCTAGGGGAATCGTATATAAACTCGCTCCATCAGAGATGCTATTGATGACCTCAAATATTGCGCGGTAAAATCACAGATAAAAATGAACACCGTGTACAGAAAACATCTATGTGAAATGTGAAGCAGAAAGACAAAGTGTGTAGCTATTACGTTTATAAAAATCGAAACATTTGCATACTTTTCTCTCTCCGAAATTAGCTCGCACAGAGCAGTGATCAGAAAACTTCTTACAGTACTTAAAGGAGGGGTATATCGTACACATGCAAATAAAAGAAAACGCTAAACCAATCAACAGCTTAAAGGTTTTATGACCCTATAGCTCTCTTCCCACCCAGATGTCTGCAGCAGGATTAAACTAGGTTGAGGTAGATTATTCATGATTCAACTGTGCATATCCCAAAATTTTACAATTTACAACTTTAGGCTGCATTTATTTGTGTCTGCCTTACTGCTACCTTGTCTTACATGACACCCTGGTCTTCTACTCTGTCAGGTAGCTCTTAACCTCCATGTCTCCTTGTTACTTAATTAGTCCCTTTCTTCCCCCTCATCTTCCTTTCTTATATTTGTCTTTACCTTGTTGCTACCTTGTCTTACATGACACCCTGGTCTTCTACTCTGTCAGGTAGCTCTTAACCTACATGTCTCCTTGTTACTTAATCCCTTTCTTCTCTCTCATCTTCCTTTCTTATATTTGTGCTTACCTTGTTGCTACCTTGGCTTACATGACACCCTGGTCTTCTGCTCTGTCAGGTAGCTCTTAACCTCCATGTCTCCTTGTTACTTAATTAGTCCCTTTCTTCTCTCTCATCTTCCTTTCTTATATTTGTGTTTACCTTGTTGCTACCTTGGCTTACATGACACCCTGGTCTTCTGCTCTGTCAGGTAGCTCTTAACCTACATGTCTCCTTGTTACTTAATTAATCCCTTTCTTCTCTCTCATCTTCCTTTCTTATATTTGTGCTTACCTTGTTGCTACTTTGTCCTACATGACACCCTGGTCTTCTGCTCTGTCAGGTAGCTCTTAACCTACATGTCTCCTTGTTACTTAATTAATCCCTTTCTTCTCTCTCATCTTCCTTTCTTATATTTGTGTTTACCTTGTTGCTACCTTGGCTTACATGACACCCTGGTCTTCAGCTCTGTCAGGTAGCTCTTAACCTACATGTCTCCTTGTTACTTAATTAATCCCTTTCTTCTCTCTCATCTTCCTTTCTTATATTTGTGCTTACCTTGTTGCTACCTTGGCTTACATGACACCCTGGTCTTCTGCTCTGTCAGGTAGCTCTTAACCTCCATGTCTCCTTGTTACTTAATTAGTCCCATTCTTCCCCCTCATCTTTCTTTCTCATATTTGTCTTGACCAAGCTTTTACCTTGGCTTACATGATAGTCTGGTCCTCTGCTCTGTAATATAGCTCTTAACCTCCATGCCTCCTGGCCGCGCCGTGGCTCATGTTTAGACCATTTGGCTCTCACCAAGGCGACCCGTGTTTGATCCCAGGTGACCGCAAAGTGAGATTTGTGATGGACAACACAGTGCTGAGGCGGGTTTACTCCGGGACCTCCGGTTTCCCCCGCCATCTCATTCCACCGGTGCTCCATCCTCATCTCATGTACCATCAGTATCACCGCCTGCGGTGCCGTATGTAATAAAAGCGGGCGTTAAACACTACACACATTTCCATGCCTCCTTGTTACTTAATTAGTCCCTTTCCTCCCCCTCATCTTCCTTTCTTATATTTGCGTTTACCTTGTTGCTACCTTGGCTTACAGGACACTCTGGTCTTCTGCTCTGCCAGGTAGCTCTGAACCTCCATGCCTCCTTGTTACTTAATTAGTCCCTTTCTTCCCCCTCATCTTCCTTTCTTATATTTGTCTTTACCTTGTTGCTACCTTGTCTTACATGACACCCTGGTCTTCTACTCTGTCAGGTAGCTCTTAACCTACATGTCTCCTTGTTACTTAATCCCTTTCTTCTCTCTCATCTTCCTTTCTTATATTTGTGCTTACCTTGTTGCTACCTTGGCTTACATGACACCCTGGTCTTCTGCTCTGTCAGGTAGCTCTTAACCTCCATGTCTCCTTGTTACTTAATTAGTCCCTTTCTTCTCTCTCATCTTCCTTTCTTATATTTGTGTTTACCTTGTTGCTACCTTGGCTTACATGACACCCTGGTCTTCTGCTCTGTCAGGCAGCTCTTAACCTACATGTCTCCTTGTTACTTAATTAATCCCTTTCTTCTCTCTCATCTTCCTTTCTTATATTTGTGCTTACCTTGTTGCTACTTTGTCCTACATGACACCCTGGTCTTCTGCTCTGTCAGGTAGCTCTTAACCTACATGTCTCCTTGTTACTTAATTAATCCCTTTCTTCTCTCTCATCTTCCTTTCTTATATTTGTGTTTACCTTGTTGCTACCTTGGCTTACATGACACCCTGGTCTTCTGCTCTGTCAGGTAGCTCTTAACCTACATGTCTCCTTGTTACTTAATTAATCCCTTTCTTCTCTCTCATCTTCCTTTCTTATATTTGTGCTTACCTTGTTGCTACCTTGGCTTACATGACACCCTGGTCTTCTGCTCTGTCAGGTAGCTCTTAACCTCCATGTCTCCTTGTTACTTAATTAGTCCCATTCTTCCCCCTCATCTTTCTTTCTCATATTTGTCTTGACCAAGCTTTTACCTTGGCTTACATGATAGTCTGGTCCTCTGCTCTGTCAGATAGCTCTTAACCTCCATGCCTCCTCGCCGCGCCGTGGCTCAGTGTTTACACCACTTGGCTCTCACCAAGGCGACCCGTGTTTGATCCCAGGTGACCGCAAAGTGAGATTTGTGATGGACAACACAGTGCTGAGGCGGGTTTACTCCGGGACCTCCGGTTTCCCCCGCCATCTCATTCCACCGGTGCTGCATCTTCATCTCATGTATCATGTATCATCTCATGTATCATCAGTATCACCGCCTGCGGTGCCGTATGTAGTAAAAGCGGGCGTTAAACACTACACACATTTCCATGCCTCCTTATTACTTAATTAGCCCCTTTCCTCCCCCTCATCTTCCTTTCTTATATTTGTCTTTACCTTGTTGCTACCTTGGCTTACATGACACCCTGGTCTTCTGCTCTGTCAGGTAGCTCTTAACCTCCATGTCTATTTGTTACTTAATTAGTCCCTTTCCTCCCCCTCATCTTCCTTTCTTATATTTGTCTTTACCTTGTTGCTACCTTGTCTTACATGACACCCTGGTCTTCTGCTCTGTCAGGTAGCTCTTAACCTCCATGTCTATTTGTTACTTAATTAGTCCCTTTCCTCCCCCTCATCTTCCTTTCTTATATTTGTCTTTACCTTGTTGCTACCTTGGCTTACATGACACCCTGGTCTTCTGCTCTGTCAGGTAGCTCTTAACCTCCATGTCTATTTGTTACTTAATTAGTCCCTTTCCTCCCCCTCATCTTCCTTTCTTATATTTGTCTTTACCTTGTTGCTACCTTGTCTTACATGACAGCCTGGTCTTCTGCTCTGCCAGGTAGCTCTGAACCTCCATACCTCCTTGCTACTTAATTAGTCCCATTCTTCCCCCCCCCCCCCCCCCTTCTTCTTATATTCTTTATATTTCTTGCCCATTTTTCCTTTACTTTCTGCAAGAACTCTTCAAAACTTCTTCCCTTCTTTTCCTCTCTTCCCGTTAAACATTTTTATAGCTACTATCATCTGCTCTACTTTCTTCCATTTTTCCTCCCAAACCTTTTTTCTCCACATTGCAACCTCCTCCCATTCTTTTACATAGGTTTTATGCTTTCTTTTCCCCCACACTATTCACAAATTCCCATTTCCCTACCTCTTATTCGTCTTAGAAATATTGTTCCTGTTCTCATCCAAGCTAGCCCTTCTCTCTCTTGCCTATTGCAGTAATCTACACATCCTTCTCGTCCCCAATTTCTTTTCATTTGCTTGTAAATTTGTAATGATTTCATATTTTCTAGACTTCCCCATATTTCCTGTCTTTCTTATCTTCTATTCTACATTTTAGTAATTTACCCACATCGCTTGTATTCCTTTCCTCTAATTTCCTTATATCTCCTATTCCTGTTGTTTATAATTCCACCTTTCTCTGCCCACCAACCATTTGAGTTCTCTAATCTTTTTTTTTTTGTCTCATGCATAATTTTATAATTTCCCCTTCTTCTTTGGCAAAAATTTTATTATTCTTTCCACTATTATTCCATTTCTTCTTGTCTTTCCTAATTCTACTAAAGCTACTTCCCTAGGTCCTGATCTTGCTAAGCCTAGTAGCTCTTTTTGGTCCACCATTTTCTTTACGTCTGCACCCCCCCCCCCTCCCAGATCTCCACTACATACAACATTTTGGATTCAACTAGTGCCCCATACATTCTTTATAACCACTTGGTTGTCATTTCTAGCATTTCTTATCCAGTTCATTGCCGTCCTTCCTTTTGCTTCAATTTTTCTCATGTGAGCTCCCCACTTTCCATTGTTATTCAACCTCACTCCTAAGTAATCAAATTCATTGACCACTTCTACCCTTTTGTCATTTAGTACCCAATTTTCATCTTTTTTATTAGGGCTGTTCAATAAAGAATGATCACAATTTTTTGACAACGTACCGTTACTCATCCTCATAATTGTGATGGTCCTTCTCAAAATAGTCTCCCCTGAATGCGATGTACTTGTCCCAGCGTTTCTGTCAGTCTTCAAAGACATGCTGGAAACCATTTTTGAGAGATTCTTCAAAATCGCCTCCGCAGCCTTCACCACTGCTTCTGATGATGGATAATGCCTCCCACGAAGATGATTCTTCAAGTTAGGGAATAGAAAAAAGTCACATGAGGCTAAAACCGGACTATAGGGAGGGTTAGGAATGTACTTCACGTTGATTTTTGCAAGATATTCAGCAACAACATTGGCAATATGCGGCCGCGCATTATCGTGGTACAGTATCCAGCCTGCTCCACGGAAATGTAGTCTTTTGTGCCTGATATGGACTTGCAATGTTTTCAGGACATACCTGTAGTATTGTCCAGTTACTGATGTGTGTGCGGGTACAACATTCCGATAAACCATTCCATGAATATCAAAGAATAAGATGACCATAACTTTACCAGCAGAAGCAACCACTTTTGCTTTTTTGGGGGTTGGTGATGAAGGAGATTTCCACACTAAGCTTTGCTGTTTGCTCTCAGGATCAAAATGATGTAGCCAAGTCTCATCAGCAGCTTTTGTGTTGAACGTGCATATTCATATTATTAATACATATTAATATTATACTTAACAAAGTGGTAAGTGTACTGTCATTCCGAACGCACGTGGACGCGGTGAGATACAGTACTTTATTCTCTCCTTGGACATAGTGTAATGAGAGTCAGATAAAATATTACTACACATAAGATGTAGATTTTGTTAAAAAGAAGACAGTTTATGTAAAAAAAATACATGTCCTTAACGGGTTCGTGTATATCTCTGTTAAGGGTTGAATTTCGAAAGGCGTGTAGCTTTTGCAAGTGGCAAGTCGTTTATTTTGAAACGCAATCCACGAAGAATACTTGACGTGGTGTTACAGTCCAGAAAATAAGGCGTAAAGGGGGGTGAAGAGTGAAGAAAAAGGTTGGTGTATTAATTAGAGATGCACAGCGAGAGAGGAGATGAAGAGACAAGAGGCACCAGCAGTTAGTGCTGTATTGATTACAAACGGTGCTGGGTTCCGTCCCGCCCGCCCGCCCGCACGCCGTTGCAGCCTTCCCGGAGAAAAATGTAAACAGAGCTTGTTACTGGCCAAAGATGGTCAACAATATCGCATCGATGATTGGCAGTTGCTTGGCAACGTTTTCGTGTTTTCTACAAAAACCACTCGTCTATTGTTTAAGGCACTTACATATAACAAAAACCGCTCTCACATTATGATCGTCAGCTGTTTCGCCACTTACTCATGTTGTACATAAAATCGTTTTGCTATTGTTTGAGGCAAACACCACATTATGTAGCTTTAAATACTTATAGAACCGTTCAAAAGAAAATATATTATACGGCAGAAGATTACTGGTATTTTGAAAAAAATCTTAACGAATTACAGACGAATTGAATAAAATGAGATGAAGTAAACGAAGCGAAAGAAAATAATTTTGAGACAACCAGAGATGTCCGTACTTTTAAGCTGCATTATAGATATATAGGCAGCTGTTTATAATATAGTGGATTAAAATATATGTCAACTAAGTATTTATAAAGTTACCCAATACAAACAGGCCAAAAGCAAGTGTATTCCTTTCAGTTAACAATTTTCAAAGTACTTCTTACTATTTGTGTGAATTTTTCAACATAGGGAAACCTTAATCATTTTTTATCTCTTGGACATAAAAATACAAAGAAAACTCAAAGTCCTCACATAGACAACTAGTTTTAAAACATTTGACTATCACTTAAAGTCTACTGTATTCCCATATTCCCCTGCACCTTCATTTTCTATCTCTTCGACATACAAAGAGAACAAAAATTGAAAGATGCCGCCTAGTCAACCAGTTTTACAAAATTTGACTATCACTTAGAATCTACTGTAGTCCCTTGTAGCTACAATGAGACAATGTTTAATTTGAAGTAGATAGAGGAACAAGTGTTTGTACAACAGTAGAGTGCAGCACGTCAGGTTCTTTCCTTGTTAGTTGTTATGTGGTACATTTCTGGGCGTGTCAGATGTTGATTTACTGCCCTTCGTGTTGAGAAGGGACAACACACGACGTACATCAATGTACGGATTTAAACGTCATACTGACATTGTCAACTCGTGCCCTGCTTCTCTGAATTCTGCCGTACTTGCGCTCCACACTTTGATTTGGTCAATATCCACAATATTTATCACTCTCTGTAGTCTTTGAACCCAAGTTATTTTAGATGTGAAAACCTTTCCTCAGCATGTTTGGCCAAGTGACTTCTAATTTGCAGTAAGGAAAGAGAACTTTATGAATGATTACTTAGGGGTTTCATGTTATAAGTTTTGAAATTTTATAATTACTTTTTTTTTTCTTAAATTTTTTTCACATCTGGATGTGCTTAGAATTAAATAAATATAAAAATGGTCTCTTTATAGGTATACTATATTCAAAATAAAATCCTTATATGTAAATAAAACTGTGACATTGTCCTCGATCTTACATGTATATAAAATACGGCTTTAAAATTATTATTATTAAGCACAAAATTTAAAAATGTCTTTCCCTATTAACAATGACTCTGACCTTTATTAGGCTATTAACTTTATACTCCGACTTTCAAGGTTACTGTTTTGACCGAACCAAGAATTAGTCCAATAAAACTTAACATTAAATAACTATTCAACTGACAATTTCAAATAAGTCAAAAGTATTTCTGTTTCTATGTGAAAAAAAAGCTGGCACATGTCTCATTTTTCGAGTCAGTTGGAGAATTTTACCTCGTACCGTCATGTTGTCAGTGTAACTAAGCGCCTAGAGCAACCGAAGACAGGGAGCTCCATAGTTCAAATACCGGCTGTGACTTTCAAATTTTTACTCCGACTTTGCCTATTGAGAGCAATACAATGCAGTTTCTACATGTAATTTTCACAAACGAGAAATCGTAATTCATTTTTTTAATCTCTAGACATACAAAGAGAACGTAATTCCAAAGACGTCACCTAATGCTTGTTTCACACAAGCTTGCCCCGTATCTCTTAACGGTTACGTGACCTTATCACATCTCATTGGTTGCTATTGTAGTATAGACTGTTGTGCGGTAAAAATTAGTTCGTTATTTAACATGGTGATATATCTTAATATGTTGGAAGAGAATTTTCAAATTTATATTTTCGTAACTGTTTTAATTAAATATATTACGCAACAGAGTTGATTTATCTGAAATGCATGTTAATTCTTAAACGAAGTAAAGAGGAGGTTCCTTTGCTCTCAAGCACATGACACAGTAGCACATGCCTTAGCGGTAGTGATGACATATTTGTTTATATGACTTTTATCACTGACCTTGTTTTGAACTGGATTAGTCATATATCGCCATTCAACGGTGTGCTATGCCGAATGCGAGAGCTAAATTATTTTATTGATCGTTTATTGCGCGTGTACTTATTATATGTACAATGGCAGAGTCTAGTGCCAGTTTTTCGCTGACGCATCGCAAGGGAAATCATTTACAAAGCTGCGAAAAAAGAATTGTAGTGCATGTGTTTAATGCACTCACAGAGAAGAATCCGTCTTTGTCAGTGAGAGAAGTGGAACGGCTGTGCTCTGAACTTACAGGTGTAGGAACATCGCGACATGAAATTGAGACAACAGGAAAACTTACCACTCCAGGGGCGATATTGCTGTGTGGCGAAGACGTTATTTAAGGACAATCAGACTGTACCGGGATACAAAACGAAAAATATTCTACCTTGACGAGACTTGGGTGAATGAAGGACACGCGACAAGTATGGCGTCACATTACTTTCAAGACTGAAAGACAAGCATTTTTGCAAGGTATGTCTGCTGGTTTAAAAAAATCCCAGTGGAAAAGGCCGAAGGCCTTTCATTATAAACTTGTTTCAGTTTCATTGCTCATTCATTCAGATTCAACTTGCTCAGTTTCATTATCAACTTGTATTTCTGCATGCCCTCATAGCCCGCCTCGGTAGCGTAGATGTTAGCATATCTGCCTCAGTTCAAGAGGTCCCGATTTCGAAACTCGGTCAGGGTAAGTTACCGGATAAGGTTTTTCCAGGGTTTTCCCTTATCCTTCAAGACGAATGTCGGGTAACTCTAAGCTCCATGGACACTGGAGTCATGTGAGCATCATTTCACCCAATTCATTCACCGTCCGATATGACTTAACGTTGAAGGACGTAAATTACAAAAAAAAAAAAAAAAAAGAAAGAAAGCCGTCATATTCTTATTTGTATGATTTTATCTATCTCCTGGCAATTATTATGATGTTTACTGCAGGTTTAAATGTGACGGGAAGGCACCGCCTATGGCCTATGGCTCCAAAGCATTAGCTAATTAGGGTGAGGGGGAAGGCAGTTGCACGCAGAGTGATACATGTCAGCGGGGCAAAGTTATATGAAACAGAGATTAGGCAACACCAACTCCAATACTCAGACCATTATACAGATTCCAAGATGGCGCCCGTCGAAGCCCAGCGACTCTGGTTAAGCCGAATAGGAAACTATACACAATGGACATAATACAATCCATATTACAGAGCAGCGAGGTAACTCCTAAGCATTTATCACTTTATACTTTCAACTAAAATGTGTAATAACATAAATAAAGAGCATCATGACAAATCCTAAGAGCTTATCACATTATATAGTAGCACGACCAGTGCTATGCATTTTCCACCTTATACTTCCAATCAAAATTTAATTTATAAGGCATGACAACTCATAAGCATTAAACAGAGCAAACTTTATCTTATTGGACTGTATCATCCTATCGTCTGTAGCAAGTACTAAAGTTTCTTTTATATTGTCTACATAGTAACCTTTTCTGGTAAGGACATACTGCTTATACTATAATATTTAAGAGAACTCACCAGATTGTCCAGTTTACTGCAATTGTCACGTTTGAAGGTGTCAGTTCCCTCACACTACAAAATTCATTTAAAATTTTCCACTGGTATGCTCATAATATTGCTTCTAGGTTATGAAATACTTTCAAACTCATTAAGTGAAGGAACATCAGTTTAGCTGGGATCTTGAATGTTATTGAAAAGAACGTAACTAATGTCTTTAATAATGCCTATCAATGGGTTAAAATCTCCTCACCACTTCGGTTCAAAACTGTCAATAACATCTTGTGCACACCAAATATTAAAATTATCTTTACTCTCTGTAAAATGTCTTGGACGCATTCTTCAGGATTTCGTCTTTTGTGGTTGAGCTTTAATGTGTGATAGGATGGCTGATTCTTAAAAATCGTGGGGTAGGCATCATCTATTAATTTTGGAACTTTTCGAAGGGCACGTGTTGGTTCACCATCATTTACTGGAAAGATGTCTTCCTTAACCTCAAAGCACTGTTCAAAATGACGAATACAAACTACAGTTTTGTCATTTACTTTAAAATCTTTACGATGTATGTTCCTGGTCCACTTATCCCATTACGATTTTTCCTTCGGAAATTTAAATGTCGTGTGAGGTACACTACCATAATTAGATTGCAGCTGGGAACACAACAACGATGCATTTCGACAATACTTCACAGTATATATTTAGGTAAACGTTATCACTTTATGTTAAATACTCAACTATAAACTAACTCGTTAGTCACTAATTGCCACTGTAATATCAATTACATTAATTCTTCAAACACACAATCAAAGTAAACAAACACACACTTTACTCTGTAGATAAAACCACAACATAAGAAGCTGGGCCACGAGCGCCGCCATTTTTCCTACAATCGATTCTCGTATTATGGTCTGAGTATTGGAGTTGGTGTTGGATTAGGCAACCAGTTTTAAAACATTTGACTATCTCTAAATCTACTGTATTCCCTCGTACCTACACACAATAAAATTAACAATATGATGTTTATCTTGAAGTAGACAGAGCAATAGAAGAGCAAGTCGTGAGTACAGCACTTGATATATTTAGCAAGGATTATAAATTTACCATCGTTTCATTCTCAGGTATGTAAGACATAATACAGGTTTCGTTACGCATGAAATGAAAAGGAGAGATTTAATTGGAAGCGTAACAACGTGAAAATATAATCCACAGAAAACAAAATTGAAAAATTCCATTATATGTTTATTTTTAAACGCTTATAGCCTAATTAGCTTTTTCCATTACGTTCAAATCATAAAAACACAAATGGAGACATGGTTTGCTTTATGAAGAGGGCTCTCATTTTAATGAAAATATTGAAAATGTACACAAACTTCTCTTCTCGGATATTAAACTTCCCTTATTATTAAATTTGCTTTGTTGTCTTTTTTTTTTTAAATGTTTTGTCGAGAGAGAGGGGGAGTAGAAGGGAGGTAATTTCTGTCGTCATAAAGTTGACTACATAACCGCAGATTTCATATAGAGATTTAACCGGACATACATGTTTTGAAGACCTCGGAAACAAAAAATAATACAAGATCAAATTTTTTTTATAAAAAAAGTGTTCAGCTTAAATTGCTCTTTATATCGACACCTTCTCCAAAATTTTGATTTTCCAAGAAACTAATACAGTTCTTTATTCCCTTGTACCTTGCTCTTTTCATCCCTTGGTCATAAAAATAGAACGTAATTACTAAGACGTCACCTAGACAACCAGTTTTAAAACCATTGACTATCACTTAAAGTCTACTGTATTTCCATATTCCCTTGTACCTTCATTTTTTATCTCTTGGATATACAAAGGGAACATAATTTCAAATACGTCCGCTAGACAAACATTTGACTATCACTTTAAGTCTACTGTATTCCCATATTCCTTTGTAGCTTCATTTGTTTATCTCTTGCATATGCAAAGAAAACGAAATGAAATGTGTAGTGTTTAACGCCCGCTTTTACTACATACGGCACCGCAGACGATGACACTGATGATACATGCAATGAAGATGGAGCACCGGTGGAATGAGATGGCGGGGGAAACCGGAGATCCCGGAGAATACCCGCCCCAGCGCCGAGTTGTCCACCACGAATCTCACTTTGCGATCGCCTGGGATCGAACCCTGGCCGTTTTGGTGAGAGCCAAGCGGTCTAACCACTGAGCCACGGCGCGGCCGCAAAGAAAACGATATTTCGAAGACGTCATCTAGACAAACAGTTTTAAAACACTATCACTTAAAGTCTACTGTATTCCCGTATTCCCTTGTACCTTCATTTTTTATCTCTTGGACATACAAAGAGAACGAAATTTCAAAGACGTCACCTACACAACCAGCTTTAAAACATTTGAGTATCACTTAAAGTCTACTGTATTCCCTTATTCCCTTGTACCTTCATTTTTTATATCTTGGACATACAAAGAGAGCATAATTACAAAGACATTTCACCTAGACAACCAGCTTTAAAACATCTGACTATCACTTAAAGTCTACTCTATTCCCATATTCCCTTGTACCTTAATTTTTTATCTCTTGGACATACAAAGAGAACGGAATTTCAAGGAGGTTACCTAGACACCCAGTTTTATAACATTTGACTATCACTTAATATCTTTAGCTTTACTTTGTAAGTAAAATAAGACGGTGTTTATCTTGAAGTACGTAGAGGAATACTTGACACAAAAAACGATTTGCGCTCCCTAGGGCTGCTGTAATGTTGTCACTACGTAACTTCAAATGAAGCCCATATGTTTCTGCCACATCGTTATCCGTTGATCGGCTTGAAAGGAAGGAGGTTATTAACTTTGCATCCTCGTGAAAGGCGTCAGCTGCGATAGACGTTGTCGTCAAGGTAATAGGCAAGTAACGATAAACTCTGAATTAGATACAATCATCTATTCATTTACAACTTATACACCAGAAATGGAGTATGTATGGTGTAGGTGGTATAAAAGGGTGAAGAAGGGAGGTGGAGAGATTCAGTGACACGTCAAACTGGAGAGAAAATTCTACTACTAGGGAAACCAATTAACGTAAGAATTTTGAAGTAAAATAAGTCCCTTTTCTACAAGATATTATTCCCCTGTGTTTAGCTTTAGAATACGGCAAAGCCATTCTGAGTAGAAGAGAGAATATAGTTACAAAATTTGCCACCAGAGTAAGAAATGGCGCTGTAAGCGGTGGTAAAGAAATAGATATATTTTGTTATGCATGATATTTTTAATTTAGAGGGAAGACCGAGCGTGAGACTCAAGGAATTTCGTTTGTGGCCCGGGTTTCAATCCCTTGGCCGGCCTACGTGGCCGTTGGGATTCTTTGGGGATTTTCCCGAGCCACCATGCGAATGCTGGGTAAATCGATTACATTTCCTGAGTTTTCTGTACTGCCATTTCATCTCCATTATCACTTCACATCATCTGGTGGTCTCTTACAAAGTAGAAGTGTCGGCGGGAGCCTCGGCGGTGCATGGCAGGATGTTCTCCTGGAAAACACTTCCTCCTCGGATAGGCCAGCTTGGCAAAGTAGGGGCCGTGCCCTATGCATTGTCGTAACTCCTCGGGACGAACACCTTCTGTCTGCTCTCACCTCATTCTTCTTCCTGGGATGTCCCACTTGAGGATCTCGGCATAATAGATATAGTCTGGTTGTATATCTATTTATAAGCAAGGTGTGATCTTCTTTACTATATAAATACTGTAATGCAGCCGACACCTTAGAAGCTCACCTTAAATTCCTTTATCTCTCAGTAAAGTCGTTAGCCAAGTGCTTTCCCGCGTTCACATTCTCTTATTACAAAAATTACTCAGCGTAAACACCTCTCTTTAATGTCCCTTTATCTTGCTCTGTGACTAATTTCTCCAACGTACACAGAACGCTTCTCTTTCACCCAGCTAATTTACTCTACACTGTATTACCTGGACTCTAAGGCTTCGCGAAATGCAGTGCTCTCGATATCCTCACTTCAAATGGGCCAGAATGCTTCGTGCGTGTAACCATTCCCCTCGCTTCCGGATTCGTGACGTCATATAGTGGCTGTATTATCTGGGACATGTAGGGTGATACTTCGCAGTGGAGGCATTGTTAAATGTTTACACTGCACGGCTGGCTTGAAAGGGGAGGAGAGGTAAACAGCATGCACAAAGGTATGTACGAAGGCTGTTCAATAAAGAATGATCACAATTTTTTGTTTTCTTTTTGACAACTTAACTTTACTCCTCATAATTGATGGTCCTTCTTAAAATAGTCTCACTTGAATGCGATGCGCTTATCCCAGCGTTTCTGGAAACCATTTTTGAGAGATCCTTCAAAATCGCCTCCGCAGCCTTCATCACTGCTTCTGATGATGGATAATGTCTCCCACGAAGGCGTTTCTTCAAATTAGGAAATAGAAAAAAGTCACATGAGGCTAAAACCGGACTATAGGGAGGGCGAGGGATGCACTTGACGTTGATTTTTGCAAGATATTCAGCAACAACATTGGCAATATGCGGCCGCGCATTATCGTGGTGCAGCATCCAGCCTGCTTCACGGAAATGCGGTCTTTTGCGTCTGATATAGACTTGCAATGTTTTCAGTATATCCCTGTAGTATTGTCCAGTTACTGATGTGTGTGCAGGTATAACATGCTGATAAACCATTCCATGAATATCAAAGAATGACATGACCATAACTTTTCCAGAAGAAGCAACCCTTTTGCTTTTTAGGGGGTTGGTGATGAAGGAGATTTCCACACTGAGCTTTGCTGTTTGCTCTCAGGATCAAAATGATGTAGCCAAGTTTCATCAGCAGTGATTACGTTTGAAAGAAACTCCCGATCTTCCTCTAACATCAACTTTAACTACATGCAGACCTGCATGCGAATGTCCTTTTGTTCGGGAATCAACAGTCTTGGAACCCATCGCGCACAAACACGTCTCATATGTAATGTTTCTGTCACCAACGTGTGGGTGGCACCCAGTGAAATGTTGAGTATTTCAGAAAGTGATCTTAAAGTAATTCGTCGATCCTCTCTCACAATGGCAGCAGCAGTGTTGATGTTTTCTTCGGTAAGAGCAGTAACTGGAGCACCGGGTCCACCTTCCTTTGAAATTGATTGTCTCCCCTCTTTAAACATTTTAAACCACCTTCGAGCTGTGCTGTAGGGAAGAACAGACTCTCCATAGGCCTCCTGTAACATTGTATAGGCCTCAGCTGAAGATTTGTTGAGACGAAAACAGAATTTCAAGGCCGCATACTGTACCTCGCGTGTTACCTCCATTGCAGCGGTAGACATACTGAACATGTCTGAAGTTGCCTGGTTCTCACAGGCGGGAACCAGGAGTACCAACAATGAAACTACTACGGCGTGTTTGTTTTACATAAGATAACAGAATATAATAAGATTGAATTTTAGTGCGAAAGATTATGATCGTAAAAGGTTATGATCACTCTTTATTGAGCAGCTGTCATAAAAATCTGGTATTTATCAGTTTAATTGTTTCGATTGTGATAAAGTTTATATTGGAAGGACAAAACGTAATTCAGAAAGCAGAACGGAAGTACATTTTCGTAACATTGAGTATACACAAACTGATAAATCGGACGTAGCAGATCATTTTGGTCATTTAACCATGAAATAAATCGTGAAGTTAAATTATTAAAAGAATTAAATGGTTCGATAGGTTTAATGGTTTGGGAAAATATATTTATTTAAAAAACAAACATCACGTAATGAATTTTGAAAAACTGACAGACGTTTCTGTTTTTAAATTTGTTTTATATTCAGATTTTGGTAGTACTAACAAGAAAATATTAACGTAACTATGGCGACAGCTTTGTTTCTGGCTGAGAATATGTAAAAGTTTTACATGAAATCGCGATCCCGGACAGTTTATAAGAAGATTATCGTCATTTCTTAAGATAAGTGACGTTTTAAGTTTCAAATTGTTATATTTGTATATATTTGTTTGCTTCACCCTTAATAGCCTCATATTTTACATATTTAAAGCTGAAGGTATTTATCCCGGGTAATACAGTTTTGCTGCTGGAATGGTTTGACTCTGACGAAGTTGTAAAACTGTATCAAACAACAGTTTCTCTACCCAACTTCTGCCAGATACCCTTACAAACGTTGGCAATCATGTCGTAGGGAAGGTTTAGCTTCATATTTCGGGGTTGAAACTGAAAAAGATTCCTCCCCGTGGCACTTTAAAAGATCTCTCAAATTGCGTAATGTACACCGTAAAACATTTGCTCAGGAATTAGCTTTTGCTTCGTCCGGGAAGTTGGGTGAAAGAGAAATCAAATCTACAAATGGACGATCCGTTTCAAGCACTGCTTTAAAATATTTCATATAAAACGTACGGGAAAACCTGTAAAAGGAGTACGAATCGTATATAAAATTGTGAAGTGGTTTATTGGAATGTTTTTCATTCCAGAAACAGAAAAATTGGAATACATAAGTAAACGAGACCTTCTGTTACTGACCAGAAACGTTAAAGACATTGAAAAACCAGATATTTCCTGTTTTGTATACATTTCCCATCCCGATGTTGAACCCTTAGCTTTTTAAACTCCAGTTACGGAAGTATTGTGTAACATCTATAAGGTTTTTGAAGTGAATCCTGCACAGTTCATATTAAAATCGCTATTCCATACAGTTCCGAGCATTGCAAATAATGACATCCACAAGTATTCCTAATAACCAACCAAAAGCTTCACTTATATGCACAGAAAAAGAAGTTAAACATACACGAAGCGCTCTGACTTCCTTAACTTCTCTCATAGATACTGCTTCATTCTGCATCACTTGATAAATCACAAAGAAACAAAATATAATAGACGATCGATCGTCAGTTTTTTTAAACCTGTTTTCTCTCTTTATTATATTTATTAGGTCGGTCAGCAATGATACATGCTTTGCAGATCTGGGACAACAGATACAAAATAACCATAGAGTAATAACATTGTAGATGTAGTACATTAACGCCAGAGGTTCTACTCCCATTATTCCTGGACGTAGGCCTTGAACCAGGGAGTTACCGAGCTGTCCCAAACGGGTGCCCGGTGCCTCCGTGGGGCTTTCCGTAAGTCAAGACCTTATGCTCTACCAAGCCCCCCCCCCCTTTTGGTCCTGTGGACTCAAGACGGGATGGAGGTGGATACGCCACTTATGCGCGCCAACACCAAAATAGGAACGCTACCGACATGACCTCGGTGGGGCCGCCTGGTGATCTAGCACACCTTCCACTAGCTGTGCAGGCTAGTACGCGGGAATATTAATGGCTTCCCTCAACGTCCGGAGACGTACCCGATCCCCCATGGGTATCGGGAACACAGTGCCCCTCGAGTCCAACCCAATCCGAACAACTCCCTATCAGGGAGGGGCTCGAATGTTCGGCCCGAGGTTCCTCTAGTAACGTCAGAGGTACCACGAGTGCTAGGGGTCCGCAGCGCCCGCACCACGGCAGCTGAAGGGGACGTATCCCCTCCCCTACGGGGATTTACAGGTAGGACAGTGTGCATCCTCTGAACTAATACAAATGTGACACTGAACTACGATGGTGGGTCAAAAAGTTATGTCTCCTAATTTTTCCCTTAAATATGCAAGTTATGTAAAAACTTTGAATTTGGCGCAATTTCTCAAACCTTCTTCTCCAATCCCCTGCAGTAGTAACTTCCTAAGTCAGCAGGTGGCAGCAGTGCATCGTCTTGCAAAAGGCTGACATCGACATTCGTATTAGACAGCGTTTTGTGATTGAATTTTTGACTGCGGAAGGTGAAACGCCAATTCGCATTCACGAAAGGCTAAAAAATGTGTATGGTGATGCAACGGTGTATATCTGCACTGTTAGACGATGGGTAGGTCGCTGTAACGAAGCTGAAGGGCAAACACCATTCAGTGAGTCATTCGTGGTGATCGCCGGGTAGTAACAAGTGAATTGTGTCGCATTAACTCCTTCAGTAAAGGCAGTGTGATGACGATTATTCAACAACAGGGTTGCTCAAAAGTTTGTTCACGTTGGGTACCAAGAATGTTAACCGCACAAAACAAAGAAACAAGGAAAACAATAGCCTCCGAACACATGCAGCTTTAACAGCTTCGAAGTTCAAAGCCGCACCCGCTTGTTGTCCACTGTGGGGAAAACTTGACGCCCTTCGGTCTGGCAGCGTTCTCATCTCGAACTTATCTCGAGAAATATCAATTGGCACTCCCGACGATACACCTATGGCCTCGGCTACTTCGCGAACTTTCGTTCGACGGCAAGGAAAATTCATATCGTTGGCTCTTTCAATGACTTCCTCCTTAACCACATCAGCAGGGCGTGCTCCGACGCTCCTGGTCTTAAACGGACTGTCGACCACGTTTCTATTCGCTATACCAATACTTAACTATTGTCATAGAAAGCGAAAGGTCTCCATAAACAATAACCAATTTCCCTTTTAACTCTTCGCAAACTTTCCCATCTAAAAGTAAATACAGTCACTAAACGATACTGCACTTCATCCATTTTAACAAAAAATATATTGAACAACTTCTTGAAATGTCTGTAAAATCCAAACTAAACTATAAATCAGCAACAAATTTGTTCTTACAACGTGTAACACATGACAGTATCTAAAGATTATAAAAATTCCCCTTAAAACATCATAGATTTTAAAACACGGGATTGAACCACCCCCGAATGTAGCCGGGTTTTGTTTTTGAACTCTACGAAAAATCATTTTCCACTCTGACATTCGTAACCAAGGCAACGCCTTCTTCGTAAGCATTTGTTTTCTATCTCCATAGCTTGAGGTTTTATACGTACAATTACGGAAGACCAGCAATTCACAAGCGAATGTTTTATATTCCGAAGTCTTCCTAAGGACTCTCGAATTTCGCCTCTTCTCAGTTTGTTTATCGGAAATGGAAGTATCGTACGTTCTTGGCAAGAGGGCTGTAACATAATATAGCACAGAGTTTAAAGGGATCGTATTTCCAGATGTAAGAATGAAACTGCCTGCTCATACTTCTGGCAGAGTTATTTTAGATCCTTTTGCTCTTGGTAACTTGTCATATGACCAGTGAGGGACAAAATGTGAAGATACATTTGGCAAAACGCTGTCTTTGTATGTCCAAGAAATAGGGAATATGGGAATACAGTAGACTTTAAGTGATAGAAAAATATTTTAAAACTGCTAGCCTAGGTGACGTCTTTGAAATCCTGTTCTCTTTTTATGTGCAAGAGATCAAAACTGAAGGTACAAGGAAATATGGGAATACAGTAGACTTTAGTGATAGTCAAATGTTTTAAAACTAGTTGTCTAGTTGACGTCTTTGAAATTCCGTTCTCTTTGTATGTCCAAGAGATAAAAATGAAGGTACAAGGGAATATGGGAATACAGTAGACTTTAAGTGATAGTCAAATGTTTTAAAACTAGTTGTCTAGTTGACGTCTTTGCAATTCCGTTCTCTTTGTATGTCCAAGAGATAAAAATGAAGGTACAAGGGAATATGGGAATACAGTAGACTTTAGTGATAGTCAAATGTTTTAAAACTGGTTGTCTAGTTGACGTCTTTGAAATTCCGTTCTCTTTGTATGTCCAAGAGATAAAAATGAAGGTACAAGGGAATATGGGAATACAGTAGACTTTAAGTGATAGTCAAATGTTTTAAAACTGGTTGTCTAGTTGACGTCTTTGAAATTCCGTTCTCTTTGTATGTCCAAGAGATAAAAATGAAGGTACAAGGGAATATGGGAATACAGTAGACTTTAAGTGATAGTCAAATGTTTTAAAACTGGTTGTCTAGTTGACGTCTTTGCAATTCCGTTCTCTTTGTATGTCCAAGAGATAAAAATGAAGGTACAAGGGAATATGGGAATACAGTAGACTTTAGTGATAGTCAAATGTTTTAAAACTGGTTGTCTAGTTGACGTCTTTGAAATTCCGTTCTCTTTGTATGTCCAAGAGATAAAAATGAAGGTACAAGGGAATATGGGAATACAGTAGACTTTAAGTGATAGTCAAATGTTTTAAAACTGGTTGTCTAGTTGACGTCTTTGAAATTCCGTTCTCTTTGTATGTCCAAGAGATAAAAATGAAGGTACAAGGGAATATGGGAATACAGTAGACTTTAAGTGATAGTCAAATGTTTTAAAACTAGTTGTCTAGGTGACGTCTTTGCAACTCCGTTCTCTTTGTATGTCCAAGAGATAAAAATGAAGGTACAAGGGAATATGGGAATACAGTAGACTTTAGTGATAGTCAAGTGTTTTAAAACTAGTTGTCTAGTTGACGTCTTGGAAATTCCGTTCTCTTTGTATGTCCAAGAGATAAAAATGAAGGTACAAGGGAATATGGGAATACAGTAGACTTTAGTGATAGTCAAATGTTTTAAAACGAGTTGTCTAGTGACGTCTTTGAAATTCCGTTCTCTTTGTATGTCCAAGAGATAAAAATGAAGGTACAAGTGAATATGGGAATACAGTAGACTTTAGTGATAGTCAAATGTTTTAAAACTAGTTGTCTAGTTGACGTCTTTGAAATTTTGTTATCTTTGTATGACCAAGAGATAAAAATGAAGGTACAAGGGAATATAGGAATACGGTAGACTTTAAGTGATAGTCAAATGTTTTAAAAATGGTGGTCTAGGTGACGTCTTTGAAATTTTGTTATCTTTGTATGTCCAAGAGATAAAAAATGAAGGTACAAGGGAATATGGGAATACAGTAGACTTTAGTGATAGTCAAATGTTTTAAAGTTGGTGGTCTATGTGACGTCTTTGAAATTTTGTTATCTTTGTATGTCCAAGAGGTAAAAAATGAAGGTACAAGGGAATATGGGAATACAGTAGACTTTAAGTGATAGTCAAATGTTTTATAACTGATTGTCTAGGTGACGTCTTTGAAATTCCGTTCTCTTTGTATGTCCAAGAGATAAAAAATGAAGGTACAAGGGAATATGGGAATACAGTAGACTTTAAGTGATAGTCAAATGTTTTAAAACTGGTGGTCTAGGTGACGTCTTTGAAATTCCGTTCTCTTTGTATGTCCAAGAGATAAAAATGGAGGTACAAGGGAATATAGGAATACAGTAGACTTTAAGTGATAGTCAAATGTTTTAAAAATGGTGGTCTAGGTGACGTCTTTGAAATTTTGTTATCTTTGTATGTCCAAGAGATAAAAAATGAAGGTACAACTGAATATGGGAATACAGTAGACTTTAGTGATAGTCAAATGTTTTAAAATTGGTGGTCTATGTGACGTCTTTGAAATTTTGTTATCTTTGTATGTCCAAGAGGTAAAAAATGAAGGTACAAGGGAATATGGGAATACAGTAGACTTTAAGTGATAGTCAAATGTTTTATAACTGATTGTCTAGGTGCCGTCTTTGAAATTCCGTTCTCTTTGTATGTCCAAGAGATAAAAAATGAAGGTACAAGGGAATATGGGAATACAGTAGACTTGAAGTGATAGTCAAATGTTTTAAAACTGGTTTTCTAGGTGACGTCTTTGAAATTCCGTTCTCTTTGTATGTCCAAGAGATAAAAAATGAAGGTACAAGGGAATATGGGAATACAGTAGACTTTAAGTGATAATCAAATGTTTTAAAACTGGTGGTCTAGGTGACGTCTTTGAAATTTCGTTCTCTTTGTATGTCCAAGAGATAAAAAAATGAAGGTACAAGGGAATATGGGAATACAGTAGACTTTAAGTGATAGTCAAATATTTTAAAACTGGTGGTCTAGGTGACGTCTTTGAAATTCCGTTCTCTTTGTATGTCCAAGAGATAAAAAATGGAGGTACAAGGGAATATGGGAATACAGTAGACTTTAAGTGATAGTCAAATGTTTTATAACTGATTGTCTAGGTGACGTCTTTGAAATTCCGTTCTCTTTGTATGTCCAAGAGATAAAAAATGAAGGTACAAGGGAATATGGGAATACAGTAGACTTTAAGTGATAGTCAAATGTTTTAAAACGGGTTGTCTAGGTGACGTCTTTGTAATTCAGTTCTCTTTGTATGTCCAAGAGATAAAACAATGAAGTTACAAGGGAATATGGGAATACAGTAGACTTTAAGTGATAGTCAAATGTTTTAAAACTGGTTGTCTAGGTGACGTCTTTGAAATTCCGTTCTCTTTGTATGTCCAAGAGATAAAAAATGGAGGTACAAGGGAATATGGGAATACAGTAGACTTTAAGTGATAGTCAAATGTTTTAAAACGGGTTGTCTAGGTGACGTCTTTGTAATTCCGTTCTCTTTGTATGTCCAAGAGATAAAAAAATGAAGTTACAAGGGAATATGGGAACACAGTAGACTTTAAGTGATAGTCAAATGTTTTAAAACTGGTTGTCTAGGTGACGTGTTTGTAACTCCGTTCTCCTTGTATGTCCAAGAGATAAAAAAATGAAGTTACAAGGGAATATGGGAACACAGTAGACTTTAAGTGATAGTCAAATGTTTTAAAACTGGTTGTCTAGGTGACGTGTTTGTAACTCCGTTCTCCTTGTATGTCCAAGAGATAAAAAATGAAGGTACAAAGGAATTTGGGAATACAGTAGACTTTAAGTGATAGTCAAATGTTTTAAAACTGGTTGTGTAGGTGACGTCTTTGAAATTACGTTCTCCTTGTATGTCCAAGAGACAACAAAATGAACAACGTCTTACTGTTTAAGAAATGCAAAGCTATTTGAAAATTGAGAAAAGTGAGGTTGAGTATTTGAAATGGTTAGCTCTGCAGAAAATGTTACTGGCATAAACTTTATGTTTTAACAGGATCTAAGTATTTTGTGTCTTAAGATATTGTATATCTCTTACAGTTCACAGGTTAAACAAAAGTCATTTAGAATGAAGAAGACTTTTGAGGACATTCCCATCTCCTAGAACATTCATGAAAAATCTTAAACAGAAGGCATTTTAATTAAAGTTATTTCAGGAACTTTTTAGTAAAATAAAGTTTTTCCGAAAATAAAGGGAAGAGAAGTCGAGTTCGGGCATAGAATGCCCTCTATCTGAAACCGTTACAGGCCCCGACAATAGCAACCTCTTAAACAACACCCGCAAGACGGTTATGTCTCAGCAAGTTTCATTAACTATGTGAGGTGGTAGGAAGATTGCGTTATATTGTTGAGAATGTACAAGAATTTTCTGTAGGCCACAGGACGAGGGGGGAAGGCGCGCTCAAGCGGTATAAACTGGAAACAGCAGAGAGCTGGAATCCGCCAAGGTATGTGCAACGAGGTTTCATTTCTCATATCTCAAAACAGAATAGTGCAAAAACTGCTCCACACGAAATTCTAACCAAGCTCGCAAAAACTTGCAAGTTATATGCAAATCTTCACATTTTCTGACATCTTCCACTTTTACAGGAAGCTAATGTCTTCCATTCAGCAGCTTTCTCTAAACACCATCGTTTTTATATGCATCCATAAATCATTTTTAGAAAAAGAGCCGTGAGCAAATGACTCTTCAACCTCGCCTGTCTATTTATCGTTATCAATTATTTTATCTCTTGGACATACAAAGAGAAAGGAATTACAAAGACGTCACTTAGACAACCAGTTTTAAAACATTTGACTATCACTTAAAGTCTACTGTATTCCCAAATTCCTTTGTACCTTCATTTTTTATCTCTTGGACATACAAGGAGAACGGAGTTACAAACACGTCACCTAGACAACCAGTTTTAAAACATTTGACTATCACTTAAAGTCTACTGTGTTCCCATATTCCCTTGTATCTTCATTTTTTATCTCTTGGACATACAAAGAGATCGGAATTACAAAGACGGCACTTAGACAACCAGTTTTAAAACATTTGACTATCACTTAAAGTCTACTGTATTCCCATATTCCCTTGTATCTTCATTTTTTATCTCTTGGATATACAAAGAGAACGGAATTTCAAAGACGTCACCTAGGCTATCAGTTTTAAAACATTTGACTATCACTTAAAGTCTACTGTATTCCCATATTCCCTTGTATCTTCATTTTTTATCTCTTGGACATACAAAGAGATCGGAATTACAAAGACGGCACTTAGACAACCAGTTTTAAAACATTTGACTATCACTTAAAGTCTACTGTATTCCCATATTCCCTTGTATCTTCATTTTTTATCTCTTGGATATACAAAGAGAACGGAATTTCAAAGACGTCACCTAGGCTATCAGTTTTAAAACATTTGACTATCACTTAAAGTCTACTGTATTCCCTTGCAACTACAATAAGATAATATTTATCTTGTAGTAGGTAGTGTAATACATGTTTGTACAAGTGTTTTTGGAACGTTGTTATAAGTATACAAAATTTAAATAATTTATATAGATTCATTATCATCCGTTAACAGAATGGAGATAAAATGCTATCATTAAACAACTTAATTTAAGCCAGTTGACAAAGCTGTGCTTCTAATGTTCATGCGTTTACGTGCACGATGGTGTTTTGTTGAAACAAAGAAGCAAACAATGTGCGGGAGTTTGGGATCGCGCTGCGGTACAAAGTGTGCGTTTCCAAGGCAACCAAAACAGCAGAATGAGAAGCCGCACACGTACTAGAAACTGTTCGGAAACAGATATTGCTTTAACAGTGACATGTTGGAGTTCTGCATATCTATCTGGAGCTTATTATGCGCCAATCAACAGTCCAGCGAGCCAATAAACACGGACTCAGCCGGAGGCGTTCGTCGATCCCGAGGCAGTTCTTTTGTCCACTCTGTTGCGATTGCGTGTCGAATGCATTGTTATGCGGTACACGCAGTGATTATTAATTCGGGTTCGGATACCTGTGAACGTAAGGGTTTTTGGCATCTATGTTCCCAGAGTGGTAGTTGAATGTCCAAATTTCCTAACTGTGACATTTCCTCTCTTCTTGATATGGTTTAGTGCGGTTGGTGCGTTGTTGCGGGACGGTTTCTTCTATGTAAAACTTTAGAGCCAACTAGTATTTTCTTCACGTGTCGTAAATATATTTCGTGGGACTACTGGCTTTACTTCCCTTGTTTATATGATATTTTCGTACTGTTTCTACCGTCCCGGGGATATTGGGTCCACATGATGACGAAATAAATTCCCCTAGAGCGACGTGTAATTATGAGAAACCTTGTATTGATCTTGAGGAAGCTGTCTCCCGGATCTTCTTTCTCCTTCCCATCCCCATTCGTCATTAGGACCAGCTCTCTCGCATTGTTCAAGACGTGAAACAACCTGAAATAATTTGAAGCAAACAAAATTGCACCACGTTCGATAACAGCAGCAGATGTGGTCCTTAAAGTGGCGCCCTCACTCGGCTGGCTGGTGATTGGCCGGATGATAAATCACCAATACAGCCATCCCGACTCCTAGGCAGTAAGAGAATTGGAAACAGCCAGGCTGCTACTTAGATCTCTACCATGTTTAAGAGATACGATGTACTGCTTCGAAATAAACACTAAGTTCGGAGATTTCACTGAAAATACTTATGTTGCCTCACTAGGCACTCCCTCTTTTTACAAAAGGGTACCCGTATATGACCAAATGTCTTTAAATAGCACTTAGGCACCCCGAGGGACCTGGACTTCGACAGGCTCCTAGAACAGCGTGACCCGAGGCTCTAGAAGAAGCACTGACACCGTGCGTTGACTGTTTTAAGCGCGGAGGATCTGCCCAAAAGTCGGAAGGCCCTGACCTCCTTCTACCCGGGAGTGATGGAAAGCTCCAGGGCCCTTTTCATAGGACAATACCTGATTTCCTAAAAGGCCGACCCATCGACAACGTCAAGACGGGTGGAAGTGCATACGCCACTTACGCGCGTCAACCCAGCAGGGAAGACTACCGAAAACCTCAGTGGGGCCACCTGATGGTATAGCACACCTTCTACTAGCTCTGCAGGTTAGTATCCGGGACTTCTTAGGCAACGCTCTACTCCCTCCGGGCGGTCGAGACCTGGCTGGAGGTACCTGATCTCGCACTGGTGTCGGGAACACACTGCCCCCTCGAGTCCAACCCAATCCGAACAACTCCCCGACAGGAGGAGCTCGGCAGTTCAGCCAAAGGTTCCTATAGTAACATCAGAGGTAAAGTCTGTTTAGTTAACGCGTGTGCACTTCGACCTCTGCCTTTGACGAACCCTCATAATCGTTTTACAACCCTCGACCCTCCTTCTCCCAGACCGATCTGCAAGGTTGCCACCTTTCTCGATACGTCATGGGTATCGTACGAGGTTTCCTCTAAATAAATTATCTTATGTCCATTACTGCGAAACTTCCTTAGCTTTGACAAATATATATCGCCAAGCTACAATTCTACTGGATTCAATAGTAACCCTTATCTTATTCAAAGAGCGGTATTTGAAACCCAGCTCCTTTAAGAGGCCGCGCAAAGTGCAGCGCCCATAAGTAAAATCATAAATTTCTTGCAAATGTGCAACCAATTCGTCTAAGGTGGCCGCTCTCCCTTTTACATAGAATCTATAAATTTCTCGACGAATTAAATCGCATGTGAAATTATGTACTTTAAAGAAACGTTTCCTTTTGTCTTCACACTTGATCGGCGTCTTTGGTATTCCTTTCGTCACAATATTTCTTACTGTATTTCTGTGAATACCCATAATTTATCATCAGGTTCATTGCATGATCCCTTACCAAGATTATTTGTCAGCACATACTTATATGTGTTCAAAACAAGCGCTTGAATTTGTTTAGAAACAGTTCCCGTTATAACTTTGTTTCTTGAGGCTCTTCCAGTAACATAACTCGGTCCAGTTATTCACACTATTGTCATCACTTTGATTATTTTCACTTGACTGAAAGTTATCTACTACTTCATTTGCATTTATCACTGCATTTCCCTCCCACGGTCTCCAGATCGTGACACACAATGAATTTCTGCACGTAATGAAACAGATCAACTGGAAATTGGAACTTTAGCAACTAAGACTCCACGTGGAGTAGACATGCGAGTGTCACTTCGAGAAAATCAGGGTTGTTATTGGTCCTCAACGACAGTGTTGCATTTCTGAAGTGTGGAGATAGATATATGACGGTCATTAGTGGGCGGGAGGCTCAGGTTCCTTTGACTCCCAACTGCACATGCGTTAACTAAACAGACTTTACTACGAGTGTTAGAGGTCCGCAGTGCTCGTACCACAGTAGCTGAAGGGGACGGATCCCCTGCCCTACGGGAACCGTGAAGTGATGTGAATCGGCCAGTTAGTTACTGACAAATTGGCCTGTGACAATCGAAAAGTTACGGAGCAGCGCGAGTTGGTGCACCACAATATTAAGTAAACATTAACGCTACGGACCAGTTGTATTTGCTCTGGCTGTCATAAATAGATTTTAAGTATTAGTTATTGCAACCATAAAAGTTCTACAGATAAACAAAGTGAAATTTTCAAAATTTAGCGCTGTCATTTAGTCAGAATGGCAAGCTTGCTACTTAACCTCGACATTTCTTTACGTCGTGCTTCGTTCGACTACAGAAAGATGTCGCAGATGCTTGCGATTTGTAACTTTTGTGCTCCGTCAGAGTCAGACCGTTGGAGCTTCCACTGCTGAGTCGAGCTTTCCTCTTCTCCAGCTGGAGTGGAGCCTATGAGCCACCCTCCTTCGGTTTGGGCAGGTCTTTGCGAGTGTACTCAAGCCACTGTATTTTGTCCGTTCGTCCCTCCCACAGGTCTCTTTCATCTCATCCCTTTCTCCTGGGTTTGCATATTCCAGCCTTTAGATGTCTTCCCCGTTATCAGTTTTCAAACTGACACTTAATCTATCCTGATCTTCGCTATAATTTTCACTTTGCTCAACTTTCACCCGAATGCACAAAATACTGTCGCAAGGCATTGTTTCCCCGTTTTATGCATAGCTATCATTGTTTAATCCAAAGGTAAGGTTTTTCATAGATGTATTTCCTTTCAAAAATTGTAACAAATGAATTTACTACAATTTTATACCTACGGTTCATTATATAGACACTTTAGTATCTAAGATACACTAAAACAAAAGCTAATCGAATCTGCTTTTAACCATGTAAAACAAGTGCAATAACAATGCGACAATATTTTGTTTACAGGACGTGCTAAATAATCTACTTCCATTCTGGATGTTCTTTTCTTTCTAATTACCTACTCCTAAGTGGCCATATCGGACGATACTGTCAAATGAGCCCCAGGTCCACACAGCTTAGAGTTACCAGACATTCATCTTTCAGGATAACAGAAAACCTCCAACGTTAAGTCATATCGGACGATAAATGAAATGATGTTCAAATGAGTACAGGGTACATAGAGTTTAGAGTTACCAGACATTCATCTTTCAGGATAAGAGAAAACCTCCAACGTTAAGACATATCGGACGATGAATGAAATGATGTACAAATGAGTACAGGGTACATAGAGCTTAGAGTTACCAGACATTCATCTTTCAGGATAACAGAAAACCTCCAACGTTAAGTCATATCGGACGATGAATGAAATGATGTACAAATAAGTACAGGCTACATAGAGCTTAGAGTTTCCAGACATTCATATTTCAGGATAAGAGAAACCCTCCAACGTTAAGTCATATCGGACGATGAATGAAATGATGTTCAAATAAGTACAGGGTACATAGAGCTTAGAGTTTCCAGACATTCATATTTCAGGATAAGGGAAAACCTCCAACGTTAAGTCATATCGGACGATGAATGAAATGATGTTCAAATAAGTACAGGGTACATAGAGCTTAGAGTTACCAGACATTCATCTTTCAGGATAAGAGAAAACCTCCAACGTTAAGTCATATCGGACGATGAATGAAATGATGTTCAAATAAGTACAGGGTACATAGAGCTTAGAGTTTCCAGACATTCATCTTTCAGGATAAGAGAAAACCTCCAACGTTAAGTCATATCGGACGATGAATGAAATGATGTACAAATAAGTACAGGGTACATAGAGCTTAGAGTTTCCAGACATTCATCTTTCAGGATAAGAGAAAACCTCCAACGTTAAGTCATATCGGACGATGAATGAAATGATGTTCAAATAAGTACAGGGTACATAGAGCTTAGAGTTTCCAGACATTCATCTTTCAGGATAAGAGAAAACCTCCAACGTTAAGTCATATCGGACGATGAATGAAATGATGTTCAAATAAGTACAGGGTACAGAGAGCTTAGAGTTACCAGACATTCATCTTTCAGGATAACAGAAAACCTCCAACGTTAAGTCATATCGGACGATGAATGAAATGATGTACAAATGAGTACAGGGTACATAGAGCTTAGAGTTACCAGACATTCATCTTTCAGGATAACAGAAAACCTCCAACGTTAAGTCATATCGGACGATAAATAAAATGATGTTCAAATGAGTACAGGGTACATAGAGCTTAGAATTACCAGACATTCATCTTTCAGGATAACAGAAAACCTCCAACGTTAAGTCATATCGGACGATAAATAAAATGATGTTCAAATGAGTACAGGGTACATAGAGCTTAGAATTACCAGACATTCTCTTTGACGATAAGGGTAAATCGTGGAAAAAATACCTCATCACTCTGGCCGAGATTAGAACCTCGTGACGGGCTACCACCACGCTACAGAGCAGATCTATTTTGTAAGGTTGTTCTGTAGAGTTGACCCCAAGATATTCAGAGATGAACATACGGAATTGGACTGGTGTCATTAACGATTAAAATATTTATTCATTTATTTATTTTTACACTTGAAAGATGGGTAAAGCAAGGGAAAACGCTTAAAAAAACATCAAAGTTTCGCTTATCGAACTGGTCAACCACCAAAAAGGTGAAAGTCAAAATGTGGTGTCCACAGGAAAGGAACCTAACAAAGTCCAAATTCTGATCTTGACATCGGAGCCAAGGATCACACTGAACGATAAAATTAGCAGAATCACGCGATGTGTGAGTTTGAAGTGGTTCTATAGAAATTCCTGCACAACAGCGGTTTCGAATGCTTGTAAAAGTTTTCCTATTTAAATGAGGTTTGAAATATCAGTTTCGCGCTGCCAACATTAAAATGTTATGTTTGGGCAGTCAGGTGTTCAGTTTCCGCGTTCATTGTCAAGCAGAATGATTCATATTTTTGCTCTGACACCACGCGTTACTCTTCTTTTTTTACATCTAAAAAAAGCGGACAGGGCGGGAATGGAAATGTGTTTATGAGCGAGCGGTTTTTATTTCGTATTTGTTGAATTTTAATATTGATAATACTTCTGGTTTTGCATTTCCATTGGAAAAACATAGCTGTTAACAAGGAAACCTGAAAACAGTTGCACGGAAAATAAATTCCCGCTACGGAGGAGGGAAAATGGGATTTTCAGATTTGAAACAAACGAAGCTCGTAACAACGGGGAAAAAGGATTTAGGTGGCGGTGGAAGAGCTTAGTTGTGTGAAGAGAAACAGAAGAAATGGTTAAATAATTAAAATAATAAGACCTTTTTCTCAGAAAGCAGCGAATATCTCTGTGTTTGGATACGCCAGAGCATATAACGGTGCAGAGTTTGAACAAAAGATACTCGGCATAACCTAGAAACAAACACAAAAACCTACAGAACAAAGTTGTTCCTGTTTAACTTTGTCTAATCGGGAGAAGTTCTACCATTCTTAACTTACACTAATTTACCACACATTGGATGTTTCCTAGCAACAAACAGAACAATGCTTCAATAAAGTTGGGCGTTGAATGACTTACACTGACTCCCATACTTAATCCGACAGACTTTGCATTTCACTATGGACTGCTTCATAAAGCAAGTATCGATCTCAAGATACTCCTTGTGTTTAACAAAAATTATTTGCCATAAATATCTATTTTAGAGATTGAAAATGTGGCTAAAATAACAGCTTCCCCATTCCACTTTGTTTACATCACGAGTTTACGACAAAAGGAATAGGACAAAACAAATGAAATGCAATACAAACGAGTCGGTGAAGTCTGTCAGTAGACAAAACAACATCGTGGAAGAAATACGTCAACTGTGCACCAAGAAGAAGGCAAGAACATGGTATGGGGCCCAGAGGTAAGCACAGTATCCTTGAACAGAGACTGTTAGTGATCTCTCACTATGAAAAGAACAAAACAACATCGTATAACTGTGTACCAAGAAGAGGGCAAGAACATGGTATGGGGCCCAGAGGTAAGCAGAGTACCTTTGAACAGAGACTGTTAGTGACTGTCACTATGAAAACATCCCGGAAAATAACAAAACTTACCGGGAAATTGCAGATATTGTGGATCTTAGCAAAAGTACAGTTAGTGACATAATTCACCGGTATAAGTATGAAGACAGAATTGAATCTCGAGCACAGCCAGGGCGACCAAAACTTCTTAACGATAGACAGGAATCTTATATTATGTGGAAGGTAAACCGGAATACGCGTATAAGTGCTCCGATGATTTGTGCTGAGATTCAGGAAGAACTGGGACTGATAGCCCTGAAACGGTCAGAATGGCCATGTGAATACAACGTGTAGTGAAATGTGTAGTGTTTAACGCCCGCGTTTACTACATACGGCACCGCAGGCGATGACAATGATGATACATGAGATGAAGATGGAGCACCGGTGGAATGAGATGGCGGGGGAAACCGGAGATCCCGGAGTAAACCCGCCCCAGCGCCGTGTTGTCCACCACAAATCTCAATTTGCGGTCGCCTGGGATCGAACCCGGGCCTCCTTGGTGAGAGCCAAGCAGTCTAACCACTGAGCCACGTCGCGGCCATGTGAATACAAGATTTTAATGGTCGCATAGCCAGAAAAAAGCCATACATTTCCAGCAAGAATAAAACGAAACTATTACAATTTGCCAAAGACTTTGTTAAGAAGACAACCTATTGGTGGGACCAAGTTATTGTTTGTGACGTAAGCAAATACAACCTTGCTGGTTCCAGTGGGAGGGTGGTTGTGTGGAGGAAACCAAACACGGAGCTGGAAGAGCACAGTCAAACACGGTGTAGGGAGTGTAAAAGTAAGAGACTGTATTTCCTCTGCGGGAGTGGGAAAGCATTGACACAACCATGAACAGGGAAGTCTATCTGAGACTATTACAGCAAAATTTGAAGCAAAGTGCAGAAATGACGGGTATTTTGGACAGCTTCTTATTTTATCAGGATATTGATCCCACGTTGTGTAGCTATGGTTACTTTACAACTGTCTTCATGTACTGCATCCACCCGCTTACTCCCCGGAACTTAATCCCATAGAAGCAGTATGGGATAAACTGGAGAAGACCGTGTGGAAGACCCCATCACCTCCAACCAGCACTTGAAGGAGAGGCTGCAAGAGGAATGGAGTAAACTAACCAATTTAATGAGGTGAAAAATAGAACATAAGGATTCTGTATCTTCTATGCATAGTATTCAGAAATCTCTGGGTGCAAATATAGGAGAACAAATGATGGTCGCAAACTTCTGCTTGAAAAAAGCGACATTGTTGCTGCAAGACTAAAATGTCTGCGACAATGCATAACATTATTACATGAGATTCGTGGTGTAAAAATGCTTTATAAATACACATTTATATCTTCCGTATTTATTAAGTATTTTAATGAAACAAAAATTGGTTTAAAGACAGTATACAAATATGGCATCATTAAAATAGAAAATATATTAATAAATTGTTGAAATGTCATTAATTTGTTTTACTGTAGCATATACCTTCTTTCGTATAACACATGTAATTGGAATCATTTTGTTTTGTGTACACATGAACGATAGCTACGTAAGCGAACTGTTCTCCAGTTCAAGGTTTTAAATTTCAGATTATGCGATAGTCATATGTTCTCACACACATGCTGAGATATTAAGCGATTTTCTCTGTGAGCATCTGTATGATACTTGCTAGGTTGAGACAAAGACATATATCTTCCATCTCTGTCACCCGCT
This sequence comes from Mantis religiosa, assembly GCA_030765055.1. Classification (NCBI taxonomy): domain Eukaryota; kingdom Metazoa; phylum Arthropoda; class Insecta; order Mantodea; family Mantidae; genus Mantis; species Mantis religiosa. The sequence goes on along the minus strand of CM060958.1, from coordinate 142,552,708 downwards.
GGCCGTGGAAATGGCAACGCCAAGACTGTACTATAACCCTATTGGCTTGCCCGCTTCGGTAGCGTAGATGGTAGCATGTCTGCCTCACGTTCAAGAGGTCCCGAGTTCGTATCTCGGACAGGGTGAGTTACCTAGATAAGGTTTTTCCGGGGTTTTCCCTTATCCTTCAAGACGAATGTCGGGTAGCTCTAAGCTCCTTGGACTCTGGATTCATTTGAGCATCATTTCACCCAATTCATTCACCGTCCGATATAACTTAACGTTGGGGCCGACGTAAATTAAAAAAAAGCCCTATTGGCTCAAACCGCGCTCGTTCTTATTTGTAGCTAGTCTGTACATGTACAGTGCATTTCTACATATTGTTGTCATGACGACACTATACAGCGCCTCGCCTAGGCTGTCAAAAGAACTACTCAACAAGTAGATTATACGATATTCGCCCCAGTAAGCGCTTCTTTGGAGTTCTTATCATGTTTTTCCCGCTAGTTTTGTGGTTTATTATTAACTCCTCAGAGTTCGACTGCCATGCTGCGTGTGTGATATCTCAATTTCAATTTTCTGCTTCTCCGAAAAGGAAAATCCATTGCTGGAAGTTTTCGTGTTCAAGAGTTTCTGCATTTGATGGAACAGGTTATCTAAGGAGCAGAGACTTGCTTTGTTTGGTGCCCAATGGAGCAGAAAAAATGCTTCCATTCAACCAAAACTTATTCTATACATAGCTGCTACCACTTTAGGACATTAATAGACAGGGAGGGAGGAGAGAATGGGGGAAATTAATGGAATTTTGTTTTTGAAAGCGCGGGAAGGGGAGCTGCATTCAACAAAGCGCCACTCTCCGTTTGCGCTTCGCGAAAAACTTCCCTCAGGGTACTGGCTTTCTTACCAACTTTGGCTCAGGAAAGGTCGAAGACAATGCTTCGATAAGGAGGAATCGGGAACAACGGGAAAATTAAGAACGCGCATCCAAACTCCTGTCCCCGGGAATCTGAACTCAGTTCTTTACGATGAATTACTTTTGTGTTTTGGAACTGAAGTCTGATATTCACATAGCCTATCCATTACACCTGTCCACCATTTCTGACTTCACAACCACATAACCATGGAATTATCCATTTAATTCCATACTAATGATAATATAGAATTTCGTAGCAGAGTTTAAATGGCCCGACCCATCGATAAAACACAATAGTATTTCCTGTTGTTTTCTTTTGCTATGGAAGACATTTCACTGCGTCAGCGGTAAGAAAATAATTTAAAATCGCATTTCTGCAACTTTTTAAGCTAGTACCACGGCACGGAACCTCACGTCCGGAGCCGATGCGGCCGAGAATTCATATATTGAAATTACTTTAACCCCAATTAAAATACCTTCCGGAAAAGCAATTGCTGTTTAATATTTGCAACCTAGAAGCATGTGACACAAAGTTACTCAAGAAAATCGTCCTCCACAAACCACTCTCACATGGGTTTCTATACGTCTAACTACTTCAAGATAAACATTATCTTATTGTAGTTACAAGAGAATACAGTAGATTTACAGTGATAGTCAAATGTTTTAAAAACTGGTTGTCTAGGTGACGTCTTTGTAATTCCGTTCTCTTTGTATGTTCAAGAGATAAAAAATGAAGGTACAAGGGAATATGGGAATACAGTAGACTTTAAGTGATAGTCAAATGTTTTAAAACTGGTTGTCTAGGTGACGTGTTTGTAACTCCGTTCTCCTTGTATGTCCAAGAGATAAAAAATGAAGGTACAAAGGAATTTGGGAATACAGTAGAATTTAAGTGATAGTCAAATGTTTTAAAACTGGTTATCTAGGTGACGTCTTTGAAATTCCGTTCTCTTTGTATGTCCAAGAGATAAAAAATGAAGGTACAAGGGAATATGGGAATACAATAGAATTTAAGTGATAGTCAAATGTTTTAAAACTGGTTGTCTAGGTGACGTCTTTGTAATTCCGTTCTCTTTGTATGTCCAAGAGATAAAAAATGAAGGTACAAGGGGATAAGGGAATACAGTAGAATTTAAGTGATAGTCAAATGTTTTAAAACTGGTTGTCTAGGTGACGTCTTTGAAATTCCGATATCTTTGTATGTCCAAGAGATAAAAAATGAAGGTACAAGGGAATAAGGAAATACAATAGAATTTAAGTGATAGTCAAATGTTTTAAAACTGGTTGTCTAGGTGACGTCTTTGAAATTCCGTTCTCTTTGTATGTCCAAGAGATAAAAAATGAAGGTACAAGGGAATAAGGGAATACAATAGAATTTAAGTGATAGTCAAATGTTTTAAAACTGGTTGTCTAGGTGACGTCTTTGAAATTCCGATATCTTTGTATGTCCAAGAGATAAAAAATGAAGGTACAAGGGAATAAGGGAATACAGTAGACTTTAAGTGATAGTCAAATGTTTTGAAACTTGTTGTCTAGGTGACGGTTTTAAAGTCTCATTTTTCGAATTCTCCGTCCTGTCAAGATAAATATTAATTGCATTTGTTTTCTAGCTTTGAAACGCTGGAACAATTGAATCACGGAGCACTTTGCATCAATAGAGTATAGAAATAAGTACTCGAGGTGATCATGTTGAATAAAGAAATAAATAAACAACGTTTTGAAGATAATGTACTCTCCTGGCATGCGTTGGCGTGTGTGGAGGGGCGGGGGGAACCCTCGCTTTTATGAACTTTGCTTACCGATGCATTCGCACTGCTTCCAACTTTTAATTGCAGAGTGGCGACAGCTGAACGTCGAGCTAATTCCCTACTAGTTTTCCATTCAAAGTGAAGAGCGGTTGTTTTAAAGCATTCTTGAAACAAAAATAATTTTTTTCCCTCTCAGCGATAGACTTTTGTGTGTTTGCGAGAGGATTCCGCAATAAACGAGTCTGAGCGTAGTCTGGGAACGTACATGTACCGCCATGTCGTAACTACTGGGGAACTAAACCCAGGCACACCGGCGTCAGCTTCGTTAACAAAGCATTGTGTGTAGGGCAGAGAAGAACCTGAGTAAAGACACGATGGATAAGGTAGGCTATCCACGGGAATTGAACCCGGACTTCTCAAATACGAGCCAAAGACGAAACTACCATCGAACCTGGGTCAGGTGACAGTGAACCTCTAAGCACAAGGCAAAGTGAGCACTACACTGGACAAGGCTTAACGAGGGGTTGTTTTCTCCCCTGAAGGTTTACGGTCAGGTCATTACAGAGAAAGATTGATGCTTCTTTCGAGAGACCATCCCGAATATATCTACCTAGGTCTTATGTTGCAACAAGGTAAAGTATAAAGAAATACAACGTCGAACTAAATTGGTAACGTCCTGCAACGTTAAGTCATATCGGACGATGAATGAAATGATGTCCAAATAAGTACAGGGTACATAGAGCTTAGAGTTACCAGACATTCATCTTTCAGGATAAGAGAAAACCTCCAACGTTAAGTCATATCAGACGATGAATGAAATGATGTGCAAATAAGTACAGGGTACATAGAGCTTAGAGTTACCAGAGATTCATCTTTCAGGATAAGAGAAAACCTCCAACGTTAAGTCATATCGGACGATGAATGAAATGATGTGCAAATAAGTACAGGGAACATAGAGTTTAGAGTTACCAGACATTAATCTTTCACAATAAGCAAAAACTACCGAATAAAAACCTTATGCAAATTTCCTTCAAGTGTTGTTACCCTGAAAATATATGACTTCAAGTTCACTATTTTCTTGATCTTTATACTGCTCTATGGTTAAACGACAACAAATGACAACGGCCAGTAGTATATCAATTGACCTCCTATTCCACACTAGTTAATTTCCAAAATTAAGTTTTCGCCATTATCGAATGAAATTATTTAGCACTTTCCCCAAGGTGTGCTGCACGGCTGTTGCTTCCGAGAGGTGGTAGTAGCGTTATGGGACGACCTACTTGAAGGGGTAATGATTATATAATAAGCGAGCGTACTCTCTGAATACCCATAAAAGTCGGAAATAACCCCCTAAAGGCACCGGATTACTCTCCAACAAGGCAACATCCTCTCCTGAGGCGGCCCATCTGCGTACATCACAGCCTAAAAGGAATTCAAATGAAACCCTGATCTGCTATGCTACACCTACCATCAACAAATATATAAAAATAACTTTGGGAATACAGTAGACTTTAAGTGATAGTCAAATGTTTTAAAACTGATTGTCTAGGTGACGTCTTTGTAATTCCGTTCTCTTTGTATGTCCAAGAGATAAAAAGTGAAGGTATGTGGTAATTCAGTAGACTTTAAGTGATTGTAATAAAGTAAAATATTAAACGTTGTACTATCGTGCTGCTCAAACCGTTACCATGGATTTACCTTTGTTAGTAGAAACCTCTCAAATAACACACTGATTTTTCCACGTGGGCATAACATCTATCTGTCATTTGTGATTCCTACGCAATTAAATTGACTGAAGTGATGCATTCGTCGGTGCTTTGCACACGTCCGAGAAGCGCGCCAGTAACCCTCTCACTCTTACGTAATTTCTGTTAGAAAATATTTCCCGTCTGCTTCAATTTATTCAAGAGGAATACTTAATCAAATTTCTACTCTGCACATCCCGTCATAGATGCAACGGATAGCCAAATGTTTAGCAATTGGTTGCTATGGGAACGCCTGGAAGTTCCATTGTATTCGGAGGTGAAAAGAAGCACTTAGCAGTTCAAAATTGAAAATGAAGAGTAATAACAGGGAATTTCTTGGATACAGTTAAATCTACAAAAAAATATACTTTAACTAGATTTTAGTGCTCATTCCCAGAAGAAGAATTACGCTTATAGAGAAAATAAGAGTAGCAAGAACAGCATGGAGTAAACAAGTAATTATATTTAGGGCTTTGTGCCAGGTTTGTATTTACTGATAAGTTACAAAAGATTTTTATTTCTTAAACGGTAGCAGTGAGTACAAAGGCAGCAGAGGAATAAATAAGTTATTTTATTTCTTATGAAAAGGAGATCTCACCCCAATCACTAAGAGAAGGAAAAGAAAATGACAAAAGAAATGAAACGCTAAATGGTTCTAAGGTGCTGTAAAAGACCATTTTGCAAGGTCCTAGTACAATATGCTGACAGTAAAGGCTTTGGAGGAGTAAACAATTGAGCTGCGATTGTAAAAATAAAACAAATGACGATCACATTGTATTCCAAGCAGAATATGGTCACGATTTATACATTTAAAAACATCTGACGGAGTTATTCATTTCTTCGCACTAGCTCTACTGGTTTCCGTCCAGTCCCTCTAACCCATTGAGATACGATTGCCAGCTTGCCGTCACTACCTTAAATTCTCCATTTGACTCGCGTACACTGACTGCCATAAATAATCGGACTGACTTTGTATTTCACTATGGAGTGATCTGTAAAGCAGGATAGATTATGTGTATCAATCTCAAGGTACTCCTTGTGTTAAGCAAAAATCATTTGTTATGAATATCCATTTGAGAGATAGAAAATGTGGCTAAACTAAGAGCTTCCCCATTCAACCTTGTTTACATCATGAGTTTACGACACAAAATGAATCGGACAGCACAAATGAAATGTAATACAAACCGAGTAGGTGAAGTCAGTAGACAAAACAACATCGTAGAACTGTGCACCAAGAAGAAGGCAAGAACATAGTATGGGGCCCAGAGGTAAGCAGAGTATCTTTGAACAGAGACAGCGATCTCTCACAATGAAAAGAACAGAACATACCGGGAAATAGCAGAGATTGTGAATCTTAACAAAAGTACAGTTAGTGACATAATTCACCGGTATAAGTATGAAGAGCAAAGCCAGGGTGACCAAAACTTCTTAACGATAGACAGGAGTCTTATATTATGCGGAAGGTAAAACGGAATCCGCGTATAACTGCTCCGGTGATTTGAACTGAGATTCAGGAGGAACTGGGACTGACAGCCCTGGGTCGTGCGAAAACAAGATTTTAATGGTCACTTAGCCAGAAAAAAGCCATACATTTCCAGCAAGAATAAAAGGAAACGATTACAATTTGCCAAAGAATTTGTTAACAAGGTAACCTATTGGTGGGGCCAAGTTATTGTTTGTGACAAAAGCAAATACAACCTTGCTGGTTCCGATGGCAGGGTGGTTGTGAAAGCCTCATATTGACCGCACCATTACCCTGGCATCCGCTCGTCTTTCACAACTGTCTCCATTATTTCACAAACATACTTCACTTGCTTTAGAATCTTCACTGCTCCTATACAAATCTCTGGTTCGGTCTCTTATTACTTATGCTTGCCAAGTCTGGGGGGCTGCCAGTACTTGTCACCTGAAGCGTTTACATGTCATCCAGAGTCGATTCTTGCGAATCGCCACCAATGCGCCTTGGTTTGTCCGCAACCAGCAGCTGCATCTCGAGCTGGGACTTCTTCCTCTCCACCATTTCATCCGACAGACTGCTCGACGCTTCTTCTACAATCTACGCCACGTCCCAAGAGCTGTGACGTATAACATCGGCGTCCGAACTCGCCGCACGACTAGCACAGGACCTGCTTTACAGTGATGACACTTCCACTTCTGAATAATCTACTGTTTCAATTTATCTTTTCTATTGTTCTGTTCTACTATGTAAATTCTCACTATTGAAGTATGTATACCATTTTATTAGTTCAGTGCCACATTTATATTAGTGCAACAACACATTTGTTTTAGTTCAGAGGAGGCATATTGTCATACCTCTACAATGTTATTACTCTGTGATTATTTTGTATCTGTTCTCTCAGATCTGTAAAACATATATTATTGCTGACCGATCTAATAAATATATTAATAAAAAAAAAGGTGGCTGTGTGGAGGAAACAAAACACAGAGCTGGAAGAGCACAGTCAAACAAGGTGGAGGGAGTGTAATGGTATGGGGCTGTATTTCCTGTACGGGAGTAGGAAAGCTGATGTTCATAGACACAACCATGAACAAGGAAGTCTATCTTAGACTATTACAGCAAAATTTAAAACAAAGTGCAGAAATGATGCGTATTTTGGACAGCTTCTCATTTTATCGTGATAATGATCCTACATTGTGCAGCTATAGTTACTTTACAACTGTCCTCATGTACTGCATCTCCCCCGCTCAGTCCCCGGATCTTAATCCCATAGAAGCAGTATGGGATAAACTGGAGAAGACCGTGCGGAAGACCCCATCACCTCCAAGCAGCACTGGAAGGAGAGGTTACAAGAGGAATGGAGCAAACCTTGTTCACAGTATGCCAAATAGGTTGCGAGAAGTAGTGAAAAGAAGAGGGAGAGTCACAAAGCACTAAGACATATTTTGTATCACACTCAAGTTATGTCCGATTACATTTGAGGGCCAAAAAATGTCATATTTCTTTTTAATTCTTAAAAAAGCACACATTATATAATTTTTATGTGAAATAACATTTATTTTCTTACAAGAAGGAACCGTGTAACTGTCAGTTGTCATTAATTTCAATAAAACAGCACATCAAATGTTGATTTTAACTTTCAAAACTTAATACTCTGCTTTGTCCGATTTTTATGGGAGTCTCTGTATTTCCCCGGTAAACAACTAGGGGCTCTCGCATCCGAGATACACCATTTATGACAACTTACTATTATAAGTACTTGAGTCCCAGGCTTCATCATTTAATTCTTATTATTTAAGTTAATTGATGGAAATTAATAATTTCTTCACAGTAGCCGTATATAGCCTAAGGTTTATGATAGATGGAGTCAACATGAAGAGTCCAATGCCATAGCCGGGTTTCGTGACAGCCGGAAAGGCCGGTCCATCTGAATTCTGACTTCCCGACCGCTCCTTCAAACCATTAACTGATCAACGGATCAGTCCAGTGGCGTTCCGCCGACGAATCACATCAAACTGTCTTCTCCCTTCTTATGATGTCTCATACATTATTTCTTATTAAGTGTCTTAAAGTTCATTTAATTATAAAGAAGGTATTTCGAAATATTCAAACTCTTAGAAATTAAAGTTGGAAAATATTCCTGTAGGATAGCAAAACGTTTGCATTTGAAATTTTAGGTCGTGCAATCTCATAATCTGATTAATTGCATCACTTTTGTCGATTTCCGGCACGAAAAGCACAAAATGAAGTTAAAGACGGCCACAAGCTCACGTCATGAGCCTTGAATGTAAAAGGAAAACGTTGTGTGTACGTCAGCGAAATTACTGGCAGAGCAAGTGCAGCAACAGAGACATAAGGGAGCAGGACACCCGTGTTTCAAATCCCGGCTAAGGCATTGAATTTTTCATATTGACTCTATCTATCAAAATCCTTAGCCTAAATACGGCTAGTGTGAAGAAATGATTAATTTCCATCAATTAGCTAAAATAATAAGAGTTAAATGATGAACCCTGGGACTTAAGTACTTACAATAGTAAGTCGTCACAAACGATGTATCTCGGATACGAGAGCCCCTAGTGGTCTATCGGGGAAATATGAGTCAAATAGAAGATTTAATGTCAGGACGGCACGTTAGCCATGGCAGCTCAATTGGTTAGAGCGACTGGACGGAAACCAGGAGATCCGTGGTTCAAATCCCAGCCATGGCATTGAATTTTTCATGTCGACTCAAATCTGACGGAGTGGTTAGCATGATGAGCGAGGATTAAAGGGGAATAAATTTAAAGAAGAACAACAAACAATGACATCTAAATACTGAGAAACAGCGAGATAAAAATGATAGTTCTTTTCAAAAAACCATTTTTAAAGTGTTCAAAGACGGCAGAGAATACGCTTCTGCGTGTCAGGGCTAGGAGTCCTGTGCAACATTAATCTCAAAATAATACAGTTAATATAAATGACACGTTTTGCATTTTCCCCTCCGGCGCAGGGAGAGACCAAAAAAAATGACAATTATTCATAGCGGGAATCGACCCGCAGATATTTATATTCCCTGTCTAGCCAATAACCTTTGGTTTGCTGTGACCCTTTGTATACCCTCACATCATAAATTTTACCTCTCGCATCCCAGCGGAGTAATTTTAACGTGAGAGCTTTTAATTCTGGATTGCTTTAATATTAGATTACAACGTCCCGTGGCCAGCAAGACGACATCGAACAGGGATTTGCAACGACCAATTAACTCCCAACCAACGATAAACGGACTGCTTAGTATTACAACAAAGGATTCAGCCTCTCTTCTTACTAAAGTTCAGCAAGTGTAACACTTGAATGGCTGCACTTTCTGTTGCTAAGATACAGAAACAGTTGACGTCTACGTACGTCGTCAGACAGTTGACAGTTCACTTCACGTAGTCTATATCAACAATACTGTTGTAACAGCGCATCAGAAAGTTGCAGTTCTTGTTTCTCCCCCAAGTATTTTCTCGCGGGTGTACCGACATAAATGATTCATCAGCATCTCTGGTACATAAATCAACACTCCGCAGTGTACGAGGCACCCGAAACAGAATAATGCACCAGGCCCGAAATCCCTTGCTTTGGGTTACCATGTCAGCTTCCCGGATCCATAAAACATTCACAGCGATGTAATAAATAACGGCCGACCGCGTTGTTGTTGTTTGTGCCAATACGTATTACCTAACGAATTGCTATGTATCTCATAATACAGTAATATCTACCTGCCATTAAATGGCTACTTTCAAATCGCGATGCAGTAATAAAAGCAGTAACGAGATAGCTGATGGGCTGCGCTCACAGCACTTTCCCTACTCTTGTACAAACATTTGTTCCTCTACCTACTTCAAGGTAAGCATTACCTTATTGTAGGTACAAGGGAATACAGTAGACTTTAACTGATAGTGAAATGCTTTAAAACGGGTTATCTAGGTGACGTCTTTGAAATTCCGTTCTCTTTGTATGTCCAAGAGATAAAAATTGAAGGTACGAGGAAATATGTATGTATGTATGTATTTATTGACTGCAATTGGGTGCTACCCGGTGGCAGAGTTAAGAATACAGATCAAATTACAATTACTAGATTTACAACAATAACACAGTAAACAATACAAACATGATATTATTTTACTTTAGTCACTTAAAACATATCTAATTACTTCTCTATTTACATATTATATATCATTATAATTCAAAAGTTAAACTATAAACTATCTAGATTTTTTCTAAATTTCTTCAGCGACAGGGGACAGCCCTGAAAGACTGCTACAGGCAATTCATTCCATTCTTCAATGGTTCTATTAACAAAAGAAAATTTTCCTACGTCGGTTCTGTATCTTCTACCCTTAATTTTATACCTATGAGCGTTTCGTCCATAATAATCCGGATTATCTAACCTTACAGTAACGTCCACCCATGCCTTTACACCAGCATTAGCTTTGAATAATGCTACCAACCTATGTTTTTTACGCCTAATTCTTAATTCCTCCCATTTAGTCTCATCTCCTTTTATAAGCCCAAAATTCTTGCCTCTTTTTATGAATTTTATTGCCCTCTCCTGTATTTTTTCTAACGGATTGATTTGGTTAGCTCTATACGGGTCCCAGCATGCTACTCCATATTCCATAGCCGGCCGCACTAAGGCCTTGTAATTCATTGCCATAGCCGGGAATAGAGTAGACTTAATTTAATAGTCAAATGTTTTAAAAATGGTTGTCTAGTTGACGCTTATGAAATTCCGTTCTCTTTGTATGTGTAAGAGATAAAAAACGAAGGTATAAGAGAATATAGGAATACAGTAGACTGTAAGTGATAGTCAAATATTTTAAAACTGGTTGTCTAGGTGACGTCTTTATAATTCCGTTCTCTTTGTAAGTCCAAGAGATAATAATTGAAGGTATAAGGGAATATGGATATATAGTAGACTTTAAGTGTTAGTCAAATAATTTAAAACTGGTTTCCTAGGTGACGTCTTTGAAATTCCGTTTTCTTTGTATATCCAAGAGACAAAAATAAATGAATAACGGCTCCATTCCAGGAAAGTATAAGCGCACAGAAAACAAATAAAGGACCGCTGTGACCATAGAGTACTACCGTGCCCTTAGATACTGGCCAGTAAATTGGAAACAAGTGCAGCTTTTCTGGTGTTATTCAACATGTAAGGTGAACTAAGCAAAATGTAAAAGAGATGACGAAGAAACAAAAGCTACTGGTTGTTATTAAAATAAAAATTAGAATTGGCTCAAAGCTTTGAGAAGGGAGAAAATGTGACAAAACTAAGTGCTGAATATGCGACTGGCATGTCAGTAAAAGTTTGCGGAGACTGGCATAACAAATTGGGAGGCAAGTTGTGCGTGCCAAAAGATTGGTAACGTTCCAGATTATTGACGTTAATGGTGACGTCACCGTGAAAAGTACCAAGGTTAGAGAGAGAGTTGTCGAGAGGAGACATGGAGTGCCCTCGACTCCCCCCTCTGGGGTTATGTACTATCCCCTGCACCTGCTCCCTATTGTCTGCTAAGGCAAGGCTAATTGACGCCCCGGAGCGGACGACAAGCGTCACCTGTGCACGTTCAACATGATCCTGCTAATTCACAAAATGTGTTTATTTTTGCACCACCTACGTACAGCGCCATTTCCTCCTCTGGTGGCAATATTGGGAACTATTTTTTTATTTCTCGGTTTGGAATTTTCATACTCTGAAATTAAAGTGCACCGAATTTCAGTTTATTTGGCCTCTCGGTTGTTTAGTTATGAGAATTCAAACATATCGGTTTAATTAAGAACACCCTGTATAAGAAAATATGCTTTATTTTTGCACCACCTCAGTAGAGCGCCATTTTAAACTCTGCTGTTAATCTTTGGAACCATTCGTTTCCCTCTCAAAATGGAATTGTCGTATTCTAAAACCATTTTAAACCAATTTTCGATTTATTTGATCCCTTATAACTCTTCAAACACATCTCCTTTAATTCAGAACTACCTATATGACAAAATACGGATATTTTTTTACCATTTCATACAGCGGCACCTCAATATTTCAAGGCAATCTTTGGAACTATTTTTTGTTTTCTACTTGTTTTCACACTTTCTGAAAACCATTAATACCAAATTTAAATGTATTCATACTTTCTGTTGTCCACTTACGGCTTTTCAAACACCTCGCCTTTAATTAAATGCATCCTATATAACAAAATGTGTTTCTGTTGGACCATTTCCGTAGAGTGCCATTTCAATCTCTGGTGGAAATCTTTGGAACTATTTTTTTAATTCTCAAAACTGAATTATCGTTTTCTGAAACCCATGTACACCAATTTTCAATTTATTTGACCTCTTACAACTGTGCAAAAACCTCGCCTTAAATTCAGAACAACTTCTTCAACAAAATTTGCTTGTTTTTGCTCAACCGCCGTGGAGCGCCATTTCATTCTCAGGTGGCACTCTTTGATTATTTTTTTTTTTTTTTTTTTTAATTTTCGAAAGTGATGGTCAGATGTTTTAAAACTGGTTCTTTAGGTGACATCTTTGAAATACCTCTATTTTTGTAAGGCAAAAGTTAAAAAAATGAAGGTACAATGGAATATGGAAATACAGTGGACTTTAAGTGATAGTCAAATGTTTTAAAACAGGTTGTCTGGGTGACGTCTTTGAAATTCTGTTTTTTTCTACATTCTGAAACGCTTCAGACATATAATCGGAAGCCCGTGTACACAAAATTTCAATTTATATGACGTCTTGTGGCTGTTCAAACAGCTCACCTTTAATTAAACACCCTGTATAAGAATTTATTTGTTATTACAGAACTGCCGTACAGAGCCATTTCATCCCATAGTGGCACTCTTTAGAACTACTTCTGTACTTCTCGTAATGTATTTGTCATTTCTGAAGGCCATGTAAACACAATTTTATTTTATTCGTCTGCTGCATCAGAAAATGTACTTACATTTATTATATCTTCCGTGGAGCGTCAATACATCATACGGTGGCAGTCTTTGGAATTAAGGAATGGAGCTGCCATGTTCTGAAACCCATGTACACCAAATTTCAATTCATTTTGCTAGCCCGTTGTTGACTTACGGCTGTTCAAACACCTCGGCTCTAATTAAGAACGCCCTGTATAACGAAATGAGTGTATTTTAATATCGGAGAGGAAGTTAACATTTCCCGGGAGGCCGTTGGAGTCGCCACGTGAGCAGAAAGAAAGCAATAGAGATGTGCACACACAAAGGTTAACGTAATGTGCTTTTTGGGTTCCTGGAGCACGTCGCCGAGGTGTTACCAACGCGGAAATATGAAATCCAATTTCCCAACATGTCGCGAGCCGGTCTTTACACAGGACCTTCCCTTCCTTCGTTCTCACGGATTTCCGCTGGGAAAATCTTGGGCCAGCGAGCGATTCCAGAGTAAATATTCATTCTCTCCCAAGGACCAGCTTTTATTAAAGCGCTGGCAAAGTCGTCATTATATCGCAGCGATATTAATCTTGTTAATCCAGGTAGAAGGATACCTCAGCCGTGGTAACCTGAAACAAAATGAAGGTTTTATGTAGCGAGTGACGCTAAAGAGGATGTGACGGGAGACCATAGCTACGAGATAAAACCTACAAGTAAACTAGAAACATCAAGAAAAACCACAATACAAAAACTAATGGAAAGGACATCAAGAAGTATGAACAATAACTTCAGAATTCGTCTATGACCAGGGAGAATCACAAAACATCAAGGTCTGAGCGATCACCCGAGCCCACACACTACCAAATGCTTAACCATTTCACTCGTCATTCCTACAAGATAGAAGCAATATGACACTGCAATCCAAATTAGATTTAGATACTTCAATATTTTGAGCTACTTTGATTCTGTGTGCATGTTGAATGGCAAAAATCGAAACCAAACTTCATATATATATATATATATATATATATATATATATATATATATATATATATATAAAGAGAATATGCCACACTATGCTACCTTCAAACCCAAATAAGTACACAAAACGTTACGCACTGGCTCCTCAAATGTACATCTGCTTCAAGCACGCAGTTTGTCAAATAAGTTCTCTTGTACAGTTAATCATTTGAGAGATATTCCTTGTTAATTAATCTGCATTCTGAAATCCCTCTCTTTTTATCAAACACTATGCCGTCATTCACTTTTTCATCTCCTAGCGAGGTGAAGAGTACGTATTCCAAAGACGTCATCTAAACAACCAGTTTAAAGATATTTGACTGTAAGTTAAAGTCTAATGTATTCCTATATTACTTTATACCTTCATTTTTTATCTCTTGGATACTTATACAAACAGAACGTAATTTCATAGACGTCATCTAGACAACCAGTTTTAAAACATTTGACTATCACTTAAAGTCTACTGTATTCCCATATTCCCTTCTACCTTCATTTTTTATCTCCTGGGTACACAAAGAGAACGGAATTTCAAAGATGTCATCTAGACAACCAGTTTTAAAACATTTGACTATCACTTAAAGTCTACTGTATTCCCATATTCCCTTATACCTTCATTTTTTATCTCCTGGGTACACAAAGAGAACGGAATTTCAAAGATGTCATCTAGACAACCAGTTTTAAAACATTTGACTATCACTTAAAGTCTACTGTATTCCCATATTCCTTGTACCTACATTTCTTATCTCTTGGACGTACAAAGAGATCGGAATTTCAAAGACGTCACCTAGACAACCAGTTTTAAAACATTTGACTATCACTTAAAGTCTACTGTATTGCCATATTCCCTTCTACCTTCATTTTTTATCTCCTGGGCATACAAAGAGATCGGAATTTCAAAGACGTCACCTAGACAACCAGTTTTAAAACATTTGACTATCACTTAAAGTCTACTGTATTCCCATATTCCCTTGTACCTTCATTTTTTATCTCTTGGACATATAAAGAGAACGGAATTTCAAAGACGTCACCTAGACAACCAGTTTTAAAACATTTGACTATCACTTAAAGTCTACTGTATTCCCATATTCCCTTGTACCTTCATTTTTTATCTCTTGGACATATAAAGAGAACGGAATTTCAAAGACGTCACCTAGACAACCAGTTTTAAAACATTTGACTATTACTTAAAGTTTACTGTATTTCCATATTCCCTTGTACCTTCATTTTTTATCTCTTGGACATATAAAGAGAACGGAATTTCAAAGACGTCACCTAGAAAACCAGTTTTAAAACATTTGACTATCACTTAAAGTCTACTGTATTCCCATATTCCCTTGTACCTTCATTTTTTATCTCTTGGACATAGAAAGAGAACGGAATTTTAAAGACGTCACCTAGACAACCAGTTTTAAAACATTTGACTATCACTTAAAGTCTACTGTATTCTCATTATCCCTTGTACCTTCATTTTTGTCTCTTGGGCATACAAAGAGAACGGAATTACAAAGAGGTCATCTAGACAACCAGTTTTAAAACATTTGACTATCACTTAAAGTCTACTGTATTCCCATATTCCCTTGTACCTTCATATTTTATCTCTTAGACATACAAAGAGAACGGAATTTCAAAGACGTCACCTAGACAACCAGTTTTAAAACATTTGACTATCACATAAAGTCTTCCCATATTCCCTTGTACCTTCATTTGTATCTCTAGGGCATACAAGGAGAACGGAATTTCAAAGACGTCATCTAGACAACCAGTTTTAAAACATTTGACTATCACTTAAAGTCTACTGTATTCCCATATTCCCTTGTATCTTCATATTTTATCTCTTGGACATACAAAGAGAACGGAATTTTAAAGACGTCACCTAGACAACCAGTTTTAAAACATTTGACTATCACTTAAAGTCTACTGTATTCCCATATTCCCTTGTACCTTCATTTTTTATCTCTTGGACATACAAAGAGAACGAAATTTCTAAGACGTCATCTAGACAAACATTTTAAAAACATTCGACTGTGATTTTAAGTGTTCTGCATTCCCTTTTAACTACAATAAGGTGTTTTATCTTGTGGTAGATAGAAAAAGAAGTGCTGTACAAAATATTTTCTCCTGAATGTTATATTTCTACATTTTTTCATAGCATGAAGGATTTTATTGACCTTTGTAACATCTGAACATTTTCTGACGAATTTCCTTTTCACGGCAAAGCTCTTCACATTTTTTCCCATATTAAAAATTCTGTTCTGTACGATAAAAAAGAGTTCAAAGTACTTTTTAATGAAACAGTTTTTTTGCTGCATAAAATCTGCCGTTCTGCGCTCCTGTCGTTTTTTAAGGGCTGTTCAGAAAGTAACAAACATTACATAGTTGCAACTTGATCATCAAAGTTTGGTTAATTATTTTAGTTATCATCAAAAAATATGTAACCGAGGTTTGTTGTTATCATTATCTCCGTGAGGTGTAAATAATGTTTGTAATTGATACAGATGCGCACTAGAAGACGCTGCACGCTCTAGAAGTCTAGAGAAGGAACGTTAATCATTGGCTCTGAACAGAGAGAGAGAGCGTGTCCAGGTGTTATTTCCCACGGAGCAAGTTCTTCACATTTTCTGATTGATTGCACTCAAACATTGTTTCGGAAAGAATTTTACTTTCTCTGCTGTAACCATGGTAACGCTATGAATACGGCTCATGATATTCTTATTTTATTTTATAAAATTGCTGACCTTAAGGTTTACTCGCTGACCGAGGTCCCCTGGCTATAAGCCTTTGGTTTCCCTCAGCAGCTTGGTGTCATTTCTTCTTGACCTTCACTTCTTTTATCCTAATCCACTTTTCTCTTAACTTATATAATAATTCCCCTATACATCTATTTTTCTTTTCTCCCATCCCCTTAACACACGTAATGTCACTACCTCTTTGCTCACACTGTCCCATTTCTTATCACATATTTTTCTCCTGTAATTTGTTAACTCCTTACATTCTATCAGGTAATAAACAGTGCTCTCTTCATCTCCACAAAATTCACATATCCTTACCTCATTACTTCTCCACCCTTTTCGATACATTACTCCTACTCTCATCCATGCTATGCCTTTTCTACCAGTTTTGCCACATTGATCTATATATGTTTCCCTACCCCATTCTGTCTTTAGTTGCTTATAAAATTTCAAATATTTCTTTTCTTCTATACTTTCCTATATCTCTTGCCTATATATGTCTTGTAGTCTAGTTCTCACTTCCTTCTAAAAACCGCTATGATTTGTCTCCTCTTCTCTCCATAGATCTGCTATAATAATAATAATAATAATAATAATAATAATAATAATAATAATAATAATAATAATAATAATAATAATAATAATAATAATAATAATAATAATAATAATAATAATAATAATAATAATAATAATAATAATAATAATAATAATAATAATAATAATAATAATAATAATAATAATAATAATAATAATAATAATAATAATAATAATAATAATAATAATAATAATAATAATAATAATAATAATAATAATAATAATAATAATAATAATAATAATAATAATAATAATAATAATAATAATAATAATAATAATAATAATAATAATAATAATAATAATGATAATAATAATGATAATAATAATGATAATAATGATAATAATAATGATAATAATAATGATAATAATAATGATAATGATAATGATAATGATAATAATAATGATAATAATAATGATATAAATGATATAAATGATAATAATGATATAAATGATAATAATGATATAAATGATAATAATGATATAAATGATAATAATGATAATGATAATAATGATAATGATAATGATAATGATAATGATAATGATAATGATAATGATGATCATAATGATAATAATGATAATAATGATAATAATGATAATGATAATGATAATAATGATAATGATAATGATGATGATGATAATGATGATAATATTAATGATGATGATAATAAACCATGGCGCGACAACTCTTGAAGGGCCAAGGCCTACCAACCCGACTGTCGGCCTCACGCCCACTTACGCATGGCAGATACGGGCAGGAGATGTGGTCAGTATCTCGGCACCCCCCAGCCGGAATGTTGGTTTTCATGACCAGGACCGCTTACCTAGCGTAAGCTCCTCACTTTCCTCACGATGCTGAGTGGGCACCGGTCCTATACCTGGGACCTAAAATCTTCATCACGTGGGTGGGATCGAACCCGGGCCGCTTTCCGTGGCCAGGGACCAAGGTTACGCCACGGCGCAGGACATAGATCTCCCATACCTATATTTAATATCATTCTTTCCAATTCCGACCACATGTCCGCCTCGTAGGCGTGGTGGTAGCTTGTCTGCCTCACGTTCAAGATGTCCCGAGCTCGAATCTCGGTCAGGGTGAGTTACCTGGGTAAGGTTTTTTCCGGAGTTTTCCCTTATCCTGAAAGACGAATGTCGGGTAACTCTAAGCTCTCTGGACCCTGGGATCATTTCAGCATCATGTCCCCAATTTCATTCATCGTCCGATGTGACTTAACGTTAGAGAACGCAAATTACACAATAAAAAAATCCGACCACCAATTATTTGTGGCTCAGTGGTTAGACCGCTTGGTTCTCACCAAGGCGGCCCGGGTTCAATCCCAGGCGACCGCAAAGTGAGATTTGTGGTGGACAACACGGCGCTGGGGCGGGTTTTCTCCGGGATCTCCGGTTTCCCCCGCCATCTCATTCCACCGGTGCTCCATCTTCATCTCATGTATCATCAGTGTCATCGCCTGCGGTGCCGTATGTAGTAAAAGCGGGCGTTAAACACTACACATTTCATTTCCACCAATTATTTGTATTTTAATGCTTTTCTGTTGCTTCATGCACAGATTCAATAATTCCCCTTTCTGCCCTTTAATACACTTATACCAGAATTTCAATATTCTCTCTACTGTTATCCCCCTCCTTTTTGTATTACCTAGCTCTAGTAATGCCACTTCTCTTGTTGCCGATTTTGGCAGCCCTAGTAGTTCATACATCTGATCTAATTGTGTTCCTATCTCTGATGTGCCCCATACATTGTTCTGGCTTCAACGAGCACTTCATACATTCTTTCTAACCATCTAACTGTTTATGTTTACATATTCTTACCTCTGACATTGCTGCCCTGCCATTAGCTATCACTTTTCTGGCTTGTGCAGCCCATCCTCCACTGCTACACATCCTTACACCTAAATAGTCATACTCGTTTACCACTTCTACCTTTTGATTCCTCTCCTTCTCCTTCCCAGGCGACCGCAAAGTGAGATTTGTGGTGGATAACACGGCGCTGGGGCGAGATTTCTCCGGGATCTCCAGTTTCCCCCGCCATCTCATTCCGCCGGTGCTCCATCTTCATCTCGTGTATCATCAGTGTCATCGCCTGCGATGCCATATGTAGTAAAAGCGGGCGTTAAACACTATTTATTTCATTTCCTCTCCTTTCCTAAGTATCGACCCTCTTTTAAATACCATTATTTTTTATTTTTTGCCGTTTATTCTGACTCCCCAGTTAGCGCAAAACCTATGAATTGCCTCAATTGATTTTTGTAGACATTGCAGAAATTGCTTCTACTGTTAAATCATCCGCATACAATAAACCAGGTTCATTATTATTGGGCAATGAGCCTTTCTTTCCTTAACACTCTCTATTATGTCGTCTATAAATAAAATGAATAGTGTAGGACTCAATTTGCAACCCTGTCTTAAGCCTAACTTCTGTTTTGCTTCTTCGGATAATACATAAAACCCACATCTTATTCTGAACTTCAATTTCGTTAATAAACTTCTCACTCACCCCTTTTCTTTTTAATTTCCATGGCTCACCGTATAATTCGGGTTACTACCTGCTGCACAGACAATTGACTGTTGATAAAGAGTATTTGCTGACAACAACACCAACAAGGCAAACCAACCCTTCCACAGGTTGATGACCCTCCGCCTAGTTGCCAAGGAAGTTTCCAGAAATAGAGTAAAGCTACTTTTTTCCCACGTTCCTTGATTTTATGACGCCGTGGTCATCCAATTCCGTCGCGTAATAACCCAAAAGCGGGTAGCCCATAAGCTGAAGTGATTGCACAGCGCGGTACAACAGTTTCGAGGCGTTATTGGAGCGGTTAAACACTTTTTAGGTACAAAACAATTATCTGGTGTACCCAACGTCGTTTACTTAATGTGGTTGCGAAGATATTGCATGCCAAAGGGCTTTAAAACAAAGAATGGCTTCCAGTTTGAGATAGATATATGTACCACATTCTTTCAGATTTGTTTTTCTCAACATTGTCTCCTTGTAACTCTACACACTTCTCCCAGTGATGCTCCCATCTCTGTAACCCGTCCAAATAGTACTCGACGTTTTTCAACATAGTCTCCTTGTAAATCTACACACTTCTCCCAGCGATGCTCCCATCTCTGTAACCCGTCCAAATAGTACTCGGCATTTTTCAACACAGTCTCCTTGTAACTCTACACACTTCTCCCAGCGATGCTCCCATCTCTGTAACACGTCCAAATAGTACTCGGCGTTTTTCAACATAGTCTCCTTGTAACTCTACACACTTCTCTCAGCGATGTTCCCATCTCTGTAACGCGTCCAAATAGTACTCGGCGTTTTTCAACATAGTCTCCTTGTAACTCTACACACTTCTCTCAGCGATGTTCCCATCTCTGTAACACGTCCAAATAGTACTCGGCGTTTTTCAACATAGTCTCCTTGTAACTCCACACACTTCTCTCAGCAATGCTCCCATCTCTGTAACCCGTCCAAATAGTACTCGATGTTTTTCAACATAGTCTACTTGTAACTCTACACACTTCTCCCAGCGATGCTCCCATCTCTGTAACACGTCCAAATAGTACTCGACGTTTTTCAACATAGTCTCCTTGTAACTCTACACACTTCTCCCAGCGATGCTCCCATCTCTGTAACCGTCCAAATAGTACTCGGCGTTTTTCAACATAGTCTCCTTGTAACTCTACACACTTCTCCCAGCGATGCTCCCATCTCTGTAACACGTCCAAATAGTACTCGACGTTTTTCAACATAGTCTCCTTGTAACTCTACACACTTCTCCCAGCGATGCTCCCATCTCTGTAACCGTCCAAATAGTACTCGGCGTTTTTCAACATAGTCTCCTTGTAACTCTACACACTTCTCCCAGCGATGCTCCCATCTCTGTAACACGTCCAAATAGTACTCGACGTTTTTCTCTGCAAAGTAATTGTTCACGAAGATGATTGCCTCTTCATTTGACGAATATCTCTGTCCTATGAGCGCAATTTTCAGATGAGGGAACAAAAAGAAGTCGCTTGGGTCTAGATCTGGTGAGTCAAGTAGTTCAAACTGTAATTCGCGGATTTTAGCCATTGCAACCGCTGAGGTGTGAGACGGTGCATTGTTATGGTGAAACAGGATTTTCTTTTTCTGTAAATGTGGCCGTTTATCCGCAAGTTCTGCCATCAGCTTGTCAAGTAATGATGCGTAGTATGCCCCTATACTAATTTTTCCTTTTTGAACATAATCTATTAAAATAACTGCATGACTATCCCCCACAAACAAAAACAGTGGCTATTACTTTCCCAGCCGACAAACGGTTTTTTGTTTCGGTTCCCCCTTTGCAGTAAACTGTTTGGAATTTACTTTTGTTTCGGGCGTATAATGGTGTATCTAAGTTTCACTACAGTAATTAATCGGCGCCAAAACTCGGATTTATTTCGCCTAAACTGCGTCAACAGAGCGTTGGAAATGTTCATTCGAACACGTTTTTGGAATGACGTGAACAAACGCGGCACCCAACGGGCAGACAGCTTTCTCATGTCTAAATGTTGATTTAATATGTTACAAACACATTCTTTTTGACATGTTCATAGACTCTGCTACCCATCTCACTATAATTCGGCGGTCATCTAGCACCATTTGGTGAACTTCGTCGTTGTTGCAGGTTTTGGACGTCCCGAACGTTCATCGTCTCTCAAGCACTTACGGCCACGTTTAAATTCAGCTGCCCAAAATTTTACTGTGGAAAATGATGGTGCGGAGTCCCCATACACAGAATCGAACTCATCTTTGATTTGCGTAGACGTATTGCCTTTCAAAAGCAAATATTTAATGACAGCTCGATACTCGATTTTGTCCATTTTCATAAAAACAGTCAAATCAACTCACTCAAACGGCCGTTACATAACAACTGAGCGTCCAAAATGGCTGATTCTTTGGTGAGTAACTCTCAACAGATAGACAACAAAAGTCAGTAGCTTTTATTTACGAGTTCTGCCATCTTCATGTTGAGGTCGGAAACTCTTTAGACCAAACTTGTATTTGAAAATAGAGTCACATGACAAAAACATTTTGGAAATGGTAACTACAACGAAAAATCTTAAGCATAAATTCGGTCCTTGAAAAGCAAAAGCTGTACGGTATTTTCTTAGACTATCGTGGTAAAATGTTCAATTCTTAGACCACGTACCACGAATTCCTGATCTACACAACTTGGGTCTGCACCCGAGGTCTAGAGTATCAGTTTTGAACCTGCGGTTTAATTATAAATCGATCACTGAAGTTTCTCAGTTCGCCGAAAGGAATGCTATCTATTGGACAGCGTGGTTTACACAGAAAGGTCCTCTAATACTCAGAAATGAAAAATTCAGGTTATCTCTTGAATATACAAAGAGAACGGAATTTCAAAGATGTCACCTAGACAACCAGTTTTAAAACATTTGACTATCACTTAAAGTTTGCTGTATTCCCATATTCCCTTCTACCTTCATTTTTTATCTCTTGGATATACAAAGAGAACGGAATTTCAAAGATGTCACCTAGACAACCAGTTTTAAAACATTTGACTATCACTTAAAGTCTACTGTATTCTCATATTCCCTTGTACCTTCATTTTTTATCTCTTGGACATACAAAGAGAACGGAATTACAAAGATTTCACCTAGACAACCAGTTTTAAAACATTTGACTATCACTTAAAGTCTACTGTATTCCCTTGTACGTAATTAAGATAATGTTTATCTTGAAGTAGATAGAGGAGTATGTGTTTTTAGTTAGTCATGTAAGTGTAGCACCTAATTCTCCGAGCTCTACCTAGAAATTCGCTATATCTTTAATAATTAATTAATGTTTCCATTTAGGTTTTCGCTTGTGGAGCGAAACGTGCAAGCGTCGTAAATTCTAATCTAACTAATATCTTGAGAAGATGTGACGACGGTGCGGGAGGGTTGGCTAATGGTGGAAAGCAGGTATCTCGACCAACTTCGTTACACATTAGCAAGCACCAAGTAAAAGTTGGATGCCTCGCAAAAACATTGTACAACTTTTCTTCCGCTGTTTGTTTTTTCTCTCGCTCTTGTTATCGTGCAGCGCCATTTTATTACTCCAGAACATAAATTTGATCCAAGTCGTTCAGCAGCACACCGAACAGTAATAAAAGGAAGGCGCTGTAAAATTCCACCAACTTGTTACTGTCAACTGGGTTGGTTTTAATGAAAAAAAGGTGTTATCACTGAATATCATTCTCTTTGGAAATAAGGAGAAATGTTTTATAACCCTTCATCTACGTCACCTGCCTTGAAGCGACCTCAATACCGTCGAGACCTTGCACACGTCCATGGCTATACTTCATGATTAACCTAACATTTGAGGACTCCAGG
The DNA here is from genome assembly GCA_030765055.1 of Mantis religiosa. Taxonomy (NCBI): domain Eukaryota; kingdom Metazoa; phylum Arthropoda; class Insecta; order Mantodea; family Mantidae; genus Mantis; species Mantis religiosa. The sequence goes on along the minus strand of CM060958.1, from coordinate 142,529,244 downwards.
TCTAAATTTTTAAGTGTAGATGACTGGTAAACCGTAACAGAGAGAATAAAATGAAGTTCTCGTTAAAAGAAGAAATATATCAAATACTTGGAAATTAATTGTTCTTTCACACTAGCCGTGTGTAGGCTAAAGTATGAAAAGATAGAGTCAGACATTCGTCTATTAGGATAAAGGAAAACCCCGAGAAAACCTTATCCAGGTAACTCACCCTAACCCTTTTATTCCTTGGGCATACAAAGAGAATCAAATTTCAATTACGTCACCTAGACAACCAGTTTTAAAACATTTGACTATCGCTTGTACTCTACTGTACTGTCATATTCCCTTGTACCTTCATATTTTATCTCTTGGACAAGCAAAGAGAACGGAATTTCAAAGACGTCACCTTCACAACCAGCTTTAAAACATTTGACTATTACTTACCAATGTGCCTTCATTTTTTTTTCTCTTGGACATACAAAGAGAACGCAATTTCAAAGACGTCACTAAGTCAACCAGTTTTTAAAACATACGACTATCACTTAACGTTTGCTGTATTCCCATATTCCTTTGTACCTTCATTTTTTTATCTGTTTTACATACAAAGAGAATGTACGTAATTTCAAAGACAACACCTAGATAGCAAATGTTACAATACTTGACCATTATTTAAACTCGACTCTATTCTTATTGTAGGGATAAGGAAACCTGTGCAGTCCATTTTAAAGGTAAGGTAAGATATTTACCGCAGTAAAGAGGAAACAGCTCCTAGCACGTGATTTATTCCACGTGGGGTAGTTATTTTGCCTGAAGTTACATATGAATTGACTCCTGCAGCGACCAACTCTACTCCAGATAAAAGAAGGATAGCGATGCACGGTGAATATTGATCATGCAGGTCGCTGTTGATATTTAGTAAACAAAGAAATTGTTCATGAGGTTTTGGTTTTGTACGTGGGGAGATAAAACTGCGGGGAACATATTGCCTGGAAGTGAGTGATCGTTGGTTCATCATTGTCCCGTGGCACGTGATGAGTCTGTTTCTGGGCCATTTAGTCAGCAAGAGTGTTAGGTCACGACGAGATAAGCTCAGCGTACGCCATAAGGCGACCTTCTTGAGACAAGCTGCCAATACAAACTAGGGCAACTCTCCCCCAACAACGACAAAAGTTTAAAATTCTTTGTCCCTTAATATCTAGTAAATCCATTGTGTGCACCTCGGCAGTGGCGAGCGAAAATAAATAAGGCATGAAAAATGCAGCGTACATTGTCTTGGGTTGCTAGGCGACGGACAACGTAGTTGCAGGTTTGTATGTTTTCTGTAATTTGTATCAATTTGCGTTAAATGTGTTGCCATGGTAACATACAGAGGGGCGACTGCCACTCTTTGCCTGGGCTCTATCACGGACATAGCACGTAGGGGGAAAACTGAATGTCGGGGTTTCAAAGTAGGCGTTTTCGGGGTGGTTTGTAGGAAAACAAGTTTAAAAAATACGAAATTAGGTACGTAATTGTGATCTTATATATCTCCAATACGAGGGCTTTGTAAATATATTTAATATTTTATTAAATTATGGAAAGTAATGAACTCAGAAGTGCTTTCCTTTCAATCGTGGAAGCATTATTAAAACCATACGCACAATACACAAATATTTTCTAGAAGCTCTCCTGCTGCCAAGGAGAAGATTTAATTTACTGCTCTTCATTCTTCTCGGATCTCTCACTTTTATTCTCTGTTTTCTTCTTCATAAGAAGGGTATTTTCTCGACATTACCGACACTTAAGGAGAAAAAAGGCGAGGAAAAACGAGCAGATTGGTTTTGTTGAAGAAGGCGAAGTTTTTAACTGAAATGGAGATTAATATTGCTGTCAGGAGTGGGAACATGAGTTATCTCGGAAGTGACGGCAGGTGAGAGTATGGCTTCCCTCCATAATGAAGACTTACACTTGTTTTTAAATAGGACTTCTTTTGTTTCTAATCTCCAGAGTGTGTAAGGAGAATGCAGTGTCATATAAAAGAAATGAGCAGGGATGTTGCCATAGCAACTAGTCAGACAATAATAAATACGTAAAATATGAAGCTATTAAACGTGAAGCAAACAAATATATACAAATATAATAACTTCTAACTTAAAACTTCACTTATCTTATCAGAAATGATGATAATTCTTATAAATTATCCATGATTGCGATTTCATGTACGACGGCTGTTCAATAAAGAATGATCACACATTTTTTTGACAACGTACCTATACTCATCCTCATAATTTTGATGGTCCTTCTCAAAATAGTCTCCCCTGAATGCGATGCACTTGTCACAGCGTTTCTGTCAGTCTTCAAAGACATGCTGGAAACTAGTTTTGAGAGATCCTTCAAAATCGCCTCCGCAGCCTTCACCACTGCTTCTAATGATGGATAATGTCTCCCACGAAGGCGTTTCTTCAAGTTAGGGAATAGAAAAATGTCACATGGGGCTAAATCCGGACTATAGGGAGGGTGAGGGATGTACTTCACGTTGAGCTTTGCGAGATATTCAGCAACAACATTGACGATATACAGCCGCGCATTATCGTGGTGCAGCATCCAGCCTGCTTCACGGAAATGTGGTCTTTTGCGTCTGATATGGAGTTGCAATGTTTTCAGGACATCCCTGTAGTATTGTCCAGTTACTGATGTGTGTGCAGGTACAACATGCTGATAAACCATTCCATGAATATCAAAGAATGAGATGACCATAACTTTCCCAGCAAAAGCAACCACTTTTGCTTTTTGGGGGGTTGGTGATGGAGGATATTTCCACACTGAGCCTTGCTGTTTACTCTCAGGTTCAAAATGTTGTAGCCAAGTTTCTTCAATAGTGATTACGTTTGAAAGAAACTCCGGATGTTCCTCTAACATCAACTTTAACTGCATGCGAATGTCCTTTTGTTCGGGAATCAACAGTCTTGGAACTCATCGCGCACAAACACGTCTCATGTGTAATGTTTCTGTCACCAACGTGTGGGTGGCATCCAATGAAATGTTCAATATTTCAGAAAGTGATCTTAAGGTAATTCTTCGATCCTCTCTCACAATGGTAGCAGCAATGTTGATGTTTTCTTCCGTAAGAGCAGTAACTGGAGCACGGGGCCACCTTCCTTTAAAATTGATTGTCTCCTCTCCTTAAATATTATAAAGCAACTTCGAGCTGTGCTGTAGGGGAGAACAGACTCTCCATAGGCCCCTTTTAACATTGAATGGTAAGATTTATTGAGACGAAAGCGGAATTTCAAAGCCGCATATTGTTCCTCGCGTGTTACCTCCATTGCAGCGGTAGGCGATACTGAACATGTCTGAACTTACCTGGTTCTCACAGGCGGGAAACAGGAGTACCAACAAGAAACTACTGCGGCGTGTTTGTTTGACATTAAGCTAACAGAATATAATAAGATTCAATTTTAGTGTATATTCATACACGTCTTCAGCTGGAAAAAACAAAGCTGTCGCCATAGTTACGTTGATATGTTCTTGTTAGTATTACCAAAATCTGAAAATAAAAAAAATTTAAAAACAGAATCGACTGCCAGTATTTCAAAATTCATGACGCGATATTTGTTTTTTAAAATATCTTTTCCCAAACCATTAAATCTCTCGGACAACTTAATTGTTTTAATAATTTATCTTCTGGATTTAATTCACGGTTAAATGACCAAAAATGATCTGCTACAGCCGATTTATCAGTTTGTTTATACTTCATCTTACGAAAATGTTCTTTTGTTCTGGTTTCTAAATTATGTTTTGTCTTTCCAATATAAACTTTATCAAAATCGAAACAATTAAACTGATAAATGCCATATTTTTTATTATTAAGAATTTTATCTTCTTTTTTTTTTTAAGAGAAGTGTAGTAAATTTTTAATACTATATTTATTTTGAAGAACTAAAGTTATACCAAACTCTTTAAAAATTTTTGAAAATGTTTATTAACCCAAGGATGGTAAGTAAATTTTTTAAAATTATATTCGTCTTTTTTTTATAGGTTACAAATATCATTAACAGTTTTTTATATTTGAATTTTTCATATTTTTTATTTATGTCTTTATTAAAACCATCAATTAAAGCAGTATTAATAATATGCTTATATTCTTGCCCGCCTCGGTAGCATAGATGGTAGCGTGTCCGCCTCACGTTCAAGAGGTCCCGAGTTCGAATCTCGGTCAGGGCGAGTTACCTGGATAAGGTTTTTTCCGGTGTTTTCCTTACCCTGTAAGACGAATGTCGGGTAACTCTAAGCTCCATGGACCCCGGACTCATTTGAGCATCATTTCATCCATTCCATTCATCGTCCGATATGACTTAATGTTGGAGGACGTAAATTACAACAAAAAAAATTATATTCTTTATTAAATGCCTCTTTATTCATTTGTATATGTATTAACCTATAAATCAAACTATTAAAAACAGCAAATTTGTGTGAAAAAGGGTTAAAACTTTTATTTTTATGTAGTTATCAATATTAGTAGAGTTCCTATAAATACCAAAGTTTAATTTATTATTATTTCTTATTATCTTTAGTTCTAGAAAAGGAAGAAATCCATTAATTTCAGTTTCTAATGTAAATTGTATAGCTTTATCTTGGAAATTTAGTAATTTTAAAGCATCGTTTAGGAGTTTATCAGGAAAAATTGCAAAAATATCATCAACATATTTATACCAAACTTTAAAGATTAAAGGAAATGCTTTAGTGATTTGCATTTCGAAAAAAAAACTCATAAAATATCAGCAAGAAAAGGTGAAAGAAGATTTACCCATTGCTAAGCAAGAAGTTTGTAAAGAGAATGTGGTGTCATAGCAACTAGTAAGACCGTGTTTCTTTTGTTAACTGTGGGGCAGACAAAAGAGGGATGCGATGCCTACTCTGGTTACTAAATTGACAGCCTGTTAGGATGCTGAAACATCCATAAAGAGGCAATAACTGTTCCTCTGCAGCTGGCCGACATTATTTAGGCGTGGTTCGGGAATACCACGTCATTGTCAGCGCTGATTTAAGCCCCAAATTGTAACACATCACTAATTTCCCCATCAAATTGCGTATAACTCAAAATGGAGACATTATTTTTTCTCTCCGCTGAAACAGAGCAACAACTTTCAACTGTTTTATCGGACACGACCATAATTTTCAGATCCTGTTGCTATAACAACACAGGGGCAAGTGAGAACACTTCCCTAATCGCTCTTCTATAGAAAGTAGTTTTTAGAAGTTCATTATTTTAATAATCCAGCGATAAAGGTTATGTTGCAAGAGAACTGAGGGTTTTGAGCCGATATAATTTACCGTGTCGGTTTTATATAACGGACAATGGCAGGAGATGTCGATAATACATTCATTTGCATTTATATAGTTGGGCTGTACTTCCATCCCCTTTGTAACGCTGTCAACAAAATATAGCGACGCCCAGAGGGGGAGGGGCTTGGAAAACAGGCGCCCCCAAGAACCTCCCCAAGCCGAGCCAGTGTGTGTTAGAACAGACAACAGCAGTTAGGTTGACCGATGGAGACAAACAAATGAGCTACTAGAAGAGAGTTGTCAACTGTTCCACAACAGAAACCGTAACAAATGAAGCATGATTCTGATAAGTTTACGGTTTAAGGAATAAAAACATCTTGAAATTTGTTTCTTTTTTGTATTTTATTTCAACGTCACCTATGTTATTTCTGCTTTGACATATAGTTTATACATATATGAGGCGTGTTCGTAAAATAAGGTCTCCAATTTTATTTAATATATAAAACATGTTTATTGTCAATAAATGTTACATTGATGGAAAGGCAGAACTTACCGCTATTTTTCAACGTAATCACCATTGCGATCGATGCACTTTCACATGCGCTGTGACAGTTTTTGTATACCCTTGTCATAGCACTCTCCCGCCAAGTTACGCAGGTAGCACTCAACCTCGTTTTTCAAATCATCGTCGGTCTCGAAATGTGTTCCACCCAGGTGTGACTTCAACTCAGAAAACAGATGATAATCACTAGGTGCTAAGTCTCGACTGTAGGGGGGATGCGTGAGGATGTCCCATCCGAACTGGACCAAGAGATCAGCCGTTACATGTGTAGTATAGGGACGAGCGTTGTCGTGATGAAAAATCACTCCCTTCGTCAGCATTCCCCTCCTTCGATTTTGAATGGCATGTCGCAATTTTTTTAAAGTCTCACAGTAGCTGGCGGCGTGTATTGTTGTGCCGGTAAACAAACTCGCACAACAATACACCTTTTCTGTCCCAGAACACACTGGCCATCACTTTGCCGGCAGAAAATGTCTGTTTGAACTTCCGCGGCTTCGGCGAATTCGAATGCCGCCACTGACGAGAACGTACTTTAGTTTCTGGTGGTGTGTAATGCACCCAGGTTTCATCGCCAGTGACAATTGATTCCAACAATTGCTCGCCCTGTTCTGCATAGCGCTCCAGGAATCGGTGGGCCGCTTCAACACGTTGCCGTTTATGGTCTTCGGTGAGCATTTTGCGGACCCACCTCACACGCACCTTGCGATAATGCAAATGTTCGGTCAAAATCTTGTCAATCGTAGTCTTACTGACTTCAGGGATAAGTTCACACAGCTCGCCAACTGTCACACGCCGATCTTTAAGCATTTCTTGCTCCAGTTTTGCAATTGTTTCGGCTGAAACCGAAGGCCGACCAGAACGCTGTTCGTCATGGACGTCTGTACGTCCGTCTTTGAACTCTCTGACCCACTTTCGCACGTTTTTGACGTCCATACACTGTGGCCCATAGACTTCGCATAACTGACGATGAATTTCAGAAAGGGTAGTGCCCTTGGCACTCGGAAACCGGATGACTGCACGCAACTCTCACTTGTCGGCGGAAGTGATAGGAAGCTCCATCGCAAACGTCTGCCCAGCCAAGACTAATGGTTACAGCGGGTTCGTTGTGCTGCGGATTTGAAGGGGTTAAACCAAGCTACACGCCAGTGTTGCCAGATCTCACGTAATAGCGTTCCTCACGTCTCCAACGCCTTGGAGACCTTATTTTACGATCACCCCTATATACTTTATGTGGTGTACTTAGCTTTAAATCTATTTAATTCAGGTTTTAAATTAATCTAGAGGTCGTGTCACTTCTTAGTGAAAATTCTCAAACCATCATCTAGTCAAAGAAAGTTTAGTTTTGCGCTACTGAGGGATGGTTAAGTTCAGAAGCAATATTTTAACTTTGGCCAGCCTGTTGTCCCCATTAGATCAGTGATTTTACCACAGATAGCAGCAAGTTACTACTTTCCAGTGTGATATGTTTACGTTGATTCAACTTTTTAGTGAGGTTTGAACTTGCGTTTTCATTATATGTTGGATTTATTTGTTAAAAAGGGGTGGAAAAGTAATTTAAAGGTGTTCAAGGAAAGAAAGAATGTTGGTAAACCTGAAATAGCTGCCTCGACAAGTAATACAAGTTCCAATCTCCACTCTAGATAACTCAGGTGGCCGAATTCCAGCTAACATACGTAGCTCTGTTAAGAAATTTAAGGATAATTAAGGGGAATACAGTAATGCAGTGTGTCTCAACCCCCTAAGAGGGTCGCGAGAAGTCGAGAGATCTCAGTAAAAAATCTATTAAGAAAAAGCTAAAAAATATGGCACTCTTTAGGTTATTTGTACAAATATATTAACAAAAAAAAATCTTGGAGTACTCTTTCATTTTAACGTGAAGGATGCGCCTGAGTTTGTTCAATAAATTTGTCCCATCGTATGAAAATGCCAACTCGCAGAAGTACGAAGTAGAAAATGGGATCAAACACTTTAAAGCCTCGGTTGTTAATTCCAGGTAATCTGATTTTCTTTTTAAACAAAAGTTATCCAAATTGTATGTCTTTTGTTCAAAAATAGCAATATTTGTTGTATTTATTTTTGTATGCACCATAGCTCCAAATTACATTCACCACAAGTTCTACAGCAAAACAAAACGTCACTATTCACTCAATAATTAACACATATTGCTATACAAACAGATCTTAGATCATGCGCGTCATAGGTAATGTTATGTGTCCATGGCCTTCTGTGAATGGTACGTATGTCTGTGACAAATTTGTACTGAACGAGCAAAATATCTTGGAAACCCCCAGCGATGACAAATGACTGGCAGAGGAGCTCTATTTGACATTCATCCCTCAAGGAAAGTTTACATGATGTTTCTAATTGTGTAACACATTCCTTGTACTAACATACTGGAATAAGACAAGAACTATTAATACTCTTTCCAGTGTACTTTACGTATTACTTTAAACATAAGACAAGAACTATACCGGCTGGCCCCATAGCTCAGTCGGTAGAGCACCTGCCTACCGTGCTAGGGGTCCCGGGTTCGATTCCCGGCGGTAGGGGTGGGGATTTTTCTCCGTCCAAGATAATTCCCCATCTTCCACAGAGTCTGGAAGTATGAATGAGAGTGTGAATATGTGCGTGATGTAATGATTAAAAAAAAATCTCTCCCATCATCAGGATATTTATAAAATGTTATAACCACAATTGAAATACAACTATAAAGAAATGACAAAACACTACTGAAGAAGAGACTGTATTCAGTAAATTAAATGCCAGGCAGCAAGCTTTTGAATACCTTTCTTCCGAAACGTAATATTTCCTGTTCGTCTGTATTGATTTTTAAATAAAAATATAGACAACTTGCTATAGTTCACATTCAGGATATGCTTTAGAGCAAAACAACATATCACTGTTCTAATATTTTGGATATAACTTTTAATACTTAGACATATTGATATATATATATATATATATATATATATATACATGGCAATTATAACGTGCGCGACATCTCTAATGTTCCACGTGTACTTAGTGTTTCATCAGACTTCAGTTGCGTGTCGCTGTAGTCGAGGTACTGAGGAGAAACGCGGGACATTTGAACTACCGATTTGTATCGTAGTATTTGTCTTTGTGTCTGATATGAAAGGTTAACAAATTATTATACGCAGCACAGCTGTATGAATATAAAAAACAAGCTTAATGATTATAGATACATCAAATATACTTGATGCATGGAGATAAAAAATAAGCTTAATGATCATAAGTGCATCAAATATACATCCAGGTAATTATTTATTCTAATATTCTTTAAATAATTAAAATGAGGCTAAACAGTGCTATCTTCTGCAAATTCCACAACGGAAAAGAAGATAATATAAGGAATTGTAAGATAATATGACTAATATTCTAGTTAGATCAATCTGTGCAACCGCAATAATTTCTAAAAAGTTGATTTACTCAACTTACAAAGACATATCATCAACAATGTTCTGTCACTGTCATTGTTGCTATTATCAACCTCCAGCTTCTTGTTTCAGTATTCCATCACTTTTACCAATAATTATCAATTCTTTTAGTCTTCTAATTAAAAGAAACGCAAAGCCCTACGTTTTAAATAATTTCTGTAATTATAGGAAGTATATGGTAATACTGAAGCGTGATCAGTCTGTACAAATAGACCATTTGTACAGTAGTGTGTGCCCAGCGCCAAACTAATCAGTCTCTAATAAATACTATTCACGCTAAGACAAATTTCAGATTTTGAAAAAACTGGTTCATGAGGAAGGATAGAGTAATGTATTTAACATAACCGTAAAAACCCCATATTTTTAGCTCAAATAGTTTTCCTAATACAAATAAATAAAGTAGATGTCATTATATTATAACAATGCATTGTGACGTAACCACTGTAATGAATATCATTATTGGTTGTCATGTATGCGTGAACGTATATTTGAAATTACTCAGAACTAAAACGTAAACATTTGACATGACGTGATAAAAGAAATATGTACTTTGAATAAGGCAAGGTGTTTGTTAAATTCGATGAGAGGAAACGATACACTTCCTGCTGGTCCGACAGAACGTGTCTGGTCACATTATATCTTTGTTTATGAATGGTTCGTAATCTCTATTTACTCTAGAGAGTTCAAAGCAGTATTATTCACTTACTCTTCCATGAAAAATTATATTAGCTGGATCAATCAGACTCGATCCACCTCCTCCCCCTTACTATTGCTAGAACAATGCAATAGAGTTAATGTTAAAATACGTAAATTGCAGCACATTACACTTAAAGTAATCCGTTTTAATCAGGCTATTTACGCAAAGGATTCCCACAGCTCCGTTCCTAAACTTATTTTTCGTTTTTCTAGGTTTCCATTTTAAGCAGATTTTACTGTAGATATTAAATAAAAGGTATCTTTATTTAGAAAAATAAAATATGCACAAACTCCCATGTCAAACTGTAGCCAAATGCATAATCTCACTACTACAAAACTTTTAGCAGTATATTCCTAATAGATTAAGAGAAAAACTGTATTGAATATGACTAATTTAACATTGCAAGGATAGGGCCTTCTGTTTCCATAGTAACAATTGAAAAGTCGTGAGTCAAGATAACTCTTTGCGACAGTGAAACGTACAAGAATATTAACAAAATAAGATCATTTCAAGTCAGTATAGACCGCTTTTAATAAATTTAATGGCATGAAGTCATCACTTTTCGGAATAAAAGCGAATTTATGGAAAAGTAGCACAAATCAAACCGGCATATGCCTACCGTGCAGGGAATATAAGGTTATCACATACGTCCTGAGTATTTTAGGCATAAATTCACGTTGTCCGGTTTGCGATTCATTCTGAATTGAGATGTCATGGCCGGCTCCATTCATCAGCGAAGTTACCAGAAGTCGCGTGACTCGCCCAATTAGAACCGCGTTACGTAAATCACACGTCGGGCCTCCAACAAGTTGCGACTGTTTTATATACGGCGAAGTAGTTAGCGTTCAAATGTTTACATTCAACTTGACTGCCATCTGGTTAGTGATTGCTTTTCGAGAGGAATCGATCTATCGCAACAGACCGGATAAACAAAGCGTGCCCCACTTCAATTTGAATTTCCCGGTCTTTATGCGTCCCATTTTCAAAACCTTTCTGTTTTATTATGTTGGCGCACGTGTTTGTGAGGTATGTTTGCATTTTCAGCTGTTTTGGATATTTAGTTTATTGTCGACAGTGGAAAAGGTTACACGTGTTTTCCAGTGCTCGTCGAAGTTTTACTCACGAGGGTTGTTCAATAAAGAATGATCACAATTTGTTTTACAACGTACATTTACTCATCCTCATAATTTTAATGGTCCTTCTCAAAATATTCCCGGCTATGGCATTGCACTTTTCATTGGTTTTCGGAAGTATAACAATGAATCAGGTTTCATCAACAGTGACAACTCGACGCAAAAGGTCCCTAAATAGCTTCGAAGAATATCTGACAGTGGATGAATAAATATTTTTAATGTCCTTTTATTTTCATCGCACTTCCTGTGTATTTATATTGTTATTACTGAAGATAAAACGCACGTAAATGCAGTTGTAACTGCAGTCACCTGAAGTGAGCAGTAAATAATTTTTAGCACGGACAAACGTGACATTACAAGTGTCGTTCAAACCGAGCGAATGTTTGTAATGCACTCGATAGAGCCACCGAGGTCCACAAACAACTGACGACCGAACACAATGCATTCATACTGTCGCCAGCAAATTTTAACGAATTGCATTACATTTGTGAACATTAGAGAGAGCATTTGGGTTAATTACTTAATTCCCAACAAATTTAAACAATATTTTTGTCAATAAACATAAAGCAATACCGGTTTCCAAATTATGCCCTATATGCCCCAGTTTTACACGAGGTAAACAGAGCTTACCATTATTCCACATTCATCTTTCATGAAGAACTCGTGCGACAATGTCTTCCAGTGTTGAACGTAAGTCAGACACGCTATCCTGACACAACAGAGGTGCGCCGAACAAGGAGTAAGATCTTGTAAAGGCACACATTTTTTTGTAGTTAACCATTTTCGATATATTAACACTTATAACTTCAAGCTTATACATGGCGAACAGGCCTTGAAAGATTTGACTATCCTACAAGTTTAAGTATTTGCAAAAAAGATTAGTATCTGGATTAACTTGAAGCAAAAAGAATAGTTTGTGCCTGACCTGAGTAGAGAGTCATGTCAGGTAAGATATACTATATGAAAATTTTATTTTAAGTTACGATAATTCTTCGCAATAAAATTCAAAATTATTATATTCTCTTAGTTTAATGTAAAACAAATACGCCGTAGTAGTTGCACTGTTGGTACTCCTGGTTCCCGCCTGTGAGAAACAGGCAAGTTCAGACATGTTCAGTATCGCCTACCGCTGCACTGGAGGTAACATATGCGGCTTTGAAATTCTGCTTTCGTCTCAACAAATCTTCAGTTGAGGCCTATACAATGTTACAGGCCTAGGAAGAGTCGGCCGCGCCATGGCTCAGTGGTTAGACTACTTGGCTCTCACCAAGGCGGCCCGGGTTCGATCCAAGGCGACCGTAAAGTGAGATTTGTGGTGGACAACACGGCGCTGGGGCAGGTTTTCTTCGGGATCTCCGGTTTCCCCCGCCATCTCATTCCACCGGTGCTAAATCTTCATCTCATGTATCATCAGTGTCATCGCCTGCGGTGCCGTATGTAGTAAAAGCGGGCGTTAAACACTACACTAGAAAGAGGCTCTACTTCCTTACAGAACAGCTGGAAGGTCGTTTAAAATGTTTAAAGAGGGCAATCAATCAATTTCAAAGAAAGGTGGACCCGGTGCTCCAGTTACTGCTCTTCCGGAAGAAAACATCAACACTGCTGCTGCCATTGTGAGAGAGGATCGACGAATTACCGTAAGATCACTTTCTGAAACACTGAACATTTTATTGGGTACCACCCACACGTAGGTGACAGAAACATTACACATGAGACGTGTTTGTGCGCGATGGGTTCCAAGACTGTTGATTCCCGAACAAAAGGACATTCGCATGCAGGTCTGCATGTAGTTAAAGTTGATGTTAGAGGAAGATCCGGAGCTTCTTTCAAACGTAATCACTGCTGATGAAATTGGCTACATCATTTTGATCCTGAGAGCAAACAGCAAAGCTCAGTGTGGAAATCTCCTCCATCACCAACCTCCAAACATGCAAACTTGGTTGCTTCTGCTGGGAAAATTATGGTCATCTCATTCTTTGATATTCACAGAATGGTTTATCAGCATATATTACCTGCACACACATCAGTAACTGGACAATACCGCAGGGATGTCCTGAAAGCATTGCAAGTCCATATTAGGCGCAAAAGACCACATTCCGTGAAGCAGGCTGGATGCTGCACCACGATAATTCGCGGCCGCATATTGCCAATGTTTTTGGTGAATATCTTGCAAAAATGAACGTGAAGTGCATCCCTCAGCCTCCCTATAGTCCACATTTAGCCCTAAGTGACGTTTTTCTATTCCCTAACTTGAAGAAACGCCTTCGTGGGAGGTATTATCCATCATCGGAAGCAGTGGTGAAGGCTGCGGAGCCGTTTTTGAAGGATCTCTCAAAATTTTGAAGACTGACAGAAACGCTGGGACAAGTGCATCGAATTCAGAGGAGACCATTTTGAGAGGAACCATCAAAATTATGAGGGTGAATAAAGGTACGTTGTCAAAGAAAATGTGATCATTCTTTATTGAACAGCTCTCTTATCATTGAATGAATAAGGCAAGACTAAAAATCCAATACAATAGCCGGGATTTGAACCCCGGATAACCTGCTCTCCGTGCGGCTGCTCTAAATCACTGAGCTACTATGGCCAACGTGCCGACATGACATTAAATTCTCCAACTGACTAGTATGTTTCCCAGCCAGTGTGAAAAAATTTATTATTTCCAATAATTTACCTAAAATAATAACATAGTGGTTTAACTATGAAGCCTAGGACTTAAGTACTTACAACATAGTAAGTCGTCACAAAAGATGCGTGTCTCATAGCATATGAGAACCCCTAGTGATCTACCGTGAAACATACGAGTCAGTTGGAGAATTTAATGTCATGTCGGCACGTTAGCCATGGTAGCTCAGTGGTTTAGAGCAACCGCTGGGAGAGCGGGAGATCCTGGGACTTAAGTACTTACAGCATAGTAAGTCGTCACAAAAGGTGCGTGTCTCATAGCATATGAGAACCCCTAGTGGTCTACCGGGAAACATACGAGTCAGTTGGAGAATTTAATGTCATGTTGGCACGTTGGCCATAGTAGCTCAGTGGTTTAGAGCAACCGCACGGAGGGCGGGAGATCCTGGGACTTAAGTACTTACAACATAGTAAGTCGTCACAAAAGGTGCGTGTCTCATAACATATGAGAACCCCTAGTGGTCTACTGGGAAACATACGAGTCAGTTGGAGAATTTAATGTCATGTCGGCATGTTGGCCATAGTAGCTCAGTGGTTTAGAGCAACCGCACGGAGGGCGGGAGATCCTGGGACTTAAGTACTTACAACATAGTAAGTCGTCACAAAAGGTGCGTGTCTCATAGCATATGAGAACCCCTAGTGGTCAACCGGGAAACATACGAGTCAGTTGGAGAATTTAATGTCATGTCGGCATGTTGGCCATAGTAGCTCAGTGGTTTAGAGCAACCACACGGAGAGCGGGAGATCCGTTGTTCAAATGCCAGCTATGGCATTGAATTTCTCAGTCTGGCTCTGTTCATTAAACCTTAGCTAGAGTGAAAGAAATGATTATTTCCATCAATTTATAGGTATATCATTGTTGAGAGTACAGTTCGTTGTCAGGCAGGTATATCATTGTTGACGGGTTGTTAACAGAGGTGCAGCCCGCAGTATTGTTGGTGGTAGATCCAATCTCCGGACCGTATGTTAATTTAGATATCGCCCGTGGCATGTTGCGGTGCTCTAGGCAATATCTTCGACAGCTCTGTTGTGCGGGTTACGCTCCGCTGCGCCGTACTCATTGCACCAAATATAACTTTACATAACTTCCTTGTCACAAGATATTATTTACCCCATTTCCCCAATTTAAACTCGTAACAGTCCGCGGTAACTAGAAGAAAGAGAAATTTTACAAAGGGAGTACTAGTCAAATGTTTATCAACTTAACGTTATATACTGGCCATTAAGTAACATACCGTTTCCATGGAATCCCGATAAAAGTTGACGCCTATCGAAAAAATAGTGATAAAATGTTGGGACGCGTTCAAGATTAACAAAATTATTAAATTACCATTTGTGTTACGTACTACGCTTTACACATAAGGTTACTATTTTTATAAACCTAGCTTTAAAAATTGCTTAATTGCTGTATGTTTTGGACATTTTAATAAGCAATTCAGTCATTATACTGACTTTTCTGGGAATGTACTCAGAACACCTCTTTATTCTGAATAACTTTTTACAACTGGTAAACTATAAGGGACATAAGCAATTTTACTGCGCAAAAATGTTATATCTTTTAAAACCATACCACTCATGTCAAATACACTTTCTGTATAGTTAAAAATTTCGGAGATATTCCTTGTTATTTGTTTGAATGTTCCAGTACTTTGCCCAAATAGGAATTCCTTATTCTTTTTTTAACTCTTGGACATACAAAAAGAACGGAATTTCAAAGACGTCACGTAGACAACCAGTTTTAAAACATTTGACTATCACTTAAAGTCTACTGTATTCCCATATTCCCTTGTACCTTCATTTTTTATCTCTTGGACATACAAAGAGAACGGAATTTCAAAGACGTCACCTAGACAACCAGTTTTAAAACATTTGACTATCACTTAAAGTCTACTGTATTCTCATATTCTCTTGTACCTTCATTTTTTATCTCTTGGATATACAAAGAGAACGGAATTTCAAAGACGTCACCTAGACAACCAGTTCTAAAACATTTGACTATCACTTAAAGTCTACTGTATTCCCATATTCCCCTTTAACTTCATTTTTTATCTCTTGGCCATACAAAGAGAACGGAATTTCAAAGACTACACCTAGACAACCAGTTTTAAAACATTTGACTATCACTTAAAGTCTACTGTATTCTCATATTCTCTTGTACCTTCATTTTTTATCTCTTGGATATACAAAGAGAACGGAATTTCAAAGACGTCACCTAGACAACCAGTTCTAAAACATTTGACTATCACTTAAAGTCTACTGTATTCCCATATTCCCCTTTAACTTCATTTTTTATCTCTTGGATATACAAAGAGAACGGAATTTCAAAGACGTCACCTAGACAACCAGTTCTAAAACATTTGACTATCACTTAAAGTCTACTGTATTCCCATATTCCCTTGTACCTTCATTTTTTAACTCTTGGACATACAAAGAGAACGGAATTTCAAAGACGTCACCTAGACAACTAGTTCTAAAACATTTGACTATCACTTAAAGTCTACTGTATTCCCATATTCCCTTGTACCTTCTTTTTTTATCTCTTGGACATACAAAGAGAACGGAATTTCAAAGACTACACCTAGACAACCAGTTTTAAAACATTTGACTATCACTTAAAGCCTACTGTACTCTGCTAACACTACTACAGGATAATGTTTATTTTGAAGTAGATAAAGGAATAAGTGTAAGAAATGAGATTTTTCTTCCAAATGCAATACGCTGCCATGCAGTCGACTGCGTGTAATCTGGGTCACGTAGACCATGTAAAATTTAGAGGCACGTTAGTTAAGACCTTTTTTTCCCTGGGATTGTGATGAAGAAGTTCGTACGTCCGTTCTAGGCACGTTAACTTATTTACCGTTAACGGTCCTTTGCAGAGTGTTTAAATCTTGAGCAGGCCTGCTGCCGACTGTGAATAATGAACGTGGTGCGCCCGTCCTGGGCTACCATCTAACTAGACATTTGTGTGCGCTTTAACTTCACACCACTTTCCCTACACACTTCTCCGTTGTCTGTTCGAAATTTAAATCGCACATTTTTTCTCATTGAAATGACCGAATCATTGTCGTGAACAAACAAGGTTTGTTTTTTTACCAAATGAATTTTTTCTTTTCACCTCATCACTTAAACGTTACAGTAAGCTTGCGTAATTGTCATCAGTGATAGTTTTACCCTTTTCCAAGTAATCAATAAAAATAATTCCCTGTGCATCCCACAAAACTCTCACCATAACCTTGTTCGCTGACAGAATTGACATTGCCTATTTGGATTTGGTTGACCTGGCGTAATCCACTGTTTTGACTGTGATTTACTTTCTGGGGTGTGGTGATGTATCAATGTTTCATCCATGGTATTAAGCCGTCTCAAAATTGCACTGGGAGTTTTACTGTAGGGCTCCAAATTCTTAACAGAAACAGATTTTCTTTACAACTTTTGATCAGGTGTCAACAAACGCGGCACCCATCTTGCACACAGATTGAGAAAGCCCAAAATATTACGTGGCGCATGTTTTATATGTTTACCGCCCCTGCTATCTCAAACAACTTCGCTCTGCATTCTTCCAGTAATAAATTACATTAGATTATTTATTGTGTATATTCCAAAATGTTACAATTTACAGCTTTAGACTACATTTATGTGTGTTTACCTTGTTGCTATCTTGTCTTACATGACACCCTGGTCTTCTGCTCTGTCAGGTAGCTCTTAACCTCCATGTCTCATTGTTACTTAATTAGTCCCTTTTCTTCCTTTCTTATATTTTTTAGATTTCTTGTCCATTTTTCTTTTACTTTAATCAAGAACTCACCTACACTTCTTACCTTCTTTTCCTCTCTTCCCGTTAACATTTTTATAGCTACCATCTTCTTCTGCATTTTATCCCATTTTTCCTCCCAAACCTTTTTCTCCACATTGCAACCTCCTTGCACTCTGATACATCGTGTTCTAGGCTTTCTTTTTTCCCACACAATTCACAAATTCACTTTTGCCTATCTCTTATCCCTCTTAGAAACATTATTCCTGTTCTCAACTGTTCTCATCTAAGCTAACCCTTCTCTCTCTTGCCTATTGCAGTAATCCACGTATGCATCTCGTCTTTTTATTTGCTTTTAAAATTGTAATGATTTCATATTTTCTAGTCTTCCTCATATTTCCTGTCTTTCTGTATTTTCTATTCTGCATTTTACTAATTTACCGACATCGCTTGTATTCCTTTCCTCTAATCTCCATATAACTCCCATTCCTATTTTTTTCCTATCTTTGCCCACCATCTATTTGTGTTCTCTAATCTTTTTTGCTGTTGCATGCATCATTTCATAGTTTCCTCTTCTTCTTTTGCCAAACACCTATACCAAAATTTTATTATTCCTTCCATTATTATTCCATTTCTTCTTGTCCTTCCCGATGAATTATTCAATAATCTCTGTAGTAGTGACTTCCACAGAACGTCCAGAGCGAGGCTCATCCCTAGTACTCTTACGTCGCATTTTAAACTCTACAACCAACCTTTTAATTATTGTGTATGAAGGGACAGAATATTTCAATTTACTATTTCCACCTTGATTTCTTTAGGCGTAAAGTCTTTCAAGTGGAAGTATTTATTCACTGCTCGTTTTTCCAAATCGTCCATTTGTCAATAAAAGACTACGCAAACTTTTCACCTGTAAGCATGGACACGAGCTAATCTAGATTTAAACCATGTGATGCTACCCGTAAAACTGGCCCAGTGGCACCATCTCTTTATTACCTACCTCTGTAGAATTACTGTGAACGTTATTCAGATGTTTTGGCACTTTCCTTACATAAATCGCAACATACAAGACACAGTGTCTATTGTCAACTTTTTAAACTCATCTTAACGTTTAATTTAACGTATCGCGTTTAACCAGTTGTAGATTGCAGCTTTCTTTCAGGAACTTCTATTAATTTTTAGGTTAGGTTCGCTAAATTTGGTTTCAAGTTTATTTAAAAGATAAATTCCTAGCCGTAACATGATCTTTCTCCTCCGGATATAAGTTACAATCCAAAATAAATTACTGAATTTCCTTTTAAATTCATTAATTTCAATTATTGATTAAACTGAAACAAAATAATAAGTGGAATGAACTAATCTTTCCAATATATTTACTCTCTAAGCGTTCTTTTTTGTAAAAATCAAACCAAAACTTTTAAGCCTTTCCTCAATGTTGGTCAATATGTATCCTTCTATGAAGATTATTTTATTAACACAATCATTTTATCACTTCTTATCGTCTTTATACACGTGTCTGTTCTTTTCGAGTATCAAAAGCGTTTTGCGAGGGAGATTATTGATTGTTGCTTCACCATACAGCCACGTGTTTCCTTGTAACTACGTAATTTGTAACAAACTATAAAACATTTTATTTATTTTAATAATTTCACTTCTTAAACTTAATTTAAACATTATAATACTTTAAAAAGCACGTCAAATAATTTTAAACGTTAAATAAGTCATATAACAAACAATATTGATTTTCCCCTTCGAGACTGAATCCAAAACAACTGCTACAGTCTTCTGTTTGTTGGAAATATTACAATCGGTTTTTGTTTTATACATTGCATTTTGTTTATGGAGGCGATTGCTGTTCGAAAATGGAATCACTGAGTTCGCAGTCGTTCGATTGTTTTGGGAGCGCCTGTCAGTAGAGGCAATAAGGTGAACCGCGGCATGATGGCATTAATATTGCACGGGGGAAGGGGGGACGAGAGTGCTTCACTGGATACTATGGAGATTACGTAAGGAATACGAACCCTCCCTACCGAGATTCTCGAGTGCGATGTTTTTAATTGCCTTTTCCTTGCACAGCCCTGAGCGTGTGACAGCTAGAAGTGGAAGGCAGATGAGATACGTGAAAGGGAAGTTGGGGAAAACAACAAACCATTCTTACAAACACTTATTTCTCTATCTACTTCAAGACAAACATCTTATTGTAAATTTTATTGAAGGAATATAGGCATCCAGTAGATTTTGAATGATAGTCAAATGTTTTATAACTGGTTGTCTAGGTGACGTCTTTGAAATTCCGTGCTCTTTGTACGTCCAAGAGATAAAAAATGAAGGTACAAGGCAATATGGGAATACAGTAGACTTTAAGTGATAGTCAAATGTTTTAATACTCGTTACTAGGTGATAATCTTGTCTTTCTATGTCCAAAATATAAGAATGACTAACTTACTTCTACTTAACTGTAATGCAATACCTCCTCTAGGTACGTAGTACACAAAGTGAAAACGGAATTGAAAAAAAAAATGAAAGAAGGAAAGCGTGCTGAAGGAAGAGGGAGGGTTAATAGAGGGAGGGGATAGAAGGGCAGTATAAAGTACACAGCTGGAAGAGAGCGATGACAACTGAAGGAGACAAGAAGGCAGGAAAAAGAGATCAAATGAAAAAGCACTAGGGGAATAGAGACCATATAAAAAACAGGGGCGTAAATCGAACCATTTTTGAGAAGCGTGGAGATCAGAGCTCGGTAGTTCTTCTTCGTGAGCTAGGTAAAGGTTCTTTGAAATACGTACAGTCGACAGAATATCTGTGAATCTCTCAACTTTACTCTTTCACGTCACTTTTAGTGAAAAATATGGACGTGTTGTACTCAGTTGACTTTCGCTACTCTTGCACAAACACTTATTGCTCTATCTAGTTCATGATAAACATTATCTTATTGTAGTTACAAAGGAATACAGTAGACTTTAAGCGATAGTCAAATGTTTTAATGCTGATTGTCTAGGTGACGTCGTTGAAATTTCGTTCTTTGTATGTCCAACAGAAAAAATGAAGGTACAAGGAAATATGGGAATACAGTAGACTTTAAGCGATAGTCAAATGTTTTAAAACTGGTTGTCTAGGTGACGTCTTTGAAATTCCGTTCTCTTTGTATGTCCAAGAGATAAAAAATGAAGGTACAAGGGAATGTGGGAATACAGTAGACTTTAAGCGATAGTCAAATGTTTTAAAACTGATTGTTTAGGTGACGTCTTTGTAATTCCGTTCTCTTTGTATGTCCAAGAGATAAAAAATGAATAGCGGCTTATTATTTGAGAAAGGTAAAGTACCGAAAAATTCAAAAGGGAAATTTTCGAAGATGGCTCACTTTAAAAAAAAATTTAACGAGATATACAATAAGGTCTTTCAAAATATACACAAGCTTTAGGGACAGTTCCCAAAAAATTAAAGAAAAACATTTTGTTTGAAATGAAGTTATGCTAAACCTATGACATTGTTACGGAGTAGCTGACGTCGTCATGAACAATTGCCGGGCGAGACATAGTGTTACAGTTTGTAAACGACGAGGGAGTAGAAAAAGTCACGTGAACATCGGGTTGTATTAGGTACGCTGGCCTACGAACAGGAAGAGCATAAAGTCAATTTAGAAGCAGGAGGGGAACCACTCGAGATCAATATTGGATAAAGAGAAGAGGAAATCGACACATGTGGAAGAGAAATTGGTTGATAGGCAGGCGCCTTCTCGAGCCATCATTGATTGCTACAGGAGTACAGCTTAGTCATTAGCACTCAAACAATGGGAAGGTTGGCGTAGGAATACATTTGTTAAAGAGTTTGCATCTAAGACAACAATACTTCTTACTGCCAATTGAAGGAAAGAATAGGATTTTTTAATACACGTAGATTTTTTTGTGAATGTGTGACAGAGATAAGCCATAAGCTGTACCTTCCCGTCACATTTAAACCTGCAGTAAACGTCATAATTACCAGAAAGATAGATAAAATCATGCAAATAAGAGTTTGAAGGCATGCAAAAATACAAGTTTATAATGTAAGGCCTTTGGCCTTTTCCACTGGGAGTTTTTTAAAACCAGCACACATACCTTGCAAAAATGCTTGACTTACAGTCTTAAAAGTCGCGTCATTCCATACTTGTCGTGTGTCCCTCATTCACCAAGTCTCGTCAGGGTAGTATATTTTGCGATTTGGACAATCTGATTGTCCTTAAATAACGTCTTCGCCAAACAGCAATATCGCCCCTGGAGTGGTAAGTTTTTCTGTTGTCTCAATTTCATGTCGCGATGTTCCAACGCATCTAACACTCACACCTGTAAGTTCAGAGCACAGCCGTTCAACTTCTCTCAATGACAAAGACGGATTCTTCTCTGTGAGTGCTTTAAACATATGCACCACAATTCTTTTTCCGCCGCTTTGTAAAGGTTTTCCCTTGCGATTCTTCAGAGAAAAACTGGCGGTAGACTCTGCCATTATACCTATAATAAGTACACGCGCAATAAACGACCAATAAAATAATTTAGCTCTCGCACTAGGCACAACACACCGTCGAATGGCGATATATGACTAGTCCAGTTCAAAACAAGGTCAGTGATAAAAGTCATATAAACAAATATGTCATCACTACCGCTAAATCACGTGCTATCGTGTCATGTGCTTGAGAGCAAAGGAACCTCCTCTTTATTTCGTTTAAGAATTAACATGCATTTCAGATAAATCAACTCTGTTGCGTAATATATTTAATTAAAACAGTTACGAAAATACAAATTTGACAATTCTCTTCCAACATATAAAGACATATCACCATGTTAAATAACGAACTAAGTTTTACGTCGCAACAGTTTATACTACAACAGCAGCCAATGAGAGGTGATAAAGTCACGTGACTGTTAAGAGATACGGGGCAAGCTTATGTGAAACAAGGATTAGTGGCATCGACGAGAGTTAAAATGGTGAAACTTAAAATGGTGACGTTCTCATTACAAGAACAGCGTGTAAGCATTCGATTTCTCCATTTTCGTGGTGTGACCCCTATTGAAATTAATCGCCAGTTGAGTGAGGCATGTGGTGACGGTACCATGGATGTGTTCCTGGATGAGACAGTTCAATGGAACAGCAAAAGATGAGTAATGATGTAACATACAAACCGCCCCTTCTGGGTTTCCCTATTCTCTTTCCCCTACATTTCTAAGCGATCCGGGTTAAACACTGGAGAGCGAGAGAATTGTCTAAGAGAAAAGGTTGAACGTCTCAACTGTGGTGTACTTTCGAAGAGATAGTCACTAGTTTCTTGGAAGTACAAAAGAACTGCAATACCAAAAATTCATGAGAAATATATTACAAAAAGCTATGAACTTCAGGGCGAAATATGAGTTTAAGGCTTCACTGCTCTTTGCCCGCCTTGGTAGCGTACATGGTAGCGTGTCTGCCTCACGTTCAAGAGGTCCCGAGTTCGAATCTCGGTCAGGGTGAGTTACTTGGATAAGGTTTTCCGGGGTTGTCCCTTATCCTGATAGACGAATGTCGGGTAACTCTAAGCTCCATGGACCCCGGACTCATTTGAGCATCATTTCACCCATTTCATTCATCGTCCGATATGACTTAGTGTTGGAGGAAGTCAGTTACTATAAACTTCACTTCTTGTACCCTCATCTAAAGCTGATAATTTGGGATCCCTCAGTGATGAACAATTTAAATGATTTTTTCAAGAAATCGAGAAGATGGACCGAGATATTAGGGTCGATGGAGCACTGCGAACGGACAACTGTTGGAGCTTGAAAAAGAAAGTTCCTTAATGACGACAACCCATGTGACCTTCCGCCCAAAAAATCACATCCTTTTATATATATACATTTATTTGTATAAATTTATTAATGACAAATTTTGATTTTTATATTTATTTTGTAGCGCACGATTTTTAGATAAAAACACTATTTTAATTCATTATTTTGTGATTTGTTAAGAAAACCTTACGTGACAGAGAAAATTGAACGTCATTCAATTTATCACCCGAAATTAGTTAACATCACCTTTCAGATCGCAAACTGGCGAAGAAAATATTGCAGAACAGTTTAATTTGTTACCATGACAACGCATCGTCACGAACTAACAACTGAGCATCTGGATGGCCTAAAAGTCGCCACCATGGATACAGAACCGACCTGACACTTTGTTATTCTTTTGTTTTCAAAAATTAAAATAAATATATCGTCTTTTTCGTCAAAAATGTGTAACGTTAAAAAATCTGATTTCCAAAGTATTTTTAAGAAGATCGAAAAGTTATGCCGTTTAAAGGACTTTATGCAGAGAAAGCCTTCGAAGTGTAGAACCATCCTACGAACGTTTAGGAAATATAAGAGCTGTTCAATAAAGAATGATCACAATTCTGACAACATACCTTTACTCATCCTCATAATTTCGATGATTCTCCTCAAAATAGTTTCCCCTGAACGCGATGCACTTGTCCCAGCGTTTCTGCCAGTCTTCAAAGACATGCAGGAAACTATTTGTGAGATATTCTTCAAAATCGCCTCCGCAGCCTTCACCACTGCTTCTCATGATGGATAATGCCTCCCACGAAGGCGTTTCTTCAAGTTAGGAAATAGAAAAAAGTCACATTGGGGCTAAAAGCAGACTATAGGGAGGGTAAGGGATGTACTTCACCTTGATTTTTGCAAGATATTCAGCAACAACTTTGCCAATATACGGTCGGGCATTATCGTGGTACAGCATTTAGCCTGATTCACGGAAATGTGATCTTTTGCGACTGAATATGAACTTGCAATGATTGCAGGACTTCCCTGTAGTAATGTCTAGTTACCGATGTGTGTGCAGGTACAACATGCTGATAAATCATTCCATGAATATCAAAGAATGAGATGACCATAACTTTCCCAGCTGAAGCAAGAACTTTTGCTTTTTTGGGGGTTGGTAATGAAGGAGATTTCCACACTGAGCTTTGCTGTTTGCTCTCAGGATCAAAATGATGTAGCCGAGTTTCATCAGTAGTGATTACGTTTGAAAGAAACTTCGGATCTTCCTCTAACATCAACTTTAACTGCATATTACCTGCATTGTAGCGGTAGGCGATACTGACCTTGTCTGAAGTTGCGTGGTTCTCACAGGCGGGAATCAGAAGTACCAACAATTAAACAGATACGGCGTGTTTGTTTCACACTAAGCTAACAGAATATAATAAGATTGAATTTTAGTGCGAAAAATTATGACCGTAAAAAATTATCACCATTCTTTATTGAACAGCCCTCGTAAAGCGATACAAGAAACAAAAATAAAACATTATAAAGTAATAGCCTAAGGCAATGAAACAAAGTACGAGAAGCCAAAAAGTAATAAAAAATACAAGCAGCAAAATTTAAATTCTTAGAAGAACCAAAGGCTATACAAAATTGCGAAACAATCAGAAGTGGGTCATCCCCTTGGCGCGATGGTAGCGCAGAGAAAGTAAAAATGCTAAATGTGATAGCCTTCTAGCTCATGAAAGAACGCACGCAGAAAACTATCTCCCGTGATTTTTTTCTCTTTCCGAATCTTTAACGTGCATTCATCACCATTTGCTTCATAAGCAGGGCAGCCACCCTGGGATAAAGATTTCCAATAATATCTGTTCACCCCCGACAACCCCCAAGTACCACTCATCGGATTTTGTCGAGAGCTTCTTTCGCCTTTCTAAACGCGCTCCACAATCTAAAACATTCCGGCAGCTCTCTCTGTGTGTCTAATGCAAGAGTTTGTTCTACCTTCAAAGTATGTAGTGACAGTCAAATGTTTTAAAAGTTGGTTGCTAGGTGACGACATTGTCTTTGTACGAGGGCTGTTCAATAATGAATGATCATAATTTGTTTACGGTCATAATTTTTCGCACTAAAATTCAATCTTATTATATTCTGTTAGCTTAATGTCAAACACGCCGTAGTAGTTTCATTGTTGGTACTCCTGGTTCTCGCCTGTGAGAAACAGGCAAGTTCAGACATGTTTAGTATCGCCTACCGCTGTAATGGAGGTAACACGCGAGGAACAATATGCGGCTTTAAAATTCTGCTTTCGTTTCAACAAACCCTCAGTTGAGGCCTATACAATGTTACAGGAGGCCTATGGAGAGTCTGTTCTTCCCTACAGCACAGCTCGAAGGTGGTTTAATATGTTTAAAGAGCGGAGACAATTTCAAAGGAAGGTGGACCCGGTGCTCCAGTTACTGCTCTTACGGAAGAAAACAGCAACACTGCTGCTGCCATTGTGAGAGAGGATCGACGAACTACCTTAACATCACTTTCTGAAATACTGAACATTTCATTGAGTGCCATCCACACGTTGGTGACAGAAACATTACACATGAGACGTGTTTGTGCGCGATGTGTTCCAAGACTGTTGATTCCCGAACAAAAGGACATTCGCATGCAGGTCTGCATGCAGTTAAAGTTGATGTTAGAGGAAGATCCGGAGTTACTTTCAAACGTGATCACTGCTGATGAAACTTGGCTACATCATTTTGATCCTGAGAGCAAACAACAAAGCTCAGTTAGGAAATCTCCTTCATCAACAACTCCCAAAAAAGCAAAAGTGGTTGCTTCTGCTGGGAAAGTTATGGTAATCTCATTCTTTGATATTCATGGAATGGTTTATCAGCATGTTGTACCTGCACACGCATCAATAACTAGAAAATACTACAGGGATGTCCTGAAAACATTGCAAGTCCATATCAGGCGCAAAAGACCACATTTCCGTGAAGCAGGCTGGATGCTGCATCACGATAATGCGCGGCCACATATTGCTAATGTTGTTGCTAAATGTCGTGCAAAAATCAACGTGAAGTGCATCCCTCACCCTCCCTATAGTCCGGATTCATCCCCATGTGTCTTTTTTCTATTCCCTAACCTGAAGAATCGCCTTCGTGGGAGGCATTATCCATCATCAGAAGCAGTGGTGAAGGCCGCGGAGGTGATTTTGAAGGATTTCTCTAAAATGGTTTCCAGCATGTCTTTGAAGACAGACTGGCAAAAACGCTGGGACAAGTGCATCGCATTCAGGGGAGACTATTTTGAGAAGGATCATCAAAATTATGAGGATGAGTAAACGTACGTTGTCAAAATAAATTTTGATAATTCTTTACTGAACAGCCCTCGTACCTTCAAAGTACGTAGTGACAGTCAAATGTTTTAAAAGCGGGTTGCTAGTTTATTACAATGTCTTTGTATGTACAGGCTACTCCAGTAGGTTTAAGCGATTGTCAGATGTTACAAAAGCTGGCTGCTCGGTTTATCCAATCCGTGGTCATGTTTAGATCATCAAGTTTTATACCACTTAACCTTGAGATGGATGCGAATAGCTCTCGCAGTACATATAATTATAATAACAGGGACACACAATGCGATATGTTCATTATTCACGCGAAATTGGTTTTGCGAGATATATCTGTGTGCAGTTAACCAAAATGATGGCATTGTTCGAGCGCGTCCATATTCGACAATCACATTAAAAGTTTTTGTTCCGCTCTATATAAATTGGCAATTTGCGGAAGAAATGCGTAAATTGTGAATAGCGCACATGTTTTTGTTGTTAAAATAGCAATAACCCCGTTATATATAGTCATCACGTCATGCAGTAATTCATTTGTTCACCCGATCACGCTACTCTTCATAAAGTACCAAAAATGACAGCAAAAACTGTGTTGTACTCACACGACTTTCTCTACTCTTGTACAAACACTTATTGCTCTATCTACTTCAAGATAAACATTATCTTATTGTAGTTACAAGGGAATACAGCGGACTTTAAGTGATAGTCAAATGTTTTAAAACTGGTTGTCTAGATGACATGTTTGAAATTCTATTCTCAGGCTCCCTACACTTTACCATTTGGAAACTCCCTGGCTGGCCAGTACAATCGGCATCCCAAGGGTCAGGTAGGTCGGCCACGGGAATCGACCCCGTGCCTTCTGAATGTGGGCCGGTACGAAACCATGTGAGCCATGTTAGATTTTGTAGACTATATAACAAAAGTGCAAAAGGCCATTTTCGCAAATTTGTCACATACTTAAGCAGCAACAGAAAACAACAAAAGTCAATTGTTGCGTTAACTGGACATAACAATGGCGCCTCCATAGCTGTCGTAATGAAGACGAGGGGCTCTCTTTGTGGGGGAACATTTTTGATTACTTACAGAGAAGGGGCTTTGTGGGCCCATACTTTGCATTCCTGTCCGCTGCAGGTATTCCGACCACGGAGCGCCCTTTGTGACAGCGCGCGCCATCTTGATTCACTGCAGTAACTTCCTCTCGTCGGGAGTAGAACTTCTTTTTTTTTTCTCTCTCTCTCTCTCTCTCTCGCGTGTGTCTTATCCGGAAATTGTTTTCATAACGCCTTCCCTCCCCGCCCACACTTGACAGAAATCTGCTCCTTCCTCAACATCTCAGACCGTGACAAACACCCTTTTAAGAGGTTCCTGTCCACAAAAACCTAGTCACATTATTATTATTTCAGAATCTAAAAGAGTTATTCTCACATTAGTTTCTCTATTCACTTTTCTAAACTGTCAATTAATTCAAGTAAATCTGAATACGCAAGATGTACGTTTAGTGGCTTCCCTTGAAATATTGGAGATGACAATGTAGAAAATCCAAAAAGCTGTTTACCTCCCTCTCTGCTTCTCTCCTTTGAGAGGAGCGCTTTATCTTAAGCTCCGAGTAAAGATATACGAGTTCTTATCTTCTGGAGCAGGTCCATCTTGCATCAGAAAGGGATAAAGACGTCGTCCCTTTACATAATATAAGGAACTAGCAATGGCATACGAAACAGACAAGAAACAAAATATCTACCAAACGTTGGTATGCAAATTCCACATTTGTGAGGATGCCACAAAAATTACGCAGCAATGTTCCAAAAGTTTAAAAGAAAGCTTTAAAAAATCTTGAAAATGCTCTGACAGTCATCTCTTAAACGAATTTTCTAAAAATTAAACCTTTCTAAAACATAATTTTTTATTCTGAGTGGAATTTCAGATACGTCGCCTAGACAAAATTTTTAAAAGATTTGACTATCACTTAAAGTCTACTGTATTCCCATATTCCATCATTTTTTATCTCTTGGACATACCAAGAGAAAGGAATTCCAAAGACGTCATCTAGACAACCAGTTTTAAAACATTTGACTATCACTTAAAGTCTACTGTATTCCCATATTCCTTTGTACCTTCATTTTTTATCTCTTGGACATACCAAGAGAAAGGAATTTCAAAGACGTCATCTAGACAACCAGTTTTAAAAGATTTGACTATCACTTAAAGTCTACTGTATTCCCCTATTCCTTTGTACCTTCATTCTTTATCTATTGGGCATACTAAGAGAACGGAATTTCAAAGACGTCATCTAGACAACCAGTTTTAAAACATTTTAGTATCACTTAAAGTCAAATACTTAAAGTATTCCCGTATTCCCTTGTACCTTCATTTTTTATCTCTTGGACATACAAAGAGAACGAAATTTCAAAGACGTCACCTACACAACCAGCTTTAAAACATTTGAGTATCACTTAAAGTCTACTGTATTCCCTTATTCCCTTGTACCTTCATTTTTTATATCTTGGACATACAAAGAGAGCATAATTACAAAGACGTTTCACCTAGACAACCAGCTTTAAAACATCTGACAATCGCTTAAAGTCTACTGTGTTTGCTACTTCCGCAGCAGGGAAGCAAACACAATGCTCTAAGCTACTACCCCAAGACGCACTTGTTTCTATGGTTCGTGATTAAAATTAACAGTAAGATAATATTGTCGCAAGCATCAATCCTGCCGGAAGCCCAAGGCGGCCCGGGTTCGATCCCAGGCGACCGCAAAGTGAGATTTGTGGTGGACAACACGGCGCTGGGGCGGGTTTTCTCCGGGACCTCCGGTTTCCCCCGCCATCTCATTCCACCGGTGTTCCATCTTCATCTCATGTATCATCAGTGTCACCGCCTGCGGTGCCGTATGTAGTAAAAGCGGGCGTTAAACACTACACATTTCACATTTCACTGCCGGAAGCACAACGAGACAGATAAAGCAGCGCGGAGATAAAAGGCTTGCCCAAACATATACATTTATATGACTGAAAGTGTTTTGTCTGGTAATTTCTGTAACAGTGAATAGAGAACATTCTACAAACGTCTAGAAATTCGAGGGAGTTATAAAAGGAGTCGCGATCGCCAGTTAGACAGAACGTTGTAATTAATCGGTAATTGATTGGAAGTCGTACAGCTGTGTTTTGACTGTGGTAGACGACTTTGCAGACTGTATTTGTGTATGTTACGTACTTCTGCTACTAAGGGTTGACCAAAACGTGTTTCTACAGAAATAAAGAACATTTTGAATTTCTACAACTTGAACTTTTAATTTACCAACTTATCTTTAACTGTATATAGTCTTGTGTTTCTACAAGAGTAGAGAAAATCCTATGAGAGTTAACCATTAGATTTGATCGTTATCTATATTGACAATGGCACTGGGAATGTGGTAATCATGAAAATAAATAAATAAACAAATACATAAATGAATAAGTGTTACTAACTGCTAACGAATTGTGACTGTGACAGATTTAAAAGTAACTCTTTATCACATCTTTATCGTAAAATAAAAAAGTAAAGTTTTTTCAACTGTTGAACCTCAATTATAATTTGTTATTAAAACGTGCTATATTTATGCTTCAGCATTACAATTAGTGCCGACCGATACACGGATGCCTATTTAGAAAAAGTTTGCGAGTAACGGCAAAAAAAAGAAAAATAGTTACCATGACGACGCATGGTGCAAAAACTAACAACCGAGTATCTGGATGTGCTATAGGTCATCACCATGGTTACAGTCCTGACCTGGCACCTCGTGATTCGTTTATGTTTCCAAAAATTGAAGGTAAAGTACATGGATTCACTTTTTCGTGATGAAACGTGTAACGTTGTAAAAAACTGGCTTCCCAAATGCCTCAGGCAGAGTTGCATTATTACTTTGGTTTAAAAAATGTAGCGATGTTAAGGGGTAATATTTTTGAAAAAATAATAACGTCATTTACACATGTTTTCAACCGACGACTAATTAATTATCTGGTAGGTGCGCAGTGCAGAAAGCTTGTCTAATTGCGCAGGTAAACACAAGGAAACAAAACGGAGGCTTTGTTACGTCAGACTGCAGAGTAAACAGAAGGCTTACCTGGAACAAAGGAAAAGAAATACGGCGAACAATACAGAAGGAGAAAGCACCGCAGGGCTCACACACTGCGGACTAATCTTCGATATCTGTCCCGCGATCAATTTACCAGCGTCTTTTCAATACATCAGCGTCCGCAGTCAGGGATTTCGTCCCTTAAATGTCATCAAAGGACCTCTCTCAGATATCAAATCCAACAGATTATTTCTAAAAGCCCTTCGATCTGTGTCCCACTGAGCCGTAGCCAACAAGGAAGGAAAAACATTTTCTCATGTCTTACATGACTGTTTCTACCCACCCTTCAATATATCTTTATTAAAAACACACATTCCCCTATCTACTTTAAGATAAACATTACCAATTATATTTTAGAAATATGAGAGTACAGTAGACTTTAAGTGATAGTCAAATGTTTTAAAACTTTCTGTCTAGTTGACGTTGAAATTCCGTTTTTTTTTAATTTACGTCCTCCAACGTTTAATCATATCGGACGATGAATGGAATGGGTGAAATGATACTCAAATGAACCCAGGGGCCATAGAGCTTAGAGTTACCCGACATTCGTCTTTCAGGATAAGGAAAACCCCGGAAAAACCCTATCCAGATAACTCAGACACTCTACCACCACGCTACCGAGGCATGCGTTGAAATTCTGTCTTTGAAATTCCGTTCTCTTTGTATGTTCAAGAGATGAAAAATGAAGGTACAAGAGAATATGGGTATACAGTAGACTTTAAGTGATAGTCAAATATTTTAAAGATCTGGTTGCTATGGTGATGACTTAGAAATTCGTTCTCTTTTTATCGCGAAGATGAATAAAATGAATAAAATGAATAATGACTTCCCATTTGAAGAAGGTTTAAGTGGAGCAAAATTCAAACATAGCAAAGCAAATGCTAATAAATATTGTGCAGTTGAAGAATTGGTTTGTGTGATAATCACTTTGCCATGTGGAGCTGTTTGCCTGTCTGTTTAGAACAGACACTGGAAACAGAAGCCATGCTCTTCCTTTCTGTTCGGAATATTACATTACATTGTTATTTCATAAGGAGAAACATTTTCTTCATAACTTCCGTGAAGCAATAAGAACGAGATGCAGTCGATGTCATATGAGTCCATTTGGACTGCTTTGTCCATTCCAGAGCACACGAGAGATACATCTTCAAGAAGACAATTTTTATACCGTTCCTCTCGTATCCAACATTCTTTCTCCATTTTGCTGCCACACACAAGAAATAATATTCCGGAACAAAATATCCCTGAACTGCGCACCGTAAGCACTTCATTGTTAGAGAAAACGTGACGGAAATGTAAGTTTTGCTCGAGTTCGGGTACAGATTTAGTACCTTTTAGTGCCGGTTATTGCATTCCGCCCGAAAATTCGACGTCTGGAGCGCCTTTGTCATCAAGCGTAACACAAAAGTTAAAAATCGGTTAAATACCAACCCGTGAATTGTATAGGCGTTGATAAAGAATGTCAATTTTGAAGGAATGCCCTCAAAAGTCTCTCTCGTTCTCAATAACTTTGGTATAACACATAAATAAATTATATTGCGTAATGAATCTTATTTTAGATATTCCTTGACACTTGTATCAATTTTCCAGTACTTCAACTTTTATCAAATAAAAAACTGTTTATTTTTCTCTCTTGTAAATACAAAGAGAACGGAATTTCAAAGACGTCACCTAGACAACCAGTTTTAAAACATTTGACTATCACTTAAAGTCTACTGTATTCTCATATTCCCTTGTACCTTCATTTTTTATCTCTTGGACATACAAAGAGAACGGAATTTCAAAGACGTCACCTAGACAACCAGTTTTAAAACATTTGACTATCAGTTAAAGTCTACTGTATTCCCATATTCCCTTGTACCTTCATTTTTTATCTCTTGGCATACAAAGAGAACGGAATTTCAAAGAAGTCACCTAGACAACCAGTTTTAAAACATTTTATTCTCACTTAAAGTCTACTGTATTCTCATATTCCCTTGTACCTTCACTTTTATCTCTTGGACATACAAAGAGAACGGAATTTCAAAGACGTCACCTAGAAAACCAGTTTTAAAACATTTTATTCTCACTTAAAGTCTACTGTATTCTCATATTCCCTTGTACCTTCACTTTTATCTCTTGGACATACAAAGAGAACGGAATTTCAAAGACGTCACCTAGAAAACCAGTTTTAAAACATTTTATTCTCACTTAAAGTCTACTGTATTCTCATATTCCCTTGTACCTTCACTTTTATCTCTTGGACATACAAAGAGAACGGAATTTCAAAGACGTCACCTAGACAACCAGTTTTAAAACATTCGACTATCACTTAAAGATTACTGTATTCTCATATTCCCTTGTACCTTCACTTTTATCTCTTGGACATACAAAGAGAACGGAATTTCAAAGACGTCACCTAGAAAACCAGTTTTAAAACATTTTATTCTCACTTAAAGTCTACTGTATTCGCATATTCCCTTGTACCTTCACTTTTATCTCTTGGACATACAAACAGAACGGAATTTCAAAGACGTCACCTAGACAACCAGTTTTAAAACATTTGACTATCACTTAAAGTCTACTGTATTCTCATATTCCCTTGTACCTTCACTTTTATCTCTTGGACATACAAAGAGAACGGAATTTCAAAGACGTCACCTAGACAACCACATTTAAAACATTTGACTATCACTTAAAGTCTACTGTATTCCCATATTCCCTTGTACCTTCATTTTTTATCTCTTGGCATACAAAGTGAACGGAATTTCAAAGACGTCACCTAGACAACCAGTTTTAAAACATTTGACTATCACTTAGGGTCTACTGTATTCCCTTGTAACACGTTTGTCACAAATGAATGCAACATTTTAAGTAAGATTTAGTGCATATCTTATGATATTCTAGTAATGTTAGGCACGTAACAGAGAAGTAGAGAATGTTGTGTAGTGGGTCAGTGCGTTACGATCTAATTTAACATTGCCTCATGAAATTTCTAACTCGCTGGGAGTTGGTTATTGAGAGGATTAAAGCCGAACCAAACTGGGACGTACCAATATCGAAGCTGTTAGAAAGGCAACTCCTAGATCTAAGTTAATTTGTATTAGTGAGTCCCCATGCAAGTTTACACCGCAGCAAAACCGCAGCAGCTGTGAAATATGAGCTCTTTGGTGGGTCCGAACCAATCCTCTTCTTGTGTGCAATCGACGTACTCCCTGTTACCTAATAAAAGCAACGCTAATTCCTGGTTAATCCTGAAAATTCACACGACGTACTACTTCTTACAATCGCGCTAAACCACAAATTTTCGAGTAAACTTTTTGTGCATAGTTAAGCACATCTGAGATATATTTTATATTGCTTTAAATATCGCTGTACTTATATTTTTCTCGAATGCAAAAGTAGTATATGACGTGGTGGTAGCGTGTCAAGTAGTCCCCAGTTCTAATCTCGCTTAAGATAAGTTCTTCTCAAGTTTTCTCTTATCCTGGAAGATGAATGTCTGGTATCTCTAAGCTCCATGTACCCTGTACTTATTTGAACATCATTTCATTCATCGTCCGGTATGACTTAACGTTGGAGGTTTTCTCTTATCCTGAAAGATGAATGTCTGGTAACTCTAAGCTCCATGTACCCTGTACTTATTTGAACATCATTTCATTCATCGTCCGGTATGACTTAACGTTGGAGGTTTTCTCTTATCCTGAGAGATGAATGTCTGGTAGCTCTAAGCTCTATGTACCCTGTACTTATTTGAACATCATTTCATTCATCGTCCGGTATGACTTAACGTTGGAGGTTTTCTCTTATCCTGAAAGATGAATGTCTGGTAACTCTAAGCTCTATGTACCCTGTACTTATTTGAACATCATTTCATTCATCGTCCGGTATGACTTAACGTTGGAGGTTTTCTCTTATCCTGAGAGATGAATGTCTGGTAGCTCTAAGCTCTATGTACCCTGTACTTATTTGAACATCATTTCATTCATCGTCCGGTATGACTTAACGTTGGAGGTTTTCTCTTATCCTGAAAGATGAATGTCTGGTAACTCTAAGCTCTATGTACCCTGTACTTATTTGAACATCATTTCATTCATCGTCCGGTATGACTTAACGTTGGAGGTTTTCTCTTATCCTGAAAGATGAATGTCTGGTAGCTCTAAGCTCTATGTACCCTGTACTTATTTGAACATCATTTCATTCATCGTCCGATATGACTTAACGTTGGAGGTTTTCTCTTATCCTGAGAGATGAATGTCTGGCAGCTCTAAGCTCTATGTACCCTGTACTTATTTGAACATCATTTCATTCATCGTCCGATATGACTTAACGTTGGAGGTTTTCTCTTATCCTAAAAGATGAATGTCTGATAGCTCTAAGCTCTATGTACCCTGTACTTATTTGAACATCATTTCATTCATCGTCCGATATGACTTAACGTTGGAGGTTTTCTCTTATCCTGAGAGATGAATGTCTGGCAGCTCTAAGCTCTATGTACCCTGTACTTATTTGAACATCATTTCATTCATCGTCCGATATGACTTAACGTTGGAGGTTTTCTCTTATCCTGAGAGATGAATGTCTGGTAACTCTAAGCTCTATGTACCCTGTACTTATTTGAACATCATTTCATTCATCGTCCGATATGACTTAACGTAGGAGGTTTTCTCTTATCCTGAAAGATGAATGTCTGGTAACTCTAAGCTCTATGTACCCTGTACTTATTTGAACATCATTTCATTCATCGTCCGATATGACTTAACGTTGGAGGTTTTCTCTTATCCTGAAAGATGAATGTCTGGTAACTCTAAGCTCTATGTACCCTGTACTTATTTGAACATCATTTCATTCATCGTCCGATATGACTTAACGTTGGAGGTTTTCTCTTATCCTGAAAGATGAATGTCTGATAACTCTAAGCTCTATGTACCCTGTACTTATTTGAACATCATTTCATTCATCGTCCGATATGACTTAACGTTGGAGGTTTTCTCTTATCCTGAAAGATGAATGTTTGGTAACTCTAAGCTCTATGTACCCTGTACTTATTTGAACATCATTTCATTCATCGTCCGATATGACTTCACGTTGGAGGTTTTCTCTTATCCCGAAAGATGAATGTCTGGTAACTCTAAGCTCTATGTACCCTGTACTTATTTGAACATCATTTCATTCATCGTCCGATATGACTTAACGTTGGAGGTTTTCTCTTATCCTGAAAGATGAATGTCTGATAACTCTAAGCTCTATGTACCCTGTACTTATTTGAACATCATTTCATTCATCGTCCGATATGTCTTCACGTTGGAGGTTTTCTCTTATTCTGCGATTTCTGCAAGGTTCATTGATCTAAGAGTAAATTGATGCTAAATAAAGAAGAGGAAATTTTTAGGGAAGTGACGTGATTGTTGGATGTGCGGCAGGAGCTGATGTACTGTAAAGTACATTATCCGATGTCTAGTAGTCCCGCGATCGAATCCCGATCGTTTACTTAGACAAATGTCGACATGTTATCGCTTTGGGCGCTAAGCGCTCCGTTTACATCGACTTCTAGATAAACAACCACAACCAATCAATAAGTCGTGAGGCGCATCGCCATTCGAAATGAGGAACACCCTAGTTAGTCCTTGAAGAAGGGCTCAGAGTTTGTTTTATTCATGTACTGTGATTTGTTACAGCTATTACTTCACACTAGCCGGCGTTACGAGATGAACCACAAGTGGAGAACGTTGTGTTGGAGGATTGAGCGTTTTGAGATATTTATACAGGATTATGCGCACAGGTCCCACGGTAATGCCAATTTTCAGGGCGATGTCTGCATCTTTCTTGGTTTGTTGTCACATGATGATTTGTCTTCATTGAACTGTCACACCCAGTAACGTACATTAGTCACATCCATGGTACCATCACCACAGGCCTCACTTAACTGTCTTGGTTTGTTGTCACACGATGTTCTGTCTTCATTGAACTGTCGCACCCAGGAACGTACATTAGACACATCCATGATACCATCACCACATGCCTCACTTAACTGTCTTGGTTTGTTGTCACACGATGTTCTGCCTTCATTGAACTGTCGCACCCAGGAACGTACATTAGACACATCCATGATACCATCACCACATGCCTCACTTAACTGTCTTGGTTTGTTGTCACACGATGTTCTGCCTTCATTGAACTGTCGCACCCAGGAACGTACATTAGACACATCCATGATACCATCACCACATGCCTCACATAACTGTCTTGGTTTGTTGTCACACGATGTTCTGCCTTCATTGAACTGTCGCACCCAGGAACGTACATTAGACACATCCATGATACCATCACCACATGCCTCACTTAACTGTCTTGGTTTGTTGTCACACGATGTTCTGCCTTCATTGAACTCTCGTACCCAGGAACGTACATTAGACACATCCATGGTACCATCACCACATACCTCACTTAACTGTCTTGGTTTGTTGTCACACGATGTTCTGCCTTCATTGAACTGTCGCACCCAGGAACGTACATGAGACACATCCATGATACCATCACCACATGCCTCACTTAACTGTCTTGGTTTGTTGTCACACGATGTTCTGCCTTCATTGAACTGTCGCACCCAGGAACGTGCATTAGACACATCCATGGTACCATCACCACATACCTCACTTAACTGTGTTGGTTTGTTGTCACACGATGTTCTGTCTTCATTGAACTGTCACACCCAGGAGCGTACATTAGACACATCCACGGTACCATCACCACATGCCTCACTTAACTGTCTTGGTTTGTTGTCACACGATGTTCTGCCTTCATTGAACTGTCGCACCCAGGAACGTACATTAGACACATCCATGGTACCATCACCACATACCTCACTTAACTGTCTTGGTTTGTTGTCACACGATGTTCTGCCTTCATTGAACTGTCGCACCCAGGAACGTACATTAGACACATCCATGATACCATCACAACATGCCTCACTTAACTGTCTTGGTTTGTTGTCACACGATGTTCTGCCTTCATTGAACTGTCGCACCCAGGAACGTGCATTAGACACATCCATGGTACCATCACCACATACCTCACTTAACTGTGTTGGTTTGTTGTCACACGATGTTCTGTCTTCATTGAACTGTCACACTCAGGAACGTACATTAGACACATCCATGGTACCATCACCACATGCCTCACTTAACTGTCTTGGTTTGTTGTCACACGATGTTCTGTCTTCATTGAACTGTCACACCCAGGAACGTACATTAGACACATCCACGGTACCATCACCACATGCCTCACTTAACAGTCTTGGTTTGTTGTCACACGATGTTCTGTCCTCATTGAACTGTCACACCCAGGAACGTACATTAGACACATCAACGGTACCATCACCACATGCCTCACTTAACAGTCTTGGTTTGTTGTCACACGATGTTCTGTCCTCATTGAACTGTCACACCCAGGAACGTACATTAGACACATCCATGGTACCATCACCACATGCCTCACTTAACAGTCTTGGTTTGTTGTCACACGATGTTCTGTCCTCATTGAACTGTCACACCCAGGAACGCACATTAGACACATCCATGGTACCATCACCACATGCCTCACTTAACAGTCTTGGTTTGTTGTCACACGATGTTCTGTCTTCATTGAACTGTCACACCCAGGAACGTACATTAGACACATCCATGGTACCATCACCACATGCCTCACTTAACTGTCTTGGTTTGTTGTCACACGATGTTCTGTCTTCATTGAACTGTCGCACCCAGGAACGTACATTAGACACATCCATGATACCATCACCACATGCCTCACTTAACTGTCTTGGTTTGTTGTCACACCATATTCTGTCTTCATTGAACTGTCACACCCAGTAACGTACATTAGACACATCCATGGTACCATCACCACATGCCTCACTAAACTGTCTTGATTTGTTGTCACACAATATTCTGTCGTCATTGAACTGTCACACCCAGGAACGTACATTAGTCACATCCATGGTACCATCACCACATGCCTCACTTAACTGTCTTGGTTTGTTGTCACACGATGCTCTGTCTTCATTGAACTGTCACACCCAGGAACGTACATTAGACACATCCATGGTACCATCACCACATGCCTCACTTAACTGTCTTGGTTTGTTGTCACACGATGCTCTGTCTTCATTGAACTGTCACACCCAGGAACGTACATTAGACACATCCATGGTACCATCACCACATGCCTTACTTAACTGTCTTGGTTTGTTGTCACACGATGTTCTGTCTTCATTGAACTGTCGCACCCAGGAACGTACATTACACACATCCATGGTACCATCACCACATGTCTCACTCAACTGTCTTGGTTTGTTGTCACACGATGTTCTGTCTTCATTGAACTGTCGCACCCAGGAACGTACATTACACACATCCATGGTACCATCACCACATGTCTCACTTAACTGTCTTGGTTTGTTGTCACATGATTTTCTGCCTTCATTGAACTGTCGCAGCCAGGAACGTACATTAGACACATCCATGGTACCATCACCACATGCCTCACTTAACTGTCTTGGTTTGTTGTCACATGATTTTCTGCCTTCATTGAACTGTCGCAGCCAGGAACGTACATTAGACACATCCATGGTACCATCACCACATGCCTCACTTAACTGTCTTGGTTTGTTGTCACATGATGTTCTGTCTTCATTGAACTGTCGCACCCAGGAACGTACATTACACACATCCATGGTACCATCACCACATGCCTCACTTAACTGTCTTGGTTTGTTGTCACACGATGTTCTGTCTTCATTGAACTGTCGCACCCAGGAACGTACATTAGACACATCCATGGTACCATCACCACATGCCTCACTCAACTGTCTTGGTTTGTTGTCACACGATGTTCTGTCTTCATTGAACTGTCGCACCCAGGAACGTACATTACACACATCCATGGTACCATCACCACATGCCTCACTTAACTGTCTTGGTTTGTTGTCACATGATTTTCTGCCATCATTGAACTGTCGCAGCCAGGAACGTACATTAGACACATCCATGGTACCATCACCACATGCCTCACTTAACTGTCTTGGTTTGTTGTCACATGATTTTCTGCCTTCATTGAACTGTCGCAGCCAGGAACGTACATTAGACACATCCATGGTACCATCACCACATGCCTCACTTAACTGTCTTGGTTTGTTGTCACACGATGTTCTGTCTTCATTGAACTGTCGCAGCCAGGAACGTACATTAGACACATCCATGGTACCATCACCACATGCCTCACTTAACTGTCTTGGTTTGTTGTCACACGATGTTCTGCCTTCATTGAACTGTCGCAGCCAGGAACGTACATTAGACACATCCATGGTACCATCACCACATGCCTCACATAACTGTCTTGGTTTGTTGTCACATGATTTTCTGCCTTCATTGAACTGTCGCAGCCAGGAACGTACATTAGACACATCCATGGTACCATCACCAGATACCTCACTTAACTGTCTTGGTTTGTTGTCACACGATGTTCTGTCTTCATTGAACTGTCGCACCCAGGAACGTACATTACACACATCCATGATACCATCACCACATGCCTCACTTAACTGTCTTGGTTTGTTGTCACATGATTTTCTGCCTTCATTGAACTGTCACACCCAGGAACGTACATTAGATACATCCATGGTACCATCACCACATACCTCACTTAACTGTCTTGGTTTGTTGTCACACGATGTTCTGTCTTCATTGAACTGTCGCACCCAGGAACGCACATTACACACATCCATGATACCATCACCACATGCATCACTTAACTGTCTTGGTTTGTTGTCACACAATATTCTGTCTTCATTGAACTGTCACACCCAGTAACGTACATTAGACACATCCATGGTACCATCACCACATGCCTCACTTAACTGTCTTGGTTTGTTGTCACACGATGTTCTGTCTTCATTGAACTGTCACACCCAAGAACGTACATTAGACACATCCATGGTACCATCACCACATGCCTCACTAAACAGTCTTGGTTTGTTGTCACACGATGTTCTGTCTTCATTGAACTGTCACACCCAGGAACGTACATTAGACACATCCATGGTACCATCACCACATGCCTCACTTAACTGTCTTGGTTTGTTGTCACACGATGTTCTGTCTTCATTGAACTGTCGCACCCAGGAACGTACATTAGACACATCCATGGTACCATCACCACATGCCTCACTTAACTGTCTTGGTTTGTTGTCACATGATTTTCTGCCTTCATTGAACTGTCGCAGCCAGGAACGTACATTAGACACATCCATGGTACCATCACCACATACCTCACTTAACTGTCTTGGTTTGTTGCCACACGATGTTCTGTCTTCATTGAACTGTCGCACCCAGGAACGTACATTACACACATCCATGATACCATCACCACATGCATCACTTAACTGTCTTGGTTTGTTGTCACACAATATTCTGTCTTCATTGAACTGTCACACCCAGTAACGTACATTAGACACATCCATGGTACCATCACCACATGCCTCACTTAACTGTCTTGGTTTGTTGTCACACGATGTTCTGTCTTCATTGAACTGTCACACCCAAGATCGTACATTAGACACATCCATGGTACCATCACCACATGCCTCACTTAACTGTCTTGGTTTGTTGTCACACGATGTTCTGTCTTCATTGAACTGTCACACTCAGGAACGTACATTAGACACATCCATGGTACCATCACCACATGCCTCACTTAACTGTCTTGGTTTGTTGTCACACGATGTTCTGCCTTCTTTGAACTGTCACACTCAGGAACGTACATTAGACACATCCATGGTACCATCACCACATGCCTCACTTAACTGTCTTGGTTTGTTGTCACACGATGTTCTGTCTTCATTGAACTGTCACACTCAGGAACGTACATTAGACACATCCATGGTACCATCACCACATGCCTCACTTAACTGTCTTGGTTTGTTGTCACACGATGTTCTGCCTTCATTGAACTGTCACACTCAGGAACGTACATTAGACACATCCATGGTAGCATCACCACATGCCTCACTTAACTGTCTTGGTTTGTTGTCACACGATGTTCTGCCTTCATTGAACTGTCACACTCAGGAACGTACATTAGACACATCCATGGTACCATCACCACATGTCTCACTAAACTGTCTTGGTTTCTTGTCACACGATGTTCTGCCTTCATTGAACTGTCACACCCAAGAACGTACATTAGACACATCCATGGTACCATCACCACATGCCTCACTCAACTGTCTTGGTTTGTTGTCACACGATGTTCTGCCTTCATTGAACT
The DNA here is from genome assembly GCA_030765055.1 of Mantis religiosa. Lineage (NCBI taxonomy): Eukaryota > Metazoa > Arthropoda > Insecta > Mantodea > Mantidae > Mantis > Mantis religiosa. Next base: position 142,487,197 of record CM060958.1, on the reverse strand, counting down.
GTCACACCCAGGAACGCACATTAGACACATCCATGGTACCATCACCACATGCCTCACTCAACTGTCTTGGTTTGTTGTCACACGATGTTCTGTCTTCATTGAACTGTCACACCCAAGAACGTACATTAGACACATCTATGTTACCATCACCACATGCCTCACTCAACCGTCTTCGTTTGTTGTCACATGTTCTGTCTTAATTGAACTGTCACACCCAAGAACGTACATTAAACACATCCATGGTACCATCACCACATGCCTCACTCAACTGTCTTGGATTGTTGTCACACGATGTTCTGCCTTATTTAACTGTCGCACCCAGGAACGAACATTAGACACATCCATGGTACCATCATCACATGTCTCACTCAACTGACGATGAGTTGGAGAAATTATAACTTAAAGGCACTTCGTATATCCCTAAAAGGGACCATGTTGGGAAGTAAACAATTTTTTTCTGAAGAACCTACCTCTTCATTCCTAACACGGGGACTTGAACTTCTCTGGTATCTTGAGTTTCTGAGAGCAAATCCCCGAAACAACCAACAAGTAGAAGAGAAGGTAAAAATGAGCCGGTTACATAGTGCACGCCATTAACTGAAACAAAAGAAGGTAATCCTTTGTTGCAGGTCATTATTAGGCTTAGCTCTCGGAGTAAAGCCGTGCACGCGTCTTAAATACATGGACGTTGGCGGTAAGCCCCTAATTTTTATTATTTCTTTCTAAGTACGGAGCGAATTTACATAATGCGTCTGCACACTGAAGGAGTGTGAAAATGATTCGACACTTGTTTGTACAGTGTTCTAGAAGCAAGATAACATCGACTTCTTTTAATGTTATACTGGTATCACAGCACTCAAACGGAACGAACTACTACTACGTGACTTATTCCACTTGGGAAAGGAGTTTACAACTTAAAACTGCATGTCAAACACCTGAGACCAAGCGATAAGAGAAAACCTCCAACGTTAAGTCATATCGGACGATGAATGAAATGATGTTAAAATAAGTACAGGGTACATAGAGCTTAGAGTTACCAGACATTCATCTTTCAGGTTAAGGGAAAACCTCCAACGTTAAGTCATATCAGACGATGAATGAAATGATGTTCAAATAAGTACAGGGTACATAGAGCTTAGAGTTACCAGACATTCATCTTTCAGGATAAGAGAAAACCTCCAACGTTAAGTCATATCAGACGATGAATGAAATGATGTTCAAATAAGTACAGGGTACATAGAGCTTAGAGTTACCAGACATTCATCTTTCAGGTTAAGGGAAAACCTCCAACGTTAAGTCATATCAGACGATGAATGAAATGATGTTCAAATGAGTACAGGGTACATAGAGCTTAGAGTTACCAGACATTCATCTTTCAGGTTAAGGTAAAACCTCCAACGTTAAGTCATATCAGACGATGAATGAAATGATGTTCAAATGAGTACAGGTTACATAGAGCTTAGAGTTACCAGACATTCATCTTTCAGGTTAAGGGAAAACCTCCAACGTTAAGTCATATCAGACGATGAATGAAATGATGTTCAAATAAGTACAGGGTACATAGAGCTTAGAGTTACCAGACATTCATCTTTCAGGTTAAGGGAAAGCCTCCAACGTTAAGTCATATCAGACGATGAATGAAATGATGTTCAAATAAGTACAGGGTACATAGAGCTTAGAGTTACCAGACATTCATCTTTCAGGATAAGATAAAACCTCCAACGTTAAGTCATATCGGACGATGAATGAAATGATGTTCAAATAAGTACAGGGTACATAGAGCTTAGAGTTACCAGACATTCATCTTTCAGGTTAAGGTAAAACCTCCAACGTTAAGTCATATCAGACGATGAATGAAATGATGTTCAAATGAGTACAGGGTACATAGAGCTTAGAGTTAGCAGACATTCATCTTTCAGGATAAGAGAAAACTTCCAACGTTAAGTCATATCGGACGATGAATGAAATGATGTTCAAATAAGTACAGGGTACATAGAGCTTAGAGTTACCAGACATTCATCTTTCAGGATAAGAGAAAACCTCCAACGTTAAGTCATATCGGACGATGAATGAAATGATGTTCAAATAAGTACAGGCTACATAGAGCTTAGAGTTACCAGACATTCACATTCATGTTTGACGATAAGAGGAAACCCCGGAAAAGACTTTATCCAGGTTGCTCACCCTGAACGAGATTCAAATTGGGACCTCTTGAACGTGAGGCAGACACGTACCATCTACGACCCCGAGGCGAGACTAAGGAAATCGCTCACATTATTTGGTCACTTGGAATTAAACTCAGGGCTCCGCAAATGTAGCCCCAAGCGTTACCGCCAATGTCACCCCGTTCGGTTCAGGTGGGAAAGCCATTCTGGTGTCTGATTGGTAAATCAATGAAGGTGGTGACTATGATCTTAAGAGAGAACAGACCTGGATAACGTGAGCAAGCGTGGAGGGTTCCCTAACATTTCCTTTTGAACCGTCAAGCCAGAACTCCCTGAGGACGGTCCTGCCACCATAAAACAGATGACATTGAAGGGAATGAGGGTAAATCAGTTCGATAAAAGTGTACACTCCAGATAATTACTACAGACTCAGGAATACTAAAAAAAATGTGTGGGTCAATCGGAGCGATCATAAAAAATTGTACACCCAGAGTTATCTGTTACAGGAGTTAATTACAGAGCCATCTTGAGTGCTTGCGATTTTTTGAAAGTTTTTTCTTTGTTTGTTTCTTTCTCTTTCTTTCCCTCTTTCCTTCTTTCTTTTCTTCTCTCCTCCTTTCCATTCTTTCTATTTTCCTTTCTTTCTTCTTTTCTTTCTTTCCTTCTTTCTTTCTCTCCTTTCTCTCTTTCTTATTTTCTCACTCTTTTTCGTTCTCTTTCTTTCTCTCATTCTTTCTTTCTTTCTTTCTCTCTTTCGTTCTTTCTTTCATTTTCTCTTTTTCTCGTTCTTTCTTTCTTCCTTTCTCTATTTTTCTTTCTTTCCTTTTTCTTTCTTTCATTCTTCCTTTCTTTCCTTCTCTCTTTTTCCTCGTTCTTTCTTTCTTTCTCGTTCTTTCTTTCTCTCATTCTTTCTTTCTTTCTCTCTCTCTTTTTCTTTCTTACCTCTTTATTTATTTATTTACTCTTTCTTTCTCTCTTTTTTCTCGTTATTTCTTTCTTTCTCTCGTTCGTTCTTTCTTTCTTTCCCTTTTTCTTTCTTTCTTTTTTCTCGTTCTTTGTCAATCTTTCATTCTTTCTTTCACTCCTTTTTCTCGTTCTTTCTTTCTTATTTTCTCTTTCTTTCTCTCTTTTTCGTTGTCTTTCTCTCTCTCTCTCTCTTTCCTTCTCTCCTTTCTCTGTTTCTTATTTTCTCATTCTTTTTCGTTCTCTTTCTTTCTTTCTCTCGTTCTTTCTTTCTTTCTCTCGTTCTTTGTTTCTTTCTTTCTCTCGTTCTTTCTTTCATTCTTTCTTTCTGTTTCTTTCTTTTTTCTCTCTTTCATTCTTTCCCTTTTTCTGTCTTTCTTTCTTTCTCTCGTTCTTTCTTTCTTTCTCTTTCTTTCTTTCTTTCTTTCTTTCTTTCTTTCTTTCTTTCTTTCTTTCTTTCTTTCTTTTTTCTCTCTTTCTTGCTCTCACTTTCTTTTTTATTTCTTTGTTCTCTTTCTTTTTCTTTCTTTCTTTCTCTCGTTCTTTTTTCTTTCTTTGTTTCCCTTTTTCTGTATTTCTTTCTTTCTCTCTGTTTTCTCGTTCTTTATTTATTTCTCTTTTTTTCTGTCTGTCCCTTCTCTTTCTTTCTTTCCTTCTCTTTCTTTCTTTCCTTCTCTTTCTTTCTTTCCTTCTCTGTCTTTCTTTCTTTCTGTCTTTTTTTCCTTCTCTTTCTTTATTTATTGCTTTCTTTTTCTTTTTTCTTTCTCTCTCTCTTTCTTTCTTTCTCTCTCTCTTTCTATAAAATGCTGTTAAGTTACCTTATTCTTAGACCTGATTTTTCCATGTATACATTATAATATGAAATTTCGTAAGTTGCTTGTTTCTCGTGATGATTGTTCGTCATTTGTTAAAAATTTAACCCTACTTTCTCAGATTTGTTTCCCTCGTCCTTAAGCTTATAAATTTCCGCAGCTTTTCACAGCCAAACATTTTAATTTCGCAGAACGCACAGTGATACTTTGTTTCTAGGCAACGGTCATCATTTTTTCTACTCGTGTCCTAACACAGGGAAACTTACCAAAGCTGGGTAGATATGTGTAGGAGATTTTGTGGTGCAAGATTATAAAAAGGCAGAGATCTTGCGCCTTTGCTCCCAAACAATTCGGCAGCTGTGTTTTAACAATTAAAGTACCCTTTCTGCGCTGTGAATGCTTAATAACATTTCTTGAAATTAAATAATGGAAGCTGCTACACAGTACATAGCTGTGGACCGTGGTGCATCGATCCGGGTCGTCATAGTAACCTGAAGCTTGTCTGCGCAACCAGCTCTCGCTTCTGAAGTTGCAAAGAAACAGCCTCGTGTTAGGTTCACAGCAACTTCTCAACCCACTTTCGTTTATTTACAGGTGTATTGAGTACTTGCGGAAAGTAGAGAATCTTTTGAACTCCATCCAAATTTCTATAACAAGATTTAACCCCTAAAAGCTAAGCTTAGGTGAATAGAATTAATATTTAAAAAATGTTACACAAAATCCCTATTTTATAACGTAAATTGACAGCGTTTAGCTTACATTGAAGCCTGAACATTCTAGGTAACGCTGAATGCTAAGCTTTTCCATGAAGAACTTTCTATATAGTTGCGTTTTTATTTTTATTCCGAGCGTAAACTAATTCAAATCGACCAATACGATTGGCATAGCGGACGAACATGCGCTCGGTGTCGTTTTGGAGCAACTTGTTTAAGTATATACGAGGGCTGTTTAATAAAGAAAGATTGCATTTTTTTTTTTTTTTTTTGACAACGTACCTTTACTCATCCTCATAATTTTGATGGTCCTTCTCAAAATAGTCTCCCCTGAATGCGATGCACTTGTCCCAGCGTTTCTGTCAGTCTTCAAAGACATGCTGGAAACAATTTTTGAGAGATCCTTCAAAATCGCCTCCGCAGCCTTCACCACTGCTTCTGATGATGGATAATGACTCCCACGAAGGCGTTTCTTCAAGATAGGGAATAGAAAAAGGTCACATGGCGCTAAATCCGGACTATAGGGAGGGTGAGAGGTGCACTTCACGTTGATTTTTGCAGGATACTCCGCAACAACATTGGCAATATGCGGTCGCGCATTATCGTGGTGCAGCATCCAGTCTGCTTCACGGAAATGTGGTCTTTTGCGCCTGATATGGACTTGCAATGTTTTCAGGACATCCCTGTAGTATTGTCCAGTTACTGATGAGTGTGCAGGTACAACATGCTGATACACCATTCTGTGAATATCAAAGAATGAGATCACCATAACTTTCCCAGCAGAAACAACCACTTCTGCTTTTTTAGGGGGTTGGTGATGAAGGATATTTCCACACTGAGCTTTGCTGTTTACTCTCAGGATCAAAATGATGTAGCCAAGTTTCATCAGCAGTGATTACGTTTTAAAGAAACTCCGGATCTTTCTCTAACATCAACTTTAACTGCATGCGAATGTCCTTTTGTTCGGGAATCAACAGTCTTGGAACCCATCGCGCACAAACACGACTCATGTGTAATGTTTCTGTCACCAAGTGTGGGTGGCACCCAATGAAATGTTCAGTATTTCAGAAAGTGATCTTAAGATAATTCGTCGATCCTCTCTCACAATGGCAGCAGCAGTGTTGATGTTTTCTTCCGTAAGAGCAGTAACTGGAGCACCGTGTCCACCTTCCTTTGAAATTGATTGTCTCCCCTATTTAAACATTTTAAACCACCTTCGAGCTGTGCTGTAGGGAAGAACAGACTCTCCATAGGCCTCCTGTAACATTGTATAGGCCTCAACTGAAGATTTGTTGAGACGAATTTCAAAGCCACATATTGTTCCTCGCATGTTACCTCCATTGCAGCTGTAGGTGACAGTGAATATGTCTCAACTTGCCTGGTTCTCACAGGCGAGAAGCCGGAGTACCAACAATGGACCGTAAAAATTATGATCATTCTTTATTTATATATTTATTTATTTTGTAATTTACACCCTCCAACGTTAAGTCATATCGGACGGTGAATGAATTGGGTGAAATGATGCTCAAATGAGTCCAGGGTCCATGGAGCTTAGAGTTACCCGACATTTACCTTGAAGGATAAGGATATACCCCGGAAAAAACTTATCCAGGTAACTCACCCTGACCGAGATTCGAAGTCGGGACCTCTTGAGCGTGAGGCAGACAAGCTACCATCTACGCCACCGTGGCGGGCTGATCATTCTTTATTGAACAGCCCGTGTATATATTTTTCGGTTCAAAATTCCAAGATTATTTTTCCCCTTCACTTACTTTTGTTTTCAATTTGTAGTCCGTTAGTTTCATGAAATTCTAATGTTAGTTCTAAATATGTGTACAGACCAGTAATTCTAGTTTCCTTATTTACAACATATTAATTTTTATTAACCATTCAAATTCCCTCATCTATAACCTACTAAGTTTTAACCTGATCTCATAGTAAGTACGTCACAATACACTATCTGGAGTGACTGTTGCGATACAATACCGTAGCAGGTGAATCCGAACATGACCCACTTCCTCTTCACGGATATATTTTTTCCCCGTTTCCAAAATAAAAGCAAATGCGCTGAAATACCAGACCCGTATGGTTCAAGTGGAGCCCTGACTCGGATTCAACAAGCTAACTGCATTAGAAGGGGCCTACGAATTTAAATCTCCCCCTTCCTACTCCCTTTGGCTTTGCTCTCCTTTTGAGAGGCAGTCCAAAATCCATCTGCCTTTCAAGTCTTCTGTAGAGAGAGTAAAGGAATCGCTGCTGCACCAGTTACTTACCTTTTTGGGGCTTCCAAATCACCTTGCTAATTGTATTTTGTATTCTGTATCAAAAGTTTAAAAACATAAGAGATTTTAACATTCCCAGAGTCCAAAAACTGTACAACAAATGGTTATAAACAAAAGATCTGTTTTTCTCGAAGCATTCGTCAATAACACTAATAAAAATAGAACAATGTGCAGGCAAGCGGAATATTAAATTACCCTAAGTCTGGTGTACTGTTTCGAAAAAACGTTCAGATGTTTCTTATTATACATGGTCGCGTGCTTAGATTTCCACGCATTATACATCTTCCACAGATCTACGAGGGCTGTTGAATAAAGTATGACCATAATTTTGTACCACTATTAGGTCAATTAATGAAAATTAATTGTTCCTTCTCACTAGCAGTGTGTAGACTAAAGTATAGAAAGATAGAGTCAGACTGAAAAATTCAATGCATTGTGCATTGTGAATAGTGGTCCCAACTATAAAGCCCGAGCCCTAAGTACTTGCAGCATAGTAAGTCGGCATTAAAGTAGTTGTCTCATGTGTTTATGAGAACTCCTAGTGGTTTACCGGAAAAAACATGAGTAAGTTGGAGAATTTAATATCATGTCGGCATGTTGGCCACAGTATCTCAATGGTTAGAGCGGCTGGACGGAGACCAGAAGATCAGTGGTTCAAATCCCTGCTGTGGCATTGGATTTTTCAGTCTACTCTATCTTTCCATACTTTAGCCTACACACGGCTATTGTGGAATAACAATTAATTTCCATTAATTGACCTAATAATGGTTAACTATATACCCCGGGCCTTAAACTACTTACAGCATAGTAAGTCGCCATTAAGGTAGTTGTCTCATGTGTTTATGAGAACTCCTAAGTGGTTTACCGGAAAAAACACGAGTCAGTTGGAGAATGTAATGTCATGTCGGCATGTTGGCCATAGTATATCAATGGTTAGAGAGGCTGGACGGAGACCAGAAGATCAGTGGTTCAAATCCCGGCTGTGGCATTGAATTTTTCACTCTGACTCTATCTTTCCATACTTTAGCATACACACGTTTAGTGTGGAAGAATAATTAATTTCCATGTTCAGTATCGCCTACCGCTGCAATGGAGGTAACACGCGAGGAACAATATGTGGCTTTAAAATTCTGCTTTCGTCTCAACAAATCTTCAGTTGAGGCATACACAATGTTACAGGAGGCCTATGGAGAGTCTGTTCTTTCCTATAGCACAGCTCAAAGGTGGTTTAAAATGTTTAAAAAAGGGAGACAATCAATTTCAAATAAAGTTGGACCCGGTGCTTCATATACTGCTCTTACGGAAGAAAACATCAACACTGCTGCTGCCATTGTGAGAGAGGATCGACGAATTACCTTAAGATCACTTTCTGAAATACTGAACATTTCATTGGGTGCCACCCACACGTTGGTGACAGAAACATTGCACATGAGACGTGCTTGTCCGCGATGGGTTCCAAGACTGTTGATTCCCGAACAAAAGGACATTCGCATGCAGTTAAAGTTGATGTTAGAGGAAGATCCGGAGTTTCTTTCAAACGTAATCACTGCTGATGAAACTTGGTTACATCATTTTGATCCTGAGAGCAAGCAGCAAAGCTCAGTGTGCAAATCTCCTTCATCACCAACCCCCAAAAAATAAAAGTGGTTGTTTCTGCTGGGAAAGTTATGGTCATCTCATTCTTTGATATTCATGGAATGGTTTATCAGCATGTTGTACCTGCACACACATCAGTAACTGGAGAATACTACAGAGATGTCTTGAAAACAGTGCAAGTCCATATCAGGCACTATTACACCATCATCCCTTCTCTTTACTCCCATTAACCATCCCCTCCCTTTATCCCTGCTTGCTTTCTTTCTTCTAAGAATTTGTCCTCAATTTTTTCGCAAAAGACCACATTTCCGTGAAGCAGGCTAGATGCTACACCACGATAATGCAGGGCCGCATATTGCTAATGTTGTTGCTGAATATCTTGCAAAAATACTTACGTTTGGTAAGTACTCGGCTGTAGACTTGATGTGTGCCGTGTGATAAAGGGTAGTCACATTGAACATGTATAAGATTCTTGGTAAAACGGTTTGAGTTGCTTTTTCATTTGATGTATGATTTATAACTGCAAGTTAAAAGTAATAAATATTATAAAGAGTTAAAACCCCGACATTCATGTAAGTACACCCTGTATATTACTGAAAAATCCTAGCTATTAACAGTCTTTGCAGGAGGTGAGGTAGACAAGAAAAAATGATAATGAATATCAATCACGAGTGTGTTGTGGCAAGTCATGATGTCACGAGATAGTACAACAGCGGAGCGAAATAACGAGGAAGGAGAATTATTAAAATATTTTCATACAGAGGCAACTGGCAGAAGTTTCCCTCTCGCCGATCGTAACTTCAAGTGTTTACATCGAGTGGAATCCAGAAGTGGAACACAGCTTCAACGCCAGCTGCGTCCTCTCGGGAGAAAAAAGAGAGAAAAAACCTCTATACGTCTTCTCTTGCAGCCTCTTGTTGTGGTCCAGGGACGTGTACAGTCCAACACCTCAAGTTATATTTCATCATACACCAAAACGTGAAATTTAAAAAATGACACAAATGTCACTTAAAAAATGTCACTTCATGCCGGTCGGTTAGCAGCGATTGCTGTTGCCAGACGAAGACACTCGGGCAGTCACTACCTGTCGTCACGGAGGAAGCAAAGCTTGCACAATTACCGTTCGCGGCTGTCCTAGAATGTAATTCAAGAAAATTCGACTACTTGAAAGAGCTCCCGCGCCCGGCAGGACTACATAAGAACCGTTCAAACAATAGCGAAGTGTGCAATTGAAGCGCTGCTATTCAGACAATGACATTAGGGAAAAAGCAAGAAAATTCATGCCCAAAAATACTGTCGTGAGCCCGTTACACAGCCACAATACTATAAGAGCTGTTCAATAAAGAATCATCACTTTTTTTTTCAACGTACCTTTACTCATCCTCACAATTTTGATGGTCCTTCTCAAAATAGTCTCCCCTGAATGCGATGCACTTGTCCCAGCGTTTCTGCCAGTCTTCAAAGACATGCTGGAAACCATTTTGAAGAGATCCTTCAAAACCGCCTCCGCAAGCCTTCACCACTGCTTCTGATGATGGATAATGTCTCCGACAAAGGCGTTTCTTCAAGTTATGGAATAGAAAAAAAGTCACATGGGGCTAAATCCTGACTATAAGGAGGGTGAGGGATGTACTTCACGTTGATTTTTGCAAGATATTCAGCAACAACATTGGCAATATGTGGCCGCGCATTATCGTGGTACAGCATCCAGCCTGTTTCACAGAAATGTGGTCTTCTGCGCCTGATATGAACTTGCAATGTTTTCAGGACATGCCTATAGTATTGTCCAGTTACTGATGTGTGTGCAGGTACAACATGCTGATAAACCATTCCATGAATATCAAAGAATGAGATGACCATAACTTTCCCAGCAGAAGCAACGACTTTTGCTTTTTGGGGGATTGGTGATGGAGTTTTGCACACTGAGCTTTGCTGTTTACTCTCAGGTTCAAAATGATGTAGCCAAGTTTCATCAGCAGTGATTACGTTTGAAAGAAACTCCGGATCTTTCTCTAACATCAACTTTAACTGCATGCGAATGTCCTTTTGTTCGGGAATCAACAGTCTTGGAACCCATCGCGCACAAACACGTCTCATGTGTAATGTTTCTGTCACCAACGTGTGGGTGGTACCCAATGAAATTTTTAGTATTTCAGAAAGTGATCTTAAGATAAGTCGTCGATCCTCTCTCACAATGGCAGCAGCAGTGTTCGGTTTTGTGTGTATTTGGCCTTAGTTGATTTGAAGAAGACTTTTCAGAGGGAACATTGGTCATGGGTCTTTTCTAGTACGCGTCCATAATAATATTGAAGTGGATAGGATATCACCAAAGTATAGGAGTGAGTATTCAAGAAAGCCGACGGTTCCTTAACCCCGAGAATCCACGATAGCAGTGGTTCTTTATTCCAATGCTGAATAAGAAGTATGACAAAATATTTAAAATATTCCGTGTTATATAAATATGTATGGCATATATTCGAACATATTTATAATTATAATTGTTTTTTAAATTTTCAACTTTAAAATTGCAAAAATAATTATGGTCTTCTTTAAGATTTTAATGTAATTTTCCCCAAAGTTTAAGGACACTTTCTTTTGTCATGTACTTCCAAGCCGTAGTGATTAGCTAGTGTAACCAATGTGGCAAGCTCTACGTAGGTTTCCCGTCTTAATCTCTACGACCTTTTCTTGAGTTCCTTTAAAAGTCACACTGTATGAGTGTAGTCTGTAACAGAAGCGCCCGAATCGTGCGGCAACTTCTTCAGCTCCAGTATAATGCGGGAAGTATCCACAAACTTGGCTAGGGGCTTGCTTCCACACAACCAACCACTTACCGTCAACGGAGCATGCATTGGAGGAGTTCATAAGCAAAGCTATTTTTTTTTTTTTTAATTTCTTGCGTTTCTTTGGTTTAGCAAAGCTTTCTGCAGGATCCCTTGGCTTTTATTGCGTACATTTCGAGTATGTACCAGTCTTCAGTTGTTAAATAAACAATCACAAAATGAAGATAACAAACTTTGAACTTAGTCTTTTTAAAACACTAATGGAAACAAGATTATAAAGTCACTGTCGCAGCTCGAAGAATATGTGAAGTGGAAGCTCAGTGTGGAAATCTCCTTGATCACTAACCGCCAGAAAAGCAAAAGTGGTTGCTTCTGCTGGGACAGTTATGGTCATCTCATTATTTGATAATCATATTTGAGCACGCTTAATCGTGATGCTGCATTTCAGTTCAGCTCCTCTTGGAAGCCGGCCTTAAAAATGAAAATCCGTCGAATTAAGAAGCAAAGATGAATATAGATTGATAACCAAGTTAAGTAGTTACGTTTCTTTGACACAATTTTCTATACTCACGCCATCTCCTGACCTGGCATTTAATTTGCTGATAACAGTCTTTTGTTCAGTATTGCGAATTTTGATAGTGTTTTGTCTTTGTTTATATTGGTGTTATATCCAGTATATCATTTGTGGTTATAATATTTTATAAATATCCTGATGACGTGAGAGATGCATACTCCCGAAAGGTTGATATCTGATCATCTTTTCACCTGCCTGGCTGCCCGATAAGAAAGTGAGCGTATTCTGGTTGATTTCTTGGACAATGTTTTCTTTTTTTTTTTGTTTTTTAAATTTTAGGAGCGGCCCCACACTCGCCGCCCCCGGTGACGATGAACCGGCATGCATAGCCGTGCGCTACATCGTCTCCCTCATGCAGTTAGAATCCTAACGTGCAGGGAGCGTTAGTGTGTTAGTTCGTGGATTAGTCGGGTCCCGCATTAGCACCCCGGTTAGTTCCGTAATATAAGATGCTGGCAGGCTATGCCTAAGAGCGCGTCAATGGATTGGTTCCCGGGCTGTAGCCAAGAGCAGGTCCTGAGTACAGCCAGGGGGATTGGAGGTGGTCATGTGTAAAGAGTGTCGTGTAATTGTTAGTGTTGGCTACATGCAGTATTACCATGCTATATCTAGTAATTTCGTTTGAGTATTATGTAGTGTTTGAGTAGTGAAGTGGTGGGAGCGGTAATTGCTTATACTATACTTGGTTCCCTTGATGGGTTCCGTGTCCGAAGTTATAGCTCCTGTCCATGTTCTTGCCTGGTCATCATGACGTCCACACCTCTGCACTGCAAGATCTCAGCTGGAGCCGTCACTGCCGCGGGAAGTGTGGTCGTTGAGGGGGACCTCCTCCCCCTCGAGTCCGCCTTGGCTCGAGAGCTCAAGGACTTAAGGGCAGCTGTTTCGTGGTAGTCCCTCACGTGATGTGTCTGTGAAATAGAAATAGATAAAGTAATAATCAGTTAGTCAGGCTGTTCAGAAAGTCCAAGATCTCATTGTCAATGTCTGGATTAGTTAGGTTGCGGTCAAACAGTGATAGCGGTCGTTTATGTCTGTCGATGTCTCGTACTGGCCAAGTGTAGATATAAGTGTATTATGGTGTGAAGGTAGTTTGTTGTACATGTCATAGGATAGTTTCTTGAGGAATTGCTCAATAATGTGCATGTGTAAGTCTTCGTGGAGTTCTTTAGATGGTGCGATGAGTGGTACTTTGTAGATTATTCGAAGTATTTTGTTTTGGTATGTTTGTATACGTTTTATATGGGTTTTTGCTGCATAACCCCAGACCGGTGCTGCTTAGGTTAATATTGGCCTGATGAGTGTTTTGTATAACGTTAGTCCGCAAGATTTGAACGACACCTTTGTCTTTTAAAGAAACCTATAAATTAGGGTCACAACTCGTTACGTGAGAGAACGAGGGGACACAAATCAACCGTAATTCCGAACAGCAGCAAAAGCTGAACTCCATAATCTTCAAATGAGCTGTTTGGCTACAAAATTTTCCCAGTTAATTAATTAACGCCAGAGGTTCTACTCTCATTAGTTCTGGACCCGTAGGACCAAGGACCCGGGGCTCCTTCGACCAGGGAGTTATCGAGCTGTCCCGAAAGGTACAAATTTTTCATTGTCATATTTGTTTTCCTCCACCCAAAATTAGTAGGAATTGCCTCATGGAGTACACGAAACATTTAAAAATTATTTTTTGTCGCCCATCTTTCTCGATCCATGGCCCATTTTTCACATGGCAGAAATGTTGGCAACACTGAAGCAATGCAAGTAGGTGTCACTGAATTCTTCTCATCAAACACCAGAGATTTGTACCATCGATAATAAACCTCGCCAAATGATGGCTCAAAACTATAGAATTTAATGTCTATACTTTCAAAATTACTCAATAGCTTGTCAGAACCATTTCAAATAATTGGCTTTCTTAAAAAAAAATTGCATTACTTATAAAACACTGCGTAGAGGAGTCGCTAGAGTGCAGTACTTCAGATATTTCCGAATGTTACTTCTTCAGGAATATTCCCGAAGGTATAGCTTGTTAGCGCGAGTCTGTTTTGTTTTTGCTCTCCGCTCCGGTGCAGATAAACAGGTAGGCGGCATTGCAACAATCATGACAGAACGACAAAGCACAAATATCACGTCACAGTATTAATTACCGCTTGCAGTCAAGCCTCCAGCTAGTAAATCTAACTGCATCACGGACAAACACCTCCAGATCGTCTCTTTGCTATCACACGCGTACATAATCCACGTAACTTTCCGCAGTTCTGAAATTATTTACGGTATTATAGGCATTTACGGAAAAATACACATATTTAATTACATAACGTTTACGAAGAGACCGTCACCTGTGGATCCAAACCGTGAAACACGGAGAGAGGCAAACGTAACGTTAACAGTTAAAAATTGACATTTCACACCCGTTGCGTGTAATATAGGCGATATCCAAGTACAATAGAACATCGTGTACCCATACTAACTAGGACCAGGGCTCCAAATAATAATTTTCATTAAAATAAGAGAGAATAAAGCCTCAAAGAACTAAGGCTGCACTTTAGTACTCTTTCTATTGTATAGTCACATGTAGATCCAGTAGCGAGGTGTGACTTTCAAAGAGAGGGAAGCTGCAAATAATAATTTTCATTAAAATAAGAGAGAATAGTGACTCAAAGAACTAAGGCTACCCCATACTCCCTTTCTATTGTACAGTTACACGTAGGTCCAGTAGCGAGGTGTGAGTTTCAAAGTGACGGAAGCTCCAAATATTGGTTTTCATTAAAATAACAGAGAATAATGACTCAAAGAACTAAGGCTACTCTTCAGTTCTCTTTCTATTGTACAGTCACACGTAGGTCCAGTAGCGGTGCGTGACATTCAGAGCGAGGGAAGCTCCAAATAATAATTTTCATTAAAATAAGAGAGAATAATGACTCAAAGAACTAAGGCTACTCTTCAGTACTCTTTCTATTGTACAGTCACACGTAGGTCCAGTAGCGGGGCGTGACTTTCTAAGTGAGGGGAACTCCAAATAATAATTTTCGTTAAAATAAGAGAGAATAATGACTCAAAGAACTAAGGCTACTCTTCAGTACTCTTTCTATCGAACAGTCATACGTAGGTGCAGTAGCGAGACGTGACTTTCAAAGCTAAGGAAGCCCCAAATAATAATTTTGATTAAAATAAGAGAGCATAATGACTCAAAGAATTAAGGCTACTATTTAGCACTCTTTCTATTGTACAGTCACACGTAGGTCCAGTAGCGGGGCGTGACTTTCTAAGTGAGGGGAACTCCAAATATTTTTCATTAAAATAAGAGAGAATAAGACTCAAAGAACTAAGGCTACTCTTCAGTACTCTTTCAATTGTACGGTCACACGCAGGTCCAGTGTCACCACCAAATATCAATATATGTAAAATACTATTATTTGTTTCACACGGTCCAGTATAGTGATCAGTGAAGCAAGTGCATGTATGCAACAGAAACATTTGGCAATGCGTAATAGGGGCGTTGCGCCCGAGTCAAGTACACTGTGTTGTAATACCAGATTCTGCTTCAGTCACTTTTTCTCGTAGTTTTATAGCGTCATATCGTATGAGCATTTGTATATAATTATTTTTAACCAAATTCCTGGAAAAGTTAACTTCCATTTCATAAGAATAATTTTTATACGCCTTCAATAGGCAATGGATGTTTCAAAAAGTAGTAGGAATGTATTAAACTTATATTTTAATTCATGAATGGGATGTCTCAGGCAGTTTCATCTGTCTCCTCTCGCCTCATCCTTCCTCCCGGGGTTGCCTCACTTGGGAACATAGGTACAATAGGCGAAGTTTGGATCTCCGTGCTGAATCCCCTCCATAGTGTAGTGCAGTTCAGTCCACCGAAAAGTTCAGTATCAAAATTTGTTTGGAAAGACACATTTGAACACCCTGTGAATAAAAACCCGGATCTTTCTCAAAGCTCCTTGTGTTTATTTTTGAAGAGGATAGTTTAAAGACAAATCGACTACTTCCAAACTGCCACAAAGTGCCCGTAAAGATCTTATTTATTTATATTTTCGGCCTGACTGAGGCACCACTGTGATTTTATTGAACACGCTTGGCAGTTATCCTTTACGCCGTTCCGAGCTATTTCGTTTGCAAATTTGAGTATTATTATTGCTGTAGCGGCCAAGTCATTGCAGTTTTACAGCTGCAAATTTTACTGCCTTTATTTCCAAAAACTTTCTCAACTCTGCAACAGATGTCGCGAATGTGTCTATGTGCTCAGCATGTCCGCTTCTGTTGTTCGAGCCACGTTTTATAACTACTTGTTCCCTGTAAATGTATAGCTTTGGTATATTTTTGCATTTTAAGCGAGACAATTCTGTTGATATCCACTAAATTGTTTCTGTACACAGGATTTTACTAATTCTTCATACAGCAGTTTGTTATGTCTATCTCTGATTAATTTAGATAAATGCTGAATTCACATCTTCAGTGCTTTGTTTTAAAGCGATAGTCATATTTTAAGAGAAGACTGCGTTTGAATTTCTGTTCTGTTTTTATGAACCAGCACCTGAGAATCAACTAAGGACGTACAATTTAATACAAATGGAGTTATTGAAAACTTCCAACCGATAACAAAGAATGTCTCGGCTGTGGTAAAATATACAAAAAATTAGATTATGCTTATTTCTTACGATGAAGAAAATTTATTTCTAATAAATTCGAAACATACATACAATTTTTTATAAAAGTAACTTAAATATTTTGTATTTTAATGAAACCGAATAGAGATATTTCGGATAACATTTTTGAAAAGCTTTTTCGTGTAAGTTTGAAATGAGGACATTTTTTTCATAGTCCTGTCGTCATATTTTTGAAAGCTCCTGAATTAAATACCACATTTGGTACAGTAAAACTTCGTTAATCCGTGTGTTTAGCGTAGTAAATGAAGACTTACTTTACTTACTATTTCTTTTTCAGGACTGTGATCAGATAGGAATTTCTGCGTGACAGAGATGGCAGCACTGTACAGTGCATAGGATTGTAGTGGCAGCGAGGAGAGCTAGAACTGTTTTTGATACTTAAAATGGCGACGTTTACGTTTCAAGAACAGTATATAGTAGATGTTACATTCATGCAGTCATCACGCGTCAACATCGCCTGACAATTTGCCATGCACGCAGCGTTGTGATCATCCGTCAGCATTCGCGGCACCCACCTGGAAGACACTTTTCGTATTTGCAGATCTTCTTGCAGGATTATGTACACACATCCCACGGAAATGCCGATTTTTGAGGCGATGTCTCCAACGTTCAATCGGCGTTCCTCCAAAACAGCGTTCTCCGCTCGCTGGACCATGTCGTCAGACTAGCTGGTGCGAAGCCGTAACTGTCTTGTATTGTTGTCACACGATGTTCTGCCTTCATTGAACTATCGCACACAGGAACGTACATTAGACACATCCATGATACCATCACCACATGTCTCACTCAACTGGCGATGAATTTCAATAGGTGTCACACCACGAAAATGGAGAAAAAGAATGATAAAGTCCGGGTAAAACTTCTTACTTGCCAGAAAGCAAGATTGAAGAATAAAAACTAATAACAAAAACTAAGTATGGAAGAAGATTTTATAGACATTTTTAAAAATATAGATGGTTGTTTCGGTGTTTGACAAGACATTGACAATGAATGAGGTTATAAACTGATTACAGAGGAAGGCATTATTGCATCATGCAGTGTTACTGAAAATGAAAATGAGTGTTCAGACTCAGTGTTGATGAACCAGCTGTGGTTATGACCCACACACAAGCAGTAACAAACATAGGGAAATTGATGTTTTATTTCGAGAGTCAAGACCAATGAACTTCTAATGTTAACGTGCATGTGAGATAAGTGATACACTAAACTGAGACAGCAGAATCTCGCTGCCTTTTTTATTACCGACTAGTTTGTAGTATAGTACAAATACATAGACTATTACAGTATTTACATTGTATGTGCTTTTAGGTAAAAGTGTGGCAGTAAAATTTCTCAAACGTATTAAATTATTTCGGTGATGATATACATGTTTTTTTATCGTTTATCCATCATTTTTAGGGATAAACCCTATTTTCGTTAACTCGGAGCAGCGCTGCTCCTACTTGATTCTATAAACGAGTTTCTGCTGTATTTAAATAAGTTTTCGTTTTAGAATGATGCATCATAGTGTCGTCCACAGTACTTTCTACTTTTCTTCTGATCGTGTTCCATAGAAACACTATTTTGACACTCTGTATAGCGTCCCTCATCAATAATGAAACACTCTGTATAAGGCGATGCTACAAAAATTTGAACGTTCCCTGGAGCTTACACCGAGATCCTTTCCTTTATACAACGTGTTCAAAACTTGTGATGGATTTTGTAGTTTGGGTTAATTACGGTAAACTCTGTACAAGAAGTCCTCCGTGTTCCCTTTTCACTTGCTTAGAGTTTATACTAAAAGCTCGTGTTCTTCCAACAAAGCCCTTATTTATACATTCTTGGGCAAACAGCGGCGCGTTGCCAGGCAACCGCTAATACAATCAGATCGCCGGGAGTTAGCCATTCTCTTTGAATGACCAATTACAGCTTGCAGGACAGATCTGCTACATTTCTAATTAATCACTGATATGTACTAGTTAAATTCGTAATTTTAATTACAAGCTGTAGCCAATATCATGTTCCAAATTGAAAACGAGACGACGAGCACAAAGCCAAACAAACTAAATTCTAGAGAAGTCCAATAAAACTGACATTCACAACATTTCCTCTAATCACTTCCACAAATGTGTTCATAAGGTTAAACTTCCATTCACATTTATCAAATATCAAAGAAAAACAGATAGTCACATACACATTTGAAGATTCAGGCACTATGCGAAGACTGTAAAATGCTGTTTTAATATCATCACAAAGAAAACTCACTCGTGTGTATAATCACAACGTAGTTACTGCCCTTTCTTAAGCAAACTTCTCAAAAAACAGTTATTCCTTTATTTACTTCAAGTTAAGCACTATCGGCTTAGTTTTCTTGTACATACAAAGGAATATAGAAACAAAGAAGACATTAAAAGATACTCAAATGTTTTAAAATTGGTTGCCTAGGTGACGACTTAGAAATTTCGTTCTCTTTGTACGTCCTAGAGATAAAAATGAAGGTACGAGGGAATATGGGAATACAGCAGACTTTAAGTGATAGTCAAATGTTTTATAACTGGTTGTCTAGGTGACGTCTTTGAAATTCCGTTCTCTTTGTATGTCCAAGAGGAAAGGTGAATAACGGGTATCTGTTTGTGATAGTCTATTTCTTTAATTTAAAATAGCAAGGAATAACTCTGGAAAAATACATTTAGCATCCTTTATGAGGTTTGACGAGCTGTTTCCTGTAGCAACGTTTTGTGAATATCTTGTAATTTATTTATTCAGAATTAGGACTTCAAAACGTGTTCCCAGATAATTAAAAATATACATTATATTATCTATTGTGAAGGACTTCTGATCACAATATACAATACAAAATACAAAATTATAATTTTTTTAAATACAATTTGTGTAACATAAAATTGGCATGTAGGACATTTCCGAGATACTGGCACTATCTGTTGTTTAGCATTTCATTGTTTTGAAGTACTGTCAGTATTCATTTATTTCTAGCGACTTCATGGAAACTGTAATTTTATCACATGTATAACACTTTCAGTTGTTAAACGTTTTACGGATGTTTCTGTTAAGTTTTACCTCAGTTAAAATGTTGTAAATACATATACAACAGCCATGGAGATATAAATACAATTTTTTCCCTGAATTAACTTATTTGAATACTTATTCATCAGTTAATTGCCATAGATATACCATTGCTCAGCGTTTGGTCGTATATTTTTGTTAAATTCTTGGAAATGTGTTTATAAAAAAGCGAATACATATAAAAAGCCGGAGTATCGTTTATAAATATTTTACGCGGTAGCACAAAATCATAAATCAATGCTCTGGCAGATTTGAAGCCATTTCCAAGTAATCTCTTGTGTGGCGTTCAAATGACTCATTCATTTTTCTATCTACTGCTTTCACAGCAATTTCTATGACATTCCGAGGAACAATTGAGTAGCGACAGTACTCTTAAGAGAATCCCCAGAGACACTTTAGAAAACTATAAAAACTGACGAAGAAGGTTCTCTATGTAGGCTTGTTTGTAGTGGGAGAATTTTCTCGAAAGTTTGAGAACTCAAGTAGGAAGTTTGAGGTTTAAGGCACTTTTGGTCTTAGAGAGCAGTACTGCACAGAGACACCGGGTCGGTTTTCTAAAAATGGTTTTTCAGGAACCTTAAATGGTATGTTTCCTGCGAAAGCTCGCCATTAAAGTTGTTAGTCAATTTTATGATTTAATTCTTGGTTTAGTAACGTCCTCTATTAAACCTTCAACGCATTCATGTACTACATTATATGCCTTCTGTTCTCTTTTGCAACTAACTGTACTTACAAACACTTGTTCCTCTATCTAATTCAAGATAAACATAATCTTGTTGTAGTTACAAGGGAATACAGTAGACTTTAAGCGATAGTCAAATGTTTTGGTCGTAATGTGATGTATACCTGACTTTCTCTACTCTTGTACAAACACTTATTGCTCTATCTGCTTCAAGATAAACATTATCTTATTGTAGTTACAAGGGAATACAGTAGACTTTAAGTGATAGTCAAATGTTTTGCTCGTTATGTTATGTATACATGACTTTCTCTACTCTTTTACAAACACTTATTGCTCTATCTACTTCAAGATAAACATTATCTTATTGTAGTTACAAAGGAACACAGTAGACTTCAAGTGATAATCAAATGTTTTGCTCGTTATGTTATGTATACATGACTTTCTCTACTCTTGTACATACACTTGTTCCTCTGAATGGGTAGAGCCACACTGAAAAATTCAATGCCATAGCCGGTATTTGAACCACGGTCTCCGTCCAGACGCTCTAACCATTGAGCTACTATGGCAAACGTCCCAACATGACATTAAGTTCTCCAACTGACTCGTGTTTTTCCCGGTAGGCCACTAGGAGTTCTCATAAACACATGAGACAACTACCTTAATGGCGACTTACTATGCTGTAAGTACTTTAAGGCCCGGGCTTTATAGTTCGGACCACTATTAGGTACAATTAATGGAAATTAATTGTTCTTTCACACTAGTTGTGTGTAGGACGCAATATGAAAGGCTAGAGCTAGACTGAAACATTCAATGCCATAGCCGGTATTTGAACCATGGAACTTCCGGTCTCCGTCCAGCCGATCTAAACCATTGAGCCACTAGCTAGTGGCTTACTGGAAGAAACACGAGGCATTTGGAGAATTTCATGTCATGTTGGCACGTTTGCAATAGTGGCTCAATGGTTCAGAGCGGCTGGACACAGACAAGAAAATCCGTGGTTAAAATCCCGGCTATGGCATTGAATTTTTCAGTCTGGCTCTACCCTTTCATAATGCGTCCTACACACGGCTAGTGTGAAAGAACAATTAATTTTCACTTGTTCCTCTATCTACTTCAAGATAAAAATTACCTTGTAGTTACAAGAGAATATTGTAGACCTGAAGTGATAGTCAAATGTTTTAAAACTGGTTGTCTAGGAGACGTCTTTGAAATTCCATTCTCTTTGTATGTCCAAGAGATAGGAAAGACTAAACACTTGGAGTTTAGACTTCGTTAAGAGATACATTATGTTAAGTTGTAAATAAATAAGTGACTGAGTGGAGACAAAGAACCAATATTGTAATGTTGAGAGGACTAATTTTCCGAAGATGTGCGAGGGAAGAAGTAAAAACAGGCAGCAATGCTGGGGCGGGTCCAGGGTACTGATCGATACACATAGAAACCGCAGCATCACTCGATGTCGTCACCACTAGCGGTAGGCGGAGTCTAAGCATCGGTTATTATTTATCTTACTGTCATGTCAGGATCATCCTACTTCTTCGTCACCACCAAGATATCCTCCTCACACCCCACAAAATGATATTATTATTTTTCTCCAGTGAGCAACAATAAACGACCCGCCGCATGCCGTTTCCATTGTTTAAAAGACCACCGCGTGACAACGGTTTCTATAGTTACCAGCTACCAGCTACCTTGTTTCCTGTAAACTGAAAAAAGATAAGTTTTGATAGATAGTCAACATGAAAAGTTCAATGCCATGGCCGGGATTTCAACCACGGATCTTCGGGTTTTCGTCCAGCCGCTCTAACCCATTGAGCTACCATGGCCTATTTGCCGTCATGACATCAAATTCTCCATTTGACTCATATTTTCCCGGTAGACCACTAGGGGCTCTCGTATTCGAGATACACCGTTTGTGGCGACTTACTCTCATAAGTACTTGAGTGTCAGGGTTCATCATTTAACTCTTATTATTTTAGTTAATTGATGGAAATTAATCATTTCTTCACACTAGTCGTATATAGGCTAAGGTTTTTGATAGAGTCTACAGGAAAAATTGAATACCACGACCGTCATTTGAACAAATTAACTAAAATATAATTTGGGCAGATAGAGTCAGCTTGAAAAATTCAATGCCATAGCCGGAATTTGAACCACGAATCTTCTGGTTGCCCTCCAGTCGCCCTAACCCTTGAGCTACTTTGGCCAACGTGCCGATATGACCTAATTTCTTCAACTGACTCGCGTTTTTTCCGGTAAAGTACTTAGAAGTTCTCATAAACACATAAGACAACTACCTTAATGGTGACTTACAACGTGTAGATTACAACGAATTTTTCAGTCTGACTCTATCTTTCCATACTTTAGCCTACACAGGGCCAGTGTGAAAGATCAATTAATTTCCATTAATTTACCTAATGGTGGTTAACTATAAAGCCTGGGCCTTAAAGTACTTACAGCATAGTAAGACGCCATTAAGGTAGCTGTTTCATTGTTTATGAGAACTCCTAGTGGTTTACCGGGAGAAACACGAGTCAGTTGGAGAATTTAATGTCATGTTGGCACGTTGGCTATAGTATCTCAATGGTTTAGAGTGGCTGGACGTAAACCAGAGGATCCGTGGTTCAAATCCCGGCCACGGCAATAAATTTTTCATGTTGACTCTATCAAAAACCTTAGCCTATATACGGCTAGTGTGAGGAAGTTATTAATTTCCATCAATTAACTAAAGATACAGTCTTTTGACATTATTGAGCAATTTAAGACATTTGTGAATCCGGAGGTTTCGTATTGGATTTATGTTGACTGGTCATTCTGATTTTGGAGTTTCCGTCATTCTTGTAAGCTTGAACTTAGATACCAATTGTTCTATTTAACCGAGTTTTAGGAGGTAGTCATGGCAACCGTTTCTACTTCCAGAAGTAGTGGAGATTCTAAATTGTCCAGAAACATTTGCTGTAGAGGGGTGGTACAAGACAAGAAGTTTTATGCAGTACACCCCGGGTACAGTAAGACTGAACCTTGTGTAGTAAAGTACCCCACAGACCCGCCATAAAGGGGCTGCTACAAGTACGAGATAAACCAGACTTTGTTCATGCATTTTTACTTCAGATACTGTATTTCATGCAGTTTCATTAGCAGGTCTTTAAGATTGCCTGAATCAATTGTCAGTTAAATACATGGTGTGTAAATGCAACAATGAATGATTACGACTGGCACAGCGGAATGGAAAGAAAAATGGTGGAAAATTAATTTCAGTACATAATGTAATAATGAACAAAATAGCACAATTCTACACTTGTATATTCACATCTTTATGTACCTCACACACGTTTTCCACATATGAATTCCTTATCTGCCACAGCGTCCACACAGATTTGGTGGGAGCATTCTCCATTTTTTGTAGCGGTGTTTATTTTTGTCCGATGGCAGCACTGATTAAGTAACTGTCATAACAACAAGGAGGATCATGAATGTATGAAGTTTGTATTTTCTTATTGTACAAGTTTCTGGAGCAATTTCAAAGAACATTCGTTATAAATCTATCTTAAAGAACTTAAAAAAAATAACAAAATGCCAGAAATGGAGCAATACTTCCTTTCCTCCTTCGATTTCTCACTTAGACAAAACACAATCGTATTAGACAGTCAGTTGTCTCAGGTTTTTAACTTCTTCGTTCCAACAAAACAATACTCTATCGTCTTCTAGGGAACAGATTATGGAAAACAAATGCGAGTCAACCGCGCTTACCTTAGGATTGGATTATTACGGAGAGGATTCCGCAAGTGGGGCATCCTCGGAAGGAAGGATGAGACGAGAGCAGTCGGGGCGGCCGTCTCAAGGAGCCACTACCGTGCAGAAGAAAATACCTCAATTTACTTATATGGAAACCTCCCACAACGCACATTCTCTCTACTGCGGTTCGGAAGCGGTCCCAGCAGCCGTTTCGGTAACCGGTAACTGATATAAGAGAGGAAGAACCCGTAGGGTAGGGGATCTGTCCCCTTTCAGCTGCCGTGGTGCGGGTGCTGCGGACCCCTAGCACTCGTGGTACCTCTGACGTTACTAGAGGAACCTCGGGCCGAACATTCGAGCCCCTCCCTGATTGGGAGTTGTTCGCATTGGGTTGGACTCGAGGGGGCAGTGGTTCCCCATACCCGTGGGAGATCGGGTACGTCTCCGGATGGGTTTGAGGGAAGCCATTAATATTCCCGCGTACTAAGCAGCATAGCTAGTAGAAGGTGTGCTAGATCGCCAAGCGCCCCTATCGAGGTTGATCGGTGATCAATTTGAAGTGAAAACTTCTTTGTTATTTGTGGTCCGACAAAAATGCCTTCCTTAACTTTTACATCACTTAATTTCCAAAATTTCTCTCTGATTTTAATTGACAGTTGTGCCAACTCCCCCCAAAATTCCCCCAAATTTAAAATCTTCACTCTAAAAAATGAAATGTCACTTTATCTTCAAAACAATAGATAATCTATCATTTATGGTGATTTTTTAATTCAACAGATGGAAATACATGTAAATTCAGTATTTTTAAGCCCGAAACATTTTCATTGTTGACCAGTGTAATTTATAATGAATAGTTTTTAAGTTTTCAGTTCTGTCGTCTGGTCTTAAGCACACACAAATTTTTTTCTTTTTCTTTCTTTTTTTCTTTAACGTTTCTCTTTTTTTCTCCTAGATTTTGATGAAAAGTGAACCATCACTTAGCAAAGGACTTTGAAAATAACTGCTTATCGCTTCTGTTGACTTTATTTCTTTATATCAAAACTTGTAAACTGATAAATGGACGTTTATCTGTATTAATAAAACGTTAAGGGGGGACAGAAGTGCTGTTTTAGTTATTTTCGTGAAAAAAGTGGAATTTTGGCTTTTTGTTGCAAAACATGCACAATAATTTAATTTACTTACTTAAAAAGTTTCATGTCCGTAGGGCAAACGCATCACCTGTTTGGACGGCATTTTTAAAATCCAATGCCCCTCTATGCTTTAAATGTAGAGAACTTACGAACGATTTGATTTTAAAATAGCATTAAGCATCGTAGCCTATTTTAATAAGCTTTCATAAGAATCCTCTAGATGGCAGTGATTTTTCCGGATGTTTTTTTGTCGTTTCCTTGATATACTTCCTGTGTAATGGCGCGAAATCTTTGTTTATGTTTTATTTTGTTGTTCCAGTATTTTAGGAGTGACACTTGGCGTTTAAAGTTATTATTTTTAGGTTTTCTCCTCTTTGTATTATTTACTTATTATACTCAAGTGTCCACTTGTGCCTATTTCAGTAAATACATCTAAAACCTAAGACTCAAGAGGCTACTAGAAGGAAAGAAGGTGTCAGTTACACTGCTGGAGCACTCTAATATAAACAAATTATATACTTTTCATGTAAACTGCATGCAAACCCTTTAAGTTATTTTTCTCAAGTTCAGCTTTTTGTTATTTTTGCATATTTAAAATCTATCTTCTCCCACAATATTACAGCTAGCACTCCAAAAATTGTACACAACATACTTCAGAAGCTTTGCAACAGACTGATACATGGGACTTTTGATATTGGTCATAGTTTAATTTTTAAAAAGTAATTACTATAACCAAGCACTGATTTTTGGAGTCTTTTCACCTTGACATACAAAATATTTTTTAAAAATAACTAGGCAGAATTTCAGAAATCTGATCCTTTAATTTGTTATCAAGGTATTAAGGAATTTAATTGTATCAAAATGAGATTTATTGTGCAATATCTGTCAAATAAGATCGATTTTAATTTTAGGTAATAAAATTGTATACATTATGAAGAATGCAGTTACATATTGGAATGAAAACTTGTACACACACTTCTTTAGTTACTAGTAATATCTGTACATAAAATTGAGGCTGTAGTTTAGAAAATCGGTCCCCCCTTAATATGAAAGTAGTACATTGTCATTAAGCTACGTTGTTTGATTGTTTCTGCTAAATCTCTTATAAGATTTCACTTCTAGGTCAATGGACGCCTTCATTCGCTCACTTTGGTTCCCTGTTCGTTCCATTGTTTACATGATCTCCGTTTTGTTATTTCATTTCCATCTTTATTGTCCTCCGACTCTCTTCCCTACCGCGCCTATTTCTGTTCTTTGTTTTTCACGTCTCTTTCTTTTCCGCCGCTTTCATTACATTATTCCCTTTCCACTTCACTTATTTACTTCTGTTTTTTCTCTATACAGTTTGTTACTCTCACGCTGCATGCCAGTTCTTTTGTTTTCTATCCGTTAATATTAAAGCGCGCCTCTTCTCTGTTTATTATTGCTATATTTTCTGCCGTTTTCCCGCTGTGGGCAAATTACCTTCTTAACGGTTTATGTTTCCGTGCACAAATACAATTAAGTACAGAATCTACCAACGCAACCGCTGCGTACATCGACCGCGGTACGCGCAACAGCGTCACGACTCGCACGTAAATTTGCTATAGACATTTCATAAATAAATACACATTTTCGAAGCCCAATTTTAAATGAACGTCCTCCAACATAAGTCATGTCGTACGATAAAGTCTACTGTATTCCCATATTCCCTTGTACCTTCAATTTTATCTCTTGGACATGCAAAGAGAACGGAATTTCAAAGACGTCACCTAGACAACCAGTTTTAAATCAGTTGACTATCACTTAAAGTCTACTGTATTCCCAAATTTCCTTGTTCATTTTTTATCTCCTGGACATACAAAGAGAGCGGAATTTCAAAGACGTCAACTACACAACCAGTTTTAAAACAGGTGACTATCACTTAAAGTTTACTGTATTCCCATATTCCCTTGTACTTTCATTTTTTATCTCTTGGACATACAAAGTGAACGGAATTTCAAAGACGTCACCTAGACAACCAGTTTTAAAACAGTTGACTATCACTTAAAGTCTACTGTATTCCCAAATTTCCTTGTACTTTCATTTTTTATCTCCTGGACATACAAAGAGAACGGAATTTCAAAGACGTCAACTAGACAACCAGTTTTAAAACAGTTTACTATCACTTAAAGTTTACTGTATTCCCATATTCCCTTGTACTTTCACTTTTTATCTCTTGGACATACAAAGTGAACGGAATTTCAAAGACGTCACCTAGACAACCAGTTTTAAAACAGTTGACTATCACTTAAAGTCTACTGTATCCCCAAATTTCCTTGTAATTTCATTTTTTATCTCCTGGACATACAAAGAGAACGGAATTTCAAAGACGTCAACTAGACAACCAGTTTTAAAACAGTTGACTATCACTTAAAGTCTACTGTATTCCCATATTCCCTTGTACTTTCATTTTTTATCTCGTGGACATACAAAGTGAACGGAATTTCAAAGACGTCACCTAGACAACCTGTTTTAAAACAGTTGACTATCACTTAAAGTTTACTGTATTCCCATATTCCCTTGTACTTTCATTTTTTATCTCCTGGACATACAAAGAGAACGGAATTTCAAAGACGTCACCTAGACAACCAGTTTAAAACATTTGACTATCACTTAAAGTCCACTGTATTCGCATATTCCCTTGTACCTTCAACTTTTATCTCTTGGATATACAAAGAGAACGGAATTTCAAAGACGTCACCTAGACAGTCAGTTTTGAAACATTTGACTGTAACTTAGTCTACTGTATTTCCATATTACTTTATAACTACAAGGAAATATTTATAAAATGATTTGCAAATCTGAATTTTTGTTAAAAAGAAATTGGTAAAACAACAAGATTTTATAAAAGTGTGTATTTTTGGTGAATTTTTTTGATACTGAAATTTTGAAGTACAGTATTTTCTCTATCCGATAGATATTTTAAAAGTTTACAGATTTACAGCTTGAATTTTGCCTCGCTAGTGCAGTGATTTCCCACGTAAATAGTATTGATTTTTACATCCGTTTAAATGTCAGTGTAGACGCTTGGACCTATAGTAATCACTCGTTGTTGATCGTACAGATGATAACTCCTTACCTTGACAATCTAATCGAACTTCCCACACATTGTCTTATTGCAGGCTGCTTATTCAACAATATGTCGCGATGTCCAACAATCAGGCCAGCAATGCGATTGGAAGACCTGCAGTTGTTTGTTGCAGCAGGTACGAGGCAGTCTCGGGGAACGAGCGCTGACGACAGAATATCAAAAGGAATGTTCCAGTATATACTGATAAAAACGACGGTCCAGGAACACCAAGGAGCTTTTGATGACTAAAGAAAGAAAGTGGAGACGTTCTAGAATTGCTTCGTCTGTGATGGCAGGCCACCTCCTGCGATTCTTTCTCTGGAATTGTCTTTCTTCGATTTTCCTGAAGAGAAATAGAAGAGAGAGGGTGAAAACACTCACACAGGTTCTCTACTCGTTCATCTAATTCTTTCTTTGGAGATTAGATATTTCTTAATCATGCTTCGATTTTCCTAAAGAGAAACAAAACACTATAAGAGACATTTTGATCGTATTTTGTCAATCTATTGTGCCATAAGGTTACTTAATTTCATTACTCCTTGTTAAATGAGATTGACTTTCATTACCAGAGCCCGGATTTGTAAGCACAATCAAATGGTGAAATAAGCACCAAAAATAAACGAATAAAAATAAAAATTTAATCATAATCACACCAAGAAATTGTATATCTCGTTTTACTAGGTACAGGGGGCCTGCATCGAAGTTTTGGATGGATCTCAGTGCTTGCTGTATTTACCACAGATACTCCCTGCACTTCTGATTTAACTTCGCCCTTCATTCTTGACCCTTGTCTTCGACAAAGTAAACCTCCGCCCTCCGTTGATGCAGTCTCTGGAGGATATACTCCCCTCTGTCCGGGAGTTTCAATCTGGAACTGTTGAAAGAATGAATGATTTATTAATTTTAAACTCCGAGTTCGATTCCCGGCTCTGGGGTTGGCGATTTTAAGTCGGCCCTATCCACGCCTTCACCTCTGTCTAGCACACGTGAAGTATCCGCTATGCCCAACGTGGTTCGGAGTCCACGGTAAAAACTGTAGGTCCTCTCACCTCACCGCCATCTTCACTATCACCCTATCATCGGAGGTAATGGACACCGCCCTCTGGGTGCCTCCACCTGAGAAATGGGTCCGGTCATCACTTGGTGGGGTGAGGTTACCCCGAAGGCCAAGGTTGCCATGTGGGGAGTGTTAGTAACTAACTAACTAACTTAATTTTAAACTTTACACAATGTCATTTCGTCTTGAAGTTGCTTACTTTTCTTCCTTCCCCTTACACAACAAGGTTCTTCATCTAAAAGCTAACGACCGCATGGCATTTTGCCTGTGCGCGATTGGGTGTGCGACAACCGGCTCTCTCTTACATAAACTGCGAGCATAAAGCATGTCTTACCCTATAAGACAGGGCTAGGAAATTAATTGTTCTTTCACACTGGCTGTGTGTAGGCTAAGGTATGGAAAGGTAGAGTCAGGCTGAAAATTTCAATGCCATTGCCGGTATTTGAACCATGGATCTTCTGGCCTGTGTCCAACCGTTCTAACCATTGAGCTACTATGGCTAACGTGGCGGGAGACACTTTGCGCTCGGGTCAGGCACACCGAGTTATGACACTAGCCTTGTCACGCTGGATGAAACAGCCGCAAATCTGAACGTTAGTCAAGCATGAGATACTTAAAAAATTTCGTTCCGATGAACAACTTCACCAGCTCCATTTTCTTTTTATACCGCGTATTTCCCGTATTTCCTATTCGCTTCACATATCTTTTTAACCGTATGTTCTCTCCATTTTTGGATATCGTCGCGTTGTTTCAACATTATTAAACAAACGAAAGCCAAAATGTAATAAACAGTTGAACAACAGCGTACCTAAGTTCAGATCGAAGTGGCTGGTGGTAATTCTGACGGTATACGATATTGAAGCGATACGTCCGTAAGCTGGAGATTACTTTGTCTCCAGTGAGGTAAATCTCCGGGACACGAAAACGTCCAATGAAGGCCAAAGTCGCAGGATTACCTCGGGCGGTAATAAACAGGCTCCGCCTAAGGACGTATTCGATAATTAAAAAGGAAAATTCCATTAATGGCACACAGAAAGGTCCAATGGCCAAACTGTTTTATCAATCCACAAACCGCCACTCGAAATTCAGGTAAACTTGACCGCAAATGAACCCCTGCTACGTCATACTTGTGACAGTTTAATAGCCTCGAAACTGATTGTTGAGAGAAGAAAATAAAATTGTTACAAAGTGATTTTTCTTTACCCATTCTTCAAAAATTATTTTATTTACTTCGTTTTTTTATTTAGATAATTTAAACGATTGGCAAATGTTTTAAGGCCTGATCCCTTGTATGAATGAATTATTGAATGAATGTATTATTGATTGAATTAATGAATTATTTACTGTGCATATTCTAAACTTTTACATTTCCAACTTTACTTTATGCCCGCCTCGGTAGCGTGGTGGTAGCGTGCCTGCCTCACTTTCAAGAGGTCCCGAGTTCGAATCTCGGTTAAACTGAGTTACCTGCATAAGGTTCCTTTCCAGGGTTTCCCTTATCCTAACAGACGAACGTCGGGTAACTCTAAGCTCTATGGAGCCTGGGCGCATTTGAGCATCATTTCACCCATTTCATTCATCGTCCGATATGACAACGTTGGGTGGCGTAAATTAAAAAAAAACTTTAGGCTACATTTATTTGTGTTTACCTTGTTGCTACCTTGGCTTACATGACATCCTGGTCTTCTGCTCTGTCAGGTACCTCTTAACCTCCATGTCTCCCTGTTACTTAATTAGCTCCTTTCTTCCCCCTCATCTTCCTTTCTTATATTTGTATTTACATTATTGCTACCTTGTCCTACATGACACCCTGGTCTTCTGCTCTGTCAGGTAGATCTTAACCTACATGTCTCCTTGTTACTTAATTAGTCCCTTTCTTCCCCCTCATCTTCCTTTCTTATATTTGTCTTTACCTTGTTGCTACCTTGTCTTACATGACACCCTGGTCTTCTGCTCTGTCAGGTAGCTCTTAACCTCCATGTCTCCTTGTTACATAATTAGCCACTTTCCCCTCATCTTCCTTTCTTATATTTGTATTTACAGTGTTGCTACCTTGTCTTACATGACACCCTGGTCTTCTGCTCTGTCAGGTAGCTCTTAACCTCCATGTCTCCTTGTTACATAATTAGCCCCTTTCCCCCTCATCTTCCTTTCTTATATTTGTATTTACAGTGTTGCTACCTTGTCTTACATGACACCCTGGTCTTCTGCTCTGTCAGGTAGCTCTTAACCTCCATGTCTCCTTGTTACATAATTAGCCCCTTTCCCCCTCATCTTCCTTTCTTATATTTGTATTTACATTGTTGCTACCTTGTCTTACATGACACCCTGGTCTTCTGCTCTGTCGGGTAGCTCTTAACCTCCATGTCTCCCTGTTACTTAATTAGTCCCTTTTTCCCCCTCATCTTCCTTTCTTATATTTGTATTTACATTATTGCTACCTTGTCCTACATGACACCCTGGTCTTCTGCTCTGTCAGGTAGATCTTAACCTACATGTCTCCTTGTTACTTAATTAGTCCCTTTCTTCCCCCTCATCTTCCTTTCTTATATTTGTCTTTACCTTGTTGCTACCTTGTCTTACATGACACCCTGGTCTTCTGCTCTGTCAGGTAGCTCTTAACCTCCATGTCTCCTTGTTACATAATTAGCCACTTTCCCCTCATCTTCCTTTCTTATATTTGTATTTACAGTGTTGCTACCTTGTCTTACATGACACCCTGGTCTTCTGCTCTGTCAGGTAGCTCTTAACCTCCATGTCTCCTTGTTACATAATTAGCCCCTTTCCCCCTCATCTTCCTTTCTTATATTTGTATTTACAGTGTTGCTACCTTGTCTTACATGACACCCTGGTCTTCTGCTCTGTCAGGTAGCTCTTAACCTCCATGTCTCCTTGTTACATAATTAGCCCCTTTCCCCCTCATCTTCCTTTCTTATATTTGTATTTACATTGTTGCTACCTTGTCTTACATGACACCCTGGTCTTCTGCTCTGTCGGGTAGCTCTTAACCTCCATGTCTCCTTGTTACTTAATTAGTCCCTTTTTCCCCCTCATCTTCCTTTCATATACTCTTTACAATTTTTGCCCATTTTTCTTTTACTTTCTGCAAGAACTCACCAATACTTCTTATCTTCTTTTCCTCCCTTCCCGTTAACATTTTTATAGCTACCATCCTCTTGTGGAAACGTAGAGTCAGACTGACACACGGCCAGTGTGAAAGAATAATTAATTTCCATTAATTAACCTAATAGTGGTTAACTATAAAGCCCGGGCCTTAAAGTACTTACATGTAGTAAGTCGCCATTAAGGTAGTTGTCTCATGTGTTTATGAGTACTCCTAAGTGGTTTACCGGGAAAATACGAGTCAGTTGGAGAATTTAATGTCATATCGGCACGTTGGCCATAGTAGCACAATGGTAGTGCGGCTGGACGGAAACCAGAAGATCCGTGGTTCAAATCCCGGCTATGGCATTGAATTTTTCAGTCTGACTCTACGTTTCTACAATTTAGCCTACACACGGCCAGTGTGAAAGAATAATTAATTTCTACTCTCCTCTTCTCTACTTTCTCCCATTTTTCCTCCCAAACCCTTTTCTCCACATTGCCAACTCCTTGCATTCTGTTACATAGTGTTCTATGCTTTCTTTTCCCCCACACAGTTCACAAATTCCCTTTTCCCTACCTCTTATCCGTCTTAGAAATATTGTTCCTGTTCTCATCCAAGCTAACCCTTCTCTCTCTTGCCTATTGCAGTAATCTACGTATGCTTCTCGTCCCCAATTTCTTTTTATTTTCTTGTAAAATTGTAATGATTTCATATTTTCTAGACTTCCCCATATTTCCTGTCTTTCTATATCTTTTATTCTGCATTTGACTAATTTACCCACATCGCTTGTATTCCTTTCCTCTAATCTCCATATATCTCCCATTTCTAATTTTTCCATAATTCCTCCTATCTCTGTCCACCAACTGTTTGTGTTCTCTAATGTTTTTTGCTATCTCATGCATAATTTCATAATTTCCCTTCTTTGGCCAAACACCTATACCAAAATTTTATTATTCCTTCCATTATTAATCCATTTCTTCTTGTCTTTCCCAATTCTACTAAAGCTACTTCCCTGGTGCTGATCTTAGGCCTTTGTCATTCTATTCTCTTTATATCGCCTAAATATAATAATAAAATATGTGAAGAAAAAAGAATAGTGACTTCCTATTTTATAAAAGTGTAATATTTGAGAATTAAAAACCATAATGAGAATAGTGAATTAGCGAAGACTTTGGCAAGGAATGGAATATATTTCTACAATGCGATCCAAATAAAACAACCATATTAATAGACCATAATTTCTGAACCAATAATAGGACACACGTGTAACTTTGGGAGAATATAATACACAATTGGGAGATTCCATTATACTATTTACATCTCGGAGAAAATGTTGGGTCGGTAGTCCCATTTTCTTTGATAAGACTGTAGACACTGAAGTTTATATGGGTATCTTCAAGACATTTGGGGAGCAGCTGGATGATATTGAACTGAGAGAAGGTAATTTCCAGCAAGATGGAGCAGCGTGCCATACTTCTTATGACACCATGGAACTTGTAACCTGCCCGCCTCGGTAGCGTAGATGGTAGCGTGTCTGCCTCACGCTCAAGAGGTCCCAAGTTCGAATCTCGGTTGGGGTGAGTTACCTGGATAAGATTTTTTCCTTAGTTTTCCCTTGTCCTGATAGACTAATGTTGGGTAACTCTAAGCTCCATGGATCCCGGACTCATTTGAGCATCGTTTCGTCCATTTCAGTCATCATCCGCTATTACTTAATGTTGGAGGATGTACATTAAAACAACAAAAAAGACCTTGTAACCAGTTTCTTAAAGTCTGAGGCCACCCAGATATCTGACCTAACCTCACTGGTTTTTTTCTTGTGGGGGTATCTAAGAAATAGAGTGTACAAGAATAGGCCATGGACAATTTATGTTCTCGAGGAGTCCATTCAAACTGAAAGAAGTAACATTGCCGAGAATACTCTCCGTAAAACTTGAGAGAATATGGTGAGACG
The DNA here is from genome assembly GCA_030765055.1 of Mantis religiosa. Lineage (NCBI taxonomy): Eukaryota > Metazoa > Arthropoda > Insecta > Mantodea > Mantidae > Mantis > Mantis religiosa. The sequence continues at coordinate 142,452,815 of CM060958.1, read as the reverse complement.
AGTACAAACATGTATAGATGCTGGTGGAGAACACTTCCAACATTTTCTTTGAGATGTAAATAGTATAATGTAATCTGCTAATTGTGTATTATATTCTCCCAAAGTTGAACGTGTTTCCTATTATTGGTGCAAAAGTTATGGCCTATTGAAATGGTTGAGTTTTATGTAGACCTCAGTATATCTCAGTATACTTTGTAATTCTTTTGTTTGTTGAAAATAAAGGAAGGTGTAGATATGTTAAGTAAAAGCTGCATATATTTATACCAGGAAGTCCGCATTGTTGATGACTATGTTCTCATTTTTTGCGTCTCTTTATGGATTTAAAAACATGATACCCAAGTCTTACATAAAAAGATCAGTAAACGAGACATTTTCTAGTGGCCAACTCTTTTTCTTAAAGTATTGGGCTGAAATATTTGTACCAATCCTTGCTGAGAAAGTAAAATATATGGATAAATATACATATATTAGTTAAATATGAATTAAGACTCCTAAAATAGGCATTTATCCTTCCATACTCCTTACAATGTGAGATAATTTAATAACTTACTTGCATATGTACAAATATCAAGGAATAAGCAAAACTCTCAGCTCTAGTGTAGTAAGATTTTTAGAAAGAAGTTCAAATGTAGGTTTTTGTTCTGCCGCTACTGTCTGAGTTTCTCGTTCTGGTTTATGACTGGGGCTCGTGGGGGAATAGGTAGGACAAAAGGATTTTCTGAGAGAGAGAGAGAGAGGCCCATTTTGCAAAATTTTCCTGTGATTGATAAGTTGGCAAACGTTCAACGGTTCGCCTTAAACAATGGAGGATATGAAGCGAATTCCCCCGTTGGAGGAGGAGGAGGAGGAGGAGGAGGAGGAGGAGGAGGAGGAGGAGGAGGAAGCGAACCAATCAGCTGGAAGCAGTAATACCAACCGAAATTAATCTACATGAGATTCACAAAATAAATAAAGGAAGAGCCCGGAGCAAAGAATGTTGTTTAAAGACAGTTTCATAGAGGCAGAAATAAGGAGAATCCGGAGATCCCTAGGGAACATCCCCAGCGCGGGATTACATGGACAGCTCAAAGTCTGTTACAGAAGCTTGACCCCGAGGATTTATTCCAGTCTTCTCCATGCACAAACTGCCCTTAAAGTATTTCAGTACTTGTGTGCAAACACAATACGCCTATTTCAAGTAACATTCAATGCTATTGCTCTCCCATATTCCCTTGTACCTTCATTTTTTATCTCTTGGACATACAAAGAGAACGGAATTACAAAGACGTCACCTAGACAACCAGTTTTAAAACATTTGACTATCACTTAAAGTCTACTGTATTCCCATATTCCCTTGTACCTTCATTTTTTATCTCTTGGACATACAAATAGAACGGAATTTCAAAGACATAACCTAGACAACCAGTTTTAAAACATTTGACTATCACTTAAAGCCTACTGTATTCCTATATTCTCTTGTACCTTCATTTTTATCTCTTGGACATACAAAGAGAACGGAATTTCAAAGACATAACCTAGACATCAAGTTTTAAAACATTTGACTATCACTTAAAGTCTACTGTATTCCCATATTCCCTTGTACCTTCATTATTTATCTCTTGGACATACAAAGAGAACGGAATTTCAAAGACATAACCTAGACATCAAGTTTTAAAACATTTGACTATCACTTAAAGTTTACTGTATTCCCATATTCCCTTGTACCTTCATTATTTATCTCTTGGACATACAAAGAGAACGGAATTTCAAAGACATAACCTAGACATCAAGTTTTAAAACATTTGACTATCACTTAAAGTTTACTGTATTCCCATATTCCCTTGTACCTTCATTATTTATCTCTTGGACATACAAAGAGAACGGAATTTCAAAGACATAACCTAGACATCAAGTTTTAAAACATTTGACTATCACTTAAAGTTTACTGTATTCCCATATTCCCTTGTACCTTCATTATTTATCTCTTGGACATACAAAGAGAACGGAATTTCAAAGACATAACCTAGACATCAAGTTTTAAAACATTTGACTATCACTTAAAGTTTACTGTATTCCCATATTCCCTTGTACCTTCATTTTTTATCTCTTGGGCATACAAAGACAACGGAATTTCAAAGACATCACCTAGACATCAAGTTTTAAAACATTTGACTATCACTTAAAGTCTACTGTATTCCCATATTCCCTTGTACCTTCATTTTTTATCTCTTGGGCATACAAAGACAACGGAATTTCAAAGACATCACCTAGACATCCAGTTTTAAAATATTTGACTATCACTTAGTGTGTACTGTATTCCCTTGTAACTACAAAGGTGGTCTGAAACGTTTCCGACCTAATAAAGTTACAAGACATTTTTTCAGAATTTATTTTATAACATAGTCTCCTTGTAATGTACACACTTCTCCTAGCGATGCTCCCATCTCTGTAACCTGTCCAAATATTATTTGGCGTTCTTCTCTACAAAATAGTTGTTCACGAAGGTGATTTCCTCTTCATTTGACGAAAAACTCTGTCCTCCGAGCGCAATTTTCAGATGAGGGAACAAAAAGAAGTCGCTTGGGGCTAGATCTGGTGAGTCAAGCAGTTCAAACCGTAATTCGTGGATTTTCGCCATTGCAACCACTGAGATGTGAGACGGTACGTAGTCTTGGTTAAACAGGATTTTCTTTTTCTGCAAATGTGGCCGTTTTCCGCAAGTGCTGCCTTCAGCTTGTCAAGTAATGATGCGTAGTATGCTCCTGTAATGGTTTTTCCTTTTAGAAGATAATCGATTAATATAACTCCATGACTATACCAAAAAGCGGTCGCCATCACTTCCCTAGCCGAAAAAAAAACAGTTTATGCTCTTTTTTGGAGCCGTTTGGACGGTATTTTTGTTTCGGGCGTATAATGGTGTATCCAAGTTACATTTATAGTAGTTAAGGGTGCCAAAACTCGGATTTATTGCGCCTAAACTGCGCCAACAGAGCGTTGGAAATGTTTATTCGAACACGTTTTTGGTCTAACGTGTGCAAACGCGGCACCCAACGTGCGGACAGCTTTCTCATGTCTAAATGTTGATTTGGTAAGTGACAAACACGTTTTTTGATATGTTCATAGCCTCTGCTATCTCTCTTACTTTGATTCGGAGGTCGTCTAGCTCCATTTGGTGAACTTCGGCGCTTTTTTCGTCGGTAGTTGCAGTTTTTGGACGTTCCGAAATTTGATCGTCTCCCAAGCTCTTACAGCCACATTTAAATTCAGCTGCCCATAATTGCCTGTGGTGAATGATGGTGCAGAGTCCCATACACAGAATCTAACACATCTTTGTTTTGCGTAGGCGTATTGCCTTTCAAAAACAAATATTTAATGACAGCTCGATACTCGATTCTGTCTATTTTCATAAAAACACTCACATTAGCTCACTCAAACGACTGTTGCATTAAAATTTAGCGTCTAAAATGGCTGAAACTTTGGTGAGCAGCTGTCAACAGATGAACAACGAAATTTCTAGCTTTTATTTACGAGTGCTGCCATCTTCATGTTGAGGTCGGAAACTTTTCAGACCAGCGTCGTACTGCCTCGTATATCTCTTGGTCATACAAAGAGAACGGAATTTTAAACTCGTCAGCTAGACAAACGAGTTTTATAACATTTGACTATCACTTAAAATCTACTGTATTTTCTGATAACTACAATGAGATAATATTTATCTTCTTTATTATTGTAATATACGTCCGCCCCAACGTTAAGTCATATTGAACGGTGAATGAATTGGGTGAAATGATGCTCAAATGAGTCCAGGGTTCAAGGAGCTTAGAGTTACCCGACATTATTCTTGAAGGATAAGGGAAAACGACGGAAAAAATCTTATCCAGGTAACTCACCCTGACCGAGATTCGAACTTGGGACCTCTTGAACGTGAGGCAGACATGCTACCATCTACGCTACCGAGGCGCACCTCCTCTATTTTGTTTATACATTTTTGGTATTTTTGGACAGTTTCGGTAAATGAATCCTGACCATCCATTATAACATTTATAGATCAACAGTTAGACTGTTCGATCCACATCCTTGTTGGTACAGAGGCAGCGTAATTAATTTCTGAACTTGGTGATGCAGATCACGTAAAAGCGCCCGATAATAGATCATACTCCTGTACACTTGGAGCGTTAAACGTCGCTGAGCACAATGTAGAACTGCGAGTGTTGTGAAACAAGTGCTTCTCGTTTCAACAGTTTTATAATATATTCCAAGTGGACATGTGTCGCTGTTTTAAACAAACGTGAGGTCTTCATACGTTCATTGCTCTACAGCTTTCATAATGAAAACTTGTTTACAAATAAATTCATAATTTCTGTATTCTATCTAATTGAGTTGATAGTCTTTTAGTGGTATAATATGTAATAAAAATAATACTAATAAAATAATATAAAAATTAATAATGATTTATTGTCGTTAAACTTATTACAGCAATAGACAAAGTCAAAAATAGAGTACAAATTAATACAGTTATAATACAGTGAAGATAAGAAAAATCAATAAAATACTTTCATTAGATATACAAATATAGAGACTTAAAATAAAATGAGGAAATAAGAATACTTCATGACATAAGCCAAAGTTTAACTACACCTGTTAAAGTATTCCTGTATTGAATAATAAGGTTTGGAAACTAACCATTCATATAATTTGCATTTAAATGTATTACCTGATAATTCAGTTAATTCTAAAGGTAATTGATTATATAGTTTAATGCCCAATACATCAAAGCTGTTAGAGGTTTTAGTTAATCTATGTTATAGTATAATTGAGTGTATAATTAAACCTAGTATTATAATTATGAATATCCTGCCGGAATAGCTGGTCGGTTAAGTTACTTTTTACATAGATGAGAGTATTATAAATATATACATTTATCACAGTCATAATTCTTAATTTTATAAATAGAGGTTTACAATGTGCAAATTTCTCTGAATTTGAGATGGTACAAATTATTATTATTATTTTTTTTTTTTTTTGTAATATTAGGATAGTAGAAATATGACTGCTGCTTCCCCTGAGTAAAATGCTATATGAGATTATACTGTGGAAGAATGCAAAATAGGCTGTTCTTAAATATGAATCAGGTACATGACTTTTCAAATTTCTGATTAAATATATAACTCTGGGCAGCTTCGCTGTAATATAGTTGATATGGGGTTGCCATGTCAGCCTATTGTCCACAACCACACCTAAAGATTTTACATTCCTTGAACAATTTTCATAAGAAGTCTCACGCAAACTAAATGTAAGTTGTTCAGTTTTGTTCTCATTTAGCGGGAAACCATTGGCTCTAAACCAAGTATTTGCATGCCTTAGAGTTATAAAATATAATACTAGTGAAATCATGTTCAAATGAAACCAGGGCACATAGAGCTTAGAGTTACCAGACATTCATCTTTCAGTATAAGAGAAAACCTCCAACGTTAAGTCATATCGGACGATGAATGAAATGATGTTCAAATAAGTACAGGGTACATAGAGCTTAGAGTTACCAGACATTCATCTTTCAGGATAAGAGAAAACCTCCAACGTTAAGTCATATCGGACGATGAATGAAATGATGTTCAAATAAGTACAGGGTACATAGAGCTTAGAGTTACCAGACATTCATCTTTCAGGATAAGAGAAAACCTCCAACGTTAAGTCATATCGGACGATGAATGAAATGATGTTCAAATGAGTACAGGGTACGTAGAGGTTGTAGTTACCGGACAATCGTTTTTAAGATAAGGAAAACCTTATCACTCCGAAGGAGATTGGGACCTCTTGACACATTATCATCACGCTACATAAGCGGGTATTGTATGTCATGCTTTATACTCTAACATAATGACATCATGAATTTGCACTAACTCATTTGTTTCTCAGTAGAATCATTAATGTCATGATGCTCGATGCCTCTGTTAAACATACAGACGTACTCTGCAATTAATTTCTCCAGCGCTCATGCTACGTTTCCCTTTTACACTGCTCTTGTTGCTGACTCCGACAGAGTTATTCCAATACACTCAAGTAGTCAGCTATCGAAATGGACTTAGGACTGGCGTTTGCACTGCACGAAAATGAAAATTTCGTGAATCGAAATAATAGAACATCGGTAATGTCTGTCCAGTCAACGCGAGTGCAGTTGCCTCACAAAGGAAACGGATCCTACCGCCCACTAATGATCGTCAAACATCTATTTTCACACTTCAGAAATGGAACACTGTCGTTGAGGACTAATAGCAACCCTGATTTTCTGGAAATGATAGTCGTATGTTTACTCCACGTGCAGTCTGTTGCCAAAGTTCCAACTTCCAGTTAATCTGTTTCATTACGTGCAGAAATTCGTTGTGTGTTAAGATGTGTAGACCGTGGGAGGGAAATACAGTGGTAAATGCAAATGAAGTAGTAGATCAGTTTCAGTCAAGTGAAAATAATCAAAGTGAAGACAATATTGTGAATGAATTGGAAAGTGTTGCTGGGCCGAGTTATGTTACTGGAGAAGCCTCAAAAGAAAAATTAATAACGGGAGCTGTTTCTAAGCAAATTGAAGTGCTTGTTTTGTACACATATAAATATGTGCTGACAAATAATCATGCAATGAACCAGATAAATTCTGGGTATTCACAGAAATACAGTAAGAAATTGTGACGAAAGGAATACCAAAGACGCCAATCAAGTGTGAAAACAAAAGGAAACGTTTCTCTAAAGTATCGATAATTTCACATGCGATTTAATTCGCCGAGAAATTTATATATTCTATGCAAAAGGGAGAGCGCCCACCTTAGACGAATTGGTAACTTCGTACGATACCCATGACGTATCGAGAAAGGTGACAGAGAAAGGACTGGGAGAAAGAGGGTCGTTGTTGTAAAACGATTATAAGGGTTGGTCAAAGTAGGCGGCCGATGTACACACGCGTTAACTATACAGAATTTAACAATGAGTGTCTGCTTGTCACTTCTTTATAAAAATGTTATTTTGCTTCTATGTGCTACATTTCTCTAATCTCCAGTAATATTCGACATAATTTTCGCCTAAAGAGTCAACTTTACCGACAATAGTTACGCACCCTATATATTTCAACATCCTGTATATCAAGATGCGTTAAAAACGTGTTAAACATGTAAATTTAGATTGCAAGAAGGTAGAGATAGGTAGTGACTGATTGTTTCATTACATCGCACGTAAATTGCATTAATGTTGTAGCGAATTAGCGCCGCTGCCGCCGCCCGGCCGGTCCAGTCCCCGGGGGCAAGAGGGGGGAGGAGGTGTCGCTTTGCACTTGCCCTTAATGAATACGAATGGTCTTCGGAAAATCCTTTTAATGTGGCCCTTTATGTTTCTTGTAGCCGCCAATTAAACGTCTGCGCACTTCACAAAACAGCCGAGCGCCACAAAGTAACGGCGTCAAGCGCTCCTTTGCTTAAAGAAAAACTTTCAACTATTTTTATTACGCAAGGACCAAGAAAAAGTCAAATATTAGGTTTACCTTTTTGGAATACTTTTAGATGTCTTTAAAATTCCGTTGTAGACAATTTAGACGTCCTCAACCAGTTATTACTGATTAATAAATGGATAGAAAAACAAAACTTCGTCAAGTGAGTATAGAAGGCCACGATGACCTAGGCTGAACGTTAACCACTACGATAAAAATGAAATAATGAAAAGACGGTAGAACCTTACGCACAAAAATAAGCAAGAAAGAAATATAAAAAGATGAAGAAATAACAAAGACAGCTGATAGTTATTTATGACAAAAGTTTGTAAAGTCGGCTCTTGGTACGAAGTTGGAGGACTGCGGTGAAGCCAAGTTTCCTAGCAACACGAGGTCCAAAACGAATGACTATCGCATAAAACTACTTGCTCTTTGCTTTACCTTTTGTTTCAAGTTTAATGGAGTCATATCTACTAATTTTATAATGCACATAATTTCTCTTTTCATAGTACATCCTGTTGCACTCCTTTTCTCTTTACTATGTAAGGTATATGGAGAAAAAATGTAGAACCTGTTAACTACGATATCCTTCCTTAAGCGAAGCAGCGAACTATTTCCGAGTATTCCCAGTTTGAATTCTCCAATATTTATACTCCTCTCAAATTGGAAACAGCTACTCATTTTTTTATCCGTTGGACATACAAAAAGAACGGAATTTCAAAGGCGTCTCCTAGACAACCTGTTTTAAAACATTTGACTATCACTTAAAGTCCACTGTATTCCCATATTCTCTTGTAACTTCATTTTTATCTCTTGGACATACAAAGAGAATGGAATTACAAAGACGTCACCTAGACAACAGGTTTTAAAACATTTGACTATCACTTAAAGTCTACTGTATTCCAATATTCCCATGTACCTTCATTTTTTATCACTTAGACATACAAAGAAAGTGGAATTTCGTAGTTTTTACTGTATTTATGCTCCATAGTTTCATTTGACGCAGTTCATTTACTAAGGTTCTCAACATGTTGAAATCAGAATAAAGAAAAGAATGACGAGTTGGTATTAAATATTTTTTTTTTTAACGAAGCAGTCTATTGTTAGGACCGTGCGTAACCATGGTATTGAAACATTTTTAACAATTAGCTGGCTTTATACGTGCAGGATCTACCTTAGACTGCTTCTTTGCATACTGCTGTGCGCTTTGTTACGCTGCGTCTTTCAAAGCAATCTCTTAGGCATTCATAACAGCTGACAAAAGGTAAAACGGCGTGCAGATAATGAATGAAGCACCCTGTACAATGGTTCGGGCACGGAACTTACGCACGGAGAAGAAAAAAAAAGTGACTGCACAATGGGACGAGGTTGTATTGTGTACAATAGATGAGAAATAGGCTTTCTACATCAAATCAACTTAACCTACGGACCTTCCCCTCACTTTGCAAAATAGTCTCAATTGGTTTATATTTTCGTATCAAACTACCGGTTCGAACATGCCTTCGGGATAGGACACAGATGGTATCATTCCAAACTCCGCCTATGTTTTTTTGTAATAAGGGAACCAGCTTTCATCGTCTGTCATGTGACGGATATGTGAATTTTTACTCTGAAGTTCATAGTCATAAACTTTTGCACCTCAACTGTCGGGTTCATTTCACCTGTAGATGTTTCCCTTATATGAGGGTGCTCTAAAAATTTCCCCACCTAATATACGAGATACCATCCTTTCAAATTTATTTGTCAATACAGTCTCCTTGTAACTCTACACTTTTGCCAGCGATGTTCCCAACTCTGTAACCCGTCCAAATAGTACTCGGCGTTTTTCAACATAGTCTCCTTGTAACTCTTCAAACTTCTCCCAGCGATGCTTCCATCTCTGTAACCCGTCCAAATAGTACTCGGTGTTTTTCAACATAGTCTTCTTGTAACTCTACACACTTCTCCCAGCGATGTTCCCATCTCATCTCTGTAACCCGTTCAAATAGTACTCGGCGTTTTTCAACATAGTCTCCTTGTAACTCTACACACTTCTCCCAGCGATGCTCTCATCTCTGTAACCCGTCCAAATAGTACTCGGCATTTTTCAACATAGTCTCCTTATAACTCTACACACTTCTCCCAACAGTGTTCCCATCTCTGTAACCCGTCCAAATAGTACTCGACGTTTTTCAACATAGTCTCCTTGTAACTCTACACACTTCTCCCAGCGAAGCTGACATCTCTGTAACCCGTCCAAACAGTACTCGGCGTTTATCAACATAGTCTCCTTGTAACTCTACACACTTCTCCCAGCAATGTTCCCATCTCTGTAACCCGTCCAAATAGTACTCGACGTTTTTCAACATAGTCTCCTTGTAACTCTACACACTTCTCCCAGCAATGCTCTCATCTCTGTAACCCATCCAAATAGTACTCGACGTTTTTCAACATAGTCTCCTTGTAACTCTACACACTTCTCCCAGCGATGCTCCCATCTCTGTAACCCGTCCAAACAGTACTCGGCGTTTATCAACATAGTCTCCTTGTAACTCTACACACTTCTCCTAGCGATGCTCCGATCTCTGTAACCCGTCCAAATAGTACTCGGCGTTTTTCAACATAGTCTCCTTGTAACTCTACACACTTCTCCCAGCGATGCTCCCATCTCTGTAACCCGTCCAAATAGTACTCGGCGTTTATCAACATAGTCTCCTTGTAACTCTAAACACTTCTCCCAGCGATGCTCCCATCTCTGTAACCCGTCCAAACAGTACTCGGCGTTTATCAACATACTCTTCTTATAACTCTACACACTTCTCCCAGCGATGCTCTCATCTCTGTAACGCGTCCAAATGGTACTCGGCGTTTTTCAACATAGTCTTCTTGTAACTCTACACACTTCTCCCAGCGATGCTCCGATCTCTGTAACCCGTCCAAATAGTACTCGGCGTTTTTCAACATAGTCTCCTTGTAACTCTACACACTTCTCCCAGCGATGTTCCCATCTCTGTAACCCGTCCAAATAGTACTCGACGTTTTTCAACATAGTCTCCTTGTAACTCTACACACTTCTCCCAGCAATTCTCTCATCTCTGTAACCCATCCAAATAGTACTCGACGTTTTTCAACATAGTCTCCTTGTAACTCTACACACTTCTCCTAGCGATGCTCCGATCTCTGTAACCCGTACAAATAGTACTCGGCGTTTTTCAACGTAGTCTCCTTGTAACTCTACACACTTCTCCCAGCGATGCTCCCATCTCTGTAACCCGTCCAAACAGTACTCGGCGTTTATCAACATAGTCTCCTTGTAACTCTACACACTTCTCCTAGCTCTGTAACCCGTCCAAATAGTACTCGGCGTTTCTCAACATAGTCTCCTTGTAACTCTAAACACTTCTCCCAGCGATGCTCCCATCTCTGTAACCCGTCCAAACAGTACTCGGCGTTTATCAACATACTCTCCTTATAACTCTACACACTTCTCCCAGCGATGCTCTCATCTCTGTAACCCGTCCAAATGGTACTCGGCGTTTTTCAACATAGTCTCCTTGTAACTCTACACACTTCTCCCAGCGATGCTCCGATCTCTGTAACCCGTCCAAATAGTACTCGGCGTTTTTCAACATAGTCTCCTTGTAACTCTACACACTTCTCCCAGCGATGTTCCCATCTCTGTAACCCGTCCAAATAGTACTCGGCGTTTTTCAACATAGTCTCCTTGTAACTCTACCCACTTCTCCCAGCGATGCTCCCATTTCTGTAACCCGTCCAAATAGTACTCGGCGTTTTTCAACATAGTCTCCTTGTAACTCTACACACTTCTCCCAGCGATGCTCCCATCTCTGTAACCCGTCCAAATAGTACTCGGCGTTTTTCAACATAGTCTCCTTGTAACTCTACACACTTCTCCCAGCGATGCTCCCATCTCTGTAACCCGTCCAAATAGTACTCGGCGTTTTTCAACATAGTCTCCTTGTAACTCTACACACTTCTCCCAATGATGCTCCCATTTCTGTAACCCGTCCAAATAGTACTCGGCGTTTTTCAACATAGTCTCCTTGTAACTCTACACACTTCTCCCAGCGATGCTCCCATCTCTGTAACCCGTCCAAATAGTACTCGGCGTTTTTCAACATAGTCTCCTTGTAACTCTACACACTTCTCCCAGCGATGCTCCCATCTCTGTAACTCGTCCAAATAGTACTCGGCGTTTTTCAACATAGTCTCCTTGTAACTCTACACACTTCTACCAGCGATGCTGCCATCTCTATAGCTCGTCCAAATAGTACTCGGCGTTTTTCAACATAGTCTCCTTGTAACTCTACACACTTTTCCCAGCGATGTTCCCATTTCTTTATCCCGTCCAAATAGTACTCGACGTTTTTCAACATAGTCTTCTTGTAACTCTACACACTTTTCCCAGCGATGTTCCAATTTCTTTATCCCGTCCAAATAGTACTCGACGTTTTTCAACGTAGTGTCCTTGTAACTCTACACACTTCTCTCAGCGATGCTCCCATCTCTGTAACCCGTCCAAATAGTACTCGACGTTTTTCAACGTAGTGTCCTTGTAACTCTACACACTTCTCCCAGCGATGCTCCCATCTCTGTAACCCGTCCAAATAGTACTCGACGTTTTTCAACGTAGTGTCCTTGTAACTCTACACACTTCTCTCAGCGATGCTCCCATCGCTGTAACCCGTCCAAATAGTACTCGACATTTTTCTCTGTAAAATAATTGTTCGCGAAGTTGACTGTCTCTTTATTTGACGAAAATCTCTGTCCTCCGAGCGCAAATTTCAGATGAGGGAACAAAAAGCAATCGTTTGGCAATAGATCTGGTTAGTCAAGTAGTTCAAACCGTAATTCGTGGATTTTCGCCATTGCAACCGCTGAGATCCTAGGCAGTGTGCTGTCTTGGTGAAACAGAATTTTCTTTTTCTGCAAATGTGGACTTTTTTCCACAAGTTCTGCCTTAGCTTGTCAAGTAATAATGCGTAGTATGCTCCTGTAATGGTTTTTCCTTTCTGAAGATAATCGATTGAAATAACTCCATGACTATCCCAAAAATTTGCCAACAATTTCCCAGCCGATAAAATGGTTTTTGCTTTTTTTGAGCCAGTTCACCCTTTGCAGTCCACTGTTTGGACTGTACTTTTGTTTTGAGCGTAGAATGGTGTATCCAAATTTCATCTACGGTAATTAATCGGCACCAAAACTTGGATTTATTGCGCCTAAAATGCACCAACAGACCGTTGGAAATGTTCATTTAAACACGTTTTTGGTCTAACCTGTGCAAACGCAGCACCCAACGTGCGGACAGCTTTCTCATGTCTAAATGTTGAATTAATATGTGACAAACACGTTCTTTTGACATGTTCATAGTCGCTGCTATCTCTCTCACTTTAATTCGGCGGTCTTCTGGCGCCATTTGGTGAACTTTGGCGATGTTTTCGTCGGTAGTTGCAGTTTAGGACGTCCCAAACGTTCATCGCCTCCCAAGCTGTTACGGCCACGTTTAAATTCAGCTACCCAAAATTTCACTGTGGTAAATGATGTGGGAGAGACCCTAAACACAGAATCCAAACCATCTTTGATTTGCGTAGACGTATTGCCTTCCAAAAACAAATATTTAATAACAGCTCGATACTCGATTTTGTCCATTTTCATAAAAACACGCACATCAACTCAATCAAAAGACTGTTACATAACAACTGAGCGTCGAAAATGGCTGAAACTTTGGTGAGTAGCTGTCATTAGATGAAGAACAAAACTCACTAGCTTTTGTTTACGAGTGTTTCCATGACCGAGATTCGAACTCGGTACCTCTTGAACGTGAGGCAGACATGCTACCATCTACGCTACCGAGGCGGGCTCCATATTCTGTTGTACCTTCATTTTGTATCTCTTGTCCATACACAGAGAACGGAATTTCAAAGACGTCATCTAGATAACCAGTTTTAAAACATTCGGCTATCACTTGAAGTCTACTGCATTCCGTTGTAAACACAATATATTTATCTTGAAGTAGATAGAGGAACAAGTGTTTGTATAAGGGTAGAGAAAGTCATGTTGGTGTAGTATTTATACCTTAAAGTGGTTTTGATCATAATTTTTGTGGCCGGTGCGACACTGACCTGGCCCATTGCCAACGTCCGCCATTATAAATCGCGTGGCAAGGGGGAAGTTACTCTGTCTCTCTATCCGAAACCAATTTTATTACAAATTTCCACATTTCCTGCTGTAAGTGACACGCTGGGTTTAATCAAGAAGATGCAGGTGCCTAATAACGCCGATAGGTGGCTCGATACGTTAAATCACTGCTATTTTGTCCGAAGTCCGCCCTCGCCATTAATTAGAATGCAAATTGCACCACATAAACAAATACCAACGGAGCAAGAAATCTGCCCTCAGCCACGCCTGCTTCAGCAGCAGCTCCTGTCGCTCTTGAAGAACACCCGCTCATCCTGAGCTCCCGGCGTTTTCATCATATCCCCGGGTCAATAGGCGAGTGCACTTGAGATTTTATTCTTTGGCACACTAAAACCTCTCACTCAATGCACGTGAAATACATTCATTTGAACATCATTTTAGTCATCGTCCGATATGACTTAACGTTGGAGGTTTTCTCTTATCCTGAAAGATGAATGTCTGGTAACTCTAAGCTCTATGTACCCTGTACTTATTTGAACATCATTTCATTCATCGTCCGGTATGACTTAGCGTTGGAAGTTTTCCCTTATCCTCAAAGAAGAATGTCTGGTAACTCTAAGCTCTATGTACCCTGTACTTATTTGAACATCATTTCATTCCTCGTCCGGTATGACTTAACGTTGGAGGTTTTCTCTTATCCTGAAAGATGAATGTCTGGTAACTCTAAGCTGTACGTACCCTGTACTTATTTGAACATCATTTCATTCATCGTCCGGTATGACTTAACGTTGGAGGTTTTCTCTTTTCCTGAAAGATGAATGTCTGGTAACTCTAAGCTCTATGTATCCTGTACTTATTTGAACATCATTTCACTCATCGTCCGATATGACTTAACGTTGGAGGTTTTCTCTTATCCTGAAAGATGAATGTCTGGTAACTCTAAGCTCTATGTACCCTGTACTTATTTAGACATCATATCATTCATCGTCCGATATGACTTAACGTTGGAGGTTTTCTCTTATCCTGAAAGATGAATGTGTGGTAACTCTAAGCTCTATGTACCCTGTACTTATTTGAACATCATTTCATTCATCGTCCGATATGACTTAACGTTGGAGGTTTTCTCTTATCCTGAAAGATGAATGTCTGCTAACTCTAAGCTCTATGTACCCTGTACTCATTTGAACATCCTTTCATTCATCGTTCGATATGACTTAACGTTGGAGGTTTTCTCTTATCCTGACAGATGAATGTCTGCTAACTCTAAGCTCTATGTACCCTGTACTTATTTGAACATCATTTCATTCATCGCCCGGTATGACTTAACGTTGGAGGTTTTCTCTTATCCTGAAAGATGAATGTGTGGTAACTCTAAGCTCTATGTACCCTGTACGTATTTGTACATCATTTCATTCATTGTCCGATATGACTTAACGTTGGAGGTTTTCTCTTATCCTGACAGATGAATTTCTGCTAACTCTAAGCTCTATGTACCTTGGACATCATCGTCCTGGATGACTTAACGTTGGAGGACAAAATATTGTTTAAAAAGTAGATATTTTGGCCAAATAATGATTACCATACTTCAATATTTTTTTAAAATAAAATGAAACAAACACTCGTAAACCTTGTGAAGCAGGGTCTAGAATGATGAAGTCGACAGTGTATCGACCGGGAAGAAGGCGCTAGCTGTAATTACAACTTCAATAATGATAATGAATTCCAGTGACACAGAAACAGTTTGCATGACTGCTTTCTGCATAGACCCAGTCACGCGTTGCGTCTTTCAACGCGAATTGCGCGCTGAAATGAAACAGGTACACTCTTATCGTACACTACCAATCTTCCAAAACAAACATTACCTACTTCTATTGTCACTTTCTCTACTCTTGTACAAATGTTTGCCCCTCTATCTACTTAAAGATAAACATTATCTTATTGTAGTTACAAGGGAATACAGTAGACTTTAAGTGATAGTCAAATGTTTTAAAACTGGTTGTCTAGGTGACGACTTTGTAATTCCGTTCTCTTTGTATGTCCAAGAGATAAAAAATGAATGTACAAGGGAATATGGGAATACAGTAGACTTTAAGTGATAGTCAAATGTTTTAAAACTGGTTGTCTAGGTGACGTCTTTGTAATTCCGTTCTCTTTGTATGTCCAAGAGATAAAAAATGAATGTACAAGGGAATATGGGAATACAGTAGACTTTAAGTGATAGTCAAATATTTTAAAACTGGTTGTCTAAGTGACGTCTTTGTAATTCCGTTCTCTTTGTATGTCCAAGACATAAAAATGAAGGTACAGGGGAATATAGGAATACAGTAGACTTTAAGTGATAGTCAAATGTTTTAAAACTGGTTGTCTAGGTGACGTCTTTGTAATTCCGTTCTCTTTGTATGTCCAAGAGATAAAAAATGAAGGTACAAGGGAATATGGGAATACAGTAGACTTTAAGTGATAGTCAAATGTTTTTAAACTGATTGTCTAGGTGACGAATTTGTAATTCCGTTCTCTTTGTATGTCCAAGAGATAAAAAATGAAGGTACAAGGGAATATGGGAATACAGTAGACTTTAAGTGATAGTCAAATGTTTTAAAACTGGTTGTCTAGGTGACGTCTTTGTAATTCCGTTCTCTTTGTATGTCCAAGAGATAAAAAATGAAGGTACAAGGGAATATGGGAATACAGTAGACTTTAAGTGATAGTCAAATGTTTTAAAACTGGTTGTCTAGGTGACGTCTTTGTAATTCCGTTCTCTTTGTATGTCCAAGAGATAAAAAATGAAGGTACAAGGGAATATGGGAATACAGTAGACTTTACGTGATAGTCAAATATTTTAAAACTGGTTGTCTAAGTGACGTCTTTGTAATTCCGTTCTCTTTGTATGTCCAAGACATAAAAATGAAGGTACAGGGGAATATAGGAATACAGTAGACTTTAAGTGATAGTCAAATGTTTTAAAACTGGTTGTCTAGGTGACGTCTTTGTAATTCCGTTCTCTTTGTATGTCCAAGAGCTAAAAAATGAAGGTACAAGGGAATATGGGAATACAGTAGACTTTAAGTGATAGTCAAATGTTTTAAAACTGGTTGTCTAGGTGACGTCTTTGTAATTCCGTTCTCTTTGTATGTCTAAGAGATAAAAAATGAAAGTACAAGGAAATATGGGAATACAGTAGACTTTAAGTGATAGTCAAATGTTTTTAAACTGATTGTCTAGGTGACGACTTTGTAATTCCGTTCTCTTTGTATGTCCAAGAGATAAAAAATGAAGGTACAAGGGAATATGGGAATACAGTAGACTTTAAGTGATAGTCAAATATTTTAAAACTGGTTGTCTAGGTGACGTCTTTGTAATTCCGTTCTCTTTGTATGTCCAAGAGATAAAAAATGAAGGTACAAGGGAATATGGGAATACAGTAAACTTTAAGTGATAGTCAAATGTTTTAAAACTGGTTGTCTAAGTGACGTATTTGTACTTCCATTCTCTTTGTATGTCCAAGAGATAGAAAATGAAGTACAGCTACCCGTATGAGAAAATTAAAGAAACCGAATTTTAAACCAAATCAAAGAATATATAGATATTGGCTAAGTTGGCAGAAAAAAATGTTCAGACTTAAAACGTGTGTACTTAAGACTCAATCTGTTACAGTGTACCTGTTATTGAAAAGCAAAAATCAGAATATGCATCTCATTTTTATTAAATATATAGTGTTTTAATGATAACTGTTAGAAAAGTGTTTGAAAAAATTAAAATTTCTGGTACAACTTAAAACAATTTTTGTCATTCGGTCTTGTTTTAGTTACCTCTTATTGTCTTAGAGACAAATTAGAGCGTCCTTTTTGTATGTTAAAGTGCAGAATAATTCATTTTAGAACTTTAGTTCACCATACTTCTTTTATGAAATTGAATTTAACCTTTCGTTTTCTTTTTGTTTCAGGTAAGAATCCAATAACATATTTGTGGTGATGTTCGAGTTTCGAACTGTCCAATAGATGAGCTGCTTTTACAGGTTAGACCACGCTTGTACATCTCAGTAATGAATATTGTAGTACAAACAGTAAGCCTTTTCAGTCACGTACAGTCAGTTGTAAGTTATATTTAAAAACAAACGAAGATCTGCTCTCGATTCGAAAAAGTTAAAGACCGAGAATAAATGAAAGTGCGTACATTTAACATTACGAAACTTGAGTATGTACTGTTTCTGCTGGAATGTCTGTATAATGAATGCACATCGCTGCTTTACGTTTCAGTTTTAACCAGTTTATTAATTTTTTTCTTTTTAATTACTCTAATCCTTTTCTCCAAGATAATACGGGAAGGTTAATTTTTTCTGTATGTCATTTAAAATATCCTTTCGTTTGTTTCTTACCTACAGCTGATTAGAACATTTTCGCATCGCATGATTATTCTAGCCACAACAGATTTGGTTCTCCTTTTTATTCTGTTTGTTACTTACTAGAGTATTCTTAAATTACATTATTCCGTGGAGGAGAACGCGTTTCCAAAGGAACCTGTTGCGAGAACTGTCACAGTGATGATCCCGAAGTCCAAACGTTTTTTCAAGTGACAATATTAGCATATAGAACGATGGTCCTTCATTTGTCTCCTCTAAAAACACAACTCTATGCAGACTTGTCGCTCCGTACCACATTGTACATTAAATTAAAAGTTTTTTGACGTTAATATCACCACGAAACAAAACAAAGTGTAGAATCTAAGAATTAGGACTGACACGTAATTTGCAGTGGAGACTAGGAGACAAAAATAGGTTTTGATTTGTTACATTTACATAGTTCTCTCTAACATTCTTTAGCCATATTAGAAGTGGATTTACTATACATTTCCTTGTGGTTCTGTGGCTTAAGGGTTTTGTGCTTCAAGAGTTTTGTGTTGTTGATTTTTTCCTGGTCGGTGGAGAATTACCTGAGCGGGTTTCTTTACCTACCAAGAATATCTTTTCATAATTTCTTTTCCATTTTTAAATGATTATTCAATGATAAGCATGAAATTGACTTAAGTAAGTACTCAAGGTTCAAAAGCTTAGTGAAACTAAAATCAGAGGGATATAAGGGAAAAAATCGACTTTAGTAAGCGTAGGATACTAAAAATAATTTACAAATAATGTAATAGTGAAGCACAAATAGTCGCATGATAGTTTATATTCCAGATTGCGTCAAAATTTGTTAGATTTGTTGAAAAGTGTTAAAGGTGCAGTCGATATTTTGACATTCTACACAGTCATTTGTTAAAGTGACTGCCATGGACATTATGGCACAACAATTGAACAACCAAAGCGGAGTGTTAGCGGAGAATTTAATAATGGGACTACTTTTTCATAATAATAATAATAATAATAATAATAATAATAATAATAATAATAATAATAATAATAATAATAATAATAATAATAATAATAATAATAATAATAATAATAATAATAATAATAATAATAATAATAATAATAATAATAATAATAGTAATAATAGTAATAATAGTAATAATAGTAATAATAATAATAATAATAATAATAATAATAATAATAATAATAATAATAATAATAATAATAATAATAATAATAATAATAATAATAATAATAATAATAATAATAATAGTAATAATAGTAATAATAGTAATAATAGTAATAATAGTAATAATAGTAATAATAGTAATAATAATAATAATAGTAATAATAATAATAATAATAATAATAATAATAATAATAATAATAATAATAATAATAATAATAATAATAATAATAATAATAATAATAATAATAATAATAATAATAATAATAATAATAATAATAATAATAATAATAATAATAATAATAATAATAATAATAATAATAATAATAATAATAATAATAATAATAATAATAATAATAATAATAATAATAATAATAATAATAATAATAATAATAATAATAATAATAATAATAATAATAATAATAATAATAATAAATGTTACTAGAAATCTATGAGACCAGAGAAAATCTTAAATGCATTTTTTGTGCATGTCATTAACTTCTTAAAGTATTTCACCATTACTTAAACCTTATTTTCCTGTCCTGTTCCCATTGTGTCTATGGTAAAGGCATTTCCAGTAATGTTTACCTCAATCCACGCGAGAAAATGGTACAATTTGTAGAAGAACGAACCGTAAAAGTCATACGAGTGCCCGTGTGCAGTTCTTTTACTGGAGGTAATGAAGACCGGTGGCAGGTGCCCCAGAAGCATCTCCAGATGTTCACGGGTGATGTAGTACGTCTGACAGGTGCGGAGAACAAAGTTTGAATCCCGCATATCAATCAACTCGCCAAACTTGATAATGTTACGTCATATTAGTTAAAAATAGCCGTTTGTCTTAGCAGTGCTCGTGAGTTATTGCCAGCGACAAGTGCAAACTTCCTCTCTGATGTCACCAACTATCCTAATGCGAGATGATTACTAAATGTCGAATAATTTAAACGTAATTTTACAACACTTCTGCAGTAATTTTGATGCAAATAAACATCTTATTGCAGCGGCAAGTTAAAACAGTAGACTTTAAGTGATAGTCAAATGTTTTAAAACTGGTTGTCTAGGAGATGTCTTTGAAATTATATTTTCTTTGTATGTCCAAGGGATACAAAAATGAATAACGACTTCCAACTTGACAAAGGTGTGAGTGCTGCAAAATTCAGATAAATCATGCGCAACATCTTCCAAATGGTTCAGTCTACTGACATACGAGGGTATCCTGAAAAGTTTCCGACCTCAATATGAAGATGGCAGCACTCGTAGTACATTTCGTTGCTCATCTATTGACAGTTACTCAGTAAAGTGTCAGCCATTTTGGACGCTCAGTTGTTATGTAACAGTCGTTTGAGTGAGTTGATGTGAGTGTTTTTATGAAAATGGACAAAATCGAATATCAAGCTGTCATTAAATATTTGCAATACGCCTACGCAAATAAAAGATGAGTTGGATTCTGTGTATGGGGACTCTGTACGAACATTTACCACAGTAAAATTTTGGGCTGCTGAATTTAAACGTCGCTGTAAGAGCTTGGGAGACGATGAACATTCGGAACGTCCAAAACTTCAACTATTTACGAAAACATCGCCAAAGTTCACCAAATGGTGCTAGACAACCGCCGAACTAAAGAGAGAGATAGCAGAGGCTATTAAAATGCCAAAAGAACGTGTTTGTCACAGATTAAATCAACATTTAGACATCAGAAAGCTGTCCGCGCGTTGGGTGCCGCGTTTGCTCACGTTAGACCAGAAATGTGTTCGAATAAACATTTCCAACGCTCTGTTGGCGCAGTTTAGGCGCAATAAATCTGAGTTGTGGCGTCGATTAATTACTCTAGATGAAACTTGGATACACTATTATACGACCGGAGCAAAAATACAGTCCAAACTGAGGGAGCCGGATCCAAAAAAGCAAAAACTGCCTTTTTTGGTTGGGAAAGTGATGGTGACTGGTTTTTGGGATGGTCATAGATGTTAATCGATTATCTTCAAAAAGGAAAAACCATTACATGAGCATAGTACGCATCATTACTTGACAAGCTGAAGGCAGAACTTGCGGAAAAACGGCATTTGCAGAAAATATAGTTTCACGAAGACAACGCACCGTCCTACACCTCAGCGGTTACAATGGCGAAAATCCATGAATTAGGGTTTGAACTGCTTGATTCAGCAGATCTAGCCCCAAACGACTTCTTTTCGTTCCCTCATCTGAAAATTGCGCTCGGAGGACAGAGATTTTCGTCAAATGAAAAGGCAACCACCTTCGTGAACAATTATTTTGTAGAGAAAAACGTCGAGTACTATTTGGACGGGTTACAGAGATGGGAACGTCGCTGGGAGAAGTGTGTAGAGGTACAAGGAGACTATGTTGAAAAATGCCGAGTACTATTTGGACGAGTTACAGAGATGGGAACATCGCTTAGAGAAGTTGTAGAGTTACAAGGAGACTATGTTGAAAAACGCAACTACTACTTGGACGGGTTACAGAGATAGGAACATCGCTGGGAGAAGTGTGTGGAGTTACAAGGAGACTATGTTGAAATACGCCGAGTACTATTTGGACGGGTTACAGAGATGAGAGCATCGTTGGGAGAAGTGTGTAGAGTTACAAGGAGACTATGTTGAAAAACGCCGAGTACTATTTGGACGGGTTACAGAGATAGGAACAGCTGGGAGAAGTGTGTAGAGTTAACAAGGAGACTATGCTGAAAAACGCCGAGTACTGTTTAGACGTGTTACAGAGATGGGAACATCGCTGGGAGAAGTGTGTAGAGTTACAAGGAGACTATGTTGAAAAACGCCGAGCTCTATTTGGACGGGTTACAGAGATAGGAACAGCTGGGAGAAGTGTGTAGGGTTACAAGGAGACTATGTTGAGAAACACCGAGTACTATTTGGACGTGTTACAGAGATGGGAACATCGCTGGGAGAAGTGTGTAGAGTAACTAGGAGACTATGTTGAAATACGCCGAGTACTATTTGGACGGGTTACAGAGATGAGAGCATCGTTGGGAGAAGTTTGTAGGGTTACAAGGAGACTATGCTGAAAAACGCCGAGTACTGTTTAGACGTGTTACAGAGATGGGAACATCGCTGGGAGAAGTGTGTAGAGTTACAAGGAGACTATGTTGAAAAACGTCGAGTACTATTTGGACGTGTTACAGAGATGGGAACATCGCTGGGAGAAGTGTGTAGAGTAACTAGGAGACTATGTTGAAATACGCCGAGTACTATTTGGACGGGTTACAGAGATGAGAGCATCGCTGGGAGAAGTGTGTAGAGTTACAAGGAGACTATGTTGAAATACGCCGAGTACTATTTGGACGGGTTACAGAGATGAGAGCATCGTTGGGAGAAGTTTGTAGAGTTACAAGGAGACTATGTTGAAAAACGCCGAGTACTATTTGGACGGGTTACAGAGATGGGAGCATCGCTCAGAGAAGTGTGTAGAGTTACAAGGAGACTATGTTGAAAAACGCTGTTTACTATTTGGACGGGTTACAGAGATGGGAGCATCGCTCAGAGAAGTGTGTAGAGTTACAAGGAGACTATGTTGAAAAACGCCGAGTACTATTTGGACGGGTTACAGAGATGGGAGCATCGCTCAGAGAAGTGTGTAGAGTTACAAGGAGACTATGTTGAAAAAAGTCGAGTACTATTTGGACGGGTTACAGAGATGGGAACATCGCTGGGAGAAGTATGTAGAGTTACAAGGAGACTATGCTGAAAAAATGTCTTGTATCTTTATTAGATCGATAACCAATATATTTACGGTGCAATGTGTGTATCAAATTTTCGGATGAAATGCAGTAAGTTCTTTATATAGTGGATATATGGTAGATGTCGTAAGGATGCTGTTAATGTAAAACACGAAACAATGTGAATAAATTTTAACTTTTTGCATTCGTTTGTGTATGCACAATTTCCCGCGCAGTTAGGTTGTGAACAGTTGACCGTCTGTAACAAGTCAGTTTAAGCGATCGCTCCATTATTGCAGGCCTCTGTTTTCGTAGTCTTTTGTTTCCTTTGCTTTTCCTCCACCAGCGCAGTAGCTCTTTGAACTAATGGAAAACTGATGCCCTAAATGACCCGCTTTCGCACCAAATGACGATCTCACATTCACATATCTTTCTCTATTCATTCTTCCATAAACTATTCATGCAAAAGGTTATTCTTATATCTTTTTGTTTGTACGATAAAATGTGTGTACAATTTCAGAAATAGTTTGCACGGTAATGGGTAGAGAATTTCCGGCGAGTCCACATATGAGAATTTTGTTTTAAGTCGCCCTTACCATTAGCTGCATTGCACGTTTCGTAACAAATGAAATACCGGCAGTCAAATGTTTTTAACAACTGAAGCCTATGTGCTGACAAGGTTACATACCGTTTCCATGGAATCGCGAGCAATAACTGAACATCGATAGCAGTTCAAATGTGTGACAGTCGAAAGTCTGATGTCACGAAATGTTATTTTACATAACATTTTTTTTCATCTATCTCTTACCTTAATTTATTATTTGGGAATGAAGAGAATTTCGCAGACAATTATCACTTAAATGCACAAAAAATATGGGTTCTAATTTAAACTATGACAGGAAATATATTTTACAGAAAAATAAAATGTAGGACAGTTCGGGTCGACCATACTTAGCATTTTACCGACCTTTTCTCTGAGTTATGCTACTTGCAGACGTAGACCATACTGTATGCATCTTTTATGTTTCTTTAATTCAGGAAATCTCGAATTATGCACTTACGAGAGAATCTGTGTATCGTATTTCTTATTACAAAAGTAAAGTTTGCTGAAACATATATACAATTTATGTCAAATGCATCTTATGTGTGAAGTAACTCCTTTGCGACATATCTTCGTTATTTATTAGTACCGTCCAATACGTTTCTCAAATTCGTTATTCTTTTTTATCTCTTGGACATACAAAGAGAACGGAATTTCAAAGCCGTCACCTAGACAACCAGTTTTAAAACATTTGACTATCACTTAAAGTCTAGTGTATTCCCATATTCCCTTGTACCTTCATTTTTTTATCTCTTGGACATACAAAGAGAACGGAATTTCAAAGCCGTCACCTAGACAACCAGTTTTAAAACATTTGACTATCACTTAAAGTCTACTGTATTCCCATATTTCCTTGTACCTTCATTTTTTTATCTCTTGGACATACAAAGAGAACGGAATTTCAAAGCCGTCACCTAGACAACCAGTTTTAAAACATTTGACTATCACTTAAAGTCTACTGTATTCTGTTATAATTACAATAAGATAATGTTTATCTGGAAGTAGACAGAGGAATAAGTGTTTGGACAAGAGTAGAAAGATTCATTTGAGAGAAGACATTTTCTCAGTTCTTCTACGCGGTATGTAAAATGAAATTCATCTGAATGCAGAAGGAGGTTCTTTAGGAAAAGCGCTCCTCTGCTGGCATTTCCAAGTCTGATAAAGTAATATGGTTGGGCGTACAAAGGACTATCTCTTGCTTGTATCGAGTGGCCGCCGAGCTGTCCACGTCTCTTATTAGGATTACGTGGTAAATGTGCAAAGAGGATTCCGCAGCCAAAGCGAAGGCGAATTTGCTTCTCCAAGATGTGCTCCGGATAACGATTTTGCCTTTGAAACCGAATCAGCAACGGCTTGAAGACGTAAATACCACTTCTACGCTAATCCTCTCCAAGTTTACACACAGAAAACATCGGAAACCGACAGTATATACAGCATCTTCACCCCGAGATATTAAAAGAATGGGGATAGTACCTCTTCTACCCATTTTCAACAAGTATTAGAAAGCATTTGCAGAAACCTTTTGTAGCATATTTCCTTGTAGATGCAATAGAGTAGGTTTAAGAACGGGTCACTACGTGATTGCTTGAAATTCCGTTGTTTCCATCAATATGATGGGGGGAGGGGATAAAAAAAAGAAGGAACATTAATTTATCCTCTCAAGAACCGAGTGGTGTGCCTCAAGTGGTTTGGTTTATGGTCCTCATTAGGGTCATCCGGGTTCGATTCCAGTGGACGACATACAGTTACACCAAAAAGCATTCCTCTAATGCATGAGTTTATTTTTAAGGATGTATGGATAGTGGAAAATCATCAGCAGGGACACTGTCTTATAACTGATTAGTGAAAAAGAATATACAAAAAGAAATACATAATACTAGGACTGTTCAATAAAGAATGATCATAATTTTTTATGGCTATAATTTTACGCACTAAAATTCTGTTAGCTTAATGTGGAATAAACACGCCGTAGTAGTTTCATTGTTGGTACTACTAGTTCCCGCCTGTGAGAACCAGGCAAGTTAAGACATGTTCAGTATCACCTACCACTGCAATGAAGGTAACACGTGAGGAACAATATGCGGCTTTGAAATTCTGCTTTCGTCTTAACAAATCTTCAGTTGAGGCCTATACAATGTTACAGGAGGCCTATGGAGAGTCTGTTCTTCCCTACAGCACAGCTCGAAGGTGGTTTGAAATGTTTAAAGAGGTGAGACAATCAATTTCAGAGGAAGGTGAACCCGGTGCTCCAGTTACTGTTCTTACGGAAGAAAACATCAACACTGCTGTTGCCATTGTGAGAGAGGATCGACGAATTACCTTAAGATCACTTTCTGAAATAATGAACATTTCATTGGATGCCACCCACACGTTGGTGACAGAAACATTACACATGAGACGTGTTTGTGCGCGATGGGTTCCAAGACTGTTGATTCCCGAACAAAAGGATATTCGCATTCAGGTCTGCATGCAGTTAAAGTTGATGTTAGAGGAAGATCCGGAGGTTCTTTCAAACGTAATCACTGCTGATGAAACTTGGCGACATCATTTTGATCCGGAGAGCAAACAGCAAAGCGCAGTGTGGAAATCTCCTTCATCACCAAAAAGGCAAAAGTGGTTGCTTCTGCTGGGAAAGCTATGGTCATCTCATTCTTTGATATTACTGAAATGGTTTATCAGTATGTTGTACCTGCACACACATCAGTAACTGGACAATACTAAAGGGATGTCTTGAAAACAGTGCAAGTCAATATCAGGCACAAAAGACCACATTTCCGTGAAGCAGGCTGGATGCTGCACCACGATAGTGCGCGGCCGCATATTGTCAATGTTGTTGCTGAATATCTTGCAAAAATCAATGTGAAGTACATCCCTCACCCTCCATATAGTCCGGATTTAGCGCCATGTGACTTTTTTCTATTCCCTAACTTGAAGAAACGCCTTCGTGGGAGGCATTATCCATCATCAGAAGCAATGGTGAAGGCTGCGGAGGCGATTTTGAAGGATATCTAAAAATGGTTTCCAGCATGTCTTTGAAGACTGGCAGAAGCGCTGGGAGAAGTGAATCGCATTCAGGAAAGACTATTTTGAGAAGGACCATCAAAATTATGAGGATGAGTAAAGGTACATTGTCAAAAAACGTTGTGATCGTTCTTTACGGAAGAACCCTCGTAGGATACAAAATAAGTATTTGTTTGCATACACAAAATGGTGTACAATGTTACGATTGTTACTTAGTATGCCCTCCATTCCTCTTTATAATCTCTTGCATTCTCCTTGGCGTGGATTTCACCAAAGATTGTGTTGTTTCCACTGTAATTTTACGCCTTTCCTCTAGTAGAGCGTTCTTTAGATACTTTATATTACATATCTGATGATTGCTAATATTTTTGTTCAGTATACTCCTCAAATTCTCTATTGGATTCATGTCTGGGGATTGAGGTGATGTCGACATCCATCGTGGAGTATTATACAACAACCATGTCGTTGCATCTACAGCTCTGTGTTTTCGATCATTATCTTGTGTGAAAATATAATCCTCAGAAATACCTATATAATTCACACCTCTGGATAGATGTGTTCTTAGGATGTTTATATAAACTTTATGGTTCATAATTCCATCAATAAAACACAAATCCCCCCACCATTTGCACTCATGCAGCCCCAGACAAGTACTGAACCGCCTCCATGTTTAACTGAAGCTCTTATATTCTTCTCCACAAGCTCACAATTCTTGTTTCTCCACTCTGTTACTCGTCCTTTGGACTTAGAAAGCTCAAATTGACTCTCGTCGGTAAATACAACCTTCTTCCAGAAATCAAACTCATCGTATTTATGTTCTTTTGCAAAAGCAACTCGCTTCTTTCTGTTGATTTTACTGATGTATGGTTTTCTACGGGCTGTTCGGCCTCCATACTCAGCTTCATAAAGCACGATTCTTATAGTTTGTGCTGAAACGTGTTTGAGCTGCAGTAGCAAGTTTTGGAGCACTTAGTTTAGGAAATTTCTTGATTTCTCTAAGAAACTGTCGCTTCTCCATCTCGGATAGAACTGCAGAACGACCGCCTCTTGATTAATTTTCTTAAGTTTTGTTCTGATCTAACCTGTATATAATAGTCTTCACTGTACTGGTAGGTCTTCTAATGGTTTCTCCAAGTTGCTGAACATATTTTCCTTTTTTAAATAACTTGATGAATCAAAAACTTAGCCTATATACGGCTAGTTTGAAGAAATGATTAATTTCTATCAATTAACTGAAATAATAAGAGTTAAATGATGAAGCCTGGGACTTAAGTACTTACAATAGTAAGTCACCACAAACGGTGTATCTCGGATGAGAGAGCCCCTAGTGGTCTATCGGGGAACGATACGAGTCAAATGGAGAATTTAACCTCAGGACGGCACGTTGACCATGGTAGCTCAATGGGTTAGAGCGACTGGACGGAAAGCAGGAGATCCGAGGTTGAAATCCCGGCCATGGCATGGAATTTTTCATGTTGACTCTATCCATCAAAAACCTGATGAAAATTTCTCTCTCTTCTTTTGTAGTTCCATGACGTTTTCGATCCATATTACTTAAATAGCAGTCAACGCTTTTGAAAACAGAGATGGAACTGTCAGGATGAAACATAACTGCATAAGAAAAGTGAAGGAGTGTGTGACAGCGATGCACCGTACCTGTGATCTTGTTTACTAGACTAGTGCATCTTCATCACTGTATTCTATTTGGACTGGAACCAAGTCAACACTTGACTTACTATTCCCACAATTTCAGTTTTACAATAGGTCTACGCTTTTCTTCTTTTTGCTTCGCTGTACATCCAAAGCCTCTTGCTGCCAGGTATTTTTACCTGAAAACTAAATATTTCTCCTCCAAACTGAGCAGTTTAGGATGACCAACTGATTTGTACACTCTTCCTCCTAATGCTTCTTGCCGTTGATGTACATGAACACGATCCTTGAGTGTAGAGTAAGGCCAACTGCTACTCTCATACTTACATCAGCGTAACAGCAGGAGCAGTGTCGTTCTCGTCCAGTTTCGTTCCAGCCTCCTTTGTTTATATGTGTCTACCATCTGAAATAATAAAATAAAATTCAGTAATAGTTGTATAAGAAATTACGCTAAAAGAGTACAAAACCCTATATTGCGAGGCGTGTCTGAAAAATAAGGTCTCCAATTTTATTTAATATAGAAAATATGTTTATTGTCAATGAATGTTACATTGATAAAGGCGGAAATTACAGCTATTTTTCAACGTAATCACCACTGTGATCGATGCACTTTTGCATGCGCTGTGGCAGTTTGTGTATACCCTTGTCATAGCACTCTCCCGCCAAGTTGCGCAGGTAGCGCTCAACCTCGTTTTTCAAATCATCGTCGGTCTGGAAATGTGTTCCACCCAGGTGTGACTTCAACTCAGGAAACAGATGATAATCACTAGGTGCTAAGTCAGGACTGTAGGGGGGATGGGTGAGGATGTACCTTCCGAACTGGGCCAGGAGATCAGCCGTTGCATGTGCACTATGGGGACGAGCGTTGTCGAGATGAAAAATCACTCCCTTCGTGAGCATTTCCCTCTTTTTTGATTTTGAGTGGAACATCGCATTTTTTAAAGTCTCACAGTAGTTAGCGGCGTTTATTGTTGTGCCGGTAGGCATAAACTCGCACAACAATACGCCTTTTCTGTCCAAAGAACACACTGGCCATCACTTTGCCGGCAAAAAATGTCTGAACTTTCGCGGCTTCGGCGAATTGGAATGCCGACACTGACGAGAACGTTCTTTAGTTTCTGGTGTTGTGTAGTGCACCCAGATTTCATCGCCAGTGACAATTGAATCCAAAAATTCCTCGCCCTGTTCTGCATAGCGCTCCAGGAATCGGTGGACCACTTCAACACGTTGCCGTTTATGGTCTTCGGTGAGCATTTTGGGGACCCACCTCGCACACACCTTGTGATAATGCAAATTTTCGGTCAAAATCTTGTCAGTCAACTGTCACACGCCGATCTTTAAGCATTTCTTGCTTCACTTTTGCAATTGTTTCGGCTGAAACCGAAGACCGACCAGAACGCTGATTGTCATGGACGTCTGTACGTCCGTCTTTGAACTCTCTGACCCACTTTCACACGTTTTTGACGTCCATACACTGTAGTCGATAGACTTCGCATAACTGACGATGAATTTCAGAAGGGGTAGTGCCCTTGGCACTCAAAACAAAAACAAAAAAACAACAAAAAAACGGATTACTTGCACGCAACTCGCACTTGGCGGCAGAAGTGATAGGAACCTCTATCGCAAACGGCTGCCCAGCCAAGACTAATGGTTGCAACGGGTTCGTTGTGGTGGGGAGTTGAATGGGTGAAACCAAGCTACACGCCAGTGTTGCCACATCTCGCGTAAGAGCGGCTCCAGAAAATAGTACAAATGTTGAACTTTTAAAATTGCTCACCATGTGAGAGATATGATAAAAGAAACGCGCCATCTGCTATGCATGGACGTAACCCAAACTATAACCTACACTGACAATGGTTTTCAATCAAATACTCTCTATCTGCAGATACTAGACCCTAAGTTGCAAACGATATTTCTTATTCAAGGCAAAAAACTCAATTAAAGTTACTTAGCTTGTGATCTTCTTTTGTTAATACTATAAGCCTACAACCTCGAGTAAATTCATAGAAACGTTGCAGAAACACCAAGATTGACAATGAACTGGCAGGGAAGTCATCGCTGCCCATGATTGTTGGGCAGTAAACCAATTTGCTTATTTCGGGCCGAAAAGCCCCGCCCTACCCTAAGTGTTTGAGAATTCAGAACAATAACAAAAAATCTCTCGGGAATGCAAATGCAAAAATATTAAATTTGACACAATATATCGACCGTAGATGGCTTGTCAAACACGAATTGTAAACATACATTCAAATTGCATTTCGTGTTTGATTAGCGCGAGTAAATTATTGCTGATCAACAGTTGATAATTAGTTGTTGCTTGCACAGAGTTTATTTGCCTGGAGAAGCTCCTTTTACCCTTTTTTTTATTAGCGATGTAGCACCTCGGAGTGAGACGAGATTATTCGGCGTGTCAACTTGAAGCTCCGTCTGGAGTTATTAATGACGTCACACAGCAGCACCTGTGTACGTACGTTCGCGCACACGACCATAAAGGAATTGGAAATGAATGGCTTTGTTTCATCACGCGTTTGTTTCTCTCTGCACAGGTCAACAGGCTTTTGTTTAATTTCACTCTGCTGTTAAACAAATGAACGCCACAAAAACACTTTGCAGTTCTTGCACTTTAGCAACGCAAGCAATCACGTTTTTGAGGCTCTCTGCTGAAAATTTACCTGTTTATTTCACTAGTTTACTCGTATTTTTATAAAAATGTCTATTACAATTTTAAAATTGATAAACGATAAATTATTAGGTATGAGTCAGTTGGAGAAGTTAATGTGCTAGTATGTTGCTCATGGTTGTTCACGATCTGTGGTTCAAATCTCTGCTATGGCATTGACTTTTTTAGTCTGACTCTACCTATTCAAACCCTAGCCTAAACACGGCTAGTGTGAAAGAACAATTGATTTTCATACCTTAATATCTTCAAGATATCTTTATGAAAGTTCTTGACAGTTCTGGCAATAGCCTTAGAATTGACTTTTGTTTAAAAAGTGCAAAAGATAAACAAACGCTTACAAAAACTTTATGTCAAGTACACTCTTTTCTTTAAAATTAACCGATTCCGAAATATTTTTGTTATACTCCTAATCTTGTCGGGAAACAAGCTAGGTGGAAACACGATTTGAAATCGACGTTTAGGGAGCGCACATGTCTACCATCTTCAGGATATTTTAAGAAATGCTATAGCCACAAAATATATTACTAGATATAACACAAATACCAACAAAGACAAAACACTAACAATATCCTTATACTGAACAAAATACTGTTTTCAGTAAATTAAGTATCAAGACAGCAGATGGCGTGAGAGTATAAAATAAATTAAGTCAAAAAACGTAACTACTTAACTTGATGATCAAGCTGTGTAGATCTGTGCTTCGTAATTCGATGGATTTCCATTTTAAGGCGGGTTTCCAAGAGGAGCTGAACTGAAATCCAGCATTACGATTAAGCGTGCTCCTTTCAGAGGAAATGGCCAAATCCTCCTAAACTCTCCACTCCCAGTAACTGCTGTGTCGTCTCCCGAAAGTTGGCTCTATGGTCGTTACAAAAACAATGCTCTACCAGCCCAGACTTCTCAGGTTGCCTTTAGAGGAATGCTCCGTTCATGTTCGTTTCATCTGGTAGCGATGATGCTTCCGGTTTGTCCTATATACGATGTCCCACATTCACACGGAATGCGGTACACTCCCGGAACTTGGAAGTCCAGTTTATCTTTCACCGGTCTCAACAGATGCTTAATATTCGGAGGTGGCTTGTGGATGGTCCTGATGTTGTATTTGGCGAGAATTCTACTGATTCTGTCGGATAGATTGCCGGTAAATGGCATGCAGGCTGTAGCGGTAGGCTTATCTGACGCTTGCTGTATTACAGGTTTCCATTTCCTAGCTTTGGTGATCGAGACTGCTGATTCTACCAGATACATTGCCGGTAAACGGGATGCAGGCTGTAGCGGTAGACTTATCTGACGCTTGCTGTATTACAGGTTTCCCTTTCCTAGCTTTGGTGATCGAGACTGCTGATTCTACCAGATACATTGCCGGTAAACGGGATGCAGGCTGTAGCGGTAGACTTATCTGACGCTTGCTGTATTACAGGTTTCCATTTCCTAGCTTTGGTGATCGAGACTGCTGATTCTACCAGATACATTGCCGGTAAACGGGATGCAGGCTGTAGCGGTAGGCTTATCTGACGCTTGCTGTATTACAGGTTTCCCTTTCCTAGCTTTGGTGATAGAGCCTTCAACGTTATATTCGGAATAACCGCTTTGACGGAAAGTGAGTCACTAGTTTTATGTGACTGGGGCAGACTTTTTTATTAAAATGAAATCGGTGAAATGATACTCAAATGAGACCGGGGACCATGGAACTTAGTTACCCGACATTCGTCTTTCACTATAAGGGAAAACCCCGGGAAAAACCTTATCCAGTTAACTCACCCTGATAAATGTCGGGTAACTCTAAGCTCTATGGACTCTGGGATTATTTGAGCATCATCTTACACATTCCATTCATCGTCCGATATGACTTAACGTTGGAGTACGTAAAATTGCAACAAAAAACCTCACCCTGACGGAGATTCGAACTCGGGACCTCTTGAACGTGAGGCAGACACGCTACCATCTACGCTACCAAAGCGGGCTAGGATTAGAGCGTCAGTGGGTCAGTGTAATGATAACTCAAATTCAGAAATTCAAAATGTTCTTTATTTGCGTAGAAATACGCTTTGGTCAACCCTTGCAGAAGCATAATTACGTAACATACACCAATATAATCTGCAAGGTCGCCTGCCACAAACAAAAGGAGTTCACTTTCAGAACGCAGCTGTACGTAGACGATTATCGAATTCCATTGTGACTCCCCTTGTAAGGCTGTCCACTCAACCAACCGCGGCTTCCCTTTATACGACCACTCATATTTCTAGAAATTTCTGGAATGTTCTGTAACAAACAAGAAATCAAAACTTCCAGTCATTTATCTGTATCTATCTATTTATCTGATTGCAGTAGTATCTACCACTGATGATTTGACCCTTGGCAAGATAATCTGTAAGGATGGCTCCACGACAGTCCCAGAAAGCTTAAGCATGACCTTCCCAGCTGACTTTTGCACCTTTGCCTTTTTTGGGAGCGGAGGAATCGGTATGTTTCCATTCCATGCTCATGATTTTTGTCTCTAGTTCATACTGATATATTCAGCCTTCATCTGTGGTTACCAGATGATCAAACAAATCATCTTCACCCTATTCCAGCAGCATCAACATCTATCTTGAAAGATCACGTCGTGTTTGCTTTTGGAAAGAGGTTCGCAAACGTGAACCCACCGTGTAGGCAACTTAGACATGTGCAGTTCGTCCACACACTACCATAACTAAGATATGTCTCATTCATGATCATTTGGATGGTTGCTCGACTGTCTTCCAGTATTAAACACTCCACTTTCTTCACTGTGACAGCTGACGGTCTACCAGCTCTTAGTTCATCTGTCAGGGACATGTGACTAGTTTGAAAATTCCTTTTCCACATCACAATAGTGTCATACGATGGGCAATCATTTCCATAAACAGCCGTCATCTCTTCATGGATATCCCGGGCAGTTTAGCCCTTTAATGCAGAAACTTGATCACACTACGAAGCTAAATGTTACCACCCTGGCCTAAAAATAAAGCCAAAACACTTTACAAGTACGTGACTGTATCACCAAGGTAATAATGTTATTTCCACTAAACGTTATACGAGAATGGATAGAAAAAGCCATGTAAAGGTAACCTTTTTCCGCGTATATACATACAGGAAGTGTAAAATGACAAAGCCATGCCTGCTATATAACAAAGTTAACTTCGCTTAAGAAGTAGCTGTTGGAACGCTCTGTATATAAGTCAGAACCGCATCTGGTGTTTTATCCCCATTTAATTCGCCGTGACGTAAACGAGAGAAGCTTACACATGGCTCCGTACATTCGTTATTGGAAACAGGGAGGCTGTGTGAATCAAAAAGATCTATATTTTACGGTCTTTGTTCACCATCGTCCTGCAATTATTTAAACATGGTGCCAACCAGAATAACTTCTTCTTCAAACTACTCGAGACCAAGTGGTTCCTACAAACTTCTTTATTTTACACAACTTCAACACAAGTCTTTAATGTTCCTTTACGTCTCTTTAGTACGCACCAAATTTCGCAGCTAATAATTTCTCCGACGTGCACACGACGTTTCTCTTTTAAATGCCCTGATGCCCAACGTTGAGATAACTATAATATTCGCTAGAAAACTGCTTCACTACACTATTGCCCCCATCTGTGTCGTGATCGGTCACGCCGTGGCTCAGTGGTTAGACCGCCTGGCTCTCACCAAGGCGGCCTGGGTTCGATCCCAGGCGACCGCAAAGTGAGATTTGTGGTGGACAACACGGCGTTAGGGTGGGTTTTCTCCGGGACCTCCATCTTCATCTCATGTATCATCAAGTTCACCGCCTGCGGTGCCGTATGTAGTAAAAGCGGGCGTTAAACACTGCACATTTCATTTCATTTGTGTCGTGATCCTAGCGTGTCAGGAGGTTCCAATGTACCTTGGAATTATTTGAATATAATCATCCTAGATGACTTAACGTTGGAGGACGTAAAATAAACACAAAAACTGTGAAATAGAAGTACTTGATACGGTGTTCTCCCAGAAAATCTGTGCAAATTGTCCAAAGGTAAAAATATGTAATTCAACTGAAATAAAATAAAAATTAATATTTAAAAATTACTGCACAGAATGCCAACCTCTCCAACGGGGTGCTAACATATCAGTAGGCCTTCAGTTCTAATCTCAGTCAGGGACAGCTGGTTTTTTCTGGGATTTTTCCTTACCCTGAAATATGAATGTCTGGTAACTCTAAGCTCTATGTACCCTGTACTTATTTGAACATCATTTCATTCATCGTCCGATATGACTTAACGTTGGAGGTTTTCTCTTATCCTGAAATATGAATGTGTGGTAACTCTAAGCTCTATGTACCCTGTACTTATTTGAACATCATTTCATTCATCGTCCGATTTGACTTATCGTTGGAGGTTTTCTCTTATCCTGAAAGATGAATGTCTGCTAACTCTAAGCTCTATGTACCCTGTACTTATTTGTACATCATTTCATTCATCGTCCGATATGACTTATCGTTGGAGGTTTTCTCTTATCCTGAAAGATGAATGTCTGGTTACTTTAAGCTCTATGTACTCTGTACTCATTAGAACATCATTTCATTCATCGTCCGATATGACTTAACGTTGGAGGTTTTGTCTTATCCTGAAAGATGAATGTCTGGTAACTCTAAGCTCTATGTACCCTGTACTTATTTGAGCATCATTTCATTCATCGTCCGATATGACTTAACGTTGGAGGTTTTCTCTTATCCTGAAAGATGAATGTCTGATAACTCTAAGCTCTATGTACCCTGTACTTATTTGAACATCATTTCATTCATCGTACGATATGACTTAATGTTGGAGGTTTTGTCTTATCCTGAAAGATGAATGTCTGGTAACTCTAAGCTCTATGTACCCTGTACTTATTTGAACATCATTTCATTCATCGTACGATATGACTTAACGTTGGAGGTTTTGTCTTATCCTGAAAGATGAATGTCTCGTAACTCTGAGTTAAATTGGAGGGAGCATACGTGCACAATCGTGTAGGTAAAGCCCTTACCTCTATGAATTTATATTAATAACTTCTCTCTTAATATCCAGATTATACATTCACGTTTGAACAATTTCTGAATTGTCATTTATTCGTGAAGTTGGAGGTTCCATTGAAAGCTCGCTCGTTGGGTCAAACAAAAGAACGGTACACTGCAATGCACTTAACGAAGTTATAGCAGCGAAAAATTTGCTCTGAATAAAAGTTTAACCTTCCGAACGACCCGCATTTAAATGTATTTAAAAAATAACTAACAGAAACAGTTGATATTGCTGGTAGACTTTCTGAAAACGCAATTCAGTGATTACAGTAAGGAAGTTTTAACTTAGCTATTTTCTTTAGTATTCAATAAATCATATAGCATTCACGCCTGTTTCTCTCCCATTTTTCTATTAAATTATACGATGGTGCTCCGAAAAGTTTCCGACCTCAACATAAAGATTGCAAAATTCCTAAACAAAAGCTAGTGAATTTCGCTGTCCATCTGTTGACAGTTACTCCCCAAAGTTCCTGCCATTTTAGACATTCAGTTGTTATGTAACAGTCGTTTGGGTGAGTTAATGTATGTGTTTCTATGAAAATGGACAAAATCGAGTATCGAGCTATCATTAAATATTTGTTTCTGAAAGGCAATACGCCTACGTAAATCAGAAATAAGTTGGTTTCTGTGTATGGGAACTCTGCAACATCATTTACCACAGTGACATTTTGGGCAGCTGAATTTAAACGTGGCCGTAAGAGTTTGGGAGACGATGAACGTTCGGGAAGTCCAAAACTACCACTACCGACGAAAACATCGCCAAGGCTAACCATATGGTGCTAGACGACCGCCCAATTAAAGTGAGAGAGATGACAGAGGCTATGAATATGTCAAAAGTACGTGTTTGTCATGTATTAAATCAACATTTAGACATGTGAAAGGTTTCCGCGCGTTGGCTGCCGCGTTTGTTCACGTTACAACAGAATCCTGTTCGAATGCACATTTCCAACGATCTGCTTTGCGCAGTTTAGGCGCAATAAATCCGAGTTTTGGCGCCGATTAATTACTGTAGATGAAACTTGGATACACCATTATACGACCGAAACAAAAATACAGTCCAAACAGTGGACTACAAAGGGGGAACTGGCTCCAAAAAAGCAAAAGCTCTTTTTTCGGCTGGGAAAGTGACAGCGACTTCGGGATAGTCATGGAGTTACTTTAATCAATTATCTTCTAAAAGGAAAAGAACATTACAGAAGCATAATGTGCATCATTACTTGACAAGCTGAAGGCAGAACTTGCGGAAAAACGGCCATATTTTCAGAAAAAGAAAATCCTGTTCCACCAAGACAACGCACCTTCTCACACCACACTGGTTGCAATGGCGAAAATCCACGAATTACGATTTGAACTGCTAGAGTTACCAGATATAGCTCCAAGCGACTTCTTTTTCTTCCCTCCTCTGAAAATTGAGCTTGGAGGACAGAGATTTTCATCAAATGAACAGGCAGTCACCTTCGTGAACAATTATTTTGCAGAAAAAAACGCCGAGTACTATTTGGACGTGTTGCAGAGATGGGAGCATCGCTGGGAGAAGTGTGTAGAGTTACAAGGAGACTATGTTGAAAAACATCGAGTACTATTTGGACGGGTTACAGAGATGGGAACATCGCTGGGAGAAGTGTGTAGAGTTACAAGGAGACTATGTTGAAAAACACCGAGTACTATTTGGACGGGTTACAGAGATGGGAGCATCGCTGGGAGAAGTGTGTAGAGTTACAAGGAGACTATGTTGAAAAATAAGAAATAAAAAAATCTGAAAAACTGTCTATCTTTATTATTACGAGGGCTGTTCAATAAAGAATGGTCACAATCCGTTTTTACAACGTACCTTTACTCATCCTCATAATTTTGATGGTCCTTCTCAAAATAGTCTCCCCTGAATGCGATGTTCTTGTCCCAGCGTTTCTGTCAGTCTTCAAAGACATGCGGAAACCATTTTTGAGAGATCCTTCAAAATCACCTCCGCAGCCTTCACCACTGGTTCTGATGATGGATAATGTCTCCTACGAAGGCGTTTCTTCAAGTTAGAGAATAGAAAAAAGTCACATGGGGCTAAATCCGGACTATAGGGAGGGCGAGGGATGCACTTCACGTTGATTTTTGCAAGATATTCAGCAACAACATTGGCAATATGCGGCCGCGCATCCAGCCTGCTTCACGAAAATGTAGTCTTTTGAGACTGATATGGACTTGCAATGTTTTCAGGACATCCCTGTAGTATTGTCCAGCTACTGATGTGTGTGCAGGTACAACATGCTGATAAACCATTCCATGAATATCAAAGAATGAGATGACCATAACTTTCCCAGCAGAAGCAACCACTTTTGCTTTTTGGGGGGTTGGTGATGAAGGAGATTTCCACACTGAGCTTTGCTGTTTGCTCTCAGGATCAAAATGATGTCGCCAAGTTTCATCAGCAGTGATTACTTGTGAAAGAAACCCCGGATCTTCCTCTAACATCAACTTTAACTGCATGCAGACCTGCATGTGAATGTTCTTTTGTTCGGGAATCAACAGTCTTGGAACCCATCGGGCACACACACGTCTCATGTGTAATGTTTCTGTCACCAACGTGTGGGTGGCACCCAGTGAAATGTTCAGTATTTCAGAAAGTGATCTTAAGGTAATTCGTCGATCCTCTCTCACAATGGCAGCAGCAGTGTTGATGTTTTCTTCCGTAAGAGCAGTTACTGAAGCACCGGGGCCGCCTTCCTTTGAAATTGATTGTCTCCCCACTTTAAACATTTTAGCTGTCCTCGGTAGCGTGGATGGTAGCATATCTTCCTCACCTTCAAGAGGTCCCAAGGTAACTCTAAGCTCCATGGGCCCCGGACTCATTTGAGCATCATTTCACCCATTTCATTCATCGCCCGGTATATTTTGGCCTCCTGTAACATTGTATAAGCCTCAACTGAAAATTTGTTGAGACAAAAGCATAATTTCAAAGCCGCATATTGTTCCTTGCGTGTTACCCCCATTGCAGCGGTAGGCGATACTGAAAATGTCAGAACTTGTCTAGTTCTCACAGGCGGGAACCAGGAGTATCAACAAGGAAACTACTACGGCGTGTTTGCTTCACATTAAGCTAACAAAATATAATAAGATTCTATTTTAGTGCGAACAGTGTCGTATGTTATTATATTGAAATCGTTGTATGTCCAGTCCAATCACTCGGCATTCATTCCATTAGATCCTGTATTTCGCATCACCTTCAGGCGTCCACTTGTAGTCTTACGTTCATAAAGGAAGAGTCCCACTTATGAATGCCGTCCTGAAACTGGGGTCACGATCGTCAACTTTTTACTAAGAATAAACGCAAGCGGAAAACAGAAAAGCAATATCGTAATATGGCGCATGAAAAAGTATGAAGAAACGCGTGGGATATCATAAAACGGAGCTCCCGCACACGATCATAAAAAGACTCGGTTACCAAGTAACCCATTGTGCTCTACCACTTACGTCGAAATACCAAATAAATATATTTATTTATATTTCAAGACGGAATATAGTTCCTGTAAAATCTTGGTCTATCTTCGGTAATCCAGAGTTCTTCTGCCTCGTCTAAAACAACCTCAGTGGGCATCACTGACCGTCAATAAACACTTATCCAGATCTTGAACTTTTTAAACTGCTCCGACAATATGTTCTAGCTAAACGCGACGTGTAACCGTAGCTATTTGCAACAAACGAAACGCTACATTGTTGAGGCAAAGAGCGCCTTAATGGGCCCACAAAAAGGAAACTGCAATCATAAAGCTTTAATTTACCGCTCGCTAAAAATTAACAGTGTAGGACACGAAGAACTGAACGGATTAAGGGCCTCGTCATTTTAATGGCTTCTAGAGACCTCCCTTATACACTTCCACCCCTATCAACGTTTTATATGAGATCTGACGGTATACACTCGCACGACATTCTCTATTCTTGTACAAACAATCTACGTTATGTTATTGTGGTTACAAGGGAATACAGTAGACTTTAAGTGATGGTCAAATGTTTTAAAACTGATTGTCTAGGTGACGTGTTTAAAATTCTTTCTCTTTGTATGTCCAAGAAATAAAAATGAAAGTACAAGGTAATATGGGAATACAATAGACTTTAAGTGATGGTCAAATGTTTTAAACCTTGTGGTCTTGGTGACGGTCTTTGACATTACGTTCTCTTTGACATTACGTTCTCTTTTTATATCTAAGGGGTATGGAATAGAATATTTACTGGCCATTTTAGGAGGGTGAAATTATTGGAAAAAAATTAGGTGTGAACAAGGAATATCTCCGAAAGGGTTCATCTACGTCCTTTTTGTTCTATATCTTGTGATTTACCAGTGATTAAGAATGGAAAGGACTTCACAGCTGTTCCAAAATGTTTCGAGATGCATTTGTCATAGAAACATGATAAACCTGTGGAAACGTAGAGTCAGGCGGAAAAATTCAATGCCATAGCCGGGATTTGAACCACGGATCTTCTGGTTTCCGTCCAGCCGGTCTCTACCATTGAGGTAATGGTAGAGCTCAATGTTAGAGCGGGTCAATGGTAGAGAGGCTGGAGGGAAACCAGAAGATCCGTGGTTCAAATCCCGGCTATGGCATTGAATTTTTCACTCTGATTCTACGTTTCCACAGTTTAGCCTACACACGGCCAGTCTGAAAGAACAATTAATTTCTATGGTAAATCTATTTTGCAGACAAGTGTAGTTTGCGTGCTCGATTCACATAGGAACTCGACTATTTTACGTGGACCGCTCCCATCACTTGCCTGCAGTTGATTCACACAAGTTCCCTGCAGTTTGTTTCTTCTGTGGTTTAGGAATTAGAAGAAGAGTGGCATACGTAGCAAAATACATTAGAGCGTGAGGGAAAGTCAGAAGCAGTAAAAGAGATTTGGCTATTAACACAAAAGCTTTTTTCTCTCGAAAAAGGTAAAAATACGTACCTAGCGGCGTCACTCAGAAAAACGGCTTAAAAACAAAAGAAAGGGGAACTTTACTTTGCAGTTAATACCTTCTTTTGTTTTTTTGTTTCAAGTAGAAAGTGCAGACTTAACGTCCATCGCATTTCCTTTCATTGCGATTCGCTGAATGCAGTAATGGATTTATTTCTATACGTCATTCTTTTTCTTTATAAATCTTGCCTGGAGTGGGCTTAGGGTAAAACATTTGCAGCCACAGAATATACCCAGTTCTGGTGAAGTCTGAAATTCTTAGGAGGGATACAATAGTTTCCCTAATATCACCGAGGGGTTCATCTGTGACCCGCATTAGGATGGTCCATGTTCGATTCCCGTGGACGACATAAAGTTACTCCTAAAAGTATTCGTCTAATGCATGAATTTATGTTTACGTATGTATGGACATTGGAAAATCGTCAGAATTAAGTACGGCAGGGACACTGTCTTATATAGTGAAGAAGAGAATACTGTGACTCGTGAATACAAGGAAATGTGGCTTTGAGATCTTACAGCATCCGCCTTATTCGCCCGATCTCGCACGAAGTTACTTTTTCTTGTTCCTGGAAATGAAGAATCCGTTGCGAGGTCGCCGATTTGACAGCACAATGACGTCATTCATGAAGTGGAAGAGTGGTTTAAAGCGAATTATGCAGACTTCTACAATGAAGTTATTCGGAAGGTCAAGAAACGCTGGGAAAATGTGTACATCTGGATGATGACTACGTAGAGAAGAACTAACAAGCGCATACCAACACAAACTCTCTATCACATTTTAAAGAGTGATTATTAAATCCTTACGACAACCCAACGTACAGATACTCCAAAAAGTATTAGTCTAATGACGTCTCAAAGCCACATTCTCTTGTTTTGTCAACTACAACTTGAGATGAATGAGCTGGTGCATTGTCAGACAGAAGACGAACACCTTTGGAGAGCATACCACGTCGTTTGTTAATCAGAGCTGCTCGTAACTTATCCAGAAGATTGCAGTAGTATCTGTCAGTGATGGTTTGACCCTTGACAAGATAATCTGTAAGGATGACAACACGACAGTCCCAGGAAACTGAAAGCATGACCTTCTCAGCTGACTTTTGCACCTTTGCCTTTTTGCGAGAGGAGAATCGGTATGTTTCTATTCCATGCTCATGATTTTTGTCTCCGGATCATACTGATAGATCCAGGATTCATCCATGGTTACCAGACGATCAAACAAATCATCTTCATCCTGTTCCAATAGCATCAACATCTGTCTTCAAAGGTCACGCCATGTTTGCTTTTGGAAAGGGGTTAGTAAACGTGGAACCCACCGTGCAGACACCTTCGACATGCGCAGTTCGTCCACACACTACCATAACTAAGATGTGTCTCATTCATGATCATTTGGATGGTTGCTCGTCTGTCTTCCAGTATTAAACACTCCACTTTCTTCACTGTGACAGCTGACGGTGACCAGCTCTTGGCTCATCTGTCAGGGACATGTGACCAGTTTGAAAATTCCTTTTCCACCTCACAATAGTGTCATACGATGGGCAATCATTTCCATAAACAGTCGTGATCTCATCATGGATTTACCGGACAGTTTTGTCCTTCAAATGCAGGAACTTGATCACACTACGAGCCTCAATTTTCTCAGTCTTACACCTCAGTCATTTCTGGCACTCACTGTAAGCAAAAAAAAAGAACTCAGATCACTGAAACTGCTAATATTATGTCGCGAGGGGTCAATGATGACACTGCACTCTAGCATAAAAACTATCGGGTGGTAATTAAAGCTTTACGACACCGCGTTGTAAATCTCATCTGGTGGTCTATTTCAGGGCAGAAGTGTTGGAGGGTGCCACGACGGTGCACGGCAAGTTATGCTCTTAATAAAATTTCCTCCTTCGGTAATTCCTTTTTAGAATAAAACAGGAATTCCATTTTAGTTTTTTTTTAGTTAATTGATGGAAATTAATCATTTCTCCACACTAGCCATATATAGGCTAAGGTATTTGATGGATAGAGTCAACATGAAAAATTCAATGCCATGGCCGGGATTTGAACCACGGATCTACTGGTTTCCGTCCAGTCGCTCTTAACCTTTGAGCTACCATGGTCAACGTGCCTTCCTGACACGAAGGCACGTTGACCATGGTAGCTCAAAGGTTAAGAGCGACTGGACGGAAACCAGTAGATCCGTGGTTCAAATCCCGGCCATGGCATTGAATTTTTCATGTTGACTCTATCCATCCATTTTAGTTATTCGTTTTTTTTTTTTTTCATGGAAGGTCTATTACATTTTAAATCCATCACGTAGCAACACCGGCTGTCGCTGTTTGTAGTTCGCAAACAGACGTAACTAATTACGTGGATATTTGATTTCGGAATCAACGGAAGCTGTAGTATGCGGAGAGCGTCTTGTCTCTTTTCTTACCAAGTTTGTGTGCGCTGGCCCCCCGAGGTTCCAACTACAGAAGTTGCTGTTGACTTTACAGACAGATGTGGTCATCAGTGCCGGACCCTCGTGTTCAAACATCCAACACAAATATGTCACACAATCACAACAACCAGCGAGATTAAGAGACGGAAAATTCCGTTATATCGAAGACTTGGAGAAGAAATCACGAAACAAAGATTGCCGGTTGTATACAAAACTCTAGTGTTTTGTCATTCAGTGTCACGTCCCTTAACACTTTTACCACCCCTGTGCTTGCACTAGCAGCACCAGACTGGACACTAGATGTCACACATTATTAAACTTCGATGATGTATTAATTTCATTTTGGTTAATTCTCCTCAACGCCATTCTCTTACAATATTAAGTCATCTGGTACGATAAAATTCAAATAAGTACAGGGTACATAGAGCTTAGAGTTACCAGACATTCATCTTTCAGGATAAGAGAAAACCTCCAACGTTAAGTCATATCGGACGATGAATGAAATGATGTTCAAATAAGTACAGGGTACATAGAGCTTAGAGTTACCAGACATTCATCTTTCAGGATAAGAGAAAACCTCCAACGTTAAGTCATATCGGACGATGAATGAAATGATGTACAAATAAGTACAGGGTACATAGAGTTTAGAGTTACCAGACATTCATCTTTCAGGATAAGAGAAAACCTCCAGCGTTAAGTCATATCGGACGTTGAATGAAATGATGTTCAAATAAGTACAGGGTACATAGAGCTTAGAGTTACCAGACATTCATCTTTCAGGATAAGAGAAAACCTCCAACGTTAAGTCATATAGGACGATGAATGAAATGATGTTCAAATAAGTACAGGGTACATAGAGCTTAGAGTTACCAGACATTC
Source organism: Mantis religiosa (assembly GCA_030765055.1). Lineage (NCBI taxonomy): Eukaryota > Metazoa > Arthropoda > Insecta > Mantodea > Mantidae > Mantis > Mantis religiosa. Next base: position 142,408,770 of record CM060958.1, on the reverse strand, counting down.
ATCTTTCAGGATAAGAGAAAACCTCCAACGTTAAGTTATATCAGACAATGAATGAAATGATGTTCAAATAAGTACAGGGTACATAGAGCTTAGAGTTACCAGACATTCATCTTTCAGGATAAGAGAAAACCTCCAGCGTTAAGTCATATCGGACGTTAAATGAAATGATGTTCAAATAAGTACAGGGTACATAGAGCTTAGAGTTACCAGACATTCATCTTTCAGGATAAGAGAAAACCTCCAACGTTAAGTTATATCAGACAATGAATGAAATGATGTTCAAATAAGTACAGGGTACATAGAGCTTAGAGTTACCAGACATTCATCTTTCAGGATAAGAGAAAACCTCCAGCGTTAAGTCATATCGGACGTTAAATGAAATGATGTTCAAATAAGTACAGGGTACATAGAGCTTAGAGTTACCAGACATTCATCTTTCAGGATAAGAGAAAACCTCCAACGTTAAGTCATATAGGACGATGAATGAAATGATGTTCAAATAAGTACAGGGTACATAGAGCTTAGAGTTACCAATCATCCATCATTTAAGATAAGAGAAAACCTTATCACCCTGACCGAGATTGTAACTCTGAACGCCTAGATACAGTGCAAAGGCGGGCGAAAATGAAGCAGCTCATGAGCGAATATCGGAGTAGTGTCAAATTGGGTAAACAGGGTAGTGTAAAAGAGAAACGTCGTGTGTACATCGGAGAAATTACGAGCGGCGCAAGTTGGTGCGTCCAACGGAGACACAAAGAACTATTAAAGAACGGTATATGTTTGTGTAAGATAAAGAAGTTTGAAGTGAAGTACGTTGACTCGAGTTGTTTAAAGATATTGGTATAATTCTGGTGGGCGTCATGTTCAAATAATTTTAGGACGTTGAAGAACAATAACAAGAATAGAGCTGTCTACCACCACGCCACAGATGCGGGTGTGCCTGACCACCATAACCTATAAACAGTAATTTGAAAACAGGTTTTTAACAATTAAGACGAAAACGATGAAGGCTGGAAGAAACTAAACCAACCGCACCTCGGAAGGAGCGTGAGATTGAAATTAGTTATTTACGAATTAAATGGCAGAAGCCGTCCTTCCATCCATTATCGCCATCGACGGGTCCTTTTCTGTAAACAGAGCCAAATTAAGCTAATGCTGTTTCCCTCCCTCCGTAGTCCAATTAATTCCCAGCCAGGGTATTCGTACAAGGAGCAGGCACAAGTAAACAGTAGACTGGCACACGTCACAAGGGACAAACAGCCCAATAATCCCTTTAATGTGCACGTGGTTATGCACTGAACACCTCTACTCGCTTGCATTTCTCTACTGTTGTACAAACATTCCTCTGTCTAATTCAACATAAACATTATCTTATTGTAGTTACCAGGGAATACAGTAGACTTTAAGTGATAGTCAAATGTTTTAAAACTGGTTGTCTAGGTGACGTCTTTGAAATTCCGTTCTCTTTGTATGTCCAAGAGATAAAAAATGAAGCTAAATGGGAACACAGTAGACCTTAAGTGATGTCTAGGGTAATTCTTTTAAATTCCGTTCCCTTTTTTTTATAGGTAACAATTTTGATACCTTTTCCATGTAAAGTCTTTTCGAACATGATAGTCTTAAAGGCCAGGTTCGGTATTTTCTAAACTTTTAATTGAGGGAGCTTCAAAACGTGTATTTGCGATGAGAACTGGATATGGAAAGTGACGCGACAGAAGATTAGCCACAGAACACTTTAACTGAGCTTATGAATATGTAGCGGCCGGGTCGTGGAGTGCCGGTTCATTGATATTTACAACGTCCCTCGATTGCGGTGCCAATTCAGCGTCGAGATAATCGATCTATCGAGCGACAAGGTGTGCCAGACAAGTGCTGCCAATCAGTGTATAACAAGACAAACGTAATGTTCGGCAGTAACATTTGCCTGTGCGTGTATCAGAATTCGACCGAGAAACGCTTCGCTGGATATTCACTTTTGTCGACGTTCGCGTTTTTCTTGCGCTTCCATGGAAACGTTATGGAATTTTAAGGCTAGGAGGTAGCGTTCAATTGTTAAATATTTGAGCCAGTGGCGAAGCGGGCAAAAAGAGCGTTCTACCATGGATTTTAGGAGGAAAAAAAGGTCATTTGCTCTTGACAATTTGACAACTGCTTAAATTCGAGTGACCAACTCCACGAGCCCATTCATTACTGTATTTAGGCATTCGTATCGAGCAATACTATGCTTCGTAGGTTTCCGGAAGTAATCGCGACTCTTCGACAGTTAGGAAGCACCTACAGATTCTGTCACCTGAAATCTCTGTAGTGTGAGAAGAGAAAATTATTATTTGGAGCTTCCGTCGCTTGAAAGTCACGACTTGTTACTAGACCTACGTGTGACTGTACAATAGAAAGAGTACTAAAGAGTAACCTTAGTTCTTTGAGTCATTCTTCTCTCTTATTTTAATGAAAATTATTATTATTTGGAGTTTCCCTCACTTTGGAAGTCACAACTCGCTACTGCACCTACGTGTGACTGTACAATAGGAAGAGTACTAAAAAGTAGCCTTAGTTCTTTGAGTCATTATTCTCTCTTATTTTAATGAAAATTATTATTTAAAGCTTCCTTTGATTTGGAAGTCACACCTCGACAGTGATTTTAAGTAGAGATATTCAACTGTTTGTTGCGATTCCATGGAAGCGATATGGGGTTGTAAATTGTCAACCATTTCAGCTATCGATATTCCTTTCCTAACGTAGCTTTTTGTCTGATTCAAAATGAAGCAAATACCAAAATAAACTTTCGTAAAAATATTTTATGTGCCCAGTAATAGGTGAAAGAGTAGAAGGTCAGTGGAAGGTACAAAAACGTTTAAGTCTCAGGATCTATTGAGGTACAGCGTTCACCTTGAGGAATTAATGTTTACTGTTGTTACCAACCTCGCACAAAAACCACCAAGTGGGAAAGAATGGATTATGCAGAAATGTTTGACGCTCTGTTGGCGCTTTGATATCTAATGACTCAAAGAGAATTTACTCGATAAAGGCTTTCTTTCGGTGCTTTATTCAGCACAAATCCGATTGATGTGATTTGGAATCGAAGCACGATTAAAGTAGCTGGCAAAGCCCTTTATTGGATTGTTAAATGCAACTGCTGTGTTGAATTCCCATGACTTTCTCTACTCAGTTATCAACGTGCCAAAATAGCGAGATAGGTAAATAGATTCAATAAATAGTGTTACAAAATCTATGCCAAGTGTACCTAGGCAACATAAAGGTTAATCAGACATTTATACATTTCACTGCAGCTATAAAGACAGTAGACTAAAGCGAAATTGTCAGCTGTTTTGAAAAATCGCGTGCTAGGTGATAGTTTTGACGTTCCCTTGTCTTTGCGTGGAAAGAAGGAAAAATAAAGGAACAGTTATTCGCAGTTGAAGTGTAACCACATTTTTATTACTTCTTTATCAGTTAGAAAAAATGGTTCAAAATACTTAAGGCTATTCCTAAATAATTCAAGATGTAAGCTTCTTTCAGCACATTTACAGCCGTTTTTGCGCAAATAAACAATAAGCACACATTCTGAAAATTATCATTCCAACTGCTTCTCGTTAATGCAGATAAATCTTTAACTCAGAGTTATAAATTTTGTCTGTAATATACACATGTTTGGAAACTTGAGTGCAGAGGTTGTACACCAATTAGTACAGGAACCATAGTTCAAAAGACCAAGGCCTCCTTCAACCAGGGAGTTACCGAGCTGTCCCAAATGGCTTCCCTCAACCCCGTCCGGAGACGTACCCGATCAGCCACGGGTATCGGGAACCACTGACCTCTCGAGCCCAACACAATCCGAACAACTCACTATCACGGAGAGGTTCGAATGTTCGGCCCGAGGTTCCCCTAGTAACGCCAGAGGTACCACGAGTGCTAGGGGTCCGCAGCGCCCGCACCACGGCAGCTGAAGTGTACGGATCCCCTACCTACTTCGAGATAAACATTATCTTATTGTAGTTACAAGGGAATACAGTAGACTTTAAGTGATAGTCAAATGTTTTGGTCGTTATGAGATGTATACACGACTTTCTCTACTCTTGTACAAACACTTATTGCTCTATCCACTTCAAGATAACCATTATCTTATTGTAGTTACAAGGGAATACAGTAGACTTTAAGTGATAGTCAAATGTTTTAAAACTGGTTGTCTAGGTGACGTTTTTGAAATTCCGTTCTCTTTGTATGTCCAACAGAAAAAAATGAAGGTACAAGGGAATATGGGAATACAGTAGACTTTAAGTGATAGTCAAATGTTTTAAAACTGGTTATCTAGGTGATGTCTTTAAAATTCCATTCTCATTGTATGTCCAAGAGATAAAAAATGAAGGTACTACGGAATAAGGGAATACAGTAGACTTTAAGTGATAGTCAAATGTTTAAACCTCGTTGCTAGGTGACGGATTTGAAATTGTATTCTCTTAACGTGACCAATAGATAAAAAATGAATAACGGGGGTAGGTACAGCTTAATCAACAATGCTGGCCGGCCGCAGTGCGAGTCCCATTGTTGAGAGAGGTGCAGCTGAGACTTGGCATTGGTTTATGTAAAATAAGAAGATCGGTGAGGAATGGGGGTGCCGTGGACAAGGATAAAGTGCTGGTAATATTTCACTAGCCCGGAAAATTAGATTGTGGGAACGAATCGACTGAGTTAACCTTTTTCAAAACGTTATCGAGTTAACACGGGATGATAATTCGATAGCACTGACCTACTTCTTGCAGCGCAGCACACCTTCTGCTCTATACCAACAAAATATTTCAGCAAAAACTACATCCAAATTGTGTTTTAATGACGATTATATAATTCAGTGGTAACCTAGTTCCGAACTGCACGATTTTGCACCTGTCACTCGAAACGAGTCGAGCAAAAACGTCGTAAGCTACAAATGTCATTTTGGGAAATCTGGAAACTAATCACGCAGTTTCTATAAGACTTTTTAAACTTTATGTACTTTAATACTTTTTTTTTCTAAAAATAAAAGCATATTAAAACCTGACAAATGCACTTACGTTAAAAAAACTTATTCTTTTGTGCAAATGCTTAACGACCTATTCGCTATGTGATGACTGCATGATTACAAAAGATGAGAAAACCACGACTTCCAATTCCTGATCAGTAAATTCAAATCAATTACAACTATTTCGAAAATCGCTAATTTTACAAACTAAATGCATTTAATATAAATTATTCGATTTCACAACACCTACATTTTCGTTGCACTAAGATTTGTCTACAGTTTACCAGTTATACAATTCTTACCTGCCTCTGTAGCGTGGTGGTAGAATTTCAAGATACCCCAGTCCCTTATCCTGAAAGATAACTGTTAACTCAAAGCTCTATGTACCCTGTACTTATTTGAACATTATTTTATTCATCGTCCGATATGACTTAACGTTGCAGGTTTTCTCTTTTCCTGAAAGATGAATGTCTGATAACTCTAAGCTCTATGTACCCTGTACTCATTTGAACATCATTTCATTCATCGTCCGACATGACTTAATGTTGGAGGTTTTCTCTTTTCCTGAAAGATGAATGTCTGATAACTCTAAGCTCTATGTACCCTGTACTCATTTGAACATCATTTTATTCATCGTCCGATATGACTTAATGTTGGAGGTTTTCTCTTTTCCTGAAAGGTGAATGTCTGATAACTCTAAGCTCTATGTACCCTGTACTTATTTGAACATCATTTCATTCATCGTCCGATATGACTTAACGTTGGAGGTTTTCTCTTTTCCTGAAAGGTGAATGTCTGATAACTCTAAGCTCTATGTACCCTGTACTTATTTGAACATCATTTCATTCATCGTCCGATATGACTTAATGTTGGAGGTTTTCTCTTTTCCTGAAAGGTGAATGTCTGATAACTCTAAGCTCTATGTACCCTGTACTTATTTGAACATCATTTCATTCATCGTCCGATATGACTTAACGTTGGAGGTTTTCTCTTTTCCTGAAAGGTGAATGTCTGATAACTCTAAGCTCTATGTACCCTGTACTTATTTGAACATCATTTCATTCATCGTCCGATATGACTTAATGTTGGAGGTTTTCTCTTTTCCTGAAAGGTGAATGTCTGATAACTCTAAGCTCTATGTACCCTGTACTTATTTGAACATCATTTCATTCATCGTCCGATATGACTTAACGTTGGAAGTTTTCTCTTATCGTAAAAGATGAATGTCTGATAACTCTAAGCTCTATGTACCTTGTACTTATTTGTACATCATTTTATTCATCGTCCGATAAGGCTGAAAAGTTTTAATCAATATTTTTGCATTGACTTTTCATAAAATCAAGAATTTCGAAATTAATTTCTTTACTTGGTAATTTAGGGGTGGGAACGTTCTTGAAAATGACGAGTTCTTAGCTATGTTAACAGTTTCAACTCTTTGGCTGAAATCTATTACATTGGTGCCCCGCACGTTGAGTGTCTTTTTTTTATAAACATATTGTAATAGTTGGCGTTGGAGCTGATCTGATTAAAGTGATTCCCATAAGACCTGATAACAGTATCTTGGTAGAGAAATCACAGCCGTAATGACCCCGATCTGCATTGCCCAGGTGAGTTAGCCTGCACCGGGCGATGAATTTGGATTACAGGGAAGGGATGTGCTACAGCTGCAAACAGTATTAAATTATTCAGTTGAATGCGCTGCCTCTAACAAAGGCATTTCATTTATTGTCGGAATAAAACAAAAAAGATACTACTGGAAACATGAAAGAGTGCACGCGTTTGTTGCTAAGTTACGGGAACTGGCCCTGACTGATATTAACTTTGTATAAATGCAGCTTTCTCTACTATTTCGCACTTTTATTTAAATTCTACGGATTATTTTTATAGAATCTTGCAGCTCAAAAGTAGTGGTCTGTAGGTATACATAAATTTAAAGGCTTCCAAGGATTCAAAATGAATGTTTTTCTAGCATTTTGATTTTATAAAAATGCTTTAATACGAGGGCTGATCAACAAAGACTGGGACAGATTTTTTGTGGTTTCCGTGATAGTTTCGTATCTGTAAGATAAATCATTGAAAAGAGCGGGGTTTTATGTATAAGGTCGGTAGGTGGTAGCACTCTCGTATTGGTAGGTTGGTAGTGCTCTATTTTGTACATCCTACGTGCATTTCGCATACCAGACAATGGAGGTGACGCGAGAGGAGCAGTACAGTGCAATGAAATTCTGTTTTCGTTTAAACCATACAGCCACCGAAACTTATCTAAAGGTGAAGCAAGTGTACAGCGAAGATGCACTACCTCGTGCAACAGGGCAATGAATTGGAAATATGTAGCTTCCACTTAGTTTCCGGAAGTAGCGAATTGTCCTTCACACAATTTGGGTGTTTTCCATGTTATTTAGGCAGTACGCCAGGTGTCGACAGAACCTGATGGTTATGTAAGCGAGTTGGGATGAATGAAGCCACGCACGGCTTCTCCGATGTCGTTGTGGGAACATGAACTTGCGGTCTGTGCATTATCTGCCTTCCAGCTGTAATATTCTTTATTTTTGTTCACTTAATTATAGAGAGAAAAAGACACATTCGTACGCCAGAAAGTTCTGCAACGACTGTATTATAGTACTATAAGAGACGCATAAAACATTATTTCATAAAAATGTAGAATTTGTTAAAATCAGAAATTACGTTAAACACATTTTCGAGCAGTAAGCCAATTCAAAGGTATTCCTCGTTATTGGTCTGGAATTTGCACAACGTTACTCAAAGAACTGTTACTCGCCTTCTTTTATCTCTTGGACATACAAAGAGAACGGAATTTCAAACACGTCACTTAGACAACCAGTTTTAAAACATTTGACTATCACTTAAAGTCTACTGTATTCCCATATTCCGTTGTAACTTCAACTTTTATCTCTTGGACATACAAAGAGAATGGAATTTCAAAGACGTGACCTAGACAACCAGTTTTAAAACATTTGACTATCACTTAAAGTCTACTGTATTCCCATATTCCCTTGTAACTTCAACTTTTATCTCTTGGACATACAAAGCGAACGGAATTTCAAAGACGTCACCTAGACAACCAATTTTAAAACATTTGACTATCACTTAAAGTCTACTGTATTCCCAGTCTACTGTATTCCGTTGGACCTACAATAAGACAAAGTTTATAATGTTGTTGGGTGAAAACATAAGAATTTCTTTATATCTACTTCAAGTTAAACGTTGCAGTCACAAGGAAAGCCTCCGTAATGTTCCTCTGTCCTTAAAATTGAATTCCCATTCCGTCATACGAGCAGAAACAAGTGCAGCACAAAGTAGGTCTGCGTGTAAGTAAACAAACACTCCGCAAGATGGCGGCGGTTGTGTAACAGAGAGAGCGCAGATTCTTCTCAAGAATCTCTTTTGGAGCGGTGTACGTTACAACCCGTTGGAAAATGATCCCAAGTAGTGGCGCTTTTCCCACAGCGGCACATCTCCGAAACAAAATACTCTGGGATCTAGAAATTTGGCCTTATTGCACCTCGCCGTGAGAATCTTATGAACTCTGTACATCAACCTCCGCCAGGTCTGAACCAGAGACTGGTTGAGATACGACGTTTACCTGGACCAAGGTATTCCCAGCGCAACCCTCGAGTTTGGCAGCACATATCTCCCGCACCGAGCTACCTCACAACAATTCACGTCCACAAAAACCTTGGTTACCATGGAGATATGCGAGCCTCTGTGGAGAACTAACAATCCCACACGGGAGTCCTAACTTTGCATATTCGATTGGCTCTCTCCTTCTGCACTCGACACACCAAGGAACAAACCAAGAATTCTTTACATTTTCAGAAATTATTATGAATTGGAATCTCATTTTGATTTCATATACATTTTATTATAGCAAGCAAAATGATAACATTTTTAATGTTTTTACCATGTAAAAAAAACGAAAATCGCGATCAGTCTCTCCTATATATAGGTCAAAACGCAGACCTCTAATCAGGAATATCTAAAAACGGCTAACAAAGAAAAAGAAACTAACTGAAATTGACATAATTTCTCCAACGCCTTTCATTCCACGACGCAAAAGTATGTCCAAGAGATAAAAAAATGAAGGTACAAGGGAATATGGGAATACAGTAGACCTTAACTGATAGTCAAATGTTTTAAAACTGGTCGTTTATGTGACGTCTTTGTAATTCCGTTCTCTTTGTGAGTCCAAGAGATCAAAAATGAAGGTACAAGGGAATATGGGAATAAAGTAGACTTTAAGTGATAGTCAAATGTTTTAAAACTGATTGTCTAGTTGACGTCTTTGAAATTCCGCTCTCTTTGTATGTCCAAGAGATAAAAAATGAAGGTACAAGGGAATATGGGAATACAGTAGACTTTAAGTGATAGTCAAATGTTTTAAAACTGATTGTCTAGTTGACGTCTTTGAAATTCCGCTCTCTTTGTATATCCAAGAGATAAAAAATGAAGGTACAAGGGAATATGGGAATAAAGTAGACTTTAAGTGATAGTCAAATGTTTTAAAACAGGTTGTCTAGGTGACGTCTTTGAAATTCCGCTCTCTTTGTATATCCAAGAGATAAAAATGAAGGTACAAGGGAATATGGGAATACAGTAGACTTTAACTGATAGTCAAATGTTTTTAAACTGGTTGTCTAGGTAACGTCTTTGTAATTCCGTTCTCTTTGTGAGTCCAAGAGATGAAAAATGAATAACGATTGAGAAAAGTATTGGAAAAGGCCAACAAACAATAAGGAATGGTTCACTGTATAAAAATATTAAGATATAATTTTTTAACAGCTTACTGGTTATTCAAAGTTACCCAAAATAAACATAGCTACTACTGATTATTTGTAACAGAATCCAAGTTATGCATTGCTATTGTTATGAAAAAATGTCTTTTCTGAGAAAAGTAAATTGTTTTAGAAAAAGTTCTATGTAAAGGTTACTCTGTGCTAGGGGGTGGGTTTCTTGAAAAACATGTCCCGCATTGTTTGGTATTTAACCAAAGTTAAAGTTGCTTCAAGGGATTTTAAAACGTGCATTTCCAGTTAAGTCGCAGTACGTAATTTTCGTGTGCAATGCAATACTTTGAAGGAAGTAGCAACTGTGACAATTTGGAAAGTCTATACAAAACAGATGACGGTAGACTTAACGCACTCTATCGCCATCACACCGATCCACTGACGCACAACTGAAGTGCCTCTTCAGAAACAGATTACTCTCAAATCTCTCCACATATTCATTCCAGTTGGATGCCAATATTACCCCGCTAATTGTCCTATTTTAAAGTCAAATTAAATTTGTTCGTTCTCACTGCGAAATCCAGAACAGCGATACGATACGCATGAAAATTCGCTTTTATTCGAACTCTGTTAAAACACGGCCCCTCTATTTGTTGTTCCACATGAGTTGGGTGCAGTACGAAAATATATTTACTAAGTTACTTTTTTCCATGTTGTTTTACTACCACACGTAGCATTTGTAAATATCCAGAAAGCTTTAGATAAATAGCAGAAAATAGCTCACCCAAACTGGATTAGATTTCCTTAGCAAGGGAATAAGAGAAAACCTCCAACGTTGTCATATCGGACGATGAATGAAATGATGTTCAAATAAGTACAGCGTACATAGAGCTTAGAGTTACCAGACATTCATCTTTCAGGATAAGAGAAGACCTCAAACGTTAAGTCATATCGGACGATGAATGAAATGATGTTCAAATAAGTACAGGGTACATAGAGCTTAGAGTTACCCGACATTCATCTTTCAGGATAAGAGAAGACCTCCAACGTTAAGTCATATCGGACGATGAATGAAATGATGTTCAAATAAGTACAGGGTACATAGAGCTTAGAGTTACCAGACATTCATCTTTCAGGATAAAAGGAAACCTCCAACGTTAAGTCATATCGGACGATGAATGAAATGATGTTCAAATAAGTACAGGGTACATAGAGCTTAGAGTTACTAGACATTCATCTTTCAGGATAAAAGGAAACCTTCAACGTTAAGTCATATCGGACGATGAATGAAATGATGTTCAAATAAGTACAGGGTACATAGAGCTTAGAGTTACCAGACATTCATCTTTCAGGATAAGAGAAGACCTCCAACGTTAAGTCATATCGGACGATGAATGAAATGATGTTCAAATAAGTACAGGGTACATAGAGTTTAGAGTTACCAGACATTCATCTTTCAGGATAAAAGGAAACCTCCAACGTTAAGTCATATCGGACGATGAATGAAATGATGTTCAAATAAGTACAGGGTACATAGAGCTTAGAGTTACCAGACATTCATCTTTCAGGATAAGAGAAGACCTCCAACGTTAAGTCATATCGGACGATGAATGAAATGATGTTCAAATAAGTACAGGGTACATAGAGCTTAGAGTTACCAGACATTCATCTTTCAGGATAAAAGGAAACCTCCAACGTTAAGTCATATCGGACGATGAATGAAATGATGTTCAAATAAGTACAGGGTACATAGAGCTTAGAGTTACCAGACATTCATCTTTCAGGATAAGAGAAAACCTCCAACGTTAAGTCATATCGGACGATGAATGGAATGATGTTCAAATAAGTACAGGGTACATAGAGCTTAGAGTTACCAGACATTCATCTTTCAGGATAAGAGAAAACCTCCAAAGTTAAGTCATATCGGACGATGAATGAAATGATGTTCAAGTAAGTACAGGGTACATAGAGCTTAGTGCTACCAGACATTCATCTTTCAGGATAAGAGAAAACCTCCAACGTTAAGTCATATCGGACGATGAATGAAATGATGTTCAAATAAGTACAGTGTACATAGAGCTTAGAGTTACCAGACATTCATCTTTCAGGATAAGAGAAAACCTCCAACGTTAAGTCATATCGGACGATGAATGAAATGATGTTCAAATAAGTACAGGGTACATAGAGCTTAGAGTTACCAGACATTCATCTTTCAGGATAAGAGAAAACCTCCAACGTTAAAACATATCGGACGTTGAATGAAATGATGTTCAAATAAGTACAGGGTACATAGAGCTTAGAGATATCAGACATTCATCTTTCAGGATAAGAGAAAACCTCCAACGTTAAGTCATATCGGACGTTGAATGAAATGATGTTCAAAAAAGTACAGGGTACATAGAACTTAGAGTTATCAGACATTCATCTTTCAGGATAAGAGAAAACCTCCAACGTTAAGTCATATCGGACGATGAATGAAATGATGTTCAAATAAGTACAGTGTACATAGAGCTTAGAGTTACCAGACATTCATCTTTCAGGGTAAGAGAAAACCTCCAACGTTAAGTCATATCGGACGTTGAATGAAATGATGTTCAAATAAGTACAGGGTACATAGAGCTTACAGTTATCAGACATTCATCTTTCAGGATAAGAGAAAACCTCCAACGTTAAGTCATATCGGACGATGAATGAAATGATGTTCAAATAAGTACAGGGTACATAGAGCTTAGAGTTACCAGACATTCATCTTTCAGGATAAGAGAAAACCTCCAACGTTAAGTCATATCGGACGATGAATGAAATGATGTTCAAATCAGTACAGGGTACATAGAGCTTACAGTTACCAGACATTCATCTTTCAGGATAAGAGAAAACCTCCAACGTTAAGTCATATCGGACGTTGAATGAAATGATGTTCAAATAAGTACAGGGTACATAGAGCTGAGAGTTATCAGACATTCATCTTTCAGGATAAGAGAAAACCTCCAACGTTAAGTCATATCGGACGATGAATGAAATGATGTTCAAATAAGTACAGGGTACATAGAGCTTAGAGTTACCAGACATTCATCTTTCAGGATAAGAGAAAACCTCCAACGTTGTCATATCGGACGATGAATGAAATGATGTTCAAATTAATACAGGGTACATAGAGCTTAGAGTTACCAGACATTCATCTTTCAGGATAAGAGAAAACCTCCAACGTTAAGTCATATCGGACGATGAATGAAATGACGCTCCAATAAATACAGAGTACATAGAGCTTAGAGTTACCAGACATTCATCTTTCAGGATAAGAGAAAACCTCCAACGTTGTCCTATCGGACTATGAATGAAATGATTTTCAAATAAGTACAGGGTACATAGAGCTTAGAGTTACCAGACATTCATCTTTCAGGATAAGAGAAAACCTCCAACGTTGTCATATCGGACGATGAATGAAATGATGTTTAAATAAGTACAGGGTACACAGAGCTTAGAGTTACCAGACATTCATCTTTCAGGATAAGAGAAAACCTCCAACGTTAAGTCATATCGGGCGATGAATGAAATGATGTTCAAATAAGTACAGGGTACATAGAGCTTAGAGTTACCAGACATTCATCTTTTAGGATAAAAGAAAACCTTCAACGTTAAGTCATATCAGACGATGAATGAAATGATGTTCAAATAAGTACAGGGTACATAGAGCTTAGAGTTATCAGACATTCATCTTTCAGGATAAGAGAAAACTTCCAACGTTAAGTCATATCGGACGATGAATGAAATGATGTTCAAATAAGTACAGAGTACATAGAGCTTAGAGTTACCAGATATTCATCTTTCAGGATAAGAGAAAACCTCCAACGTTAAGTCATATCGGACGATGAATGAAATGATGTTCAAATAAGTACAGGGTACATAGAGCTTAGAGTTACCAGACATTCATCTTTCAGGATAAGAGAAAACCTTCAACGTTAAGTCATATCGGACGATGAATGAAATGATGTTCAAATAAGTACAGGGTACATAGAGCTTAGAGTTACCAGACATTCATCTTTCAGGATAAGAGAAAACCTCCAACGTTAAGTCATATCGGACGTTGAATGAAATGATGTTCAAATAAGTACAGGGTACATAGAGCTTAGAGTTATCAGACATTCATCTTTCAGGATAAGAGAAAACCTCCAACGTTAAGTCATATCGGACGATGAATGAAATGATGTTCAAATAAGTACAGGGTACATAGAGCTTAGAGTTACCAGACATTCATCTTTCAGGATAAGAGAAAACCTCCAACCTTAAGTCATATCGGACGATTAATGAAATGATGTTCAAATAAGTACAGGGTACATAAAGCTTAGAGTTACCAGACATTCATCTTTCAGGATAAGAGAAAATCTCGAACGTTAAGTCATATCGGACGATAAATGAAATGATGCTCTAATGAGTACAGGGTACATAGAGCTTAGAGTTATCAGACATTCATCTTTCAGGATAAGAGAAGATCTCCAACGTTAAGTCATATCGGACGATAAATTAAATGATGTTCAAATAAGTACAGAGTACATAGAGCTTACAGTTACCAGACATTCATCTTTCAGGATAAGAGAAAACCTCCAACGTTAAGTCATATCGGAGGATGAATGAAATGATGTTCAAATAAGTACAGCGTACATAGAGCTTAGAGTTACCAGACATTCATCTTTCAGGATAAGAGAAAACCTCCAACGTTGTCATATCGGACGATGAATGAAATGATGTTCAAATAAGTACAGCGTACATAGAGCTTAGAGTTACCAGACATTCATCTTTCAGGATAAGAGAAAACCTCCAACGTTAAGTCATATCGGACGATGAATGAAATGACGCTCCAATAAATACAGAGTACCTAGAGCTTAGAGTTACCAGACATTCATCTTTCAGGATAAGAGAAAACCTCCAACGTTGTCCTATCGGACGATGAATGAAATGATTTTCAAATAAGTACAGGGTACATAGAGCTTAGAGTTACCAGACATTCATCTTTCAGGATAAGAGAAAACCTCCAACGTTGTCATATCGGACGATGAATGAAATGATGTTTAAATAAGTACAGGGTACATAGAGCTTAGAGTTACCAGACATTCATCTTTCAGGATAAGAGAAAACCTCCAACGTTAAGTCATATCGGGCGATGAATGAAATGATGTTCAAATAAGTACAGGGTACATAGAGCTTAGAGTTACCAGACATTCATCTTTCAGGATAAGAGAAAACCTCCAACGTTAAGTCATACCGGGCGATGAATGAAATGATGTTCAAATAAGTACAGGGTACATAGAGCTTACAGTTACCAGACATTCATCTTTTAGGATAAAAGAAAACCTTCAACGTTAAGTCATATCAGACGATGAATGAAATGATGTTCAAATAAGTACAGGGTACATAGAGCTTAGAGTTATCAGACATTCATCTTTCAGGATAAGAGAAAACCTCCAACGTTAAGTCATATCGGACGATGAATGAAATGATGTTCAAATAAGTACAGAGTACATAGAGCTTAGAGTTACCAGATATTCATCTTTCAGGATAAGAGAAAACCTCCAACGTTGTCATATCGGACGATGAATGAAATGATGTTCAAATAAGTACAGGGTACATAGAGCATAGAGTTACCAGACATTCATCTTTCAGGATAAGGGAAAACCTTCAACGTTAAGTCATATCGGACGATGAATGAAATGATGTTCAAATAAGTACAGGGTACATAGAGCTTAGAGTTACCAGACATTCATCTTTCAGGATAAGAGAAAGCCTCCAACGTTAAGTCATATCGGACGATGAATGAAATGATGTTCAAATAAGTACAGGGTACATAGAGCTTAGAGTTACCAGACATTCATCTTTCAGGATAAGAGAAAACCTTCAACGTTAAGTCATATCGGACGATGAATGAAATGATGTTCAGATAAGTACAGGGTACATAGAGCTTAGAGTTACCAGACATTCATCTTTCAGGATAAGAGAAAACCTCCAACGTTAAGTCATATCGGACGATGAATGAAATGATGTTCAAATAAGTACAGGGTACATAGAGCTTAGAGTTATCAGACATTCATCTTTCAGGATAAGAGAAAACCTCCAACATTAAGTCATATCGGACGATGAATGACATGATGTTCAAATAAGTACAGGGTACATAGAGCTTAGAGTTACCAGACATTCATCTTTCAGGATAAGAGAAAACCTCCAACGTTAAGTCATATCGGACGATGAATGAAATGATGTTCAGATAAGTACAGGGTACATAGAGCTTATAGTTATCAGACATTCATCTTTCAGGATAAGAGAAAACCTCCAACGTTAAGTCATATCGGACAATGACTGAAATGATGTTCAAATAAGTACAGGGTACATAGAACTTAGAGTTACCAGACATTCATCTTTCAGGATAAGAGAAAACCTCCAACGTTAAGTCATATCGGACGATGAATGAAATGTTGTTCAGATAAGTAGAGGGTACATAGAGCTTAGAGTTACCAGACATTCATCTTTCAGGATAAGAGAAAACCTCCAACATTAAGTCATATCGGACAATGACTGAAATGATGTTCAAATAAGCACAGGGTACATAGAGCTTAGAGTTACCAGACATTCATCTTTCAGGATAAGAGAAAGCCTCCAACGTTAAGTCATATCGGACGATGAATGAAATGATGTTCAGATAAGTACAGGGTACATAGAGCTTAGAGTTACCAGACATTCATCTTTCAGGATAAGAGAAAACCTCCCAACATTAAGTCATATCGGACAATGACTGAAATGATGTTCAAATAAGTACAGGGTACATAGAGCTTAGAGTTACCAGATATTCATCTTTCAGGATAAGAGAAAACCTCCAACGTTAAGTCATATCGGACGATGAATGAAATGATGTTCAGATAAGTACAGGGTACATAGAGCTTAGAGTTATCAGACATTCATCTTTCAGGATAAGAGAAAACCTCCAACGTTAAGTCATATCGGACGAATAATGAAATGATGCTCAGATAAGTACAGGGTACATAGAGCTTAGAGTTATCAGATATTCATCTTTCAGGATAAGAGAAAACCTCCAACCTTAAGTCATATCGGACGATGAATGAAATGATGTTCAGATAAGTACAGGGTACATAGAGCTTAGAGTTATCAGACATTCATCTTTCAGGATAAGAGAAAACCTCCAACGTTAAGTCATATCGGACGATGAATGAAATGATGCTCAGATAAGTACAGGGTACATAGAGCTTAGAGTTATCAGACATTCATCTTTCACGATAAGAGAAAACCTCCAACGTTAAGTCATATCGGACGATGAATGAAATGATGTTCAAATAAGTACAGGGTACATAGAGCTTAGAGTTACCAGACATTCATCTTTCAGGATAAGAGAAAACCTCCAACGTTAAGTCTTATCGGACGGTGAATGAAATGATGTTCTAATGAGTACAGAGTACATAGAGCCATAGGTAAGAGAAAACCTTATCACTCTGAGCGAGATTTGAACTCGGTCGTCATGTACGTAAGCTAGACACGCTACAGTTTGTTTTGTAATGGTTTACGCCGAATTCCACATTTTGATCCGCTTTCACTAACACAAAAGCTAAAAAACAAACCAATTTTAGGATAAGCATTCTGAGAGGAAGGAAAGCTTCCAGAAATTAATGAACGGCAGCAGGAAACTGCTCCGAGGAAACATATTTGGAAATGAAATAGAAATAGATTAGAGCATGTCCGAGATTACGGAGGGAATTGAGAAGGGGATCCAACTGGATATAAGCTCCTCGCTGCTGGGGGAGCAGACAGACGTTTTCCACTACACTGAAACTAAGAACATCCAAAGACGATAAGCAAAATAACAGATAAATTACGGATTATACGTAAACAGTTTGGCGAGCTCCTTCGTATCAGCTTTTTCACTCAGTTCTCTAAATATAAAATGCTGTCTAGCTATATTAACGTAAGTTTTTGTACATAGTCTTATATAATTCATTACATAATTAGTATTATATTTTATACGAGGGCTGCTTAATAAAAAATGATCAAAATTTTTTTGACAACGTACCTTTACTCGTCCTCATAATTTTGATGGTTCTTCTCATAATAGTCTCCCCTTAATGTGATGCACTTGTCCCAGCGTTTCTGCAAGTGTTCAAATACATTCTGGAAACCATTTTTGAGAGATCCTTCAAAATCGCCTCCGCAGCGTTCACCACTGCTTCTGATGATGGGTAATGCCTCCCACAAAGTGAGGCATTATCCATTCCTCTCACGAAAAGTTTTAAAATATTTGACCATCATTTAAAGTCTACTGTATTCCCATATTACCTTGTACCTTCATTTTTTATCTCTTGGACATACAAAGAGAACGGAATTTCAAAGACGTCACCTAGACAACCAGTTTTAAAACATTTGACTATCACTTAAAGTCTACTGTATTCCCATATTCCCTTGTACCTTCATTTTTTATCTCTTGGACATACAAAGGGAACGGAATTTCAAAGACGTCACCTAGACAACCAGTTTTAAAACATTTGACCATCATTTAAAGTCTACTGTATTCCCATATTCCCTTGTACCTTCATTTTTTATCTCTTGGACATACCAAGGGAACGGAATTTCAAAGACGTCACCTAGACAACCAGTTTTAAAACATTTGACCATCATTTAAAGTGTACTGTATTCCCATATTCCCTTGTACCTTCATTTTTTATCTCTTGGACATACAAAGAGAACGGAATTTCAAAGACGTCACCTAGACAACCAGTTTTAAAACATTTGACTATCACTTAAAGTCTACTCTATTCCCTTGTAACTACAATAGGATAATGTTTATCATGAAGTAGAGAGAGTAACAAGTGTTTGTACAAGAGTAGAGACAGAGCCATGACATGGAACGTCTGTGAGGTGAAGCAGAGAATCCAATTCGGCTCATTATATTTTTGTTTGTGCTTGGCAAGGGACAGGTAATTGAAGGTGTATTTATTCTGCATTAGTCCGTCCCTTCTCTTGCTGCTACAGTATAACGAGCCTTGATTAAACTCGGTGTAATTCCCTAGTTTGACTTCCCCCTCACAGTCTCAACTTAAGAAGCCTGTGCAGGTTAAGTAATCAGCAAATAACTGGAATAAAATGTAAACAGTAAAAATTATAGTGTTACAGGGTGTATAACTTTTTCTACTTATAGTGCCCCACTTTGGGGTATAGGTACAATAGACCAAGTTAGGACCTCCTAGCCGAAGCCCCTCCGTAACGTAGTCCAGTCTAGTTCCTTTTTACTCAGGGAAACTAGTGGATTTTTCCAAGGTTTCCCTGGAAGGTATTTTTGATATTTATTTATTTATTTGTACAGTTTCCATTACAATCACTATTATACATCCTGTACAAATACATGTAATTCCTTACCTAAGATTTGCTCGCTTACTCAGGTCCCCTGGCCTTTGGTTTTCCTGGGCACCTTGGTGTCATTTGTCCTTCACCTTCGCTTCTTTTACCCTAATCCACTTTTCTCTTAACTGGTGTGCACATTACTCTCCGACAATTACTAAATCTTCCCTTAAATAAATCTAACAAGGCCGTAATTCTCTCAGATTCTAAAGCTGCAATTCAAGGAATATGTTCAAATGCTACAAAGAAGTCAACAAAAATTAGAGAATGCTACAAAATGTTAACACAGCTCCAAAAAGTTAGTGAGATGTCCTTTTGTTCGGGAATCAACAGTCTTGGAACCCATCGCGCACAAACACGTCTCATGTGCAATGTTTCTGTCACCAACGTGTGGGTGACACCCAATGAAATGTTCAGTATTTCAGAAAGTGATCTTAAGGTAATTCGTCGATCCTCTCTCACAATGGCAGCAGCAGTGTTGATGTTTTCTTCCGTAAGAGCAGTAACTGGAGCACTGAGTCCACCTTCCTTTGAAATTGATTGTCTCCCCTCTTTAACTATTTAAACCATTTTCGAGCTGTGCTGTAGAGAAGAACAGACTCTCCATAGGCCTCCTGTAATATTTTATAGGCCTCATCTGAAGATTTATTGAGACGAAAGCAGAATTTCAAAGCCGCATATTGTTCCTCGCGTGTTACCTCCATTGAAGCGGTAGGCGATACTGAACCTGTCTGAACTAGCTTGGTTCTCACAGGCTGGAACCAGGAGTACCAACTATGAAACTACTACGGCGTGTTTGTTTCACATTAAGCTAACAGAATATAATAAGTTTGAATTTTAGTTCGAAAAATTATGACTAAAAAATTATGATAATTCTTTATTGAACAGCCCTCGTATGTATTAAGTGTCCAGGATGTTTTCAGCCACAGTCACCGAAGAGTCTTATCGCTCTCCCTTCCGTCCGCGGCAATGCTTCAATTGCCAGAAATTCTTTCATAGCGCTGAGGCTTGTAGACTTTCATCTGTTTGCTCCTACTGTGGGCAAAGTGGCCATTTACGACCAGCGTGCAGCAATCTGACTTCAACTAAACCTACGTGTGCTAATTGTGGTGCGGATCATTCGTGCCGTTATGCTAAATGCCCTGTTTGACAGGGAGCACGTTATGAGTTACAGAGTAATAGGAGAGGTGCTGAAAGGTCTCAGGTGCATGCTCCTCCCAGGGTGCCCAATCCTCATGGGCTTCCCAGAGAAGCCTTCCAAGGTGCCAGGTTCCGTATATTGATTTAAATAAATGCAGATGTTCGCAATTCTTTTCAAATCAAATTATTTTAATTATTTCGGAAATATTTCGACTGAAACATTCAATGCCATAGCTGGGATATGAACCACGGTTCTTCTGGTCTCCATCTGGCTGTTTTATACGACTGAGTTACTATGGCCAACGTGACAGCATGATAAATTCTCCAACTGACTTGCTAAGTTTGCATTGAATTTTTCAGTCTGATTCTACCCCTTCATAATGCATCCCACACACAGATAGTGTGAAAGCACAATCAATTGACGTAATAGTGGTCTGAAGTGAAGAGCCCCGGCCTTAAAGTACATGCAGGTCTGCATGAAGTTAAAGTTGATGTTAGAGGAAGATCCGGAGTTTGTTTCAAACGTAATCACTGCTGATGAAACTTGGCTACATCATTTTGATCCTGAGAGCAAACAGCAAAGCTTAGTGTGGAAATCTCCTTCATCACCAACCCCCAAAAAGCAAACGTAGTTGCTTCTGCTGGAAAAGTTATGGTTATGTCATTCTTTGATATTCATGGAATGGTTTATCAGCATGTTGTACCTGCACACACATCAGTAACTGGACAATACTACAGGTATGTCCCAAAAACATTGTAAGTCCATATCAGGCGCAAAAAACCACATTTCTGTGAAGCAGGCTGGATGCTGCACCACGATAATTTGCGGCCGTATTTTGCCAATGTTGTTGCTGAATATCTTGCAAAAATCAACGTCAAGTACATTCCTAACCCTCCCTATAGTCCGGATTTAGCCCCATGTGACTTTTTTCTATTCCCTAACTTGAAGAATCATCTTCGTGGGAGGCATTATCCATCATCAGAAGCAGTGGTGAAGGCTGCGGAGGCGATTTTGAAGAATCTCTCAAAAATGGTTTCCAGCGTGTCTTTGAAGACTGACAGAAACTGTTATACGAAGGTGTCCCCTTTCGAGAGCCATAACATCCACAAATGTTCATACAAATATAAATCATTTTCAAGTAAATGCTGATGTACCACACTCGTAACAAGGATAAACTGGCAATTCGAGCGCGCCAAACGAAACTTTGTGAAGGAAGCTTTAACTACAAAGGGATAATGTTATATAATAAACTTCCAAATTCATATAAACAAGCTGCATCATTAAAACACTTTAAGAATAAGGTTAAGACATTTTTGCATGCACACTGTATTTATACTGTTCATGAATTTTTAGAACTATAACCATGTAAATGAACACTGGCAGAACAGTACATTAGCAAACCTGTAATATTTATATTATGACATTTCTTGTAGTAAATTAGTCTATGCAAATACCACATGAAACAATAGAAAAGCTGCTTACTGTGTATATTGTACGTAATCAGTTTGACTTTATGTATATTCTGTATTTACACATTTTGACGTGTCTCATAACATGTATATGTTGCCAAGGACGAACTAAAATTCTAATTCTAACATACGATTGTTGTAAACTGGTTAGCTAATTAACCTCAAAATTGATCAAAACGAAATATGGCGGACATGATAAAGCTTAGCGTATTAGCCACTAGATGTCAGTGTATAGCGCATTTCAAATTTCAAAGTTGTCACCTATGTTTACGGAGTTAAGGGAATGGAGCACCGAAATTGGCTAAAAATATGGGGAAACATAATTTTTTTGTTTTAGAGCTAATAAAACACTTTGAACCTTATAGTATCATAATCCAACTAAGTCTGAGTTTCACGCATTTAAATACCTTCACATGCCGGCCCTTGGATTCACAGAATTGTGTCATTTGAGTTCGATTGAATGTACTAAATTAATACATTTGAAATTAGCGGGCAAAGTTTCTGGTGGAATTTTGTATGTTGGTATGATGGTTATTCCTTACAATATGTGGCACCATGGAAACAAAACACTGGCTACAAACATTGAAAGCAAATAATAATGTTTATATTTTTGCTTGTGGGTGTTTCTCGTTAAACTACATACTGTTTATATATAATTGATGAGTTTTAGTGCGCTATTTATCATTTATAAAAGTATTTTATACATCAAAACGTGCATATAATTGTTACATAGGATATAGGTAAAACATTCTTTGAAACAACTGACCTTCTGCTGACAGTGTACATAGGATCATGAATAGGCAAAACGATACATGGGAAGAAACACCTAAACATAACAACACAACAATGGGAACATACTTGAGGCTTGATGTGGTAAGAATACTAACGCCTGTGTACCAAAGGCTAGCATCAGATGAAATCCTAAGGAGATGTACATTGGGTAAGACACAAAATGCAAATGAAAGTTTACATAACATGATATGACATAATTGCCCAAAAGAAATATTTGTTTCAAAGAAGAGACTTCAGGTTGCTGTGACATCAACCATCAGTGAATTCAATATTGGTTGTTCTGCTTCACTCAAGCTGCAGTCAGACATAATGGAGACAGATTTCACCAGCGTCTCTAAAAATTAGCCAAGGGGAGGACCAATTACGCTTACTTCATTCAGCAATTTCTGCGAAGGTAACTTCTAAACCATCCAGAAGG
This sequence comes from Mantis religiosa, assembly GCA_030765055.1. Taxonomy (NCBI): domain Eukaryota; kingdom Metazoa; phylum Arthropoda; class Insecta; order Mantodea; family Mantidae; genus Mantis; species Mantis religiosa. The sequence goes on along the minus strand of CM060958.1, from coordinate 142,385,822 downwards.
AAACTGACATTGAAGAACACTGCTGCAGAAGAGAGAAGGAAGAGGCAAGAGGGTCCAACTTATCTATCTGGAGGGCTTCAGTCTGCTTCAATGCATGTAGCTGAGAAAGAAAATGTTTTGGATTTTAAAATTTGATTTACTCAGTTATAGTTTTTTCAATATTGTTTTGTCATTCAAAATGTTCCACACAATGCAGTTTTGATTTAGTCCCTATAAAATTTTCAACACATGTTCTTAGAAAGCAAAGGTTGCTATCATATTAATTTTTAATATTAATTTTATTTTTAAAGTTATTGATATAAAAGTCAAATGTTTAATCATTGTTTGGCTTTCTTTTTGTCTGCTCCTTACCTAATATCTTTTCCGCTGTAACTAAAGGCAGTATAAGAAATTCATATGATAGATCTTTTCTTCATAAGCATGTGAATATTAAAATTTTAAAAACAAAATAAAATATTAAAATAAAAATGAAAATTTTGAAAATTTTCATCACGTGGAAGTGATTTGAATTTTGCCCAAATTTTGAACTTCACAAATTAATTACTCGAAAACTATTGAAGATATAAAAACAAATTTTTGAATTCTGTGTCCACTATGATTGGGAACTAAGTGGTAAAAGTTTCAGCGAGATTTGTTGAAAATTGCAGATTTGGGGGTTTCGGTGCAGTATCCCCTTAAACGAAACTTACCGAATGAGGACTTGGAAGCCGATCGCTCTTCTTCGCACACATATGGTACCTGAGAAATTCGCTCGGTACTTTTTCGATAATTCCGCGCTGATTCTGCAATTTTTATTTCATTTTATAATCTCAAAATATTGTTTCATGTAGATCATTACAAAGCCCGAGAAACTGCCAGTAATGTGGTAGCTGTACAGTAACATTATACAAGAAAATAATCGCCTTTCAACTGTCATTTAACGTTTCCAAGAAGAAATTACTTCATATCTCACCTCATCTTTCTAGTTACTGGATTACTGGAAAACAAATTAAACATTTCCAGAAAAAAAAAAAATAATATGTGTGTATTCCACCTGCAACAGTTTTCTCTGAAAGACTATTTAGTACAGCAGGACTCATATGTGACAGAAAAATAGACTTGAGCCCGAAAGAATGAAAATGCTAGTAATTTTGAACAACCACTTATAAAAGTGGACTGTTTTGTTTTTATATGTCTAACGAAGAATTTAAAAATAAGAACAGTTTTGTCTCAATAAATATGTACACTTATTTAATTGTATAGGCATTACAGAGTCCTCTCAACATTCTATTTGTATTGAAATTAGGAGTAAAATAGACGTATTGAGCTATTTTAACGATAAAATTGGGTGCTAGAAAGAAAAAGCGGTACAAACCTGCACTTTCACATGTCCCGCGTATTAACTGCTACGACAGCGACACACATTGGAACTCTCGCTTAACACGAGTACACCTTGGGCTCATAGATGACGCGCAAGTTGTAATTGCTTTGTATATATCAATATGCCTTAGTTATTAAGAATATTTTACAAAACTTTAGAATAAATGTGTTTTGCTTTGGTTTAAAACATGTCGTAAATGTGAACGATAATAAGCTGAAGCTATATCGCTTATAAAAATTAACAAATATCGACGAGATACACTGTGTTTTGCAATAAATGTCTACGAACTCTTATATAAGTCTAACAGATTCAACATATTGAACTTGTATTATTTGTATTAGTTATATAATTCAGGAAGTCTCGTCTTTCCATTATGTGGAAGATGTTATTAGTCGCCGGGCCACAAATTTCTACGCGAGTTTTCCTACTACTACTACTACTACAACTACAGGGGGTTTTAGGGCTTATTGCGCCATATGGCTGCTTCAGGGGTGTACCCTCTTCAGCCTTGACTTTATTTGAGGTTGAGGGAGGAATGTTTTTTTTTTTTTTTTTTTTTTTTTTTTTTTTTTGCTTTATTAAGTTATGTATGCATGTGTTAACAATTTGCCATGTGTCGTTATTAGCTAATTGTAATAATGTTAGTATTTGTCATATGTTTATTTTATTTATTTATTATTATATTTTTTCTTTTTTGTAATATATATATTTTTCTTTATTTTTATATATGTATATATATTTTTTCTTTTTTATATATAGTTTCGTTTAGTTTTTAGTAGCAGTTTTTTTTATTTAACAATATTTGTGGTATGTGTACAGTTATGTTATGTGTTGATTCACAATCGTCAGTTTTTAAGCTAGAAGTATTCGGAGATGTACTTGGATCTCGTTTTCCTCGGCTTCCTTGATCCTGGCTTGGTGTTGTATCAGGGTGATGATTGGTGGGGCTGTGGTTTCCGTCTTCTCATAGTTTTCTGCTGCTGCAATCAGCTGCCTCCTGTACGGTCTCTCGGACGCGTTCGCGATGTACCTGTACATTCGGTTTTGTATGTGTTGTTTAAGTGGGGTCGCCTTATAGATGGCATACACTTCTTCGTTTTTGTGCCAGGGCACGAGTTTGTTGGCTATTCTTAAGCACTTTCCATATGTTGAAGCCTGGTTTTGATATATGTTGTCGTTATCGGGAAGGTGACGATGGCGGCGTAGGTGAAGTATGGCCTTGCTATTGTCTTATAGAGTTGGTTGAGGATCGGTGCTGAGAGTCCTACTTTGCCTATTTTTGATAAGTAGTGTAGGGTGGAGATTGCTGTTTTTGCTTCTTTCATCTTTCGCTGGAAATGTGGTTTTGTGCTTAGTTTTTTATGAAGCTTTATTCCCAGGTATTTTACGGTGGTCTGTATAGGTATTTTGTGTCCTTGGTATAGGCTACCGTCGATTCTTGGTACTTACGCTTTGTTTTCCTGCGGAAAATGATGACTTGAGTTTTGCTCGCGTTTACTGTGAGGCGCCATTTGGATGCCCATCTGTCAAAGGCTTTTAGCTGTTTCTCTATTCTTGGTTTTGTGTTCATCAGCTTCAGATCGCTGCTCAGATATGCAGTGCCGTCGGCGTATTGAGCTAGTTCTATTGCTGGGTGGATTGGCTGTGGCGTGTCTGATGTGTAAATGATATATAGTAGTCCGGAGACAGCGCTTCCTTGTGGTGTGCCTGCTTCCAGTGTAATGCGTGCTGAGAGAGTGTTGTTGACTTTTATGCAGCCGTCCTGAGCTGTAAGAAGCTTGCCGTCCATCTTATGGTGCGCTTTGGGATGCCCATCGCTGTCATTTTACGAGGGCTATCCAGAAACTAGATTACGTTTTGGAATAAAAAGTAAACAAAGTATAGGAAACAAATTTTATTATATACAGATGAAAGCCACACTCAAATACTACTTTTCAACATAGTCACCATTCAAATTAAGGCATTTATCGTAGCGATGTACGAGCTTGGAAATTCCTTCGTCGAAAAATTGGGCCGCCTGCGCCTTCAACCACTTCGTTACCTCTTCTTGCAGCTGTGCGTCGTCATCAAAACGCTGCATAGCCAGCCACTTCTTCATTGCTGGGAATAGGTGGAAGTCGCTCGGTGCCAGGTCGGGACTGTACGGCGGATGAGGAAACAACTCCCACTTAAAAGATTCAAGAACTTCACGAGTGACATTTGCCGTGTGGGGCCGGGCGTTGTCGTGAATCAACAAGATCTTAGAGCTCAACATTCCTCTGCGCTTGTTTTGAATGGCTCTTCTGAGCTTTTGGAGAGTTTGGCAATACCTTTGAGAGTTTATTGTAGTGCCTCTTTCCAGGAAGTCCACCAAAATCACACCTTTTCTGTCCCAAAAAACAGTCGCCATCATCTTCCTTGCCGACATTGTTTGCATGCATTTCTTGGGTTTTTGGGGAGAACTTGTGTGCTCCCACTGCATTGATTGCAATTTCGTTTCACAGTTCACGTGTTTCACCCATGTTTCGTCACCAGTAACGATGCGATCGAGTAAAGAGTCACCATCCTTATGGTAAACGTCCAAAAAGTTCAACGCTGCAGCCATTCGCTGATTTTTGTGGTCCTCTGTCAAGATTTTTGGAATCCATCTTGCACAAAACTTGTGGTAACCAAGCTTTTCGCTGATGATTTCGTGCAACAAACTTCGCGAAATTTGTGGAAAACTCAAAGAAAGTTCCGTTATTGTGAACCTTCGATTTTCACGGACTTTAGCATCGACTTTTTCGACAAGTTCGGCAGTCACTATGCTGGGCCTCCCACTTCGATCTTCGTCGTGAACATTGGTTCGGCCATTTTTAAATCTGATGACCCACTGACGCACTCCACCTTCAGTGATAATGTTGTCCCCATACACTTCACAAAGCTGCCGATAGATTTCTATCGGTTTACAGTTTTTTGCAGTCGGAAACCTTATTACTGCACGCACCTCGCAGCTCGCGGGATTTTCAATTAACGCAGACATTTCAAACCGTCACAGTATCTGAACGGAGCACAGCACGAACCTCTCACTAGCACGGCTAGATGCCGACTGAGCTGCGCAACGCTCTGACCCCAAGATGGCCGCGCTAGCCCCGCCCCTAGCGGAAACAGACGAAAACGTAATCTACTTTCTGGATAGCCCTCGTATATAATAGTCCATTTGTCCAACTGCTCGTATGTCGAGAAAGACACCGATGGTTGTCAAGCCTTTATTGATGTTGTTCTGGATCGTTGACATAATTCGTAGTTGCTGGTCTTCGATTGTTATGGTTCTCCTGAAGCCGGCTTGGGTGTTCGGAATCAGTTGGTTATGTTCAAGGTAGCGAGTTTTACGTCGCTTAAAGCTTCACCGGCTTCCCCGCATGACTTGCGGACATAACCGGTAACACTAAAGTTGTCATTCCAATTTCAAAATTCTACCTACCCGAGAATTAGACTGGAAATTTTTCTAAATTAAACTCTTCCTAAACATTCACACACCAGCGGTGCACACAGGCGTTGCACCCGAGTCGACAACCGTTGAGGAGCTACGGCTACCTCCTCTCATTCCCCCCACCTAAATCAAACCCCCCACCCTACAAAACCCCACAATTACTTATAGCATAGTAAGTCGCCATTACGGTAGTTCTCTCGTGTGTTTATGAGATCTTCTAGAGATATACCGGGAAATAACAATCAGTTGGAGAATTTAATGTCATGTTGGCACGTTGGCCATGGTAGCTCAACAGTTAAGAGTGGCAGGACGGAAACTGGAACATCCGTGCTTCAAATCCCGACCATGGCATTGAATTTTTAATTCTGTCTCTACCCTTTCAAAGCTATATTTAGTTTATAATCAGAAGTAGGTATGTGTAATGTTTTCACTCGACTGTAAGAGTTTTTGCCCTGTGGCAGCTGTTTCAAGTTCCTTTGTGAAGCAAGGATGCCCCCCAGGGGAGATTCTCTGCTGATGAAGAGTTTCTAGCTCCTCCGTCAAAGGTGCAGTGCTGTTCAATACAGTGCAAACTTTTCCTTTTTGTATCTCTGCTCACTATTACATAAGGAGACAATTTCTAAAGTTTCCAGCTATAAAATCAGTAATAGCGTTACTCATTAAATGGAATATTACAGTAAAACTTCTCTAAAGCCCAACGCGATCGTTCCGGCATTACAGAGGGGTGTGTTTGAGTACAAAGAAATTACGAAATAGTCGCACAGGTTAGTGAAGGAGATATATAGATGATCTGTAAATAATAATAGGCTGATATGATGTGATCCATATAAACCTGAACCATTTCAATAGGTCATAACATTTGAATCATTAACAGAACACACGTGCAACTTTAGGAGAACATAATAAACAATTTGGAGATTACATTACACTATTTACAACTCAGAGAAAATGTTGGAAGTGTCCTCCATCAGCATCTATACATGTTTGCACTCGCCTCACCATATTCTCTGAAGTTTTACGTAGTGTTCTCACCAATGTTACTTATTTCGGTTCGAATGGATTCCTTGAGAACATCAATTGTCCGTGGCCTATTCTTGTACACTATATTTTTAAATACCTCCACAGAAAAAAATCCACTGAGATTAGGTCAGTGGATCTGGGGGCCACAGACCTTTTGATTCTGTTAGGTTATCAAAGAAATCGTTTATAAGTTCCATGGTGTCATTAGATGTATGGCACGTTGCTCTATAACCTTCTCTTAATTCAATATCGTTCAGCTCCTCCACAAATGTCTTGAGGATACCCATATAAACTTCAGTGTCCTCAGTCGTATAAAAAATGGGACCAACGATACATAGATGCTGGTGGAGGACACCACCCAACATTTTCTCAGAGATGTAAATAGTGTAATGTAATCTCCCAATTGTGTACTATATTCTCCAAAAGTTGCACGTGTGTCCTATTATTGGTTCAAACGTTATGGCCTATTGAAATGGTTCAGGTTTATATGGATCACACTGTATTATGTACTATATTTTCAACTTGCACACAATAACTGTGGTTTATCTGCTAGCTTCTCTGTCTGTTTTCAATTTTCCCTTTCCAAACTACAACTGTCTGCATATCAACATCATTTTCATCACCACACACGACATTCAAAACAATGTAATGATGATGTTTCAAACTCTCGAGGCATCCATTAGAAGCTCTGAAATGATCTTTGCTCTCTCTAAAGCTTGAGTCTGAAGCAATGATCAAGAAATGACAATTTCATTAGAAGTTCTCTTCATTCTAAACTAGTAAACTGTAAGAGATGCAAAAACTTTTACAACACTGAAAAATGCAAATCTTGTTAAAATATTAAATTTATATTAAATTCATTTTTTGTAGAGTAAACCGTTCCGACATATCCCTTACGGAAAATCTCTATTCATTTTTTTATTTCTTGACGCTACAAAAGTGACGGAATTTCAAAGACGTCACCTAGACAATCAGTTTTAAAACATTCGACTATCACTTAAAGTCTACTGTATTCCCATATTCCCTTGAACCTTCATTTTTTATCTCTTGGACATACAAAGAGAACGTAATTTCAAAGACGTCACCTAGACAACCAGTTTTAAAACATTTGACTATCACTTAAAGTCTACTGTATTCCCATATTCCCTTGTACCTTCATTTTTTATCTCTTGGACTCTATCACTTAAAGTCTACTGTATTCCCATATTCCCTTGTACCTTCATTTGTTATCTCTTGGACATACAAAGAGAACGGAATTTCAAAGACGTCACCTAGACAACCAGTTTTAAAACATTCGACTATCACTTAAAGTCTACTGTATTCTCATATTCCCTTGTACCTTCATTTTTTATCTCTTGGACATACAAAGAGAACGGAATTTCAAAGACGTCACCTAGACAAGCAGTTTTAAAACATTTGACTATCACTTATATTCTGCTTTACTCCCTTGTAAGTACAATAAGAAATGTTTATCTGGAAGTAGACAGAGCAATAAGTGTTTGTACAATAGTAGAGAATGTCATTGTGTCGGTTATATTGAGGGTATTTTATTCGTTCTAAGTTAATTTTAAAATGTGAACACTTCGGCTGTGAAAGTTTGACATACCCATTTTGTGAATCAAATTTTTAAAATGGATATAGTGATTCGTTTCGAAAATTCACAAAAGGAGGCTGACACTCTGTGGTTCTGCCACTACGAGATCTACCTCCACCATAGTCAAAACATGTTTACATAGAGCAATGTGGTAGATGGAGGTTAATAAAAGCACATCGCTAGGTGCGTCAGTTCGACGTCATCGCTTGTTTGTTGCTAGGTAACCACATCGTTGTTCTTTTGGCCCATAGTTAATAACATGTCTGAATACATTGAATGTCGTTTTTACATATATCGTGGACAATAGCTGTTCTAGGTAAGCAGAACTGTTCAGAAGTGGATATGGAAAATACTGATATAGTAATATTTGTCAGACTGAATACAGAAACGCTAGGAAACAAATGAAGGTGAAATAAAACCTGGCGTAAAGAATAAGAAACATAAATTTATTACGAGAAGGAAACGCAATGATTAAAATAGAATAATAATTATTAAATAATTGTGTATTAAGGGAAGGGAATGCATTCAGCTAAAACATTTCCCGAACAAGAACAACGAGGGCTATCCAGAAAGTAGATTACGTTTTGGAATAAAAAGTAAACAAAGTATAGGAAACAAATTTTATTATATACAGATGAAAGCCACACTCAAATACTACTTTTCGACATAGTCACCATTCAAATTAAGGCATTTATCGTAGCGATGTACCAGCTTGGAAATTCCTTCGTCGAAAAATTCGGCCGTCTGCGCCTTCAACCACTTCGTTACCTCTTCTTGCAGCTGTGCGTCGTCATCAAAACGCTGCATAGCCAGCCACTTCTTCATTGCTGGGAATAGGTGGAAGTCGCTCGGTGCCAGGTCGGGACTGTACGGCGGATGAGGGAACAACTCCCACTTAAAAGATTCAAGAACTTCACGAGTGACATTTGCCGTGTGGAGCCGGGCGTTGTCGTGAATCAACAAGATCTTAGAGCTCAACATTCCTCTGCGCTTGTTTTGAATGGCTCTTCTGAGTTTTTGGAGAGTTTGGCAATACCTTTGAGAGTTTATTGTAGTGCCTCTTTCCAGGAAGTCCACCAAAATCACACCTTTTCTGTCCCAAAAAAAAAAAAAAAACAGTCGCCATCATCTTCCTTGCCGACATTGTTTGCATGCATTTCTTGGGTTTTGGGGGAGAACTTGTGTGCCCCCACTGCATTGATTGCAATTTCGTTTCACAGTTCACGTGTTTCACCCATGTTTCGTCACCAGTAACGATGCGATCGAGTAAAGAGTCACCATCCTTATGGTAAACGTCCAAAAAGTTCAACGCTGCAGCCATTCGCTGATTTTTGTGGTCCTCTGTCAAGATTTTTGGAATCCATCTTGCACAAAACTTGTGGTAACCAAGCTTTTCGCTGATGATTTCGTGCAACAAACTTCGCGAAATTTGTGGAAAACTCAAAGAAAGTTCCGTTATTGTGAACCTTCGATTTTCACGGACTTTAGCATCGACTTTTTCGACAAGTTCGGCAGTCACTATGCTGGGTCTCCCACTTCGATCTTCGTCGTGAACATTGGTTCGGCCATTTTTAAATCTGATGACCCACTGACGCACTCCACCTTCAGTGATAATGTTGTCCCCATACACTTCACAAAGCTGCCGATAGATTTCTATCGGTTTACAGTTTTTTTGCAGTCAGAAACCTTATTACTGCACGCACCTCGCAGCTCGCGGGATTTTCAATTAACGCAGACATTTCAAACCGCCACAGTATCTGAACGGAGCACAGCACGAACCTCTCACTAGCACGGCTAGATGCCGACTGAGCTGCGCAACGCTCTGACCCCAAGATGGCCGCGCTAGCCCCACCCCTAGCGGAAACAGACGAAAACGTAATCTACTTTCTGGATAGCCCTCGTATATCTGACTTTTTACGTGTTTAAAGCATTTGTAAACTTTAAGAATATACAATTTTGAGGTATATTTTTTTTAAAATTAAAAGCAGACAGTGCCTTCTAATATATTTATAAGACGTAAAATTTTTGAGGAATGAATGTTTTTATCGTTTGTTTTACTCTTTTCAGTTATTTCTGCATATGGAAAGTTACTATTAAATATTTTGAGAAAGCGGCCTGTAAAGTACTCTACATTTGGAAGAAGTTTTCTGTAGTACTCTGTAACTTGTGAAAGTTAAGCAGTTGAAGAAAATATAGTTAAAATATTCCGTTAAGGTACTCTATTTTTTGTTTATGAGATTTTCGTCATTGATAATACCAGCTGTGAATTCTTGTAAACTGCTGTCGATATTCACTTGTCTCCAGCGATTGCATCTACAGAGGCCGACATAGGTATACGAACGTAAACATATTTATTACTTATATTATCTTAAAGCTACGCAGAGTAAGCATACGTAAACACAGCGGGTACAAAATAAACTTGAGGCTTTCATTAAACATACAGCTCATAAAAAGCAACTGAAGCTAATTGGCACTACAAGGAGAAATAAAACGGCTACTTTACATCTGGACATAAGTGTTCGAACAAAGAACAGCTAGTACTTAGTTATCATCCCCTTTCTTTGAATTACTGCTGATAATCGTGTGGGCATTGTGTGACTGCAGAGTCCATATTTCTCCACTCTGTTTGAAGAACTTCTTTCAAATGATCCTTGCTTCTGATGTGATGCTTCCTCACACGCTCCTCGAGTTCCTTCCAGAAGTTCTCTATAGGATTTAAATCTGGAGATTGGGGCAGTGTCTTCAAAGTGTGAGGAGTGTTGTACACGATCCAGTATGCTTCGGATCATTGTCCTGCTGGACGTAATAATCATGCCCTAATCACAGATTCTCTGCACTCTTTTTAACATTGTTTTCAAGAATCCTCTTGTATTCAAATTTATCCATGATCACATATATGAACACCAGTTCCCCAAAGACAGATGAAGCTATACAGCCCCATACCATCACACTACTGCCACCATGTTTCACTGTGGCTACCATGTTCTTAGGTTCCCATTCTGTATTTGGCAGTTTCCACCCTTTAAGATGTCCATCACTCTTGTATAAGCAGAATTTGCTCTCGTCCGACCAGAGAAACTTATCCCAGAATTCTGTTCGTTTCAACTCATACTGTTCAACAAATTCTATACGCTTTTTCTTATTTATCTTATTAACATATGGTTTCTTCCTAGGAATGCGGGCATTGTACCCAGTACTATTTAAAACCATTCAACTGTTCTGGTGCCAGAATATTGCTCAAGGGATCCTCTAATCTCAGATGCAGTGTTTCTCGGATTCTGCTTCACCATTTTTATTATTTGCCTCCTGTCTCTGGTGGTGAATTTAGAAGGAGAGCCATTTCTAGGTTTATTTACAACAGTATTTTCTGTTTGAAGCGTTGAATTATGCAGAACACTGTAGTTTTGCTTATGTTAATGGTTTTGGGAATTTCAGAGAGAGATTTGTTTTGTTTGTACATATTTTTGACGATATTCCTCTCTGGCACCGTTGTCTCCTTACCTTTACGTCCCATCTTACCTGCGAGCTCACAATCGGCTCAGTAACTTTGAGCACAGTGTCTCGAGATATAGCATAAACACAACTGCTATGTGGTACGTCCAGCCACCTTTCTCTCTGTTCGATTGGGTACGTTCGAATATTTATGTCCTCCAATAAGAGCGACAATAGTATAAATACAGTACAGATTGTGTAATAAATACATGCAAAGTGATATTTTAAATATTGTTTCCGAGACACAAAAGGTTAGTGTTTACATGTTTAACAATTCAACGTGCCAAATATATATTACATTTATAGTACATGCAATGTTATATGTTGTATTATTCGAATACTACTGTCGGCCTCTGTACGTGGCTTGCAGTTGTTAAAACAATAGACAATCGCTGGTCGGTTAGTAACAACGTGTGGTGTTAACTGTTGCTGTAAACTTGGTTAAAATGAAGGAATATGAACCTTCATTAGCATTGTTGTGTTGGAACAACTGACTGTAAGGTTTCCCTATTGACGGAGCACGCCTCCGGGTTATGTATGACGTATAATGCAGCAGAGAATACCTGTTTTAATGAAGTTATCCTTTGTTTCAGGTAAGTGATACCGTAACACGCGAGAAAAATGACACTGCAGACCGACCAGCTTCTGAAGGGGAAATATCATATGTCGGTTCCATAGCCTCACGTTACGGTAACGTTCATTCACTTCTTTTAATAACTCTCAGAATATTTCGCAGTAGAGCAGTAGGCTCAGAAAAAATGTATCCAGTTTTTCTATCAGTTCAGTAATTATATGATGTCAGTGCATATCTTTGTAATTTCTAAAATGTACGACCCTAGTTGAGGAAATTAATGTCAATTTATATTCGCAAACGTGCCACCAATATGATGAGCTTCCGCCTCACTTTGCGTATAATGTTTGTGGCTGACCTTACCTGAGATGTGGATAGGCAGAGAAGTCCCTGTTTTATGGCCAGCTGGTTTACTTAAGCTCACTGAACCCCTGGGGGATGTCATTTTTAACATTTGCTGTAGTTTGTGGAAGTTGTGAAATGCCTAGATCATCAACCCAGTAAACGTGAGTTAGAATCTGTCACGCGCACCAGTAAAATCGTTGAAAGACCACATAAGACGTAGATGAACCAGGGGCAGTTCTTCCTTGATGCGTTTAAATCGCCAAGTCACCTAATCGTTTATGAATAACTTACATGGTTATGCTTTATGTTCTAACATTTAATTGTCATTTATAAAAGTTCTCCAAGTTATATTTTGTATTGGAGTCGCTCTCTTGGCGCTCGCGTGTCGATAATGCAGCTAGCTTACTTCCCGACTTTTTCGTCATTAAAAGGTCAAAGTGACCGTAACCCTTGCGGTAAGGGAGGAGAAGTTGGAGGGGCAGAATGTATTGCTGGATACCGTGGCGACAGATTCGATTCATTGAAGCCGTATATTCCGCACCTACTTGTGTTGCCAACACAATACAGGACCTTCTTCCTACTTTTTTGTTTATTTAAAAAAAATGTTGGTAGAAGTGGTAATCCGCTTGAAGCGAGCCCCGCGTGTCAAGTGCTACTGTTTACTATCAGTTTACATCCTGTTTATTGTATGGTATGTGAAGTGTTTAAGTTTTCATACTTAAGGGATCTACAACGAATCCAACACCCGCCTTAGTGTGTCTCCAAACATCCTTTTCTTTATGGAAAAATGACGACAAACGCAATGTGGTAATTACGAACACCAGTGTTATGTTTAGAAAAACGTTGCGGTGAAGCATCTTTAAAATACACCAGGACATTTAAGACTTGTTGGTGTGAGGAAAATAGCTATGTCGGTTTGAAGGAGCTGAGAAAAAACACTATCAAAACAGCAGACGCTCTTCGGGAAAGCTCACGTCTATACAGTGTGATCCAAAAACAAAAACATCGACAACACTAAGTATTTAGGACAGCAAACTGATCATTTTCTAAGCAGGAACCCATGTCGAAACGCACGATTTGGGTTCAGTAGACCATCAAAGTGTCCATGTCGTCAATACAACGAACAAACTATGCAGCACAAATTAGTTTAAAATTACAAACGGAGTTCAAACTGGGTACTTCCTACGTCAATGCAGAGCCTACATCGGCGGCGCTGAGCTTCATGTACATGCTCCAATAAGTGTGGTTGACCTAACAGAATTGCAATCGCTACATGTACTCGTGCAATGAGGTCCTCCTCTGATGTTACAGGAGTAGCATACACCATGATTTTCATACTACCCCACAGAAAATAGTCCAGTGGTGTCAGATCTGGTGATCTAGTTGGCCATGGAGCTGGCCCCCCTCTACCAATCCATTGATTTGGGTGTGTAACGTCTAAGTGATTCTGAACATTTCTATCAAAGTGTGGTGGAGCTCCGTCGTGTTGCAGCCACATTAGCTGTGGAAAGTTCAGTGGGACGTCCTCCAATAAGGTAGGCAAAATATCTCTAATAAATGCGAGGGAGATCGGTCTTGTTAGTCTGTTTGGGAGTATATATGGACCAATGATATGGTCGGTAATTATTCCAGCCCATATGTTGGTGACTGTGAACGACTTGCACACGTGGTTTTTCATCCGGCCAGTTCTCTAACTTGGACTTTGTACAGCATCCAAACCGTGCATTTCAGGACATTGGGTCCTTCTTAAAAAAGCGATCAGTTTGCTGTCCTGCGCAACTTAATTAGTGTTGTCGGTGTTTTTTTTTTTTTTTTTTTTTTTTGGTCACCCTATATATTGTAAAATACAATGAGAACGTTAAGCTTAACAGACTTTTCATGCAATATTCCATAAGGGAAGTAGACAAATGATATTTCGTGGACATAATGCATAATGAAAGCGAGGACTCTTTAAATAAAGGTAATTTTAAAGGAACTTTTGGATTCATATACAGAGCGAAGCCCCATCGAAATTCATGTATAAAATCAGTTTTTGCGATACAGATTTTGGGAATTTAGGTTAGCCAATTTTCCGAGTCACCTAATTCATTCACCCAGAGCTGCGCCTGAGAGGAACTAAAATACATTTTATCTTAAACCATGAAGCAGTTTGTCGAATAACAATCAGACTTAAGAGAGGATCAAGTAATTCAGATATGCAAAAATAACGTTGATATCACTAAATTGTTGCACTGGATTAATGTAGAAGGCAATTCGGCACGCCTAAGCCATCCCGCTGGGTTCATTTAATTGTTAGTAATATATTAATTGTTGTATTTTCATTTAAATAACCAGCGTAATCACTTCTGGATCTTTGTAATGGAATATTTGTTTCCCATTTGAAACCCAGAACGAACTTGTATATCGTCGATATCGGCGGAGAATCATCAAATGAAGAACCAGAGTTTGCAGATGTCTCGAAGCTAAACGCTGAGAACTGGATCACAAGATTACTGCGGCGTCCTACTTACAACAAACCTGAACAAACAAAATTATTGCCCAAAGTTTGTGGAGCAGATACGCCACCCTTTTATAATCGCAGAACTACCTTTTATAGCAATCCTTAAAAAAGTCTCCGGACTTTCTCGAACCATCGTCGTTTATAACTTTGTTTACTATGTACTTACAGTAAACGAAGGTATTCTTTCAAACCCTCAAGTTAAGAATTTGAATCGATAGTCAAATGTTCATAAAGCCGGCTGTTTCTATGACATTGCGAGCAACAATTGAAGAGCGTTCAGCCAAACTATGCGTATTGTTATGTTAGAACGAAAAAGTTAACTATCTGAGACAGTTGACTGTGTAATACGACTGTGTTTTGTCTAAGTGAATAATCGAGCTTCGTTTACTGAAAGGAGATACAGAGACTCCCATAAATAATCTGAAAAAGCAGAGTACTAAGTTTTGAAAGTAAAACTCAACATTTGATGTGCTATTTTATTGAAATTAATGATAATCGACAGTTACACGGTTCGTTCATGTAAGAAACTAATGTTATTTCACATAAAAATTATATAATGCGTGCTTTTTTAAGAATTGAAAATAAATATGACATTTTTTGGCCCTCAAAAGTAATCGAATATAACTTGAGTGTGATACAAAATATGTCTTTGTGTTTTGTGACTCTCCCTCTTCTTTTCACTACTTCTGTCAATCTATTTGCCATACTGTGAACCAGGTTTTTCAGGTTGGCTGTAGAAAGTTTGCTCCATTCCTCTTGCAACCTCTCCTTCAAGTGCTGCTTGGAGGTGATGGGGTCTTCCGCACGGTCTTCTCCAGTTTATCCCATACTGCTTCTATGGGATTACGATCCGGGGACTGAGGGGGTGGATGCAATACATGAGGACAGTTGTAAAGT
The DNA here is from genome assembly GCA_030765055.1 of Mantis religiosa. Taxonomy (NCBI): domain Eukaryota; kingdom Metazoa; phylum Arthropoda; class Insecta; order Mantodea; family Mantidae; genus Mantis; species Mantis religiosa. Next base: position 142,370,592 of record CM060958.1, on the reverse strand, counting down.
AACCATAACTACACAATGTGGAGTGTATGCTTCGGACCATTATCGTGATAAAATAAGAAGCTGTCCAAAATACCCATCATTTCTGCATTTTGATTTAAATTTTTCTGTAATAGTCTAAGAGTTCTGCGCCGTGGCGTAGTGGGCTAAGACAGCATGCCTTGGTCCCTGGCCACGAAAAGCGGCCCGGGTTCGATCCCACCCATGTGGTGGGGATTTTAGGTCCCGGGTGTAGGACCGGTGCCCACTCAGCATCGTGAGGAAAGTGAGGAGCTTACGCTAGGTAAGCGGCCCTGGTCACGGAAACCAACATTCCGGCTGGGGGATGCCGAGATGCTGACCACATCCTCTACCCGTATCGGTTGGATGATCGTCCACCTCTGCCGTGCGTAAGTGGGCGTGAGGCGGGCAGTCGGGTTGGTAGGCCTTGGCCCTCTAAGGGCTGTCGCGCCATGGGTTATTATTTATTATTATTATTGGTCTAATATAGACTTCCTTGTTCATGGTTAAATCTATGAACACCAGCTTTCCCACTCCCAAAGAGGAAATACAGCCCCATACTTTTACACCCCCTCTGCCCTGTTAGACTGCGCCTTGTAAATTGCGCTCTTCCATCTCAGTGTTTGGTTTCCTCCACATAACCACCCTGCCATCGGAACCAGCAAGGTTATATTTGCTTTCGTCATAAAAAATAATTGGTTCCCACCAATCGGTTGTCTTGTTAACAAAGACTTTGGCAAATTGTAATCACTGCCGTTTATTCTTGCTGGAAATGTATGGCTTTTTTGTGGCTACGTGACCATTAAAGTCTTGTATTCACATGAGTCCTCTGACCGTTTCAGGGCTGTCAGTCCCAGCTCTTCCTGAATCTCAGCACAAATCTCCGGAGCACTTATACGTGGATTCCGTCTTACCTCCCGCATAATATAAGACTCCTGTCAATCGGTAAGAAGTTTTGGTCGCCCTGGCTTTCCTAGAGATGCAATTCTGTCTTCATACTTATACCGGTGAATTATGTCAGTAACTGTACTTTTGCTAAGATTCACAATCTCTGCTATTTCCCGGTATGTTTTGTTCTTTTCGTAGTGAGAGATCGCTAACTGTCTCTGTTCAAAGATACTCTGCTTACCTCTGGGCCCCATACTATGTTCTTGCCTTCTTCTTGGTGCACAGTTGACGTACTTCTTCTACGATGTTGTTTTGTCTACTGACAGACTTCATCTACTCGTTTGTATTGCATTTCATTTGTGCTGTCCGATTCATTTTGTGTCGTTAACTCATGATGTAAACAAGGGTGAATAGGGAAGCTCTTACTTTAGCCACATTTTCAATCTCTAAAATGGATATTAATAACAAATGATTTTTGCTTAAGGGTATGTATGACTGAAATTTTCAAATTTTGAACTAATAATGCTAGCTTTTTCAAATTTACACCATAGGTGTAGTATAATGTAAACATGTTACAACCTAAATTTAAACCATTTTTCTCCAGTAGTTTAGAAATTATGGTAAATTTTGTATGTTTTTGTTACGTCACTAAAAAAGTCCCTTGCGACAAAATATTTTGAATTTTGGTCTAATATTTTAACCCTATGTTCATAATACACATACTTTTTGAAATTGCTCTGGGTTTTTCTGTGTCTCCTTTAGTTTAGGTCACAAAAGTTTTTTAATTTACAAATATCCTTTTTTGTCTAAAAAACTATAAGTTTTGTGTTTGAAAATTAAAAATATATGCTTATATACATTTCACAATAAAACCTAGGGCAATTTCCATTCCTCATGATATTCTGAACCTATGTAGGAAATTTCATGAATGTAGTACAAAAACTGCATCGCAAGGAGCATTTTGCAGGAACAAAAATGCTGAAAATATGAACATTGAGAAAACAGCGATTAAAGATTTGATTGCATAACTCACATTAAAATCCACCAGGCTGATAGGTTGGACCCTCAGATTTCTTTTTCCTCTCCTCTGTTGCTGCTTTTTCCACCTTTTTCTTCTTTAGATGTTGCTTTTCTTCTGCACAACTTCGCTTCTTGCTTTGCAGGATACGAGTCTGATCTCGCTGCACTGAAGTTTTCCTTGCTGAGTCTACTACACTTTCACCTCTGATATTTCGCTGCAACTCCAGTGACTTAAGACTACCCATGTTAAACTCACTGATGCTTTTAATAACAACAAGATCCAATTTTTGTTTTGATATGAAAACTTCCTTTGGGCACTTATTCCATATGACATGATGCAAAGATTCATTGGCATTCTGTGTTTTTCCTGTTTTGCACCTCTCTAGTAATGTTGTAGAAGCCAGCCTCTGATATATTGGCAACATTTTAGGAACTATTTTGTCTGAAAACCTTATTTTTCTTTTCTTGAATTGAAAATTTAAGAACGGAAAACAGACAAAAATGTTGATGTAGGCAAAAGAGGGCGTGACTCTGACAGAGTTTAAAGGCCACCGACATTTAAATAAGCATTTAAAAATGGCGTTCGGAGGTAAATTATGCATTTTTCACATTCGGGAATGTCTAAATTATTTTATAGAATTAAAATAAAAAAGTCGTTATTTTCACGATTTTCATGAAATTTCAGTCATTCATGCCCTTAACAAAGTCTTTGGCAACTTGTAATCACTGCCGTTTATTCTTGCTGGAAATGTATGGCTTTTTTGTGGCTACGTGACCATTAAAGTCTTGTATTCGCATGACCCTTCTGACTGTTTCAGGGCTGTCAGTCTCAGTTCTTCCTGAATCTCAACACAAATCACCAGATCACTTATACGCGGATTCCGCTTTACCTTCCGCATAATATAAGACTCCTGTCTATCGTTAAGAAGTTTTGGTCGCCCTGGCTTTGCTCGAGATTCAGTTCTATCTTCATACTTATACCGGTGAATTATGTCACTAACTGTACTTTTGCTAAGATTCACAATCTCTGCTATTTCCCGGTATGTTTTGTTCTTTTCATTGTGAGAGATCGCTGTCTCTGTTAAAAGGTACTCTGATTTTCTCTGGGCACCATACTATGTTCTTACTTTCTTCTTGGTGCACAGTTGTACGATGTTGTTTTGTCTACTGCAGACTTCATCTACTCGGTTTGCATTACGTTTCATTTGTGCTGTCCGATTCATTTTGTGTCGTAAACTCATGATGTAAACAAGGATGAATGGGGAAGCTCTTACTTTAGCCACATTTTCAATCTCTAAAATGGATATTCATAACAAACGATTTTTGCTAAAGACAAGGAGTACCTTGAGATTGATACACACAATATATCCTGCTTTATAGCGCAGTACATAGTGAAGTGCTAAGTCTGTTCAATGAAAGCAGAACATCGTGTGACAACAAACCAAGACAGTTGCAGACATCGCCTCCAAAATTGGCATTTCCGTGGGATCTGTACACACAATTCTGGATGATCCTCCAAACCAACGTTCTCCACTCGCTAGATCATTCGTCAACCCCACAGTTGCGATTCCGCTGTACCTCAATTATTGTGAATTTGATAAAAAAGCTTTCGTAAGGATATTTGTTGAAAAATGGATGTGAATAGAGTGATTAATGAGAATGAGGGTTGTGATTGACCCTTGGGATCTAAGTTAATTTTGAATTAATTTAGATCTGTGGACGTCACTCTCCGAACTGGATATCGATATCCCTTTAATGTTTTCATAACATTTAAATTGCAAAAGGAAATTAAATACTCTTACTTGAATACAGGTTTCCCTCCAACGAGAAGAGAATCCTTACAATTACCCGTATCACGAAATAAAATACTGATATTGGAAATTACATGGGTTTCCTAGAATGTTCGTGTAGAGTTGAGTTCTTCTGATTGCTTATACTTTATAAATATTAGATACGGAATCTCGTTGAAAAACCTGCACCTGTATATAAGACAGCATAGCTATAAAGTCTACTGTATTCTCATATTCCCTTGTACCTTTATTTTTTATCCCTGGGACATACAAAGAGAACGGAATTTCAAAGACGTCACCTAGACAACCAGTTTTAAAACATTTGACTATCACTTAAAGTCTACTCTATTCCCTTGTAACTACAATAAGATAATATTTAAAATTTATGCAGTATCGGATAAGTTATTTTTGGACGTATAAAATGGTAAGTTTTCTCAGAGTCCCTTATCCACTCATCTCTTCCTTTATTATATTAGCTACTGGAGTTTCTCTGATTCTCGTACAAAAGGTACATCGATAATCTTGTTTCCTCGCATTCAAAGGACATGCAATTGTAATTCTGTTCTGTACAAAATTTAAGAGTTTAAAAGCATCTTCCGTGCCGTGGGTACAAGTCCTTTGATGACATTTTCTCCTTTTAATGACATTAATGAGCAGTCTCCATAGTTCTACTGTTGTTTTGCTTCAACCTTCAGAACTCTGCGGAACCATGCAGAAGACTACTAAGTTTGTGGCTCGATAACCTCCCTATTAGGTATTTCCTGACTCCTCTAGAGATAATTCGCAATACCGGCGACACTGTTGTTATATCTCTTGGTCATAGGGAATATAATATCAAATACCACCAGCTACAACCAACTGTTTAAAACATTTGATTATCTCTTAAAGTCTACTGTATTCTCTTTTAACTACAATAGGATAATGTTTATCCTGAATGAGATAGAACAATAGTAGTTTTTACTGCCTTTTTTTCTTTCTTTCATTTTAATTTACTACCTGAAACTAAAAGAAGATGATGTTCAAGTGAGACCAAGGTCCATAGAAGTTAGCGTTTTATGATATTTATCTTCCAAGTTCAGAGAAAACCTTATCACTCCGAGACTGGAACTAGGAACCTCAAAACACGCTGCGGAGGCGAACAGAATGATTTGGATAAAAAAAAAGGTGGAGAAAATGTGAGTGCAGTTTATATATAAACCCTTCCTAGAAAACCTAACCTTATTTAGCTGAGTAAAGCAAATGGAAATGGCTGACCCAACCTTCAGCAAATCAATGAATACTCTTAATTACGTACAGTTCTGCTAATTGTGTGGAGGGCATGGAATGGAATGCCGGACGCGAGCGCAGGAATTCCAGTGTTCCAGAGAGTCCCTGGGTCAGTGTCAGCAGTTCTGTAACCTGGCCACTACACTAATGTACAACACCATTGTTACATACCTGCGTCTGAAGTGAGATTAGAGGCCGTATCTCAGCAGCGCTGTAAGTTACAAGGGAGTACAGTAGGCTTTAATGATAGTCAAATGTTTTAAAACTGGTTGTCTAGGTGCCGTCTTTGAAATTCCGTTCGCTTTGTATGTGCAAGGGATAAAAAATAAAGGTACAAGGGAATATGGGAATACAGTAGACTTTAAGTGATAGTCAAATGTTTTAAAACTGGTTGTCTAGGTGACATCTTTTAAATTCCGTTCACTTTGTATGTCCAATAGATAAAAAATGAAGGTACAAGGGAATATGGGAATACAGTAGGCTTTAATGATAGTCAAATGTTTTAAAATGGTTTCTAGATGACGTCTTTGTAATTCCGTTTTCTTTCTATGTCCAAGAGATAAAAAATGAAGGTGCAAGGGAATATGAGAATATAGTACACTTTAAGTGATAGTCAAATGTTTTAATACTCTCTATGTGACGTCTTTGAAATTCCGTTCTATTTTTGTTAAAAATGAAGTTAGAAGGGAATGCGAGAATACAGTAAACTTTAGGTGATAGTCAAATGTTTTAAAAATCGTTTCTAGGTGTCGACTTTGAAATTACTTTCTCTTAATGTGGCCAAAATATAAAATAGAAGTACGAATTACTTCCTATTTAGAAAAGTAGAAGTAGTAAGTATTTGAAGGTTCAAACTAGAGACAAGGAATTGTTCGGAAATTATTAATTCCATAAACAAATCGACAGAGTTTGAGAGCTTTATGTAGCAATTTTTGATCCCTTATTTTGTACCAGTCACTGCAAAATCAATTCAGAATGAACAGGACTTCAGAGTCCATTCTCAGATAATGGAACCTATGCAACTAATTTGAAAATTTCTAAAATATATGTCATTGTAATTAAATTTATTACAGCCAATGGTAATTTTGGAAATATTTTGTGTGTAAGTGGTGAGATTTTTTTTCTTTTTTTGTGGAAAATATGAAGTTAAATTTCTGATCTTTTGTTTTTGAAGTTCGCCGTTGCATGTACACAGATGAACGTTTGAGTGGAATACATTAATCTGTTTACTTGGATGGAGAAGTAGAAAAAGGGCTACTTTGTGGCATATATGTAAAAATATACAAATAAAGTATGAGCTTTGTAAAGCTATAAGGTTAAATACAACAGTTTAAAGGTAATTTCGAAATAAAGCAGTGAGAGTATAAAAATAATCAAGTGATGTTGAAAGTGCACGCGTGTCGGAGCTCTGTTGCGGTGCCAATTGATTGTTCGGCGGACAAAGTAACCATGGGAGCGTTCACAATCGGAAAACAAAAGCTAATCGCATTTGAACACCTAGCAAGTGAGAAATGAATGGATCGCCACTAACGACAGACAACCTGTCTTTGGAGTACGGAATGGAAATTTGGGATGGAGCTAGACTGCTATTGATTACTACTCCCCCACCCCCATCCTTCTTCAATCTCTCTCTCTCCTCAACAGTTTCTTGCGGCTATCGTCTAGCACCTGATGCTCGTAACATCCACTGGAAATTTAAGACAAAATCTTATCACTGCATAGCTTTGCAACACCCAAAGTACTGTTTCTCGTCGTGTTGACATTCAGACAGGCATCTGTTTTAGGGACCATGTACCAAAATAAATCTTATATTTCATAAATAGTAGGGATGGGTTGATATCAGATTTTCTCGAAACATAATACAGTGTCATCCATATAAATCTGAACCATTTCAATAGGACATAACTTCTGAACCAATGATAGGACACACGTGCAACTTTGGGAGAATATAATACATAATTGGGAGATTCCATTACACTATTTACATCTCAGAGAAAACGTTGGAAGTGTCCTCCATCAGCATCTATACATGATTGTACTCGTCTCACCATATTCTCTCAAGTTTTACGGAGAGAATTCTCGCCAATGTTACTTATTTCGGTTCAAATGGATTCTTCGAGAACATCAATTGTCCGTGGCCTATTCTTGTACACTCTAATTTTTAGATACCCCCACAAGAAAATGTCCGGTGAGGTTAGGTCAGGGGATCTGGGGGGGGGGGCACAGCCCTTTTGAGATTATTCGATTATCAAAGAAACTGGTTATAAGTTCCATGGTCTCATTAGATGTATGGCATGTTGTTCCATCTTGCTGGAAATAACCTTCTCTCAATTCGATATCATCCAGCTGCTGCACAAATGTATTGAAGATACCCATATAAACTTCAATGTCTACAGTCTTATCAAAAAAATGGGCCCAATGATCCTGGAAATTCATGTTTTGCGATCCTGTAATCCTGTAACCAAAAAAGAAGAAGAACTTGGTGCTTAAGTTTTCTTCCAAGTATGTGACACCAAAATGTTGTGTTAAATCTCCCCTCTTCAAACTTCCCTTTACATGGAAGAGTTTTCAAACAATTTGCATTTTCTCAAAACAGCTCTAATGATATCAAAAATTCTTATCTTGAATTTTCTCTATATATCCTCCGAAGCCTGAAGAGCCTTTGTATAGCTTGCAAATAGTAAGAAAATTAGTCACATACAGAACCCGTTAAAATACCTAATTTATGTTCAAAGACATTTTTAGTTACGCTATTTCCAAATTATTCCAGTTCTTGTAAAACTGAAAGTTGTTATTCATTTTTCACTCTATGAATGTACAAAGAGAGCGTAGTTTCAAAGACGTCACCTAGATAACCAGTTTTAAAATATTTGACTATCACTTAGTCTACTGTATTTCCATATTCCCTTGTACCTTCATTTTTTATCTCTTGGACATACAAAGAGCGGAATTTCAAAGACGTCACCTATATAACCAGTTTTAAAATATTTGACTATCACTTAGTCTACTGTATTCCCATATTTCCTTGTACCTTCATTTTTTTATCTCTTGGACATACAAAGAGAACGGAATTTCAAAGACGTCACCTAGACAACCAGTTTTAAAACATTTGACTATCACTTAAAACCTACTGTATTCCCATATTCCCTTGTACCTTCATTTTTTATCTCTTGGACATACAAAGAGAAAGTAATTTCAAATTCGTCACCTAGACAACCAGTTTTAAAACATTTGACTGTCGCTTGAAGTCTACTGTATTCCCATATTGCCTTGTACCTTCATTTTAATCTCTTGGACATACAAAGAGAACGGAATGTCAAAGACTTCACCTAGCCAAACAGTTTTAAAACATTTGACTGTCGCTTGAAGTCTTCTGTATTCCCATATTGCCTTGTACCTTCCTTTTTTATCTCTTGGACATACAAAGAGAACGGAATTTCAAAGACTTCACCTAGACAACCAGTTTTAAAGCATTTGACTATCACTTAAAGTCTACTGTATTCCCATATTCCCTTGTACCTTCATTTTTTATCTCTTGGACATACAAAGAGAACGGAATTACAAAGACTTCACCTACACAACCAGTTTTAAAACATTTGACTATCACTTAAAGATAATGTAGATATTGAATAGATAGAGCAATGAGTGTTTGTACAAAAGCGGGAATAGTCCACTGTGCGGTCTAAAAGTAGAGTTGTCAAGACAGTATTGTTTTGCCGTAAAGGAAGTAAGACCCCGGTAGTACACGGCGCTTCATTAAGAGCCTTTTACTGCTAAGGAAGTTACAAGTAATTAAAACGTTTATTACCGTAGGTGAAGATTAGAAGGAGTAAGCGCTTGTTCAAATTTAGAACTTCCTTTCTGATAGAGCATTTCTGTGTACCAGTAGAGAGTGACAGATGCCATAAAACGTAATGCAGACAAATGACAGCAGTTACTGATTGATGGCCGACCATTACTGACGCGGAAATTGGTTATAGATCCGCTCCACAGTGTTACACATTTATAAAACGCTCTTTCTGCCTTCAGGATTCTCCAAACAATCTGACAAACAACTCGCGATAGTCAAATGTTAACTACTGAGCGCTATGTGCAGGTCATTCCGTTTCCATGGAAATGCGAGGGGAAAAAAAAGTGAATGTCGCAAGACTTCCATAGAGTGTCAAGGTATTGAATTGTCGAACCAGGCTTATGCTACAACCTGCGAAATGGCATGTTTTGAAAATGGTACAAAATTGTTATAGAATAAAGAGGACCGCAGGTTATTTTTAGAAAGTTAAAGATAAGCATTTTTATTCTCTATGTAAATAATTTTAATCATCGCTATCTTTATCGAAATTTAGAGGCATTATTGAGAAGAGCAAATTGTAGACATTTTCTGCAAAGGATTAGATATTTAAAGTCTTGGTGTCTCATTCTTGAAATATGTTAAATTTAAGTATCGAAATAGTCATTTTTAAGAAAATGCAAAACGTAACTTAAAAACGAAATCACTTAAACATGAAATTTGGTATCAAAGTACAGAATCCTTCAAGAATCCTATTCTTTGATGATATTAAATTGAGAGAAGGTTATTTCCAACAAGATAGAGCAACATTCCATACATCTAATGACACCATGGAACTTGTGATCAGTTTCTTTGATAATCGAATGTACTCAAAATGTCTGTGGGCCACAGATTCTTGCGGAACCTCACCGGTTTTTTTTTTCTTGTGGGGGTATCCAAAAAATAGTGTACAAGAATAGTGCACGGACAATTGATGTTCTCAAGGAATCCATTCGAACCGAAATAGCCCGCTACAGTAGCGTAGATGGTAGCGTGTCTGCCTCATGTTCAAGAGGTCCCGAGTTCGAATCCTGGTGAGGATGAGTTGCGTGGATTAGGTAGTTTTCTCCTGGGTTTCCCTTATCCATCAAGACGAATGTCGGGTAACTCTACGCTCCATGGAGCCTGGACTCATTTGAGCATCATTTCACCAAATTAATTCACCGTCCGATATGACTCCGTTGGAGGACGTAAATTACCAAAAAAGGCAAAAACAAAAAAGTAGTGTTGGCGAGGATACTCTCCGTAAAACTTCAGAGAATATGGTGAGACGAGTACAAACATGTGTAGATGCTGGTGGAGGACACTTCCAACATTTTCTCTGAGATGTAAATAGTGTAATGTATTCTCCCAATTGTTTATTATACTCTCCTGAAGTTGTAAGTGTCTCCTATTATTGCTTCAAAAGTTATGGCCTATTGAAATGGTACAGGTAGATAGCAGTATACTTTGTATATATTATATTCTACAGAAGTTTAACGTGTGTCCTATAATTGATTAAAAAGTTATGGATGGTTGAAATGGTTCAGGTTTATATGGATCACACTATACCTATCACATTATACCTGCGAAATTGTTTTGTTCTGTCAAAATTGGTAATAAGAGGTAGTAAAAACTTCATTAAAATTGTACATATATATCAACTTCAGAAGACTTTCTTTTTTAAATACAATTGTTTGTCCGTTCAACATTGTCTCAATATACATTGCAACTACTTCTTGTTTCAATCGAAGAAAGCACAGTTATATCTGAAAAGTATTTAAAGAATACACTTATAGTTCGCTATAAGACTTTATAAATAATTACAAATCTTCTTAATCAGAGTAAGATATTACTGGTGGTGCCATCTCCGGAGAGCAAGACGTAGTAACTTTGTCTTTCTTTTCTAACCTTATCTCTCCGAGTGAGCAGTTAATATGACTGGTCGAATGTCATGGCTATAAGCATACTAATGGTTTCCACTCATACTATTTTTAAAATTTCCATTATTTTACTAATGCCTATTACTTCCTCTATCAAATACTTAAATTGTGAAGGTATTTTTCAAACGTGATAGCAACAGTTTTCATTGAAATAATATGTTTAAAATATTTTCATGACAAATTAAATGCATATATCGAATATTCTGTGAATGTACTCAGAAGTTCTGTTTATTCTGAATGATTTTTGTATAACTGCTAAACTGTAAGAGATAGACAAAATATTACTACACAACAAATGTACATCTGCTAAAGCACACATTCTATGTGAGCTTTTTTCGAGGACTTAACCATTTTCGAGACATTCCTTGTAATTCTTTGAATTTTCCAGTAAGATAAGCGTAGGTGAATTGGATCAATACTGTCGCGGAACCATGGTTTACGATAGGCAGCGACGCGCATAAAAGGTTCGGGGCAGATAGATAACAGACTGATAGTGTATCACGGAGATTAAGAGCTTGCATAAGCAAATAAACATAGCGCTTAGATGAAAGGCATGCCAAAACAGATAAAGTTAGAACATTCCGGTAACGTCTTGAGCGTTCGGTTTCTTGATTGTTCTGGAACAGTCTGGTACTATCAGTGCCAAGGGCAGTCATGAACAGAGCAGGAGTTGTAAACAGGAGTAAACAGTTGTAAATAGTGGAAGTTGTGTAAGCTCTTTGCTGTGGTCATCGACCTTGGTAGATTGTGTATGTGACGTAATACTGTTACGTAAGGATTGAACAGAGTGTATTTCTACGAAAATAAAGAACATTTAGAATTTATGTAAATTGGACTTTTAATTTGGAGCGGATCCCCTCCTTGTGAGTTGGATTTATATCACACGATGCGGTGACATATCAGAAGGATTCGCCCCTTCGAGAGGTCTACGCCCCACACGCGCAAAAGTTTCGCGCTCCCTCGGTGTGGCGACGCATGTAGAAGCCAAACCTTACCTTGATGTAGAAGCGATGAACTTTCGTCTAAAAGCCGTGAAGATGAAGTTCTCGAAGATTGCTATAAATCCTCTCTCCGGCAGCTGCGGCGAGCGATGAGATGTGAAACTTCTCAGGTGTGGTATCGATACAAAAGGGATTTCACTTTTGGGCAACTATGGAATAAAATAATTTACACCGTTTCACTTTACTTGGAATTATATTTCTCGACATCACTTTCTTATTTACATGCCACTTTTTCCACTGATGTATATAGTCCTTTACTATATATTAATTTTCTCCTTTTATTTATAAATGATGCAACAGTTTTTTGCTTAAATTATTTATCGTAGCGTCGCGTATTCGATGTATATTTTAAACGTTTACTAAACGTTCATAAATGATGAACTCCAATAACTTCTCGTAGTTTCAACTTTTACCGAAAACACGTTAAAGCCAGAAGAAAACATTTAAGAATAAAATCATTCTTTTTTTTTCTGTTTTTGTTGCTAAGTTACCGTAATACTTAATTCTGATTGCTCCTACGTCATAATTTGGGATTTCAATAAACCTAAGCATTTGTTGCATCATCTATATGACCTGCTTGGTTATTAACTTAAGTTTAATTACAGATGGCCATGTTTACTTAATATGTCCATGTATGCAATATCAGCTTCAAATTCTAAGAACCCACAGAATCACAATTTGAAAATGCTTCACAAAAGTCCTATTTGTCACTTAAATATGAAAGCGTCTACCGTATATTGAAGCCTGCGCATTCTAGATTATGTTAAATGCAAAGTTTTGTGATAAAGATTTCCGTTTTCATTTTTATTCCTAGCAGAAACTAATCCTAACCGTCCGCAATAGGATTGGCATAGCGGACAAATGGGAATGGAAACAAAAACAATGAAACATTCAATTTAAGTACGTAATGTAATCATGAGAACAAAATAACACATTTCTACATTTGCATATTCATATCTTTATGTATCTCACACACGTTTTCCACATATGAACTGCTTCAGCACCCTCACAGATTTCGTGGCACCATGCTCCAGTTTTCTTGGTTCATTTGAGCCTCATTTCATTCGTTGCCTTATGTAACTTAATGTTGGAGAACGTAAACTAAAAAGAAATTGAATTTCCCGCGTTAGCTTAATCCGTTTCGCCTGCTGTTGTAGCGGTATTTATTTTTGTCCGTTGGCAGCACTGATTAAGTAACTATCATAACAACAAGAAGGATTATGGACGTAAGAAAATCTGTATTTTCTTATTATACAAGTTTCTGGAGCAATTTCAATACCTATTCGCAGGGGCGGCTTCTGAGGTAGTGTCGCTGTGCCATGGTACCATCTCTATGAAAACGAAAGAAAGAAGTGCAGAGGAATTGCGCAAAAATTATTGTTTCTGTGTATCTGCTCCTTCGTGTGAATAGGCGCGTTAAACGCAAGCGCTCTGTCCTGATTGTTTTCTGTGGCTTGGCGCCGATTGCATAACGGCACCATCTACGTTCATAAGCGCCTGTGTTTAGGGCTAGGATGTCTGATTATACACGGCTTCTTATGGGAGCAGGTAGTGCCGAGATTGCTCTGGCGCATAACGTACATTTTATCCGCTAGAGTGCAGTAAAGCACGGGACTTAAGATAACTGTCTCTCTGTCGTGAAATCGTACACGAACGCTTCTTATCACATTCTCCATGAATTGTATTATCAAACTTTTACTGTGCTCGTTATACCTGTACGTTTTCCCTCTACGTTCTGTTTGGGATGGATTATTGATAAGATTACCTAAATCATTCGAAATTGGCACACATTTATGTTTCAACAACCCTTATTTATTTATTTTTATTTATTTATTCATTCACTCATTCCTTTATTATTCACTCATTATTCATTCATTTATTATTCATTTATGGCACCGCCAATACAATGCCGCCCCTGCCTATTCGTTATAAATCTATCTTAAATGGAACAATGACAAACCTCCCTACCGTAAAAGAAGCTCGATTTATCACCTAGACAAAACACAGTCGTATTACACAGTCAACTGTCTCAGGTAGTTAACTTCTTTGTTCCAGCAGAACAATACACTAACGTTCCTTAGGAAACAGATCCGAATCGCCACGCTCTTTTGTTATTGATGTATATACTCAAATACTCAAACTTTCCTCAAATTGGGAGCTTGTGATTCACGAAATTATTTCAAAAGGCTAGTGAAGTCCGATAAGTTTACCTGTAGCGCTGTTGTTTTGTTGTTGATCAACTTTTAAAATTTCAAGATGAGATTGGAAGGTAAGATCAAAGACTGTCGTTTTCTTTTAACTTGTCGTAATTCTTGGTTTTGAGATTAAAAAACTTCCAGGTCCTGTCTCCGTGTGTACAGCAGATGTTAACATGAGGCTATGAAATCACTTTTTAGATAATACAGAATATTAACGAATCCGCGACACTGGACTGGACTAAGCTACGTAGGTCCAAACTTGATCTATTGTACCTAAGTCGAAGGGGCTAGGCGGGAGGGAGGATGAGGGGAGAGGACACAGGGTGGATGAAATTAAATATTGCAATATATCTTTAATATTCTCTGCCTGTTGCTAATATTTTGCAGTGCACATATTTCCATATTTACGATGTTGCTGAATATTTAATCATCTTTCTGTACATCGAGCACATTTTTTTTTTAATTTTAACATTAATATTTAAACACCCTAGTGACCAAATAATGAAGTCCTTGACATGAAGGTTCAGAAAAGTTTTCCTCTGCAGTGTGAGGGTGAATAAATCCTAACAGAGTTAGAAAGTGCTCAGTAGCATCTTGTGATAAATAGAGGTTAGTATTTGTACAAAGTACAAGTACCACCACCTTTTCTTACAAGCACAATTTATTGAAAACTAAGTAAAAACACGTCAACTGTTACCTCAACAATCAAAAGAGGCTGAAAATGCAAAGATACATAAAGACCGCGAAATTGAAAAAATTCCAGTCTTTTTTATCATGTCTGGTGTATGTAAAAGATGGCCAATTTCTCTACATCGCAGTTAAGGTTTCGACCTTCAGCTAATCAACCTTGGTCTCCACCCATTCTGACTGGCTCAAAAGCAATCCAGAGACTTAAATTAATTTTAATAATTTTAGTGCAAATTTAGTACATAATTTCTAAATTATACAGAATATTTCTAAATATTTTAACAGCGCAAATGCACGTAATTGTAATGTGCAGAGGCTGAATCAATAAAGGATGAAAAGCTCCATCTGCGAACGTCTGACTTTCTTAATTTCCCCCACTGTATACTCGTGGAAGAAATCATCGATCGAAATGGTCGAGTAATTCTAATAGATTAAATTTTGTAAGCTTGAACCTTCTCTCAGATAATCTCAGTCAACACAAAGTTGTAGAAATACAGTTCTCTCACTCGTAATATTAACTGTTTCGTACCTTTATACATACAATTATTTAGCTAACAAACTTCAGTATAATATAACAAGGCTTTCATACGTGGGAGCACTTTAACACACATAAACTTCACTATAAACATCTGTAGAATTACTACAAACGTCATTCAGATGTTTTGACACTGCTTCATTATACATATAGATATGTACTATTTGATAAATGGTAATTAAACAAAGGAATAACGGAGAATCGATCGTCAGTTTTTAAAGTGTCTTCTTAGCCGTATATTCCTTGCAAGTAACCGACTTTTGTTTTTGTACTGCTGTGAAGTGCATCAACTGTTTAGAACTCTATAGCATTCATAACGATGTTAGCGTCTTAGCAAATACTTTTTAATCTTTTTGTAGTTTATAAAATGAAATTAGAAAGGCTTTACTCGCATGTCGGCTACAAAGAATTGAGTATATCAATGTTGATAGAATTTTCAAACTCGATTCAGTGATTTTTGAGGTTAAACTACAAACACAAAGCAAAATGCTCCTTTCTTTCTTCGAGGTACTGTTTCGCGCAGTTAAAACTGTCAACTGTTTATCGCGATGTTCTCATTTATAATACAAGAGGTCCTTGTTTTTGGGAGGCAAATTTACGCTTCTTAGAGCAAGACGCATTGTGTCATAAACGTCCGAATGGAAGCGGTGAAATCCGTTAACGGTCAAAGCAGATGGCCGCCATTATTTCGGACAAGTGAGCGCGTAATTTTCTACTAGATGCGCAGGTTGCAGGGGCCTTTCAGCGTTTATCACCGCCATTAATCTTCATGATCATCAGGACCTAGCGTGTAACTACAACGGCCGTGTCACTATTTCATAAAGGAATGAGACGAGAGTAATTGCATTTACCAAAAGATAGCAAAGGGTTATGCCTATATTGAGAAAAAGGAATTGGTTGTAAGTCAGTGTAGCTAACACAATTAGCCGTTTCAGTAAACTCGGTCAGTTACCTCTAGGTTCGAAACTTAGAACTTCACTTGAGACACGAGAAAAGAACCGATCAGGGAAGACGACGAAAATATCCAAGGTCAGCGTCTAACTTGAGGATTGCGTGTTTCTAGGTTTGTGTTATTAATTGGTTATTTATGGTAATTGTTTGTGAGTGGTCACAATAATGTGACGTCATCAAAGAATGTGAGAGCTCTAATTATCGTCAGACCTCGACACTAAACCATTTTCCTCGTTTGGAGTGACGTTAAAACTAATAATGAGGTAACTCTGTGTCATAATGGATGCCATGCACGTTCATCATGTCCTTGTGAAGCGCTTTATTAATAATATCCTCAATAATGACCGTCCATTATGTACCGAAATCTGTTTATGCTTGCATGGCTGTGCACAAGTGTGACCGCCTCGCTCTCACAACTGAATGGCGACGGCGCTTTCCCTATTCTTACAAGCGCTGATACTACTATTGCATAATGATCGAGATAAGACAAATGAAGGTACAAGGGTATATGGAGGTACAGTAGACTTTATGTGATAGTCAAATGTTTTAAAACTGGTTCTCTAGGTCGACTGTCTCTTTGTACGTCCAAAAGATAAAAAAAAAATGAAGGTACAAAGGAATATGGGAATACAGTAGACTTTAAGTGATAGTCAAATGTTTTATAACTGGTTATCTAGGTGACGTCTTTGTAATTCCGTTCTCTTTGTATGTCCAAAAGATAAAAAATGATGGTAAAAGGGAATATGGGAATACAGGAGACTTTAAGTGATAGTCAAATGTTTTAAAACTAGTTGTCTAGGTGACGTCTTTGTAATTCCGTTCTCTTTGTATTTCCAAGAGATAAAAAATTAAGGTATAAGGGAATATGGAAGTACAGTAGATTTTTACTGATAGTCAAATGTTTTAAATCTGGTTGTCTAGGTGACGTCTTTGTAATTCCTTTCTCTTTGTATGTCCAAGAGATAAAAAAATGAAGGTACAAGGGAATATGAGAATACAGTAGACTGTAAGTGATAGTCAAATGTGTTAAAACTGGTTGTCTAGGAGATGTCTTTGAAATTCCATTCTCTTTGTATGTCCAAGATATAAAAAAATGAAGGTACAAGGGAATATGGGAATACAGTAGACTGTAAGTGATAGTCAAATGTTTTAAAACTGGTTGTCTAAGAGATGTCTTTTAAATTGCGTTCTCTTTGAATGTCCAAGATATAAAAAAATGAAGGTACAAGGAAATGTGGGAATACATTAGACTGTAAGTGATGGTCAAATGTTTTAAAACTGATTGTCTAGGAGATGTCTTTGAAATTCTGTTCTCTTTATACGTACAAGGGATAAAAAAAATAAATAACGATTTTTCATTTGAAAGTAGTTTAAGTAATCGAAAATGGTTCACTTTACACAAAATTGTATTTAACAGAAATTATATGTTGTGATATAGTAATATATTGTGTATCTTTTACGGTATACCAGTTATAGAAAAGTCATCCAGAATGAAGAAAACTTTTGAGGACATTCTCAGAAGTTGGTTTGTCATGAATATGTCTTTAAATATATTGTCACCTATCGCATTTTTGTATTAGAGCCACGACAAGCCAGTGACGGGTGCGTGCGCAGGAAAGAGACAGATAGTGACGCGCAGCGCTGAACGCTTGCCGAGAGAGAGAAAGTAACAAAGAGAGAAAGAGACAGTAGTGTGTGGATAGTTCCGTCCTTCTCTCGCCGCAGCGATCTTTCTCTTTTTTCCTGTGCACGCGCCCGGCACTGGCTTATCGCGGTTCAACACAAAAATGCGCTCGGTGACATTATGATAATAAAATATTTTTTCACAAAATCAAAATGGTCATTTTAAGGGACAGTTTGTGTGGGTTTTTGGGTTGGGAGACCTGAAACATGTGTATGCAATTAAACATTGGTATTCGATTTTTGTATGCAATGTAATACCGTCTCTCTGTAGTATGGACATAATTTGGAAAAGCAAAGTGATGGAATATTGAAAACTTGAAACGTTTACCTCGGAAATGGCTGGTGCTGTGAAAGAAGTTATTGAAGCATAAAAACAGTATGAAAACAAAAGGCGATCATATCTGATTGCAGAGAATCTATGCATAGATGGCCATTTACGATAAACAAATGACAGGTGATCCTGTGTTATTCGTTTGTTTATCTGTCATTTATCAAGTACTACAGATACGTGCGAAAATGAAAGTGTCAAAACTTCTGAATAACGTCCTTTGCAATTCTATAGATATGTAGTTCAAAGCTTCTCGTGTAAGGAAGTTTTGTTTATTTGGTTTAATGATGATGTTACGTAATATTTGCAGATACCAAACCAAATAAAGTGGCTAGCAGTGAAATATTCCAATAATGTCATATATAAGTTTCCCTCGAAAGATGCTCCAATTGTAGTTTTATGGTACAATTAATCATTTGCTACTCTTCAGCTCTGTTTTCTTTTAGAATTTATTTGCACATTTAGTAAAGGAATGGCTTTGTTAAGAAAGAAGGCTCATTCTAAATGTATAGCTCTGGGAAAACGTTTAATATGAAAACGAGGCGTTTGAAGAGAAGAGGGATACAGATGATCATTTCTTGAACAGATACAACTTACCGCCTTGCTACCTGGCAACTCAAGCCAATAACGAACATCTCAGATCTCACTAATGCTACAAAAGGTTATCTTACATAAATTATATTCATTAAGAAGATTTAATTTTCATGCCGTGATATTTTATTTATTTCTTACATTTTGCCAACTGTAAAGAAAACAAGGATCCACGTCACTTCACAAGCTACTTTCACAGGGAATTCAAAATATACATTTCCCGAGTGTGGTCAGAAAAGTTTCCGGTCTCAACATGAACATGGCAGTACTCGTGCCAAGAAGCTAGTGAATTTCGTTGTTCAACTGTTGACAGTTACTCACCAAAGTTTGAGTCATTTTGGACTCTCAGTTGTTATGTAACAGTCGTTTGAGTGAGTTGATGTTAGTGTTTTTATGAAAATGGACAAAATCGAGTATCGAACTGTCATTAAATATCTGTTTTGAAAGGCAATACGCCTACGTAAACCAAAGATGAGTTGGATTCTGTGTATGGCGAACCTGCACCATCATTTAAAATAGTGAAATTTTGGGCAGCTGGATTTAAACGTGGCCGTAAGAGTTTGGGAGACGCTGAACGTTCGCGACGTCCAAAAACTGCAACTACTGACGGAAACATTGCCAAAGTTCACCATATGGTGCTAGATGACTACCGAATTCAAATGGAGAGAGATAGCAGAGGCTATGAACATGTCAAAAGAACGTGCATGTCACATATTAAATCAACATTTAGACATGAGAAGGCTGTCCGCGCGTTGGGTGCCGCGTTTGCTCACGTTAGACCAACAACGTGTTCGAATGAACATTTCCAACGCTCTGTTGGCACAGTATAGGCGCAACAAATCCGAGTTCTGGTGCCGATTAATTACTGTAGATGAAACTTGGATACACTATTATGCGCCCGAAACAAATATTCAGTCCAAACAGTGGACTGCAAAGGGGGAACCGGCTTAAAAAAGAAGCAAAAACCGGTTGTTTTTTTTCGGCTAGGAAAGTGATGGCGATGACGATGTTTGGATAGTCATGGAGTAATTTTCATCGATTATCTTCAAAAAGGAAAAACCATTACAGGTGCTAACTACGCGTCATTACTTGACAAACTGAAGGCAAAACTTGCGGGAAAACGGCCACATTTGCAGAAAAAGAAAATCCTGTTTCACCTAGACAACACACCGTCCCACACCTCAGCGGTTACAATGGCAAAAATCCACGAATTACGGTTTGAACTGCTTGCTCACCAGATCTAGCCCCAAGCGACTTTTTTTGTTCCCTCATCTGAAAATTGCGGTCGGAGGACAGAGATTCCGTCAAATAATGAGGCAATCACCTTCGTCAACAATTATTTTGTGGAGAAAAACGCCGAGTACTATTTGGACGGGTTACTGAGATGAGAGCATCGCTGGGAGAAGTGTGTAGAGTTACAAGGAGACTATGTTGAAAAACGCCGACTACTATTTGGTCGGGTTACAGAGATGGGAACATCGCTGGGAGAAGTGTGTAGAGTTACAAGGAGACTATGTTGAAAAACGCCGAGTACTATTTGGACGTGTTACAGAGATGAGAGCATCGCTGGGAGAAGTGTGTAGAGTTACAAGGAGACTATGTTGAAAAACGCCGAGTACTATTTGGACGTGTTACAGAGATGGGAGCATCGCTGGGAGAAGTGTGTAGAGTTACAAGGAGACTATGTTGAAAAACGCCGAGTACTATTTGGACGTGTTACAGAGATGGGAGCATCGCTGGGAGAAGTGTGTAGAGTTACAAGGAGACTATGTTGAAAAACGCCGAGTACTATTTGGACGTGTTACAGAGATGGGAGCATCGCTGGGAGAAGTGTGTAGAGTTACAAGGAGACTATGTTGAAAAACGCCGAGTACTATTTGGACGTGTTACAGAGATGGGAGCATCGCTGGGAGAAGTGTGTAGAGTTACAAGGAGACTATGTTGAAAAACGCCGAGTACTATTTGGACGTGTTACAGAGATGGGAGCATCGCTGGGAGAAGTGTGTAGAGTTACAAGGTGACTATGTTGAAAAACGCCGAGTACTATTTGGACGTGTTACAGAGATGAGAGCATCGCTG
This sequence comes from Mantis religiosa, assembly GCA_030765055.1. Classification (NCBI taxonomy): domain Eukaryota; kingdom Metazoa; phylum Arthropoda; class Insecta; order Mantodea; family Mantidae; genus Mantis; species Mantis religiosa. Next base: position 142,349,830 of record CM060958.1, on the reverse strand, counting down.
GGAGAAGTGTGTAGAGTTACAAGGAGACTATGTTGAAAAACGCCGAGTACTATATGGACGGGTTACAGAGATGAGAGCATCCCTGGGAGAAGTGTGTATAGTTACAAGGAGACTATGTTGAAAAACGCCGAGTACTATTTGGACGTGTTACAGAGATGGGAGCATCGCTGGGAGAAGTGTGTATAGTTACAAGGGGACTATGTTGAAACACGCCGAGTACTATTTGGACGTGTTACAGAGATGAGAGCATCGCTGGGAGAAGTGTGTAGAGTTACAAGGAGACTATGTTGAAAAACGCCGAGTACTATTTGGACGTGTTACAGAGATGAGAACATCGCTGGGAGAAGTGTGTAGAGTTACAAGGAGACTATGTTGAAAAACGCCGAGTACTATTTGGACGGGTTACTGAGATGAGAGCATCGCTGGGAGAAGTGTGTAGAGTTACAAGGAGACTATGTTGAAAAACGCCGACTACTATTTGGTCGGGTTACAGAGATGGGAACATCGCTGGGAGAAGTGTGTAGAGTTACAAGGAGACTATGTTGAAAAACGCCGAGTACTATTTGGACGTGTTACAGAGATGAGAGCATCGCTGGGAGAAGTGTGTAGAGTTACAAGGAGACTATGTTGAAAAACGCCGAGTACTATATGGACGGGTTACAGAGATGAGAGCATCCCTGGGAGAAGTGTGTATAGTTACAAGGAGACTATGTTGAAAAACGCCGAGTACTATTTGGACGTGTTACAGAGATGGGAGCATCGCTGGGAGAAGTGTGTATAGTTACAAGGGGACTATGTTGAAACACGCCGAGTACTATTTGGACGTGTTACAGAGATGAGAGCATCGCTGGGAGAAGTGTGTAGAGTTACAAGGAGACTATATTGAAAAACGCCGAGTACTATTTGGGCGGGTTACAGAGATAGGAGCATCACTGGGAGAAGTGTGTAGAGTTACAAGGAGACTATATTGAAAAACGTCGAGTACTATTTGGGCGGGTTACAGAGGTGGGAGCATCGCTGGGAGAAGTGTGTAGAGTTACAAGGAGACTATATTTAAAAACGTCGAGTACTATTTGGACGGATTACAGAGATGGGAGCATCGCTGGGAGAAGTGTGTAGAGTTACAAGGAGACTATAAAATTATGAAATTATGCAGGAGACAGCAAAAAAGATTAGAGAACTCAAATAGTTGGTGGGCAGAAATAGGAGGAATTATGGCAAAAATAGGAATGGGGATATATGGAGATTAGAGGAAAGGAATACAAGCGATGTGGGTAAATTAGTAAAATGTAGAATAGAAGATATAGAAAGACAGGACATATGCGGAAGTCTAGAAAATATGAAGTCATTACAATTTTACAAGCGAATAAAAAGAAATTGGGGACGGGAAGCACATGTAGATTACTGCAATAAGCAAGAGAGAGAAGGGCTAGCTTGGATGAGAACAGGAATAATATTTCTAAGAGGGATAAGAGGTAGGGAAATGGGAATTTGTGAATTGTGTGGGGGAAAATAAAGCATAGGACAGTATGTAACAGAATGCGAGGAGGTTGAAATGTGGAGAAAAAAGGTTTGGGAGGAAAAATGGGAGAAAGTAGAGAAGAGGATAGTAGCTATAAAAATGTTAAGGGGAAAGGAGGAAAGTAGGGTAAGAAGTATTGGTGAGTTCTTGCAGAAAGTAAAAGAAAAATGGACAAGAAATGTAAAGAATATATGAAAGGAAGATGAGGGTAAAGAAAGGGACTAATTAAGTAATCAAGGAGGTATGGAGGTTAAGAGCAGAAGACCAGGCTGTCATGTAAGCCAAGGTAACAAGGTAAACACGAATAAACGTAGCTAAAAGTTGTAAATTGTAAAATTTTGGAAAATGTACAATATGTCAATCTAGTATTCTTTAGTTCCGTTCATTGCCGTAAGATAGGGGGGCGCAGTATTTAATCAAGGTGAGTGCCGGAATTTACGATCGACATATGAACAGCCGTAATAATAATTTATAGTAATGTACGTGAGTGGACAATAACACGCATGTATATAAGGAAAGTAGCTACATTTACCCAATGTTTATTCGCAGATAATGAGAGCGAAGCACGTCGTTCATTAATTTAACGACGTACTGGAAATGGCCCCCGTAAACATGATGACCGTATGCAAATGACAAATCTAAACCTGTTGCAAATTATACACTGTTCTACCTTTAACGGCAGGTTTTGGTATCTCATTCCACGGTTTATAGAACGCAATCGAGGTAGCTTGAAAATTGTCAACGGAAAAATAACCCTGTTCTCACCTCACTCGTTAGAACGTAGAATCTAGGTCAGGGTGAGTTATCTGGATAAGGCTTTTTCCGGGGTTAAGAGAGAAAACGGAGAGATAGGGAGGAAGGGAGAGAGAGATGGACGGGAGAGAGGTAGAGAGGAGGGGGAGATGGAGGGAGAGATGGAGGGGAGGGAGGTACAGAGGGAGGGAGAGATGGGGTGGTGAGAGGGAGGGCGAGAGGGAGGGAGAGATGGAGTGGAGAGAGGGAGGGAGAGATCAGTAGAGAGAGGGAGGGAGATATGGAGGAGAGGGACAGAGGTAGGTGCGAGCTAGGGAGAGATGGAGGGCAGTGATGGTGAAAGAGGGAGGGGAGAGGGAGCGAACGAGGACGAGGGAAGAGAGCGTAAGAGAGTATTAGATGATGAAGGAGGTGAAGGGGAGGGAGGGATGCAGATAGTCCACCTCAGTGGTGCAATAGTAGCCTGCCGACCTCATGTTCAAAAGGTCCTGAGTTCTAACATTGGTTAGGGTGGTAAGATTTTCCCCTTATCCTGAAAGATAAATGTCACCTAGCTAAGCTCTGTGTACCCTGTACTCATTTGAACATAATTTCATTCATCGACCGATATGACTTAACATTGGAGGTTTTCTCTTATCCTGAAATATGAATGTCTGGTAACTCTAAGCTCCATGTACCCTGTACTTATTTGAACATCACTTCATTCATCGTCCGATATGACTGAACGTTGGAGGTTTTCTCTTATCCTGAAAGATGAATGTCTGGTAACTCTAAGCTCTATGTACCCTGTACTTATTTGAACATCATTTCATTCATCGTCCGATATGACTTAACGTTGGAGGTTTTCTGTTGTCCTGAAAGATGAATGTCTGATAACTCTAAGCTCCATGTACCCTGTACTTATTTGAACATCATTTCATTCATCGTCCGATAGGTATGACTTAACGTTGTAGGTTTTCTCTTATCCTTAAAGATGAATGTCTGGTAACTCTAAGCTCTATGCATCCTGTACTTATTTGAACATCATTTCATCCATCGTCCGATATGACTTAACGTTGGAGGTTTTCTCTTATCCTTAAAGATGAATGTCTGGTAACTCTAAGCTCTATGTACCCTGTACTTATTTGAACATCACTTCATTCATCGTCCGATATGACTTAACGTTGGAGGTTTTCTCTTATCCTTAAAGATGAATGTCTGGTAACTCTAAGCTCTATGTACCCTGTACTTATTTGAACATCACTTCATTCATCGTCCGATATGACTTAACGTTGGAGGTTTTCTCTTATCCTTAAAGATGAATGTCTGGTAGCTCTAAGCTCTATGTATCCTGTACTTATTTGAACATCATTTCATTCATCGTCCGATATGACTTAACGTTGGAGGTTTTCTCTTATCCTTAAAGATGAATGTCTGGTAACTCTAAGCTCTATGTACCCTGTACTTATTTGAACATCACTTCATTCATCGTCCGATATGACTTAACGTTGGAGGTTTTCTCTTATCCTGAAAGGTGAATGTCTGGTAACTCTAAGCTCTAGGTACCCTGTACTTATTTGAACATCATTTCATTCGTAGTCTGATATGACTTAACGTTGGAGGTTTTCTCTTATCCTGAAAGATGAATGTCTGGTAACTCTAAGCTCTATGTACCCTGTACTTATTTGAACATCATTTCATTCATCGTCCGATATGACTTAACGTTAGAGGTTTTCTCTTATCCTGAAAGGTGAATGTCTGGTAACTCTAAGCTCTATGTACCCTGTACTTATTTGAACATCATTTCATTCGTAGTCTGATATGACTTAACGTTGGAGGTTTTCTCTTATCCTGAAAGATGAATGTCTGGTAACTCTAAGCTCTATGTACCCTGTACTTATTTGAACATCATTTCATTCATCGTCCGATATGACTTAACGTTGGAGGTTTTCTCTTATCCTGAAAGATGAATGTCTGGTAACTCTAAGCTCTGTGCATCCTGTACTGATATGTACATTATAGTCCGATAGGACGAAGAAGACGTAAATTAAAAAGAAAGTTCGACAGTGAATATGTGTGAAATATATTGAAATTAGAAGCCCAAAGGTCTTAAAGGCCAGTGTGTGCTAGTTAAACCCTTGCCTGTGGTTCCAAGCAAACGCCACAGATAGCGGCACTGATGTTTAAGAATGGTTTAAATGGAATGCTTTTTCACGTTTTCATAGAGTAACAAACACACTGAGTTTTTATAAAATTCGTCATTTGTCACTAATCTTGGAAGAATAAATACGTTTTCGTCTTCCTTTCTTTTCGACTGTGTTTTGTTAGTAAATGATTACCTATATCTTGATTACCTATATAAACAGATGACGATCCTTAAAATGTTGCTGTTTCTTCTCAATGAAATTTTTCGCTATAAGAAGCGAGAAATACAGTTTCCCATGTGTTTTAATTACCTATTTAAGCATATTATGTATTATTTTTAAATACTTCTAAAGAAACGCAAGACTATTGGGCAAATTGCAGCCTAATTCTAAATGTTTTAGAGATAAAACTATCAAATCACGAACAATAGTTCTCATTTACCGCTGTTTGAGACCACACAAAGCGTTCCCTTGCTGATTTGTGACATGACTACTTGGTGTTCTCCAGCCGAGACCATTTTCTCTGTGTATATTACCCAATGACGATTTCGAAGTAAAACTTTTGAGGGCTTCTAACGAGCCAGAGCTCATCATTACAAAACTTGTTCTTTCTGCTGCATTATCTGTTAAAATTATTCAAGAAAGCACTTTACCTTTGTTATAACTTTTGCTGATCCGTAGTCTGTTTCTCTTTTCGCCTCACTTTTCTTATAGAAGTAATGAACACTGTGCCTTCGAGCGATGTGCATTTGAAAGAACAATTGCATCTTCAGTTGTTCGTTTGCTTTACTTTGACACCTCTCTATTTATCTTTTACCTTGTAACATAATTCAAAATGAAATAAATACATCATATCCACCCATTCAAATTGTTCATTACTTGAAAAAAACTCAAAAATGCTTTGATGTTTGATTTTCTTAAAAATTCTCTGGCTATTTTAATGAAATTAATATATGTTTAAAATATCTTTATGACAAATGAAATGTAGTTCATGAATTTCCTTAGATATCCCCAGCAGTTCCCTACATTCTGAGTGACCTTCGCATAATTGCTAAACTATAAGGGATAGAAAAAATATTACCTACTGCACCACTATGCAGATGTTAAAACAGACAAATTATATCAATTTTTTGTGTAGATAAACATTTAAAAATATTTCTTGTTACAGGATTTTACTTCTTGGACATACAAAGAGAACGGCATTTCAAAGATGTCACCTAGACTACCAGTTTTAAAACATTTGGCTATCATTTAAAGTCTACTGTATTCCCATATTCCCTTGTACCTTCATTTTTTATCTCTTGGACATACAAAGAGAACGGAATTTCAAAGATGTCACCTAGACAACCAGTTTTAAAACATTTGGCTATCATTTAAAGTCTACTGTATTCCCATATTCCCTTGTACCTTCATTTTTTATCTCTTGGACATACAAAGAGAACGGAATTTCAAAGATGTCACCTAGACAACCAGTTTTAAAACATTTGGCTATCATTTAAAGTCTACTGTATTCCCATATTCCCTTGTACCTTCATTTTTTATCTCTTGGACATACAAAGAGAACGGAATTTCAAAGTTGTCACCTAGACAACTAGTTTTAAAACATTTGACTATAACTTAAATTCTACTGCATTCCTTTATAACTGCAATAAGATAATGTTTATCTTGAAGCAGATAGAGCATTATGGGTTGGCAAGTAATGGTTGTTGGTAGCGTGCCGAGAAATTAGCCCGACTGTACCACATGAGATTTTTCACAGAGATATTTTAATGGTTAGATCGTTAATAATGACGTAGACAGAGGAAAGCTCACAATTTCAGTCTGGTTTCGCATTACGACGAGTGATAGCGTGACTCATTATGAATGCTACTTTCCACATTCGTACGCTTTTAGAGCATAATAATCCGGAAAGAGATGAGTAATACAGCTGCCGGACCTCTTTCTGTCTCAATGGAGACGTCATGGCGCACTTTGTCAAACGTCTTTTGTAAACCTTCGGGCAAAAAAACAAAATATATACAGCGCTTCATCGACTTTCCCTGCCATCATCGTCTGTTTGGAGAAGCTATTCTTAGTGTTTGATATGCCCTACTGAGTTATGCGTTGATACACGACTTTATAAAACTGGGGGGGGGGGGATGTGGGCTGGGGATGGAGTTTACCGGTGAAATCATGCTCAGATATTTGCTGGAATGTAATATTGTGGTAGGTAAAGCAGCGATGATTTATTAAACAAGGGAGAGTAGGGAAACCTGGGATAAGATGAGTAAAGGGCGAAGCCGTCTACGCACTTGTTTTACTGGAATGTGGTGCCATCTGCCACCCACACATGTAACTTATTGCTCCCATGCTTATCCGCCTTGTATAGCGTGATTTATCGAATTTATTGCATTTTGACGAAATACTGAATGTTTTCTAACGTTTATAACATCGCAGTTGCTGAAATGACAACTGAAACATGGGTTTTCGCACGTTTTAAATTCTATAATTATAATTATAGTTTATGAATGACATATTTTTAGTAATGCAATAGAACCGTCTGTGGCGCATACATTTTGCTATGAATGTCACTTACATCAAGAGATAATTCGTCATTGTCATTGTCTTCAACGTCTGAGTACTGCAAATTTATGATGATAGGTTCCAAGATCTCATCACGTGCCACTTCTTTCCAAAAGTCTTCTTCTTCCCAGTCTCGATGTGTTCCTTGTCAATTTCTTCGTGAATAAGTCGTTCAACGTTAGTCATCATTCCTGTTTGCAAGGTAATTTGAGCCCACGTTTATTCAATTGGATTGTTCTGGCAAACGATACACTTTTCCCTTGTTTTTAAACGGAAGAACAACTGAATAATACTGATTTGAACTCTCTAGAGAAAATAGAGATTACGAACCATTCATAAGCGAACATATAAAGTTACGATTCACGTTCTGCACAAACATTTTGTGCTCTCTCTCGAATTTAACAATCACTTTCGCTTATTCAAATTCATGTCAGACGTTAACATTTTAGTTCTGAATAATTACAAATATACGCACAGGTATACATGCCAACAACAATGATACTCTCTACGGAGCTTACGTCACGATGCATTGTTATAATATATTGGTATACGAACTAAAACTATGCGGTTTTTTTATGGTTATGTTACACACATTACTCTCTACCTTCCCATAGGATCACTATTTGCAAAATCTCAACTTTTGTCTTAGCACAAATAGTATTGTTAGAGATGGCTTCAGCTGGTGCTCGTCGTACACCACTTTAGGGGAATGCGATATGACAACAGCGTGAGACTCCGACTGTTGCTTACCTAATAGTACTCAAGCAAAGTTTGCCAGTCTTGCCCCAAGTTCCCCTAAACCGAACCTTGCATGCAAGACACACGAATTATGTTGTTCCCGGCTGCAGACATGCCGCGCATTACTTCATATTAGTCAAACAAGTGAGGATCACGGCTGTTTCGCACGTCTTGTGGAATTCCGTGCCAAGGAGAGAACGATGCTGTGTTTATCCCCCTTATACTATATAAGAAATTCCTAACATATGCATCGACCTTCAAGAATTCTTACCAACCAAAATATGATCTTTTACGGTCAAATGCATTTTCTACTCACCAGTGGTAAAGTGTGCAATGAAACGGTGTCTCAAGGACTTCAGGAGAAAAACAATAAAATTCAGGCCAAACATTATTTCACTCTTATTTTAATGAAAATTATTATTTGGAGCTTCCCTCGCTTTGAAATCCACGCCTCGCTACTGGACTTACGTGTGACTGTACAATAGAAAGAATACTAAAGAGTTGCCTTAGTTCTTTGAGTCATTATTCTCTCTTATCTTAATGAAAATTATTATTTGGAGCTTCCCTCACTTTGAAAGTCATGCCTCGCTACTGGGCCTACGTGTGACTGTACAATAGAAAGAGTACTAAAGAGCTGCCTTAGTTCTTTAGTCATTATTCTCTCTTATCGTAATGAAAATTATTATTTAGAGCTTCCCTCGCTTTGAAAGTCACACCTCGACACTGGACCTACGTGTGACTGTACAATAGAAAGAGTACTAAAGAGTAGCCTTAGTTCTTTGAGTCATTCTGTCTTATTTTAATGAAAATTATTATTTATAGCTTCCCTCACTTTGAAAGTCACACCTCGACACTGGACCTACGTGTGACTGTACAATAGAAAGAGTACTAAAGAGTAGTCTTAGTTCTTTGAGTCATTATTCTGTCTTATTTTAATGAAAATTATTATTTACAGCTTCCCTCGCTTTGAAAGTCACACCTCGACACTGGACCTACGTGTGACTGTACAATAGAAAGAGTACTGAATAGTAGCCTTAGTTCTTTGAGTCATTATTCTGTCTTATTTTAATGAAAATTATTATTTACAGCTTCCCTCGCTTTGAAAGTCACACCTCGACACTGGACCTACGTGTGGCTGTACAATAGAAAGAGTACTGAATAGTAGCCTTAGTTCTTTGAGTCATTATTCTGTCTTATTTTAATGAAAATTATTATTTAGAGTTTCCCTCGCTTTGAAGGTCACACCTCGACACTAGACCTACATGTGAGTGTACAATAGAAAGAGTACTAAAGAGTAGCCTTAGTTCTTTGAGTCATTATTCTGTCTTATTTTAATGAAAATTATTATTTAGAGTTTCCCTCGCTTTGAAAGTCACACCTCGACACTGGACCTACGTGTGACTGTAAAATAGAAAGAGTACTGAAGAGTAGCCTTAGTTCTTGGAGTCATTATTCTGTCTTATTTTAATGAAAATTATTATTTAGAGCTTCCCTCGCTTTGAAAGTCACACCTCGACACTGGACCTACGTGTGACTGTACAATAGAAAGAGTACTAAAGAATTGCCTTAGTTCTTTGAGTCATTATTCTCTCTTATCTTAATGAAAATTATTATTTGGAGCTTCCCTCACTTTGAAAGTCATGCCTCGCTACTGGGCCTACGTGTGACTGTACAATAGAAAGAGTACTAAAGAGTTGCCTTAGTTTTTTGAGTAATTATTCTGTCTTATTTTAATGAAAATTATTATTTAGAGTTTCTCTCGCTTTGAAAGTCACACCTCGACACTGGACCTACGTGTGACAGTACAATAGAAAGAGTACTAAAGAGTTGCCTTAGTTCTTTGAGTCATTATTCTGTCTTATCGTAATGAAAATTATCATTTGGAGCTTCCCTCGCTTTGAAAGTCACGCCTCGCTACTGGACCTACGTGTGACTGTACAATAGAAAGAATACTAAAGAGTTGCCTTAGTTCTTTGAGTCATTATTCTGTCTTATCGTAATGAAAATTATCATTTGGTGCTTCCCTCACTTTGAAAGTCATGCCTCGCTACTGTACCTACGTGTGACTGTACAATAGAAAGAATACTAAAGAGCTGCCTTAGTTCTTTGAGTCATTATTCTCTCTTATCTTAATGAAAATTATTATTTGGAGCTTCCCTCACTTTGAAATTCATGCCTCGCTACTGGGCCTACGTGTGACTGTACAATAGAAAGAGTACTAAAGAGTTGCCTTAGTTCTTTGAGTCATAATTCTCTCTTATTTTAATGAAAATTATTATTTGGAGCTTCCCTCACTTTGAAAGTTACTAATTCCAACTAATGAGAAGGAATATCTCTGAATGGTTAACTTCCTCAAAGGATAATTAATAAAATAATTTCTGTAAATATTTGCTTCGACTAGTTTGGGTCATTGTTTTGCGTTAATATACAACGGGCACGGTCATTTACATAATTATACATTAACAAGCACGCAGCAGTCCCGAGAGGCGTCATCTACATGACGTATGCATTACGCCACAATCTTGGGTTAAGCCATGCTCTGCCTTAAAGAGGTCGCCACTCTCTGAAAACCCATTAATCAATATCGATTTTAAACTTTTTAATATCGTACACTTTATTTTAATTAGAAAGTTGGCGGCAATGGGTACCTGTTAAATGAAAAATCCTGTATCCTCAGGCAGTGTCGCCTGGAGCCAATATAAAGTGAACATCTATCTACCGGCACGCATCGCCTACTAGATTTATGTATATCAAAAGCTGGAGTATTCAAATTGCTGGTCTGGTGCCTGGACGCTTGCAATTGCTGCTGCTAGGATCGCTCGATCATACCGTTCATTGCCTTTTGGAGTCAATTATTGACGTATTGCTGATTAACTATGGAATTTGTGAAGAAATTGGAATATACTGAATTATTTTACTGTTATTAGTGTATTTTATAACGGTGACGTTTAGTGATTTTGGACGTTAGCAATTCATTCCTTTCGTAATTAGAGTTTACCTTTGTTATCATTCGATAATTACAAACATCGGCGTCGAGATAATTAACGTGACATCAGATAGTCGTTAAGCTCAATTAAATTACCAGAATTTGAGAAGTTAATTACCTAATTTTCAAATTAAAATAACCTAAAGCTGTTATAAATTCAAGCTGGTATGTAACTCTTTGGGGACGAAATTGTGGCATACCAGTGCACTGATATGATACAGTCAATTAGTAGCTTCGTTAACAAGCAAAATAATTACTCAAGAACAAAATACCGCATACGTAGCTGGTCTAAGTTTCCGACCTAATAAAGATACAACACATTTTCTCAGAAGTTTTATTTTTCAACATAGTCTCATTGTACCTCTACACACTTCTCCCAGCAATGCTCTCATCTCAGTAACACGTCCAAATAGTACTCGACGTTTTTCAACATAGTCTCCTTGTAACTCTATACACTTCTCCCAGCGATGTTCCCATCTCCGTAACCCGTCCAAATAGTACTCGGCGTTTTTCAACATAGTCTCCTTGTAACTCTATACACTTCTCCCAGCGATGCTCCCATCTCTGTAACACGTCCAAATAGTACTCGGCGTTTTTCAACATAGTCTCCTTGTAACTCTATACACTTCTCCCAGCGATGCTCCCATCTCTGTAACACGTCCAAATAGTACTCGGCGTTTTTCAACGTAGTCTCCTTGTAACTCTACACACTTCTCCCAGCAATGCTCTCATCTCTGTAACCCGTCCAAATAGTACTCGGCGTTCTTCAACATAGTCTCCTTGTAACTGTACACACTTCTCCCAGTGATGCTTCCATCTCCGTAACCCGTCCAAATAGTACTCGGCGTTTTTCTCTGCAAAATAATTGTTCACAAAGGTGATTGCCTCTTCATTTGACGAAAATCTCTGTCCTCCGAGCGCAATTTTCAGATGAGGGAATAAAAAGAAGTCACTTAAGGCTAGTTCTGGTGAGTGAAGCAGTTCTAACCGTAATTGTTTGATTTTCGCTATTGCATCCTCTGAGGTGTGAGACGGTGCGTTGACGTGGTGAAACAGGATTTCCTTTTTCAGCAAATGGGACCGTTTTTCTGCAAGGTCTGTCTTCAGCTTGTCAAGTGATGATGCGTAGTATGCTCCTGTAATGGCTTTTCCTTTCTGAAGATAATCGATTAAAATAACTCCATGATTATCCCAAAAAAACAGTCGCTATCACTTTACAGTCTAAATAAAGCTGTTTTTGCTCTTTTTTGAGCCTGTTCCCCATTTGCAGTCCACTGTTGGACTGTATTTTTGTTTCGGGCGTATGATGATTAATCGCTCTTGTGATTATTCAAAAAGAGTGCCACTTCAAACTCATTACGTAGGACTATTTAAAGGCGATGCTTTCGTAATTGCATTTGGTGTACTAACATTCAGAGATAAGTTCTTTGACCTACATATCGTGACGTCTACTTGTCAGTTGTAAAGGTCATTGTGTCACTTGCTGGAGTAGTTGAAAACAAGATGTTACAGACTTGCTGGAATTTTCCTTAATTTTTTCGAGAATATTCGAGAGGTGGGGAGGAAAAAGCGGTAATGGTTTTTTTACGTTGTCCCGCTGAATCACAATATCGTGTTGGGAGGTGGAATACAACTTGAAGAAGAAGTGGGCGGTAACATCGTTTGAGTGCATCTCTCGGTGAGGCTGGAAACGCAGTAAATTAACAAATTACACGGACCGATGTTGCTCCTGTCAGCTGTCGCTTGTTTGTCCACTTGATTGCCCCGTTCACAACATGTCGTGATGGATATTTGTCCACATGATCCACGTGTTTACTCTCTCATCGCCGTCACGCCACCATATTTCATACCTACCCGACAGTCCCAACCTTCTTAAAAACGTCACGCAATCTTCTCTCGCCAGTTTTCTCTTCTACCTACTCGTGCGTCATTTATTTGCAACACTTGAAGTCGGTTTTTTACACAATTGCTCTACAATAATGGTGTTCACTATGTAACAATGGGTCGGTGTATGTGCCTCAGTTGGTTGGATACCAAGGTATCGGGTTCAAATCCACCACAGGCCGCCGAGCTTAAAGGGACATGCCCATGTCAGTGGATTATTTTATTTATTTACATATATTTATTTATTTACTTATTAATTTTTTGTTTATTTATTATTAATTTATTTATTTGCTTGCTTATTTATTTATTTATTTATTTATTTATTTATTTATTTATTTATTTATTTATTTATTTATTTATTTATTTATTTATTTATTTATTTATTTATTTATTTATTTATTTATTTATTTATTTATTTATTTATTTATTTATTTTTAATTTACTTCCTCCAACGTTAAGCCATAACGGACGATAAATGAAATGATGTTCAAATAAGTACAGGGTACATAGAGCTTAGAGTTACCAGACATTCATCTTTCAGGATAAGAGAAAACCTCCAACGTTAGGTCATATCGGACGATGAATGAAATGATGTTCAAATGAGTACAGTGTACATAGAGCTTAGAGTTACTAGACATTCATCTTTCAGGATAAGAGAAAACCTCCAACGTTAAGCCATAACGGACAATGAATGAAATGATGTTCAAATAAGTACAGGGTACATAGAGCTTAGAGTTACCAGACATTCATCTTTCAGGATAAGAGAAAACCTCCAACGTTAGGTCATATCGGACGATGAATAAAATGATGTTCAAATAAGTACAGGGTACATAGAGCTTAGAGTTACCAGACATTCATCTTTCAGGATAAGAGAAAACCTCCAACGTTAAGTTATATCGGACGATGAATGAAATGATGTTCAAATAAGTACAGGGTACATAGAGCTTAGAGTTACCAGACATTCATCTTTCAGGATAAGAGAAAACCTCCAACGTTAGGTCATATCGGACGATGAATGAAATGATGTTCAAATAAGTACAGGGTACATAGAGCTTAGAGTTACCAGACATTCATCTTTCAGGATAAGATTAAACCTCCAACGTTAAGTCATATCGGACGATGAATGAAATGATGTACAAATAAGTACAGGGTACATAGAGCTTAGAGTTACTAGACATTCATCTTTCAAGATAAGGAAAACCCCGGAGAAAAGCTTATCCAGATAACTCATCCTAACCGAGATTCGAGCTCCGATCCTGTTGAACGTGAGGCAGAGAGCATTTATTGACATGTCACTAGCTCTGCTGACGCTACATACAGTGCTTTCAATCTTTGTTATTTATTGTTTATATTTGTAACAATACATTACTTTCACGAAAATATCCAAAGCTATAATTTGTGATTCCTAAGAGGATAGGGAACAATTCTGGCTAACAAAAAAATTGTGTAACCTTCAGCCGGGAATTGAACCCCGGACCTCTGGATTTAGAAGATAACCTGCTAACCACCCGATATACTTCGTCTATATTCCAGTAACAACTTACTTCCTCCCTTGGATGCCTCACTTGCACAATAAACCAAGTCTGATTGCTGTGCCGAGTTCCCTCCGAAATAAACCAGTTCCACTTCACCGGGTGCCCGAAAATTTACTAAACTCTACATTCTAGAAATGCAAATTTTTCTGTTAAAATGGGTACTTTGATTTCGGTTGTCGCGTAACACACTTTACATTTAATAAATGGAATTTAGTATGTTTTTTACCCCTAAATTCAAGGAAACATTAAATATTTGCGTTCAAGACAGATTTCCGCTTAACCAGGGGTGCGTTAAAAGCAGATTTTGCTGTATATGTATTAATCATTATTGTTTTTGAGAAATTAAATATTCCATAAGCCCCAAAAGAACATTTTCTGTTCTTACTAAATGGAAGACGTAAAAACGTTACCGTATTCCAACATTAGAGGCTAGGATAGAGTCGGTGGTTGTTTCAGTTGAGTATCTCTCACGAATTATAAGCGTTCCCAGGAACATTTGAAATTCATTAGTGCCCAAGGTGAAGAGCAGATTCATGAGAATTGTGAAAATAAGGGCAAGCAGTTGTGCTTGGCTAGCGTGAGAAAGGAAATGTTGGTAACACTGTCTCACTAATTAGTTCAGCGCCTTACGAGCTGCAATAAATATACACCGTCTTTTGTTTTACTACTTTTATATCAAGTTAGATGAAGCCGGATCGATAGATGTTTAAAAACATCACGAGAAACAGATGAACAGCGAGGTAGTTCACATGGGATGAGGTGAAGTTCCAAGCTGAGGGATGCTTGTTGTGTAATTCTGTTAAAGAGACTGATAAAGAAATTTTGATTCTTTTTTTTTATTTAAGCGGAAAATTGTTTAATAATTTTCAATAATTTTATGATTATAACTTTTGTAATGTACATACTTCTCATAAGTCATGTCGTTTTATAGAAAAACAATTAACTAATTGCTCACTTTCTTCTCGGGCAGCCAGATAGGTGATAAGATGATTGATATCAACGTTTCGGGAGTGTGCATCTCTACCATCATCGGGATATTTATCAAATTTTATAACCACAAATGAAATACTGGATATAACACAACTATAAACAAAAACAAAACACTATCAAAATTCACATTACTGAACAAAAGACTGTTTTCAGTAAATTAAATGCCAAGTCAGGAGATGGCGTGAGTATAGAAAATTGTGTCAAACAAACGTAACTACTTAACTTGATTATCAAACTGTATTGATCTTTAATTCGACGGATTTCCATTTTTAAGGCTGGTTTCCAAGAGGAGTTGAACTGAAATCCAGCATCATGATTAAGCGTGCCCCTTTCAAAGAAAATCACCAAAACCTCCTTATTCCTCCACTCCCAGTAACAGTTGCCTATTGCCAAGATGGTCGTCTCCCGAAAATTGGCTCTGTCAGTCCAGACAGGGTCCAGGGATATGAACCCTGGACTTCCAAATGCCGGCTTCATATGTACCTAAGTAAGGGGGAATTGCAACTTACGTGAACTCTATACTGAAGCCATGGCACTCTATATGTAAACAGTTTTATAGGGCACATTCAACTTTTTTGTTAAAAAAAAGAAGTCACATAATTCTACAGAAATTATAACCGATTTACTATCAACTTTTTGCTAATAACACCCCTTTCGTTGCAAATAAACAATAAAGGTACACAATTTATAATCTATAGCACAACTTTTCGAAAATTGACTTCTTTTATTACAAAACAGTAAGGTTATTGTAATACCTCACATCTTTACTCCAGATTTACTCTACAATTTTTACTTAAGTATATTTGAGTTTTAGTCTGGGAGATTATCTATTATAAATAATAGTTCATATGGAAGCAGCTCCCGTAACCTATTAGGTAGCGAAATGAGAGACGTGCTGGCCTAATTAGCAGGATGTAATAAAGAACGAAATACGATCCGTAGTTGTATAAATATTTAATTAACGAATGGGAAAATATATCACGTTCGACCTAAAAAAACTGTGCACACGACACGAATCACTCAGATCTCCTTCAGAACGTCCTGGTGATTCACACAGCGTCTAGCATGACAGATTCCTGTTTATCTGTATTGAAGTTATATTACGTGCTGTAAATCCACCAGCTTCACCTCTGTTCCGAAGGAAATCGTGCTAAGTATTCTCACGCCTCCTTTGGGCATTGTCGTCTGATATAACATAACTTATAGGATGTTAATTAAACAGAAAATAGCCTGCATAGTTATATTTTGTAATCTATTACTGCTTACCAGATATGTAAAGCGGGGTGAGTGAGTGAGTGAGTGAGTGAGTGTGTGGTGTTTTAGGGCCCGTCGACAACAAGGTCATTTGGGCCCGATATGTAAAGGTCATCCAGAATGTAGGGGACCTCTGAGGGCATTCACAAAAAAATCAGTATATTCTTCACTTTCTAGAATTTCACCAAGTTACGAGTAGTTTGTGTTGTGTTGTGTTTGTACACTTTTATATGCACTTTTTAGATATGCACTTACTGCAAGTGTGTGTGACCCTGATTTGTTTGCATTCAGGTTTTTGCACTTAATGCTATGAGGAAGTGTTTCCAAGTAACTGAATCAAAATGAAACTGTAAGGGCCCTGTTCTGTGCTATTAATAAAGGCAGACTTTGTAAAGCTCTATTTATAGTAAACAATGAGGCAATGAGCACTCAATATTGCTCTCATTTGAGGCCAAATGTATCATAGCCGATATTCTGATCGCATTAATTTCGCTTCGGCCGTCAAAAGTAAAGAAGAGAATCATGTTCCTGCTTCTCTGTAAAAGCAATTCTACGAAATTTATTTAGAGAACAAGAGAAAGCCTTTTCACGGGAAATTAGCATCGTTACAGAAATCCTGGAAGTGATAACACTCTCCATGTCCATCCACCTTATCACTCCACCTCCAGCTTCTGGACATTTTCAGTTTCACAAAAAAGGACTCAAAAGATTTTCTGTAGAATATAAAAAATGTGATGTCTGGCACTCATATAACTTTCTCTACTCCTGTACAAACAGTAAACATCTTATTGTAGTTACAGAGGAATACAGTAAACTTTAAGTCTAAGTGGTTGTCTAAGTGATGTCTTTGTAATTCCGTTCTCTTTGTATGTCCAAGAGATAAAAAATAAAGGTACAAGGGAATATGGGAATACAGTAGACTTTAAGTGATAGTCAAATGTTTTAAAACTACTTGTCTAGGTGACGTCTTTGTAATTCCGTTCTCTTTGTATGTCCAAGAGATAAAAAATGAAGGTACAAGGGAATATGGGAATACAGTAGACTTTAAGTGATAGTCAAATGTTTTAAAACTGGTTGTCTAGATGACGTCTGCTACTATCCGAACAACAACTGCCACCATTCACCAAGAAACCCACGTACCTTACATCAACGAGGCCATCAACAAACGTGCCTCTTCCATCTGGGCGCGCATCCGACACCATCAAAACCCCACCATACACAGTATTGGGAAAGGCGAACCCAAGCACCGAAAACACGCCAGAATCAAAGCATATTGAAGGAAAACAAAAATAAAAAAACAACACGACTGCAAAATTATACGCGCCCAACCCTTCCTGACTCAGGCCACGCTCCCCGGCAGAGGCCGCCATCATCGGCAGCCCAGGAGTCAGCTACCCGCTGCCGCACAGCCTAACTGCGAACATTGTAAATATTGTACATAGCCAAGACTGTACAGTGTAGTGCGTGTGATATTGGGACGTACGCGGTATGCCCAGGGGTGTGTGTGTGTGTGTGTGTGTGTGTGTGTGTGTGTGTGTGTGTGTGTGTGTGTGCGCGCGCGCGCAAGATAAGCGCAGTGTAAATATGTAAATACAAAAACAAGAAAAAGAAAGACAGAGACAATTAACGAGATAAAACTGGTTCTCGGCGGCCTCAGAACAGGTCGCCGTATGGGTTTTAGAAGAACCCCAAAGACAATAAAAAACCATACCCAGAATTATAAACCCATGTAAATTTAGAGCCTGTAAGCCGGGTCCATTGTACCGGCACCAGGCAAATAAGTTATAAATAAAAAGCCTTAAAGCCTTAAGTTTTTATTGGTGGCTGAGTACAATTACAGAAGAAATCATAGGAATAAATAATTCTGTTTGAGAAAGGAAATCTTCGGTAACCGATATACATATATTTACGTTTCTCTTAATAGTTTTTTATGGTAGCTGAGTAGAATTACAACTGCTTATTTTGCAATAATTTTTACCAATGGTCTAGGAGTAACTTGCGAGTGGTGATCGATGGTTTTCGGGCATAAATACCGTAGCCATGACCCGCCGCGGTAGCGCAGATGGAATCAGCAGAACTCTCGCCAAATACAATATCAGGAACATCCACAAGCCACCTCCGTAGATTAAACATCTGTTGAGACCAGTGAAAGGCAAACTGGACTTCCAAGTTCCGGGAGTGTCCCGTATTCCCTGTGAATGTGGGACACCGTATATAGGACAAACCGGAAGGACCATCCCTACTAGAATAAATGAACATGAACGGAGCATTTGTTTAATGCAACCTGAGAAGTCTGCACTGGCAGAGCATTGTTTTGATAACGACCATAGAGCCAATTTTCTGGAGACGACCATCTTGGCAAAATGCAACAGTTACTGGGAGCGGAGAATAAAGGAGGCTTTGGCGATTTCCTCTGAAAGGAACACGCTTAATCGTGATGCTGGATTTCAGTTCAGCTCCTCTTGGAAACCGGCCCTTTTTCACGCTTAATATATTAACTTATCATATCGATATCGCAGTAAAGTTCCTCGAACGCAAATAGGTTTATCATTAAATCCAAGATGATTAAAATGTCAATTCTTCATTATATTTTTAGGGGTTAATTTAACCTTCTTCCCGCAACACGTGGTAAACGAGAAGATCTAATACGATCAAATTCACATTGAAATGGTAATATTTTTTCTCGATCTTCAGAAAATGTCTAACGACTTGGTGTTGCTGTGGAGGAAAAGATGATGGTGAAAATCGAGTTGTTGGACTCTAGAAGCTCCACGGCCGCTCCGGCATTCACACAAGATCTTACTTTCAGGGGCGGTCTCAGAAGGGAAGTGATAATTGAGCTATCAATTAAAATAAAATGGCAGTTCCTCTTTTGCTCTATAAAATTTGTATTTCAATTAAAAGGAAACTTTCCAACCATACTTTTCAATGCAAGCACAAACACACCCTGACACTTTCACGTCCATTTGCAGAAGAACAAAATAGCTTCAAGTGCCTCAGCTTTTATAAATTTGCCGTTGCCATAACAACTAAACATCCTTCATGTTTTCTACATATATCCTCATTCTTTTTAAATAAATTTCCTAACCTAATTTTAACAGTAATTTAATTATTTTATAAAGGATTGTCAAAGTATTTAAAGTGAGACATCTGTTATATTAATTACTTAAATCGGTTCAAATGGAAAAATGGAAATCCGTCGGCTTAAGAAGAAAAGGTCAATACATCTTGATAATCAAGCTAATTAGTTACGTTTCTTTGACACAATTTTCTATACTCACGCCATCTCCTGACTTGGCATTTAATTTACTGAAAACAGTCTTTAGTTCAGTAATGCGAATTTTGATAGAGTTTTGTTTTTGTTTATATTTGTGTTATATCCAGTATTTCATTTGTGGTTATAACATTTTATAAATATCTTGATGATGGGAGAGATGCACACTCCCGAAACGTTGATATCTAATCATCTTTTCACCTGGCTGGCTGCCCGAGAAAAAAGTGAGCGTATTCGTCGCCAGGAAAGCTTCAGGTCTTATTTTAAGGTTATGGCGAGTGTTTTCTGGGATGTACAAATGTTCAAGGAGCTATTTTCATTTATTACTTGGAAAAGGGTAAAAGCGTCCCTGGTGACTACTACGAAAGCTTCCTGCAACGTTTGAATAATGAGCTGAAAACGAAAAGATTTCATTTAGCCTTGTTTGTACACGTCAATGCTGTGGCCCATCATGGTAAAAATGTGTTAATTAAAGTTTGTATTGCTTGAACACCAACCCCATTTGCCAGATCTAGCACCCGGTGACTACTACCTGTTCCCAAACCACAAACAAATTCTTAGAGGTCGAAGATTTCATAGCAACGAGGACGTTATTGATGCGGCAAGCATCATTATTTTGAGGACCATGGAAAATAACACTGCAGGGTTGGTTTATGTAATTTAGAACACAGATATACCGAATGCATTAGCCTTTCTGGAGATTATGTTGAGAAATAAAGAAAACAAATATTTTAATTTGTTCTTGTCTTTCAATGCCTTCGTATAACTGTCGATCACACACCGAATCTGCTGCGATATGATCTCGTAGTTAAAGCGGTGTAGAGTAAAAGAATGATGTACTTCGTGAGCTAGTAGATTTCGTATGCAGCACAACACTTGTTCGGTATTTGTTTATCGGAGATTGGTTTTGTCGTATCCTTAGCCGGACGACGATATCCGTCAAGAGAGAGCTTTGGTATCGACAAGCTTTATCTGGGCAGACATCCCCTCGCAGGTCCTGGGCGATTGCAATCTGCCCCAAAACACACTTCTCTCTCCTTCTTAACATTCCCAGAAGCAGCACCAGCTTGTACACCTACATGAACTTGTCCCTCGCTCTTCTACTATCTGGATACAGGGTACATAGAGCTTAGAGTTATCAGACAATCGTCTTTCAGGATAAGAGAAAACCTCCAACGTTAAGTCATATCGGACGATGAATGAAATGATGTTCAAATAAGTACAGGGTACATAGAGCTTAGAGTTACCAGACATTCATCTTTCAGGTTAAGGGAAAACCTCCAACGTTAAGTCATATCGGACGATGAATGAAATGATGTTCAAATAAGTACAGGGTACATAGAGCTTAGAGTTACCAGACATTCATCTTTCAGGATAAGAGAAAACCTCCAACGTTAAGTCATATCGGACGATGAATGAAATGATGTTCAAATAAGTACAGGATACATAGAGCTTAGAGTTACCAGACATTCATCTTTCAGGATAAGAGAAAACCTCCAACGTTATCGGACGATGAATGAAATGATGTTCAATTGAGTACAGGGTACATAGAGCTTAGAGTTACCAGACATTTATCTTTCAGGATAAAAGAAAACCTCCAAAGTTAAGTCATATTGGACGATGAATGAAATGATGTTCAAATAAGTACAGGGTACATAGAGCTTAGAGCTACCACACAATCATCTTTCAGGATAAGAGAAAACCTCCAACGTTAAGTCATATCGGACGATGAATGAAATGATGTACAAATAAGTACAGGGTACATAGAGCTTAGAATCAGACATTCATCTTTCAGGATAAAGAAAAAAACGGGAAGAGACACCTTATCGCGCTGATCGAGATTCGAACTCGGGTTTTCTTGACACGGTACGGAGGAATTAAATGTCATGTTGCAAAATTCTGACTCACGGTTAAGCACTGCACACAAAGAACTTTTGAAACTGTGCACCAAAACGTCAAAAGCGTCTATAAAAAACAAACAAAAGATATCAGCTTAGACTTTTGCATTGAATGTCAATTGTTGTCATAAAAGTGACTTCACTTTTTTTAAATTTAGCAATTTAGTTGTCAGAATTTAACAATATTTTGTACTTCAAATTTACTTTTGAGTAGACGAAAAGTATATTGAAACAGTTTAATAAAAACTCGTATCTTGTTTAGCATTTTCAGTGTGGAATAGAATTTCTTGCAATGCTTCCTCAACTTTTGCAGATTTATGCATAAGCAAATAGCAAGAGCAAGGAATAATTTCGACAAATGTAAATATTTGTAAAATCAGATGCAGAACCAACTTAACACAAACAGTGATGGAAATGGAAACAGAAGTGCACCAGTTTTAATCACTTATTACGGACACCGCTTTGTATAAAAATAAAAATAAATAAAATGGTACATTTAACCGAGCACAAACCAGTTTACATTTACATGCATGCGATTAACAAATAGCTCTTTGATATGTATATCACACGAGGGCTTTAAATTATGCAGCAATCCGGACAACAAAGCGCCGCTTGATGAATGCGATTAGAAACGTACTAATAGCGACATCATTTCATACATTGTAAATCTAGCGGACAGATGAGCGTCGCAAACGAGAATGTACCTTCCCTCAAGGGAACTGCACTTCTGACAGGAGATTTATTCTTTGTTTGAATATACATCCTCCAACGTTAAGTCATGTCACACGATAGAGCTCAAATGAGTCCAAGGTCCATAGAGCTTAGAGTTACTAGATATTCATCTTTTAGAATAAGGGAAAACAGTTTCAATTTACTGCGAGTCTGAAACGTAACACTGACAGGACCACCTCTGTGACATGGTGGTAGTGTTTCGGTCAGGTGCGATAAGGTTTTCCCTCATCCTGAAAGATAAATGCTCTGTGTCTGCTATGCTTATTTGAACATCATTTCATTCATCGTCTGATATGACTTAACGTTGGAGGTTTTCTCTTATCCTGAAAGATGAATGTCTGGTAACTCTAAGCTCTATGTACCCTGTACTTATTTGAACATCATTTCATTCATCGTCCGATATGACTTAACGTTGGAGGTTTTCTCTTATCCTGAAAGATGAATGTCTGGTAACTCTAAGCTCTATGTACCCTGTACTTATTTGAACATCATTTCATTCATCGTCTGATATGACTTAACGTTGGAGGTTTTCTCTTATCCTGAAAGATGAATGTCTGGTAACTCTAAGCTCTATGTACCCTGTACTTATTTGAACAACATTTCATTCATCGTCTGATATGACTTAACGTTGGAGGTTTTCTCTTATCCTGAAAGATGAATGTCTGGTAACTCTAAGCTCTATGTACCCTGTACTTATTTGAACATCATTTCATTCATCGTCCCATATGACTTAACGTTGGAGGTTTTCTCTTATCCTGAAAGATGAATGTCTGGTAACTCTAAGCTCTATGTACCCTGTACTTATTTGAACATCATTTCATTCATCGTCCCATATGACTTAACGTTGGAGGTTTTCTGTTATCCTGAAAGATGAATGTCTGATAACTGTAAGCTCTATGTACCCTGTACTTATTTGAACATCATTTCATTCATCGTCTGATATGACTTAACGTTGGAGGTTTTCTCTTATCCTGAAAGATGAATGTCTGGTGACTCTAAGCTCTATGTACCCTGTACTTATTTGAACATCATTTCATTCATCGTCTGATATGACTTAACGTTGGAGGTTTTCTCTTATCCTGAAAGATGAATGTCTGGTAACTCTAAGCTCTATGTACCCTGTACTTATTTGAACATCATTTCATTCATCGTCCCATATGACTTAACGTTGGAGGTTTTCTCTTATCCTGAAAGATGAATGTCTGATAACTCTAAGCTCTATGTACCCTGTACTTATTTGAACATCATTTCATTCATCGTCTGATATGACTTAACGTTGGAGGTTTTCCCTTATCCTGAAAGATGAATGTCTGGTAACTCTAAGCGCTATGTACCCTGTACTCATTTGAACAATATTTCATACGACTTTAAGAGAGGGCATAAGTTAAAAGAATCGATAATGGTATCTTACGTTCTGTGTATTTTCTAAACGTCCGTTTAAGAAGTTGCGTATTGCAGATCGGATGACGTTCCGAGGCAGTAAATCTAGGAAGAGGAAGTGCTAAAGATAAACTTGTCATTACAAATTTGTTTGCAGTCTTTATGACCGTTATAGGGGAGCGTTAATGGTTCAATGGACGATATTGCCGATGATAACTTCGCAGCCATGGATATCGGAAACGATCTGTCGTACAGTTTGGGCACATGTTGCTGAGCGGATACGTTACAAATCTGTTTTAGACTGTCAGTATTAATGTTTTAATTCGAGTTTAGATGTAGTTGTAGCTCGAGAAGCGAATATGACGTGTCATTTAACGTTAATTTCGCTGTAACTTAAAACAGTAATGATTCATTAAAACGCGTGTGGGTTTGTAAGGGAAGTGAGTCATTTTTGTGAAGAAGCTGTTATGACACATTCTATGACTTTTCTTTTTTTATCAAACCGCATTGTTGTCACACATCCCATCTGCTCTTTTTAGAAGTACTCGCACTTTCTGTGACCAAGTAGATTAACGGTCTGTGACCCGCTTTCGGAAAGTCCGAGTTGAACTGCCTTCTTAAAAATGGTTCAACCTGAATCATTTTTTATAATACGAGCGCTGTTCAATAAAGAATGATCATAATTTTTTTACAGTCATAATTTTTCGCACTAAAATTCAATCTTATTATATTCTCTTAGCTTAATATTAAACAAACACGCCGTAGTAGCTTCATTGTTTGTACTCCTGGTTCCCACCTGTGAGAACCAGGCAAGTTCAGACATGTTCAGTATCGCCTACCGCTGCAATGGAGGTAACACGCGAGGAACAATATGCTGCATTGCAATTCTGCTTTCGTCTCAACAAATCTTCACTTGAGGCCTATACAATGTTACAGGAGGCCTATGGAGAGTCTGTTCTTCCCTACAGCACAGCTCGAAGGTGGTTTAAAATGCTTAAAGAGGAGAGATAACCAATTTCAAAGAAAGGTGAACTCGGTGCTCCAGTTACTGCTCTTACGGAAGAAAACATCAACACTGCTGCTGCCATTGTGAGAGATAATCGACGAATTACCTTAAGATCACTTTCTGAAATACTGAACATTTCATTGGGTGTCACCCACACGTTGGTGACAAACATTACACATGAGACGTGTTTGTGCGCGATGTGTTCCAAGACTGTTGATTCCCGAACAAAAGGACATTCGCATGCAGGTCTGCATACAGTTAAAGCTGATGTTAGAGGAAGAACCGGAGTTTCTTTCTAACGTAATCACTGCTGATGAAACTTGGCTATATCATTTTGATCCTGAGAACAAACAGCAAAGCTCAGTGTGGAAATCTCCTTCATCACCAACCCCCAAAAAAGCAAAAGTGTTTGCTTCTGCTGGGAAAGTTATGGTCATCTCATTCTTTGATATTCATGGAATGGTTTATCAGCATGTTGTACCTGTACACACATCGACAACTGGACAATACTACAGGGATGTCCTGAAAACATTGCAAGTTCATATCAGACGCAAAAGACCACATTTCCATGGAGGAGGCTGGTTGCTACACCACGATAATGTGCGGCCGTATATTGCCAATGTTGTTGCTGAATATCTTGCAAAAATCAGCGTGAAGTGCATCGCTCACCCTCCCTATAGTCCGAATTTATCCCCATGTGACTTTTTTCCATTCCCTAACTTGAAGAAACACTTTCGTGGGAGGCATTATTCATCATTATGCATCATCAGAAGCAGTGGTGATGGCTGCGGAGGCGATTTTGAAGGATATCTCAAAAATGGTTTCCAGCATGTCTTTGAAGACTGGCAGAAACTCTGGGACAAGTGCATCGCATTCAGGGGAGACTATTTTGAGAAGGACCATAAAAATTATGAGGATGAGTAAAGGTACGTTGTCAAAAAAAAATTGTGATCATTCTTTATTGAACAGCCTTCGTACTAGTTATGCAGGCCAGTACGAGGGAATAAGGCTTCCCTCAACCCCGTCCGCAGACGTACCCGATCTCCCAGGGTGTCCAGAACCACTGATCCCCCGAGTCCAACCCAATCTGAACAACTCCCCTTCGGAAGGGGTTCGGCAGCTAGGCCCGAGGTTCCTCTAGTAACGTCAGAGGTACCACGAGTGTTAGGGGTCCGCGGCGCCCGCATCTCGGCAGCTGAAGGGGACGAATCCCCTCCACTACGGGAGATAATCACTGTGTGCTAGATCTGGCATATGGGGTGAATGTTCAAGCAATTCGAACTTTAATTCCTACATTTTTCCAATTTCATTAACCAAACGATAGGCCGGAATATTGTCGTTAAGAAAAACATT
This sequence comes from Mantis religiosa, assembly GCA_030765055.1. NCBI lineage: Eukaryota > Metazoa > Arthropoda > Insecta > Mantodea > Mantidae > Mantis > Mantis religiosa. The sequence continues at coordinate 142,323,840 of CM060958.1, read as the reverse complement.
TTCTTTGCCAAATGAGGTATTTTTTCTTTTCACCTCATCACTCAAATGTTGCATTAAGTTTGTGTAGTAGTCACTAGTGATACTTTTACCCTTTTCCAAGTAATCAATAGAAAATGGTTCCCTGTGCATCCCAAAAAGTACTTGCCATAATCTTGTTAGCTCACAAAACTGACTTTGCCCTTTTTTGGAGTTGGTTCACCTGGCGCATTTCACTGTTTTGACTGTGATTTACTTTCTGGAGTGTAGTGATGTATCCAAGGTTCATCTATGGTAACAGCAGTCTCAAAAATTCACTGGGATTTTGATCAGGTGTCAACAAACGCGACACAGACCTTGTGAAAGCCAAACACATTACTTAAAATATTACCTACATGTTCTTTTGATATATTTACAGTCTCTGCTATCTCAAACAATTTTAATCTGTGGCCTTCCAGTACTAAACGTTGAATGTTTTCAGTGATCTCTGGAGTTGTGACTTCCATAGGACGTCCAGAGCGAGGCTCATCACTAGTAGTCGTACGTCCCATTTTAAACTCTACAACCAACCTTTTAATTATTGTATATGAAGAGGCAGAGTCTTTCAATGTACTGTCCATTTCCTCCTTGATTTCTTTAGGCGTTAAGACTTTCAAATGGAAGTATTTAATCACTGCTCGTTTTTACAAATCCTCCATTTTGGTGAAACCTCTACACTTGTCTTGTTTAAAATGCTGTCATTTAGAAATAAACAAGCTATTGAGCTGTAACTGGATACAAGCTAGTCGGCAGTTGAAATACATGATGTTATTCGTCAAACTGGCCCAGTAGTGTCATGTCTATGTGCCTTTGTTTATTAGTTGTCTTTTGGTTTGGAAGAATGATGACAATCGTGATTATAACTCAACGCAACAGACGCTAAAATCTTAAAATAGAAAGTAGCAGGTTAAAATAAGTACAAACGTTTATTAATTTATCAGTTAAAAGCACATTTTAACCGTACACAAATATCCATATATTACATTCTCTGAATGAAGTATATAACCTGTGAACACGGTATTTAAGTTTAACCTCCTCGGTTGCTATTATGTTTTATCGGTTTTTAATTAACTTCTCATTTGAACTCCCGTAAGGAGGACGTAATCAAAGTCTACGGATTTTAGGTCAGCACCGTGATGAGTTAATACCAAAAATAATCGATTTTCCAGTCATATTTCTTTTGTAGTTGACAATCTACCGTAGTTTTGCGTGTATGGCAATAGACAACTCAGTTGAAGCTAACAAATGAGCTACAAGAAGTGAATTGTCAACTGTTTTGAGGATGTAGAAAGACAACTGTTTCTGTATCTTGACATACCAAAATAAAATGTTAAAAGCACACAAATAGGCCCAGGCTTCTTAGAGCTTAGAGTTAAACAAAGATTTTCACAGAAGTTAAAACAAAATAGCTAATTAACTCAATATATACTCCAGTTTGATGAAACATACAGATACAAAGAGACAAAATGCAGAAATGCCGAGCTTTGTTCACGATTCCTTTGAAACGCCTATGGAAAGAATCCGCATTTAAAAATGTATTTCTGAGATTAATCGTTTCAGATCTTGGAATGTCTACACAAGGTTTTTGTCTAAGGTACAAGTTACTTTGTTTTACACCAATCTTATAAAGTGATTCTTGCAGACAAGGGACGATCGGCGGAGTGAATAACAAAGGACGTGCCAATTCCGATACGTTCCCTTGTTTATGATTTGTCTTCGGAGAATTTAATTAAAGAGGAAATAAAAGAACGTTTGCGCAACAAAAGACGGTTTTAATTAGCGGGAAATGGGCGTTTCTTCAATCTCCGTAAATCAATACGTACCAGATTTCATCTGGTATATTTATTTCGAGGTCCCCTAAAACAAAACAAGAATTTTCAGGTAAATATGGGTACCTCTACAGTAAATACAGAAGTCGTTAAGTACTAAACTGGTTACCTGGAACATTTCTGAAATGTTGAGTTTCCTAAACCGGAACCTTTATATGCCGGAAACCTCAAAAACGGAAAATAAATTTTGGAATGGAGCTATTTCCCCATGTAAAATTGTATTCTAACCCGAAAAACTGCCGACCTCACGCCCATGACATGCGAGAAAGAAGAAACAACCAATCTCCATCCTGCTGATGGACAACGGTCTTATGCCCTCATAGTTTGTTTGAAAAATGGTTGTAAATGTGATAGCAGATGTATTTGGTTCGCTTTAGATAGTCAAATTGTATAACAAGCTTTAACGTGTTGATAATTTCAAAAGAGGCTCACAACAGATTTACTTACCGCTTTAATTATCAATTCTGTAGCGATATCGGATCATGGTAAGCTCGCTGAACCACCTAACTCTATTAATTAACCTTTGAATTCGGAAAATTAAAACCTGTAATAAAATATATATTTTAAAATGTAATGGATATCATCAGGACCGGATTTGTCGACATAAAGCGTTGACGTGTTGCAAAAATGATTTACTCTGCTCTTGTACAAACACATACTTCTCTATCTACTTCAAGATAAACAGTAGGCTTTAAGTGATAGTCAAATGTTTTAAAACTGGTTATCTAGGTGACGTCTTTGAAATTCCGTTCTCTTTGTATATCCAAGAGATAGAAATGAAGGTGCAGGGGAATATGGAAATACAGTAGACATTAAGTGATAGTCAAATGTTTTAAAACAGGTTATCTAGGTGACGTCTTTGAAATAACGGTCTCTTTGTATATCCAAGAGATAAAAATGAAGGTACAAGGGAATATGGAAATACAGTAGACATTAAGTGATAGTCAAATGTTTTAAAACTGGTTGTCTATGTGACGCCTTTGAAATTCCGTTCTCTTTATATTTATTTACAGTAATAAATAACCTTAATAAAATGTCCATTACAAAAGATAAAGTAATAATAGACTTTTATGGCGTGCTGTATGAAAGTAGGCAGTATAAATTTGATATACTTTACTTAGGTGAGCGCGTTTATATTGTAAAGAAAGAAGCGAAGGAATGGATGGAGCCATTTACAGACACTAATTGTGTCGCCACGTTATAAACTGGAGGGCCTGTTGTCATGGAGAACAATGGCGTGCGGATTTCCATGCCATTTCCTTAGCCACTCCCAACGTTGTTCAACTGTTTGATCAGATGCAGCCAATTGTTGAGAGACGGCGGGACTGTGTTCCAACAATTAATTTGTCATTGTTGTCGAGGTGGGTGTTGATGAGACAGGTACTTTGACGGTTAATTTGGATTTAATAACGAAAGGGTCGAAGTTTCTGACTTTGTATACGCCGGCCTCTGTTTAGCACCGATAAACGCTCTGTTGCAGTATTGATGACTGATCTTAAGGCCCTCTATGTGTGTATCAGCAGAATACTTTAATATAGTAACCGAAGTTCTCAATCTGGCCCGCATTCGATAGGTCCGGGTTTGAATCCCGTGGCCAACTGTACCTGCCCCATAGATTTTTTCGGGGGTCTTCCTGGGTCACCAGACGAATTCTGGGTAGGTTAATCACATCCCACAAATTTACTGTCCTTCCATTTCATCTCCATTATCACTTAACATCTTAACATCGTCTTTTTCAGGGTAGAAGTGTCGGTGGTGCATGGCAGGATGATATGCTTTTGATTAGTTTTTCCTCCAGTAGGACGGTCTCCGAACCCGTCTAGTGGGGACGTTTGTGGACCACCGCCGATGGAATGCTGGTTGTTTCCAACTGGTCCTATCCAGCGCTCGGGTACAGTGACGTTCAACCAATGGCGTATTGTCGTGCTGCTCGAACGGTTACCATGGATTTATCTTTGGTAATAGAAACCTCTCAGATAACACACTAATTATTCTTATAAGAGTGAGAGGGGTACTGACGGGCCTCCCGGTATTGTGCTAAGCACCAATGAACGCACGTGGGGCTAAATCCAGACTATAGGGAGGGTAAGGGATGCACTTTACGTTGATTTTTGCAAGATATTCAGCAACAACATAGGCAATATGCGGTCGCGCATTATCACGGTGCAGCATCCAGCCTTCTTCACCGAAATGTGGTATTTTGCGCCTGATATGCACTTGGCATGTTCTCAGAACATTCCTGTAGTATTGTCGAGTTACTGATGTGTGTGTAGGTACAACATGCTGAGAAACCATTCCATGAATATCAAAGAATGAGATGACCATAACTTTCCCAGCAGAAGTAACCACTTTTGCTTTTTTGGGGGGTTGGTGATGAAGGATATTTCCACACTGAGCTTCGCTGTTTGCTCTCAGGATCCAAATGATGTAGCCAAGTTTTATCAGCAGTGATTACGTTTGAAAGAAACTCCGGATCTTCCTCTAACATCAACTTTAACTACATGCAGACCTGTATGCGAATATCCTTTTGTTCGGGAATAAACAGTCTTGGAACCCATCGCGCACAAAGACGTCTCATGTGTAATGTTTCTGTCGCCAACGTGTGGGTGGCACCCAATGAAATGTTCAGTGTTTCAGAAAGTGATCTTAAGGTAATTCGTTGATCCTCTCTCACAATGGCAGCAGCAGTGTTGGTGTTTTCTTCCGTAAGAGCAGTAACTGGAGCAACGGGTCCACCTTCCTTTGAAATTGATTGTCTCCCCTCTTTAAAGTTTTAAACAACCTTCGAGCTGTGCTGTAGGGAAGAACAGACTCTCCATAGACCTCCTCCAACATCGTATAGGCCTCAACTGAAGATTTGTCTAGACGAAAGCAGAATTTCAAAGCTGCATATTGTTCCTCGCGTATTACCTCTATTGCAGCAGTAGGCGATACTGAACATGTCTGAACTTGCCTGGTTCTCACAGGTGGGAACCAGGAGTACCAACAATGAAACTACTACGGCGTGTTTGTTTCACATTAAGCTAACAGAGTATAATAAGATTAGACTTTAGTGCGAACAATTATGACCGTAAAAAAAAATATGATCGGAGTCCCCATCCCCTAAATAATTCTGCTTGTTATAAGCGGAAGAGAAAATACAGAGTAAAAGGGAGGCGTGATAGCCTGGCCGCCATATTTAAAACTCCACTTTAATACACTTAATTACCACAAACACACCAAAACTTACAATGCGCATGTTCTCCAAACTATGTAGATTCATATTAAGCAAACAACCAAAAATACATATTGTCATTAAAAATCACTACCAAGTGTCCTTAAATAACAGGAGAACAAACCAATTTGTGTGAGTCAGCTAGTAGATTTGAAAATCACGCCTCGCCACTGTATAGTACCACTTTAAAATATTTTATTTTAATTTGAGGTTACGTTCACCATACTGTAATTACGTGATCGCAAAACCTTTGGGGCAACTCCATGGCCCGCTGAATCTAAACCTGTGTTAAATACACATGTGCACTATTCCTTAATTAGTCATGAATTATTCCACTTTTCTACCCTATTTTACAGTTTCTAGCACTTGTACTGTCTTGTAAATGTAAATTTGCGTAATCATGTCCATAAACGTTGAGGTTAAGTTTCAACAGGTCCAGTTAAAAGTTTCAATTCCACCAAAATCAAGTAGATATACTATGAATGTATAACCTCACTTTAAAACAACGCTATAATTTAAAGGAACGCGATATCCGTACGGTAATTGGGGATGCGTAATTAAAAAGAAGGGTTTGTAGAAGAAAAGTGAGACAGAGTTGTTGAATCGTGACCACCTGGTTTTGGTTTGTATGTTCACGTGTTCGATTTCCCGGGGGTCGGGTCGTGACGTAATAATGGAACGGCCGGATTATTTCGCGTGTTTGTTGTCAGCTATTGCTACATCCATGTATTTAATTAGTTTCCCATGCATTGTTTGCACAATAATTACCTTAATGTGTTTAAAAGTTTGAATTATGGCCGTACCATACAGCTGTCGTTCTCCACATGTGTTGTGTACACAGAGTCTTCCGTATCACTGGGGTACAATTACCAGGTTATCGGGCCCACGAGGTCCGAGGTTCAAAATCGAAATACTATACTTCTCTCAAATAGTAAATTCGTTATTCACTTTATCTCTTGAACATACAAAGAGAACAGAATTTCAAAGACATCACCTAGACAATTAGTTTTAAAGGATTTGACTATTTAGTGGCGAGACAAAAAGGCAATTATTGGGAAAGTCAGGCTCGAAGTATTGTTTTTAAGGTGTACACGTTCTTCAAAAAAATTAGGCAATGAGGAATATAGAAATCAATTCTATTTCAAAAATGCTCAACGGCTTACTGCTGAAGCGTGTGGTGTAGCTAAAACAAGTGAGTCCCGCATTTGGATTAGAAAAGCGGGTAATTCATAAACTATAATTATAGTTATACTATTTAAAAATATACATAATTTGCGAAAATGTTTTTTCCAATTTTGATTTTGGCAACTGCATCATTGTAAAAGTTTGTAAAATTTAGTTTGCTTACCCTTACGTCTGCGCCAAGCATGTTGTATGAGTGTGCGAGAGAGATGGAGATATAAAAGTAGTGGGGTAACAAGCTGGCAACGCTGAGTGTGATATGGCATCTGATTAGCTAGACTCCAGAACTCTTCCCATTTGAAACACATAATAAGCTCTATGTACCCTGTACTCACTTGAACATAATCGTACTAGATGACTTAACGGTGGAGGAGGTTGAAATGCCTCACGAAGTGTTGTCATGGTGATGTACCTAGTTAGTAAACGTACGCCAGTGGTTGTATTGTGAGGCAACAAATGGGCAGCCACACCTTCTCCAGGATCTTCGCCGTAATCGAATTCGCGATTGAGCGGTTCCAAGCCCCCACCTTATTAGCTACTAGCCTCCCGTGTTTTTGTTCCCTTGTTAGCTTCTCTAGCGGAGAAGGTGAGGATTGGGTGAGAAATGGCAAATCAAATCACGGGCTCTTTCCTTGCAATCGTTAGGGCCATACAAACAGTTCCTTACCCCACAAATGTTTGTGTACTGGCGCGGCTTCGATTCCTGCCTAGGGCGGGGGAGTTCTTATTTAACATCATCCTCAGCAGAGCATGCAAGTGTGTTTAATAGAAAAACCTGTAACAGCTCTGTAAATGTTTCATACTTACCCAAGCAGAAGCACCACAGAGGTTCTGGGCTGTTCGGCTTCTGGACCCACCTGAGGCGGACCAGAAAAGGCTGTAGGGTCGAGAACAATGCCCTAACCTGAAACAAAATACAGGAAGGTGTCAGCGTAACCCTTTAACACAATTTTCTGTATTTATTTGTTTATGAACACTTAATATACGTATGACTGTCACATTGCTTTACAGTCAGGCCGCGCCGTGGCTCAGTGGTTAGACCACTTGGCTCTCATCAAGGCGGCCCGGGTTCGATCCCAGGCGACCGCAAAGTGAGATTTGTGGTGGAAAACACGGCGCTGGGGCGGGTTTTCTCCGGGACCTAAGGTTTCCCCCCGCCATCTCATTCCACCGGTGCTCCATCTTCATCTCATGTATCATCAGTGTCACCGCCTGCGGTGCCGTATGTAGTAAAAGCAGACGTTAAACACTACACTACACATTGCTTTATAGTCAACTGTTCTCGGTGACAGACGATTCACACGGTATATTGCATCAAGTAAGAGGAGTGGTAAGTTTGCTTAGTATAGGATTTGGAAGAAGACAGGGGAGAATAAAGGTTAGACCTGGGCTCGCTGGCTGTTCTATGGGTGAAGGTCAGTGTTACCAGAACCATTGCGAGACTTACAAATGATGGGGGTCGAGGGAAAGCAAAAGTGGGTATGCTAACCAGAGAGAAACTATGAAAACGTCGTGACCAGAATGACCGTCTACAGAAATCGAACTGAGAATCTTCCGAAAAATGACTAACACGTTAATGCGGATCGGTCTAGTTCGATATTAACAACTGACGATCACTGCTGCACTTCTACGAACAAAATCACCGTCAACTGTTTAAGTAAAAGTTGCCGGAAACTTTTCAGAGTTAGTTGAGATTTCTTAAACAAGTACATCCTGTACAAATACATGAAATTGCTGACCTAAGATTTACTTGCTGACTTAGGTCTCCTGGCCATAAGCCTTTGGTTTTCCTGAGCAGCTTGATGCCACTTCTTGACCTTCGCTTCCTATACCCTAATCCACTTTTCTCTAGACCTATATAAAAATTCTCATTTAATTTTTCTTTTCTCCCATCCCCGTTAACATACGAAATGCCACTACCTCTTTGCTCACACTGTCCCACTTCTTATTCCATATTTTTCTCCTGTAATTTGTTAGCTCCTTACATTCTATCAGGTGCTCTCTTCATCTCCACAAAATTCACATATCCCTACCTCATTACTTCTTAAACCTTTTAGATACATTACTCCTACTCTCATCCATGCTATGCCTTCTCTTCAAATTTTGTCACATTGGTCAATGTATTTTCCCTACCCCATTCTACAGCTATAAGTTTCTAAACTGCCAGCACGCCACTGCTAATGATAACATGTGAACATGAAGAGAGGTGTCGAAGCATCCCTCTGGCGCAATGGTTATGACATTAACTTTCAAATGACAAACGAGTTCGAGTCTCCTTTACTTTTGTTTGTCATTTTTATGTATTTTTGTTTGGTTTGGTTGCTTTGTCTAGCATTTTGTCGAAGCTTTTAATTGTTGTAGAAATGTATGCATTTTACGGAGAAACTTCACCTTGTCATTGCAATTATTTACAATTCTTTCTAACAAAGTTGGAATCATGTTTAATATTTTCACATGCTGTACGTCTAAATGGGAGATGCTTTTAAAGAGTGCATGAACTTACATGAAATAAAAAGTAAATACAACTCTTTACGTCAGGTTTATAGGAACTGCTTGACAGCGGCGAAGGAACGATTGTCGTACTCTGTCCAATATCCCTTGTGTGTGTCAATAATTTCACATGTGCTGTTCGGGCAGTCAGGTCCTCTCCTGAGATAATAGGTGTTTCATCACCAGAGACTTGAGGTGACCTCAGAAAAAGAAATCATAGTACTGTTGTTGCACTGGCCAATGAGATTCACATCAGCAACATCTAATGGGGCAGCACAATTGGAACTGGGCAGGCAGTCTACTAAGTCAAGGGCAATGAAATATTGATACAGCATCGCTAAATTGGAAAATTGCAATATAATCAAAGAATGTTTTCATATTCTAAGAAGTAACTGGGGTGGGTCTTGGGCACATAAAATGAATGACGTGTTGAAGGAGATAGGTATAGATCATTCTTGGATAAATGCAGAGTATGTGTATAGAGGCTTCTCGAAAGAAGTTAAGTTAAGATTAGAAGATATTGACAGACAAGACATTTTTGACGATACAAGTGACAAAAGCTCACTGAGGTTATATAGAGAAATAAAAACAACCTGGGGGAGGGAAGGATATATAGATATACAATTGCTCCAAAAAGTATTCGTCTAATTAATGAGTTTATGTTTAAGGATGTATGGATAGTGGAAAATCATCAGCATAAGCACAGCTGGAACACTGTCTTATCTATTGATTAGTAAAAAATAGAATACAATAAAGAAACATATAGTATCTATACATATAAACATAGTTAAATATTCAAAAGTAAAGATTTGCAGTATAGGATGCAAAATAAGTATTCGTCTGCATACTGAAAATGGTGTAGAATGTTACGGTTGGTACTTAGTAGGTCCTCCATTCCTCTTTATAATCTCTAGCAAACTCCTTGGAGTGGATTTCACCAAAGTTTGTGTTGTCCCCAATGTAATTTTACGCCATCCCTCTAGTACAGCGTTCTTTAGATCCTTTATATTACATATCTGATGATTCCTAATACTTTGTCCAGTATACTCCACAAATTCTCTATTGGATTCATGTCTGGGGATTGCGGCGGTGAAGTATTATACAACAACCATAGTCTTGTATCTAGAGCTGTGTGTTTTGGATCATTATCTTATGTTAAAATTTAATCCTCAGAAATATCCATATTATTCACAATTCTGGACAGATGTGTTTCTACGCTGTGTATATAAACCTTATAGTTCATAATTCCATCAATAAAACACAAATCCCCCACACCAATTGCACTCATGCAGCCCCAGACAAGTACTGAACCGACTCCATGTTTAAGTGAACCTGCTATATTTTTCTCATCAAGTTCACAATTCTTTATTCTCCACACTATTACTCGCCCTTTTGACTTAAAGAGCTCAAATTGACTCTCGTCAGTAGACACAACCTTCTTCCAGAAATCAAATCCATCGTATTTATGTTGTTTTGCAAAAGCAACTCGCTTCTTTCTGTTGATTTTACTGATGTATGGTTTCCTACGGGGTGTTCGGTCTCCATACTCAACCTCATAAAGCACGATTCTTATAGTTTGTGCTTAAAAGGACTTTTCTGTGTGTGTTGAACTGCAATAGCAAGTTTTAGAGCACTTAGTTTAGGATTTTTCTTGACTTCTCTATGTAACTGTCGTTTCTGCATCTCGTATAGAACTACAGGATGACCGCTTCTTGATCGATTTTCGCCAGTTTTGTTCTGATCAAACCTGTATATTGTAACGGGAGCGCTGGAACACCCTGTGAAAGCAGCTGGCAGCGGAAGGCGGGGGAGGTTCGGTTAGCCACACCTCCTCCTCGTTCGTCTTGTAGTGGTGACAGGCTGTGGTCAGGGAAAAAACATGACTGTGTCGCCTGTTTTCTCTACACCTGTTTCTCGATCTTTCTGTTACTAGAACAATCCTGTAAACACCAGAAGGCGGGATATTCCGATATAAAGAGGGTTACAGACAGACGGAGTTAGTTAGTCAGTTGTTGGTTTGGTCAGTCAGTCAGTTGGTTAGTGAGGACAGTTCTTGGTGTAAGAAGGCAGTGTTAGTCAGTGACGTGTTAATGAACGAAAGGGTTGTGGAACGGAAGACTGTACGAACTGTGTATGTGTATCGGAGTTTGTGTAATCGCGAGTACAAGTGAAGTTGTAACGGACGAACTGGTGAATTGTAATTGTTGCAGCACGTAATTCTGTGTAATTGGCAAGAGTTTAACTGTAAGTCGGTGGAAATAAAGAACATTTTTGAGTGGTGTAATTGGACTTTTTATTTCACGAACCCACAAAGTCACAATATAATAGTCTTCACTGTACTAATAGGTCTTCCAATGGTTTCTCCAATTTCTTGAAACGATTTTCCTTTTTTAAATAACCTGGTGCAAATTTCTCTCTTTTCATTTGCATTTCACGATGTTTTCGACCCATATTACTTCAATAGCTGTCAACGGCTTTGAAAACAGAGATGGAACTGTCAGTATGTAACACAAACTGCATAAGAAAAGGGAAGGGATGTGTGTTAGCGAGGCACCACATACCTGGGATCTTGTAACCCAAATTGTGTTTTATTTTTAAATCTAGATATCGACAGAGTTAAGGAAATGGTTATTTTTCGTTCCTTATCTATATTTTTGTGATTGTGCTTGTGATATTCTATGTGCTATGATTAGACGAATACCTTTTGGAGTATCTGTATGTAGTAAGTTAGGGCGAGAAGGTTTTGCTTGGGCGAGAACAGGAGTGACAAACTTGAAATGTATAGGTCAAGAGAGGGAGCTAGATAAATGTCCATTGTGTGGAGAAGAGAGTGTAGACTTCCATTGTATATTATATTGTAGTCACACAAAGATATGGAGAGAGCAGGTTTGGCTATGTAAATGGGACAAGTTGGGGGGTGAAGTAGTAATTAGAAAAAAAATTGTCACTAAAAGGGGAAAAGAACAGGAGAAATATAGGGAATTATTTAGTGAAAGTTAAAGAAAGGTGGCTATGAACAATTAAGAGAAAGATGTAGTAGGATAGGTGAAATGGCAAAAGGAGTAGAGGGCCTCCTATACACAAAAACCTAGGGTTAGGTGTATGGGGACCGAATTATTATTCAATGGCAAGCAACATGGTAGGATTTTCAGGATTTAGGAATATTTGACATTTTCCAGTAGGGATTTTATAATTGTAATCTTGATTTTGTATTTCCATTTGATGAAGTAAAAGGAAAGACGAGAAATAAATCACAAAATTAGTAGCTCTACTTTAGGGTTGAGGTCATACAGCGAAGAGGGACCCTTGCTCACAAGTACATAGCTCCGTTGCGGCTACCAACCTTCAGGAGGAAGTAAACGAACCATAGGAGGCTATAGGCCACGGGGAACCCCAGGCTCTAAGTATTACAAAGATGAGAAAACGAACGTACAACCACAGAAAACCCAAGATATGGACCTGGGACCTTGCATCTCAAATGTTACCAGTGAGCCATTTCGTTATCATATTGCAAATTGCCAGCCGGATGGTCGTGACATTTGAAGCACAAAATTGAAACTGACTCCCACGGAGCGGTTTGTTATTGTATCAACATTTGTACTGATTTAATTTAAAGGGCGCGGTTCAGGAAGGAAGCAACAACTGTGACTCAATGCTCTGTTAACAGATGGCGAGGCTACCCTTAACGGATGCATGACTCAGAGCTGTCCTTCTTAGAGAAAGGAATTAATTCTAACCGAAAAAATGACTCAGCTAAATTGGACTGTGGACACAGAAGGAAGATGCTCAGTTGTTTTTATATCCATGCCGCTGAGGAAGCAGCCAACGTGCCTTAATTAACTGCACCGGTTCTGTTTCCATAGTTACGGAGAACTTAGAACATGTGTTCATCTTTTGTTGCGGATTCGTCCTGTATCATAAAAGTCAAAATATAATATTAAACAAATTATACTATATTACACTTACAAATAGTTTAATAGCTATGGGACCTGCGAGGAAGATATGTTTACTAGCGTGTGAAAACAATTTAGTACGAGGCGTTAGCACCGAGCAAGACAAACATCAAACCTTGCTAGTCCCATGGGTAAAGTCAAAGATATGATAGTCAAAGAGACTATTATAATATAGTAGACTTTCCTGTAGAACAATGCGTTATTATCTCACACATTTTCACTTTATTCTTTTACTATATTGACTCTGGTAGAAATAATTCGGCTCTTTACAGAGATTATTCATGTCTAACAGTAAAAGGCATACTTTTTATTAACCAAAGTATCGCGTAATGATGTGTTTTTGTCTCATACTGACTCTGGTAGAGATAATTGACTCTTTACAGAGATTATTCATGTCTAACAGTAAAAAGTCTAATTTTCAGTAACAAAAGTATCACGTAATGATATGTTTCTGTTAATTTATAACCGTTATCGCATAACTATATAGTTACTTTATACTCGCTAAGTTTTTAACCGTTACTGGATAACCAGTTACTCTTTATCAGTTAGTTTTGTAACCGGTTTCCAAACTGTTCTTCACGACAAACGCAAGGTAATTGCTCACTCTCGTATAGCAAGCATATGCTTTTTGTCTGAATCAACAAGGTGAGGAAACTCAGGCAGGCTTGCCAACGTTTTGGTGCAGTTGGCAGACGTTCGCCATTGTGTGACGGGGCAGATTTATGGGGCCGTACGAACGTCGAGAGCAGGCAGACCAAGAAAACCTCCCCTTGATTACGACGGCATTCAGGAAACTTGTTGATAAGTTAGACATCACCACCGAATCATCAGCTCAGTTATGTCCGCCCACATCACCATATGCTTGCAGAGTCCCTTAGAACGAAAGAAATCGTGTACATCACTTTCTGCGTCCCCTATAAACGCTAATTCCTGCATTCATTTCATTTTAACTCAGAGTAAATCTTTGTAGATGCAACGAATGACTATATTCAACTGTTTAACAAGTGAATGCTGCATACTGTGTCTTGAAATTAAATACTGAAACATCTGAATATCGACATGGCTTTGAAAGAAAAATGAAAGTATCGAACAGTTTCAACCAATACAGGATATCTCGATAACAGCTTAGGTTACAAAAACATTACTTACTCCTGGTCCAGCATCATGGAGCTCTGGTGCCCGAGAACTGCGGCCGGGTGCGAATTTTTAACGTTGGGGGTTTCCCCTTATCCTGAAAGATGTAACTGTAACTGGTAACTGTAAGCTGTATGTACTCTGTACTCATTTGAACAGCATGTATATCCCTACCGACCAGGGAAAGGTACGAAAGTGTATTGTTGACGTCAATCGAAAGTAGTTTTAGCGTTATCTAGAAAGGACGACTGTAACGGATTTTGTGCAACTGGTGCAGTGAAGGGCTAAGCCCCGGTGTTAACAGCGCTGCTACTAAATATATTTAATGGGGAGGCATCGTGAGAGATTAAAGTACGACAATACTGAATTACTGCGTGTGCAAATTGCTCACCCGGGAATGGCTCCGGTATAGTGCACCAAAATGGTATTGTCACTGCAGAAAAGTGAGTAGTGAAGGTCATGTGAAAGGAAAATGTCAGACTTACGATCTAGCTACCTTTTGTTTAACCAGATAAACAGTTGCCACTTGTACGAAACAAGTGAAAGTGTTTATCGCTATATAATAAATATGTACTTTAAAACTACATGCATTTTCCATGTCCATGGCAAAAGAGACGAGTTTGTAGATTGACATAACATTCAACTCTGTCTCTCTCTTCCTCAAACCCTTATTTTAATTACACATCTCCAATTAACATATGAAAATCACTTTACCTTGTTAATTATAGCGTTGTTTTAAAGTGAGGCTATAAGCTCATAGAATATCTACCTGATTTCGATGGAATTGAAACCTTAACTCGAGCTTTTGTCTCATAACCTCAAAGTTTATAGACTTGATTACGCAGATTTTCTTCTTCCATAACGAAAACAGATTCACAACGCAAAAGAAATGTCAAAAACAGAAAAATAAGAAAGGAAAGTGCAATAATTCAGGACTAATTACAATAGAAGAATAGTGAACATACATGTTTAACACAAGATTAGATTGATGCAGACCATGGATTTGCACCAAAGGTTTTGTGACATAACCCCGTATGACAATAAATGTATTGAAATGGTAATTTACAGAGGTGAGACGTGACTTTCAAAGTGAGGAAAGCTCCAACTAATAATTTTCATTAAAATAAGAGAGAATAATGACTCAAAGAACTAAGGCCACTCTTTAATAATCTTTCTATTGTACAGTTACACGTAGGTACAGTAGCGAGACGTGACTTTCAAAGTGCGGGAAGCTCCAACTAATAATTTTCATTAAAATAAGAGAGAATAATGACTCAAAGAACTAAGGCCACTCTTTAATAATCTTTCTATTGTACAGTTACACGTAGGTACAGTAGCGAGACGTGACTTTCAAAGTGCGGGAAGCTCCAACTAATAATTTTCATTAAGATAAGAGAGAATAATGATTGAAAGAACTAAGGCCACTCTTCGGTACTCTTTCTATTGTACAGTCACCTAGGTCCTGCTCACACTATAAGCTTCCCCTCTTCACCCAGACGTTTCCTGGCCCACACCGCGTGAATTGTTAGCCTAAAATGGAGAAAGTATGCATTTGACACAGCTTTGCTGGAGCTTCACAAGAATTTCCTGTTTGTTAGCATTAAATACCAATCTATGTAAAATACATAGATATTATTATTATTATTATTATTATTATTAAAACATACTTAGTTGTATCTAAAAGCGCCAGATAAAACAAAAAAGTAAACCTTTCTTCACTCGCTACAGAGACTTCATGTGACAACATCTGTCAGTGCTTCCTATCTATCGAAAAATCGCGAGTGCTTCCGGAAACCTACGAAGCATGGTATTCACGTTTACGAATGCGTAAATACAGTATTGAATGAGCTCGCGGAACGTTAGCAGATATCAATTTGTCCGCAGCGGATATTCGTGAATTAATAAGAAAATGTATCCAGAGAAAGTGAAATATTGTTACGCATGAATGTTTTTCTCCTGTAATTGTTGCGGAAGTGGCGCTGCCACTGCCGTGTAAGAAAACAGTTGGAGACTTAAATTCTGTATCGAAAGACAAGTCCGTTCTGAGAAAACCTCGGAAACGCCATTTTAAGAAACTGCGAATGTATCTCTAGGGTCCTACGAACTCTTGCTCTACTAAGCGATAATTTAATCTCAGACTTAATCCTTTAGAAATCAGAATCCATGTTACTTGGAAATGCGGATTACATTTCTCCTTTAAATCCCTGAACCTTAATAAAGCCTGAGATATGCCTCCTTTAATACCAAATAATTAGTCCTTAGGCTCCTTTATGTGAGAATTGAGCTTAACTACCTCTTTGTACGTACAGATGAGCTAATGTACAACTCAGTTATAATTACAGTTAACATTCTAAAACAACGAATGTAGATCTCAACATTTTTGTGCCATTACACTTTTCCGAGTTATTCTTTCCAGTTGCTTTGAGTATCAAATACTTACAGTTTTATCAGGAACTGCAGAATCGTTATTCACTTTTTCCTTGTGCTAATACAGAAGCATGGAGTTAGAACTCCATCGCTTAGCAACCCCACTCTAAAACATCTGACTGTAGCTTTTATATATCTTATCCTACAGCTTAGTGTGTTAAACGTGAATTGAAGATGTATTTCTATATTGCGATCATATAAACCTGAACCATTCCAATAGGCCATAACTTTTGAACACGTGCAACTTTGGGAGAATGTAATACACAATTGGTAGATAACATTACACTATTCACATGTCAGAGAAAATGTTGGAAATGTCCTCCACCAGCATCTATAAATGTTTGTACTCGTCTCAACATATTCTCTCAAGTTTTACGGAGAGTATCCTTGCCAATGTTACTTATTTCGGTTCGAATGGATTAATTGAGAACATCAATTGTCCGTGGCCTATTCTTGTACACTCTACTTTGTAGATATCTTCACAAGAAAAAAAAACCGGTGAGGTTAGGTCAGAGGATCTGGGGGTACAGACCTTTTAAGATTATTCGATTATCAAAGAAACTCGTTACATGTTCCATGGTGTTATTAGATTTATGGCACGTTGCTCCATCTTGCTGGAAACAACCTTCTCTCAATTCGATATCATCCAGCTGCTGCACAAATGTATTCAAGATACCCATATAAACTTCAGTTTCTACAGTCATATCAAATAAAATGGGACCAACGATCCATAAATGCTAGTGGAGAACACCTCCAAGGTTTTCTCTGAGATGTAAATTGTTTAATGTAATCTCCCAATCGTGTATTATATTCTCCCAAAGTTGCACGTATGTCCTATTATTGGTTCAAAATTATGGGGATCTGGGGGACCACAGACCTTTTGAGATAACCAGTGTTAAAACATTTAACTGTCACTTAAAGTCTACTATATTCCCATATTCCCTTGTACCTTCATTTTTTATCTCTTAGACATACAAAGAGAACGGAATTACAAAGACGTCACCTAGACAGCCAGTGTTAAAACATTTGACTGTCACTTAAAGTCTCCTGTATTCCCATATTCCCTTGTACCTTCATTTTTTATCTCTTGAACATGCAAAGAGAACGGAATTACAAAGATACCACCTACACAACCAGTTATGAAACAGTTCACTATGTTTACAGTTAGGGACTTTACTACGGCGGCTCAGTTGGTTGCTTTCTGCCCAAGATCCCGGGTTGAAACCCGCTTAAGCGTGCAGCCGCATGTCAGTGGACTTACTCACATGCAAAAGAACTGCTGACTTGACACTATCGTTAACAAATGTAATATCCGACTGTGGCTTCCTGCTCCTGGTCTACATGTGTGTGAACACCTCAGACGGTCAGGCTTTAATTGCAGTATCCTCCTTGTCTCCGGAGTCACTCACCCGCGTCACCTCACTGGTCAGGAAGTCTGGGCACGGTAATACTCCTTCAACTGGAACTTCTCCTAATGGACGACTTACACCTATTGCCGTGACAGCGACAAGCCAAGTGAAACATGCACTTAAAAATCTGATCTGTCACCTTCACATGACTTTCACTTCTCTTGTACAACCACTTATTGCTGTAGCTACTTCAAGATAAACATTATCTTATTATAGCTACAAGGGAATACAGTAGAGCTTAAGTGATGGTCAAATGTTTTAAAACTGCTTGTCTAGGTGACGTCTTTGAAATTACGTTCTCTTTGTATGTCCAAGAGATAAAAATTGAAGGTACAAGGGAATATGTGAATACAGTAGACTTCAAGTGATAGTCAAATGCTTTGAAATTGGTTGTCTAGGTGGCGTCTTTGAAATTTCGTTCTCTTTGTATGGCCAAGAGATAAAAAGTGAAGGTACAAGGGAATATGGGAATACAGTAGACTTCAGATAATAGTCAAATGTTTTAAAACTGGTTGTCTAGGTGACGTCTTTGAAATTTCGTTCTCTTTGTATGGCCAAGAGATAAAAAGTGAAGGTACAAGGGAATATGGGAATACAGTAGACTTCAGATGATAGTCAAATGTTTTAAAACTGGTTGTCTAGGTGACGTCTTTGAAATTTCGTTCTCTTTGTATGGCCAAGAGATAAAAAGTGAAGGTACAAGGGAATATGGGAATACAGTAGACTTCAGATGATAGTCAAATGTTTTAAAACTGGTTGTCTAGGTGACGTCTTTGAAATTTCGTTCTCTTTGTATGGCCAAGAGATAAAAAGTGGAGGTAGAAGGGAATATGCGAATACAGTAGACTTCAGATGATAGTCAAATGTTTTAGAACTGGTTGTCTAGATGACGTCTTTGAAATTTCGTTCTCTTTGTATGCCCAAGAGATAAAAAGTGAAGGTACAAGGGAATATGGGAATATAGTAGACTTCAGATGATAGTCAAATGTTTTAAAACTGCTTGTCTAGGTGACGTCTTTGAAATTTCGTTGTCTTTGTATGGAAGAGATAAAAAGTGGAGGTAGAAGGGAATATGCGAATACAGTAGACTTCAGATGATAGTCAAATGTTTTAAAACTGCTTGTCTAGGTGACGTCTTTGAAATTTCGTTCTCTTTGTATGTCCAAGAGATAAAATAAATAATGTTTTCCTATTTAAGAAAACTATGTGCTGCAAATTTCAAATAAATAACGAGGAATGCGCCGAAAATGGTTAAATTCACAAAAGAAAACAAGATAGAACAGTGCATGTGACAGGGTAACCAACCAACAGCGCCGAGTCTCGTCACGAGAAAAACAAGTGCTCGCGGTTTGAAGCGACACAAGAAACAAAAAAAGAGCGTAAATTTACAGGTCGCTCCATTGTTTCTGATTGACCTTACCACTTGACCTGGAAGCTAAGAGTCCTTAAAGCTACATGCAATTTGTCGCATTCAGCAAATCTGTTACCCTCCGCTCTCTCTCTCTCTCTCTCTCTCTCTCTCTCTCTCTCTCTCTCTCTCTCTCTCTCTCTCTCTCTCTCTCTCTCTCTCTCTCTCTCTCTCTCTCTCTCTCTCTCTCTCTCTCTCTCTCTCTCTCTCTCTCTCTCTCTCTCTCTCTCTCTCTCTCTCTCTCTCTCTCTCTCTCTCTCTCTCTCTCTCTCTCTCTCTCTCTCTCTCTCTCTCTCTCTCTCTCTCTCTCTCTCTCTCTCTCTCGCTCTCTCTCTCTCTCTCTCTCTCTCTCTCTCTCGCTCTCTCTCTCTAATGAAGAAGTAAATCTTATATATTGTATTATGAAAAGTGTCACATTTTCAAAATGTTTGGTTAAATTTCACGAATTCGTTGTCTTAAAAAGGTGACAAGTTGACGAGAAAGACAAGAGAACTGCAACATCTGTAAAGTGAAGCACAACTTTGGCTCAGTTATATACATGTATGCTATGCTCATTAAAATTCCGAAAGCACTTTGTTTACATTTGGATCACGTAAGCGCTTCTGGTTCGTATGGAACTTTGTAACGACGCCCGGGATTAACACAAGTCGTGGGTTTGACTGAAGACCAAATCGATATAATTCTTTCTGTACACGAAATGACACAAATTCTACTTTAATCAAAATGGTGGATAGCGTGTGAGATTCGGAATTCAAGAGGTCACGGTTCAACTGTCACTCTGATCTTAAGTTTTATTTGGTGACCCAATTTTGCTCTAAGCTCTATGCCAGAGGGTGGCTCTATCGGTTTGGTCTGCGGTCGCTATTCGGGAGGTCCGAACTCTACAAAGTTTCGGCCATTTTGGATGCTCAGTTGTTATGTAACAGTCATTTGAGTGAGTTGATATGCGTGTTTTTATGAAAATGGACAAAATCGAGTATCGAGCTGTCATTAAATATTTGTTTTTGAAAGGCAATACGCCTACACAAATCAAAGATGAGTTGGATTCTGTGTATGGGCACTCTGTACCATCATTTACCACAGTGAAATTTTGGGCAGCCGAATTTAAACGTGGCCGTAAGAGCTTGGGAGACGACGAAGGTTCGGGACGTCCAAAAACTGCAAATGCCGACGAAAACATCGCCAAAGTTCATCAAATGGTGCTCGACGACCGCCGAATTAAAGTGAGAGAGATAGCAGAGGCTATGAACATGTCAAAAGAACGTGTTTGTCACATATTACATCAACATTTAGACATGAGAAAGCTGCCGCGCGTTGGGTGTCGCGTTTACTCACGTTAGACCAAAAACCTGTTCGAATTAACATTTCCAACGCTCTGTTGGCAAAGTTTAGGCGCAATAAATCCGAGTTTTGGCGCCGATTAATTACTGTAGATCAAACTTGGATACACCATTATACGCCCGAAACAAAAATACAGTCCAAACAATTGACTGCAAAAGCGGAAAAGGCTCCAGAGAAAGCAACAGTTTCTTCGGCTGGGAAAGTGATGGCGACTGTTTTTTGGGTTGTCATGGAGTTATTTTAATCGATTATTTTCAAAAAGGAAAAACCCTTAAAGGAACATACTGCCATTACTTGACAAGCTGAAGGCAGAACTTGCGGTAAAACAGCCACATTGCAGAAAAAGAAAATCCTGTTTCACCTAGACAACACACCATCTCGCACCTCAGCGCTTGCAATGGCGAAAATTCACGAATTACGGTTTGAACTGCTTGACCCACCAGATCTAGCCCCAAGCGACTTCTTTTTGTTCCCTCATCTGAAAATTGCGCTCGGAGGAGAGAGATTTTCATCAAATGAAGAGGATGGAAGCATCGCTGGGTGAAGTGTGCAGAGTTACAAGGAGACTATGTTGAAAAACGCCGAGTACTATTTGGACGGGTTACAGAGATGGGAACATCGCTGGGAGAAGTGTGTAGAGTTACAAGGGGACTATGTTGAAAAACGCCGAGTACTATTTGGACGTGTTACAGAGATGGGAACATCGCTGGGAGAAGTGTGTAGAGTTACAAGGGGACTATGTTGAAAAACGCCGAGTACTATTTGGACGTGTTACAGAGATGGGAACATCGCTGGGAGAAGTGTGTAGAGTTACAAGGGGACTATGTTGAAAAACGCCGAGTACTATTTGGACGTGTTACAGAGATGGGAACATCGCTGGGAGAAGTGTGTAGAGTTACAAGGGGACTATGTTGAAAAACGTCGAGTACTATTTGGACGTGTTACAGAGATGGGAACATCGCTGGGAGAAGTGTGTAGAGTTACAAGGAGACTATGTTGAAAAACGCCGAGTACTATTTGGACGGGATACAGAGATGGGAACATCGCCGGGAGAAGTGTGTAGAGCTACAAGGAGACTATGTTGAAAAACGCCGAGTACTATTTGAACGGGTTACAGAAATGGGAGCATCGCCGGGAGAAGTGTGTAGAGTTACAAGGAGACTATGTTGAAAAACGCCGAGTACTATTTAGACGGGTTACAGAAATGGGAGCATCGCCGGGAGAAGTGTGTAGAGTTACAAGGAGACTATGTTGAAAAACGCCGAGTACTATTTGGACGGGTTACAGAAATGGGAGCATCGCCGGGAGAAGTGTGTAGAGTTACAAGGAGACTATGTTGAAAAACGCCGAGTACTATTTGGACGGGTTACAGAAATGGGAGCATCGCCGGGAGAAGTGTGTAGAGTTACAAGGAGACTATGTTGAAAAACGTCGAGTACTATTTGGACGGGTTACAGAGATGGGAGCATCGCCGGGAGAAGTGTGTAGAGTTACAAGGAGACTATTTTGAAAAACGCCGAGTACTATTTGGACGTGTTACAGAGATGGGAGCATCGCTGGGAGAAGTGTGTAGTTACAAGGAGACTATGTTGAAAAACGCCGAGTACTATTTGGACGGGTTACAGAGATGGGAGCATCGCTGGGAGAAGTGTGTAGTTACAAGGAGACCATGTTGAAAAACACCGAGTACTATTTGGACGTGTTACAGAGATGGGAGCATCGCTGGGAGAAGTGTGTAGTTACAAGGAGACTATGTTGAAAAACGCCGAGTACTATTTGGACGGGTTACAGAGATGGGAGCATCGCTGGGAGAAGTGTGTAGTGTTACAAGGAGACTATGTTGAAAAACGCCGAGTACTATTTGGACGGGTTACAGAGATGAGAACATCGCTGGGAGAAGTGTGTAGAGTTACAAGGAGACTATGTTGAAAAACGCCGAGTACTATTTGGACGGGTTACAGAGATGGGAACATCGCTGGGAGAAGTGTGTAGAGTTACAAGGAGACTATGTTGAAAAACGCCGAGTACTATTTGGACGGGTTACAGAGATGAGAACATCGCTGGGAGAAGTGTGTAGAGTTACAAGGAGACTATGTTGAAAAACGTCGAGTACTATTTGGATGGGTTACAGAGATGGGAGCATCGCTGGGAGAAGTGTGTAGTGTTACAAGGAGACTATGTTGAAAAACGCCGAGTACTATTAGGACGGGTTACAGAGATGACAACATCGCTGGGAGAAGTGTGTAGAGTTACAAGGAGACTATGTTGAAAAACGCCGAGTACTATTTGGACGGGTTACAGAGATGGGAGCATCGCTGGGAGAAGTGTGTAGTGTTACAAGGAGACTATGTTGAAAAACGCCGAGTACTATTAGGACGGGTTACAGAGATGCGAACATCGCTGAGAGAAGTGTGTAGAGTTACAGGGAGACTATGTTGAAAAACGCCCAGTACTATTTGGACGGGTTACAGAGATGGGAGCATCGCTGGGAGAAGTGTGTAGTGTTACAAGGAGACTATGTTGAAAAACGCCGAGTACTATTAGGACGGGTTACAGAGATGAGAACATCGCTGGGAGAAGTGTGTAGAGTTACAAGGAGACTATGTTGAAAAACGCCGAGTACTATTTGGACGGGTTACAGAGATGGGAACATCGCTGGGAGAAGTGTGTAGAGTTACAAGGAGACTATGTTGAAAAACGCCGAGTACTATTAGGACGGGTTACAGAGATGAGAACATCGCTGAGAGAAGTGTGTAGAGTTACAGGGAGACTATGTTGAAAAACGCCGAGTACTATTTGGACGGGTTACAGAGATGGGAGCATCGCTGGGAGAAGTGTGTAGAGTTACAAGGAGACTATGTTGAAAAACGCCGAGTACTATTTGGACGGGTTACAGAGATGGATGCATCGCTGGGAGAAGTGTGTAGTTACAAGGAGACTATGTTGAAAAATAAAAAAGAAATTTCTGAAAAATGCCTTTATCTTTATTAGATCGGAAACTTTTCAGACCATTCTCGTACTGAAATCAGAATGGTTAGAGCCGTTTTTGGAAAAATTGAAAACAACGAAAAAGGTGTATGTAAATGCTACCTTAGATCAAATGATTTCTACGTGCCCCATTCTAAGTACCTAGAACTAAAATACTAAAATTTGTGTTTAACCGAATTTTTATTTCTGAATAAATTGTATTTAAATAAATTGGTGCTATTACATAAATAAATTCTTAAGTACTTGCAGTTAAAGGTGTTAAAATAAAGTGTAAGCCAACAATGAGGCAGCATCGCTGATCCTTTGTTTCAACAATGGAAGTGCGCTCGTTGCTAAGCAGCTGTAGCAGCTTTTGGCAGGAAACAGGAGATGTACTGGCATTAGAGAGGAACATGCCTCTGTATCTTGTTTACAAGCGTCAGACTCTCTGCACATGATTGTTTACCAAGGGTATACAACATTTTTATGTATCTTGCGCATTATTTTGCTGCTAAAAGACCTTACTTTCCCAACCAGCAGATATATGTTTATAGTGATCACATAATTCGTTTGTGAGACAGAGTAATAAATTAAATTACATTTGAAAGTATTCTAAATTAAATATTATGGGTTGAAGATTACTAATAAGTCCCTTGTGGTACTGCTCCTACATTCATTTTTCAGTTGTTTTGCACTGCGAAAATGAAACGTCACTGTGTTTTGCAAAGTTCTATACATGTAGTCGAAATAACATACGTCTGTCACTTGTTTGTTTACCCATGTGCATAACACGGTAACGCTGCTATAACATAAGCTTTCCTACATTCTCCCATTTGTGGTCTATCATAATTACTAGAGTTATCTTCTGAAAATTTCAATTAAACATTATTGTTTACTATATTATCATGAAAAATGAAATGTATATCTTGAATTTACTGGGAATATCCTCAAAAGTCCTTCATTCTGAATGACATATCTTTCTCAAATAGAACCTCGTTATTCATTCATTTTTTATCTCTTGGATATACAAAGAGAATGGAATTTCAAAGACGTCACCTAGGCAACCAGTTTTAAAACATTTGACTATCACTTAAAGTCTACTGTATTCCCATATTCCCTTGTACCTTAATTTTTTTGTATCTCTTGGACATACAAAGAGAACGGAATTACAAAGACGTCACGTAGACAACCAGTTTTAAAACATTTGACTATTACTTAAAGTCTTCTGTATTCCCTTATAACTACAGGAAAATGGAATTAACACAACTGCTAGGAATTTGAATAGGTAGAGTCACATTCAGTGGTGAAGCCGGGATTTGAACCATGGGTCCTTTTTTTTTGTAATTTTTTACGTCCTCCAACGTTAAGTCATATCGGACGGACGATGAATGGAATGGGTGAAATGATGCTCAAATGAGCTTAGAGCTTAGAGTTACCCGACATTCGTCCTTCAGGATAACGGAAAACCTCGGAAAAAACCTTATCCAGGTAAGTCACCCTGACCGAGATTCGAACTCGGGACCTCTTGAACTTGAGGCAGAGACTCGACCACCACGCTACCGTGGTGGGCAAACCATGGATCTCCCGGACTCCATTTGGTTTCTCTTAATCATTAAGCTACCTCGTCCAACATGCCAGCATGACATTGAACTCTCCAACTGTCCCGTATTTTCCTGGTAAAACACCAGAAGGTCTCATATACAATGAGTTAGATACATGAGTGACGAATTATTATGTCGTAGGTAAGTACTTAAGCCCCAGACTTCATACCTATAATTAATACGTTGCATTTTTTAGTCACCATGTTCATTCATAGGTTATGTTTGTACGTTTACTGTATAGTGCAAACTTCGCTGCAGAATAAAACGTTACGTGGGGCTTCAATATTCCTTGCATGCAATATTGCTACGTTAGGATTTCTAGATTTATAATATAAAAAAGCACATACACATTATTTAGACATGGTAGATATTTTTGAAAAACTTACTGTCTTTCACTCCATAAGAGGTAACGTGAAGTTTGTACTCCCGGGTTTCAATATGCTTCGTAATTTATCTTTCCCGCTTTGGGTGGTGATGAATGTTTGTTCTTAGTTCATGCAATGATAGCATTGATTCACTTATTTCAGCATAAGGAAATAAAATAACATCTTTTACAGCACATAAACCCTGAATATTTCCCATTCCGCGGACCAAGAAACAAGTGAAAGCTTTCGTCGTTCGCGAGTCGCTTGTTAGTTGTCAACAATCGACAATGAATTCACGCGAGTGCAGTTATCGATAGATGGAACTTACGCACTGTGGCCAATCTTTTTTGCTCCCCTGATAGACATTATAGTAAATAAAGTTTACGAAGGGTAAGTAATAAATGATAATTAATTACCGATTGGGTTAGTTATAAATTATAAAGTTTATGCTATACAAAGTAATTTTGAAATTTGAGTGCTACTGCTTTAGCTTAGTAGGGACAAATGTGCCTTTTGAACTAATTTGCGCGATTATTTTTTTAAATTAAATACAAAATGCTATGCATTTAAGTAATTTAAATAGCATATTATTTGTGTTTGTTTTATTTATCGATTTGTTATTCTTAGATAATACCAATTAGTTTGAGCCAAGAGCTAATACAAACATTTTAAATTCAATTAAAATATCCCTTCTCTTTTTCTCATTTAAATATTATTTTAGGAATCTCTTTTTAAAAATGTAAATTTCAGGTTATGTTGTATTTACCGATTTCTGCTGGACAGGTTTCTGAGGTTGCTGAAAGCAGCCAGATGTCGCTCTACAGCAAGGTGCAGAGAATGACATGGATTCTAGGTCACCTGATACCTCGGAATGCTAATTTCCTGCACATTTTGGTTTCAAGAAAATCATGCACCTTAGAGTCGATTTCTCAAATATAACACGCTGTTACATTCACATGGTTAAATATGAGGGTTGTTCAATAAAGAATGATCATAATTTTTTACGGTCATAATTTTTCGCGCTAAAATTCAATCTTATTATATTCTGTTATCATAATGTGAAACAAACACTGTTCGTATTCTTGGTTCCCGCCTGAGAGAACCAGTTAAGTTCAGACATGTTCAGTATCGCCTACCGCTACAATGGAGGTAAAGTTGATGTTAGAGGAAGATCCGGAGTTTCTTTCAAACGTAATCACTGCTGATGAAACTCGGCTAAATCATTTTGATCCTGAGGGCAAACAGCAAAGCTCAGTGTGGAAATCTACTTCATCACCAACCCCCAGCAAAGCAAAAGTGGTTGCTTCTGCTGGGAAAGTTATGGCCATCTCATTCTTTGATATTCGTAGAATGGTTTATCAGCATGTTGTACCTGCACACACATCAGTAGTTGGACAATACTACAGGGATGTCCTGAAAACATTGCAAGTCCATATCAGGCGCAAAAGACATTTCCTTAAAGCAGGCTGGATGCTGCACCACGATAATGCGCGGCGGCATATTGCCAATGTTGTTGCTGAATATCTTGCAAAAATCAACGTGAAGTGCATCCCTCACCCTCCCTATAGTCCGGATTTAGCCCCATGGGACTTTTTCTATTCCCTAACTTGAAGAAATGCCTGCGTGGGACGCATTATCCATCATCAGAAGCAGTGGTGAAGGCTGCGGAGGCGATTTTGAAGGATCTCTTAAAAATGGTTTCCAGCATGTCTTTGAAGACTGTCAGAAACGCTGGGACAAGTGCATCGCATTCAGGGGGGACTATTTTGAGAAGGAACATCAAAATTATGAGGATGAGTAAAGGTACGTTGTCAAAAAAAAAAAAAAAAGTGTTTTCATTCTTTATTGAACAGCCCTCGTAAAAGGGAAAACCTTTATATTGGACGATGATGTTCTAATGAGTCCAGGATACATAGAACTTAGAGTTACTAGGCATTCATCTTTTAGGATAAGGGCAAACCTTATTATCTTGACTTGAACTCGGGACCTCTTGAAGGTAAGATAGGCACGCTACCATCTACGCTGCCGAGGTGGGCATTAAGCTCTATGGGCCCAGGACTTATTTGAACATCGTTTCATACGTCGTCCGACTGGAGGACGTAAATTAATTAAAGCTGAGAAAATCGAAACCAAGAACAAAGAACAGCAAACATATAATACAGCAAAGTTATTTTGCTTTAAGGAGAATTAAACTTTTAATAATATTTTTTCTACATTTTATGGTTTACTAATTCTTTGCAAAAAGGAAAAATTAATTACTTACACTTTATATCTAATGCAGATCATTAGAATACTTGGAGGGAGTCCCACAACAAAGTGTTGGGTTGGCACGCCTGTTTTGGTGTACCCTGTACTCGCCGCCGTCTCATCATCGATGCAGCAATTTGCTAGAGGGTAACATCTATCTTTACGCTCCTCCTCCGCCCCTGTTTGCGGCAAGACGCAGGCCCCACCCCAATTAATTACAAAATTAATATTACACTTCGACAGTAAATGTTTAAAGGCCAATCTTCAAGCTCCCCCCTCGCTAAAAGTGCGGAGGGATGCGATGATGGGGTATTCACATATTCATTGCTCAATCATGTAACGTGAAAGGGTGAAGTGAAGGGAGAAGCAGGTGTACGGAGCCACGCATCAACAGTACGTTCTAATTTATTTGAAATTCGGGGCGCAATATAACACGATCATCACATATATTTCCACGTATATCTTGAGGTTTTTGTTTATTGATGTTTTACGCTATACAGCGCTGCCATCTACGTATATATCTATGATAAAATGTAACCGGCTTTTGTTTTTATTTTCTGTGGAATGCAGCAACTGTTTATACTCCATGACACATTCTCAACTAATAGCCAATGCCTTCTTAAACTGATATGCGTCTATATTTAAGTATAAGGTAAAGCACCTGCCTGCCGTGCTAGGGGTCCCGGGTTCGATTTCCGGCGGTGGGGGTGGGGAAGTTTCTCCGACCAAGATAATTCCCCATCTTCCCCAGAGTCTGGAAGTATGAATGACAGTGTGAATGTGTGCGTGATTTAATGATATAAAAAAGCCAAAAGATAACGAGTTAACACCTTCAGTATGTTCCAAAGGAGAACGGCCACGATATGACCATAGCAGTTAAAGACGGGGTATAACTGGAACAAGAAAAAGTATAAGGAGCTTTGTAAATACTTTCTAAACCTTTAGTAATTTATGAAATGAAATTAGTAGAACCCGGACTTTTAAACAAAATGCTTATAAATGCATTTTTTTGCTGTTATACGGTATTTGCTTGCATATTTTATGCTTTTTAATTAAAATAGCTTATGTTATCCAAATCATATTAAATTTGTAATAACAAATCGAAATTTCGCACCGTATTCCTGTAAGTTGGTAACCAGTTTTAAAACATTTGACTATAACTTAAAGTCTACTGTATTCCTTTGTAACTACAACAAGTATTTATTTATTATTTATTTATATACTTATTTACTTACTTATTTATATATTTACTTATATACATTTATTTACTTATTTATTTAATTATTTGTTTATTTATTATTTATTTATTAATCCTTTAAAATGAAATCTGTACATAGTATCTTGATATAGGATACGTCAGTAAATTTACACTTAATATTACAAAGTTAAACATCAAATATACCTAACCTACATTCAATTATAATGTAACACAAATTGGATATAATTATAAATGAGAGAAATGAACAAGCTAAGTAAATTCATGTTTTATGATTATCTGGATTTGTTAAATTGCAGATATTCCTTTATTGTGTAGAAGCAGTGCTCCCGCAAGAAAGCCCTTGTACTAGTTTTAAACATGTTGTAGTTATCTATGCTTTTGATGTCATTAGGAAGGGAATTATAAACTATTGTACAGGAATGCAGTATTCCGTTCTGATTGAGGTTATGTGTATATCCTTAATATGCCTCGTGTAATACATATGAACACTTCCGTTGTTTTGAAAGTTAAATCTATTTCTTTTTACAAATAAAGCTGTATCCAGTATATAAACACATGCCAAAGGAAGCATGCTAAGCTTTTTGAACAGTGGCTTACATAAACATTGCGTATAATTCGAATGGCTTGTTTTTGTTTAATAAGTATATCTTTGGCTTCTGGCGAATTTCGCAGAATTATCTTGAAGTAGATAGAGTAGTAAGTGTTTGTAAGAATAGTTTATACAAAGTAGTGTTCGCAGACATATAGAGCACGTAATACAGCTCGAGACACGCATATCTTGGTAGTTATGCGGTTTATTAGACAATGTAGGAGCGGACCAAAACTTTGTGTAACCCACTCACAAGTTGAATTTGATAATAGTCATACGTCAAATAAGTTTAGGGCGCGAACGCTCCCATGAATGTGCCAAGTACGGAAGGAAACTCGAGGGAAATCTGATAAGCCTGTTGTGAACAAGACCAACTTTATGGAGTCAAAGTCTGCGGATTGTGTCCTGGGAAATAAACAGCTTTTTACCCTGCAACTTGACTTGTGTCTTCGTCATTATGACGCATGCTTGCCTCAACTGTTACGGATACTAGCATCATTTTTTGGGCATTTTTTGTTTCTTTATCTATTTCTTCCCTTTTACTCCTTTCTTGAGTTTTACTTTCTCACTCCGTGTTTACAGAGCAGAGGAAATACTGTAGTCCATTTAGATCCTCCTGAATAAAAAGAAAGAACAGTGTTTAGGAAAACGTATCAGCCGATTTGGTCTGTGGCCCACATTCGGGAAAAGAAGCAGCTCACCGACTTACGCCCGATTTCACCAACTGATGTTAACACTTAACACGAGTTTAGCAATAGTTAAAACAAAAATTTTATTTCGTGTTAAATCTCTTGTTAAACTAACAAGTCAAATTTCTGATGTTAAGTCCTTAACAGTTGTAAATATCCAAGATGGCGGGCATGAACGCAGCTGTTGATGTCGATTTGCTATATTTAGACCGTCTAAATGACATTCGTAATAAAGTATGGCCTATGAGGAAAAATTATTTTGAGGAGCTAACAGAAGAAAATTTTCTACAGAGGTATAGACTGTCTAAAGAAGTTGCTATGAAGGTTACTGAGGAAGTACAAGAGAGGTTAGAACATGTATCGAAAGGAATATGCCGATCTCGTATTTGCTTCAAGTATTAATAACTTTGCGATTTTATAATTTACTGAATTATGTGGATAATACATTGTCCATCTCCCGTCTTGAAACGTTCAAGTCACTCGACACTTCTGTCCTTCGCTCTTCGTTTTAAATTTACGTAATACTGAGTTAGAACATTCATCGAAAGGAATATGCCGACCTCGTATTTGCTTCAAGTATTAATAACTTTGCGATTTTATAATTTACTGAATTATGTGGATAATACATTGTCCACCTCCCGTCTTGAAACGTTCAAGTCACTTGCCCTTCTTCGCTCCTCGTTTTAAATTTACGTAATACTGAGTCAGAACATTCATCGAAAGGAATATGCCGATCTCGTATTTGCTTCAAGTATTAATAACTTTGCGATTTTATAATTTACTGAATTATGTGGATAATACATTGTCCACCTCCCGTCTTGAAACGTTCAAGTCACTTGCCCTTCTTCGCTCCTCGTTTTAAATTTACGTAATACTGAGTCAGAACATTCATCGAAAGGAATATGCCGATCTCGTATTTGCTTCAAGTATTAATAACTTTGCGATTTTATAATTTACTGAATTATGTGGATAATACATTGTCCATCTCCCGTCTTGAAACGTTCAAGTCACTCGACACTTCTGTCCTTCGCTCTTCGTTTTAAATTTACGTAATACTGAGTTAGAACATTCATCGAAAGGAATATGCCGACCTCGTATTTGCTTCAAGTATTAATAACTTTGCGATTTTATAATTTACTGAATTATGTGGATAATACATTGTCCACCTCCCGTCTTGAAACGTTCAAGTCACTTGCCCTTCTTCGCTCCTCGTTTTAAATTTACGTAATACTGAGTCAGAACATTCATCGAAAGGAATATGCCGATCTCGTATTTGCTTCAAGTATTAATAACTTTGCGATTTTATAATTTACTGAATTATGTGGATAATACATTGTCCACCTCCCGTCTTGAAACGTTCAAGTCACTCGTCACTTGTCCTTCTTCGCTCCTGGTTTTAAATTTACGTAATACTGAGTTAGAACATTCATCGAAAGGAATATGCCGATCTCGTATTTGCTTCAAGTATTAATAACTTTGCGATTTTATAATTTACTGAATTATGTGGATAATACATTGTCCACCTCCCGTCTTGAAACGTTCAAGTCACTTGCCCTTCTTCGCTCCTCGTTTTAAATTTACGTAATACTGAGTCAGAACATTCATCGAAAGGAATATGCCGATCTCGTATTTGCTTCAAGTATTAATAACTTTGCGATTTTATAATTCACTGAATTATGTGGATAATACATTGTCCACCTCCCGTCTTGAAACGTTCAAGTCACTTGCCCTTCTTCGCTCCTCGTTTTAAATTTACGTAGTAGAGGAAGTTGCGTCATGCTTGTAGGAGTGACACATGTATTTCAATTAAATTCGTTTCCAATATTTTCGCACGTGATATCTTTCTCTTTTACATTCACCGTAACTGTCCTCTTATTTTCCACGATATCCTTACACTTCGTCACCAATTCAGTTAACAATTCTTTCTCCATCGATGAGAGCGGCCCGGTTCGATCCCCGGCGACCGCAAAGTGAGATTTGTGGTGGACAACACGGTCCTGGGGCGGGTTTTCTCCGGGACCTCCGGTTTCCCCTGCCATCTCATTCCACCGGTGCTCCATCTTCATCTCATGTACCATCAGTGTCACCGCCTGCGGTGCCGTATGTAGTAAAAGCGGGCGTTAAACACTACACATTTCCATCGATTAGAAGTTTGTCTCACGGCTTTTGTTTACGATTTTCTTCACCTGCCATTTTTTCAGCTGTGTGCAGACGAAAATGAAAACAAAAGCGCATTGCAGTACATTCAGAGAATAATACGACTCATCCATAAGCTTCTATAGCTGTAATATTTACAAGTTTCTTGGCGTTAACACGTGTTTGTTAAAATTTTCAGAAAACAGGTTGGTGAAATGCAAGACATTTAACAGTAGTGTTAGCGCTATGACAATTGTTACAAAATATTTGTTAACGTCGATTTTAACATCGATTGGTGAAATCGGGCATTAGTGTCAAAAATGATAAAATAACAGCTTCCTCCTCCCATTTCTGACCTTACACTATAAACAGCAGGCAAAAAATCCATTTGACATATACTTTTTTACTGTAAGATTTAATTTCTCGCTTACTGTCTAGCTGTTATACAAAATCACTCACAACACAATGAAGCCAGAAAATTTAAGGTGCACATTCAGAGTTTAATGAAAATAGCTAAATTTCTATTATGTTTGTATGAAATGATAATTACGGGAAAGCTGCCTTAATTCCCGCTACAAAAATTAAATGCTTTCTTCCGACTTTTCCAACGAAAGACGTAAATTGTTGTTTTCAATCTAAGTCCATAGATTTTAGAGTTCACACGTAACAGATAATTTACTCATTACTTTTACTTATAACTAATTTTAATCATAAATTACTCAAACGATTGCATTTCTAAGAGGCTATATTTACAACACAACAAAATTACAGTGAATATCTCATATATAATCATGATTTAAATACTAAACACAAATATTAACTTACACTCCCATCTAGTGGTTCAGTAGAAAGTAGAAGCGGCAATAACAAATTTGTACTTTCGGGCAGCAACACGCCACTACAGAGTGTAAAAGTACATTATTTATCATTATTAATTGTATTTAGTGTAGAGTAATACATAGACAACCTGCCTCTGTAGAATGGGGGTAACGTCACAAGAAACCCTGAGTTCCATTCTGGGTTAGGGTGATAAGGTTTTACCTTATACTGATAGATGAATGTTTGATAACTCTAAGCTCTATGTATCTTGTACTTATTTGAACATCATTTCATTAATCGGCTGATATGACTTAATCTCTTATACTGATAGATGAATGTTTGATAACTCTAAGCTCTATGTACCTTGTAATTATTTGAACATCATTTCATTCATCGTCCGATATGACTTAACGTTGGAGGTTTTCTCTTATCCTGAAAGATGAATGTCTGGTAACTCTAAGCTCTATGTACCCTGTACTTATTTGAACATCATTTCATTCATCGTCCGATATGACTTAACGTTGGAGGTTTTCTCTTATCCTGAAAGATGAATGTCTGGTAACTCTAAGCTCTGTGTACCCTGTACTTATTTGAACATCATTTCATTCACCGTCCGATATGACTTAACGTTAGAGGTTTTCTCTTATCCTGAAAGATGAATGTCTGGTAACTTTAAGCTCTATGTACCCTGTACTCATTTGAACGTCAGCGTCCTAGATGACAACGTTGAAGAGTGTTAAGAAAATGTGTTTTTTTATCCTGAGACGTAATGGAGTAGCTCTGATGTAATGTTTTTTATGTTTCAGTGCTGGGACAGCAGCAGTATTTCCGAATCCAGCCCAAGAATGTCAAAGTTCACGAAGGAGGAGAAGCCATGTTGGAGTGCGAGGTGACAAATCTTGCTGGTCAGGTTCAGTGGACAAAGGATGGATTTGCTCTTGGTTAGTTACTTGTCTTTTGTATTAAATGTCTCAACTCAAACATTAATTCCAGTAATCTTAAATAATAATGAATTCAGTTTTTATTGCTGGACATTCTGTGGTTCTCAGTGTCTATATTGGCCGTCTAATTTTGCTCGACGGCCTCTTTGATAAGGTTCTTAAGTGCTGGACATGGGACCACTGGCTTTACTTCCCTTCTTAACTAGGCCATGCTAAGGACTGTTACGCCCTAAAAAGCAATACGTCGCCGTCCGGACTTTAGGAAGCAGTGTTACTACGAGATCACCTAAAAGAACAAAGTTAATCTTGCATGACTGTCTGGACATACAGGATATCGTGGCAAGAAAATGATCTGCTCAATCACATACTGGATCATTCCAATTCTTGGGATACCGTTAAATTCTATTCGATGGAAATACGTGAAATACAAGCTAGTTACAGTGAAGCAACAAATACTATACAGATATAATAATTTTCAACATAAAACTTCACTTATCTTAAAATAAATGATGAAAGATTTCTTATTAATTGATGAAGATCGCGATTTCGTGAATATTCATTCACATCAGCTCAAACAACCTCGTTGTCATCGTTACGAACGCTAGATGTCACTATATTTTTGTCAGTATTACCAAAATCTGAAAATAAAACAAATTTAAAAACAGAATCGACTGCTGGTATTTCAGAATTCATTAGGCGATGTTTATTCTTTAAAATAAATATATTTTCCCAAACCATTAAATCTATTGGACCATTTAACTGTTTTAATAACTTAACTTCTGGATTTATTTCATAGTTAAATGACCAAAAATGAACTGCTACGGCCGACTTATCAGTTTGTTTATACTTAATGTTACGAAGATGTTCTTTCGTTCTGGTTTCTAAATTATGTTTTTTCTTTCCAATATAAACTTTATCACAATCTAAACAATTAAACTGATAAATACCAGATTTTTATTATTATTAGGAATGTTATCTTTTTAGAGAAATGTAGTAATTTTTAATACTATACTTATTTTGAGGAACTAAAGATATATCAAACTTTTTAAAAAAAATTGAAAATGTTTATTAACCCAAGGATGGTAATTAAATTTTTTAAAGTTATAATCGTCTTTTAGTGTTTAAGGGTAGAAATATCATAAACATTTTTTTATATTTAAATTTTTCCTTTTTTCTGTATAAAGTCTTTATTAAAACCATTAATTGAAGCAGTATTAATAACATATTTATATATCCTCTTTATTCAGGGTTATATTTATTTATTCCATGTATTTAAACACAGGAAAACAAGAGAATGTTTAGCAGTTAATATGATCTCGTTAATATAATAGAACTAATAATAATAATAATAATAATAATAATAATAATAATAATAATAATAATAATAATAATAATAATAATAATAATAATAATAATAATAATAATAATAATAATAATAATAATAATAATAATAATAATAATAATAATAATAATAATAATAATAATAATAATAATAATAATAATAATAATAATAATAATAATAATAATAATAATAATAATAATAATAATAATAATAATAATAATAATAATAATAATAATAATAATAATAAAAGTAGGAATGCTCACAACCGTGCAGAGAGTAGTTTGTCACTTGTCTTTCTATAAGCGGCGATGGGTTTTTGTCTATTTTTGTTACGCTTTAGAATTTAACATAGATCACATTTTTAGAACATAAAATAGAGATGCAGGTATCACTTGGGTTGTGGAAACTCTTATTGGAACATATCTTGTAGTAGTAGAAGCCAATGATTGCCTGTCTTGTAGTCACATGTCGTATTTCTTTTAAATCTAGTGGAAGTTTCTTGTAGCCCTCCGTAGCTGGCAGTAGCAGTGCCTATTGCAGGTCTTCTGTTAAGAACGTTTCCCTGGTAGGTTTATATGCTAGTCGTGATCTGGAATTCTGTGGTACTGCCAGGATTGTTTTGAGATATCTGGAGTTTACTCTTTCTATCTCTTCCAGCTGTTTGTATGTGAGATGTTCCCCCACAAACTCGAGACCATACGTAAGAATGGCTACTATCCTAAACCTGAACAGGTCTTTGTTCTTGTGTGTACCGTAATGAATCACACACGAAACGTAGTACTCTTTATGCTCGTCTATTACCTGTCAAACACAGGACGTCTCTTCTCTCGTCCGGTCACGTACTGTTCATCTTCTCTCGGTCTAGTCGTTCACAGACCTCGCTAAGTACGTTACTAGTCACAAAAGCGAACACACTCCTCTTTATGTCTGCAAGAGCTTACCAGAAAGGTCGATTCTCGCATCTTCGTAATGTTTGACCTCTAACCAATCATGAACCGAGTATGACGGCCACGCCCTTTATACGTGAAGTGGAAAACAAACTTGGTCAAAATAAGCTTAAATACGAATAATTACGAAATATAATGTGTGAATTATGTGCACACGAATTGAGGAAATACTGAAATTGTATTTTTCTTTGCATGTGTGTGTGCGTGCGTGCGCGCTTGTGTTTTGATAATGAAATTTTAACTAAAAATATCACTATGTTCCACGTCAGTGAAAATAGAACCATTTAGATCTTGTGAATCTGATAGGAGTATTCCCCTAGGTTACAAAACAACAAAAGAGATGGGTTAGGTCAGTTGCAGCGCATACGAACTTGTCAGCTAAAATCTGCCTCGGTTTTCTAACTGTTCTTAAAATCAGAATGAAAGTGGTGTTTGAGGCCAGTTAGAACAAGAGAACAAAACAAGGACCGATGATGCGTACCAACAATACATAATTATGAGATTAAAGCAAGCACTTAACGTGATCCACTACTACGCGGGTTTGGTTTGATGTAATTACTTGATTACAGACATATAGGTAAACACTATGTATCGACAAATTAAAACTAGAACTAGGGACAATTGCAGCAATACTCGTAGCAGGTTCGTGTCTGACTCACATTTAACGGGTCCCTAGTTCAAATCTAGGTTAGGGTGATAAGGTTTTCCCTTATCTTGAAAGATGATTGGGGAATAGTTTCCGTAAAACACTTGCTTTTGCAGGATGTAATATTTCAAAAAAAAATTAAAAAAAATGTAATATATAATATTCCGTTGCCAACTAAATAGACGCTATCATAAATTTAAGTGAATAGATTTTATTTATAAGGTGGTAAAATTGACACTGTTCAATTGTTTAATCATTTAGTTTTTTATTACTATTATTTACGTCCTCCAACGAAGTCATACCGGACAATGAATGAAATGATGTTCAAACAAGTACAGGGTACATAGAGCTTAGAGTTACCACACATTTGTCTTTTAGGATAAGGGAAAACCTTGGGAAAAACTTTATCCAGGTAACTCAACCAGACCGAGATTCGAATTCGGGACCTTTTGAACGTGAGGCAGACATGCTACCATCTAGGCTACCGAGTTGGTCACACATTGGCTTGTCCTGATAAAGTGGAGAATGCTTTGTGCTGTTACCGAGTAATGCTGATCTGATTTGTCAATCTCTTTGCAAAATAACCTAAACCCCCCAGGGGCCTACTTCGGTAGGTACGGGTTTGGCGCACCCGGGGTCCCAAGCCAACAGTCTCCCTCGTGTGGGCTCCTCATCGTGGCTGAGGGAGACGGTCAACAGGCCCACCCACGTGTAGGCCGTGCGTGGAGACGATTAGATTCTTTTTAGATTCTTTTCTAGTTTAGGATTTAGTGAACAAAATTTTTAGTAGGGTTTGATTGATTTTTTTATGTACGTGTATTTTTAATAGGTTTTGTTACACTTGTATAGTTTTTAGAAAGTTTTATATCTGGCTTTTGCCATGACTAGTTTTTTAAAGGGCACTGATGACCGCCGTAGTTGAGCGCCCTTATATATATATATATATATATATATATATATATATATATATATATATAAAATCAAAATAACCTAAAAGGCCTACAATAAAAGCGGATGTTACTGACACAAAATTATAATGCTGTTCTTTGTGTGAATCATTTTGCCTATGAGTGGAAAATGTTGCAATAGTGAAAAATTACTAAACCCAACAATATTTAATCTGAAAAACACAGTACAGTCATATTTCCTTAATGTAATATTTTATTTAATGTTATACTAAAATCTAAATCTAACCTTAAATTACGAAACTCCATTTCTGTTTATATAGTTATCTGCCTAGTTCTAGAACTCCAATATTCAACTGCCAATTTCTCTGAGACTAGTATTAAACTGGTCTAGAATTCAGTAGCGATGTCATACATACGAATATTCATTTGTTCTATTATAATTTATACTTTAGATAATTGTATACTCTAAATTTCCGACATAATATTTCCCCCATAGAGTACCATACTCCTATCTTTAATGTAAGTAAAATCGTTTTAGATCTCGTAATTTTATTTTTAACGAAGTGTAAGAAACACTGACTTTATTATAGGCTTGCGTTCAATATTATTTTAATATAAAATAAAATAGATTTTAAAGTTCATTATTACACTCTAATCTTTTATTATTCAGTGCACAAGTATAAAAGCACTGTCTGCATACAGCACCACAGCGGTGATACATGGCATTATATAACATTTGGGAAAGGAAATTTAGGAAGGTAAACACTGCAGGCTTAAGTTTAGGAAACTCTCTGACATTTACCAGTTGTTAGGACTTTGGAAAACTTGCAAGAAACATAATTCTTGAGGGAGTTGAACCACAGACCTTCTGATTATGAGACTGTGTCCTAAAACCTCGACTAACTGACCTTCTATCTACGAGTAAAGTCAATATTGACATTGTCGTGGTAAATCAATTGCGATAAAATTCATAGTTGGTATAATGGGGAATTGTAACGGATGATTCTAAATCCATTTACGGATAAACTGAGCTAGAATAACTCGACAGAATCTTACTTTCCCAAACGAATACAATAATGAGAACAAATTTCAGGGAAGCCAATACTCAAAAATTAATAAATATATTGTCACCATTGGAAGGCAACAAAGCACGTGTAACTTAGCTATATTGGTTATTCTTTAACAGTGTCTATGCTAATTCAATAAATGTAGGTATATTTGTAAGGGATTTCCAGTCACAGTTGGGAACGTATGACTGTTTAACCTCTCCCTGGCGTCTTCCAAGATAGGAAATGCTACATAGGCTGTAAGTACATTGTTTTTGGACCGAGTCGGGAGAAAAGACTTCTCCAAGAAGAACGCCGCCATTTGGATTTATTTTTGAGCTCTCCTTTCCCTGCAAGGTGTACTTCCAGTGATTAGAGTTACCAAAACACCCGACTTAGCCGGTTTTTAAATTTCCTTTTTCAAACTGCGGTAAAACTCAGATAAAATCCTGGATTTTCGGTACACGTATGTAGATGGTGTAATGACGTACCAACTTACTTCAGATTTTATCGTAAATCCTATAATGCAGTGGTAAATTAAATGTTCACTGGTCAGAGTAGAAATACAGATATACTCTTGAGGTAAATAACATTAAATGACAGTTTTAACACATGATCTGTTTTGTTTCCAATGCCGCTTGTATTTACTGAATACGATGTTCATCAGCGATGTTAGTGTTTGCGGTCACATTTGGGCCATCAGATAAGTATTTACTAACGATATCTGCTTTACAAAAACTAGAGATGAGTTAATTTGCTACTTGTGACTTGCCTCCATTTTCCAACGGCATGATACATAAGCTGTGTAATGTTTTAATGACAGAATGTAGCGAGAGTAACGAGATCTTTGAGCTGTAGAGTCCATTCAGGACAAACCGTTACAATTGATGGGTGCGTGATTAACCCTGGTTGTTGGGGTGCAGTTAGGGTCAAGGCTGAGTAATGACATGTTAAGTGCCACAGGCTCTTTATCATGCACACCAGTACGTCTCTTCATTATCAGATAAAATCACTGCTCTTCATTTTGTTGCCATGTTGCCTCTCTCTGAACTTTCACATCATTCATTTGTGTGAGCATACCTTTCTGTGCTTAATAAAATCAAATTGGTTTTTCATACATTAACAATAACAAATCATTTTTATGATAATAAAAATATAGAACATTCTTTACTATTTGGTGTCAATTCCATCATCTGCCAATAGTGAGCGTAGATATTCAAGTTTTGCCAATAAGTATAGCAAAATATGTTGAGGGTTCTCAAAGAGTAGCTGAAACATCACTGTAGCTAAAACCAAATTATTAAAAACTAATCCGTGTTAACTCAGTATTGTTATACTTAATCTAGCAACCTGAAATGTTTAACCTAAGTCTTCCTCAAGCTTTAGTGCATATACAGAACTGAAACCCCTAGAACTGTAAAGAACGTCCATCTTCAACCACCTGATTTACCACCTGGACCTGGAATTTAGTTCTAAAGGTTCCAAAATAATGCACAATTTTATCGGTATTAATTATTGATTGACATTTTAAAATTAAGGAACTGCTCAGTTTATATATTATTTACCAATTTTCTGTTTAGGATTCAGTCCAGTGATTCCTGGTTTCCCACGGTACTCAGTTATTGGAGACACACAGAATGGAGTGTACAACTTGAAGATAGTGAACGCAACGTTAGACGATGATGCTGAATACCAGTGCCAAGTAGGGCCAGCGAGATTCAACAAAGCAATTAGAGCCAACGCAAGGCTCAGCGTCATATGTAAGTACTTGCAATATTTCCTTTTTAAAACATAAGTACCAGGGTGAATCAATTGAAAACTTTAAATATTTATTTAAATATTATTTATTGTGCAGAAGTGGTACAAAGCTGTATTACTTTTCAGCATAATCTCCCCCACGCACAATGCAAGTCCTCCAGCGCTTACAAAGTACATAAATGCCTTTAGAAAAATTTTCTTTTGGTAGTCTGTGCAACCACTCATTGCATCTTTGAGTGGTCCAAATATATCGAAATCACTTGGGGCAAGGTCTGGTGAGTATGGTGGATGAGGAAGACACTCAAAATGCAGGTCTGTGATTGTTACAACTGTTGTACGATCAGTATGGGGCCTTGCATTGTCATGTTGCAAAAGGACACCTGCTGACAGCAATCCACGTCGCTTTGATTTGATTGCAGGCCGCAGATGATTTTTTAGGAGATTTGTGTATGGTGCACTGGTGACAGTGGTCCCTCTAGGCATGTAATACTCCATAATGACACCTTTTTCATCCCAAAAGAGAGTCAGCATAACCTTCCCTGCTGATGGTTCTGTTCGAAACTTCTTTGGTTTCGGTGATGAGGGATGGCGCCATTCCTTGCTCGCTCTCTTCATTTCCGGTTGGTGGAAGTGAACCCAGGTTTCGTCCCACATAACGATTCTTGCAAGGAAGCCATCACGTTCCCGTTCAAAGCGCCGAAGAATTTCTTCACAAGCATCAACATCTCGTTCTCTCATTTCAGGAGTCAGCTGCCTTGGCACCCATCTTGCAGACACTTTGTGAAACTGGAGCACATCATGTACAATGTGGTGTGCAGACCCATGACTAATCTGTAAACATGCTGCAATGTCACTCAGCGTCACTCGGCGGTTTTCCTTCACTATGGCTTCAACTGCTGCAGTGTTCTGTGGCGTCACAACTCGTTGTGCCTGACCTGAACGTGGAGCACCTTCCACTGAAGTCACACCATTCGTAGACTTGTTGCTGTTATAAACGTGTATCACCGTACTGAACCTTCATCCGTCGATTTATTTCAATAGATTTCACACCTTCACTACACAAAAACCGAATAACAGAACGCTGTTCTTCCCTGGTGCCAGTCGCAAGTGGGGTAGCCATCTTTATACTGATACTGCGACGGTATGTGTACATCTGCACTATGCTACCACCTACAGGCCATTCTGCATGCTGTTTGTAGCACGCTTACCAACTTATAGGATAACGGGGTGAAATTATGATTTGTTATTACAAATTTAAGGTTTTTATTTGACTCACCTTCGTATAAATACAGGATGCAGCAGAAACAATGAACAAGTTTAAACTGATAATTAATAAACCTTTATGTAAAACTCAACCTATACTTAAAATCTGATATATGAACTATTCTATTTTGAAACTGATAGGCAAATTAATGGCGAATATGTAGGTTTGTAGAATAGCCAAGGAATTTAACTATTCAGGTTCCAGTAATATGGACCGTTCAATGATAATTTTATATATTTAGTCTGCATACATTTCTAACCATGTAGAACCAGATTTATAGCACCGAACACACATGGTCAAA
Organism: Mantis religiosa; assembly: GCA_030765055.1. Lineage (NCBI taxonomy): Eukaryota > Metazoa > Arthropoda > Insecta > Mantodea > Mantidae > Mantis > Mantis religiosa. The sequence continues at coordinate 142,281,653 of CM060958.1, read as the reverse complement.
TTATTGCAGCAAGCTTTGTTATACATCTAATTCCTGAAAGTTTACAGAGCATAACTGGTTAATTATAGCTGAAAAATTAGACATGATCTCTTAGTGCTTAGCATTTCTTCTGGTCCAGTAATAATTTTGGCATGTTTTTGGGTAAATGCTCTTCAGAATTATTTTGTTGAATATATACGAGGGTGGTCTGAAAATTTTCCGACATTTTTTTCAGAATTTTATTTTCAACATAGTTTCCTTGTAACTCTACACACTTCTCCCAGCGATGCTCCCTCTATGTAACCTGTCCAGATAGTACTCGGCGTTTTTCAACATAGTCTCCTTGTAACTCTACACACTTCTCCCAACGATGGTCCCATCTCTGTAACCCACCCAAATAGTACTCGGCGTTTTTCAACATAGTCTCCTTGTAACTCTACACACTTCTCGCAGCGATGCTCCTATCTCTGTAACCCGTCCAAATAGTACTCGGCGTTTTTCAACATAGTCTCCTTGTAACTCTACACACTTCTCCCAGCGATGCTCCCATCTCTGTAACCCGTCAAAATAGTACTCGGCGTTTTTCAACATAGTCTCCTTGTAACTCTACACACTTCTCGCAGCGATGCTCCTATCTCTGTAACCCGTCCAAATAGTACTCGACGTTTTTCAACATAGTCTCCTTGTAACTCTACACACTTCTCCCAGCGATGCTCCTATCTCTGTAACCCGTCCAAATAGTACTCGGCGTTTTTCACCATAGTCTCCTTGTAACTCTACACACTTCTCGCAGCGATGCTCCCATCTCTGTAACCCGTCAAAATAGTACTCGGCGTTTTTCACCATAGTCTCCTTGTAACTCTACACACTTCTCGCAGCGATGCTCCTATCTCTGTAACCCGTCCAAATAGTACTCGGCGTTTTTCAACATAGTCTCCTTGTAACTCTACACACTTCTCCCAGCGATGCTCCCATCTCTGTAACCCGTCAAAATAGTACTCGGCGTTTTTCACCATAGTCTCCTTGTAACTCTACACACTTCTAGCAGCGATGCTCCTATCTCTGTAACCCGTCCAAATAGTACTCGGCGTTTTTCAACATAGTCTCCTTGTAACTCTACACACTTCTCCCAGCGATGCTCCCATCTCTGTAACCCGTCAAAATAGTACTCGGCGTTTTTCAACATAGTCTCCTTGTAACTCTACGCACTTCTCGCAGCGATGCTCCTATCTCTGTAACCCGTCCAAATAGTACTCGGCGTTTTTCAACATAGTCTCCTTGTAACTCTACACACTTCTCCCAGCGATGCTCCTATCTCTGTAACCCGTCCAAATAGTACTCGGCGTTTTTCAACATAGTCTCCTAACTCTACACACTTCTCCCAGCGATGCTCCCATCTCTGTAACCCGTCCAAATAGTACTCGGTGTTTTTCAACATAGTCTCCTTGTAACTCTACACACTTCTCCCAGCGATGCTCCCATCTCTGTAACCCGTTCAAATAGTACTCGGCGTTTTTCAACATAGTCTCCTTGTAACTCTACACACTTCTCCCAGCGATGCTCCTATCTCTGTAACCAGTCCAAATAGTACTCGGCGTTTTTCAACATAGTCTCCTTGTAACCCTACACACTTCTTCCAGCGATGCTCCCATCTCTGTAACCCGTCAAAATAGTACTCGGCGTATTGCAACATAGTCTCCTTGTAACTCTACACACTTCTCCCAGCGATGCTCCCATCTCTGTAACCCGTGCAAATAGTACTCGGCGTTTTTCAACATAGTCTCCTTGTAACCCTACACACTTCTCCCAGCTATGCTCCCATTTCTGTAACCCGTGCAAATAGTACTCGACGTTTTTCAACATAGTCTTCTTGCAACTCTACACACTTCTCCCAGCGATGTCCCCATCTCTATAACCCGTCCAAATAGTACTCGACGTTTTTCAACATAGTCTTCTTGTAACTCTACACACTTCTCCCAGCGATGCTCCCATCTCTGTAACCCGTCAAAATAGTACTCGTCGTTTTTCAACATAGTCTCCTTGTAACTACACACTTCTCCCAGCGATGCTCCCATCTCTGTAACCCGTCCAAATAGTACTCGGCGTTTTTCAGCATAGTCTCCTTGTAACTCTACACACTTCTACCAGCGATGCTCCCATCTCTGTAACCCGTCCAAATAGTACTCGGCGCTTTTCAGCATAGTCTCCTTGTAACTCTACACACTTCTCCCAGCGATGCTCCCATCTCTGTAACCCGTCCAAATAGTACTCGGCGTTTTTCAACATAGTCTCCTTGTAACTCTACACACTTCTCCCAGCGATGCTCCCATCTCTGTAACCCGTCCAAATAGTACTCGGCGTGTTTCAACATAGTCTCCTTGTAACTCTACACACTTCTCCCAGCGATGCTCCCATCTCTGTAACCCGTCCAAATAGTACTCGGCGTGTTTCAACATAGTCTCCTTGTAACTCTACACACTTCTCCCAGCGATGCTCCTATCTCTGTAACCCGTCCAAATAGTACTCGGCGTTTTTCAACATAGTCTCCTTGTAACTCTACACACTTCTCCCAGCGATGTTCCCATCTCTGTAACCCGTGCAAATAGTACTCGGCGTTTTTCAACATAGTCTCCTTGTAACTCTACACACTTCTCCCAGCGATGCTCTCATCTCTGTAACCCGTCCAGATAGTACTCGGCGTTTTTCAACATAGTCTCCTTGTAACTCTACACACTTCTCCCAGCGATGTTCCCATCTGTGTAACCCGTGCAAATAGTACTCGGCGTTTTTCAACATAGTCTCCTTGTAACTCTACACACTTCTCCCAGCGATGGTACCATCTCTGTAACCCGTCAAAATAGTACTCGACGTTTTTCAACATAGTCTCCTTGTAACTCTACACACTTCTCCCAGCGATGTTCCCATCTCTGTAACCCGTCCAAATAGTACTCGACTTTTTTCAACATAGTCTCCTTGTAACTCTACACACTTCTCCCAGCGATGTTCCCATCTCTGTAACCCGTCCAAATAGTACTCGACGTTTTTCAACATAGTCTCCTTGTAACTCTACACACTTCTCCCAGCGATGTTCCCATCTCTGTAACCCGTCCAAATAGTACTCGACGTTTTTCAACATAGTCTCCTTGTAACTCTACACACTTCTCCCAGCGATGCTCCCATCTCTGTAAACCGTCCAAATAGTACTCGGCGTTTTTCAACATAGTCTCCTTGTAACTCTACACACTTCTCCTATCGATGCTCCTATCTCTGTAACCCGTCCAAATAGTACTCGGCGTTTATCAACATAGTCTCCTTGTAACTCTACACACTTTTGCCAGCGATGTTCCCATCTCTGTAACCCGTACAAATAGTACTCAGGGTTTTTCAGCATAGTCTCCTTGTAACTCTACACACTTCTCCCAGCGATGCTCCCATCTCTGTAACCCGTCCAAATAGTACTCGTCGTTTTTCAACATAGTCTCCTTGTAACTCTACACACTTCTCCTAGCGATGCTCCCATCTCTGTAACCCGTCCAAATAGTACTCGGCGTTTATCAACATAGTCTCCTTGTAACTCTACACTTTTCCCAGCGATGTTCCCATCTCTGTAAACCGTCCAAATAGTACTCGGCGTTTTTCAACATAGTCTCCTTGTAACTCTACACACTTCTCCCGGCGATGCTCCCTCTATGTAACCTGTCCAGATAGTACTCGGCGTTATTCAACATAGTCTTCTTGTAACTCTACACTCTTCTCCCAGCGATGGTCCCATCTCTGTAACCCGTCCAAATAGTACTCGGCGTTTTTCAACATAGTCTCCTTGTAACTCTACACACTTCTCCCAGCGATGGTCCCATCTCTGTAACCCGTCCAAATAGTACTCGGCGTTTTTCAACATAGTCTCCTTGTAACTCCACACACTTCTCCCAGCGATGTTCCCATCTCTATAACCCGTCAAAATAGTACTCGGCGTTTTTCTCCACAAAATAACTGTTCACGAAGTTGATTGCCTCTTCATTTGACGAAAATCTTTGTCCTCCGAGCGCAATTTTCAGATGAGGGAACAAAAAGCAGTCGCTAGGGGCTAGATCTGGTGAGTCAAGCAGTTCAAACGGTAATTCGTGGTTTTTCGCTATTGCAACCGCTGAGGTGTGAGACGGTGTGTTGTCTTGGTGAAACAGGATTTTCTTTTTCTGCAAATGTGGCCGTTTTCCCGCAAATTCTGCCTTCAGCCTCACAAGTAATGTACGTAGTATGCTCCTGTAACGGTTTTTCCTTTTTGAAGATAATCGATTAGAATAACTCCATGACTATTCCAAACAACAGTCACCGTCGCTTTCCCAGCCGAAAAAACAGTTTTGGCTGTTTTTGAAGCCGATTCCCGCTTTGCAGTCCACTGTTTGGACTGATTTTTTTCGGGAGTATAATAGTGTATCAAGTTTCATCTATAGTAATTAATTGGCGCCAAAACTCGGATTTATTGCGCCTAAACTGCGCCAACAGAGTGTTGGAAATGTTCATTCTATCTAGTTTTTGGTCTAAGGTGAACAAACGCGGCACCCAATGCGTGGACAGCTTTCTCTTGTCTAAATGTTGATTGAATATGTAACAAACACGTTCTTTTGACATGTTCATAGCCTCTGCTATCTCTCTCACTTGAATTCGACGGTCGTCTAGCATCATTTGGTGAACTTTGGCGAGGTTTACGTCGGTAAGTGCAGTATTTGGACGTCTCGAACGTTCATCGGCTCCCAAGTTCTTACGGCCACGTTTTTATTCAGTTGGTCAAAATTTCACTTTGGTAAATGATGGTGTAGCCTCCCCATACACAGAATCCAATTCATCTTTGATTTGCGTAAGCGTATTGCCTTTCAAAAACAAATATTTAATGAAAGCTCGATACTCGATTTTGTGCATTTTCATAAAAACACTCACATCAACTCACTCAAACGGCTGTTACATAACAATTGAGCGTCCAAAACGGCTGAAACTTTGGTGAGTAATTGTCAACAGATGAAGAACGAAATGTCCTAGCTTTTATTTACGAGTGCTGCCATCTTCATGTTGAGGTTGTAAACTTTTCAGACCACCCTCATAGTAATGTTGCTATGATGCAGAGTGTGTAGAAATGTGATTTTTAGGAATTTATTTATATTAGCCTAGTTAAATTGTAGGTTCTGACAAAGGAATCATATAAAAATTTGGAAAATTCTATGGTTCAATACAAAGCTATTTTATTGCATTAATGTTATCCAAAGATGTCAAAAATTAAACGTTTAAACACCTACAACAATGAGTATTTTTTTATTTTAAATTACTATTTGATATTGATATTTGATATTTATTTGTACAGTTTCCATTACAGTAACACTACAATGACACATGCACTATTATACATCCTGTCAAATTAAACTGCTGACCTAAGATTTACTCGCTGACTCAGGTTCCCTGGCTAATAAGCCTTTGGTTTTCCTGAGCAGCTTGGTGTCATTTCTTCTTGACCTTTTCTTTTTTTTGCCCTAAACCACTTTTCTCTTAACCTATATAAGAATTTTCCTATACATCTATGTTTGTTTTCACCCATCCCCGTTAACATACATAATGCCTCTACCTCTTTGCTCACACTTTCCCATTTCTTATCTCATATATTTCTCCTGTAATTTGTTAACTTCTTACATTCTATCAGGTAATGAACAGTGCTCTCTTCATCTCCACAAAATTCACATATCCCTACCTCATTACTCCTCAACCCTTTTAGAAATAATATTCCTACTCTCATCCATGCTATGCCTTCTCTTCCAGTTTTGTCACATTGATCTATATATTTTTCCCTACCCCATTCTGTCTTTGTTTGCTTATAAAATTTCAAAGATTTCTTTTCTTCTACACTTTCCCATATCTCTTGCTTATCTATGTCTTGTAGTCTAGTTCTCACTTCCTTCCAAAAACTGCTATCATTTGACTCCTCTGCTCTCCATAGATCTCCCACGCCTATCTTTAATATCATTCTTTCCAATTCTGACTACCAACTATTTGTGTTTTTAACACTTTTCTGTTGCTTCTTGCACAGATTCAATAATTCCCCTTTCTGCCCTTTAATACACTTATACCAAAATTTCATTATTCTCTCTATTATTATTCCCCTCCTTTTTGTATTACCTAGCTCTAGTAATGCCACTTCTTTAAATTACTAATTTATGAAATGTTTACAGATTTACTGTAATAATTTGGCCATGTCTGTATATAAATTACTCAGACTTAACTCTTAATTTTGAATCATATTTTCAAAATTTAAATCAGCATTCCTTTCAATTGTCTGTTGATAACTATAAATATTATTTTGTAACTTATTTTAATGATATTTCTAGCTCCTCCATCATCCATTGAGATAGTGGACCATGCACCAAACTCAAAAATTGAAATCAGAGAGAATGCAGAGTACACCCTTGAGTGCATGGTGAAAAATTCCAAACCTGCAGCAAAGATTGTCTGGTACCGAGGGAATGTGGAACTCAAGTTGGGTGAGTATGTTTTGTATAGAGATGTTTCTTTTTTTGTTATTTATCAAAACTGAAGCTTATGTACCATCATAATGCAGAGCCGTACTTAAAGCTACCATATCCGCTTCAGATAAAATGTCTTTTAGATACTCTATGCAAACAATTTTAATCTATGAAAGAAAATAACAGTATTCCAAATACATTAAATACTTGCATAAGTAGAATCACACTGAAAAATTGAATGCCATAGCTGGGATTTGAACCACGGATCTGCCAGTCTCCATGCAGTTGCTCTTAACCATTGAACTACCATGGCAACATGCCAGCATGACATGTCTGACTCTACTTATCTATGCCTTAGTCTACAGATGGCTGGTGTGGAAGAACAATTAAGTTCCATCAATTAGCATTAAATACTGTTAAATAAAGAAAAGTCTATTCCAATGTGTAAGGACTATGATACAACGAAGCACAAAATTAATATAATTTTGAGTTGAACTAGTAGGTACTCAATATTCCACTTATTGCTAGTATTTACCTAGAACACATAACGTTAGGATCTTCCTAACATCATCAATTAGGATGTTAGGAAGGTCCTAATGAAGCAAAATTATACTAAAAAACTCTACCACATTTAATATTCAAATATGCATTACAGTACAGCAAAATCTCGCTAACACAGACCTCTTTTACCCGGACATTTGCAAAAAAATATCATGTTTAGTGCAGTAAATGAAGACTTGTTTTTCGAATGATCTTGCCAGTGGGCGAGTTCATTGCCTCACTTCACCTTCTTGGGACCAGGTTGGAAGAGAAACTTTGATAATGTCATGGAAAAAGTTCTGTGACTTGTCAGAAAACAAGATTGAAGAAGAAGATAAAATAAGTGTGCAAGAAGATTTTATAGACACTTTTAAAAATATTGATGGTTGTTTCGATGATGATGAAAAAGATATTGACAATGACGGAAGTTATAAACCAATTACAGAAGAAGGCATTATTACATCATGCAGTGCTACTGAAAATGAAAATGAAGAGTATTCAGATTCAGACAGTGTTGATGAACCAGCTGTGGTTATGATCCACACACAAGGATTATGATTAAGATTTCACTACTGAGAGGATTTGGTACATAGGCCACCATGCTGGGCTCATTGTTCCCATGCCCCCAAGTGGGGTAGCCCCGGAAGGAAGGATGAGGTGAAAGAGACAGACGGTGGCCAACCCAAGGAGCCACGATAGTGCAGAGGGCAGGGTCCCTACAGTTTACTTATATAGAGACCTCCCCCGACAGGCCAGGACAATGAACACACTCCCCTACAGCGGGACGGCAACGAGCCCAGCAGCCGAGCCCTAAAGGTCCCAGGCAGGCGATCCGAGCCCCAAGGGTCCCTGGCTGGCAGTCACGAAATGGCCTGGCAGATGCGTGGAAGCTGGCAACCCACCTACTGGAGGAGGAAGTAGTTTTCCTCAGAACATATCATCTTACCATGCACCACCAAGACACCCACCAACACTTCTACCCTGAAAGAGACCACCAGATGAGAGATGATATGAAATGATAATAGAGAAGACATGGAAGGACAGGAAACTATGGGGGATGTAATTAACTTACCCAGCATTCACATAGCAACCCAGGAAAACCGTGCAAAACCGATGGTTTAGGTAGGTTGGCTGCTGAAATCCAACCCACGTCTGCCGATGCAGGCCACCATGCACAAGCAGTAGCAAATTGAGAAATCGATGCTTTATTTCGAGAGACAAGCCAAAACATTGCCAAATAAGCTTCTAATGTTGAAGCGGATGTGAGATCAGCGATACACTAAACTGAGGCAGCAGAAGCTCAGGGTCTTTTACCACCAACTTGTTTATAGTACAGTACAAATGCATAGGCCTTTACAAAACATACAGTGTATGTGTTTTTAGGTGAAAGTGTAGTGACAGTAATTTCTAAACTGTATAGAAATATTTCGGTGATGCTGCAGTTATTTTTTTACCATTTTTCCACCATTCTCTGGATAACCCAAATTTTTGTTTACTCAAATCGATCCTGGTCCCAAATGACCCAGGTAAACACGGTTCTCCTGTATTTACAAAGACTGTTTCACAATATATGTTTTTTTTTTCCTCTGAACTTTATTTTTCAACACTATAAATCAGATCACCATTTGGTAAGCATTGTATCATTATCGCTGGTTCATGCCTTGTTATACAAATTACAAGGCAACCTAAAAACAAAAGGTCTTCTGTTATTGATAATGCCACAACTCGATACTTGCACTAAAGAGCTAGAGTAAATTCATGAATATTACATATTGTTACAGAAGCTCTAATCAACAATATTACTATTCTTGTTTCTTAATTATTGTTATTCTTCTGCTTCATCATCATCAGGGGGATCACATCCTCTTGTTGTCATCAGCATTGTATTTATACCAGATAGTATAAATAAAAGTAGCCTGCCCCTCCATTTCAATGTGAATGTGATATATTGATAAAAGCAGCCATGTAATTACAGCATGAATACAGAAGCTAAGTAATGAAAAGGTTTCATCATTTACGGATGATGTTTCAAATAGCCACTCTACAGCATCAACACACAACTGTGCCTATTTAATCATGTTTGAGTACACCCAGGCATATCAGTAGCAAAAATTTCATGTCCGACGTTGTTTTAATTATGTATAAGTTTATTTTATACACTTTGCTCTTCAAGTATCCTCAAAGCTTTCTCTTTTTAAGTTTTGCACATGAAGTATCCTTCTGTAGGTTACAAATCTATTTCCAGTGGTTTATAAATCATTTTATGGAGGATACAAACCTCTGACTAAGTTGCATATAATACTCCATGTAAATAGATTATGGAGAATTTAATGTATTAGCTTTGCTGTGCATATATATTTTAGAAATTGTCAGCTTCATATGTCATTTCACACAAAATAAGGACTAATACAATACTAGAACAGTTGAAACTTGGTCACTTCAACTTCCATTCTATACTGCTTCTCCACACTAAGTTATATTTTAATTTCAATATTCTATCACATCTCAACATAGGAAACATTTGAAGACGTATAAGAACACATTTTACACCTCTCGTGTCCCAACACTGTGATGCTTTGTTCTTGCTAAATGAAGGTTAACATTTTCTTATTGGCCACCAGGCGCAGCTCTGGATGAGTTCAATAGGTGACTTGGAAGATTGGCTAACCTAAATTCACAAAATCAGCATCACAAGAAAGGATTTTATACTAGAATAGTGGTTTTGAATTCCGGTGGGGCTTCCCTCTGTATATGAATCCAAAAGTTCCTTAAAATTACCTTTATTTAAAGAGTCCTCGCCTCCATTGTGTCCATGAAATATCATTTCTTGTCTACTTCCCCAATGGGATATTGCATGTAAAGGCAAGCTTAACGTTCTCATTGTATTTTACAATATATAGATGTGAGCTTTCCCAAAGAGTGTCTGCAATTTTGTTAGTACTTTCTCCCAGCTCCTTCAATCTGACACAGTCATGTTCCTCATACCAACGAGTCTTAAATGTCCTGGTGTATTTTAAAGATGCTCTGCCACAAAGTTTTTCTAAACATAGCACTGATGTTGGCATACCAACATTTACCACGTCACATTTGTCATCATTTTTCCATAAAGAAATGGGTGTTTGAGACTCACCAAGTCATGGATTGGATTTATTGTAAATCCTTTAAATATGAAAAATTAAAAACTTCACATATCACAGTCCCTGATCACATAAAAAATTATGTTTTTACACAGGATGCAAATTGATAATAAACAGTAGCACATGACATGCTGGGCTCGCTTCAAGCAGGTTACCACTTCTACCAACAAATTTCTTTTCAAATAAACGAAAAGGTAGGAAGAAAGTCCTGTATTGTGTTGGCAACACAAGTTGGTGCGGAATATATGGCTTCTATGAATCGAATCCGTAACCATGGTAACCAGTAATGCATTCTGCCCCTCCAACCTCTTCTCACCCAATGCATGTGTTACGGTCAGCTTGGCCTTTTAATGACGAATCACTAGTCGGGAAGTAAGCCAGCTGCATTATCGACACGTGAGTGTCAAGAGAGCGGCTCCATTACAAAATATAATTTGGATAACTTTTATAAATGAAAATTAAATCAAGAACATAAAACATAACCATGTAAGTTATTCAAAAACAAGTAGCTGACTTGGCGATTCAACCGTCCCTGTTGGCTACATCATTCTTAACCAATATAATCATACCATAGTTGGATATTTTTATGGTCTTTCTTTTTAAAACTTAAATTAAACAATCCAATACTCAATTATAACCGTAAATAATTTTAAACTGCTAATAACATTGTTAAAACAAATTAACATTATTCATTAAAAAGCTATTTGTAGTTGGCTTTTTGACACTTCGTCACTTACTTTTTTTATATTATTGAGGGACGTCCATACAGTTGGATAGAGGTTGAAAATGATGGTGATAGCTTCTGAAACTAGTCCCTCAAAATTATAAAAATATAAGTGACGAAGTCACTATATCACACATTTTACTTTTTCATACTTAATCTCATTCACATTCACAATCACTTCCAATTAATTATGATGATTTATTTTTAGAAAATTTTAAAATAAATTTAAAATAACAAATATAAAATTAATAACAGTGCTTTTGGGTTTGAAATTAAACTGCATCAATACTATCTCAACAACTGCCTTTAATTCAATAATCAATACATAGTCTCTTTATACATGGCAAGTTTCCTTAAGCAGATGTATGTTTACATCTGTTTCCACTGTTTCTTTTAATGAGTAAGTAATTTTGCAGAACGTGAACAGAGATCTGTAACTTGACTCATGAAATAAACTAGAATGGTGATAGGAAAACATGAATTCTCAACTAAAGATGGTTAGTTTGCAAAAGATTACTGCTTGATGTTGTCCTTTGTAGTAGCTGTACTTGTTCCGATACAATAAAATATAATAATGCAATTTGAAGCAGTTAAAATATCAGGATATTTTAAATCTGCACCACACTGTCCACTCTCACTGAAAGCTTTAAGGGTTGAATGTACACAAAACTGAAGTTTAACTCTAATAATTTAAATGTTTATTACTGTGCAGACAAACGTGTGGACAAAACGACAGAGGTGGAGGAACCAACTGCTGGAGGAAGGAAGGCTAAACGTTTCAACGTTGTGAGCCGAATAAAGCTGCAGCCCACAGCTGAAGATGACTACGAGGATTACACCTGCGAGGCAAGACACGAAGCCTTGCCACCAGACTTGCCACTGCGAGTAACAGTTCAGCTTAGTGTTCTCTGTAAGTGTGTACAATCTTTTAATTTATCAGCAACTTTAATTCTCTATGGAAATGTTATATAATCAGAACTTATTATGTTACAAAAAATAAGGGAATGGAGGAAGATGTGAACTGTTATGATAAATTTTGCAGAGAAATGAGCTTCATCAGAAAATATTGTTACATGGAAATATAAATGCTGTAAAACAGGATTTCCCAACACATCACTGAATATTATACAAATATAACAATTTGTAACAAAAACTTCACTTAACTTAAGAAAATGAGTAAATTCTTCTTTCTAATTGATATCAATTTCATGAACTCTTGTCCACATCTTCAAAGAAAACCACAGAAGAAAACTTGAAGATGCGGACAAGAGTTCATGAAACTGATATCAATTAGAAAGAAGAATTTACTCATTTTCTTAAGTTAAGTGAAGTTTTTGTTACAAATTGTTATATTTGTATAATGATTCATACATTCACTTACTGAATAGCAAGTATATTATAGCAGAATGGTTCTGAATTCTTTTGGTTTAAGTTTATTCTATTCTTCCATTATACCTTTTAGCTGTTGTTTAGACTGAACTCTGCTTTAATTTACTACTTTTTTTAAAAATTTCCCACAAATGTCTGATGCTATTCTCACCCCACGGATGAGATTGCCTGGTTGTTTTGATTTAATCGCTTGGCAAAGGTTGGTCAAGGATTGCAAGTAACGCTGGGCATTCACTGTTGTCCCATGCTGCAGGAAGTGTATCTTAAGGGAGCCATCTTGGTCAACCTTTCCTGCACCTGTGTGGATGGCCTTGCTTTTTTGGTGGTGGTGACCCTGGCTGCTTCCACTGGAGACTTTGTTGTTTTGATTCTGGTTCTAAGTGATGACCACCATGACTCATATCCAACAATCACTCGTGTCAGGAACTCATTCCCTTCCCTAGCATAGCGCTGCAGATGACCAAGACAGTGGGTCATTTGACATGCTTTCTGATGTGGTTGAAGACTGTGGGGCATCCATTGGGCACACACTTTGCCCAAGAGCAGTCATTCCTTCATGATGGTGTGAACACTTCCAACACTCAATCCGGCCTCGGCGGCTATGGCTTTCACTGTCACTCGGCATTCCTGGGTAATGAGTACATCAGCCAGCTGGATGATGTCATCGGTAATACAGTGTGGTGCCCCAGACCATGCATCATCGGCTAACGACACCCGTCCTCCCTGAAGTGCTTGTGCCACATCTTGACCCTTGCAAGGGACATGCAGTGTTGCTGTACACTTGTGACATCCGTCAATGAATGTCCATCCCCTCTACTCCTTCTGCTGTCAGAAAACGAACAACACCTCTTTGCTATTCTTTCGATGCCTCCATTTCACTGTTTGCAATGCAACTGGCAGCGTTGGACGATTGATGCATGCTGCTGCTAGCTTTGTATAGTCACGTGTCGTGTACACATGCCCTCTAGTGATAGGCTGTGAACTTCCACGCTCTGGTTGGAACAACACTTCGTTATACACACCACAATATTACCATCCTATCACTGGTTTGCGCATATCAGACTCTGGCTCATTTCTTTTTGAATGCCCCTTATACCTTTTTAAGCTTCTGAACATATACTGTGTAATAAAATAATCATTTTATTTCTTAGAATAATAAAAATGTCTATTGACTTTAAGATTTTTGTAAATAAAACTTTAAACATCACTGAAGTTTAGTCGTTTATTTTCAGTAAAGATACACATGCATGGGGATATAAAAATCTTATTTGTGAATTAGTTCTGTGAAAGTACTCTAGGAGTAAAATACTACGTATTTAATTTTGTTTCAGATCCTCCTGGAGTTCCGTATATTGAAGGATATACAGAGGGGGAGACAATACGGCGAGGACAGACTGTCGAGCTGACATGCAAATCACGAGGAGGCAATCCTCCAGCCCAGCTGATCTGGTACAAAAATGGAGAACAGATTCGTATGGCTTATCGCACTGCTGGGAGAGTTTCTGAAAACATCTACACCTTCACTGCAGACACAAGTGACAACAAAGCTCGGTATCGCTGTGAAGCTTCAAATATCATGAGCCCTGCTCCACTAAAGGCAGAAGTAGAGCTAACAGTGCTGTGTAAGTTTTCCTTTCTCAACACTTAACTACTGCAATAAACCTTAATTCTATTTCACAAACCAATACAAATAATTAAATACTAAACAAAAATGTTCAGATAAAATGTGAAATGTTGCATTTACATGACCGGTCAACTCATTATTTCATTATATGATCTGCACTCTTTAAAATATTTTCTCTTATAATATATGATCTGTCAAAGCTGATTTATCAATCTGTTTTGTATTTAATATTTTTAAAATGTTTCTTTTCTCAGGTTTCTGTATGAAATTTAGTGTTTCCATGTATACACAATCTAAATATGTATTGATGAATGCCATACTTTTCTTTTTTTTTAAAGGAAAACTTCAAATATAGATGTAATAACATGTTTACTAATGTTGAATGGTTTTGCGTTATCAGTTGCTCCTGCTCAGGTGAGCATATCTGGGCCAACAGAAGCACGAGTTGGTGACCAAGTGCCTCTCACGTGTACAACTGCAAACAGCAATCCACCGGCAGAAATAAAATGGCTAGTTGCTGGTAGACATGTACGTAATGCTACAAGTCGTACAGTTGTATCACCTGAAGGTGGCTGGATAACTACCTCTAACATAACAGCGACTGTTGGACCAAACAGGCGTTCGCTGGTTGTAATCTGTCATGGAATAAACATGCAACTGACAGAGAATATTGTCAGTACACACACCATCAATGTTCTGTGTAAGTAGCACCATCTGTATGACATTCACTTCCATAAACTTAGAATAAGTATGCCACAGTGGCTTAGTAGCACACACAAAGATATATTTATCTTGAACAGTATTCTCATCAAAATGTGTTAAGGTATACTTTTAATGAAAATGGATTAGGAATGTTCATAGCTGTTAAAAGATGCTGCAGGGTTATTTAGCTAAAAATTTATTAAATTTATGGTGAATAAATAATAAAAATAAAAAATAAATATTTATAAATAATCCACAATACATAAATATTAAAAGCAGAAGCATTATTAACAGTGAAGTATTCTTCATTTTTGAGTTTGATGTATGAGTCACTATGTTTACACTCAAACTTCACTTACTTGTTGTTGTATAATTGAAACGTTTTCAAGATCATTCGATCTCATCCTCAGCTGTTTAGTGACTAAATGAACATTCCTCTTCTTCCTCAAAAGACTAAACTTAAAACTAGCACCTCAAAACAAATTCAGTCTGAGGAACCTGCTAAATAAACCACTAAAAAATTCAATCCCCAACAATTTGAAATCGGGAATTTATCAGATAAATTGTGAAACCTGTGAGAAAAGCTACATAGGAAAAACTAAGAGAAAGTTGTTAACCAGGCAAAAAGAACACCAGAGGAACATTAAGTTGAAACAAACAGAAAAATCTGCAGTTTCACGCCATTTTTTGACAGAAAACCACAACATTGGCCAAAACATAAAACTGTTAAAATCTTTAAGTACACCCACAGAATTGGATATTTGGGAAAAAATATTCATAACCAAAAACCGTGATAAAGTTATAAATTTTGAAATCCCGGCATTAAATGAAGTATTAAAACTTAGTGCCCCTAACACTAGATGGCAGAGGGATCGGAGCACCGTAGTAGTGGAAGAAGAGGAATGTTCATTTAGTCACCAAACAGCTGAGGATGAGATCGAATGATCTTGAAAACATTTCAATTATACAACAACAAGTAAGTGAAGTTTGAGTGTAAACATAGTGACTCATACATCAAACTCAAAAATCCACAATACATTATTTAAATGAATAGGGATTGCAGTGTTATTCAGTTACCAAAAACAAATGTCACAGTAGCCAAAATTTTAACTTGAGTTATTAGATATGTAGCCATAGAAGTTAACCAGACAATCTATTTACAAAAGATGCACTATTTCAATCTTTGCTAACCACTTTCATATCATACATACTGCTCTGTGTTATTCCTTTCTTCTATACAAATTGCTGATTAGGTATAACCTGAATGTACCGTAAGTGTTAAGTTAAGCATTGAACGTAAATTATTAAATGTTGTAAATCGCTTATTGTAAGAGTTGAAGAGCAACTTATAGTTAAGTTTTAATATAATGTTGATATACTTACTTAAACCAAACAATTAAATGATTTTCCCATAGAGCTTCTTCCTTAGGATTGTTTGATAAATGTAGGCTTTATGGCCGGCGTCTTGTACAGTAGAAGATTCTGGGCTGTAAGACCGTGGTCCACTGGGATTCTTCATCTCTCTCCCAGACTTTTCGTTTGCAACTGCAGCAAGCATCATCGGTGGCTTGGAAAAGTTCTCCTTGTACTCTTCGTAGCTACTTTTGCCACAGTTGCAAGTGAAACATCTGGGAGAGAGATGAAGAAAGTGTAGACCACGGCCTTACAGCCCAGAATCGTCTATTGTACATTGTTTGATAAGTTTGGTAAATTTCCATGAAGGTAAGGAAATTTTTTGTTGTAACTTTGGGGATGCTAAGATTGTATAGAAAATTTGAATGTGCTACGATATACAATTCATTGTTGACAGCCATCTGAACTGGTCAGTGGGATAGCTGTGATTGAAAATGGAAAAAAACAGAGTTTCGTGCTGTTATCTCATTTGAAAGGCTGGACTGCTGCAAAAGTTGAAACTGAATTGGATGAAGTTCATGCAGACTCTGTACCAACATTGAAGACCATTTACTTTTGGATCAATGAATTTAAACATGGTTATTAGTTTTTAGATGAGTCGTATTTATTACACATCTGCTTCACTTTCGAAAGTGAAGCAGATGTGTAATAAATACTAATAATTATTTCGCTTCACTGTGGTGTTCCAATACAGTTAAATCTCGATATATTAAACATGGTTGTTGAAGCACCAAAGATGAATTGCACTCTTGATCACCCAATTGCGGTCACCACACAGGACACCACTGAAAAAATCCATGATCTGGTTATGCAAGACTGCTGAATCAAAATTTGTGAGATTGCTGAGACTGTAGGCATCTCAACTGAGCAAGTGCACAATATCCTACATGAAAAACATGTGTGCAAGATGGATGCTGCAATTACTCACAGTTAACCAAAAGTGCATGGAAGAACACTCCTACTGAGTGTCTGGCAATGTTTAATTGCAATCCGCAAGACATTTTGCACCAATTTGTTACTGTGGATGAATCTTGGGTCCATCGTTACACACCTGAGCCAAAACAGCAGTCAAAACAATGGACAAAGGCAAATGAAAATGTAACAAAGAAGGCAAGGACCATTTTGTCAGCTGGTGAGATGATGTCCACTTGTTTTGGGATTCTCAAGGACTAACCCTAATAGACTATTTGGAGAAAGGCAGAACTATAATCGGAGCCTATTATGCTTCATTTTTAGTTCATTTGCAACATGAGTTGACTGAAAAGAAATCGAGATTGAAACACAAAATTGCTCTTTCACCAGGATAATGCACCATCACACATATCAGCAATCCAAATGGCAAAAGTGCATGAGTTGGGCTTTGAATTGATTCCTCATCCAACTTATTCACCAGACTTAGCCACAAGTGGCTTCTTCCTGCACCCAAACTTGAAAATTTGGCTTAGTGGTAAGAAAGTTTCATCAAATGAAGAAGTGATAGTCACATCAACAATTATTTTGCAGACCTTAATGGAACCTATTTTTCTGATGGGATGAAAAAGCTGGAACATTGCTGGACCAAGTTAGCCATTGATGTAGACTATGTCGAGAAATAAACTAAGATGTTCACAAAAAAAAAAAATATATTATTGGTTTTTTACCAGATTTATCAAACGACCCTCATATAAAATCATTAATATAAATTTGTTTGGCATGTTAAGTGAATCTTTCCAATACAAAACAACCTTCTTATTACATAGAAAATGAAGCTAGCTACAGTGAAGCAATAAATATTACACAAATAAAAATATTTGCCACAAAGGCAAACATTTTTATTTGTGTAACCTTCTTATTATTTATCTCACCACATTAAGTTTATGTTTGAGATATGCGCTGATCCAATGCTTTCCTAATCCTCAAACTCCATTCTTTTCTAGCTTACTTAATAAAGTATGTATAATAAAGCTGCACATGAATGCGATAACCTAACTTGTTATTTGTTTTGCAGATCCTCCTAGCCAGCCAATAATTCATGGATACACAGAAGGCACAAGCATACCTGCTGGAACTGTACAAAAAATATCTTGCATATCAACAGGAGGTAACCCCTTAGCAACGTTAACGTGGTATAAGAATGACAAAAAGGTATGAACCAAAGTACTGTTTTCATAAAATATGTCTTAAGCCACTTTTATCTCACCATCTTCCATTTCTCATCTTCACAGCTCCATCATAGAAATTAACATATACAAAGTCAGTACAGAAGCTAACAACAGTGAAGTAACAAATATTATATAAATCATAATTATTTGTTACAAACTTCACTTTTATTTTTAAGAAAATTGCCAAACTTCCCACAGAATTCAAGAGACAAGATTCACAAAAACTTTTTCTCATCTTCAGTCATTTTTCTTTTTTGCTGTTGTCATCGTTATGCTGCTAGGTGTCATATTATCTTTGTATTATTATGAAACCCATAAAATGAAACAAACTTAAAGACAGAATTGATCAGCAATATTTCAAAATTCATTACACAATTTCTGTTTTTTAATGGATGCGTAGGCTTCCATGGCCTGTGTCTTGATAAGTATCCTTAGCTTCTGGTGAAGGCTACGAGGTCTGTAACATCAATACACACTACAGATCAACAAAGAAAATCAGATCACTTCTCCGAGCAGCTAAGGACAGCAGCAACCCACTCCTAAACCCAGGAGTATACAGAATCAGATGCAACTGTGGAAACGTCTACATTGGTAAAACTGGTAGCATATACACAGCCTAAAACTAAACCAAGTCGATAAATCAGCATTAGCAGAACACATGATCTGAACTGGCCACCACATAGATTTTGACAATACGGAACTTCTAGCCACCTGCACCAACTTCTCCCAGAGGATGACATGAGAAAGCATAACAATTTTCAAGGAAAAAACATGAACAGAGAGAACGGAAAGCAACTCCACAGAAAGTATAAACTTGAAAGAAGCATAGGGACAGTGAATTTGTACTAACTCCACAGAACTTGGAAGACCTTGTTCATAAGTACAGTTATTAGTTGAAGGTTAGCCAGTGAGAGACAAGGGGCAGAGCTACGAGACCATCTAGAGCCTGACAGCTCACAGAAGCAGTCTCTACCATTTAATAGAACCAAATCAAGTTCAGAAGACCTAAACAAGGAAACAAATAACATGGAAAAAGGCTACAGAACTAACTTAGAAAGCCACGAGGAGACAGTGACACTGACACCGAGTCAAATAGGTAGACAGACAGCCAACCAAGAACTAAGGGACAGAGCCACCAGAGAACCATGCGGATATAAGCCTAAATAACATCGCAAAAATCAGGCAAGAGCCCAGAAGAAGCTCATGACACGATGAGCGAAACGTCGGCAAGTACGACCAAAATGACGCGGCCTTCACCAGAACCTAAGGATACTTATTCTATATTTTAAGATAAATATTTTCTCTCAAATCATTAAATCTGTTGGACTATTTAATTGCTTTAATAATTTAACTTCTGGATTCATTTCATGGTTAGACGAACAAAAATGAACTGCCATAGTCAATGTGCCAGCATGACATTAAATTCTCCAGCTAGGGGTTCTCACATACGCATGAGACAACTACCTTAATGGCAACATACAGTGCATAAGTACTTTAAGTCCCAAGTTCTATAGTTCTATCAATCAATGGAAATTAATTGAAGATACAAAGGCAATATTATTCACTCACTAATAGCTAATACAAATAGATAGTAATACATGCACCAGATACAGGCAAAAAGGAAAAATAATAAAAAAGCTAATAATTCATTCATCAATAACAATGCCATAGCTTGATAGAAGTTTCATTTAGTGCATGAATGTTTAAAACTTTGCCTAAAATAAGGTACTGTAATAGAATGTATATTTTTCCACAATTCTGTGTCCACTTTTGGATAATACTTCAATATCTGCTTTTTTCTCTTTTCACAGATCAACTCAGTCACAAAGGTGAATGACCGGTCTGTGTCTGCAGAGGTCACAATTCTGGTCAATGTAACGGACAATGAGGCCAGATATAAATGTGAAGCCTCCAACTCAGCAACAGAAATACCACTTTTTGAAACAGTCACACTTAATGTGCTATGTAAGTAACATCTTGTCGTAAGCAACCTTTTTAGTTATTTACTTTGTAAAGTCAGCTTTGATAAAGAAGATGCTTTGTTTGTTTTTATTCACTGTCTGAAATGATGGTAGATTGGTAAAAATACTAGCAAATAACAATTTGTTCTATTCAGATATTCTCAGACTTCAAGTCAGATGTAAAGACAATTAGACACTGACGTTTTGGGAGCGTACATCTCTCCAATCATCCTGAGAATTTTTTCTTGTTTAAACTTGGTCCATTAGGCACCACTGCCTTCAAATCAATGCTTATTTCATTTATTCTCTTTTTATTTACTCTTACCCTTTTCAACTCTTATTTATCACTTATATTCTTCTTAATATTTATCTCTCTCACTCTATTGTTAATTACAATATATAAATGTATCCTTTTATCTACCTTCGTAATTTTATTACATAATTAATATAGCATTATACTGATGATGTGAAATCAAACCTCTCACTACTGTACATGTTTACCTCTCACTGCTATATCCAAATTAATCTCAATATTAATTTCCTTGAAATTTATCAATCTGCTCTTGTAATTTTTCTGTTTACAGATAGTGTTACAATTCTTTCTGTTGCATATTGAAATGTATGCTTTATATTTTAAAGTCAGCAATTTTAATAATTCCCAATAAGCTTTGTGCTAATGCAGCTTCATTTCCAGAAGTTTATATTTCCAACCAGCAAATCCTGCAGATTAACTTGCTTCACAGGCAAATACATAAAATATCTGTAATTCCTTTCTTGGAAGTGTTGAAAACAATGTTGTTGTAATAAATTAAATTTAAAGGGAGTTGATTAATGACACTAAGCAACACTTACTTTTAAATTTTTCCCGGAACATGTTTCAGAGACTATTTTCCTCCATTGTCAACCAGACATCAACTGGTTCTCAGTGATGTAGCTGGGGATATTTTGTCATAGGTTTCCTCTGATGGTGGTTCAAGGGACTTGCTGAACAAATCTTTCTGGGGGATGTCGAATCTGTTACAAAGTATTCAATTTTGACATCCCCCAGAAATATTTGTTCAGCAAGTTCCTTGAACTGCCACCAGAGGAGACCTATGACAATATCGCCAGCTACACCACTGAGAACCAGTCGATGTCCAGTTGACGATGGAGGCAAAGCCTGTGAAACATGTTCCAGGAAATTTAAAAGTAAGTGTTGTTTAATTCACTAATCAACTCCCTTTAAATTTAATTTAACATAAAGTATAATTTATAAATAATTTATTGCAGAAACTATCTGAATTCTGAGAATTAACAAGCATACATTTTAATTCTTTAAAACATTATTATGTTAATGTTTATAGGAATAATATTACTAAATATATCGAGATTTAACTGTATTGGAACACCACAGTGAAGCGAAAAATTATTAATCTTTAGATGAGTCGTATTTCTTACACATCTGCTTCACTTTCGTACCTATTTTGAGGACATGTTTCGCAAATCATCGTTTGCATCTACGGCTCTTATGCGACTAAATATATAAATATATTTTTTATTTGCAGTTCCACCAGATCATGTGGTAATTAGGAAGGATCCAATGGAATTGAAGACTGGTTCAGTAGCTACCTTAACCTGTGACTCCAGTTCGAGTAATCCTGAAGCCCGTCTTAGCTGGTGGCGAGAGGGAATACCTGTCCCAGGGTCAACAAATGTAACAAAGCCAGGACTACATGGAGGAAAAGTGTCCAGTATCCTGCTGTCTCTTGACATTACGCCTGAGCTTAATGGCATTGTTTACACTTGCCAAGCAACCAATGAGGCATTGCAGCGCAGCGTCCATGATGCCATAACTCTGGAAGTTCTCTGTAAGTTATACAATGTAATTACAGTAGCGACGATAGTTTTGTGCTGGTGACCTAGAGTCTATACCAAAGTGTCACTTGCACCTTCTGCTAGTGCTAGAAGATGGGAGAAAATGCAGCATGGCCATGTTTTACGGACTCAGCTTTACTAAAACGCATACCTTAAGACATATAAGCACTTGCAGATCTTAGCTACCTAGAAATAACATATCTTTTTTACTGCTTCATCTTATTTACTGTTTTACTACTTTGCTTTCACAAATGTTTCAATTTACAGGAAAATGAAAGTCTGGGGTGGTGCCTTCATGGCTTGTAGCACATGGAAGCGAGTTAGTCAGTTCTTGTACAAAAATATGTTTCATCTCCATAGGAAATCGGCCTTCCTTCATTTCTAAACTTCTTTATGGCACGTAAATATGACATGCGCCAACCTCTTCTGAAACAAGACCTTATTGTTCCTTGTTTTCTTCCACCTGAAACCCATATCACATAAGATAATCTTTAAACTAGTGCTTCTCCCTTTAAAGTTAATGGAATCTTGAGGTTTCAGGAGCGGATTTCTGACAGTGGGCACAGTTTTCTTCTGAATATAAAAATTATAAATTGTTTGGCAAATTACACATCTATCAAAGTCATTAATGTATACAATGTATCTTTCCAGGTGTTCCAAATAATGTTCCTTGTTCTTCACAATTCTTCCTTTCTTTAATTATTTTACGAACTGTTCTCTCAGGTACTTTTGCTATCCCACTCGCTCTCTCTAGCATTTTCTTCAATGGTAATTAGCATATCACCAGAAGTTTCTTCCCGTTTCATGAAGAGAGCACATTAACAACCTCAATGTGTTTGGCTGTGAAGTGTTTTTCACCAAGTTTGCTTTGAATTGGAGGCATTTTGGTCTAAATAAGAAAACATATAAATGCAAATACAAAATGCTAATCACCAGTCCGAATAATAATCACAGTTTCTAAAACTTGTAAAATCTTAATGCACTGGCACTAAAGCATTAGAAGACCAGATGTTACCTGGTCAAATCTCTCCACGATACTAGCCATTTTGGTATACTGCACATAACCGAGAGTGTGGGCTCGGCAACTGGACTCTGTACGACTGTGCACACAATCTTCACCAGCACAAAACCATCGTCCCTGTTGTATTGTGTTTGGATTTTGTAACAGATAGAAAATAAAACTATGGACAAAAAAAAATATGAAGTACAAGTTCAGTCACAAAATACTAATTTGTTAATGTGTTTCACTTTCTTGGTTGGAAGTTATACATAGCAATGATTTAAGTAGCTATATGCTAGTAGGCTAGAAAATAGGAAAAAATTATAAATAAGTAGAAAATGCATGTTTAAGTAAAGATGCTTATTTATTTCTCTGCACAAACACTTGTTGTTTTTCAAGTATAACACTTTTTGGTTGCTTGCAGTCCTAATTAAACATGTTTTAATTCAGAGCATTGTTATGTTGCAGATAAGCCAATATTTATGGATTTGCCTGCAGAACAACAGATAGGGATAGAAGGGCAATCTGCGGTTTGGATCCTCCAGGCTAAAGGCAACCCCAGCAACATTGCATACACATGGACCAAGGATGGAGCAGATGCAGGACAAGATTCTCGGGTTTTTGTGGATGGTCCAGTTTTGAATATCACAAGGCTTAGGAAAGAAGATGCTGGGACTTATACTTGCGAAGCTGTGAACAGCGAAGGATCAACCTCCTTCAGATTTAACCTTACTGTGCAGTGTAAGTTTATTCTGAGAAATGCTTAAAACACGCTCTGAAACTTCATAAGCTCATTAATACATTATTCGCTTTTACATTTCTCACATATATACATTAATATTTTAGCATCACTATTTGCAGAAGACATTATTGCCATTATGTGTTTCAAATGGGAAGAGTTCTCGCCTGTAGTGAATCAGATGCGTTAGAGCCTTCACCGTTGCCACCTCATTATCCCTACTCTTTTTATATTTCCCTCTCTCTCGCACACTTGCGAGTATTCTTGGTGCTAGATGCAAGGGAACACAAACTGAATTTTCCAAAGTTTTATAATAATGCAGTTGTTGAAATCACAATTCTAACGTGGATATTCGTATATTACACAAATGGCTTAAACATTTAGTTTAAAATTAATTATAGTTTATGAATTACATATTTTTCTAATTCAACAAAAATACCATTGGTACATCCGTATAGCTGTGAATGTTACGTTAAGAGCGAATTCGTCATTGTCATTTTCTTCAACGTCTGAGTACTGCAAATTTATTATGATAGGTTCCAAAATCTCATTACGTGCTATTTCTTTCCAACAGTTGCTTTCTTGTAGTTTAGCTGATGTCTCACGCAGTTTTCCCAGTCTTGTTGTGTTGCTTTGTTAATTTCTTCGTGAATAAGTCATTCAACATCAGTCAGTTTAAAAATATTATTTTTGTTTGCAACATAATTTGAGCCCACATTAACTCAACTGGATTGTTCTAGCAGTAGTAAGGGGGAAGGTGGATCGCCTCTCATTGATCCAGCCGATACACTTTTTCATGGAAGACTAACTGAATAATACTGCTTTGAACTCTCTAGAGTAAATAGAGATTACGAACCACTCATGAACAAAGATATAATGTGATCAGACACGTTCTGCCAGACCAGCAGGAAGTGTATTGTTTCCTCTCATCAAATTTAACAAACACCTTGGCTTATTCAAAGCACATATTTCTTTTACAACGTCATGTCAAATGTTTACGTTCATGCATACATGCCAACCAATAATGATATTCATTACAGTGCTTACGTCACAATTCATTGTTATAATATAATGGTATCTACTTTATTTATTTGTATTAGGAAAACTAGTTGAGCTAAAAATATGGAGTTTTTACGGTTATGTTAAAAACATTACTATCTCCTTCCTCATGGATCAGTTTTGGCAAAATCTTAATTTTTGTCTTAGCGCGAACAGTATTTATTAGAGATTGATTAGTTTGGCGCTCGTCACACACCACAGTACTCTGATTGGTTGCTCACCTGGTGGCGCTCAAGGACAAACATCATCCCATTTGAAACCACATAATAGCATCTTCCTCTTTCACTTTCCCTGCTGCCGTTAGGCGTTGGGTTCCTTCAGCCACTTTCTGTATTCGATCCTATCCTGCGCCAACCTGTATATTCCTCTCAATGTCGTCCCATGTCCGACTGCCACTCTTTCCATATATTGTCTCCATTCCATCCTAGGTCTTCCTATTCATAATAGCATTTGTTAACAATATGATGATGCAAGGTGATCCTTCCTTAGGTTGTATCTATGATGTTGATGAAGAAGTAGGGCTAAATAGTGAAAGTATTCCTGGTCTGCACAAAGAAATTCAAGCTGTAGAAATTAACCAATAACTTGTATCACTGTATGAGGTTGACTCTATGTTAACAGAGATTAAAAAAGTGATGTTAGTGTTACTAGTACTGTCTCAGCTTGAGTAAATACATCTTAACACATCACTATTTCTAGCTTCTTCCATATATAAACGTGATATAAGTCTAACTGATGTATACATGTTACTGACCTAAGTTCTTATGCAGATAGTTTAGAACATCTTTAAAAATTATACGAATAATCATCATTTGCATTAAATAGTACATTTACAAAATATAACTATGAATGCAATAAAATTTACAGATGCTGCAACAGTGAAGGATGCCCCGGAATCAGTGATGGTATCTCCGGGAGAAGATGCACAGTTATATTGTGTAGCGGAAGGAAATCCATTAAGTGAAAGTCACATTACGTGGACACGTGAAGGATTTACTGACAGTGATATGGAACAGCGAACTGTCCGTACATATCGTAATGGCACTTCCTATCTCCTTATTCAGCAGCCAACAAGGGAGGATAATGGGAACTTTTACTGTGTTGTTAACAATGGCATAGGCAATGAAACATCAAGACCAGTTTATCTAATAGTGAAATGTAAGTGTGTTACAATTAGAAAAACAAGCCCTATTTTCATTGTTTGCTCTCTTCCACTTATAAAACATCTATTATAGTTCCACTTTATTCATTTTGATAAATTTTTAGCAGAAAGGATTGAGAAGACATTGATTTTTCGCTTTTGCTTTTATAATTTCTACAGTTTTTTTTTTTTTTTTTTTTTAAGAAGTTCCTTCTCAGTAAAATTATTTTCATATAATCCAATTATAAAATGCACAGAATTTTGAAGATGAGGTTAAGTTCTGGACACAAGTGTAACAAAAATGTATGTCAAAACTTTGGAAAATTTTCAAACAATGGCAGCGACAACTTCCGGAACTAGTCTCTGAATAAAATAAAAATGTAAATGACGAAGTGTCAAAAAACTGACTACCAATAGTTTTTCAATTAACTTTTACATCACTGCTACTAAATTCCACCAATCACACATAATTGATTAGGTTAACAAGTCTTAGGAAAAGGAAATTTGAGGTTAAATTGTGGAAGAGGTTGAAATTGGAGGCGACAGTTTCCGAAACTAGTCTCTCAATAAAATAAAAATGTGATGAAATGTCAAAAACCTGACTGCAAATAGTTTTTTCGAGTATTTTGACATCGCTGTTAATTCACTAAATATTCTAAATATTCAATATTAATTTAAAGTCATATCTTAACATCACACACAAATTATAAAATGATTTAGAAGTCCAAGTGGTACTATTAACCTCAAAATGCTTTTCTTGGTATTGCCTCACTATTCTACAGTTTTCTGCAAAATGTTTTTCTGCACTCTGTATATCTTCTTCCTTAGTGCTACAGCCCAAATCGAACCTTGGCTTCTCTCAGCGTTGCCTTCATTCTTCCCTGCCTGTTACCTCTCTTTTCAAGTCCCTACTATTCAGCATGGCTCTCTCATCTCTCGTAACCTCATCAAAACAACTTTCCCTTACTCTGCCAACTGCTCTAGTACCATACATTTTTCCTTTTAATGATTTTAGAGGTATTACTTTAGTAATTCATTCTTAAATATGTAACCTGCATTCTTAATATATAATATGCTCACTGCATCTTCTTAAATTGACAGTCTTTACTATATCCAATTCTTTATATATATATATATATATATATATATATATATATATATATATATATATATATGTATGTATATGTGTGTGTGTGTGGTCTGCATCTCGACACTCCCAGCCAGAAAGTTGGCTTTCATAACCAGGGCTGCCTACCTATTGTAAGCTCCACAATTTCCTCTTAATGCTGAGTGGGCACCAATCCTATATCCAGGACTTAATCTGCACCCACAGGGAGAGGATTGATCCTGGGTGGTATTCTGTGGCAGGGGACTAAAGCAAAACGCGTTAGCCCACTATGGCATATATAGGTATATATAATTAATTGTATTATTATTAATTATATATAAGCTGAGGCTTTCATGGCCGGCATCTTGAAGATAAATGTTGTCTTCCGGGCTTGTGGGCCATGGTCTAGAACACAAGCGGAACTGCAGGTTAGGGCAAGTAGAAAAATGTTCGGTTGCAGAACACGCATTAATGTGGCGCCATGACACTGTATTTAAGAACACTCAAGTCCTGTCATCAAATGTCAGCTATCATGCTCGCCCACAGAGAGAAGCCATTGAAGTATTCAAATACAAAAGTAATTTTAACCGCAAAGAAGAAGCACTTCATATAAACAAAGTGGGGGTTCTCGTATTGCAGAAGCTTCAATCACACAAACATAAAAATAGTAAATCCATGAAACAGTCACTTCCCAACCAGAACCAATCAGAACGTGATCAGCCTTAGCCCCGCCCCTCTCCAGACAATATAAATTAGGATGTATGGACACCTGCTTCATTCGACTTCTAACTTCCACAGCAGACGGATCAACATCCTGATGATGCTAGGCACAGTTCCTGGCGAAACGTTGGTTCACTCAAGAACTTCTAGACCACGGCCCACCAGCCCAGAAGACAACATTTATCTTCATAATTAATTATATTAATAGTATTATATATAGTTGTTTATTGTTCTAATTTGTGTCCGCCAACAGTAAGTCAGATCAGACAATGAAATGGGTGAAATGATGCCCAAATGGGCCAATATTCCATAGAGCTTAGAGTTACCCAACATTTACCTTTCAGAATAAGGGAATACCTGAGGAAAAAACCTTATCCAGGTTTGTCATCCTGACCGACACTCAAACTTGAGACCTCTTGAAATATAATTTATTGTTGTACCTAATTCTCCACAATCCATTTTCATCCACTGGGTCTAAAACTCCTCTTGGTATCTTTCCATCAAAAGTGCTTAATATATTCTCTCTTTTCTTCATTATTACCCATACTTTGCAACTATATGTTAAAATTGCTCTTATTTTTGTTTTATAATCATGTTTTTGTTAGTTTGTTTATTTGCTTATGAAATCTTTAGTTTTGAATACCAGTAGTAATGCAAAATATACTTTATTTGCTTTTGACTGGCTGTTTTTTGTCTCAAATATTTCATTATCATTATTGCTAGTATCCACTATATACCAGCAATAATATTGACAGAAATTACAATATTATTATGTACTCTTATTTAATGTAGAAAGGTAGATTCATTAATTTATTCTGACAACTTAATCTTCACAGATAAACCTGAAATTGATACTGCACCTCAGATAGCTAAGGCAGCCAGTAATACAGGCGATACAGGCCGCCTAATATGCAGAGCTTCTGGTGCACCTAAACTGCGCTTTACTTGGTCACGTGAAGGAGCTACCATTCCTGTTAATACCACCGAGAAGTACTTTATCGATTTTCATCAGGTGTGTATATTTGTAGCTATTCCTAGTTCAATAATATATATAATGTGTACTACTTATTTCTGAAAGAGTGATGAATATACAAGGGTCATTCAATAAGTAAGCTTCCCTATTCTCTTTCTGCAAACCACATCTTTTAAAATAACAAGAGTTAAATGATGAAGCCTGGGGCTTAAGTACTTACAATAGTAAGTCACCACAAACAGTGTATCTCAAAAGTGAGAGCCCCCAGTGGTTAACCGTGGAAATATATGAGTCAAATGGAGAATTTAATGTCAGGACAGCACGTTAGCCATGGTAGCTCAATGGGTTAGAGTGACTGGACAGAAACCAGGAGATCCATGGTTCAAATCCAGGCCATGGCATTGAATTTTTCATGTTGACTCTATCTATAACAATAACCAGGTTTTAAAGTGAAAAATATAGTAATTATTCACATTTCTATTAAATTTTGTATTTTAAAGTACAATTCATGAGATTGGAGAACATTTTTCATTTTTTCGAGATGTTTCTTTATACTTTAATCTAATACAGCATTCTGTCTTGCTGACTTGGGTGGACTCCATTTATACTCATATAATGTTTTGTTTTGCGTACTCAGAACAAGATTGGCCAGGCAATGATTTGTTTATCATGCCAACTTGTTGTTTCCATTGTCACCCAAAGATGGAATTTGGTTTCTACAATGGAACTGGTTCTGAAGCAAATAAAAATAGAATGTATTTTTACTATTTCTCAGAAAATAAATGGCTAAAATAGTTAAACAGTTCATGCACCTTATGTATGTAGATAGTATATGCTTAAAATAGAAGGGAAAAATGTTTAGTATGTAGCTAAGTCATTTAATTATGTTTACTAACCTGTATTTTATAGGTGGATCTTGTGACGTACGAATCCATCCTTCTAGTGAAGCATGTAAGGCCTTCGGATTATGGGGGCTATGAGTGTGTTGTTAGAAATGAGATGGGGTTTGCTACAACTACAGTGAGGCTTGATGTAACCTCCGCACCTGATCCACCAACATCTCTTGAAGTTTATAATGTGACACATGATTCTATAACTGTCGGATGGGTACCTGGCTTTGATGGTTTGTATATAAAATATGCTATATCTACTGTAAGACTGGTAAACTGTAAGAGGAGATGTACAAAATGTTCCAAAAAAGTGTGGCATTAACCATTTCTGAGCTATTCTTTATTATTAGTTTGAATTTTACTTTTCTCAACTGCAAATCATTATTCAATTGGTTTTCGCATAGTCACACAAAGAGAAAATTTTCAAAGATTTTGCATAAATTACATTATGTATAAGAGGTTTGAATATCACTTTACTTAACTCTTTTCTCCTATAACTACAATGAAATGGTAATTGTGTAATGAGAGTTTATCTCAATTTCTTACGTCATTTCAAACATAAAATCTCTGTATTAGCTTAAGTACATTAAGTACCCTTTGTTAGCTAAATGAAAGTTTTGTTTCACAGGTGGCATGGAACCATCGTACAGAATTAGATACAGACCAACTGCAGCTTTTGGAGAAGGCTACCATTATATAGATGTGATAGCAGGAAATGTTACTAGCTTCACTATTCCTGGTTTGGCAATGGCAACAGATTACACCATAAGTATCATGGCATTCAACAAACTTGGGAGCAGCAAATACCTGCCTGATACGCTTCGTGCAAAAACATCAAGTAAGCAAATAAGGAAAACAAATCGAGCCATAATCCAGTATGTGGCAAAACAAATAATACTGAAATTCAACAATTTAGTTAATTATTATTAGCAGGTGCAGCTCTGGGTGAATTGATTAGGTGACTCGGAAAATTGGCTAAACTAAATTCACAAAATCAGCATTGCAAAAATGGATTTTATACTGGAATAGTGGTTTTGAATATCGATGGGGCTTCCCTGTGTATGTGAATTCAAAAGTTCCTTAAAATTACCTTTATTTAAAGAGTCCTCGCTTTCATTATGTCCACAAAATGTCACTTCTTGTCTACTTCCCTAATAGGATATTGCATGAAAAGCCTGTTAAGCTTAACATTCTCATTGTATTTTACAATATATAGATGTGAGGTTTCCCAAAGAGCATCTGCAATTTTGTTAGTGCTTTTTCCCAGCATCTTCAGTCCAACACAATTATGTTCCTCATACCAACAAGTCTTAAATGTCCTGGTGTATTTTGAAGATGCTCCACTGCAAAGTTTTTTCTAAACATCGCACTGATTTTGATCTACCGACATTTCCCACTTCGCGTTTGTCATCATTTTTTCATAAAGGAACGGGTGTTTGGAGAATGGAACACACCAAGCCGTGTGTTGGATTCATTGAAAGTCCCTTAAATGTCAAAAATTAAACACTTCACATATCAAACAATAATCACTGATCACATAAAAATTACGTTTTTATACAGAATGCAAACTGATAATAAACAGTAGAACATGACATGCGGGGCTCACTTCAAGCGGGTTACCACTTGTACCAACAAATTTCTTTTCAAATAAACAAAAAAGTAGGAAGAAAGTCCTGTAGTGTGTTGGCAATATGAGCTGGTGCGGAATATACGGCTTCTATCAATTGAATCCATAGCCATGGTAACCAGCAATACATTCTGCCCCACCATCCGCTCCTAGCCCAATTCATGTGTTACAATCACCTTGGCCTTTTAATAACAAATCACTAGTGGGAAGTAAACTAGCTATATTATTGATGCAGGGCGCCAAGAGAGCAGCTCCATTACAAAATATAATTTGGAGAACTTTTGTAAAGGAAAATTAAATGGTAGAACATAAAACTTAACCATGTAATTTATTCTAAAAAAGGTGATTCAAACGCATCAAGGAATAACTGTCCCTGATTATTAGGTTATTTTGATGTACATTATCTACTTATTTAATAAGGAAAGCATATTCAGGAGTTATTTGTTCCCATCCTGAACCCTAGTCAACTGCTTGCGTAATTCATTGTCTTTGGTTGTGATTAGACATACCTCTGGATATGACGCTTGGTGGGATTCCAAAATTGAAAATGTTTTCTTTTTACCAAATGTAAATATTTTCCAGGCTATAAGTACTGTTATTTCCAAAATGTTTTTTAATATTATCTGATTTCTGTTTATATTGTGTTGGTCTTTCCATAAAATGGCAGGTTCTTGCTGATTTGACTTTCTGTTTTTGCTTTAAGTTTTTTTTTTTTTTTTTTTTTTTTTTTTCTTGTATTTATGTTTCCTTTAGCTTTCCTAATGTAGAGTTTTTCAAAGTTGTTGCAATGCATCCAAGCTCTTGTATATCATCTTCGAGACTACACAGATGTAGCGAATCACAGGCATGCAGTGTCGCCTAGTCAGGGCTAGCTTTGTCTTGCTAAGTAATTATTAGATCAGTGATCAAGTTATTAAAAGCTTAAAACTTATGTCAGATATATAGTCACGAGGCCGCTTGTAAGCGAACGCCGAGAGAGAGAGAGAGAAGTGGGTAGTGAAAGAGACAGATAGCACCCAAGCCACGCCCAGAGAGAGCAACAGAGGGAGAAAGAGACAGAGACGGTTCCATTGTGGTGTTGTTACATCACGAAAGGTCGTACTAGTTCGGTAGCTTTCGTGTGGCTTTGTCAGGTTTCGAGAAACTTTGAGAAGCAGTTGCTCGTGTATAAATAAGAGTTCGGCAGGGAGCCAAGAGACTTGCAGAGAAGCAGTCAGTCAGTGAGCTGCAATTGTGCAGGGTGGACGTGTGGCAGACAAACTTGATTTTGCGTATGTATGTGTTACAACATTCTACTGATATCAGAGTTGTATTTATTTATTTTCTACGGAAATAAAGAACAATTTTGAATTTCTGTAACCTGGACTTTTAGTTTTACGAAGCCACAAAGTCACAATATAAAGAGAATGAATGAGAAAGCGTGTACAACAAATGAGTGTAATTTTAGCTTCACGTTCAGCATTTAAGCACAGTTGTATTTGGCTAGAAATGAACCAACCTTGAACTGTCAACAGTTGGTGATTATCAGCTTATAAGTGTCCTCTTATGCTTACCCTTTCTCTTGGTACACCCCTAAATACTCTGACCATGTGACAGAACAGATTGTTAATGTGCAATTCTGAGAAGTTGTAGAAGCTTGCAGTACTCTGCATTTAGCTTTTGTTGACAAAGAACAAAACTGGCTAGTATTGTTTTATTGTTTAGCGTCCCTTTATTAAATCTCTCCCAAAATATTTTTCTTTACAAAATGAACTTATTTCATTAAGCTCGAGGGTACCTACCAGGGCAGTCCACACAGAGTGAAGATTGACCCCCCTCTGACGATCAGGGAGTTACCGAGCTGCCCATGAAGGGCATCTGGCGCCTCTGTGGAGCTTTTCATAGGGCAAGACCTAGAGACTAACAAGCTTCCCCCCCCCATCTAGTCCAATGGACTCAAGATGGGATGGAAGTGAATATGCCACTTACACAGGCCAATCTCAATGGGGAAGGTTACCGAACAACCTCGGTGGGGCCGCCTGGTGATCTAGCAGACCTGGCTATGCAGGCTAGTATGCGGGAATATATGGCTTCCCTCAACCGCTTCTGGAGACTACCCGATCTCCCACGGGTATCAGGAACCACTGCCCCCTCGAGTCCAACCCAATCCAAACAACTTCCATTCAGGGAGGGGCTCGAATGTTCAGCCCAAGGTTCCTCTAGTAACGTCAGAGGTACCACGAGTGCTAGGGGTCCGCAGTGCCCGCACCACGGCAGCTGAAGGGGACGGATCCCCTACCCTACGGGGATTATAAAATGAACTCACTCCATTCTGACATTCTACTCCAGAATGTCAGAATGGACTGCTCTCTACTACTTTTAAAGGCTAGAAATAATTTCAACAATGGCCACCTTCTCTTATTTTGACAGAACTTTAATTATGATTTCTATAATAATTGTTGTATAGGATAACCAAATATTTCATTGCAAATTATTGAGAATATCATTGTTATTTGTTTTGCCATATACTAAGTCTATACTTTGAATGATAATGATAATTTATTCACCAGTAATCTTTCTAGAAAAACACAATAAAACATACTATATCACTTGCAAAAGTTAAAGGCATGTGAACGCTAGCCAATGCTCCTGCAGAGCGCTGTAGTGTGTGTACTGGCAGAGGTTCCGTGTACATAAGAGCAGTTTTACCCGCTTCTTCCCGTAATTAAGCAACACATTAAATATTCCTAAAACATTAAGATCTTAATGGAAATTAATTGTTCTTTCACAATAGCCGTGTGTAGGATGCACTATGAAAGGGTAGAGCCAGACTGAAAAATTCAATGCCATAGCCGGGATTTGAACCACGGATCTTCTGGTCTCTGTCCAGCCACTCTAACCATTGAGCTACTATAGCCAACGTGCCAACATGCAGATGTACCTAATAGTGGTCTGAACTATAAAGCCCGGCCTTAAAGTACTTACAGCATAGTAAAGTCGTCATTAAGGTAGTTGTCTCATGTGTTTATGAGAACTCCTAGTGGTTTACCGGGAAAAACACAAGTCAGTTGGAGAATTGAATGTCATGTTGGCATGTTGGCCATAGTAGCTCAAGAGTTAGAGCGGCTGGACAGAGACCAGAAGATCCGTGGTTCAAATCCTGGCTATGGCATTGAATTTTTCAGTCTGGCTCTACCCTTTCATTAAGATCTTACCTTGATACACGTCACAACAGTGGAACAGCAAGCACGGTTTCCAATCCAGTGACTCACTTTGCAGCTTTGTGGGTCTATCCTGGAAATTAAAACACAGGTACACTCCCTTTTTTAAGGAAGAAGCTGCTTCACTACAAATTCGTGACACTGTGTGTACACTACTACACCACAAGCTTCTGTAGTTAATTGCTGGGTTTTTGAAAAATCCATTTTGCTGTCCTAAGAAAGAATCACCTCATATTTGAAAGTAATGAGTTGACATAAAAAAAAAAAGAAAAAAAAAAAAAAAGAATAAATTAAAAAAATTATGCCAGAAAGCAGGCACTTTTAAAAAGATAAATCAAAAAGACAAACATAACCTAAAAGATCATCTAAACAATGTGGTAAACCTATCAAACCAAAATTTTACAAAAACAGAACTGAATATGCTGAATCTAGGTTTAAAGACATGTGTAGATTATTCCAACCAAATTGAAGATTACATTGCTGACATCCAAATTGCTACACAAACACTTAATGAAGAAAGTAAAAACACAGTAAAAAACAAATGCTCCAAAATAGTAGAAGAGATTAAAAATGAAAAGAAGAAGAATTTTAGTAACCAAATCATAAAAGCTCTTAAAAAGAAACCGGTTATTTATACTAAAGCAGACAAGGGAAATAAACTAGTAATTCTGGAAAAAGAAGAATACACAAAGAGGATGGAAGATTTGTTAGAAGACAGTAATTACCAAAAAGTAGAAACTAATCCATTAAAGTACTGCATTGAAACCACAAATAAAACGCTAAGAGAGAGCAAAATAATCAACAAAAAAGAATTGCACAAAATTAAAGTAGATAATCCAACATTACCAAGAGTATATGGGCTGCCAAAAATTCATAAAACAGGGAAAGGCATGAGACCTATTACTAGTAGCATAAATGCCCCCACATATAATTTGGCCAAATGGTTACTAAGTAAATTTAATAGTTTTCCAAAATTTGAAAGTGCAAATTTAAGAAACTCTTTAGATTTAGTAGAAAAAATCAAAGATATAAATTTGGACAAAAATGACAGACTGGTTTCATTTGATGTCACATCTTTATTTCCAAGCATACCAACAGAAAAATTGCAGACGGTGTTAAAAAAATGGCTAGCTACAATTGATATGGAAGCAATAGAAGCAGAAGAATATATTTCTCTAACAAAAATATGCATTGAACAAAACTTCTTTAGCTTTAATGGAAAACACTACAAGCAGAAATCAGGACTATCAATGGGCAATCCACTTTCACCTTTTTTGGCTAACTTATTTATGAGTGCATTTGAAACACAAATTAAAAAGTCCTTCCCATTGATCTTCAAGATTTGGTATAGATATGTTGACGACATCTTTGCAATTGTACCAAGTAAACATTTAGATGATGCATTAAAATTACTCAATCTGCAAGAAAGGACTATCAAATTCACAATAGAAAAGGAAATCAATGGACAACTACCTTTCTTGGATCTAAATATCATCAGGAATGATACAAAAATAAAATTTGGAATTTACAGGAAGCCAACACATTCAGAAAATTATATAAAAAATAATAGCCACAACCCAATTACACATAAACATGCAATAATAAACAGCCTTACACACAGACTAGTCAACATACCCATGGAAAAAGAAGAATATTTCAAGGAACAAAAAGCAATAATACACATAGCAGAAGAAAACGGATACAACAAAAGTTTGGTGTTGAAGAAAATTAGAAAATCTAAACTAAAGAAAACCATTAAGGAAACAACCACATTTATTAAAGAAAAAGAAAGCAACAGCATATTCAGTTCATTCACATATCATCCAAAAACATTTAATAAATTTAAAAAGATATTCAAGGAACAAAATATCATCTTGGCACCTACTAATAGATACTCAATTTTAAAATTACTAAATTCAAAAACAAAAGATGAAATTCCTTCAGGTAACAAATCTGGAATATACCAAATAAATTGCAAGAATTGTGAAAAATGCTACATAGGTCAAACAAAAAGAAATTTAAAAACCAGAGTCAAAGAACACTTTAGAAACATCAGATTGAAACAAGAAGACAAGTCAGCAGTAGCATTTCATTTTTGGAATGAAAACCATGACATTGATCCAAATCCAAAATTATTAAAAGGAGTGATAAACCAAAATAGATTGACAACATGGGAGAACATATTCATCTGGAAAAATAAGGATCGCGTAATGAACTTTGAAATCCCGCCAGCAGATAATGACAAAAAAGTTCATAGTTCCACCACCAGAGAGAGCAGATAACAGTTGCCAGTTGGGAAGAGATTGAAAATGGAGGCCAGGGCCTTTGAAACTAGTCTCTCATAAATATATGAAAAAGTAAGTGACGAGTGTCAATAAACCAACCACAAAAAATTTTATATTAATTTTGACGTCACTGTTACTAAATTCCTCCAAACACACATCAATGAGTTGACAATTTAAACACAAATATCACTCAAAATATCCTTATTTGGACATGTTTCAGAGAACAGTTTGTCCCCATCATCAAGAACATATGCGATGTGTGAAATGAAACAAATAGAAAAATCAGCAATAGCCCATCATTTCTGGTCTACCAATCATAAAATTGTACCAAATATAAAACTATTAAAACCAACCAGTAATGTAGCTGAACTCAATGTTTGGGAGAAGTTACTAATTATAAAAAACAAACAGTATACTTTAAATTTCGAATTGCCACCTGAAAACTCTCTTTGGAAGTTCATCTCACAGACAACAGTTGCCACCACAGACAACCAGCTCACTTCAGGAAACCATGGATCCAACCAGTTGGATAACTGCTGATGATGGGGACAAACTGTTCTCCGAAACATGTCAAAGTAAGGATATTTTGAGTGATATTTGTGTTTGAAATTCCGACTCATTACTTTCAAATGATAAATACATCATTGTTTCTAACCTTCTGCTTCATACTAACACTTCACATTTGTTGATTGAAAAATCACTTGTCCCAGCTTCGAGGGAGATGTGCACACACTTGGATCACAAACACTGGAGAAAAGATAGTGTATAATAATAATTTAATGTAACATTAATAATATTTCAGCTTGGGTTAATAAAATAGTACACCACTACTCTGAAAACAAACTGAACATTAACTCAGTCTGTTTCAAACTGCATGCAGTAGTTGTACTGTTTATTTATGCTTGGGATAGCTGTTGTAAAGAAGGAATGGTATTGATTTTCAAGCTTATCTGTGTTGAATGGATGGATATTAGGTAACCATAACCATGTGAAGATAAAATGTGCATTGCTCATGTTCTAAGTATCGTAGAAACAGGATTTTTGTACGGTCATGATTAGAAAATAAAATTCTTTCTTATTATAAGATTGACATCTGTAATATTCAGATATTTACCCGAGTGTAATTAATGAAGATAATGTTCTCAGTTCAGGCACATGAGATGTGTGTACCACATTCAGCAGTACTGGTAGGAGGGGCAAGCTTATGATATGCTGGAGTCTGCAGTACAGCCCGCCTTCATATGCCTTTAACTTTTGCAAAGATTGTAATTGCTGCAATAATAATCCAAACAGAAACTTCCATTATTTCTTACTACAATTTACCTTGAACTTGCTTCCATTGTCAGTTAAGAGCCACTGAGTTAAGTTTTAGAGTGAGTGGTCCACTTGGATTATTATTGCAACAATAATGAATTTGTTAATGTTTTCTGTGATGTTGGTTGACAGCTATACTATTAAACCGTGATGCCAGATTTGTCCGATATTTTTTATTTTAATTCTTGAATATGTTAACTCTATCATGCACACTAATCTGCTTTTCAAAGTGTATCACCATAAAAGCTGATTCATAATAACTCGAGAAACGAAGTGGAATGGGAAGGAAAATAGTATGGAATAATTGTAAAAACTATTTGTAGGACTGCGTAATGAACTTTGAAATCCCACCAGTAGGTAATTTGACAAAGAAGTTCATATTTCCATCACCAGAGAGAGGGGAGCAGACGACAACAGATGCTAGTTGGAGAGAGGTTGAAAATGGAGGCAGTGGCCTTTGAAACTAGTCCCTCAATAATATACAAAAGTAAGTGATGAGTTAAATTTAAAGGGAGTCAATTAATGACACTAAACAACACTTACTTTTAAATTTTCCAGAACATGTTTCAGAGGCTACTTTTCCTCCATTATCAACCAGACATCGACTGGTTCTCATTGGTGTAGCTAGTGATATTTTGTCAGAGGTCTCCTTTGGTGGCGGTTCGAGGAACTTGCTGAACAAATCACTGTTTTCAACACTTCCATGAAAGGAATTATAAGTGACGAGTGTCAATAAACCGACTACAAATAGTTTTTACGATTAATTTTGACGTCACCGTTACTAAATTCCTCCAAACACACATAGCATGAAATATTTTGATTAACAATATACAAGAGAATCAGTGCATTAGGTAGTCATTTGTTTGTAGCTGACCAATAATATTCTTACTTTTTCTACTCATATAGAATAGGTAAAATTTAATACCAAGATTTATTTTTAAATTTAATCCTCTTGAATCTGATAGGTGATTAATATCAGACTGAATAAAATGAGTGCAATCATACTTAAATAAGTCTGGGATCCCTAGACCTAATATTTGTCTTCTCAGAACAAGGAAAACCTCAGAAGGAACCTTATCCAGATAACCACCCTAACCGAGATTCAAACTACAGACCTCTTGAATGTGAGGCAGACCTCTAACTGCATCGATGGGCATATACATGTTTTGAGACACCTGAATAAAAAAATTAATTTAAACATATGTTATAAAAAAGGTCTGTGCATGTACACAAGGGCAGTTCAGTAAGTACCTTTGTTTCAAAATATAATTTGTTGCTAATGGAAGTTTGGATTACCATCATTTTCTGTCATTTGTTACACAAATTTGATACGGAGTAGGGTTAGTTTGTATTTTACTTACATTTTAATAAGTTGTTCAACGTGTTCTTGCTAAAATGGAAAAAGTACAGTATCGTTCAGTGATTCATCTTTTACTTTTAGTTGGGAAAACTTGCAAGGAGATAACAGCAAAATTGGATGCTGTTTATGGAGACCTTTCACCTTCCATGACGACAGTTAGATATTGGTATAATGAACTTAAATGTGGTTGAATGTCCATTTTTGACAAGGAGCATCCAGGACGCCCTGCAAATGCTGTTACTGTGAGGAAGTCATCGAAAAAATCCACAATATGATTTTTGCTGACCTTCAAATGAAAGTTTGTGAAGTGACAGCAATTCATATTTTGCACAATAATTTGGAGATGAGAGAGCTGTCAGCCTGATGGGTGTCATGTTTGCTCACAGTAGATAGCAAGCAGATGTGGCTTTCAACTTCAAGGCTGTTTAAGCAAAATCCGAAGGACTTTTTGCATTGAGTTATCACTGTCAATGAGACCTGGATTCATCATTATACTCCAGACACCAAGTAACAATCAAAACAACGGGATGCTTCTGGAGAATCTACTCCAAAATAGGCAAAGACAGTCCCATTGGCCAAAAAAGTGATGGCAATGATTTTTTTTGGGATGCAAAGGGTGTCATACTCATTGACTTTTTGGAAAAAGGAAAAATGATTCCTGGAGCATACTACAGCGACTTATTGACCAATTTGACAAGAAGTTGAAGGTGACATGGTCCCATATGGCGAAGAAAAAGTTCTGTTTCACTATGGTAATGCCCCAGCACATTCATTTGGAGTTGTGCGCACCAAACTGCATGAATTGCTTTATGAATAGCTGTCTCATCTGCCATATTCTCCTGTTCCCAAACATGAAGAAATGGCTTGCAGGAACAAACGTTAGATCAAATAAGGCCATCATGGAGACCGAAGCATATTTTGCAGAGCTTGACAATTCTTATTTTTTTGGAGGGGTTAAAGAAAAGCAGGAGCATTGGGAGAAGTGTATAACCCTAAAAGAAGACTATATTGAGAAATAAATAATTTATGTTTGAAAAAACTAGTGTCTTCATTCTTAACATGTGTACTTATTGAATCACTCTCATACTTACGTGACTAAAAAATGGAAAGGAATGAGAATATCCAACTTGGTATTTCAGTCCATCTTCCAAACATGTAAAATGATGTGTAAAAAGTTTACCTCATTCTAAATAACATTTATAAGGGGTTTTCAAAAGGAAATGAGCTGGAGTCTGATATGTATCGGGTTGTCTCATAAATTCGTTCGATTCTTGTTATGTGTTTACGACTAAGAACACCTGAGAACACTGCGTGCCCCCATTACTTTTACGTCAAAGAAGTTGCCTAAAAATATGGGGTTTGTTTACAAATACAATAACTGAAAAGAATGCTATGAACACAAACCACAGCGACCTCACTGCCATAGGTAAATAGGTCAACTTATGTAAGAATTGGTAACCAAACTTCAGTACGAGTTTGTGGATGCAACAGTGTGGAGTTGTAACTTGTGAATGTTAATATGGAAGGCAAGAAGGAACATTTTCGACATTTAATGCTGTTTTACTACCGTAAAGGTAAAACAGCCTCACAAACTCAACGGAAAATTTGTGCTGTTTACGGAGAAGATGCAGTGAGGAATCGGGCATGTCAAAAATGGTTTACACGATTTCGAGCTGGGAACTTCTCTGTGAAAGACAAACCTCGTTCTGGACGACCTTTGGTTACGGATGAGGAAAGGATAAAGTACATGATTACGAACAACCCCAGAATAACAACTCGGGAGGTAGGTCAGGAGCTAAACTTATCTCATGCAACTGTAGCCAGGCATCTAAAGAAACTTGGTTACGTAAATCTTCGAAATGTATGGGTTCCGCACGAACTGAGTGAACAAAATTTAGTTCAGCGCGTTTCCATCTGTGACGCATTGATAAGACGCAATGAAACTGCCCCTTTTCTGAAACAGATGGTTACAGGAGACGAAAATTGGTTTGTGTACAACAACATCCGAAAGAGAAAGTCATGGCGTAAGAAAGGGGATACACCACTCTTAATTCCTAAACCAGGGCTTCATCCTGAGAAGATTATGCTGTGCATTTGGTGGGACTGGAAAGGAATTATTTATTACGAATTTCTTCCTCCTGGGGAGACCATCAATTCAGAGAAATACTGTTCTCAGTTGGATCGTCTGAAGGTTGCCCTAGAAGAGAAAAGGCCAGAGTTAGCATCTAATGGTAGAGTCGTCTTTCCTCAAGACATTGCCAAACTACACACTTCTATGGTAACTCGTCAGAAGTTACGGGATTTCGACCGGGATGTGGTGTTACCTCACCTGCCTTATTCTCCAGACATTGCCCCATCCGACTATCATTTATTCCGATCCCTGAAAAATTTCCTTAATGGCAAACGCCTTACTTCCTTGGAGGATTGCAGACTCGCCGTAGAAGAGTTCGTCAACCAGAAAACTGCAAGATTTTGGAAAAATGGTATTGATAAGCTTCCTGAGAAATGGAGATTTGTTATTGATAATAATGGTGCATACTGCACAAAATAAAGTTTGTTTTGAAAAGTTCATTGCCTTGTTTACTTTCGATGACCTTGCATATGTATACAGATTACCCCTACATAATTAGGCAACTTCGTTGCTGTAGTTGTGATACGGGCATACAGTGCAGGCGTTCTTTGTCGTAAACACATAACAAGAATTGAACGAATTTGTGAGACAAACCAATACAAACTGGAGACAGGATGGTAATATCGTGGCGTGTGTAACGAGGGTTGTTCTGCCCAGAGCGTGGAAGTTCACAGCCCATCGCTAGAGGAGACGTATGCACATTATGTGACATACAAAGCTAGCAGCATGCATCAATCGTCCAACGCTGCCAGTCGCTTTGCAAACAGTGAAATGGAGGCGTCAAAAGAAGAGCAAAGAGATGTTAATTATCTGACAGCGGAAGGAGTAGGGGGAATGGACGTTCATCGACGAATGTCACAAGTGTATGGCAAACACTGCATGTCACTTGCAAGGGTCAAGGCGTGGCACAAGCGCTTCAGTGGAGGACAGGTGTTGTTAGCCAATGATACACGATCTGGAGCACCACACTGCATTACTGATGACATCGTCTAGCTGGTTGATGGACCGCCAAGTGACAGTGAAAGCCATAGCCCCAAGTTCGGATTGAGCGTTGGAAGTGTTTACACCATCATGAAGGAATGACTGCTCTTGCGCAAAGTGTGTGCCCAATGGGTGTCTCACAGTCTTCAACCACACCAGGAAGCATGTTGAATGGTCCACTGTCTTGGTCATCTGCAGCACTATGCTAGGGAAGGGAATGAGTTTCTGGCACGAGTGGTGGCTGGAGATGAGTCATGGTGTCATCACTTCAAATGAGAATCAAAACAACAAAGTCTCCAGTGGGTGCATACAGGGTCACCACCACCAAAAAATTCAAGGCCATCCACACTAGTGCAGGAAAGGTTATGCTGACGTTCTTCTTTGGCCAAGATGGCTTCCTGTAGTGCGGGACAACAGTGAATGCCTAGGGTTACTCGCAATCCTTGACCAACCTTTGCCAAGTGATCAAATCAAAACAACCAGGCAATCTCGCCTGTGGTGTCATTCTGCTCCACGACAATTCAAAGCCTCATACGACCAACATAGTTGTGGCACTCCTGCAGAAATTCAAATGGGAGGTTCTGTACCTCCCTCCACACAGTCCAGACTTCTCTCCCTGCCATTTTTGGTCCCCTTAGAAAGGCTCTGAGGAGTAAACAATTCACCTCAGATGACAACGTCCAGCTGTACAAACAGAACTGGCTCACATCACAGTCCCTGGACTTTTATGGGACAGCCATTCACCGCCTTGTGTCACAGTGGGACAAGTGTCTCAACAGCCAGGGTCAATACTTCTAACATACAGGAACTGGTTTCTGTAATTATGTCTCTGGCTTGTTTCTTTTTGAACGCACCTTATACAATACCTAACTGCAGTAACTATTACAATTTGAAAAAAAAAAGGTGACTGAAGATGCAGAAAAGTTTACGTGAAACTCGTCTCTTGAATTCTATGTAAAATTCATCAATTTTCTTAAAAAGATAAGTGAAGTGTATGACAGATAATTATATTTTACTGTAACAGTTTCATGATATTTATTGAGCTAATTACCATATCAATAAATGCACATTTTGAATTTGTCACAAATTTCACAGTTTTGATAACACTGTACTGCATGATTAATGAATCTAATGTGTCATGATTAAAACTCTGCTTTTTAACTGTCGTTGAAACCATTAACTTCATGTAGTATTTTAACATCTGCTAACTAACAAACTAACTGCATGCTGCTGTATAGGCGAGATCCCTCCATCATTCCATTCACCCAGCCAAGATGTAGACTACCAGTCAGGCGAGGATGGTAATGGGGTGTCGGGGCTGGTGATTGTGGTGGTGACAGTGGTAGGAATGGCTGTGCTCATGCTCAACGTGCTTCTGATTGGTTGCTGCCTACATCGCCGTGCCAACAAACGCCTTACAGGTACGTGTATTTTGCTTAGGTGAGGGAGATCGACGCCAGACCATACCAGACTCTCTCTTGGGGAAGGGTGACATCCCACGTCTTGTCATCATTGGTGTTTCCGTGACAGGTGCATTGCTCGTCTTGCTCAACGTGGCATTAGTT
Organism: Mantis religiosa; assembly: GCA_030765055.1. NCBI lineage: Eukaryota > Metazoa > Arthropoda > Insecta > Mantodea > Mantidae > Mantis > Mantis religiosa. The sequence goes on along the minus strand of CM060958.1, from coordinate 142,237,593 downwards.
GCTTGTTTTATATACAGAAAGAAGAACAAGAGACTCAGAGAAGGTATTTACTTTATTTATGATAATTTCCTCTATATATCTTCCTATGTGTATCTGCGAGACTGTATTTGATGTAAACTTATATGATTCTTTCAACCAGAAACTTTAAATAATGTAGCTACACTAATTATACAGATCCTAAGGACTAAAAAAGTCCTTTTTCATTAGTAATATTTTAGTTTGACTTACTTTTTATTAAATAGTAAGTAAATTTAAAAATACACAGAGTGGCTCAACTGTAGATATACAGTAAACATTGAAAGATATTTCTTCACAGATAATGGAAGTGTTGGGCTTATAGAATTTGAAACTACCATTAAAACTGAATTAACGCTCTTTGTGAAAATTATCAAAATATATGGCAAGAAATTTGAATGACTAAAAAAGAAAATACAGTAAAACCTCTGTAAAATGGAATGTGATCATTTTGGCATTTAGTTTCCATTTACACATATTTACATTGAAAGAATAATATACAAGGGGCGTCCAGAAAGTAAGTTCTGTTTCAATTTATCTCTGGTGCAGCACAGCGATCGCAGTTCCGCACATGCGCGGTAGATGCTCTTTATCAAGGAGAAGAAATGTGCACCATTGTGAGATCGCTGTCAGCCACATATGCTTTGTTGTGCTTGTTTACAATGTCGGTGCTGATTGAAAATCCCGCCGCTTGTGAAATCAGATCTGTGATTCGTTTTCTGAATGCTAGGAAAGTGAAACCAATTGAAACGTATTGGCTGTCAAAAGGTGTTGTGTTTCTTCATGACAATGCACGACCACACACTGGGACGTGTTTGACCACCCCCCGTGCAGCCCTGACCATGCTCCTAGTGACATTCATCTGTTTTTGCATCTCAAATCTTTCCCTGGTGGTCAACACTTCAACAATGACGAAGAGCTGAAAGAAAATGTTTCCAACCAGTTAAAGATACAGGCGGCAAACTTCTATGAAAAAAGTATACAGAAACTTGTGCCTCGATATGACAAATGCCTGCAAAATTTCGGCAGTTATATGGATAAGTAGTTTAAGAGTTGTAGAATTTTGTGCAATAAATAATTTTTCTGTATCTGTACACAATTTAATTTTATTACCACACAGAACTTATTTTCTGGATGTACCTCGTAAAATAAAGTGTAAATAATAACAGGCTGATATATATATATATATATATATATATATATATATATATATATATATATATATATATATATATTTTCTCGACTTACAATAATTGTAGTTTATCATTTAGTTTCTCTGTCTGTTTTCAATTTTCCTTTTTCCAATCGGCAACTGTCTGCATATCAACATCATTTGTTTCGTCACACACAGCGTTCAAAACAATGTTATGGCGATGTTTGAAACTTTGAACCATTCACTGGAACAGGGGAAGACAGGTAGTAGCGGTGTGACATCAGCTCCGTCAGCTCTCACCACCAAATATGCCCCCAAACGAAAGGCAGGTTAGTGTTTAACGTCCCCGCGCTGATTACTGCTGTCAAAGGGAAAGGAATAGTTTGATGTGTATGGGTAGGAAAGACAGTTAAGTGCAGAGGTTCTACTCCCATTAGTCCTGGACCCATAGGACCAAGGACCCGGGCCTCCTTCTACCCGGCAGCGATAGATACTCCAGGTTCTTTCCATGGGGCAATACCTGATTTCTTAAAAAGTCCCCCCGCTGAGCACAACGTCAAGATGGGATGGAAGTGGATACGCCACTTACGCGCGTCAACCACGCAGGAAGGATTACCGAAAACCTCGGTGGGGCCGCCTGGTGATCCAGCACACCTTCTACTAGCTCTGCAGGCTAGTACCCGGAAATTTTTAGGCAACCCTCTGCCCCTAAGGGTGGCCGTAGCCTGGCCGGAGGTACCCAATTCCCTGTGGGTGTCGGAAACACACTGTCCCCTTGAGTCCAACCCAATCCAAACAACTCCCCGACGGGAGGGGCTCAGCAGTTCGGCCCAAGGTTCCTCTAGTAACGTCAGAGGTACCACGAGTGCTAAGGGTCCGCAGCGCCCGCACCACTGCAGCTGAAGGGGACGGATCCCCTCCCCTACGTAGATGGGTAGGAAAGACAGGAAATGTATCGGGTATTAATAATATGTACAACTTACATCTTGGGTATTGTAATATTAATGCTGACTGCTTTAATTACACAATTGGCCACAGTTTATAAACAATTACATTTTAGCTCTGTGGTATGAAAAAATATATAAAACTTCAACTTGTAATTTATCCATAGGTCAGGCATGTTATAAAGTAAAGAAAATAGAACATCAAAGTATAAACTTGAAAGAAGCGTAGGGACAGTGAAGCACAAATTAGCACAAAAGTGAATCGAGAAAATATTGACACATTGCTTCACTCACACTATTTATTCACAGGACATGTTTCAAGAGCTCTTGCTCCTATCATCAGCTGGTACTCGATTAGTGCAAGTTGTGACAACGTTGACAACTTGCACTAATCTAGTACCAGCTGATGATAGGAGCAAGAGCTCTTGAAACATGTCCTGTGAATAAACAGTGTGAGTGAAGCAATGTGTCAATATCTTCTCGATTCACTTTTGTGCTAAAATAGAACATACCCATTCAGAACAGAATTAGGTGTACATTTTCCGACACTTTCTGTTTCGATTTTCTTTAACTAGTTTATCAATGTCAGGACGTAATGTCTGGGAAATTTATAATCAAAGGCTGCATGTTAGATTGTGATCCGACAAGGTACTTGGGGTTTGGACTTAGCTAATTTCATAACAGAAAAAAATTGTTCACACAACTATGTCGAGCCAAACATACACAATGTCCGTGTGGCAAGTGAATACAACCTCAGAAATCTGGTTTGGGGGACATTCTTGTAAATAACAGCCAACTTTTTCTTGTGTGTATATTTGTCCTTCAATAAATCGTCACATTGTAAATTTAGTAGTTCCATTTGGTACGTGGCAGCTATATTGTTGTCATCGAGCGTGCCACATCTGACTGCACCCTCAGATTCTGTACTCACAGCACCATTTATACAGGCAACTTGGTACTATACAGCTCTTGCCTGACGTCACACGCACTGCAGGCCTCACTCCTGACTGAAATATGTCACAGCTCTTGAAGCTGTCTTCCTCTGCATTGGAAGCTCAAAGAACTAGGAGTACCAACAATAAAACTACTATGGTGTGTGTGTTACACATTAAGCTAACAGATTAAATTCTAGCACAAGAAATTATGACTGTAAAAAAACTATGGTCATTCTTTATTAAACAGCTCCCATTTTACTGCAACATGGTTCCTGCTGCTTAAAGCATGTACTGTTAAAGTGAGATTGTGATGATAGTTATGACATACACACCAATTGAATATCATCATCAGTTATGCCAGGTCTGTAGTCCAAGCAGAAGATGTATCACTGGTGCAAAACTTTGCATAAATTTGGCAAAATGTTCATGATGAGCAATGCAGCAGGAGGTTACCTATCATTACTGGCAACCTTGTGCAGAAATGCTGCATCACAATTGTGGAACTCAGCAGTCAATTTCCACAGGTATGCCACTCTTTGTTGTATGAAATTGTTATGGAGCACTTGGTTGCCAAAGCAACTGACTCCAGAACACAAAACAAAGCATGTGGTGACAGATTTGACAACAACTTTCTGGACTACATTGGTTGTACACAATACACCAAGAACTATGCAGCAGTCAAATGTATTGGCATCACATTTGCTTTCTCTCCAAGAACAAATTCAGGCCGACTGTATCAGTGCAGAAAGATGTTCTGGGACAGACAGGAGCTTTTGCCATTAAATTTCTGGTCAGAAGTAAGATGGTGAACTCTGTATGTTACTGCTAAACAATGCAAAAATCACATTGCGTCATTCAGATCAGAAAGCTTAAATGCCATGTGTTGCCTTACTGCAAGATAACAATTGGCTACATGGGACTCAACAAAGCTGCTCCAGATATTTAATCATCCACCCTACAACTTAGAGCTTGCTTCCGATGATTTCCTCTCCGGTTGCTGTCAACATTTTCAGACTGACAGAGAGAGGGAGATGATTAACACACAGTGGTATCAATCTCCTATGTCACAAAGATACAAAAGTTGGTTCCATGGAATGATAAATGTCTGAATATCATTGTTGAATATGTTGCTTAACATTTTCTGTTTCTTTTCCAATAAATCTTTCAGCTAAATTGTGTTTTGTTTCTATTCATGGGAAACACTTTATGGATAGACTTACTGTACATTTGGGCCACTCTGTATGTGTAACATAAAGGTACTTTAAATGTAAGTTATTAAAAAAACTAAGAAAATGTGTTAGTAAAAATCAAACTTTCATGACTGAAAAAAGTGAACTGTCAAACATAGAGAACAAATGCAACAGTGTAGTAATTGTGTTGACACTGGAGAGGCTTCAGAATGTATGTTGTGACAAAGATGCATAAGGTTTGCCGTAAAACTTCGTAACTTATTGATAAATCATTAGCTGAATGATAACATAAAATGAGCCTTTCTTTTACACAAATAAAATACTCTGAAACATCTCTACAATGTTCCTTTAACTCTCTGTAGTGTGCACCTTTTATGCTGCTGTAATTTTTCTGACTCATACACAGCTCCACCTCTAACACGAAGCTACGCACCAATTCTGAACAAAACTCCGATATTCACATAATAATAATCTTTATTGTCTGTAAACTTGTGGGTTACAAGCATTAGACATTGTCACATTCTAAAGTATGTCCATGGGAATTTATGCAAACTGCTTTGTTACTGGTTCCACAGCTGGACGAATTCTCACCCAGAGCAACAGTTATTGACTTATGAACTGCTTCCTGCACTGTTCCATGATCTGCTGACTCCTTACCATGGAGCTTGGAATGTACTACACTCAGCTTGTAGCAGCACATTGCTCTCACTCTACTCACTGTATGGAGGATCGTCCGCAATCTTTGGTAAACTTTTAGATGTGCACAATGGCTGCTTAAACTTGCCTATGGAAGTGACTGAACTACAGTAGTCTCAGTGAGCGTTGATTAGCATGTGGAAGTGTTGACTTGTTCCTGTCGCATAAAATGGGGCCAAAAATAGAACTATTTTGGGAAGGGTACATTAATGGTCTTTCCAATGCAAAATATTCATATTCTGAGATAATTAAGGAATGTAATAGGCATGGTTGTGCCATTTCCAAGAAAGGCATCTCAAATATGCTAAATAAAAATGGAACAACTAGAAGATACCTTATTCCTGAGGGCAAGAAACGTGCAAATCCATGACTGGTCACCAGATGTACTGGAGAGGTAGATCGAAAGGTATGAATGTTGTCTCAGGCCCGAATACGGCGATGCAGAGAGCAATTGCGTTGAAGTTGGGAATCTCTAGGACAACTGTGAATACCATAACAAACTTAAATTTATACCTAAAAAAAAGGCAGCATAAAAGCAGAGTCCATAAGCTGTTGCCCTGGCACATTGCAGTATGTGCCACTAACTGCACTAAGTTATATGAATGCTACCTGGTGGGAGACAAGTGGATGTTTGTGGTTACATTAGATGAAGCATGTGTGTTCCTGAGTGAGTGCAACAAACCCAGAGACCACACATTACCAATCAAGGGGAGAAAAAAAATTTGAAAGTTGGTATAGGGAAGGTAAGGAAAGTATTCCCAGTGGTTTTATGGTTATAGCGGGAGGCAGTTACAATGGGAAGGTAAACTATCTGCTAGGGGAAAAAAAGTGTTAAAGTCAACTCTGCATATTATCTTACTAACATCCTAACCCCCATATTCTAAACAGAAATCCCAGCTTTCTACTGTGCAGATGCAATTAAGGTCTGGCTACACATTATAAGGCATCAAGCTATACGTCTGCTTCAGCCGGCCAGTTTTGGGAGAAAATGGAGAGAAAATTGGGAATCCATGCTATCCCATTTAGCAACATCCCTGTCAAATCTACCAATGCCTGGCCAATGGATTTTTGTGCTTTGGGTTACTGAAAAGAGCCCTCCCTCGTACATTGGATGGGCTCTGGAAAGTCTGCTAGGAAGAAAAATTGCATATCTCACTTCATCTTCTTTCTATTATGCAACAGGAACAAGTCAACACTTCCACAAACTAATCAATACTCACTGAGACTGCTGTAGTTCGCTTACTTCCATAGGCATGTTTAAGGAGCCACTGTGCACATCTAAGGTTGTTACCATAGATTGCAGACAGCCATCCCTACTGCTCTACTCACTCTGACCGACTCTTGACCTTGTGTCATCTTTCATATATCTATTGGGTGCAGTAGATGTTTCTGGAAATGGATCCTTCTTGAAACACAGTCTAGAAAGACCTTTTGTATAGTAGAAACGCAGTTCTGCCCCAGCCTCATGTCTGGCCTTGAAGGCATGCCACTACCGTCCTGCCAGTCAGTAAGCAATGAGGCAGTTCCCCTACTCTCCTTCTTTTCTTTTCATTGGCGACTAAGTTGCCTAACTCAACTCTTTCCCTCCAAAAAAAAAAAAAAAAAAGCTTAGCTTAGGCTCCAAAATAAGTTGTGTAACTGGTTGTCCATATGCACTGCTAGTATCCACATTTGTGCATCATTTACCCTTTCTATCATTGACTAGAATAGTTTCATTGATCTGAAGTAATGGAGAGCAAGGTCATCTTGGATTTGGGTTAACTCAGCCTATATGGAGCACCAATACTAACTAAGGTAGTTATTCAATGCAAAGTGGTCCTCATTTATCTTTAAATAAATAAGAATACATATATTTTGGAATTCTTTTCTGAGGAAATCTTTAAGGGCCTTCTGCTTCAGGATGTTGCATTATTTTTGCATGACAATGTCACACCATCAATTCAAAATATTGTTGCTTCTGGCAGTTGTTCTATACAACACAACATTGGCTCCAACACAGCAAACCCCCATTATTGTAAATCTTTGGTGCACTCTCTTTTAAGTCTTACTCCTCACATTTTTCAATCATTTTATTCAACATTTCAATAAAACTAGTTGGGTAGTGAGGCAAACATTGGAAGAAAAAAATTTAAAAATGCAAAACAAACAATTGCATCTTGAAGAAGTGGTAATACATTTTGCTTCTTAATTAAGGTTTGTCTCCAAAAAGTGGACACTCTGCACTAAAAATTATTTGTTTTTACACTTTATGTTCTAACATTTGTTTGTTTATATCTGTGTAGCAGCAAGTGAGCAGAGCAGTAGCAAATCTGCAACAATAGAGATGTATGCTCCAAGCAGCTATAACGAGACAGTTACCGGAGAAACACTCAGTTCTGTATCAGAAAAGAGTGAAAGCTACTCCAATGGGGACAGCAATCAAGATTATCTGGTAAGGCACTTTAGACAGAAAAGTTCTGTATGTATTGGTTTCTAGTCAGATAGTTACTATATGATTCACAGTCAGTGAGCATCAGGGAAACTTTTCAAATATGTCAAAAAGTCAAAGAAATAGCCAATTTTGAGAAAAGTATCAGGGAAATTTTCATGCTTACATTGATAATTAAAATTATGCTATGAGTCAACTTAAGACACTGGACGGAAACCAGGAGATCTATGGTTCAAATACCGGCCGTGGCATTAAATTTTTCATGTTGACTCTATCAATACCTTAGCCTATATACGGCTAGTATGAAGAAATGATTAATTTCCATCAGTTAACTAAAATAATAAGAGTTAAATGATGAAGGCTGGGACTCAAGTACTTACAATAGTAAGTCGTCACAAGCGGTGTATCTCGAATGCGAGAGCCCCTAGTGGTCTACCGGGCAAATATACGAGTCAAATGGAGAATTTAATGTCATGGCGGCAAGTTGACCATGGTAGCTCAATGGGTAAGAGCGACTGGAAGGAAACGAGGAGATCTATGGTTCAAATACCGGCCGTGGCATTGAATTTTTCACGTTGACTCTTATCTATCAAAAACCTTAGCCTATATATGGCTAGTGTGAAGAAATGATTAATTTCCATCAATTAACTAAAATAATTAGAGTTAAATGATGAAGCCTGGGACTCAAGTACTTATGATAGTAAGTCGCCACAAACAGTGTATCTCAGATACGAGAGCCCCTAGTGGTTTACCGGGGAAATACACAAGTCAAATGGAGAATTTAATGTCAGGACAGCATGTTGGCCATGGTAGCTCAATGAGTTAGAGCAACTGGACAGAAACTAGGAGATCCGTGGTTCAAATCCCGGCCATGGCACTGAATTTTTCATTTTGACTCTAACTAACACAGATAGATTTATATAGGAAAAGTTTATTGTTTGTGTTTTATACTGTTATGAAATGTATTGATAGAAAATAATGACAAAAAATCAACAATTGCGAAACATGTCATACTCAAAGAAGGGGAACACATCATCCCATCATCATCATCTCATTATTATTCATGCTTATTCTGTGAAGCAATTGAAATACAGAAGCATAAAAGCAACATATCGCAAAAAGAAGAAGGCCTACTGGACAGAATATGGCAAACAGTACTGACAAAAGTCAAAGTCAAGATTTCCATCGAAGCCAATCAGATGCCAACAGATCACAACACTGCCGACACAAGTCCAGCCCACTACCCACCCGAACTAATCACAGCAGACCACCCCTCTAGCTATTGATATAAATTCTTCAGCCTATGGTGCTGCCAGCAGTTGTTCTTGAAAGCTGCACCAGAGTACTTCACCCTCACTACTGCCACTGAAGATGTCTGCTGAAGTCGCAGACGAAACATCTGGGCAGACTTATAGCACATTGCTAATATTGAAATGTAGTTACAGCTAATCATTACTGGTAAACATTAATGAATGTAACTGTGACATAACATTATCCAAAAATAACAGATTGTCACAACCACGAGGGAAGGGAAACATCTTGCTCACTGTGACCCAGCACAGACCTAATGTGGACCTCCACTCTACAGAGGGAAGAGTTGAGACAAAGGGAGACCATAGACTGTCAGGGATATGCAGAATTCTGTAACAGTTTTACAGACAGACTTCCTACTGCCACCCGAGATAGGATGACAAAATGAACTGGGCAGTAGAGTCAGGGAAGAAGGTTTTTGCAGCACAAGTATCTGCTTGCACATGTCTTCTGACTATCAAATAGATGATAATATAATAGAATGAAATGAAGAAGAAAAGAAGATAGAACTGTAGATTAAAGAAGTTGCCCCAGCATTTGTCTAGCAACAAGGAGGACTGGATGGAACTACACTGTGCTACGGATGGGATTCGGCACAGAGGTCCAAACTTTGTGTATTGTACCTATGTGCCCAAGCAGGGCACACCAGGGAGGGTAAGGTGAGAGGAGAGAGATGAAGGCTGACTCAGTGAGCTACGACAGTGCAGAGGGCAGGTCCCTACATTTTACCAGTTAGAAGCTCCCGCAAGCCAGTGCAACTTCCATCCAACACTACTGTGGTCCTGAAACGGTCCACTAGGCCAGTTTTGGAGACCGTCCTACCTGAGAAGAAAATGTTTATCAAGAGCATATTATCCTGCCATGCAGCGCCAAGATACCCTCCGACACTTCTACCCTGAAAGAGACTACCAGATAAGAGATGACGTGAAATGATAATGGAGATGAAATGGAGGAACAGGAAATTTTGGGAGATGTAATTAACCTACCCTGCTTCTGCTTGACAACCCGGGAAAACACCCGAAAAAAACTCATGGGTTAGGTAGGTTGGCCATGGGAGTCGAACCCAGGCCTTCCGAATGCAGGCTGAAGATGAAACCACCTGAGAGATCCTGCTCGGTAACAAGGGGGGAACCATGAAAAATACATGTCACAGTGATTAGTTGGTGGGAATTGATGTCCCAAATTGAGCCATACATGTTAGCACTTGAGCAGCTCCACTTGATGCTGTAAATATGTGATAGAGAAAGTGAAAAGATGATCAGTTTTCTTTTATCTAGGTGCTTAACAACTGGCATGCAGCAACAGTCTAGAGTTTAAATTTAAAGGGAGTTGATTAATGACACTAAACAACACTTACTTTTAAATTTTTCCGGAACATGTTTCAGAGACTTTGCCTCTATCCTCAGCCGGCCATCGATGGTTGTAAGTGTTGTTTAGTGTTGTAAGTGTTGTTTAGTGTCATTAATCGACTCCCTTTAAATTTAATTTATCATAACAACACTGTTTTAAACACTTCCAAGAAAGGAATTGCAAGTCTAGAGTTTGTTTGAACTTATCAAATTACTGAACTAGTTTTTATTGGTTTGTTCTCTCAGGAGGATGGTACAAAGGCTGCAGCAAGTACATATTTGATAGACCAGATGGAATATCCATATCCTTATCCAACTTACGAAATGCAGCATCAACCTAAGCCACACCATGAAGAGCAAGATGGCAGGAATACATACAACCACACAGTTGACAGTAAGTACCTTTCACACATGTTCTTCATAAAAATATGTTTATAAAATAATTGCACTCTTATAAACTCACTTCTCAGAATTCTTGAGTATGTTATATTATTTGTCCACTGCTGGTGTTAGTTGTTTGATCAGTAATGAGGCTCTACTGATGGCAGCTTGATAAATTTAAAGATGACATTGCTTTTGGAATATCAAAATTCATAGGATTTATAGTGATATTTCTTAATAAAAATGTTTTCCCAAATGTTGAGGTTAATGGTCCTGTTAACTAGTTTAAACTTCAGCAGAACTTCTATAACGAATCGACGGGCCCTAAAACCCCACTCACTCACTCACTCTATAACGAAACCGCAAACAAAATGCTGTTAGAGGCGTGGCTTACCAACACTGGAGTCCTCTAGCTTTTCCCTTCTATCATCATTTTAGATTGCCTCTCCTCCATCGCGCAGGCTGCATTGGTCATCTATTTCACTCGCTTTCGCATTCACTGTTACATTCACTCTTTGCATTTTCTGCCGAATCACTGCTTTGTTCCTCAAGGTTTAAAGAAACTGATTCTATTTGTTGATCGATTGTGAGGCCATGTTTGAGGTAATTATTTTCTGTTAACTTTGAAAATCAAAACAGTATTAAAATACATGCATTTGGTGAGGTTTGTGCTCTGTCGTATGCAGGAAGGGAGGGTTGGGAGTCACGTGATACTTGGATGGCGAGAAGGGGAGAAGACTCTACTCACGCATACACACACCAACTGCATTTTGTTTGCGGTCTACCTGTAGTATAGAATCCAATACTGACAAAGCCACCTTCTTTTTAGACTTTTCGTAACCCTTCAATCATTGCATTTTGATGTCATTATTTCTAGGCACTTATAATTTAATATATAACTTATGAATTTTGTTAACTATTTTCCTGCTCGTGTAAAGCCATGAAGGTCAGCTGTTCTGCATTCTTTTCTACCTAAAGACTTTTGGGTTCACCGAAATGTCTGATCGCCTATGTGAGCATGTTGCTTGGCTTCTTCGTTGCTTTCATTATAGCCCCTTTTGGGTTTTTGCCTTCATTCATTTTATCTTCTGCCTTCCGTCTCCACATTCAGACTCTCAATCGGTTGTCATTATTTCTTCTATTCACAGACTTATCTGAGGTTTCTTTAACAATAATTTTTTTTACAGAGCTAAGTTGTTAGCCTAGCACTCAACCTCCAACCTGGAGGACCAGGACTTCTATTTATATTTTGGGAGTCAGGGTGACTCAGCTATACCTCTAAGCACAGGGTATCCATTTTAGTTGCCATCTATGACAGCATGGACTACATAGGGACTATTCTATAACCCTGGTCATCACACAGGGTTAGGTGCTTTTATACTTCACCTAAACTTCACCAGGGTGCTCAGTTATGTATGTCATTTTTGTAAGCACTTGTATGACCTTTGTATTACAGTATGCAGACTACTGTTTCACTGCAATTTGGTCTCCACAAACTGAGCAATATTCAGGAGTTATTGCTGTGTGAAGCATTTATTGAAATTGTTTCTTCTGATGGAAAGTGCTCTGCTATAATTGTAATTGACTTTCCTATGATGTTATCTCTCTCAGATGTAAAATGCAATTTATACAGGATGTCCCACATAAAACTGGTACACCTCATTGCATTCATTATAGTATACCACAGAAGAGAAAGTCTCCGGGATATGAGACGTAGGGGAGTTGGGAAAGGTTCCTACATCCTCCCTCAGTAGCTTATGTCACCTCATGTCAGTTCAGTTACTGACCATTCAAAAATATTCTGAAGCTTCTACTTTTGTGAATGAATCTTCTCAGTTTTAGTGTACAGAGTGTATGGCTCTGCTACATTCACTGTGTCCCACTGTATAAGGGAGCGCATTCCTTTCAGGGAGCTTCTTTGCATTGCTGGACAGTACATATGGAATAAACATGGCATAGGCCAGATTTATCAGTAATAACAAGTGCTGAAAGCACCCTCTACCAGCATCCAAGCATCACTGCACTGACATAATTCTTGAGGTGAGATGTTATTTATCTCATTATTAATGTTCTCTTTAAGTTGGTCTATCGTCCCTTGTTTTTCAGAGCTCCCCAAAAATAAAAATCGCAGCATGTTAAATCCGGCAATCACAGTGGCCACAGGTTTTAGCTGACAATGACGTTTTTAGGAAACATAGTCTTGTTGGATATATGAGCTGTGGTACATCTTGTTGGAAGACACCATACTTGCCGAGACAGTCTCCTTATTGATTTATTGGGACTTCTTGTTATGTTTGTTTGAATTCTGTTGACTACCAGCAGAGTTCTCACTATCGGATGCTTGTTCTTCATATTCATGATGGAACCTTTGGCCCTCCATTTTGTGTTCAAATTTTGAATTGTGGGTATCTTGTCATGAAGGTATTTATCCCCAAACATTTCAATAGATTCCTTAATGGAGCCTGTTCTTATGGAAAATACCATATATCAATTTTTCCCAGATTAAATAAACCTTTGTCTTCAATATAATAAGAAGCAGTACTATATGAAAAGGTTTACAGTTGACTGCATGGAATCTTGCTGATGTTAAGTGCAACCTTTAGCTTGATAGCAAAATAGCAAACTGCCTCTGTTACACCCCTTACCTGGTTCTAGCACTCTACTTAATTATACTTTTCCATTTAAAAGGGTAACCAGCAATTTGTGATTGTTCTGACACACACACACACACAAACGGTAAGTAGCTAAACATTCGAAGGTTATAATCCAAGCTGAAAAATTCAATGCCATAACAGAGATTTGAACCACGGATTTTCCACTCCTACACATGACTCCTCTGTCACTGAGCTGCTATGGTAACATGCCAATACATTGAATTCTCTAATCTAACAAAGGAAAACACTATATAAAACCAGAAACATCATCACTTTCCATGCATTCCAGTATATACAAGTTGTTTCGAAACGACACTGAATGAATGTAGCCATTTCGTAGTTTATAACTTAACTAGTCTGAATTTCAGTGTCGCAACTTCGAAATTCTCTTAGGTATAATTTTATGCAGCATTAAATATTACATTATTTTGTGATTAGGCAGTGCAGGAACCACTGGTGTGCGAACCTCAAAAGTTGTTATTGGGACGCACCAGCCACGAAAACAAAAGCATTACTCATTGCTCTATATCAGTGACCCTAGCTTTGCTTTCAGGTAATGGAGCAAAGGGCAGTTACTTGTGAAAAAGTTGATAATGACTCGGACAGTTCCAAGATTGCACATTTTTCTATGATCTTAATTGTACAGTACTTTCAACTAGTACTGTAAAATCAACAGCTTTCTTTTAAGTTACAAATGCTTTATTTAGTATTATTAAACATAGTGAAATAAAATGCTTGTCTCATTGCATTAGGCATTCACTTTTGGTTAACTTTATTTACAATTCTTTGATATTGTTCTCTGTTCTTTTTATCATTTAATGCTTCCATCTTTAACCTCACTAACATTAACTTCCGTCTAATAGGTATAAGTTGCATATGTCCACCAGTTTATTTGTCATCATGGACTGTTATAACGGAATTTTGGAACATGTTAAACAATCATAAGCAATAGCTTCTTTATTGCAGTTTCATAAGCCAAAGAAATTCTTAATAGTAGCAAGCTACTTGGAGTATGTCGGTATGTTTACAAACAGCTACACGCTGCACACTGTGTCATCTACCTGCGAACTTGATAGTGTGAGGCATGTAGTATGTTGCACGGGCCAGTGTTCCTGTAACTGCCTAATCGACACCCATTCTGGAACATTTTTTATGCAACTACTTCTATTTATTCGTTTGGTGTCATTTCAAAATGTCCTGTATTTATAATTCCTTTCTTGGAAGTGTTGAAAACAGTGTTGTTGTAATAAATTAAATTTAAAGGGAGTCAATGACATTAAACAACACTTACTTTTATATTTCCCCAGAACATGTTTCAGAGACTATTTGCCTCCATTGTCAACCAGATATCGACTGGTTCTCAGTGGTGTAGCTCATAGGTCTCCTCTGGTGGCGGTTCAAGGAACTTGCTGAACAAATCTTTCTGGGGGATGTCGAAATTGAATACTTTGTTCCTATTTTTTGAAATGAAGATTTGTTCCCATATGGACAGTTCTTGTTTTCCTGATGTATGTTTTAGTAGTTTTGGTTCTGGATTTATGTTGTGGTTTCTTTCCCCAAAAATGTGTGGCAACTGCTGATTTTTCTAATTGTTTGTATTTGATATTCCTAAAGTGCTCCTTTGATCTTGTTTCTAAATTTCTTTTGGCTTTTCCTATATAAATTCAAATATCAAATACAAACAATTAGAAAAATCAGCAGTGCCACACATTTTTGGGGAAAAAAAAAACCACAACACAGTTCCAGAACCAAAACTACTAAACCATACTTCAAGAAAACAAGAACTGTCCACATGGGAAGAAATCTTCATTTCAAAAAATATGAACAAAGTATTCAATTTCGACATCCACCAGAAAGATTTGTTCAGCAAGTTCCTTGAACCGCCACCAGAGGAGATCTATGACAAAATATCGCCAACTATACCAATGAGAACCAATCGATGTCCGTTTGACAATGGAGGCAAATAGTCTCTGAAACTATTAGCCAGAAGGTGGCTAATAACAGGCACTCTGCATGGATTAATTATGTTTAATCTTTATTTTTAATACAGAGTGTGCAGCATGAGAGAGACTTATGTTTTATAGTATAAATATGGTATGAAAGAAAAATAATGCCTCATTTAAAAAGCTCCCCGTTATTTTGTGAGGTGCTGACTGTGCTGCCCATCAATGTGTAACATGCAAATACTGTGCAGAAGAGTAGGCCTTAAATTGAAAATATTACAAGGAAAATGGAAGTAAATTTTTTTCTCTTCTCACCTTTTTCCCCCTGAAGAAAAAAAAAAACTGTTTTTCTGTTAATTTTGGTTGGAAATATGTTCCAGGAAATTTAAAGGTGTTGTTTAGTGTGATAAATCGGCTCCCTTTAAATTTAATCATGTATTTAACTTGTATTAATGATGGCTTTTTGTGATGTGCTAGGTGGAAAGCTACATTACACTGGTGGTGGTAATGTGGTACCAACGGCTCATCCAGTGGTGGATGGACCATACTATAACATCTCGCCTGATGCCCGCTACATACCTTATCCACCGCAACTAGAATACACTCATATGGGCCAGCCTGTAATGCCAGGAACTGGGTCATTGAGACGCCCACAACACAGAGGGCCCGTCCCGGTAGTGCCTCCCCCCGATGTGACTGTGTCTCACAACCCGCCCCCCAACCTTCAGCCGCAGCAGAATGGGCCAACCCAACAGGGCCAGGTGACGCAGGCTCCAACACCTTTACTCTCTACATTCAACCCAGCTCTGAGCTATCCGGCGGCCATGGAAACAGAGGGACATCTTGTGTGAATGAGCGTGGGTCATGGAAACATCTAGCTTTACATTAACAAGTTTCTGTAAAGGTTAAGCCTTGTACAGTGTGTCGGCCTAAACAGAGATGTGCCGTTGAGGGCCTCTGACCAATATACCTGGGAATTGCATATTATGCTGCAAAATGCTTTGATGTTTCAGAAAGGCCTCCTATTCTTTTAAATGCATAGATTGCTCAAAGATCATCATGAACATGTTTCTCATATGCTTGAAATGGAGTGAAACACAAAGTCTGTGATTCTCTGGGTCAGAGGCAAAGCTGTTAGATGCACAGTACAAGGTAATTTAGTGCTGTGAAACAAAATATTGTTTTATTGTTTTTGTGTAAATCACTCAATTTTGTATATTTTTATTATGTGAAAACTATTTGTTTCCAAAAAAGATACTGGAGGTGTAGTTTTAGGAAAATTGACAGTTTCTTCACACCTATGTGCTTTTGCATTTCCCAACTTTGCGATTGAAGTTTCCATGGATTATTTTGTTTGCTTTGCATGCTTCTGTTTGTGATTATACCCATGGAAAATCAATAGCTGTGTTTGAAACAAAAGCTATAACTGTTAAAAAAATCAAAATACCAATACTGGTTGGTCCAGTTTTCACGCATGTGCCAATTATTGATTAAATTGTTTAAAAGAAATGTACTACCGTTTTTATAGTCTTCCAAATGTGCATTAACATAACTTTAATAGCCAAAGAGCTCAATTTTTTATTACAACAAAATACAACCAGAAAGATTTGCAAGAATATAAAAATTATAAACATTCCTTAGTAATGACATTTAAATTAAGAAAATTAAAATTTGTGCAAGTTTGTTTAAATTGACTTAGACATATAGGGCTTTCTTGATATCTCTTAATTTACCAGGTTTTAGTTGAAAGTAATATGCAGCATTACGGCTGTTTTACAGCTAGAAGACAGATTTTTCTGTTGTTTATGAGTTACCCAATTCTAGATAAATAGAGGGTTGTTACCAGGTGTTCCTCCCCTACCCCTCTTATTTTTGCATAAAATTATATTTTTATGTTCTCCTGTCCATATTGTTAAAAGTGTGGTACTTTGTCTTCCTCATTTGCTTGTGATATCTGATGCAGCTCTTCCCTTGGACTTAGTTTCAATTTTTGAATTGAGCGAAATGGATTGATGAAAATGTTACACTTTAATGCAAATAAAATAGTAAAAGAGTGATTTTAATAGACGAAAAGAAGGTAGAACAGTGATGCATTGTTGAATTTACTTAAGATGAGTCTGAACTAGCAACACTGATAACCAGGGAGAGGGGGTTTTAATAAGTAAACAGAGAAATGGTATTAACAGCACAGAGTTAACGTGAGGTCTGAGGGACAGACACGCCCACCGATACACAGCAGTCAGTTTGGGTGACTGTCATATTGATAGGCAAGAGCAAGAGAGCCACGACAATATGCCAAAAGCCACAAATATTCAAACATCAAAATCATCATCACATTTGTCATTGTCTGTGGAGAAATTTGGCAGGGAATGTTTCTTCACAAATGGCGAAACAGTCACATGAATCAAAATGCCTTTTATTACCTATATGCTACCAATAGCTAAACATTACAGTATTGTGTCAATATATTCTCGATTCAATTTTGTATTACAGTATTTGATAGATAGCCAACATCATGTTGGCTCTCACATTTAAGATACACCGTTTGTGGTGACTTACTATCTTACTTACAACTTCTTATTATATTTATCATCATCATCATCATCATCATCATCATCATCATCATCATCATCATCATCATCATCATCATCATCATCATCATCATCATCATCCAAATCCCAGCCATATGAATTTTTCATGTTGACAATCTATCAAACACCTTAGCCTATATATGGCTAGTGTGAAGAAATGATTAATTTCCACCAATTAACTAAAATTACAGTATTTGCTACCCCTGAATGCTGTTGCTCCTACATTTGAAACAGGGTGTGCTGTGTAATGCCATTTGCGGTACTGTCAAGGTCGCCGCGCTTCACTGTCTCTGGTTGGTGCACTGTTAACTTGACGTATTTCATACTAAAAGCCCGCTCCTTGCTGATAACACTTATTTTATTCACTTGACATGTTTTGGGAAATGTTCACTCTCCCTGTATGAAGGACTTGCAAGTAATGTCCAAGGTCAGATAGCTCTTGAAGAGCAGAACAACATCTGAATCAAAGAAAGAGTGTGGAAGAATATGAAAATGAGGGTGAAATGAATGAAAGTAATGGTGAAGATGTAGTAATTTGTGGAAATAATTGTGGGAAAAACTGAAGATAATCCATTTTGTCAACTGCAAATCTTGCATATGGTCCTATAGGATCAAATCTGGCTACTTCAGTGAGACGTAAATCTAACTACTGCATCAAGGTGCAGTTGAACCATGTAAAATGAGTAAAATAAGTAATATTAGTGTTACTAGCCTCAACTTATCTGAAGAAAATTTAATAAGACAGTGATAGTTTAAGGTAATTTTAAACGAGAATTGCTGATTTTATGTACTTATGTGCCCTTCCTATAACTGACATAGATAGCTGATACTCTTTGTCTTTAGATTAATTAACAAGTTGTGGCTTTGTGACACTTCTAAAACGGGATAGCTTTAAACTGCTGAGCTGTTTGCCTCTCTCATCCCTTAATGATAATATCCTGCACTTATTTCATGAATTACTCTTAACTGATTTTTTTAAATGTTGTGGTATGCTTAAATTTCTTATATAGAGTAGAATCCTGAGTATGTTTGTATTTTGCGTATTTATTGAAAAATTTAGGTTCTTTAATATTAACATATTTTCAACAGCCAACGAACATTCCTTATTATTTTGTGCTGCCCTTTGAAAGAGAATACGCAGGCAGGGCTTAGTCCTTAGTGGAAGTAAAAATTACTGCTTGCTTTTCCTCTCATTCTGAGTCATAGGCAGTTGTAATATTGAAGTTAAATTTAAAAATCAGAAACGAGGCATTTATCATGATGAAAGGTAGTTGTGAAAATGCATTAGCTATTCTTTATAGAAAACAAGACTATTAACAGCTTATCTAGAAACGCTTTTACTCCAGGTGCACAAACCTCCGAGTGCATAAGAGTAATGAGTTAAGTTTTCATTGAGGTTAATTTGTTAGTAGCCTAAAGTAAGGTGCAAGTTGAAATTTTTCTTGAGTTATTGTTCCATCTGACATAGCAGAGTTAGCTTTAATGCTTTTGGCTGTCAATATAATGCAGATCAAGATAATATTTGTTAGTGAAAATAAATAAAAACTCATTAGAGCTGGAATGTCATGAAAATTTGTTTCTGGTCACCGACTTACAGTATGATACACACTGACTATGACAATTATGTTGCTGATAACTTTTCTAGTCTGAGAATGGGTTCTAATGTGACAATGCACACAGTTAATCGAAGCTTCACAGGTGAACAGCCGTGACAAAGTTAATAAGGTCAAGCTTTCGACCATCCAAGCTCTGACCTTCTTCAGGAACTGAATGAAAAAGCTGGTAAACTGTCCCCATATATATAGCCTTCCTTATGTGAGTGGGGCTTGTGCCATGCTGCTGCATAGCACTCTATTGGTCTGGCTGGTTCCCAGGAAGGATAAACTCATGTTATTTTATAGTTTTCTGCGTGGTCTGTCATCTGATCAGGGTTTCTAATGCAAGTATGTTTTATTGCTGGAGCCCAAGCTGTACTCAGTTGAAGTCCCAAATTTCTATTGAAATTCCATGGATGGAGTTTAATCTCAATGGCTTCTTTGATTCTTGAATGTTCCAGAACCAAGGCGTCATTAAAATTAATTTTGTGAACGTACTCTTACAATGTTGAGCTACAGCTGACTTCTCTGGTTGAAGGAGTCTAATGTGACATTGATGTTCTTTATACTTCTCCTCAACTGTGCATGTCATTTGTCCAACATACACTATTCTCAAGGAACCTTATATTCTCCTGGAACCTTAAGGTTCAATGGTCTGTTATCAGCCTAAGATGTTGCTGGATATTGGTGCAGTAAAGTAGGTTTTAATAATAACTTGGAAAGAATAAAGGCAATCTTATTGGAAACAGAGCCTTAAAAAGGTATAAATGCCTTGCTTAAACAGTTGCCTCTATTCTTGGACTGATGGTGGCATGACAAATCAAATGTATTCTCCAACACCTTTCTGTAGATCTTCTTGATATCACGATTACTATAGCCATTCTGCAGCAAAGTAGTCCAAAGAAAATTAATATAATTTTGAGTCAAACTAATACTCAATGCTCCACTTATTGCTAGTATTTACCTAGAACGCATTTTGTTAGGATCTTCCTAACATCATCAGCTGTTGAAACGCGTTCTAGGTAAATACTAGCAATAAGTGGAGCATTGAGTATTAGTTCACTGAAAATTATATTAATTTTGTGCTTCATTGTATCATAGTCCTTACACAATAGAATATAGTCCAAAGAAATTGAATTTCCTTGTCTGCTATGTCAAAAGCCCTATGAAGTAATGTGGATATCACTGTTCTCTCCGGATAGGATGGTGATGACTGGACTCATCCAAATAGTGGTTAGTGTGTTGGCTTCCTGTATACTTTATGGCCCAAGGTGCTGTCTGACCACCTGTACACCAATTCCAAAAAGGGATGGAAGCTATTGTTCTCAACTCCATGCTTAATGTAGGTCTGTGCAGCTTATTTGGTTAGGCATTGGTTTATCCAAGCTTCCGACTCAAATCTGGTTCAGATCAATGGTTTTTAAAAACAATCCCATGTCAGTAGTTTTACTGGGATGTAAAAAACCTCCTGTGGAACAAAATTCCTGAAGTCCAAGGGTAGTGTTATGAATCCTGGCAGTTAACAGCATTGTTGACAGCAGATCTGAACAAATTTATTTCAAGCCCTTGATTAAAGGATGTTAAAAAAAAATTAAACCTGTGGCACTACAGTCCACATCAGACCAGGGCCTGCCAACCCAACTGCTGGCCTCATGCCCATATATGTATGGTAGAAGTGGGCGATCATCCAACCATACGGGGAGGAGATGTGGTCAGCATCTTGGCACCCCCAGCTGGAAAGATAGCTTTCTTGATCAGGGTCGCTTACCTATCACAAGCTCCTCATACCACCAATTGTTACATCTTTCTTATCATTTATCCCTTGTACTAGCATCCACTTCTCTAGCTCTCATCCGAGATGTTGGACTGTCTCCTTAACCCTGGTTTCCTATGTCAGGCCAATGCTTCAGTTCCCCTCGCCTCGACTTTCCAGGCTAGTAGAACCTAAAGAATTCCTAACACCAGAATCAGTGATGTTAGGAAGGGGTGAAAAAATATTAATGCACAATTTTTGTTGTGAATGACCCTTAATTATCTAATGTAGCTGTAGCACAAGTCATTACCACTGTCCAATAGTGAAAGACAATTCACTATTAATCCAAACTGTCATATTTATTATTGACAAGCAAGATGCATGACTGGTTAAGGACATAATTGCAAAATAAGTGACTATCACCACACAAATCATCAACTCAAAATCAACCCAGAAAGTAGTTTTTATGGCATTTCAGCTCTTTTCACTTAAGTACTCCCCTTGTTTCAATTTGTGCAAGCTTATCTTCACAATTTATTGTGAGCTGCTAAATCATCTTGAGGAAAACAAAAATAACTTAATAAATCAAAATAAAATATAGATTTGTTAGGAATTCATATTTTCATAATTATTGTTTTAGGCTTGCAATTGGGTGTGATCGAATTTAATTCAAATATATGCTTTAAAGGTGTCAATAAAGATACCCAATCAAAAGCTTTCAATAAAGTTACTGCAAATGCAAAAGCATGCAGCTGTGAAGACTGGACACTGCCAGTAGATAAATGTCATAATCCGATGCCAAAGTAAACTCAACGCCAACAATGTAAGAGAAGGCTTCCATGCTGGACGTTGTTATTGGAGCCAGAGACTGAAGATGAAATGCACTTGTTGCAATACCTGCACTCCTCACAACAACGGAAATGGTGCTCACTCATCTGTTTTGTTCTGTGTGCGTGTGTGTGTCTTTCCCTTTTTTAAAAAGCAAGACAAAGGAAAAGGCTAGGGCTGTTAAACAAAATGGCATTCAGGGATTTCTTCACAGGGCCTAACAGTTTGAGTAAAAATCATAACTCTTTTTATTTCATTACATAAGTTATAGGATTTATTTCTATTTATTATGCATTGTTGTACCTATAACTATGGTTCCTGAAAGTGACAGAAATAATGGTTTAAATATTATTTAAAATGCAGTCATTAGTTGTACCATTAACTGCAGCCCTAGCAAAGTACTGATGCTGCAAAGCGATACAAGACTGCTTTGCGAACATCTGAGTGAATTTTAGTGAAGGTGACCGTCCTATGCCAGGCAACACAGAGGAATCAAATACATTTAAAAACTTCTCCCCGAAGATACACTTACAGCAGGGGCAGTGTAATTGTGCTACGCTAGTGTTGTATATAAAGGAATTTCTTGTGTTAAAGAAGAAACAATTAGGCAAAACTTCAAACACAATGAAGCTCAATCACTTCGGTGACTAAAAGAATTTTTTCATTAAGACTGAAAAATAAATAAAAATGGAATGGTTGAACATACAGTAAACGGTTTTTTCGTGTTAACTCATCATGTCTTTTGATCTCAATTTTCTTATTTGTACTTAAAATGTTATCATCACACTTGAGAATAGATAAAACATGGCGTTGGAACGCATCTTGTGGGCATGAATGTGTGTGGTGTGCATGTGAAGGACAGAGAGCTAAATTCAGCGCAGCTCAACATTTTCACTTCGCATCTGTCTGTGTGTAGAAATGTTGTAGATGGTCTATTTTCTATCAATTTTTCATAGCCGCAGCCCAGCAGACACATTCAGTTTGCTAATTAAGTAAGTTATTATAATTATGCTAATTACTAATCTGTCGTTAATTGATGTTTTGTTTTGTTGTATTATAATTTTACTGGCATGATTACAACCAAAGATTATTGTAATGAGAAACAAAACCCATCCGGACACAGGGCTCAGCAACTAAGTGTATCAATGATAGTCCATAACATAACAATGCCATAGTTGTCTGTGAAATATTTGGTCCCAAAGTTCACGGAAAGTGAGTTCGGAAATGTTTTTCTATACCATCTTGTGCATTATTTGATCAATGAAGTACATTGTGATTTAATAGTTGAAAGAATTGTAATATATAAAATATACATATATAAATCTAATGTATATAATATTCAAAATGGAAATTAAACATATTGATGTTAATATTGGAAATTTTGAATCTTTATATTTGTCAAGTGTTACTGTTCCAGTGTTCTTCAAGAAGAAATAGAGAAGAGCAATGTGCTTCATTAGTCTATGTACAGCTTTGCTTCTCAAGATGTAATTTTTCAAATAAGTGCTTGAAAGTAACTATTTTCTCTTTGTGTAGCACTTATTTTATATAATGTAAATATTTAGTGCCTATAGTTTATATTGTGTATAAGTTAAGTTAATAAGCAAGAACCAAGAACTTGATGTGTGTTTGGAGGAATTTAGTAACAGTGACGTCAAAATTAATATAAAATTATTTGTGGTTGGTTTATTGACACTCGTCACTTACTTTTTCATATATTTATGAGAGACTAGTTTCAAAGGCCCTGGCCTCCATTTTCAATCTCTTCCCAACTCTTCAGTTGGGAAGAGATTGAAAATGGAGGCCAGGGCCTTTGAAACTAGTCTCTCATAAATATATGAAAAAGTAAGTGACGAGTGTCAATAAACCAACCACAAATAATTTTAAACCAAGAACTTACTTTCTGTGGCTGAACTGACCTGTTAATGCTAACTAGGATGAAAGTGTTTTAATGGTGAAAGGATTGATCAGTGGTACCCTGTACATATACTCCGCTGTAGCCTTCATTTTTTTGTATCCAAATAATTATTCTGTGGAGGTGACACAACAGAAAGAGCTGTAAGTTTTTATATCACTTTTGTTTCTCTTTCATTGTTTCATTTATAGCTATTTTATTCTCTCCTTTTACATTTGTCCATTTTCTACAATAATATAATCCACACACTGTGTTATTCAAGAGTTGATGTAAATTCTGTTTAGTTAACATGTGTGCACGTCGGCCGACTCCTTTGACGAACCCTTATAATCATTTTACAACCAAGGCCCTCCTTCTCCCAGACCTTTCTGCAAGGTTGCCACCTTTCTCGATACGTCATGGGTATCGTACGAGGTTTCGTCTAAATAAATTATCTTATGTCCATTACTGCGAAACTTCCTTAGTTTTGACAAAGATATATATCGCCAAGCTACAATTCTACTGGATTCCATAATAACCCTTTTCTTATTCAAAGTGCAATATTTGAAACCCAGCTCCTTCAGGAGGCCGCGCAAAGTGCAGTGCCCATAAGGAAAATCACAAATTTCTTGCAAATGTGCAACCAATTCATCTAAGGTAGGTGCTCTTCCTTTTGCATGGAATCTATATATTTCTTGGTGAATTAAATTGCATGTGAAATTATCTACTTTAGAGAAACGTTTCCTTTTGTTTTCACATTTGATCGGTGTCTTTGGTATTCCTTTCGTCACAATATTTCTTACTGTATTTCTGTGAATACCCAGAATTTATCATCAGGTTCATTGCACGACCTCTTACCAAGATTATTTGTCAGCACATATTTATATGTGTTCAAAAAAAGTGCTTGAATTTGCTTAGAAACAGTTCCTGTTATAACTTTGTTTTTGAGGCTTTTCCAGTAACATAACTCGGCCCAGCAACACTTTCCAATTCATTCACACTGATGTCTTCACTTTGATTATTTTCACTTGACTGAAAGTTATCTACTACTTCATTAGCATTTACCACTGCATTTCCCTCCCACAGTCTCCACATCGTTACACACAACAAATTTCTGCACGTAATGAAACAGATCAACTCGAAGTTGGAACTTTGGCAACTGAGACTCCACATGGAGTAGACATGAGATTGTCACTTTGAGAAAATGAGGGTTGCTATTGGTCCTCGATGACAGTGTTCCATTTCTGAAGTGTGGAGATACATTTATGATTGTCATTAGTGGGTGGTAGGGTCAGGTTCCTTTGCGAGGCAACTGCACTCACGTTGACTAGACAGACTTTACGCATAAACTCTATCCACTCTATCCCCAATAAAATAATATTGCTTTAACAAAATGCAAATTCTAAATAGTACAGAATGAAGCAAAATGATAATACTCAAATACGAAAGCAAATCAAAAAGTCTTTGCCCCTATTTTTTCTGGTAAAATAAGTTACATACAGCCAAATAAAAATGTAAATATTAATCCTTGTCCTTTCACTATTTTTCACATAGTACCCCATGTTGGTTCAGACATTTGTCCCATCCAGTGGCGGCTCGTGCCAAAAAATAACAGCATGCTGCAGGAAAAAGTCCACGCAAAACACCTAATTTGTAAAAATGAAGTCCATACGCCGATGTTTCTTCATGGTATGAACAGAATTTCTACTTCCTTTTACTTTTTGTTGAATATTTAGATCAGGTATTGGTCGCTCTAATATTTTTATACTGACCTTTCTTCTAATGCTTGCCTTGAGAAGGGAGTTTTCAGAAGTTCACTAACCATGTTCATTATTTATCGGTTAAAGTTTTTGTAATATTAAATTACTCATACACTGAATAAAATGAATTTATAACATGTTTCACACTCACACACAAAATAAAGAAATTGATATAGCCACTAAATAACGCTATACAATATAAATTGGATATAATGCGAGCATGCGAACCACATTCACTTGTTATGGTTGCAGGAATGGAGTATCATGCCAACATGATAGGTGCATCACAAACAATCTGCCCTGCAATTTAATAACCATTAGGTATTGGATCTGTTTACGTAAGAAGAATGGAATTAGTTTCTAGAACTAAAACATAAAGCAATGATAGGTTGTTAAATGATGTTCAATACATATTCAAGTTCTACAGCTATAACTATGAGTGTTGGCAGCCCTGCTTTACCGTGCAGCGAATGATCACCGTGCAACACCCAGATGTAGCACGCATTTGTGCAAAAATCTAGGGAACTTAAGACATCAAGGAGGCAAGAGGGGAAGGTTGTACGCATGCGCAATAACTGATTACCGAGCTTGCTGGCTCTCAGCATGTTGAACTCAAGGATATGCTCCATTAGTTACGCAGATGTTTTCCATGCATCAAGAGCTCATTATTGGTCATACTCAATTTCTTATACTTACAATAATGCATTGTTATTTACATGGTCTTTTAAAATTCCTATAATGTGGTTTATAAAACAAAAAAGAGTGTACTGCAGCACATAAGGATGAGCTGCCCCTGGTCCCATCACAGCACTAATTTTGCAACACTGCTGAGGTAGAAATCATCCATATGACTACAGAACCACTGCCCCACTATTGTCTTGACTTCGTCGACGCATGCATGTCATGCAGGCTTTCACAGCCATTTTCGAACCTGGAACATCACCATCTCAAAGCAAGGCAACTCTCTCCATATGTTGGCTGCATTTCCCTGTGGACCTCATCCCTTACTCATAGAAAACGGATCACACTTTGCTGCTTATAAGCTGTAGATGTGTTACGCACACCTGCCATTTTGAATGTAGAGACAGCACCGCTGCCCCTAGCAGCAACTGGGAACTCTATGAAAACTAGCCCATGAAAAGTCACTTCTTCAGATATATATGTTGATTTTTGTTTTATATTCGTAACTTGGCCGAAAAAATAGGAGCAAAGACTCTTTGATTTGCCATTGTATTAATTGAAAAGATTATATCTTTCCATTTTACACACAACTGATTCTAGTATTAATTCCTTTTTTAAGTATTTTATCTAATATAATTTTATAATGGAATAAATATGAATGGTTTATCCATTTTAAGTTTTACATTTTTATTCAATAAAGGAAAAATCCTATCAAAAGTACTGTTAAAGTGCTCTTCAAAAGTAAACGTATCTGTTTAATTTTATGAAGCAGGGCATTAAGGTAGTTCAATGGTTTCATTTGCAGCCTTTGTGCTGAGGGTCCATGGTCCAGTTCCAGCTGAGGGGTAGCAATTTTAAGTAAGTCCTATCCAACCTGTGAAGTAATCTTAAGGCCGAACATGATTTGGAGTCCACAGTAAAAGCTATAGGCACTGACGATGACATGAAATTTACCATTATCATCAGAGGTAGCCTAGTCTACCCTCTGGTACCTCCAGATGCACTCATTAACTGCATGGGATGCATCGTAAACCAGTTACAGAACCAGTTTTATGAAGCATTTACAACTGCACAGATTTCTTATTTATGCATTTTAAAATGCAGTATCTTAGTTAAAATAATTTTAGAGTGGAACTTGGAAGACCTTGCAGGAGTGGGGTGATTATAGAAAGATGTTTATAATATTGGTATAGCTATATAAAAAAGGATGATGATAATACATTAAAGATCTGTCTAGAACAACAGATGAATTCAACATGTAAGGATAGCTGGTGGGCAGAGCTAGAGGGAACGCTGGCTAAAATAGGGATGGGGGATATCTGGCAAGAGAGTGAAAGAAAAGTAAAAGATTTTTGGACAATTAAGAATAAGATAGAGGACATTGACAGACAAGTGACGTGGGGAAATGTGATAAGTAAGAAATCATTAAATGTATACCTAAAAATAAAGACAGAATGAGGAAGGGAAACATATATAGACATATGTGATAGATATGAGAGGGAGGGTATAGTTTGGTTAAGGACAGGAGCCATCTTGAGAGGGAGTTCACCAAAGGAGTGCATTCTATGTGGAAAGAAAATAAGCTTAGAACATTATGTAGGGGAGTGTAAAGAAATTGAAAACTAGAGGAAATTAATATGGGATAAGAACTGAGATAATAAAGGGTATAATAATAATTCTTTTATGTAATCCTCTGGGTTCCACATATGTACTGGAGGTCCATTAATAGTCATAAACATTATTTGAATGTATTTTGTATGTATATATATATATATATATATATTGTATTTTTGCAGTATTTTGAATGTTAAATTAAGAATGGCAATGAATTAAAAAATTATAAATAATATTATTAGTAAGGGGACTGTGTCCCCCTTCGAAAAATAGTGTGGGGATTGCATACATCCGCATTCCCCCTCCACCACGGCCCTGGACGGATCCCCCTCTACGGGGAATAGATGGGAATGGCAGCGAAATATGAAGAACTAAAGCTTTTACTGAAGATTTCAAACCACGGGGATATTAGTAAGACGTGAAGGCTTGTATATGGCCAAAATAAAATCGCCAGCCCAGCATCAGGAATAAAACTATGGACCCTCAGCACAAAACCACTGAATTACTCCAGTGCCCTCTGTATAAAATGTTTTATAATTTACAAATATTTTGTTTCTTACCCCTGCTTCTGCATTGGACTCCAAACTAAAAGAATGTAAAACCTTAAGCTATTCATATTTTAGTTTTTCCCTTTATTGATGCTCACTTAAGGAATATTTTTTTAAAAATAAAAATGTCTTATATATGCTCTGTAGGAATCAAAACTAATACATCTCTTACTGTTGAAAGACAGCTCCCAAATTACAGCAATATGACCAGAGAGCATTTTTCTGTTGTGTTACCCTCTTTTTGTAATTGGCTGGTTGTTCTTTCAAGAGCTTATATTGTTTGGGAAATAGAAATCTAGAAATAACACAAAAAAAGAAGTATTTTTATTTAATTATCTCAGACAACATGTGGCTGTAATTATTAGACAATTTTACAATGAAAACATGTTGGTTAATAGAATTACAAAAATCAAGAATTATTCACCCGCATTTCTAGTTCCCATGGGTAAATAATCCAATTTAAATTTACCTTATTAATGTTGTAAGTTTTTTATACTAAAAATACATGGGAATTAACCATGATGCAAGCAGAACATCT
The DNA here is from genome assembly GCA_030765055.1 of Mantis religiosa. Taxonomy (NCBI): domain Eukaryota; kingdom Metazoa; phylum Arthropoda; class Insecta; order Mantodea; family Mantidae; genus Mantis; species Mantis religiosa. The sequence goes on along the minus strand of CM060958.1, from coordinate 142,208,792 downwards.
GTACATGTGTATATATTACGTGCTGTGCATGTGCATTTCTATTGAGAACATTTAACATGTGTTCACACATGCTGTGTAATATGAGAAAATTTGCATCGCTCATCTCGTCATGAAGAGGAACGTTGTCATGTTGTGTGAACATGTATTAAAAACAGTTGAACAGGTAAAACTTATAAGAGAGACTGTTTTACAGATTTTGCCAGGTAAAAATGTTAGGCCTAAAGTATGTTTCATATATTCTTTATAATAGTATCATTAAAGTGTCTTCCTTTGTTTTCTGATTGTTTTGTTTCCATTCACAGGATGAGATTAAAATTACCTAAAATTCATTAGTTGTTAAACTGTTTCACTTATATCCTAGACATTTTCTAGAGTGACTTCATCTGCAACAGAAAAGCTGCTATCAAGGAATCTGTTCAGCTTCTCTCTACTGCAGCGTTACCTCAGCTATTGCTGCAAGGGGATTTTCTTTGCTGATTATGCATTCATTACTAGAACTCGGCCCAATACATATTAAAAAATTTAAAATAGGTACTACAACAAGCAGGCACTAGTATAGACATGTAAGTACAGTAGAAGCTCGAAATAGTGTGGTCCAATATACCACAGATTTGGATTTAACATGCATAGAAGTATGTCCCCATTAAAAAAATATTGTAGGTAATTCAACATGGTTTCTCTATTTACAAGGGTACCACTACAGGAAGCCATCCAACTTCTGTAGGAGCATTTTCTGGCTGATTTCACAGCACTCTTCCGACATATCCTGATGTCCACTTTCTTCTTGTTTGGTGGTACTTTCTTTGAACAAGTAGATGGAGTAACAATGGGCTCCCCTTTGTCACCAGCTATAGCTAATTTCTATATGAAACACCTAGAACATGAAATACTTGCCACAGCTCCACTTAAACCATCTCATTTCTATAGATACGTGGAAGACACTTTTGTAATTTGGCCACATGGATCAGACACTTTGCCTAGCTTTCTTGCGCATCTCAATAACCTTCGACCTCAAATACAGTTTACCATGAAAGTGGAAAAGGATGGAACTCTTCCATTCCTGGACATTCTTACTTAAAAAAAAACAGCAACGATACACTGGGGCTTGCTGTATATCGCAAGCCTACACACACCGATCTCTATCTGAACGCTCATAGTTTCCATCATGTCTCAACGACTGGGAGCTCTCAATACACGACTCACAGGGCTTTGTCTATCTCTGATACCAGCCACTTAAAACAGGAATTATAGCAGCTGAGACTCACTTTCCATCAAAATGGCTACTCTGAATATGACGCTGAAGCCTCGATCACCAAAGCTAGGAAAGGGAAACCTGTAATACAGCAAGCATCAGATAAGCCTACTGCTACAGCCTGCATCCCGTTTACTGGCAACCTATCCGGCAGAATCAGCAGCCTCGATCACCAAAGCTAGGAAAGGGAAACCTGTAATACAGCAAGCATCAGATAAGCCTACTGCTACAGCCTGCATCCCGTTTACTGGCAACCTATCCGGCAGAATCAGCAGCCTCGATCACCAAAGCTAGGAAAGGGAAACCTGTAATACAGCAAGCATCAGATAAGCCCACCGCTACAGCCTGCATCCCGTTTACCGGCAACCATTCCGGCAGAATCCTCATCAAATACATCAGGAACATCCACAAGCCACCTCCGAAGATTAAACATCTGTTGAGACCAGTGAAAGACAAACTGGACTTCCAAGTTCCGGGAGTGTACCGCATTCCCTGTGAATGTGGGACACCGTATATAGGACAAATCTGAAGGACCATCGCTACCAGAATAAACGAAGATGAACCTGAGAAGTCTGGGCTGGCAGAGCATTGTTTTGATAATGACCATAAACGACCATCTTGGCAAAATGCAACAGTTATGGAAGTGGAGAATTAAGGAAATTTTGGCCATTTCCTCCAAGAGAAGCACACTTAATACTGAAGCTGGATTTCAGCTCAGCTCCTCTTGAAAACCGGCCTTAAAAATGGAAATCCGTTGACTTAAGAAGCACAGATCTATACAGCTTGATCATCAAGTTAAGTAGTTACGTTTCTTTGACCTAATTAATTTTCTACACTCATGCCATCTCCTAACCTGGCATTTAATTTACTGAAAACAGTCTTTTTTCAATGATGCAAGTATTGGTTGTGTTTTGTCTTTGTTGATATTTGTGTTATACCCAGTCATACATTTGTGGTTATAACATTTATTAAAATATCCTGATGATGGGAGAGATGTATGCTCCCGAAACGCTGATTTCTAATCGTCTTTTCACTGGCTTGTTTCCCAAGAAGATCTTGAACATTGTAGGTAATTATTTTATTTTATTTGGAAAGTTGAGATAAAAATATTCACAAAGAGAGGTCCTGCAGTACCACCCCTGTTTGCTGACATGACCCATGTATCCCAGGAAAGTAACAACACCACCATTCTTGGCCTCTGACCTTGACTGTAAGTCATAGGCGAACCCATAATTGATGTCTCTTTCACCAGGTCATATAATTCTGATGGTGGTAGTGATATCGTCTGCATCTGAGGCGCAGTCCTTGCTAACTCACAGTTGTTTTTGTTTTGTGCAGCATGCTATTGAAGAAATTGTTTCAAATGAATGAACATACATGAAGAAACAAGCTAAAAGCAAAGAACTGGTTAAATGAAGAGATTTTTTCAAAAAGATTTGGAAAGTACAAAAGTGAATCGAGAAGATATTGACACATTGCTTCACTCACACACTGTGAACACTGTGTGAGTGAAGCAATGTGTCAATATCTTCTCGATTCACTTTTGTACTAATTTGTGCTTCACTGTCCCTACACTTCTTCCAAGTTTATACTTTGAAGATTTGGAAAGCTAAGTGCATATCAGATGACATGGGAGTGTCAGAAAGAACAGTGAAAAGAACAGTTAAAGAACAAGATAAAATATAAATCAGAGCACATCTTTGGAACCCCAAGTAAAAAGCACAGAATTCCAAAACAATTAATAGATCTATACATCTTTGACAAATGTGTCATAAGAACAATTCAAAAAATTTTATGTTCAGGAAAAGGTTCTCCTGCAATAGTTGAATTACTTATTATTTTAAGAGAAAGCATTAACATTCAGGGCATTAAGTCATCCTTAAACAGAATAGTGAGGGAACTGGATTTTAAACTGATAAATACTAAAACAGAAACTGCATATAGACAAGCATGATATTCATTCTAAACGTCTCCAGTGAAGAAGACAACATGAATAAATTTGTTTACAATATTTGCAATTATGCTTGCATTAATGTGAACGGATTTGCACAAATCATTCTCCTGGTAAACTGTGTGGACATTTTTCTGCAAGGACCATACTGCTTTAATGATGTGTATGTTATCTGAGTAGCATATGAGGCTGATGCCACAGACCTTCCCTTGGTTCTGCAGTCACCTGGCATGGTAGGTAAACTCGCTCACAAGACTTACATTCACTTTAGCATATATGGGGTGAGTAAAAAGTATGGAACAATGCTTGTAACTTTGTTGTTATAGTTCTGTGAAGTGATATTTTTTAGAAAAGCTGTAAGATACTGTCACTGATCGCATTGTTTTGTTAGAGCTGCAACAAGCCAGTGCCAATCACATGTGGACAGGAAAGAAAGAGGCAGATAGTGGTGCACACTTCGGATGCTTGCCAAGAGAGAGAAAGTGACAGGGATAGTTTCATCTTTCTCTCGCTGCATCGCGATCATTATCGAACGATCAATTACATTCTAGAAAAGGACTGAAGGTATAAAAGCCCACAAGTGTTAGAGCAGAGTGAGTTGCGAGTTGTTAGTGAGTTCTAATTGAGGTGCAGCTGTGCAGTAATTGCGAGTGTACTGCAGTAATTTCATTCATTTGTTTACTTGTGGTGAAGCAACAACAGACTTTGAAGACGCCATTTTACTGCTACAAGGGGTTTACAAAACGTATTTTTACTGCAATAAAGAGCATTTTAAATTTGTGCAAATAAGACTTTTAATTCTACAAAGTCACAATATCAACTTATTTTCATACTACTATGATTGTGAATAAGGTGCAACTATTTTTATAATGGCAACATTTTTTTCTTTCATTTTTTGGACCTCAGTTCTCGGAACGTACAAGTAGTTGCTCTTTTGAACAGTAATTTTTAACACTTTTTTGCATTATTTTTAACACTTCTAGTTTCATTGAATTTTTTAAAAAAATTTCTTACCGTAGAATGAGTAATCCTTTGTTCTGGATGCATTTCATTCAACAACACACAAACCTCTTCTTGAGTCCCCTTCTGATCATCAATTGTACTCCTGTAAGTTGTGTCATAACTGATTAAATAATCCTGTATATAATATAAATAAATTTTTGCAAGCTATATAATGTGTAAATTTTAATATTGTAAATTGTATTTTAATGTTGTAAATTGCATTTTACCTAATGCTCGATACTTGTATTAGTCTATGGGCAGTAAACCAGTATGGGGTAGTGGAAGCAAAAAAATTATATTAATATCAAGTTTCACTTGCTTAATTAAAATGATTTTTATTTTAATTCAATTCAATAGCAATTCAACATGGTGTAGTACATGATTGAATCCAGTCAAAGTGAACCTTTCAGGAAGATTTTGAAATGAAGTAAGCATTGTTGTAAAACTATTTGTAGTTGGTTTATTGAGACTTCATGACTTACATTTTTATATTATTGAGGGACTAGTTTCAAAGGCCATTGCCTCCATTTTCAACCTCTCTCGAACTAGCATCTGTTGTCATCTGCTCTCCTCTCTCTGGTGGTGGAACTATGAACTGTTTTGTCAAATTATCTACTGGAGGGATTTCACAGTTCATTATCCAATCCTTATTTTTCCATATGAATATGTTCTTCCATGTTGTTAGTTTATTTTGGTTTATCATTCCTTTTAATAATTTTGGATTTGGATCAATGTCATGATTTTCATTCCAAAAATGAAATGCTACTGCTGACTTATCTTCTTGTTTCATTTTGAAGTTTCTAAGGTGCTCCTTAACTCTGGTTTTTAGCTTTACTGAAGATAAGTCAGTAGTAGCATTTCATTTTTGGAATGAAAATCATGACATTGATCCAAATCCAAAATTACTAAAAGGAGTGATAAAATTAACTAACAATATGGGAGAACATATTCATATGGAAAAATATGGATCGTGTACTAAACTTTAAAATCCCACCAGTAGATAATTTGACAAAGAAGTTCATAGTTCCACCACCAGAGAGAAGAGAGCAGATGACAACAGATGCTCGTTGGAGTGAGGTTGAGGACGGAAGCGTTGGCTTCCGAATCTAGTCCCTCGATATTATAAAAATGTAAGTGACAAAGTGTCAACAAACCAACTGTAAATAGTTTCTCAATTAATTTTGACATTACTGTTACTAAATTCCTCCAATCATGCATAAGCATTGTTGTCCTTATTAGCCTAACTTCTGTTTCAATCCAAAGCCACATACTGAAGTAGCCTACTGTATTGTTTAATTCAAAATCTACTCAATTTGAAGTAATGATGCATTTTGCTTTGCTCAGTGCACATGCAGTAAGGTACTAATAAATTTAAATTGCGGTTTGAAAAGTTATTTGTTTGTACATTCTGAGACTTGAAGACTGTAGGAGTGCAGAGAAAAGAAATGTTGCCATTAAAAACCAAAAACTTACACAATTTATTTGTAACCATGGTAATATGAGAGCATGTTGATATCACTTCATAGAGTTGCAACAGCAAGGTTACAGGCATTGTTCTATACTTCTTACGCACCTGGTATAGAAGAGTTTAATACTGTACTGTAATTTATTATTGCATGCATAGTTTCCTCCTCCAACTGCGCGAGATTGATTTTTGTCTCTTCTGGTCTATATACTGTATTATGGTTATAATGTGGGGATAAAGGATGTCCCCTAAAAACCACATTATTTTGGGCTTCTATTGTAATAATAAGTATTGAAGTAAGCACAAGTATTTCTTCATGAGAACACATTTTGAACATATATGATACATTACATTTACTCAGTTCCACTATTTTCTTAATGAAGTGTAAACTAAGCATTTAGATTTCAATTATTCAGTTATTACATATTTTGTATGGCAAACACTATTATCAGTATTTAAGTTAATTAATGGAAATTAATTGTTCCTTCACACTAGCCGTGTATAGGCTAAGGTTTTGGATAGATAGTCAAACTGAAAAATTCAATACCATGACCAGGATTTGAACCACGGATCTCCTGGTTTTCATCCAGTTGGTCTTCCCCATTGAGCTACCATGGCCAGCGTGCCATCTTGACATTAAATACTCCAATTGACTTATATATACGAAGGATGATCAACAAAGACTGAGACTAATTTTTTTTCTCACAGCAGTTCTATGTTTACATGATCTTTTTCAAAGTACTCCCCACGTACTTCAATGCATTTTATAGCGTCTCTACCAGTCCTTGAACACATGCTGCAGACCAATCTTTGTCACGTCCTTGAGAATCGCCTCACTTTTCTTGAGCACTGCTTCAGAATTGTCAAATCGAATACCCCTAAGCTTTGATTATCATCAGTGATGAGTCATGGCTGCATAATTCTGATCCTGAAGGGAAACAAGCCAGCACAGTGTGGAAATTGCCAGGTTCCCCAACATCAAAAAAGGCAAAAGTTGTTCCATCTGCAGGGAAAGTGATGGTGATCACATTTTTTGACTGTAATGGAATGATTTAGCAGCATGCAGTTCCCCCTCACACTACTGTTACAGCAGCATACTACACGTCAGTATTGGTTACACTGAGGAAGCACATTGCAAAGAAACGACTAGAGCTTTCTCGGACTGGGTGGCGACTTCATCATGACAATGCATGGCCTTACGTCACAGGCAGTTCCCCTCTCACACTACTGTTACAGCAGCATACTACACGTCAGTATTGGCTACACTGAGGGAGCACATTGCAAAGAAACGACCAGAGCTTTCTCGGACTGGGTGGCGACTTCATCATGACAATGCATGCCCTTACGTCGCAGGCAGTTCCTCCTCACACTACTGTTACAGCAGCATACTACACGTCAGTATTGGCTACACTGAGGAAGCACATTACAAAGAAATGACCAGAGCTTTCCCGGACTGGGTGGCGACTTCATCATGACAATGCACGGCCTCACACTACTGTTACAGCAGCATACTACACGTCAGTATTGGCTACACCAAGGAAGCACATTGCAAAGAAACGACTAGAGCTTTCTCGGACTGGGTGGCGACTTCATCATGACAATGCATGGCCTTACGTCGCAGGCAGTTCCCCTCTCACACTACTGTTACAGCAGCATACTACACGTCAGTATTGGCTACACTGAGGAAGCACATTACAAAGAAACGACCAGAGCTTTCCCGGACTGGGTGGCGACTTCATCATGACAATGCATGGCCTTACGTCGCAGGCAGTTCCCCTCTCACACTACTGTTACAACAGCATACTACATTAACTTTAAAGTTAATTTATCATAACAACACTGTTTTCAACACTTCCAAGAAAGGAATAGCATACTACATGTCAGTATTGGCTACACCGAGGAAGCACATTACAAAGAAACGACCAGAGCTTTCTCGGACTGGGCGACGACTTTATCATGACAATGCATGGCCTTACGTCGCATGCAGTTCCCCCTCACACTACTGTTACAGCAGCATACTACACGTCAGTATTGGCTACACTGAGGAAGCACATTGCAAAGAAACGACCAGAGCTTTCTCGGACTGGGTGGCGACTTCATCATGACAATGCATGGCCTTACGTTGCATGCAGTTCCCCCTCACACTACTGTTACAGCAGCATACTACACGTCAGTATTGGCTACACTGAGGAAGCACATTACAAAGAAATGACCAGAGCTTTCTCGGACTGGGCGACGACTTTATCATGACAATGCATGGCCTTACGTCGCATGCAGTTCCCCCTCACACTACTGTTACAGCAGCATACTACACGTCAGTATTGGCTACACTGAGGAAGCACATTGCAAAGAAACGACCAGAGCTTTCTCGGACTGGGTGACGACTTTATCATGACAATGCATGGCCTCACGTTGTAAATCAAGTCATGCAGTTTCTGGTTCAATTCAATATTAGCTGTGTACCACATCACCTTATAACCCCGATCTTGCATCCTGTGACCTTTTTTTATTCCCATCACTAACGGCAAAGCTTAGGGCTATTCGATTTGAGAACTCTGAAGCAGTGCTCAAGAAAAATGAGGCAATTCTCAAGGACATGACAAAGGATGGTCTGCAGCACGTGTTCAAGGACTGGCAGAGATGCTATAAAAATTGCATTGAAGTAGGATGGGACTATTTTGAAAAATATGTAAACATTGAATTGCAGTAGTAAAGATCTGTGAAAAAAAAAAAATCAGTCTCAGTCTTTGTTGATCAGCCATCGTATTTTCTCGGTAAACCACCAGGGGGCTCTCGTATTTGAGATACATCATTTGTGGCAACTTAGTATTGTAAAATCTTGAGTCCCAACTTGAGACTTATAGTAGTTACTATTGTAAAACCTTGAGTCCCAACTTGAGACTTATACTAGTTACTATTGTAAAACCTTGAGTCCCAACTTGAGACTTATAGTAGTTACTATTGTAAAAACTTGAGTCCCAACTTGAGACTTATAGTAGTTACTGTTGTAAAAACTTGAGTCCCAACTTGAGACTTATAGTAGTTACTGTTGTAAAAACTTGAGTCCCAACTTGAGACTTATAGTAGTTACTATTGTAAAACCTTGAGTCCCAACTTGAGACTTATAGTAGTTACTATTGTAAAACCTTGAGTCCCAACTTGAGACTTATAGTAGTTACTGTTGTAAAAACTTGAGTCTCAACTTGAGACTTATAGTAGTTACTGTTGTAAAAACTTGAGTCCCAACTTGAGACTTATAGTAGTTCCTATTGTAAAATCTTGAGTCCCAACTTGAGACTTATAGTAGTTACTATTGTAAAAACTTGAGTCCCAACTTGAGACTTATAGTAGTTACTATTGTAAAAACTTGAGTCCCAACTTGAGACTTATAGTAGTTACTATTGTAAAAACTTGAGTCCCAACTTGAGACTTATAGTAGTTACTATTGTAAAAACTTGAGTCCCAACTTGAGACTTATAGTAATAAGTTGCCACAATGATGTATCTCAAATACGAGAGCCCCTAGTAGTTTACCGGGAAAATATGAGTCAATTGGAGAATTTAATGTCAGGACAGCACATTAGCCATGTAGCTCAATGCGTGGACGGAAGCCAGGAGATCCATGGTTCAATGGTCTAATTGTGACAGTGATAAAAATCTGGGTTTAGGGTTACTAAAAACATTTATAATGTAAGTGACAGGGTGTGAAAAACCAACTACAAATACTTAGTCTTTTAAAATTAATTTGGACATACTTTTATTAAATTTCTCCAAACACCATAATCACAAATCCATGCCAAGTCCCCTCCATAGCATAATCCAATCCAATCCAATCCAATCCAATCCAACAGTTAAATCACCACAGATCTTTGTGAATTTTAAAGGAAATAGATCAAGGGAAAAGCATATTTGTTTGTTTATATTTGTGTGTAAATACTGATGAAAATACACAACTACATCATAATGACAGTAAGTTTAATGCAGCTTTATTAAGCAAATTTAAATAATGGTTAGTGAAAATAAATGAAGTTGGATGTTACCAACCTACTGCCTTCAATTTTTCAAAGTAAGGAAATACTTGGAATAGCCTTATTGAGAAATCTGATATTACTGGATCAAAACTGTGTCTTTGCACTATAAATTAGCAAGGATAGCCATATAACAATGAGAAATACAGAATGAAATTAATCAGAAGATAATAATAAGTTAGAGCTTTGAATACTTTTTCAAGTTGGCTAGAATGATACACCTGATATAGTAGAACATCTTTACCTGGATTAACTGGGACCAGGGCTGTCTGAGTTAATGAAAATCTGGGTTATTCAGAGAATCATGGAAAAACGAAAAAAAAAGTGTACAATATCACCAAAATACTTTTAAAGCACTTCAGAAATTACTATCACCACACTTTCACCTAAAAACACATGTACTGTATGTACTGCAATAGCGTATGTATTTGTACTGTACTACAAACTAGTCAGTAGTAAGAAAGACAGCGAGTTTCTGTGTCTCAGTTTAATGTATCGCTTATCTCACATCTGCTTTAACATTAGAAGTTCATTTGGCAATGTTTTGGCTCGAATCTAAATAAGAAATTAATTTCTCTATTAACTTTAAAGAGAGTCGATTAAAGACACTAGACAACACTTACTTTAAAATTTTTCCGGAACATGTTTCTGAGGCTTTGCCTCTATCATCGGCCGGCTCTCGACCGATGATAGAGGCAAAGCCTCAGAAACATGTTCCGGAAAAATTTAAAAGTAAGTGTTGTCTAGTGTCTTTAATCGACTCTCTTTAAAGTTAATTTATCATAACAACACTGTTTTCAACACTTCCAAGAAAGGAATTGTAATTTCTCTATGTTTATTACTGCTTGTGTGTGGGTCATAACCACAGCTAGTTCAACACTGAATCTGAATACTCTTCATTTTCAGTAACACTGCATGATGCAATAATGTCTTCCCCTGTAATGGTTTTATAACCTCCGTAAATGTCAATAACTTCTTCACCAATATCAGAACAGCCATAGAATATTTTTAAAATGTCTATAAAATCCTCTTCCACACTTAGGTTTTCTTCTTCTTCTTCTTCAATCTTGTTCTCTGACACATCAGATCACAACTTTTTTTATGACTTGATCAAAGTCTCTCTTCCAACCGGTCCCAAGCAGGAGGGTTAGTATAATGAATTCACCCACTGGCAAGAGAATTCAAGTAATATACCTAATAAGAATAATAATTTATGGTCTGTGAAGCAAATCTTCATTTACTACACTAAGCAATAGTTCATGTTTAAGAGGTACAGGTTAACAGGCTTTTACTGTATTTTCATTTTCTGCTCAGGACATTTAGATGTGGATGAAGTTGTCCCTTGGTCACCTTGTGCAGAGTAATACAAGAGTGTGGTGCCTATAGTAGATCCAGTGTAGTTGCAGTGATAAAGTTAACATTGCATTAATACATAATATTAATAAATAACTGTCATTTATTAAATTGTGATAAGGAAAGCTTTTATGAAAGTTCTGATTATAAAGTAAAGGCATAATAGGTTCTTAAACTATGAAAAACCAATTATTAGGCACTACAAAATTTGTATAGTTCACTCAGTAATATGAAACACACAAGGGGGTGTCGTAAAGTTTTAATTATCACCTTTAAAAAATGTAATAGAGAGTTTGTGTTGATCTGTGCTTGTTAGGTCTTTCTACGTAGTCACTATCCAGATTTACACATTTTACCCAGTGTTTCTTGATATTCCGAATACCTTGATTGTAGAAGTCTGCAGAATTTGCTTTAAACCACTCTTCCACTTCATTAATGACGTCATTTGTGTTGTCAAATCTGCGGCCACGCAGCAGATTCTGCATTTCTGGGAAGAAGAAAAAGTCACTTGGTGCAAGATGAGGCGAATAAGACGGATGCTGTAAGGTTACAAAGCCACATTCCCTTGTTTTGTCAACTGTAACTTGAGATGAATCAGCTGATGCATTGTCAGACAGTTAAGTGCAGAGGTTCTACTCCCATTAGTCCTGGACCCGTAGGACCAAGGAAGACGAACATCTTTGGAGAGCATACCACGTCGTTTCTTAATCAGAGCTGCTTGTAACTTGTCCAGAAGATTGCAGTAGTAGCTGCCAGTGATGGTTTGACGCTTGGCAAGATAATCTGTAAGGATGACTCCACGACAGTCCCACAAAACTGAAAGCATGACCTTCCCAGCTGACTTTTGTACCTTTGTCTTTTTGGGAGGGGGGAATCAGTATGTTTCCATTCCATGTTCATGGTTTTTGTCTCTAGGATCATACTGATAGATCCAGGATTCATCCATGATTACCAGATGATCAAAAAAATCATCTTCATTCTGTTCCAACAGCATCAACATCTGTCTAGAAAGGTCACGCCGTATTTGCTTTTGGAAAGCCATTAGCAAACGTGGAACCCACCGTGCAGACACCTTAGACATGTGCAGTTCGTCCACACACTACCATAAATAAGATGTGTCTCATTCATGATCATTTGGATGGTTGCTCGTCTGTCTTCCAGTATTAAACACTCCACTTTCTTCACTGTAACAGCTGACGGTCTACCAGCTCTTGGCTCATGTGTCAGGGACATGTGACCAGTTTGAAAATTCCTTTTCCACCTCACAGTAGTGTCATTTCCATAAACAGTCGTCATCTCATCGTGGATTTCCCAGGTAGTTTTGCCCTTTAAATGCAGGAACTTGATCACACTACTAGCAGCCTCAATTTTCTCCATCTTACACCTCACTCACTTCTGGCACTCACTGTCAAAAAACTAAACGACTCAAATCACTGAAACTACCAACATTATGTCCCGAGGGATTAATGACACTGAAAAATTGTCATCACTCTAGCATAAAAACTACCGGGTGATAATTAGAACTTTACAACACCCCTCGTACATACAAAGCCTGAAATTCTAAACAAAGGAATGAAATAGGTATGCCAAGCTCTATTATACACAAACATACATTAATAAAGATCTCTGTTATTACAATGGAGACAAGCTGAGGTAAGTTCACAGTTCAAAAGTAGTATTTCAACCTTTATACGAGGGTCAGCTGATAAGTCCCAGGCCTCACAATAAATAAATTTAAAAAAATGTATATATATACTGTGACTTAGTGGGTTCGTGAAATGAAAAGTCCAATTGCAACACTCAAAAATGTTCTTTATTTCCACCGACTTACAGTTGAACACTTGCCAATTACACAGGATTACGTAATGCACAACTCCTCCGTACACAGTCTTCTCGTCCGTTCGCTAGCTCGTGAAGCACTGACTGACTGAATTCACTCACTGCAGCCCTTTTTATCGGAATATCACAGTCTTCTAGAAGTCTCTGGTTTACGTGAATCCACGCGAAGGTTCCAGATGGCAGTGGGAGGGAGAAAAGAGGTGGCCAGCGACAAATGACATTTCCCTAATCATCCCCCTCAGTTAGTGACAAAGACTAATGAGGTGGGCGTGGCGCGGCCTCTGATCCCTTACTCAGCTGTCGTTTGTTGTGCTTCCCGATAATTGGGTGACAATACTAAAATTTTTTTTCTTTATTTCTCAACATCATCACCAGAAAGGCTGATACATTTGTCATATCTCTGTTCTAATTCAATTAAACCATCTCTGTAGTGTGATTTATCATGGTCCTCACAAAAGCTGTTTACTGCATCAATGGCCTCTTCTTTGCTATGAAATGTTCGTCCTCCAAGAACTTTTTTGAGGTTCGAGAAACAGGTGGTAGTCACTGGGTGCTAGATCTGGCCAATAGGGTGGATGTTCGAACAATTCAAACTTTAATTCACACATTTTTCCCATTGAAATGACTCAACGATGGGCCGGAGCATTGTTGTCAAGAAACAAGATCTTTTTCTTTGCCAAATGAGGTCTTTTTCTTTTTAACTCTTCACTCAAACGTTGCAGTAAGCTTGTGTAGTAGTCACCAGTGATACTTTTACCCTTTTTCAACTAATCAATAAAAATAATTCTCTCTGCATCTCAGAAAACACTCGCCATAACCTTGTTAGCTGACAATTTGACTTTACCTTTCTTGGAGTTGGTTCATCTGACGCAATCCACTGTTTTGACTGTGATTTACTTTCTGGGGTGTAGTGATGTATCCAACTTTCATCCATGGTAATAAGCCATCTCAAAAAAATTCACTGGGATTTTTACGGTAGAGCTCCAAATCCTTTACAGAAACAGTTTTTCTTTGCAACTTTTGATCAGGTGTCAACAAACACAACACAGACTTTGTAAAAACTCAAAACGTTACTTAAAATATTACCTGCATGTTCTTTTGATATGTTTACAGCCTCTGCTATCTGAAACAACTTTAATCTGCAGTCTTCCAGTACTAAACAATGAATTTTTTCAATGATCTCTGGAGTAGGGTGGGATGCTGGTTGTTCTGGCCTGCCAGGGAGTTTCCAACAGGTAAAATGTAGGGACCCTAACCTCTGCACTGGCATGGCTCCTTGGAACGACCACCCTTGTCTCCTCTCACCTCATGCTTCCACCAGGAGTGCCCCACTTGGCAGCATAGGTACAACAGACAAAGTTTGGACCTCCATGTCGAATTCCTTCCAGTAGTCCAGTCCAGTTCATGGTTTCCTATCCCACTGCAGACACCAAGTTGTAGCAAAGTCACTTACTTGTCACTAAAACTGCTAGTACAGCCTTACACTTAATGTGTGCCTCTGTTCACACAAATTGTTTGCACTCCTGTACTTAGTCCCAGCACGTGAGATCAGTGCAGTGAACTCGTTTGCTGGCAAGAGAATTTGAGTAATGTACTTACTGAGAATAGCAGTTTATCGTCTGTAAAACTTAATTTACTACGCTAAACATAATTTTGTTTTTTTGTTTGTTCAAAATGGGTCTTCTTTTCTTTTTTCTTTTTTCGAGTGGAGTAAAAATCCCTTTACGGAGTCCCACTGTGTTGGAGGGCACAATGGGGACTGTGGGGCTCGCCTATCCTGGGCAATACCCACTTAAAAACCTCCACCAGATATAGGAAGGAAATTGATAGGATAAATGGCGTGGCTTTATGAGGTCCCTCATAGCACCCGCATTAGTACTTGAAAGCTGCTAAGCTTGTACCCATTGGGTATGAGCGCATGGGAAGGTAATTCTAGACTACAACCATGAAACCTGACTGCAGCCTAGGGGTTAGAGGTGGTATTGGGTTAGGAGAGTTACGGGATAAATGTTGAGGATGTTGAGCCTACTGTACGCGACAAAACTTGAGTTCCTCCACATACAAACAGCTGAAGAGCTTTTTCTTCTGTTCAGCTGTGAGATGTTGCAGGTTCTCTGGTGATAACACTGGTGGTTCAGTATTGAGGCTGACAACGTTCATGAAGAGACCCCTGAAACTCTCAGAGATTTCGTCCAGCTTCCGGTGAACAGTGTGTTGCTCCATTGTGTAGTGTGTTGTTTGTATTGATGATGTCTGCAGCTCTCTTAGGAGGTCCTCCAGGACGGTCAGCTAGGCAATCAGAATGGAGAACCTGAACGGCCACCCCTAGGCTCTGGACTTCCTCCCTGAGCTGCTCCTGGCTGATGGTGCGAACTGGTGCTGCTGTCTGTTGATGAGGTTGCTGCTGTGGTGGCTGTTGTGAGCTCAGCTGCTGCTGAGGAAATGACAGCGCTAATGGGGCAGGTTATGCCTTCCTGCAGGGATGCAGAGGTCAGAGCGCCTGCCCTGTGTAGTGGTTGTGCTCTCCACAGGAGGCACAGAAGCAGTTGGCGGAGGTCATGTTCTGTGCAGACCGAGGAGAGGCAGGAGGCACCACAGTAGTGGAACCTCGGCTCGGCTGTGTAGGATTCTGCTGTATGCCCGTAGGCGCAACAGCGGCAGCATGGAGCTAGTCAGGTCTGTCGGCTGGTCTCGGTCCTCAGCACCCGCCCTAATAAGGGCAGGTCGATAACCAAGGCAGTTTCCAGGTCGATGAAGCTGGCTAGCTCCACTTTGAGCAGCGGTGTCGGGGGGCTGACATAATGTGGTTTGCTCTCGTTGCTGAGGGCCACTGTTGCTGCGCTGCAGCAAGATGAAGTGTGCTTGCAGATCCCGGGGTACTCCGTTCACCACTATGCCAGTGCGATGTGAAGGTGGTGACGGCTGACGGTTGAATGCTGTGGTGAGCTGTCCTTCCCCCGGCTGGGAGACAGGGCCAGGTTCAGGCTGCGCTGCGCTCGCTGCCGTGCTGGATGGTGGTGGCGTGGCGGCGGCCACTGGTGACTGGCCTGGTAGATTTAGGTTCCGGCAGAGATGGTTGCGAGTGAGACTGCTCTCCAATGATTTCCTGCTTAGGGGCGGTGGAAGTCTTCTTCGATGTCTTCTTGACTCAATCCATTGTTTTGCGGCAATGTTGACTGCTCGAAGTCTCGAAGAGGTTTCAAGTAATAAGAAAAAGAAAATCTTCAAGAAAACCAAGTTACAAACAAAGCTGTGCACTTAATGAATATTTGCATGAAAGCTGCACATTCGTTTATTTGACACTGTCGACTGCCACAAAATACACCAATGTTCCTGTTTGCCCAGTAATAACTTCCCTCTCCTATAATATATTTATACTGTCTCATAAGTAATGTAATTTTTTAAGAAAAGCATTTATTTGAAATGTATTCTGACAAGATATTAACTAATTTTCAAAGTATACACTATTAGATTTTATGTTCCTGAGCCATCACGAGGTTTACTATCCCACGATGCTACCAGTCTCTGGTTTTTGCTGTGAAGAAGTTGGTGACACACACTTGTACTACTTTAATGTTGTCAACACTTCTTCCATGTAGAAAATGGTCCATGGATTGAAAAAGATGATAATCTGATGGTGCGAGTTCAGGGCTGTATGCTGGGTGTGGTAGTAGTTTGATTCCTCCCAATTCCTGAATTTTTTCCATGGTTGTTTTAGAGTATGGGACATTGCATCAGTTAACTAATGCTGGGTATCTCCGTCTCAAAATTTCATGAACTCGTTCCAGTTGTTGAGAATAAAGATCCACATCAATTGCCCGTCCATTTGGAACAAACTCCCAGAGAAACACACCTTCAAAATTCCATCAGACACACAACATTACTTTGGGACCAAACTAATTTTGTTTAGTGATAACTTTGGCAGGTTGGCGGGAATCAAGCCACTGCTTCGAGGCATCAGGGTTTCGGTAATCATAAGTGACAATTCTCCTGACAAATCTATCATTCATGGGATTAGAAATAATCTGACAACAAATATCCACTCTACGTTCAGCCTGTTGAGGTGTCAGTTCATGATGTACAGATCTACAGCTTCTGTATGATTTTCCAAGTGTCTTATTCTGGCGATGTATGGTATCTTTTGATGCATCAAGTTCTTCTGAAAGCCTACGGGTACCTTTTTGCAGATTTTCTCGCATAACTTGGTGTGTATCCTCAATATTCCATACTTTAGGTCTTCCAGATCTCTGATTTTCTGAAATATTTTCCTTTTGGGAAGTGCTAGTTAACTATGAGATAGCACTCACATATATTTTGAAAAGGGTAAATTTACCTATGAAGACACATGCTGTTGCTTGCATGGATAGCTTAGTGTGTAATTTTTGACCATAGTGAAATAATGCTGAGGTTGATTCATTCTGTAAAATAAGTTCAGTTTTTATTCCAATGTATAAGGACTATGATACAATGAAGCACAAAATTAATATAATTTTGAGTCAAACTAATACTCAATGCTCCATTTATTGCTAGTATTTACCTAGAACGCATTTCGTTAGGATCTTCCTAACATCATCAGCTGTTGTCGACTAATGGACGTTAGTTTGGTGAACTCCTTGGATGTGATATCTGTTAGTATCTTGATGAACTTGAAGTTTGGATTTTCATCAAAGTTAGTGTCGAAATTAAACAATTTTCTTTCATATTTCTTTATGAAGATTTTCTCCCACGTGGTTAATGCAGCTGGACCTTGGACACTTTTTAATAAGTGAATTTCTCATTCTATATCATGATTCTCCTTCCAAAAATGGTACGCTACCACCAATTTATCTATTTCTTTGTTCCTGATGTTCCTAAAATTCTCTTTAAGCCTAATGTTCCTTTTAGTTTTTCCAATGTAAAAGTTGTCACAGCCTTTGCAATTTATCCGGTACACATCTGATTTTTTGTCTGTGGGTATCTCCTTTGTATTATTTGATTTCAAAAGGAGTTGTACACTAAATTTATTCTGTGGGGCTAAAGTAATATTATGCTCTTTGAAGACTTTTTGGAAAATGTGTGTAGCTCTGGGATGATATGTAAATTTTCTGTATGAAGTTTCATTGCTGATTGGGGAAAGAGTAGTTACTTGTTTGCATCCATGTTGTCTTTTGAATTTATCAATTTTCTTTTTGACCAATTCAGCACTGAATACATTGTATTCTGCAGTGTGAGTGATATCAGTTTTTATTTTTGTGATTAAGATGAAAGGGGCATGCATATGTGAAGAATTATGGTAATTTAAATGTCTGAATAATCCAAATGAAGATAATTTCATTTAGGTTCAGTATAGAAAAATCCTCTCTTCACCTGGTTTTATCAAGCATTGTTTAAACTATTGCTCAGAAACTCCTGTATTTGTATCGCATTCTTCTTTGCACAATGCCCTGGCAACACTTAGATATCTCTTACTTTTTGACTGTAGCTGCAGTTTTTAATAATATTAAAACTATGCATGAAAGGGCCGGGAAAGACTGGTAAGGAGAAGTTACAAAAACATACTAAATTCTTTTTAACAATCATTTATATTCTAAAAAAAAAACTCCAAACTTAACAATTTTCAAAAACATAACCTTGCCACTGATCAGAGAATTTTTTTTTTTTTTTTTTTTTTTTTTTTTTTTTTTTTTTTTTTTTTACAATTTCTTTTAATATTTATAATTGTGCACTAACCCCAAGGAAATTCATAATAATTCACGTGAGAACACAGGAAGAAAAATTTTGAGAAAGTGTGTCCGAAAACTTGCATTGAAAGCGAGGCCAAAAATGTTGTCCTTTCCTGCGAGAAGGTGCGAAGTTCACTGTGCCATGCGTAACAAGAAAGTGAAGGTAGATACTTGTACTCCACCTTCAGAGGAAACCTCGAAACCTCAGAGCCAGGCCCTTCCAGGGAGATGAGTTGATAATAAAAATTTTGTACAAAAGAAGCAGCAATAAATATTCCATTACATGGATATAAGACATAATCAGGGAATGATACAGCATATGCTTTCAAACAATGCAACTACAATAGCATGATGTCACCTTTGTAAAGCATTTGGATCCCATTGAGCTACCATGGCCAACGTGCCGACATGACATTAAATTCTCCAACTGGCTCGTGTTTTTCCCAGTAAACCACATAGGAGTTCTCATAAACACATGAGACAACTACCTTAATGACGACTTACAATGCTGTAAGTAGTTTAAGGCCCAGGCTTTATAGTTCAGACCACTATTAGGTACAATTAATGGAAATTAATTGTTCTTTCACACTGGTCGTGTGTAGGACACACTATCAAGAGAAATGTCTAAGGGATGGGTAGAATGTCTTAGAAACAACTTGGAGAGCAATGGATTAGGGGAAACGTGTAGCTAAACTGTTTCAAAAAGACAGTAAGAAGATTGGACTATGCTTACATAAAGTAAAAAACAAATGGTTATGGACACTAAATAAAATCAAATAAGAAAGCATTAACATTAATTAATTAGAAATAAGGAACCATTGTAAAATATGAGTATGATTGCTACAGAGCTAGGGCTGAACATTGATCAGACTCACTTGTGCATAGCTTAGCATAAATAGGTAATTAATTAAAAAAATAATAAAAAAATTAATGAGAGAAAGATGTGGGCATACTACTAACAAGAGAAAGAATCTGCATGTGCACAACAGGAGAAAATGAAATGTGTAATTGATAGTCAACATGAAAAATTCAGTGCCATGGCTAGGATTTGAACCACAGATCTCCTGGTTTCCATCCAGTCGCTCTTATTCATTGAGCTACCATGGCCAACTTGCCGTCATAACACTAAATTCTTCAGTTGACTCATATCTTTTCCCAGTAGACCACTAGGGGCTCTCATATTCGAGATACCATTTCTGGCAACTTACTATCGTAAGTACTTGAGTCCCAGGCTTCATCATTTAACTCTTATTATTTTAGTTAATTGATGGAAATTAGTCATAAGAGTTCACTAATATGGTGTATCTTGGATACGAGCCCCTATTGGTTTACCAGGCAAATATATATGAGTCATTAATTTTTAGATGAGTTGTATTTATTACACATCTGCTTCACTTTCGTACCTATTTTGAGGACATGTTTCGCAAATCATCGTTTGCATCTTATGCGACTAAAGCTTGATCCAGTGGTGTGGTGGGTGTGGGTAATTCTGGAGTTGCTGCTGCCATCTGTTGATTTAGTGATGAACTTAAATGTGGGATTCTCTTCTGGCGGGATTTCAAAGTTCATTAAATCTCGATATATGAGTCAGTTGGAGAATTTAGGGCAAGTTGGCCATGGTAGCTCATTGAATAAGAGCAACTGGGACAGAAACCAGGAGATCCGTGGTTCAAATCCCGGTCATGGTATTGAATTTTTCAAGTTGACTCTATCTATCAAAACCTTAGCCTATATACAGCTATTATGAAGAAATGATTAATTTCCATCAATTAACTAAAATAATAAGAGTTTAATGATGAAGCCTGGGACTCAAGTACTTACGATAGTAAGTCGCCATAAATGGTGTATCTCAAATGCGAGAGCCCCTAGTGGTCTACTGGGGAAATATACGAAATCCTGGCCATGGTATTGAATTTTTCATGTTGACTCCATCTATCAAAAACCTTATCCTATATACGGCTAGTGTGAAGAAATTATTAATTTCCATCAATTAACTAAAATAACCAAAATGTGTTGTCTTTAACACCCGCTTTTACAACATACGGCATTGCAGGCCACATAAGTAGAGACATTAAGGAGAGGAGTAAGAAGAATCATTTGAAAAAACAGTTTGTAGTCGGTTTTTAATACTTGGTCACTTAAATTTTTATATTTTTGAGGGAGAAGTTTCAGAAGCTGTTGCTTCCATTTTCAACCTCGTCCAACTATTGTCTGTTGTGATCTGCTCTCTTCTCTGGTGGTGGAACTATGAACTTCTTTGTCAAATTATCTACTGGTGGGATTTCAAAGTTTAGTAGATAATTTGACAAAAAGTTCATAGTTCCACCACCAGAGAAGAGAGCAGATGACAACAGATGCTAGTTGGAGAGAGGTTGAAAATGGAGGCAAAGACTTCCGAAACTAGTCTCTCGATAATTTAAAAATGTAAGTGACGAAATGTCAATAAACTCACTACAAATATTAACTTTAAAGAGAGTCGATTAAAGACACTAGACAACACTTACTTTTAAATTTTTCCGGAACTAGTTTCAGAGGCTTTGCCTCTATCATCGGCCGGCTCTCGACTGATTCTCGTTGGTGTAGCTGACGATACCTTGTCACAGGTCTCCTCTGGTGGCGGCTCAAGGAACTTGCTGAACAAATCCTTCTGGGGGATGTCGAAATTGAATACTTTGTTCCTATTTTTTGAAATGAAGATTTGTTCCCATGTGGATAGTTCTTGTTTTCCTGATGTATGTTTCAGTAGTTTTGGTTCTGGATTTATGTTGTGGTTTTTTTCCCAAAAATGTGTGGCAACTGCTGATTTTTCTAATTGTTTATATTTTATGTTTCTAAAGTGTTCCTTTGCTCTTGTTTCTAAATTTCTTTTTCTTTTTCCAATATAAATTTGACTACAGTCATTGCATTCAATTTGATATATACCAGATTTTTTGTTTGATGGAATAGCATCTTTGATGTTTGAGCAAATTAGGTTTTTTAAGGAGAAATGGTTGACTGGTGCTAGTTTAATATTTTGTTTTTTGAAGACTTTTTTGAATTTATCATAGGCCCATGGATGGTAAGTGAATTTTTTGAAAATCATATTAGTTTCTGTAGATGAGAGAGTTGTGGTTTCCTTTAGTAGCTTCTTCTTTTTTGCTAAGCTCACTTTTTTGTCCACTAATGATCTGGGAAATTTATTTTTTTGTGCTATTTCAATTATTTTGTTGTATTCTGTTTTGTATTCTTCTGCTGTGAGAGGGATGTTTACCAGACTGTGTGCTAAACTATTGAAGATTGCCTGTTTGTGGGATCTTGGGTTGTAGCCATTAGCTTTTATGTAGTTGTCTGTCTGTGTTGGTTTTCTGTAAATGCCAAAGTTTAGTCTGTTTTTATTCCTCATTATTTTTAGATCCAAAAATGGTAAATGCTCGTCTTTTTCTATTTCTACAGTGAATTTGATGCTTTTTTCTTGGATGTTTAAAAGTTTTAGTGCATCACTGATGTGTTTTTTTGGTACTATTGCAAAGATGTCATCTACATATCGTTGCCAGAGTTTGAACATCCAAGGGAAACCTTTGTTGATCCTTATTTCTAATGCACTCATGTACAGATCGGCCAGGAAGGGTGATAGTGGGTTGCCCATTGCTAACCCTGAAGTTTGGTGATAATATTTTGTTTGAAACTGGAAGAAATTTTGTTCTATGCATAATTTGGTTAGTTCAATGTAGTCTGAAATTTCAGATGATGCCATTCCAAGTGATTTGAGCCATTTTTCTATCAACGGTGGGAGTTGATTAACTGGTATGCTGGGAAACAGTGATTTAACATCAAATGAGACTAGTGTGTCCTCTTCTTTTAGTTCCGTATCCTTAATGTGTTCTATAAGTTCATAGGTGTTTTTGATGCTTAGGCTGTCGAATTTTGGAAATGAATTGAATTTGTTTGTTAGCCACTTTGCAAGTTTGTATGTTGGTGAATTTATACTGCTAACTATAGGTCTCATTGTTATGGATGGTTTGTGTATTTTGGGTAAGCCATAAAGTCTAGGTAAGGTTGGGTTATCCGGTTCAACTGCATATTTGTTTGGTATTATGCTTGATTTTGCTATTGTTTTTTCATATGACTGTATGCAAGTTTTTAGAGGATTTTTGTTAATGGTTTCATATTCATTGTCAGTTAGCATTTTTTCCATTTTTTCAATATAATCTGATTTTTCCATTATGACAATCTTGTTGCCTCTCACAGCAGAAGAATACAAAACAGAATACAACAAAATAATTGAAATAGCACAAAAAAATAAATTTCCCAAATCATTAGTGGACAAAAAAGTGAGCTTAGCAAAAAAGAAGAAGCTACTAAAGGAAACCACAACTCTCTCATCTACAGAAACTAATATGATTTTCAAAAAATTCACTTACCATCCATGGGCCTATGATAAATTCAAAAAAGTCTTCAAAAAACAAAATATTAAACTAGCACCAGTCAACCATTTCTCCTTAAAAAACCTAATTTGCTCAAACATCACAGATGCTATTCCATCAAACAAAAAATCTGGTATATATCAAATTGAATGCAATGACTGTAGTCAAATTTATATTGGAAAAACAAAAAGAAATTTAGAAACAAGAGCAAAGGAACACTTTAGAAACATAAAATATAAACAATTAGAAAAATCAGCAGTTGCCACACATTTTTGGGAAAAAAACCACAACATAAATTCAGAACCAAAACTACTGAAACATACATCAGGAAAACAAGAACTATCCACATGGGAACAAATCTTCATTTCAAAAAATAGGAACAAAGTATTCAATTTCGACATCCCCCAGAAGGATTTGTTCAGCAAGTTCCTTGAGCCGCCACCAGAGGAGACCTGTGACAAGGTATCGTCAGCTACACCAACGAGAATCAGTCGAGAGCCGGCCGATGATAGAGGCAAAGCCTCTGAAACTAGTTCCGGAAAAATTTAAAAGTAGGTGTTGTCTAGTGTCTTTAATCGACTCTCTTTAAAGTTAATTTATCATAACAACACTGTTTTCAACACTTCCAAGAAAGTAATTGTAATCACTACAAATAGTTTTTCTGATTAACTTTTATGTCACTGTTACTAAATTCCTCCAATCACACATAACAAATTACTAACTTACTACCTCATCAATGACTAGCAGATGCATTTATTTTAAATTTTACCTCAATCATTTCTTTAATTTTCTTTTTTAATGTTGATTCTTCTCATATATTTTCCTTTTATATTTTATAACTCGTTCTCCTAAGTCTTATTTTCCTTGCTTCTGCCGCTGGCATCCTATCAGTCGAAATCCATAGGCATCTTCTTCTATTCCTAAGTATTATATTTCCTCTTCCTCTTCTTTAACCATTCATCAACTTTTTACTTCCATACTTCTAACTTGTCTTCTAAATTATATGCCTTTTCCTCTTGACTCCATTGATTCATTATTATTCTTACCATTTGCATCCCTCCTTTGTCTCTTCTATCAGTGTTTCTCTCCCTTTCTTGTTGTAGATATTCTTCCATCTTTAAAGATATCTGTTACATCATCCTTTCCATTAATGTATAATCATCCTCACTTCTTATTATGTCCCATAATCTTTTTCCTTGTAATTTTCTTCTGTCATCTCCCAGCATTATTGCTTATCTTTCACATTCAAGGATAACATGCTCTGGTGTCTTCAACTTCACAAATTGTACATTTTCCTTCTTCCTTCCTATATGTGCCCAATATCCCTTGTAATGTCAATGTCCAGATAGAAAATGGAAAAGTCCATTCATGGATTTGATATGCTTTAATTTTAGCCTTCACTTTATAGAAGGAAATAATCCATATACTTTTCTTGCGGTTTCTAATTCTTTCCATTCTTTCTACCATATAGTTATCAAACAATTGGTAATTTCCTTCTAGTGCTCCTATTATTTCTTCTACCTTTCAATGCTCTCCTCTTTTCATCCAATAAGATGCCCCTTGCAGGTCTACTGTTGAAGTGGATATTGGCGTAGTAGTATTGGAAGTGAAGTGGTCCAATGTTTTGTACACTGTAGATGGGGTGTTGGGTTGTGCCTTGAAATGTTTTTGGAGATGATGGTTCTCTTGTACAAAGCATCCAAAAGAGAGTAAAGTTGATTTTGTTCAGCTTCAGTTCGTTGATCTCCAGAGAGGCGTTGCCATGGAGTTTATGGAAACCAGTCTCAATGCTGTTAAGTTGATGGTACTTGTGGAAGTCAGATCTCAGTCGAGGTGCCAGTGGCAAAATTGGTGAATGAATGTTTTATGTAGCCAAGTTGGGTGTGATAGTTTAGAACATTGCCATGGAAATCCTGAACGTGATCTTTTAAGAGGAAACTATCAGCCCTGGCTGTTATGAGAGTCAAAACTTCCCGTTGTGACATGGTGATGATCTCTATTTGGAGGTGAGATGTTAGTGGTGCATTGGGAACTACGCCTATCTGTATAATGGCTGTAGCCATTGCACATAATGCAGTGCCGGTGGAGGTTATATGCTGCGGTTCTGTTGTGATGTTCAGTGAGCCACAGTATTGGCAGGACAGTGCAGAGTCAAGACATGGCCAGTAGCAGTACCAAGGCCAGTGGCGTTCCATTTGGCTGGCCTCAATTTATAAAAACCACCCTAATGAGGATAAGCCGAACCTCAAGGCAGTCGAGTCAACCACTGCCAGGCGTATACGTGTCGAGGCCCCTTCATGTGAAGGTTTGAGTGATCTGCGGAGACGATGAAGCGCGCGGGTGGGTTCCATGAGATACTACAGGCCACTGAGACAGTACAGACGAGGTCGATGTGGGCTGCTGAGTGAGGTAGAGACGGATTTGACAAGGAAGGCTAAGAATCTAGTAAAGCAAGGAAAGATAGGAGAGGGAGAAGAACATAATTAGAACAAAGGGAAGCTTTGGTTAACAAAATTACTGAAGTGCATGGTAAAAAGGTAACATGGGAGGAAATACCTACTGTCACGGCAACACGCACAAAATGTTCAGTGCAGAGAGATAAGCGTGGCTTGTGTATACAAAGAGCCGGCAAATAAAGATAGCGGAGATAAAGGACTTGCCGACACAGATCAAGTTACGCTTTTGGAAGGTTCGGGTTTCGTCTAGTGACAGAACATTCGATGTCTTGTTTATTCCAGAAACATCTAATGATTGTTACAGAACAGTCTCGAATTATCAATGAGGTATTTAAGGAAGCGACGACTCGCTAAGAGTGAGTCGTAAACAGATGTAACGAGAGCTGATGTAAACAGGTGTAATCAGAACGCTGTTGTGGTCATCGACCTTGGTAGATTGTGATTGTGTATGTGATGTAATACTGCTACTGTGAGTGTATTTCTATGCAAATAAAGAACGATTTGAATTCCTGCAAATTGGACTTATAATTCTACGAACCCACAAAGTTACACTACGCACATACTTTGTTTTACTTTTACGTCCTCCAGCATTAACTCATATCGGACGATGAATGGAATGGGTGAAATAACGCTCAAATGTCCAGGGTTCATACAGCTTAGAGTTACCCGACATTCGTCTTTGAGGATAAGGGAAAACCCTGGAAAAAACCTTATCCAGGTAACTCATCCTGACCGAGATTCGAACTCGGGATCTCTTGAACGTGAGGCAGACACACTACCTCTGTGCTACCGAGGCGGGCATGCACATGCTGTACAAAGACAAGATAAGAACTCTGGTAGATTGAAGTCAGGATCTCTCAGCGATCAAGTTTTTGCCATCCTCCGTGGCCTGAGGGCGACATACTAGATATCTGCTCCCCGAGATCGCGGGTTCAAACGCGGCGGAAGGCGATGGATTTTATAGGGCGTAAATTCCTTAGCATGACTTCCCTCAGAAAGGAAGTAAAGTCGGTAGTCACGTGTCGTAGATTTAAAGCATGTAAAAGCCCTGGAGTATGATAAGGAGGCCTCTGAGCAAAATCAAACGGTCTTTCACGCCCAATATACGAGGCTGTGAATAAAGTAGTGTCAACATAGTCTAAAGACTCGCAGAAAGCGGGTATGTGCCAATAGGATATGGGAACGACCAGGCGACTATTACCGAGGAGTAGCGACTTGGGAGTGTGTTTTTGCTATGTAGCGTTGAAGTAAACAGTGTCGATTTCACCGTTAGCATGTTTATAAAAGGCGATCAGCGTATTAAAATCAAGGTTGTCAATGGCGAAAGTATATCAAAATGTTATCGAGGATTGCGTGAAGTCTGTGGCGAGGAAGGTTGCAACGATGGGTCTAGTCGTTTGGGGCGGGGTGGAATGAGTTTGCGGATTTGTACCGCACAGTTCGTCGACCGTCCATTCCTCAAAATCAGATTGACATCGTGACCATGGACCCTCCGGAAGTTATCCGTAGAGGTTGGTCTGTCATCAAACGGTGTGCCACATACTAACAAAATACCTTAATATGAGGAAAATTACGTCCCGTTGGGTTCCACATCGACTCACTGATATACAGAAAAGGCACCAGTATGCACTAGCTGGCATTCACCTGGACATATACCGCAATGAAGGAGAGGCTTTGTGCAGCGTATTGTCTGTCGCTGTTGAGACGTGGGCACGAGCCTACGAGTCCAATGAATGGCGTCACCCAGGTTCACCACGTCCACAGAAAGCTCGACAGGAACCCTGTCAGGTGAAACTTAAGCTGAATGTGGCATACGACTACGAAGATTTTATTCTTATGCATGCTGTTCCTCAGGGACGAACCGTCAACAGAGACTACTATTGCCAATTTCTGTAGCGACATCTGCGTCCGGATAAGCAGCGCAAACGTCCACGTTTATTGCGAGATCACCCTATCGTGTAGCAAGCAATGTCAAGCTCTTACTGCAACGGTAGCATTGGGAGGTCCGTACTCACCAGACAAGAGGTTTTTTGACTTAGACCCATTTCCGAAGTTGAAGGAATCCTCCAAGGCCGCCGATTTCCTGACGTGGCATCTGTACTCCATGCAGTAGGGCGCTCCGTCGCCTTGTCATTGGTCCACAACGGCTTCTTTACATTTGACAAAACGTCAAGCATTTTGCGGGTGACTACATTGAAGGAATGTAAAACAGTCGTATTTGTTAGCTGTATATCAGAAGGTTGCGTGTTCAAATCACGTCGGAGTCACCAATTATGTAGCAAATGATTTCGTTACTATCTTCCTGCTTAAACTCGTGGAGTTTTAGTATATAATGATAATAATAATAATCACAAACAACACATTTTCTTTGATACTTTCTTATTCGCCATTTTGGATTCAACTGTTTTTACAAAGATGATATATATCACAGAGAAAAACAAAAGAAAAGCAGAGAAATGTATTGTTCACTGTATTACCACTTGTAACTTATATCGTGTCCACAAGGATAGCCTACAGTTAATTAAATATTGTGTTTTATCAATGTTACTACTTTATTTGCAGCCCTCGTACAATAGCACAGAACATATACTTATAGAACGCTGAGAACCAATGCTCAATTTCTGTCTCTCTCTACAAGACATTCGTCTGTACTTCGAGGTTGGGAAGACAGTCCTAAGAAAATAGGTTCCCCGTGAACACAAAGGTCTGCCGTGTGGACGGATAGTTCATCGCTCTCTTTGGTCAGCTGCTTAAATGGGACACCACTGTTACAAATTTTCGTACGTCTCTGTCAACCTGTATTTTCCTGTGGTTCCTTCACTTCACCCCTTAATCCCGAGGGATGATAGCTACAATAAAATTTCCGTCGATGGTAGTCCCCCAGGTGTCACCATTGTTGCATAACAAGTTCTGTGAATCTATCTTGAATGCACCCATAACGATGGTTCTGTTTTAGTACGTACATGCATTAAAGGTAAACATTGCTTCAGTTAGAAGTCTGCATGGACTGAGATTATTGGATTCAGAGTCCAAGAATAGATACCAAATATTTCACTTATAAATACACGAGTTTATTGCTCAACAAGCTTATGATGAACCTACATACTCTGCACTTTCTTTTGGCTCCTTCAACTTCCCTAGTTGTACCACTTTCGTGGTGTTACGGAATTCCTTTTGCTCTATCCCTTATGCCTTTAGGTGTTGTTGAGGGACAGATACACTGGATCAAGTAGAGAACCCAGGATGGGTGATGCTCGATGCCTATGCCTGCCCGCCTCGGTAGCGTAGATTGTAGCGTGTCTGCCTTACGTTCAAGAGGTCCCGAGTTCGAATCTTGGTCAGAGATAAGGTATTTTCCGGGGTTTTCCCTTATCTTGAAAGACGAATGTCGGGTAACTCTAAGCTCCATGGATCCCGGGCTCATTTGAGCATCATTTCACCCATTCACTCATCGTCCGATATGACTTAACGTTGGAGGACGTAAATAAAATAAACTAAACTAAGCTCGATGCCTAACAGAGAGAAGTAGATGACAGAATGAGGGCAAAATGATGGCGGGGGAAACCGGAAATCCCGGAGAAAACTGCCCTACGCTGTGTTGTCCACCACCATTCTCAATTGCCGTCGCCTGGGATCGAACCCGAGCTGCCTTGCTGAGAGTCAAGCAGTCTAACCACTCTGCCATGTCACGGCCCATAAGGCTTAAACACTGAGAACAAAAAGAAACTGTTACAAAGTGGCTGTTTAGCAAATAGCGTTATTGTGATAGGGTCCTTAATTGTTGCCTTTTCAGGGCTAGCTGCGCCATTGATATCTTTCTATATCCAAAATTATTCATACGTTTGAAGTTACATTTTGATCAGTCCTATGGGAAGTAATTGCTCCTTAGTTATCTATTGTATCCGCATGCCATGTGAGAAACCCAGGTTTGTGGACAAGTATTCTTCTCACAGAAATTCAATCTGACACAGAGCTTTGAGCCCGGTGTCTTATAACATCCTCCATGTATAGAAAGAGCGAGAATTCATTCACTAGCCTCAATGGAAAAGCAACAGCAAACAGAATAGATGGAATGGGGCAGTGTATTCTGTAACCACTAAGAGTTCACTGCCTTATGCAACACTTTACTAAAAAGGCGTAACAAAGTGAATGGGTATGGTCAGCCTGAGAACTGCCTCTCGTTGATCGGAGCAAAACCAAGTCTGTTCATGCCACTGTAGTAGATTGCACCGTTCGTGTTCTGCAACTGTTTTAAATATACGAGAGTTAATGAATTCCTCACAAGCAAAACATCTTTATGCACTTTAGCAAAATGGTGAGGCAGAATTATCAAAGCTACACATTTCATACTGAATCCAGCTGTCGCCAAATGGTGCACAGTTTGGAGCAAGCAATGCTGCATTACATTTATTTAATGACACAGGTTAGTCTTTGGTTCACAGCAAGATCCCATATCAAATTTCTTTTATTATGTTTTTAAATTCACATCCTCCAATATTAAGTCATACTGGACAATATATGAAATGATGTTGAAATGAGTACAGGGTACATAGACCTTAGAATTACCAAACATTCATATTTCAGGATAACAGAAACCTCCAACGTTAAGTCATATTGGATGATGAATGAAATGATGTTCAAATAAGTACAGGGTACATAGACCTTAGAATTACCAAACATTCATATTTCAGGATAACAGAAACCTCCAACGTTAAGTCATATCGGACGATGAATGAAATGATGTTCAAATAAGTACAGGGTACAGAGAGCTTAGAATTACCAAACATTCATCTTTCAGGATAAGAGAAAACCTCCAACGTTAAGTTATATCAGGCGATGAATGAAATGAAGTTCAATTAAGTATGGAGTACATAGAGCTTAGAGTTACCAAACATTCATCTTTCAGGATAAGAGAAAACCTCCAACGTTAAGTCATATCGGACGATGAATGAAATGATGTTCAAATAAGTACAGGGTACATAGAGCTTAGAGTTACCAAACATTCATCTTTCAAGATAAGAGAAAACCTCCAATGTTAAGTCATATCAGACGATGAATGAAATGATGTTCAAATAAGTACAGGGTACATAGAGCTTAGAGTTACCAAACATTCATCTTTCAGGATAAGAGAAAACCTCCAATGTTAAGTTATATCAGACGATGAATGAAATGAAGTTCAATTAAGTATGGAGTACATAGAGCTTAGAGTTACCAAACATTCATCTTTCAGGATAAGAGAAAAGCTCCAACGTTAAGTCATATCGGACGATGAATGAAATGATGTTCAAATAAGTATGGAGTACATAGAGCTTAGAGTTACCAAACATTCATCTTTCAGGATAAGAGAAAACCTCCAATGTTAAGTTATATCAGACGATGAATGAAATGAAGTTCAATTAAGTATGGAATACATAGAGCTTAGAGTTACCAAACATTCATCTTTCAGGATAAGAGAAAACCTCCAACGTTAAGTCATGTTGGATGATGAATGAAATGATGTTGAAATGAGTACAGGGTACATAGAGCTTAGAGTTACCAGACATTCATATTTCAGGATAAGAGGAAACCTCCAACATTAAGTCATATCACCTTTCAGGACAGAACTACTGTCCTATTTGATTGTTCTTGCTGTTACTCCACTGAAAAATGTTTAAATCAATATAATTTCACCTACACAGCATGTGTTAAAAAAGAAAAATTATTAAATGTTAACCTGTGAAAATTCAAAGTATAAAATGCTAATATTACTTATGTGTAACCAGTATACATATGCAAATATGTAGCTAATTAAAATGTACTATTATTTTGAGCAATTGCACCATTTAGTTAGTAAGTTAAGTTTAACTGAACTTGTCCAACATCATTTGCACACAAGTGTAGTGTATGATTTACTGGATCAATAAATTACTTTACTTTGTCTTGGGGGGAGATTTTCTTGAAAATGTCTATATTGCATCCTTTGAAGACAGTAAATTTAATAACAATAAGAATGATGATGATAAATTTAGCCTATAGATATCCCATAAGGGCAAATGCCTCCTGTTAACATATGGACGAGCTTGTAATTAAGCTCCAAAGGTGAACAACTCCTTGGGAGCTTTGTCGTGTTGTTACTGCTTCTTTTCTCTATTCCTATTTTCTACTCTTGTATCATACTGAACTCAAATACAAGTTTGAGGTATAACAGACATTTCATTTTGTAATTATGCTATTTACATACACACATATGCACAGCGTTTTCTATAAATGCTTCTTTTTGGATTCAGGAGACCTCAAAACGTATATTTTCACTGAAATCTTAGTTTAGAATTATTGGATGGAATGTAATACTTTCCCTACTTTTGTAAGTGCTTAGAAGAGAAAGTAAAATCTATATAAACATTGATAAATACTGTACTAAGCAAAATCTATACGATCATGAAAGCAGCTCAAAATTGTCTAAAAGTACCTGTCCACTGACTCACATTATCTTAAAATAGTCTTTCCTATTTTGATATAAAAATTAATAATGAAATGTCACCAAAATTAAAATACTATCATTAAAAAATTAAGAATTAAAATGTGTTTCTCAATATACTGACAGCATCATCATAGAAAAGTCATACTATTCAGTAAACAAGACAGTCTGTAGGACCACTTAGATATAAGCAGTTCAACATAGATTAATGATGTAAATATATCTCGTCTGTATTGTTTTAGTTATACAAAATGCTACAAGTTTGCTGTGTCAGTTTACTGGTCTTTTGTCCAGATCACGTATTACTCGACAGAGCATATTGACTTTCAGGTGACCAGTGCTGTGATTGTCCCTTATCAGGTCTTATCTAGTCGATTAGAAGAGTCAAATATCAGTAAGTTGAGGTACAGTAAGTTACAAAACACAAATAAAGAGATTGGAAGCTGTGTGTGTCTATATGATAGGTTTTCTCACGTCTGCCGATGTATGACACGTTGCTGTCCAGAAGACATGATTATATCTGAACAGAGTATGCATACACTGGACTTGCTGTGTATGTACAATAAGCTCAGGTATTAGGAACATCTCTGTGTTGTGAATGTTTTCCGATATGCCTTCTCACTTTGCCATGTAGTAAGTATATGTGATGAATCAACCTTCACCAGGTTGTTATTTGTGAACCTTCTGGTAATGCTAATATACATTACCAATGTATTCATATTCATTTATTGCATCCGTAAATCATACAACTCATGATGTGGAATTGTCAAATTACTAATTACATAAAAAATGGTAACAAGAAACAAGAATTACAATAAGTTTTTAAGCGTAATAATCAAATTAATAATTAAAATTTACATTCCTTTATTCCTAACCTTTGTCATTTAAATACTCTTCTACTGAGTAGTAACACTTTTGTAACAAATACCTCTTTGATGTGCTTTTAAACTTTGTAAAGGACTCAATGTTTTTTATTTCAGTTGGCAGTTTATTGTAGATATGAATTACATTGAATTTAAAACTGTGCTCATACATTTTCATTTTATGATAGGTGACATGTAAGTTTGAACTATTTCTCGTATTATGGTCATGAATATCATTGCTTTTTTAAAATTTATCTAAGTTCGTTTTAACCTGTACTATTATTTCTAAAAGGTAAATGCTTGGTAATGACAATATGCCTAATTTTTTAAACCATTGCTTACAACTATCTGTTGTCTTTAAATTCACCATAATTCTAATTACCCTTTTTTGGATTCTAAATACTGTGATAATGCTACTACTATTTCCCCATACTGTTATACCGTAAGAAATTAATGATTGAAAATTTGCAAAATAGGCTATTCTTAATGTATTCAAATTTACGCTGTGCTTCAAAATTGATATTTGGAAACAGATGCTACTTAATTTCTTCATTACACTTTCAATATGTATATTCCAATTTAGACTGTCATCCATCAAACTCCTAAAAAATGTTGTCTTTTCTGCATATTTAATTTCATTTTCATCCATTATAATTTCAGGTAAATTAACTGCCTTATTGATTTTATTATGAAAACCCAATGCCTGACTCTTGTCCTTATTTATAACTAATTTGTTATTTTGAAACCAAATTGATACTTCTTTCAAATTATTTATTACATTTTCTTTGAGTTTGTCATCATTTTGACCTGATATCAAGAGGCTCGTATCATCTGCAAATAAGGAGCATTTTAAAGAATTTTGTGAATAAAGTGCCAAATCATTAATATACAAAATAAATAACAATGGCCCTAAAACTGAGCCCTGCGGAACTCCACAGTTTATGCTAGTGGCTTTTGATTTTATAGTTTTTATTTCCTTTGTAGTTTCGTCAACAAACTCTATTTCTATTATTTGCCTTTGCTCTCTCAAGTAGGAGACAAACCAGTTATTTGCTGTTCCCCTAATTCCGTAATGAGATAATTTCTTTAATAGTATTCCATGATCAACTAAAACTAATTCTTGGGCAGAGTTTATACTAAATCTGTAGGATGTCTTGAGGATATCAATCTCTATGTAAATTTAAAAATTTAAAATCTCTTAGTAAATTTAAAAGCCTGGCAGCACAGTAATATTTTATCAGCTCATTTTCTTATATTTTTATAGAGATTGCTTAACATGGGGACATATTATTCAACCAGTTCAATGAACTAGTGTGTTGTGAACCTTAGCGGTGGCACCGAGGGAATAGAGAGAATAACAAGAAGTAGAACAAAATTATAGGAGTTCAGATTTGAGAGAAAGGTTTGATATAGGGAGACAAACTGAGGTTATCTTCTGGAAAGAAGAATGGAGAAATAGTGCACTTGTTAAATACAAGTGATGAGTTGAAGGTTACTGATTTATCTTTTATGGAAAAAAAGGGCTTGGAAAGAATGGTGGCAGTAATCAGGCAGAAGTCGATTATTGATAAGAGACAGTTTAAAAGCAACAATTTTAGGTGGCTTAGGAGGGATGCCTAAAGTGTATGACAGGTATATGGTTCCACTTTTAAGTGATAGATACAGTGTGTTCAGTACAAAAGTGAATCGAGAAGATATTGACACATTGCTTCACTCACACTGTTTATTCACAGGACATGTTTCAAGAGCTCTTGCTCCTATCATCAGCTGATACTCGACTGTCCTGTGAATAAACAGTGTGAGTGAAGCAATGTGTCAATATCTTCTCGATTCACTTTTGTACTAATTTGTGCTTCACTGTCCCTACGCTTCTTCCAAGTTTATACTTAGAGTGTGTTCAGTTTTAACTTCCTATATTAGAAGGCTGCCTTTCGGACAAAGCGTAACAAATACAAAATTGCCAATTAGAACATATTTTAAATGTTACACAGAACAGAAGAAAGTCAAACAATGAAACATGAAAAATGCTATGATTAAAAAATTAAATATGTAAACTTAATGAAGTTCTTGAAGTTTTGGAAAATGTACATTGGGAAGGGATTGACCTATCACTGTGACTTCTGAAAATTAACAATATAATTGGCAGAAGAAGGCATCAATGAGATTAACAAGAATTCTAAAGATGATTTCTTAATACAACTATTGATCCCTTCAATTAAAATGTTCTTATGGATTTAATGTCTGTGGTGGATAAGCCCAAGAACTTACAGGTGTCAGCACAAGCACTTATTAGCAACCCAATTACCATTAGAGAATATTTTTCATCATAATATGGTGCTGTTTATTGGCTGGTAGATATTCTTTTTCTCTTTATTGACATCCTTAGCTTGGTAGGACTTGTTTCAAAACACACTGATAGATATATAGAATAAAAAGAAGTATTTCAGAAAGTGGAGTGCCATTGTTACTAAAATTAGGCAAGTGAGTCAACCTTGTATATACTTTTCTCCACTTACAAGTTTTTTATGAAGACTAGTTTCTGGGGACTTCTCCCCTATCGTCAGTTCTGTGGTAGACTGATGATGCATCCGGTGTCTGCATCTGGCTTGGTGTTGTGCTGCCATCTAACGTCCTGGTAAGTTTGATGACATCATCTACCGCGGGAATTTCAAAATTCATCAAGAGGTCCTGTTTTTTCGTAATAAATATGTTTTCCCAAATCTGTAGTTCCAGAGGTTTCTTTGCCTGTTTGATCAGTTCTATTTCTTGCTTTATGTTGTGATTCTCAGACCTTTCTCAGACCCAGATTCTCAGGTCTGAGAATCACAACATAAAACAAGAAATAGAACTTATCAAACAGGCAAAGAAACCTCTGGAACTACAGATTTGGGAAAACATATTTATTACGAAAAAACAGGACCTCTTGATGAATTTTGAAATTCCCGCGGTAGATGACGTCATCAAACTTACCAGGATGTTAGATGGCAGCACAACACCAAGCCAGATGCAGACACCGGATGCATCATCAGTCTACCACAGAGCTGACAATAGGGGAGAAATCCCCAGAAACTAGTCTTCATAAAAAACTTGTAAGTGGAGAAAAGTATATACAAGGTTGACTCACTTGCCTAATTTTAGTAACACTGATAGATGTTATATGTAACCAATATATGAGCCAGATATGAAGGCAATTACATAAATATGGGCAGCAATATTCTTTGAGTAAGGGCTATGATACAATGAAGCACAAAATTAATATACTTCGAGTCAAACTAGTACTCCATGCTCCTATATTGCTGAGGATGTTAGGAAGGTCCTAACAAAACATTATCCAGGTAAACACTAGCAATATATGGAGCTTGGGGTTCTAGTCTGATTCATAATTATACTATACTAATGCACAGCAACTTTGGAGATCTCTTTCTGAGTCATATATTCCATTTTCTGAGAGAATTAACCAACATATGCTGAATTGTGTGGTGACAAATATGTAGTCAGTTCCAACTAAAATGAAAATTTCATGGAGTAAACAGAAAGGAAAGAGCAAATGAATGCAGGGTATTCAAGACAGTGAGATATGGGTAAAGAGAACTAGAACCATTGTAGGAAGTAATGAATTTAATGCTACTAGAGAAAAAGGAGGATATTTACATTGATAGAAGCAGAAAGTGAGTATAGAATTTTGTATACAGTGACTAATCACAATGTCTGGGACTTATAATTTAATCAACAAAGGAACTCTGAGTAGATCAGTATGCATTACAATGTAGTTTTGATGTAATTACAAAATATGAAGTAAATAAATATTTGATAT
Source organism: Mantis religiosa (assembly GCA_030765055.1). NCBI lineage: Eukaryota > Metazoa > Arthropoda > Insecta > Mantodea > Mantidae > Mantis > Mantis religiosa. The sequence goes on along the minus strand of CM060958.1, from coordinate 142,172,208 downwards.
TTATTTATTTGTACAGTATCCATTACAAATTCAGTACAATAAATTTAACATCTAACAAGCATATCAAGATTTAAATGTAAGTGAAGCACATGCGTAATAAATACGACTCATCTATAAATTAATAATCTAACAAGCAGTATTATACATCCTGTACAAATACCTACATCTACTTTTCTTTTCTCCCATCCCTGTTAGCATGCATACCGCCAATATCTCTTTACTTACACTGTCCCATTTCTTATCCCAAATTTTTCTCCTGCAATTTGTTAACTTCTTACATTCTATCAGGTAATGAACAGTGCTCTCTTCATATCCACAAAATTCACATACCCCTACCTCATTACTTCTCAACCCTTTTAGATATAATATTCCTACTCTCATCCATGCTATGCCTTCTCTACCAGTTCTGCCACATGATCTATATATTTTCCCTACCCCATTCTGTCTTTAGTTGCTTATAAAATTTCAAAGATTTCTTTTCTTCTATACTTTCCCATATCTATATCTTGTACTCTGGTTCTCACTTCCTTCCAAAAACTGTTATGATTTGACTCCTCTGCTCTCCATAAATCCCCCATACCTATCTTCGATATCGTTCTTTCCAATTCTGACCACCAACTATTTGTGTTTTTAATGCTTTTCTGTTGCTTCAAGCACCGATTCAATAATTCCCCTTTCTGCCCTTTAATACATTTATACCAGAATTTCAATATTCTCTCTATTATTATTCCTCTCCTTTTATATTACCTAGCTCTAGTAATGCCACTTCTCTTGGTGCCGATTAATAAATAATAAATAATTCATATTATCACACATGCCTATTACTCAGGACAGATAGCTTTGCACTTTTTTATTTACAGTCAATTATGCATGGTCTGCCTAATAGATGTACAGGGTATATACATAAGCATGGTATCCATATGACTTATTAAATGTTCTCAAGTAATACTTTATGCAGTTCTTTTTCCTAATTATGTGCCCGTTTAGTTAAAACTTTATCTGTTATTATTTTATTACCTGACAAGTGACATATAACTTGTTTCTTATGTGTTGATTTAAGACAATTGTTATTGCACAAAGTTCTTATTGCTTGAAGAACACTTTGCATTAAGTAATTACTTTTTCCAGGTCTTTTCCATTCTAAAATAAATCTGTGTTACCATCAAATTTATATAAATATTCATTTAAACTCAAATAAAAAAAAAATATACTGTATAAAAATAAAACCAAGGAGTTTTATTTATTCACTTATGATATTGGACAATAGCTACATTTAAATCAAAATTCTGTTCAAGAGCTAATCTCTGATCTAATTATGTATGTGCAAATCCTAAATTGATGTAACAATATATGTAACAATAAACATCATGATGTAACAATAAACATCAGATATATTTTTTGTAGTAGCAAGCTATTATTGTTTACTTTTTCCTGTTTATATGCACTATCTCTTAATTTCATTTGAACTATTACTTTGTTTATAAACATATCTTTTATTATTAAGTCATTTAAATATTTTCAATTCATATTTTCTTAATTATTCATTTATCTTTTAATATAATGTTATCATAATACAGGCTTCTCAGATATTATAGTTTTATGATACTTGACATGGAATATTCGAAAGAATGCGTTTTCGTCTGCCAAATGAGTGGTGATGAATACGATGCGGCTCTAATTAATAATAGCGACGAGCATATTGATTATTGAACCATACAAGAATTATGTCATAATTGATCATTCAAACCATATTATTATTTAAAATAATTATTGAAATAACAGTCATTCCTGGATTCATTCAGTTGCGAATATTAGCTGTGGCGGCAACCAATCGCCATTGTTCCGTTAATGCCATTGAAAAGTTTTCAGTCATAAGTTACGCTAAACAGTCAATGGTTCATTCATAGCATCTCTTTTCTTCTTCCTTTTTCGTTCCTCCTTTTCCTTAGTGTCTTGTGTTTAGGAGCCACTCTTGCATCAGTTATCGGCTATCATCTGTATCGTTTGTCGAGGCCTTATAGTGGAGGAACGCCCCCATGTTGTATTCACGAGGCCGTGATTTAGGCAAGCCACCATTTTCTAAATGAATCAACTACTCCGGTAACGCCATTTCTTGTCAACTACTGTGGCAATAATTTTTGTTTGGACCATTTCCTACTAATATGGTGACCAAGTTGTAAAATAAGTGATATCCCAGCGGTTAGGGTGTTATAATACCAAAGAACATGGGACTATTTTTAATAGCTGTAGTTACATAGACATGCGCGGTCACGTCATGCTGAAGATTGAAGAAGCATCTTCATAGAGAGTACTTCCGTCTTTCCAAGTTGAGGCTGATGTATTTTATATGCGTCAAACATGGTGGAAGTAAAGACAAAATGGGGCAAAAGTAGGATATTTTATTTCGCAAATCATGACAGAGGCATATGAAGAGTAAGTACAGTCAAGCTGTTTCACATACAAAGTGTACGAGTGCAATTAAGCCCTACAAGTGTTCAAAATTGGGGCTAGGTCATGGTAGGCATATATCATAGTTTGCCTCCATTTTTCCTTGGTTTTACGGTTAATAACACTGCATTTAACAAAACTCTAGTCTAAAATGTAAATGTCGATGCATGGAGAACCGTGAGGCGTAACTGGACCACATTTTGAAGCAGTGCTAATGTTGCCTGAAACGTATTCTTTCACTTGCAGCTCAAATAACTTTTGACTCGAACCATTCATTAATGTAATATCTCATTGAATGAAGCTCATGTGGTATTAGCATGGATATAATTTGTCATGCGTGCGCTTTTAAACTTGTATTTATATATTGGTGTTCAGAAGTTAAAAAATGGAATCTGCTCCTGTGTGAAACACAATTAACATGTTATAATTGTCGAAGTTGAGTGATCGTTGGTGCAGTTGACACATTAAGCCTTTTGTAAATAGTGATGATGTGCACGCGTAAACATTCGGCTTTGACAGATAAGACACTGCAGATTGAAAGTTTGCGGACAATTTGTGAAGAATCCGTTATATCCCCGCAAATATTTCGGTATGAATTGTGTTTTCGTATTTTGTAATTTAAATTTTATTCGTAATCCCTTTGTAGTTGTGATGTTTGGAAGTGGTAAATGGTACAGTGCTTTTGAGTATGTCAATAGCACTGACAGATTAAGGTTAAATTGCATGTACTGTAGTTGCCTGCAAGGAGTGTATGAAAGAACGACACTTTTCATGAGCTAAGAGCAGTGATTGTAATCTTGGTGATGGAAATGTTGCAAAATCACGAATCTTAGGACGTTTAAATAAGATGCAGAAACAGTAAGTGTACATTAATCTGCAAGAAAACTGTAATACCCTGGCTTTTCTTCCTGCATGTTGTATCTTAATTTAATTGCAATAAATTGGTTTTGAATGCCTGCATTTGGATCTGTGCAAGTACAATTATGGAAATATTGTTTGTTTTGTCCACTACCTTAAGAAAATTTATCATTAAAATTTAGAAATATGCACTTTTTTTTGTTACAAGAGAACACATTTATTATTTTTGTTTTAAGTTGCATTTTAAGAAAGTATTTTTCTTCATGATTTATAGGCAAATGAAATTGCTTTCACATTCTGAAGTGTTTCAGTGCCTGAATTTAAAATGTTTCATTGAGCTTGGTTTAAATTTTTATGTATTCTGTATACCAGTCATACTTAATGTTATTTAGAAGCATTTAAAGTTGTGGTTAATCACTAAGAAAATCCTTGTAGTGTTCCAGGGTAAAAGTTAGAGGTTATCTTAGTACTTTATCCTTCTAGCATGATAGGATGTTTTTTTTTTTTTTATTTATCCAGATTTATGAACCCTATTTTACACAGTGGTATATTAGGGTTATAGTTGATACATAAAAATACGCAATTTTAACAAAAATATTTTAAATACTAGAAGGAAGAAAATATGTTATAATCTGATGCATATTAATTTAAACTATTTCAGACGTTTTTGAAATTTTGTATAGATTTGTAATGCAAAGTCATAGTATACCATAGAGATAAATTTTGCAGCTTTCAGCCTTGCTCTTGAGAAGAGTGACTGAGCTACTTTATACCAACATGGCTCTTAATAGTGACTTAAAGTTATCTTTGAAAAGACAGTACTTGAAATAACATAATTTGTTGGTCAAGTTACCTTAAGTTAGAAGGGAGATAGCTTGCAATGTTTTTAAACTTTGTTCATAGCTCGATCAAAAACTGTGTTTTATTTGGTTGGTTCCTTTGCTGAGCAATGCTAACATGTCTTATTATTATTTTCTCTGCCACATAATTACAATAAGTAGAAATATTTTATGCCAAACCAGAAATTTAATGTTGATATTTCAACAGAAATACACGTTTTGAGGCCCCTTGATCTAAAAAAAGATGTATTTGTGTCCATGTGTTTGTGAACAGCATAACAAAAAACATTATTTTTAAGAAAGATTTTTTTTAAGATTTTTAAGAAAATTTCTCACTCCAAGCTACTGGAAAAGTTTTTATTCATTTTTTTTAATACAATTTTAACTAAAATTCCTTGTTTAAGCTATTTTCATGACAAAATGTATATCTTGAATTTTCTGGTAATAGCCTCTTAATTCTTCATTCTGAGCCACTTTAGTGCAGTTAGTAAACTGTGACAAAATCTTACTAATGCACAAAAAAATCTAGATCTTTTACAGCACATGTAAAATAAATATGTTTGTGGCATTATTTTATTGGTATTTATGCTTTTCTCAAATACAAATCACAATCCTTATTTTTTCTTTCTTTCTTTTTATTTTTCATGATCAATAAAGGGAACGACATTTTAAAGTAATCACATAAATCACATAGCGACTGTTTTTGGAAAAATTTAACTTGCTTTAGCTTTTATATGTGTTTGGAGGAATTTAGTAACAGTGACGTCAAAATTAATCTCAGAATCTATTTGTGGTTGGTTTATTAATACTCGTCACTTACTTGTTTATATTTATGAGAGACTAGTTTCAAAGGCATTTGCCTCCATTTTCAATCTCTTTCCAACTGACAGCTGTTGTTGTCTGCTCTCTCTCTCTGGTGGTGGAACTATGAACTTCTTTGTCAAATTATCTACAGTTGGGATTTCAAAGTTCATTACGCAATCCTTATTTTTCCATATGAATATGTTCTCCCATGTTTCAATTTATTTTGGTTTATCACTCCTTTTAATAATTTTGGATTTGGATCAATGTCATGATTTTCATTCCGAAAGTGAAATGCTACTGCTGACTTATCTTCTTGTTTCAATCTGATGTTTCTAAAGTGTTCTTTGACTGGTTTTTAGATTTCTTAAAAAAAAAAAAAATAAAAAAAAAACAACAACTAAAAACCAGAGTCAAAGAGCACTTTAGAAACATCAGATTGAAACAAGAAGATAAGCCAGCAGTAGCATTTCACATTTGGAATGAAAACCATGACATTGATCCAAAATTATTAAAAGGAGTGATAAACCAAAATAAATTGACAACATGAGAGAACATATTCATATGGAAAAATAAGGATCGCGTAATGAACTTTGAAATCCCACCAGTAGATAATTTGACAAAAAAGTTCATAGTTTTACCACCAGAGAGAGAGCAGACAACAGATGCCAGTTGGAAAGAGATTGAAAATGGAGGCGAATGCCTTTGAAACTAGTCTCTCATAAATATAAACAAGTAAGTGACGAGTATTAATAAACCAACTACAAATAATTTCTGAGATTGCTTTAGCTTACTTGTTCTTATACCTACGAAGGTTTGTGTTAAAAGAACAGAAGAGCAGTCTTTTTTAACAATATAGAAGTTATTGAATGCCGTGTAAATTCAATACATTAGATTTTTAAATTGAAACTTAAGTTGTGTGAATTTTGATAAGCTGAAATACACATTTTTGTACTACAGACGGAGCATTTAAATCTAATGTGTTGGACATGATACTCTATCTTTTGGCAATTCACAAGCACATAAGACATTCTTGTGTGTTGTATTTTCACAATAAGTATTTGTAAATAATTTCAAATTAAAACATTGCAATGCATATTGTTTACATCACAAATCAGCCATTGTTATAAATGAACTCATGTGAAAGAGGGGAATTTTCTTGGAATAATTCCTATGACATCTTTAAATGCTGCCTTAAACATTTTTTTGTATTTGTATCCCCAGGGAATCTAAAACCATAAATTTCAATAACATCTCAATATAAAACTTTTTACTTCATTGAATTCATAGTTATCATCTTTTACAGTTTGTACTTAATATGTGTGGGAGTAAGGGCCTTTTTTTGTGATTATAGCAAAAGAGGCTTTTTACGGCTTTGTGGGCATATAACATTTTACAGATATGCCGCAGATACGACAGATTCCGTTGCTTTATATTGCAATGTAAGATTATAAACTGAAGTACTGCTCTGGCCAACCTGCTGTGGTAGACTTCTCTGTGTGTGTCCATCACGATCATGGTTACACTTTCACTGGGCTGTAACAAAATGTGTAATATGCATATTTAAAATTTGATGCACCACTAGAAACCCGTGGTAACTGATGAGTAGTAATTGAGTGCAAACATTCAATAATGGTTGAAGTTAATTGTAAAGTTAATTCCCTAATATAATTATACAAATATAACTATTTGTAACAAAAACTTCACTTATCTTAAGAAAATGTCAATTTTTCTTATTGGTTGAGATCAATTTCGCAAACCCTTGCTCGCGCCTTCAGTCAACACACTTGGTCGTCAAGGATAAAGGTTACTATGTTTTTTCAGTATTACCAACATCTGAAAATGAAACAAACACAACAAAACTAACCAACTTATTGCTTCACTGTTGCTAGCTTCATTTTCTACGTAATTCCTAATATGAATTGATTGGCTATGACTGCAGGATGTTTCCCATTTTTTGGTGACAGTTTTTCTTTATAGTAATTGCAATGTGGTTTAGAAATTTGTATATGGGCTTGGAAATGGATTCTTTGCTTCAATATTTGCAATACCAGAAAGAATTTGAGTTTGCATGATAAACAGTACTACTTTACTACTTCAAGGATTCTTGCAATACCAGAAAGAATTTGAGTTTGCATGATAAACAGTACTACTTTACTACTTCAAGGATTCTTATCAACTTGAATTATTAATTGTTTTACATATCATTTTTGTACATTTAGTGCATTGAATATTTTAAACATTCAAAATTTCATATCAATTGCAAAATTGTTGCGCCTCTCTGAACAAAGGGAACTTTTAGAGGTTTAATTTCAGAAAGTTGGCAAGTATGGTAATACTTTAGGAATTCAACTTAAGATTGCTTGTACTTACTATTTTATGAGCCAAAGACTTTTGATGAATGTGAGGTTGTGACTTTAAAGTTAGAGTCTTGTTTATAATACACTTAGCCCCCTTCAGTGCCTTGTTTGCTGGTTCTGGAACACTATTCCTTGCTTAGTTAAGAATATTGCCTTATTGTACCTGTGTAGAAGTAAACAAAGCCTAATGTAACACCACATGTAGGATGGGAACTATGTTCTGTGAGATCTATCTTATTTATTTTACGTCCTCCAATGTTAAGTCCTATCGGATGGTGAATGCAACGGGTGAAATTATGCTCAAATGTGTCCAGGGTCCATGTAGCTTAGAGTTACCTGACATTCGTCTTTAACGATAAGGGAAAGCCCCGGAAAAAACTTATATAGGTAACTCACCCTAACCGAGATTCGAAATCGGGACCTCTTGAATGTGAGGCAGACACGCTACCATCTATGCTACTGAGCCGGGCTGTTCTGTGAGAGGAAATTGCTCCGGACATGATGTAGCACTTTCTGCAGTTTGGGGATCATTAGCTTTTAAACATTTTCCATGTCCTATTCCTTTATTTTGCCTCATTTCTGAACTTCAAACACAGTATACAAATAATAGTTGCAATATCTATCATAATGAATCAAATTACAATATGAGATTGGAATAGTCAGACGAGACCATAGATTGAGTATTGTAATTTCATGTTAGTATACATATATCATATAACATTTTATCTACTTTGATAAAAATATTTTTATACTTAAAATTGGTATGATGGCTATATACAATGATTTTGTAGTCTGGTTGTAGAGGATGTACAAAGCCAGGTCATTAGTGAAGGTATAGAACTGCAGTAACTAGGGGAACATAACCAAGAAGGATGGTTCAGGTGGGTTCATCTATGGCCTGTATTTGGGAGGCCTGGGTTTGATTCCCATGGTAAACCTACCTGACACAACAGTTTTTCGGGGCTTTTCCTGGGCCACCTGGCAAATGCTGCGTAGGTTAGTTAAATCCCCCGAATTTGCTGTCCATCCTCATCTCCATTATCATTTCACATCTCTCATCTGGTGGTCTCTTTCAGGGTAGAAGTGTCAGCATTGTCTCTGTGTTGTCGTGACCCCTTGGGTTGACCTTCCCTCTGTCTCCTCTTGTCTCATCCTTCCTTCTGGGGATGCTGCACTTGGGGCTTAGGTACAATAAACCACAGGTTTCAGTGCAAAATCCCCTTCCTACAATTTGGCCACCTGTTTTCCGGTTCTGACATTTCTCAGGAGGGAGCGGGCTTTGCCAGTTCTTTAGCGGGAATTTCAAGCAGAGGAACATGTGTATTTTAAATATTTCACACATTTGCATATTTCATGAACCAGTAGTCATAATAGTGATGATAATAGGATTTACGGACACTAAAAATACGGAATGCATGCACGCATAAAATAGAAAAGAAACTTCACCAGTGCAAGCCACTGAAGCCACATGGTCCAAACAAAATTAAACTGGCAACACGGTGGTGGGTACGGAAGCCATGCCGAGCAGCGACAATGCTGATTGACGCTAGCAGACAGTTTTACCTTCCTGGCCCTGTCAACAGATGTAGAGACTGCCAGTACTACCAACAGATGCAGTTAGCGCGCATAAAATTGTCAAAGAAATTTTCAAACAAAGTGGTGTTGTAATGGATATCTTGCATGATAATGAAATTGCAAGTTGGATTTCAATGTTTTAATGCTAATATAGTCCTATGTTTTCATTCTAAAGATGCTTTTGAGGATAAGTTTTCAATTGCTCATTACTGTATGTTGGTACCATTAACCTTCCCCCTCTGCTTCCTGCAACCGCAAAACATCAGAGCCGGAGATCCAGCGACCGTACTATAGTAATCTTAATCCTGGGGGAACGTATAAATATACATTATTAATTTTAACTTTACTGTACTGAGTGCAATAAAATAGGCCATTATGATACTTGTTTTGATTTTACACAGTTATGGTAGATAAAAGAAGTTAAAAGTTTTAAAGTGGTCGTAATATACAAATTTCATCAAATTATTTATTTCCAAACTAGTTTCAATGCGCCTCTTTCTAATCATAGGCAGATTATGACAGGATGACCTGCCCCTGATGTTCATGCTTGGTGCTTCTGTAGAGTAATGAACATTCATTAAAAATGAATGCAACTTAGAGAAACCAAGAAATTTTAAAAACAGCCAACAGAAATGTCTTGTAATTGAATTTTTAGATATGTTTAAAAAAATTGCTGCAACAAAAGATAAGTGAAATTAATTTTAAAACCACAAAAACTAAATTCTATTTTCAAAAAATTGCAACATAAGTGATCCTTGAAAATAAATTCAGTATAAAATGTTTCATAAAGCTAACCAAAAAGAAACATTCCTTCTCATAAATCACTATTTACAGAATAGATTACAAGGACTGTGACAGAATGTATGTGTACTAAACAAAACATAAAATGAAAACTGGTTTGAAGGAACATTTTAGGAGCATCAAATTTAGGGAAGAGGAATGATCAGCAGTTGGCAGCACATTTCTGGACAAAAGGATAAAGACAAGTCAAGCATGGACAAAAGTCCACCAAAAATAAATATTTGGGGAAAAGAATTTTTATGAAAGTGTCAACAATTTTTTTTCCAAGACTCCTCTGGACCATAATTTTATTACCAAATTTGTAGAACCACTGATAAGCTGAAACATCAGTGATAAACCATTCAATCAGCTGATGGTGAGGAAGATGTTTCTCAAAACTTGTTTAGAGGCAAATTAGTGAAATTACTAAAACGTTTATGTAATCATTTCACTATTTCTTGTAAGTTACAAATGATAAATAAAAGTGATAGTTGAATAGGCTGGCAGTTGTACCTATCTATTTCACTCGAGATTAAAGATATTGGTTTAAATTGCTCTTGACTTAAGGTTTCAGAAATCATTCATTTAATGACTCGCTATGCCACTTTTACTTTAAACTCAGAATCAGTAAGTAAATAAAATATAACAGAAAAAAAAAAACCAACACAAAGAACCCAAACTACAATTCTTCCATCACTAACAAGGTTAACAGCAGCTAACCACTTTCATTGTCAATTCTGTTCTTTTCACACAATTGTCTTCTCTCCACTTTCCGTGTTCTTTTGTTCAGTATCGGATATTCTCAGCTATGACTATTATGACAATATGCTACCCTTATCTCAGATATAATTAGAGCACATGAATATGGCCTAATGAATGTTCTTTTGATAACAGTTTTGGTTCGTTATAGGTGAATCTGAAGGTACACACTTTGTTTCCTAAACTGAATTGAATTGTAATGATTTTTTTTAAGATATATGTATCTGCACAAAATGTTAGTCTTAACTGTTTTATGTAGGCAAAGAGATGACATGCTAAGAGGGGAAGCCATTCTGTTGTCATTTGATGTTGTGTACATCTCCTTTAAACTTCAATTGAACCATTTTGGGCATTGAAATAGGCTTTTTGTGATCATGAGATTTGCACTTTTCTTGAAATTTAGGGCAGATTCATAAATCTTGTGAAAAACAGCTAACTTTTTTCTCTTGCAAAATAGAAATTTTATTCCTCATCATGATCTACTTTGAGCTTGGTTTAATGAGATTCCATTTTTTATTCCCTCAGGAGAAAAATGTTCTTTCTAACTGTATAAAAGGTCTTTCACAGCCAAAATAACCATCTTATTTAATGAAAATGTTTCCTTTTAATCTGACTTTCGATGTTCAAAAAAAGTAGTTGAGTGATAGCATATCCGGGGAACTAATTGAGGCACTGAGAACCATAAGGGCCCAAAGCACAGAAATAGTTTTGAGAAAAACAAAATTTCCATTACGAAGTATGACTTGCAAGCATGATGTAAAGTGTAAGTTATGTTGACAACACTAGATAAAAATTGAACAGCACAGAGCAAACAAAATGATACTTTATGCTTCAGGCCCTTATGTAACTGATTATCAGGAAAAACTGGCGAGACAGCTTCTGAATGTTTCATTAAATCAATGAGGGCCTAAAGCACAGCTACAGGCTACCACGAGGTTGGCAAAGGTAAATAGCATGCATGACGATGTTGTGCCTTAGACCCTTATGGTTCAAAGTGCCTCAATTGATAGCCCAGCTTGTCCATTTTTGGCACTGCAGTGGCCATTGTGTGAGCTAGTGCATTATTCTATTGAAGGAGCATTTTTGCATGCTAATCTTTTTCACTTCTTCAGCTTACATATCAGTAACTTCTTTTTGTTCTTCTAGAGTAGGACAAATTTGTGTTTGTTCCCCAAGTTCAAGCTTCTTCCTCAGTGGATGAATATCTGCTCTCCATCTTTTCAGTCTTCGTCTGTCTCTTTTGCCGTTCAGTGGAATATCTTTTGCTCTCTTTGCCAACCGATCTTCCTCCATTCCATCTATGTGCTCCTTCCATTTTTCCCTTTGTTCTTTGATAAATTTTGTAGTATCTATGATGTTGTAATTTTCTCTAATTACTGTATTGTGTATTCTTGTGAATAGTGTTTTTTCTTGGATTATTTGTAATATCCTCATTTCACATGCATTCACTTTTGTTCTTTAGGTATCTGTTTGTGTTTCTGCTGCACATGCTAAAATTGATCTTACAATTGTTTTAATGTATTAATGGTTCCATGTGACAGTTCCAGTAACTAAGTTATTTGTTTTCGTAGTTGTCACATTCCCAGTTATATTAATGATTACTAGTAACAATTAGTTGTAACTATGTTTTAATATGAACAGCATTGAAAGACTTACTTTGTTTTTTGATGCATTCCGAAAGGAGATTTCTCTAGTTTTGTCAATATTTTGATTACTATGTTAATTGCACTTGCTTGTACATTCCTGCATGTATGACAGATTGTACTGAGCCAAATAGGAACCTAAATACAAATGTAAAGCAGACATAGCAAGGGAAAATGCATCATTATCACCAATGTAAATGTGGCTAAAGTGTGTAATAATTTTTTTAAAATTTATGTTCTCCAGCGTTAAGTCATATTGGGCAATGAATGAAATAGGTGAAATGATCTCAAATGTGCCCAGAGTCCATAGAGCTTACAGTTACCTGACTTTCACCTTTCAGGATAAGGGAAAACAATGAAAAAATACCTTATCCAGGTAACTCATCTTGACCGAGATTTGAACTCAGGATCTCTTGAATGTGAAGCATACACACTACCATGTACACTACTGAGGCGGCAATATAAGATAGCTGACCAATCAAATAATATACACATAACCTTTTCTGCTATTTTACCTGAAGTAGTAGAGGAAATGTTGTATTCTACTCAAGATTTTATACCAGAATTTTACTAGAAATACGGGTTTTGAGATGACCTCAATCCATAAAAGGTATTTTGAGAAAAGGTTTGTGTGTAAGAGAGAACTACATAACTTAGACATTAAAAGTAGCGAAGTTTCAAATTTTGTTCAGCATTTTTCAAGATCGTAGTATGATTTTCAACAAAATCTCCAACTCCATACTATTCCTTACCGAAGAAGCTTTTTGAACATCTTGATTTTCTCAAGTGGTTGTTACGATTTTGATTAAATATATATTTTAGTGACTATATTTCATGGAAATAACTTGTGACATGCTATTCATCCAAAAGGAATTTTGTAATACCTTGTGCATCTAGTAAACAAAGTGATAGATGAAAACACAGTACTAAAAATGTAAATATTTTTAAAATATACAGTTGATTCCAAATAAGTTTATTGTGGCATAAACCGTTTTCCAAATATACATTACTAATGATTTGAATTGTTCAATAAATATTATGAAGCAAAAGGTTAGAAACACTGATGTATTTAACATTTGAAAGTAATGAGTCAGTAAATCAAATACAAATATCACTCAAAATATCCTTACTTGGACATGTTTCGGAGAACAGTTTGTCCCCATCATCAGTAGTTATCCAACTGGTTGGATCCGTGGTTTCCTGGAGTGAGCTGGTTGTCTGTGAAACTTCCAAAGAGAGTTTTCAGGCGGCAATTCGAAATTTAAAGTATACTGTTTGTTAAATTAACTTTAAAGAGAGTCGATTAAAGACACTAGACAACACTTACTTTTAAATTTTTTTTTTTTTTTTTATTATTATAATAATAAACAAACAGCATACTTTAAATTTCAAATTGCTGCCTGAAAACTCTCTTTGGAAGTTCATTTCACAGACAACAGATGCCACCACAGACAACCAGCTCACTCCAGGAAACCACGGATCCAAACAGTCAGATAACTGCTAATGATGGGGACAGAGTAAGGATATTTTGAGTGAAGTTTGTGTTTGAATTACTGACTCCATTACTTTAAAATGTTCAATAAATGATAAATCCTATCAATATTCAATTGTTTCTCATACATTAAAAATAATGAAAATGTAAGATCAGCATTTGCTCAGTTTTTAAACATTTGATTGTTACTTTTCCTTTGCACTGTGATAAAACATGTAATTTGGCTATTATCTTGATTAAAATAATGCAGACAGAAAATCAGCTTTGGAATGGTTTGTATACTCACTAATAGATAAATGAATGAAGGTAGAGAAAATCGTGAGCTTTTGTGTAAGTTATGCCTTTAGCATCTTCCAAGAATACAGTAGTAGTCAAATTTATATTGGAAAAACGAAAAGAAATTTAGAAACAAGAGCAAAGGAACACTTTAGGAACATAAAATACAAACAATTAGAAAAATCAGCAGTTGCCACGCATTTTTGGGAAAAAAACCACAACATAAATCCAGAACCAAAATTACTAAAACATACAACAGGAAAAGAAGAACTGTCCACATGGGAACAAATCTTTATTTCAAAAAATAGGAACAAAGTATTCAATTTCGACATCCCCCAGAAAGATTTGTTCAGCAAGTTCCTCGAACCGCCACCAGAGGAGACCGAAGACAAAATATTGCCAGCTACACCAATGAGAACTAGTCGATGTCCGGCTGAAGATAGAGGGAAGACCTCAGAAACCGGTTCCGGGAAAATTTAAAAGTGAGTGTTGTTTTGTGTTATTAATCGACTCCTAATTAACTTAATTTATACAACAACACTGTTTTCAACACTTCCATAAAAGGATTTATTAGAATTAGTGCTTAGCTGTTTCAGCAATTCGTGAAACTGCTATACTCTGTTTCATATAACCTTGCCCCGCTGGCATGTATCACTCCGCGTCCAACTACCTTCCCCCTCGTCCTAATTGGATAATGCTTTCGCGCCATAGGCCATAGGCGGTGCCTTTCCGTCACATTTAAACCTGAAGTAAACGTCATAATAATTGCCGGGAAGATAAATAAAATCATACAAATAAGGATATGATGACATGCAAAAATACAAGTTTATAATGAAATGAGCAAGTTGGAACTTAATGACGGAGCAATGTAACTGAAACAAGTTTATAATGAAAGGCCTTCGGCCTTTACCACTGGGATTTTTTAAACCAGCACACAAAACTTTCAAAAATGCTTGTCTTTCAGTCTTAAAAGCCGTGTCACGCCATACCTTACTTTTCGTGTGTTCTTCATTCTCCCAAATCTCGTCAAGGTAGTATATTTTGCGACTGTCTGACTGTCCTTAAATAACGTCTTCGCCACACAGCAATATCGCCTCTGTTTTTAGCACATTTTTCTTGCCTCTTTTTTTCATTCACAAACCCCAGCTGTATAAGCAATCTGCTGAAATTTGGTGAATCTGCATCCTCATTTACAGCAGATGAAATGTTATTTATGTTAGGGAGTTCGTTTCTAAAGAAAAAACTATACACATGACGACGCACAGCACTTTTCATGTATTTTCTCCGAGCACGCGCTTTTGTTTATTCCTGCTTTTGCCTGGAGTGGTAAGTTTTCTTGTTTTCTCAATTTCACATCGCGATGTTCCTACAGATCTAACACTCACACCTGTAACTTCAGAGCACAGCTGTTCGACTTCTCTCACTGACAAAGACGGATTCTTCTCTATGAGTGCATTAAACACATGCACCACAATTATTTTTTCACCTGTTTGTAAGGATTTACCATTGCGATGCTTCAGCGAAGAACTGGTGTTAGACTCTGCCATTATTCATAGAAGTACACGCGCAATAAATGATCAATAAAATAATTTAGCTTTCTCACTAGGCACAGTAACCTTCGAATGCCGATATATGACTAATCCAGTTCAAAACAAGGTCAGTGCTAAACGTCATATAAACAAATATGTACCGCTGAAGCACGTGCTATCGTGTCATGTGCTTGAGAGCAAAGGAACCTCCTCTTTACTTCGTTTAAGAATTAATATGCATTTCAGATAAATCAACTGTGTTGCATAATATATTTAATTAAAACAGTTACGAAAATATAAATTTGACAATTCTCTTCCAACACATGTAGTTATATACAGATGTATCACCATGTTAAATAACAAACTAATTTTTACCGCACGACGTTTTTACCACAACAGCAGCCAATAAGAGGTGATTAGGTCACGTGAGCAGTAAGAGATACTGGGCAAGCTTACGTGAAACAAGGATTAGAATATTTGTACGTTTGGAATACTACACTTTGCATCAGTTTATTCAATTTTGAATCTGTCATTTCTCCCTTCTGTGTCTTATGCTTCAAGCATACTGGCTAGTCAGATATCAAGGAATCTTTAATCTGATGTTGCTGGGGTTGATTTTCCTTGGTCCAGGATCTTTCCAACATTGCAATAGAGGTATAGAAGTCCTCGTGGATCTCCCTCCTCTTCATTCTTCTCACTTCTAACACTTCCTCATATGGTATAGTAGATGGCAGCAAATATAAAACTAATGACCCATGGTTTCCATCATGAACTACGTAGAAACAAAGATTACCATGAGCTGTGTGAAAGCTGTTCTTGTGAGCCAGTGCAAAAGATACATTGTGAAATGTGTCATCAGAGAGCAATCTATCTCTGAGTAGAACAAAAACAAAAAGTGAAACATTGTGAACTTATGCTCATTCGGGTGCATCTTCTTTTTGTGTGTGTGTGTCCCAAATTGATGTATACATTCTTTGAACTGTTGTTTCTCCACAACGAAATGAGTCAGAAGTGCAGTTTTTGTTATGTATTATCCACAAGGTATAGGAAAAGTATAGTAACACATTCATAGTTCTTCATGTCTTTATAAACAACAGTGGTGGCGAGATAATCATTCGAGGAACTTAAGTGGATACGGAAATGTTATTGGAAAGTGGAGAATATTGTTCAAGGGCAATGACTTTGAATAGTTGAATTTGCAACACCACCACCAACAAGGATAACAATAACAATTCGAGACAAGTTTGAAGACGAAATGGTGCAAAATGTGTTGAAAGGTTGGTGCTGAAGAAAGAGAAGTTCCACTGATAACGACAGTACTGTTGCAGCCATGCAGATCTCTTTGAGAATGAAAATGACATTTACTTCCAACAAGACGGGGTTCAGCTCATGTGGGGAATTTTCTCGATCGCACATAAAATCAGAGATGGATAGGACTAAGATGAGGGGTTACAGAGTTCCGGCCACTATCTCCTGATTTAACCCCTCTAGACTTCTTTCTTTGGGGAACTGTAAAGGATATGGTGTATGCCACAAAACCACAAACACTGGAGGAACTGAGAGATCAAATTGAACATGCCATCAATGACATTCCAAAAGCAATAATCCAAAATGTGTCGCTCTGTTCAGTATCGTCATTGGGAGTGTAATGTGGCAGGAGGTGGGGTTTTTGAACATGTACAGGCTTAAGAACTAAAACACAACAAAAATTATATTTCTGTCTCTTTCATTGCACAGGAATAACAATTCAAAGGGTGTATACATCAATTTGGGACGCTCTGAATGTATATGTATTTATTAATATGATGATTAAAATTGTTCAATGTTTTACATCTTAGGGATCTTATATAAAGTTAGCAATTTAAAACAGTCTTAAAAATTGTTTACACTATTCTTTTAAGTTGCTCAAAAGGAAGCAAAATTAGATCTTCAGACATGTTTTGTGTAATATGTTTATAAACAATAAATTATCAAATTTAATATTCATGTTCTCAATAGACTATAAAAGCAGGTTTATTATCATTTGTACATAATTTTGGTGGGACAGAATGTCTTTCTTTACTATAAAATCAGTACTGTCCAGATTTTTTGGCACATTCTGTAATCCGGCTCTAGAGTGAACTTAATCCTTGTACACATTATCCGTTCATGTGAGCATAGTATGTGCTAATGAGTTTGCTTGGCTTCCTGCTTTTTGCTGTGCTTCTTTCTTTACATTTCTTTTCTAAACCATTTCAACTTCTCCATATTTCTAATGTTCTTTTCCTGTCAACATTTTTATAGTTACTGTTTTTCTGTCCATTTTCTCCCCCAAACTTTCTCCTTTACATTCTGTCATGTAGCATTCTCTTCTGCCACACAATTTACATATTCTTTTTCCCCCTGCCTCTTGACCCTTTTTGAGTACATTGACCCTATTATCCAAGCTAGTTCTTCCTTTCCTAGTCTGTTACACTGGCAACATAGCTTTCTCTTCCCCATTCTTTTTATTTTATAGAAGCTTAATGATATTTTTATCTTGTAAGCTTCTTAGCTTTTGCCTTTGTTTCTTTTCCACTGTACCTCATGCTTTATGAAAATGTTTACCTGGTAAAAGCTGAATATTTATAAATATATACATAATCTTTGGTTTCTCGGAAAATAATATTCCATTGTGTAACTTTGTCAAATTTTTCTCTCTGTGTCACCTTGATAATTTGTCTTAATTTTTTTGTAATCATGTGCTGGAGGAAGGGCCATCAAGAACTGAATAACCAGTAATGCTCGATTAATATGCTTTATCACCAATTAAATGTTGATATCTTGGAAGTTATATCTAACTTCAGAAAAAATGCTTTGAATGGCTTAAATAATTAACAGGAGTGTTTCTTTAAAATGTACGAACTCGCTTTTTATGACTTTTGGTGCTTATTCATCTTGTCTGCCTTTAATACCATCTCAATATTTCCAATTTATATGGATAAAAGAGGTTTAATTTATTTTATACTCTTAAGATGCAATGGAAGGGAAACAAAAATGAAGTACAAAGAATAGATAATGGGCTCCAAACTTATGTATAGACTGCTACCTACCATTCAATAAATTAAATACAACCTTTTCAATTAATGTAAACTATCAAGATCAGCACCAATGTAGCTTTAGTAGAACTGGAAAGAACAAAAAAAATACAACAGAACATTTTAGAATTCTGGTTTAAATGTTTCACAAAGCAGAAGGGAGAAATTTGCAGAAATGCACAAATCATTACAACAAAGAAGAATATGTGATATGCAGGAATGGGAAATATGTAGAAGGTATGGGAGAGAATATAAATGGATTTTGCAAAGCATGAGGTGCAGTGGAAAAGAAACAAAGGCAAAAGCTTTGAAGCTTAGAAGATAAAAAAAAATCGGCTCTTCTTTGTAATTTGCGATGCTGCTATTTTTTTCTAATTTCTTCACACTTTTTGGTGTTTTTATATACAACCATGATTTTTAATATAATTTCTTTACATTTTGGTGGAATTCTGTATTGGAGGGCATTCTTTTAACGTTATTGTTTATTTACTTACTGCCTACTGTAGCCATACTGAAGAATTCAGTGCAGCCAAACTATGCTTGTTTCTCCACTAAAAGCAATGCTGCCAACAGTCTTACTTGTCCCAAAATTACACTATCTAGCAGACTAAATGTATGAGTTCACGGACTGTATCGGACTGGTTCAGCTATTGCCGCAAAGTGTGCATATCAAATAATACCAAGTATACTACAAGGGGGAAAATTGGCGGTCCTGGTCACGTCGTTCAAATCGACAAATGCAAAATAGGATGACACAAGTTTCATCGTGGGGACTGCAATTAGACGGTAGAGCATATTTGCATCCCTCCTGTTGTTGGGGCATATCGTCGGTTGCACCTCATTCGTTTCCATGTCGATCATTCCCAAGATCCAGTTGCCTCTACGATGCACCAACGATGATCTTTCTCATGTTGGCTGCTACGCAAGAACCGGCTGGTCGTCTGCTTGCGTATGCGTGCACCTTTGGACTTAGAAAATATTCTCGCGTCACACAACAGAAAGTTTCTCCAAAAAATCATTAAGCTTCTATAAAATAATAAAAATAATGGAGAAGAGAAAGCTATGTTGACCAGTGTAACAGACTAGGAAAGGAAGAATTACATTTAAAGGGAGTCGATTAATGACACTAAACAACACTTTTTAAATTTCCCAGAACATGTCTCAGAGGCTATTGTGCTCCGTTGTCAACTGCACATTGAGTGATTCTCAGTGGTGTAGCTGGTGATATTTTGTCATAGGTCTCCTCTAGTGGTATTCTATTGTATTTATTTCATCCTTTGGAACATAATACATATGTAATAGGACACGTCAGTTCAAGATAAAAAGATAAATATAAAATGTTACATAAGACTAAAAATTGTAACAGATACAGGATCCAACAAAAGTCTAAAGTAGAAAAGGAAATAAAAACAAAATATATAAAGATCATAGAGAAATGCTATATAAAAGTTCACAAATATGGAGTTTACTCTATTTGATGATTCAGGAAATCTTCTACACTATAAAAGTTTCTCTCCATTAAGAAATTAAATAGAGCCTTTTTGAATTTTGATTTGGACTCAATATTCTTTATACTTTGTTGTAGTTTATTGAATAAATGTAGACCAGCATATGTGAAGCTACTTTCATACAATTTGGTTCTATGTGAATTGATAAATAGATTGTTCTTTGCTCTGGTGGTTTGAGGAACTTGCTGAACAAATCTTTCTATAATTCCTTTCATGGAAGTGTTGAAAATGATGGAAGAATTAGCTTGGATAATAGGGTCAATGTACTTAAAAAGGATCAAGAGATAGGGGAAAAAGAATTTTTTTTAATCCTTGTAAATCCTTTTGGGGTCAGAGAACCACAAAAATTCTGGTGAAATCCTGACATATAATTTTTGGGTGGAATATATCACTTTCTAAATATGTAGGGGAGAAAGTAAAACTGGGCCAAAATATGGATTCTCCCAGAACCACAGAAATCATTATCTTAAAAGTAATTTCCAAAACTATATTGTGTTACTCTTACGTACTTCCTAACTTTAATAGTTTGTAAAATGTACTTGAATGGAAGCTGTTTTACAATTTTGTGCCGAAGTAGGTATTTTTATAACTTGGGCAGAATCCAGATTTTCACGATGGACAGGCAAAATATTAAAGTCTAGTTATTGCATAATATTGTAACTTAAGATTATAGATGAATGTACTGCAGTAATTCGTAAAGTGCTATAATGGCATGGATTGGAAAGCCAACTTCCTCATGAAAATTGTTGTACTTTGTGTTCAATGGATGTGGATTATAAGTTTCTCATTTTTGTGGTAAATGTTTTTGGTATTTGACATTAAGTGTAAACTATGGACTAGAAAATTTTAGATGAGTCGTATTTTTTACACATCTGCTTCACTTTCGTACCTATTTTGAGGACATGTTTTGCAAACGATGATTTGCGAAACATGTCCTCAAAATAGGTACGAAAGTGAAGCAGATATGTAAAAAATATGACTCATCTAAAATTTAATAATTTTTCTCTTCACTGTGGTGTTCCAATACAGTTAAATCTCGATATATGGACTAGAAGTTGGTGTACCGCCTAAGATGTGTTACAGAAGGAAGCAGTGTCAGATCTTCTCTTTAAGGATTCTTATAAAGGATTCCCCATTTTTTTTACATGTAACTTTTGTACATTTACTGTACTGGACGTCTTACGCATGTCATCACATACTTACTATTCTTTGAAATTATACTATGAGTCAACTGAGACTCTCTGTACTTCACATACCACAAATTTTCTTTCAGCATGTTTCACCTCATTCAATGACTTTCCATCGGAAGAAAATATTTTACTTAGCCACATTGGATCACCACCAAATGTCTCATCTCTGGAGAGCCATGATCAGTTGGAACACCTAAGTTCTTGCCAGTTGCCAATTTGTTGATAATGCCTTCAAGGGGAGGCAAAGCGCAGTGAAAGAATTTGTGGTATGTGAAGTACAAAGTGGTCTCAGTTGACTCATAGTATAATTTTCATTATTACATTGCTTCACAATGTTAATTCCAATTTGCCTTTTCAAATTATTATACTTTTCTGGATGAGAAAAGTTCAATAGAATTCAATTTCATGAAGTTGGCATAGTGCATATTAAAAAAATAATGCTTGATTTCACCAACAGATGTTAAAATTGACATTAACAAATGTAACGTAACAATTGTCACAGTGCTAACAAAGACGTGTTAATGCCAAGAGACTTGTAAATATTAAAGCTATAGAAGGCTATGGATGAGTCGTACTATTTTCTGAATGTACTGCAATGTGCTTTCGTTTTCATTTTTATCTGTACACAGCTGAAAAAATGGCGGGTGAACAAAATCTTAAGAGAAGCCATGGGACAAGGTTCCCATCGATGGAGAAAGAATTGTTAATTGAGTTAGTGGCAAAGTATAAGGATATCATGAAAAATAAGAGGACGGGTGTGGTGAATGTAAAAGAGAAAGATGTCACATGGGAAAATATTGGAAACAAATTTAATTCAAATGCATGTGTTACTACTAGAAGTACGTAACAACTTCGTCGGTATTATGTAAATTTAAAATGAGGTGTGAAAGACAAAAGTGACTAGTGACTTGAATGTTTCAAGATGGTAGGTGGACAGTATATTATCCACATAATTCAGTGAATTATAAAATCGCAGAGTTATTAATATCTGAAGTAAAAGTGAGATCGGCATATTCCTTTCGATCCATGTTCTAACTCAGTATTACGTAAATTTAAAATGAGGAAACGAGGAGCAAAGGATAGAAGTGGCGAGTGACTTGAACGTTTCAGGATGGGATATGGACAGTGTATGATTCACATAATTCAGTGAATTATAAAATCGCAATGTTATTAATACTTGAAGCAAAGGGTAGATGGGCATATTCCTTTCGATGCATGTTCTAACCTCTCTTGTACTTCCACAGTAACCTTCATAGCAACTTGTTTCGACAGTTTATACCTCTGTTGTAGTTTTCAAGCTATGTAAATTGGATTTTATTTTCTTGGCAATTAAATGAAAAAAATAGGAGGCACTACTTTTTGACCCACCATCGTACACACCGTTTTACACTTGTCGACTTGGTTGTAGTCGTCTTCTCAAAATCGTTTCTCCTCGTAGGCTGTACTCCCTTACAAATGCTATTTAGACAGTCTTAAATATAGCAAATCAATATCAAAAGCTGTATTCACTCCCGCTATCTTGACTATTTACAATTGTTAAGGACTTAACAACAGAAATATGGCTTGTTAGTTTAACAAGAGTGTTAAGCTAACACTTATTGATGAAATGCAATAGTTGTTGTAACTAATGCTAAACTTGTGTTAAGTCTTAACATCTGTTGGTAAAATTGGGCATAAGCTTATCTGGAATGCCATATTTTAATAAGGGCAAATGGCAGCGTATTTCTAACTTTTTTCAGACATTGTACGCTTTGATTGTAATTTTAAGATTCAGTGCATTTGCTTCATATATTTCAGATTGTATTGAAGTACTGTTAGTAAAATTTTGTCTTTGAATGACAAGTTTATTCTGTAAATTCAGGCATATCATGCTCATATTTTTTAGCAAATGTGTATAAAACTTTAACTGGATGTTAATTTTTTAACTTTAAAAATGAAAATGCTAGGTTAAATGCACATTTGATTGCATGAATATAAGATTAATTTTCATTTCTGTTGTTTCAGTGGCAACTATCTGGTTCGGGTGCGAGCTCAGGTGATGATGCGCGACGACAGCACGGGTGGCTGGGTCCCTATGGGGGGAGGGGGCCTATCCAACGTGTCTGTCCGTAAACAACGCGCCATTCCTTGTGATCTTGATGAAAATAAACACGAATATCTCATCTTTGGCAAGCGGATATCAGATCAGTCAGTAAGTAACAGCTAAGCAAAAAATGATACTTTGTTACACTATATAAGTTATATACGATGTAATTCCTTTCATGGAACAATTGAAAACAGTGTTGTTGTAATAAATTAAATTTAAAGGGAGTCGATTAATGACACTAAACAACACTCACTTTTAAATTTCCCATAACATGTTTCAGAGGCCATTTTCCTCCATTGTCAACCAGACATCAACTAGTTCTCAGTGGTGTAGCTGGCAATATTTTGTCATAGGTCTCCTCTGGTGGTGGTTCAAGGAACTTGCTGAACAAATCTTTCTGGGGGATGTCAAAATTGAATACCTTGTTCCTATTTTTTGAAATGAAGATTTGTTCCCATGTGGATAGTTCTTGTTTTCCTGTTGTATGTTTTAGTAGTTTTGAATCTGGATTTGTGGTGTTTTTTTTTTTTTTTTTTTTTTTTTTTTTTTTTTTTTTTTTTTGTCCAAAAATGCGTGGTAACAGCTGTTTTTCTAATTGTTTTTATTTTATGTTCCTAAAGTGTTCCTTTGCTCTTCTTTCTAAATTTCTTTTGGTTTTTCCAATATAAATTTGACTACAGTCACATTCAATTTGCCTTACTAGGGTTAAAACTAGACAGTAAGCTAACCTGGTCTGAGCATGTAAACGGTGTTTGTAATAAAATAGCTAAATATATTTACTTCTTTAGGCTAATGAAAAGATATGTGAATGAGCATACCATGAAAATAATGTACTATGGTCTTATTTTTCCACATCTCAGTTACTGTTTAGAAGTTTGGGGAGGAGCTGCACATGTACATAATGTGACTTTGTGGGTTCGTGAAATGAAAAGTCCAATTACACCACTCAACAATGTTCTTTATTTCCACCGACTTACAGTTTAACACTTGCCAATTACACAAAATTACGTAATGCACACAATTACGATTCACCAGTTCGTCCGTTACAATTTCACTGCACTAGTAATTACGTAAGCTCCGGTACACCTTCACAGTTACGTACAGTCTTCCGTTGCACAATCTTCCCGTACATTAACACGTCACTGACTAACTCTTACACCAAGAACTGCGACTGTCTCACTAACTAACTGACCGACCAACTCCTCTCTGTCCGTCTGTAACCCTCTTTATATAGGAATATCGCCGGTTTCTAGTGACCAGGGGAATGTTCCAGATTCCGTAATTTCGAGAAACAGGTGTAGAGAAACAGACGACACAGTCATGTTTTTCCCCTGACCACAGCCTGTCACCACTATAGGACAAACGAGGCGAGGGCGTGGCTAACCGAACCTTCCCTGTCTCCCGCTCGCAGCTGCTTCACAGGGTGTTCCAGCGCTGGCGTTACAATAATAATAGGATATTAAATTTACAGAAGAAGTGTATAAGAATTATGTACAATATTCCTAAAATAGAAACTTGTAGACATGTGTTTATTAGAGAAAATATTCTAACCATTGTATCACTATATGTATATGAAAACCTTCTTTTAACTGTAAACAGTACAAATGGTATGCTAATGAATAGTGAAATACATTCACATAATACCAGACAAAATATGGATTTTCATAGAATAACAGTGAATAAAAAGAAAATTAATACTGATCCATATATTGTAGGCAGTATACTGTACAATAACTACCGTCTAAAATTAAGTCCTGTGCAAAAAATTGTTTTAAAAGTAAGCTAAAGATGTATCTCATTCATAAATGTTTGTATAAACTGGAGGAATTTTAATTTTAATTGTTATAAACTATGTATATTGGGTGATTTTTGTTGTTTACTGTTGTTATTATTATTATTATTATTATTATTATTATTATTATTATTATTATTATTATTATTACATACTTTTTGTATAAAATAATTTATTTTTTTATAAACTTTGTAAATATTGTAAATAGTCTCTGACAATGTCAGACACTCTGTATGAGTCTATTGACAGTAATAAACTACTACTACTACTACTACTACTACTACTACTACTACTACTACTACTACTACTACTACTACTACTACTACTACTACTACTACTACTACTACTACTACTACTACTACTACTACTACTACTACTACTACTACTACTACTACTACTACTACTACTACTACTACTACTACTACTACTACTACTACTACTACTACTACTACTACTACTACTACTACTACTACTACTACTACTACTACTACTACTACTACTACTACTACTACTACTACTACTACTACTACTACTACTACTACTACTACTACTACTACTACTACTACTACTACTACTACTACTACTACTACTACTACTACTACTACTACTACTACTACTACTACTACTACTACTACTACTACTACTACTACTACTACTACTACTACTACTACTACTACTACTACTACTACTACTACTACTACTACTACTACTACTACTACTACTACTACTACTACTACTACTACTACTACTACTACTACTACTACTACTACTACTACTACTACTACTACTACTACTACTACTACTACTACTACTACTACTACTACTACTACTACTACTACTACTACTACTACTACTACTACTACTACTACTACTACTACTACTACTACTACTACTACTACTACTACTACTACTACTACTACTACTACTACTACTACTACTACTACTACTACTACTACTACTACTACTACTACTACTACTACTACTACTACTACTACTACTACTACTACTACTACTACTACTACTACTACTACTACTACTACTACTACTACTACTACTACTACTACTACTACTACTACTACTACTACTACTACTACTACTACTACTACTACTACTACTACTACTACTACTACTACTACTACTACTACTACTACTACTACTACTACTACTACTACTACTACTACTACTACTACTACTACTACTACTACTACTACTACTACTACTACTACTACTACTACTACTACTACTACTACTACTACTACTACTACTACTACTACTACTACTACTACTACTACTACTACTACTACTACTACTACTACTACTACTACTACTACTACTACTACTACTACTACTACTACTACTACTACTACTACTACTACTACTACTACTACTACTACTACTACTACTACTACTACTACTACTACTACTACTACTACTACTACTACTACTACTACTACTACTACTACTACTACTACTACTACTACTACTACTACTACTACTACTACTACTACTACTACTACTACTACTACTACTACTACTACTACTACTACTACTACTACTACTACTACTACTACTACTACTACTACTACTACTACTACTACTACTACTACTACTACTACTACTACTACTACTACTACTACTACTACTACTACTACTACTACTACTACTACTACTACTACTACTACTACTACTACTACTACTACTACTACTACTACTACTACTACTACTACTACTACTACTACTACTACTACTACTACTACTACTACTACTACTACTACTACTACTACTACTACTACTACTACTACTACTACTACTACTACTACTACTACTACTACTACTACTACTACTACTACTACTACTACTACTACTACTACTACTACTACTACTACTACTACTACTACTACTACTACTACTACTACTACTACTACTACTACTACTACTACTACTACTACTACTACTACTACTACTACTACTACTACTACTACTACTACTACTACTACTACTACTACTACTACTACTACTACTACTACTACTACTACTACTACTACTACTACTACTACTACTACTACTACTACTACTACTACTACTACTACTACTACTACTACTACTACTACTACTACTACTACTACTACTACTACTACTACTACTACTACTACTACTACTACTACTACTACTACTACTACTACTACTACTACTACTACTACTACTACTACTACTACTACTACTACTACTACTACTACTACTACTACTACTACTACTACTACTACTACTACTACTACTACTACTACTACTACTACTACTACTACTACTACTACTACTACTACTACTACTACTACTACTACTACTACTACTACTACTACTACTACTACTACTACTACTACTACTACTACTACTACTACTACTACTACTACTACTACTACTACTACTACTACTACTACTACTACTACTACTACTACTACTACTACTACTACTACTACTACTACTACTACTACTACTACTACTACTACTACTACTACTACTACTACTACTACTACTACTACTACTACTACTACTACTACTACTACTACTACTACTACTACTACTACTACTACTACTACTACTACTACTACTACTACTACTACTACTACTACTACTACTACTACTACTACTACTACTACTACTACTACTACTACTACTACTACTACTACTACTACTACTACTACTACTACTACTACTACTACTACTACTACTACTACTACTACTACTACTACTACTACTACTACTACTACTACTACTACTACTACTACTACTACTACTACTACTACTACTACTACTACTACTACTACTACTACTACTACTACTACTACTACTACTACTACTACTACTACTACTACTACTACTACTACTACTACTACTACTACTACTACTACTACTACTACTACTACTACTACTACTACTACTACTACTACTACTACTACTACTACTACTACTACTACTACTACTACTACTACTACTACTACTACTACTACTACTACTACTACTACTACTACTACTACTACTACTACTACTACTACTACTACTACTACTACTACTACTACTACTACTACTACTACTACTACTACTACTACTACTACTACTACTACTACTACTACTACTACTACTACTACTACTACTACTACTACTACTACTACTACTACTACTACTACTACTACTACTACTACTACTACTACTACTACTACTACTACTACTACTACTACTACTACTACTACTACTACTACTACTACTACTACTACTACTACTACTACTACTACTACTACTACTACTACTACTACTACTACTACTACTACTACTACTACTACTACTACTACTACTACTACTACTACTACTACTACTACTACTACTACTACTACTACTACTACTACTACTACTACTACTACTACTACTACTACTACTACTACTACTACTACTACTACTACTACTACTACTACTACTACTACTACTACTACTATATGGTAAGTGAATTATTTTTACCATCCATGGGCCTTTGAAAAATTAAAACAAAAGTCTTCAAAAAACAAAACATTCAACTAGCACCAGTCAACCATTACTCCTTAAAAAACCTAATCTGCTCAAACATCACAGATGCCATTCCATCTAACAAAAAATCTGGTATGTATCAAATTGAATGTGACTGTAGTCAAATTTATATTGGAAAAACCAAAATAAATTTAGAAACAAGAGCAAAGGAACACTTTAGGAACATAAAATACAAACAATTAGAAAAACAACAGTTGTCACGCATTTTTGAAAAAAAAAAAAAAAAACAAAAAAAAAAAAAACATATAAATCCAGAACCAAAACTACTAAAACATACAACAGGAAAACAAGAACTGTCCACATGGATCAAATCTTCATTTCAAAAAATAGGAACAAGGTATTCAATTTTGACATCCCCACACTTACGACTGGATATTGAAGATCTGAATGTCAGACCTTCGGTCTCAAGCCAGATCAGGGCCCTCTACTGGCAGTGGAGATTTTGACATCCCCCAGAAAGATTTGTTCAGCCTGTTCCTCGAACTGCCACCAGAGGAGATCTATGACAAAATATTGCCAGCTACACCACTGAGAGCCAGTCGATGTCTGGTTGACAATGGAGGAAAATAGCCTCTGAAACATGTTATGGGAAATTTAAAAGTGAGTGTTGTTTAGTGTCATAAATTGACTCCCTTTAAATTTAATTTAATATATAGGATGTATATAGAAAATTACTAAATATGAAAATACTTGTGTTAAATTTTTAGATTCACCTGTGAGGTAAATTCTGTTTAGCACATTAATGTTTCATATATTAAAAGTTTCACATTCATACATGATTTAGGCTTGTCTCTTAACCCTAGTCAGTTGGCTACAACCATACCTACTTGAAGATAGGTACACAATTGTTACATACATAACCTGTACTTTCTACCCTTTCTGCTGACCATCTCCATTTCGTCCTATCTATCGTCGTATCGGTTTATCATCTTCAAAAACTTTCTTCTATTCATTTGTACCGTTACACTGGAAAATATGTATTTATTTTTTTCTCTCCACAAATAGGGCACTAAACACTCTTGTCATTCCCCATAATTTGCCAACACCTAACTTAAATCAAGGTATCTGCTCACTTTTGTTTTTCATAGAATTTATAATGCACAGCTCTTTCAGGATCCTATTTTACCTAATCTCATTGAGCTTTTTTCTCTAATTTGAGAAAACATTTGTCTGTCTTTTATTCTTGATCTCACTTCTTGTCACAGATTTCTCCTAAAATATCTGATTTTCACCCACAAATCATCTAGTCTATTTTTAACTAGCTGTTCTCTGATTTTTCCTACCATACATTAATTTTTGAATCCAAATTTTCTTCTTGAAGCCTTAGGCATACTTTCATAAAATCATAAGCAGGTAGCTCTTGGATCAAAAATAAATATTTCATATCCTTTCTAACAGTAACCCTATATCCTTCCTAACTGCCATCAGTCTTGCATTTGCTATATTATAGGAACTCCTAAAATTAATTTGCCAGGCAAACATACGATACTATTCCTCCCCTATTCTGCAAATTTGTGCTCCATAAATTAATTGTGACGCAAGCAAAATAGGATATGCTCTTGCATATCAGTTCATCAATCTACAATTCATGCTTTCATAGTAGTTTTATTTTTCCTCATAATCTCCTCTAATATCAATACATTTTGTCCAGCAATGTTCCAATGCCACTGTCCTCTCTCTGTAGTGTTCCTCTGGAAGTTCTGCAAAGTACTCATTTATAGCCACAATTGCTTCTTCACTGGATGAAAAACGCCTACCAGGGAGGAATTTCTTCAGTTTTGGAAACAGATGGAAGTTCGAAGAAGCCAAATCTGGGGAATAGGGTGATGTCCCAGCACTTCATAGTGCAGATCTTTCAGTTTCCCCATTGACAAAACATTTGTGGGCGGGTTAGAAGTTAAGAGTAATATTCTCCAGTAATGGTTTTCCCTTTTTCAAGATTGTCAATCAACAAAATTCCAAACTCTGACACTGTATTCTTTCCTGCTGATGGCGACGTCCTCACCTTCTTTGGAGCTGAAGGACCAGCTTCTGTCCACTCCCTCAACTGCTGCTTGGATTTGGGTGTGTAGTAGTGAATTCATGTTTCATCCATTGTGATATATCAGCACAAAAAGTCACTTATGTTTTTCTGAAAGCGGGCCAAGCACTTTTTAGAAAGTTTCGTGCAAATGCATTTGTTATCCACAGTAAGGATACGCTGCACCATCTTGGGTGCTTTTTCATGATGCAAGATGTGACCAATACATTTCTTTGAAATTCCAAGAGCATTAGCAATTTCACACACTTTTGTATGCCAATCTTCCATAATCATGTCATGCACTTTTTCAGTGATTTTCAGTGTGGTTACAGTTTTTGGATTGTCTTGGACACTTTCACGGCCACGTTTAAAATTGGCCTCCCATTTCTTCATAGTGGAAACTGAAGGTGAACAGTTACCATACACATTTACAATCCACAAATGAATTTCTGTAGGAGTTCTTTTATGAAGAATTTTATCACAGCACAATACTCAAATTTCACCATTTTCAAAGCAATGCTCACTTCCACTGTTTCAAACAGTTGCCTACTGTCAGCTATTGTCTAGAATGACTGTAATTTTACATAGGGTCTATTAACATGTGTACCAACGTAAGGAAAAATAAATCGTACAAGTAGTGCCTCTGGGAGAGGCCGAGAACTTTTCAGACCATCCTCGTATATTAAATCTTTTATTATATCCCAGAACACAAAATATAGTGCCCACAAAATTGTCAGTTAGCTACCTCAGACTGTTATATATTCATTTGTTTTAATTCATAATTCATACATTTTGATATGGTAATAGAAATTGCTCCTCAAATTCTAAATTTTATATAAATTTAATTGAACTTCTCAACTTTCTATTGTGGGTTATGGAAAATGTAATTTTTAACGAGCTATTTAATATTTTTTTAATTAATGCACAACAATTTTTTAAACCGTAATTCCTGAAGCTCTCCTTAAAATGTCAAGCTAATAAGTAATAAACTGTGGCCCATGGAACATTTTGAACTGCAAAAAATTAAGAGAAAAAAAAAGAACATTAAATTGGGAATTTAAAAGTACAATGTGACACTTTATCTAAATGGTGCAGGACATATTAAATATACATTTTTTGGCTTTAAAATTATTAAAATCCCAATTGTGTCATAGCATAATAATACAACAAAGCAAAAATGAGCTTCCTCCAGTTTTTTACGGAATTTCATGCGTGCGTTATCTTAAGTAAAAATATTTTCACTTAAGGTATTTTCTTTTTTGTGAAAAATATTATTTTCAACAAATGAATGAAAGGAAGCTGCTGTTACCTTAAATTCTTGAAAATTCCTGTTGCATGATTCATCCTGGAGTGTGAACTCGAATATTAGCTGCTGTTACTGTTATTATTACAGTAGAACCCCATTAACATGGGTCAGTTTTGAAAAAAAGAAATTTTTATTTGCCATAGTAAATAAAGACTTGTTTTACAGACGATAAATTGGTGTTCTCAGTTGATACATTACTCAAATTCTCTTGTTAGCAGGGGAATTCATTGCCCTCACCCCACCTGCTTGGGACCAGGTTGGAAGAGAAACTTTGGTAAAGTGATGGGAAAAGTTGTGGCCGGGTGTATGCTACTTATTAACAAGCAAGATTGAAGAAGAAAAAATAAGTGTAGAAGAAGATATTACAGATATTTTTAAAAATATGGATGCCTTTTTTTATTTTAATTTACATTCTCTAATGTTAGGTCGTATCGGACAGTGAATGAAATGGGTGAAATGGTGCTCTAGGGTCCATGGAGCTTAGAGTTACCCGACATTTGTCTTTAAGGATAAGTTAAAATCCTGGATAAAACCTTATCCAGATAAATCACCCTGACCGAGATTTGAGCTCGGGACCTCTTGAACATGAGGCAGACATGCTACCATCTACGGTACCAAGGCGGGTGATGGCTCCTCTGATGTTGATGAAGAAGACATTGACAATGACGAAGATTATAAACCGATTACAGAGGAAGGGATTATCACATGCAATGTTAATGAAAATGAAGAGTATTCAGATTTGGACAGTGTTGATGAACCAGCTGTGATTATAACCTACACACAAGCAGAGCAAACAGAGAAATTGATGCTTTATTTTGAAAGTCAAGTTGAAACATTACCAATGAACTTCTAATGTTAAAGCGGTTGAGAGATCATGCTGCTTGTAAGCAATACACTAAACTGTGACTGCAGAAGCTCACTGCCTTTTATATTACAGACTAGTTTGTAGCTATAGTGTGTACAGTGTAAGTACATTGGCTATTACAGTACATACAATGTTAGGTGCTTTTAGGTGAAAGTGTGATGATAGTAATTCCTAAATGCCATTTCAAATATTTTGGTGATGTACATGTTTTTTTTTTTTTTTTTATTGTTTTTCTGTCATTCTCTGGATAATCCAGATTTCCGTTAACTGGTCCCAGTTGATCCGGCTAAATGAGGTTTTACTGCATAATTATTTATTCATTTTTTTTTTTATTACAGGTGGTGTTGAGCTGTACAATAAAGAAAGATTTTGAGTACAATAAAGTAATGCCCACATTTCATCACTGGAAAACCGGAGATAAGAAGTTTGGTCTAACATTTCAAACAGCAGCGGATGCGAGGGCATTTGACAAGGGAGTCCGCACAGCAGTGGAAGAGCTACTGGACGGTAGGTACATTGTCAT
This sequence comes from Mantis religiosa, assembly GCA_030765055.1. Classification (NCBI taxonomy): domain Eukaryota; kingdom Metazoa; phylum Arthropoda; class Insecta; order Mantodea; family Mantidae; genus Mantis; species Mantis religiosa. The sequence continues at coordinate 142,138,929 of CM060958.1, read as the reverse complement.
TACATTATTTATTTAGGATATTAATGTGAGAAGAGTTTTTGGTATTAAGAATTTAGAGGTAATAGATAGGATGCAGATTTTATGTAATACAATTTTTAAAATATATGCAATAGTACTCTTCCCATATGCAATAGTACTCTTCCCATATAAGTATTGGCTTCTAGGATTGGTTATGAGACTAATGAAATTGTTCTTTCTACCTTCTTGGCTTTCTGTTTCTCCATCTATTTGGTTGATATATTTGTCTAGCATACCTTCCAACGTTGCTGATATTTCTGTATATCCCCTATCAAGTACGGTTCTCCACAACATTCCTAAGCTGATCTGCTCATTTCACCTAATACTGACCAAGCCAAAGTTTTTATACATGCATTAAGTCTGTTATATTTGTCATAAGAATAAAAGTTATATGAATTGGATTGATGCTAATATGCATTTCTTTGCCAGAAAATAAAAGTCTACTGATAGTCAAATTGAGGTGACTATATTAACTATCATAAATTTACTTCTTCCATAAATCAATGAGAGGCAAATGTCTTTAAGAAATGTTTAAGTTCAGGTTATGTTACCTGCACATCTTGCATGCCCAATATACACAGTACTGCCACAAGTTCTGTCAGTACTTTCAATACATATAACTACTAAATAAAACAATGCATTTCCTTTCTTGGAAGTGTTGAAAACAGTGTTGTTATGATAAATTAAATTTAAAGGTAGTCGATTAATGACACTAAACAACACTTTTAAATTTTTCCAGAACATGTTTCAGAGACTTTGCCGCTATCCTCAGCCGGCCATCGACAAAACAATGCATACTCATTGATATACATATATTCTGAAAGAACACAGAAAATGCTACAAATTGATTCAACTCTTATTCAAAATGATCACGTGTGGCAACACAGCAACGAAGACGTTCAGGCCACACATCAATAGCTGCACGAATTGTGGAATTTTTTTTCACAGTTGACCTGACTGATTTTTTTAACATCTCAATATTGTGATGCCGTTTTTGACATGCCTTAAGCTTGACATGTCTATCGCCTTAAGCTTCTGCCATAGAGAATAATCCAATTGATTGAGAATGCACCTCTGAAGCTCACCGCCAGAAAACCGCCCACCATACCATAATAAAAGCTGGGTGATGTCCTCGCTGCACACTTGAAACTTTGTCTCCTGCTTCCTTGGAGGACTGTGCATACACATGATAATTTTGCTTGTTAAATGAGTCTTCCACAGTGAACATTGTTTCATCTGTGAAAAGGATGCCGTGAAACTGACTCCCCTGATACGTCGTCAACAAAGCCTGGGATCGAAGCTGGCGTATCTCCTTTAATTTTTCTGTTAGCAAATACTGTGTGTACCTTTTCAGAAACTATTTGTAGTTGGTTTATTAATACTCATCACTTACTTATTTATATTTATGAGAGACTAGTTTCAAAGACATTCGCCTCCATTTTCAATCTCTTTCCAACTGGAAAGAAACTAGTCTCTCATAAATATAAATAAGTAAGTGACGAGTATTAATAAACCAACTACAAATAGTTTCTGAAATTAATTTTGACGTCACTGTCACTAAATTCCTCCAAACATATGTAACTGTGTGTACCGTTTATATGTATGAAAATGTAAATCATCCTTCAAAATGCATAACATAGTTCGTAGGGAAATATTCATATCATGAGACAAAATTGTTTGTTTATGCAAAGGCTTGTGTCGAATCCTTGCATGAACAGCATTCACAACTTCTTATGTCTATACACTCTTAGGATGGCCCGATCTGAAATGATCAACAATTTGACCCAAATTGTTTAAACCATGCTACTATCTGAAACACAATAGTTCGTTGATATCGAGCGGTTTCAGCGTCACAAAAATTTCCTTGGCTCTCTTTCCACAAGATAATGCCAATACAGCGATACAGCTCTCATACACTCCCCAATTAATCTTTCTCTTGTGCCTCCTTCAGGCACACTGCCAGCTGGTTACTCACGCTGTAGTGAAAGTCACATTGTAGACGATGACATACAGTGTTGCCATGCTTCTTCAATTGCAATTATGGATCTAGAAGAAGTCTGGATTTTACTGATAACTTTTGGCAGTACTGTGTAGAATGAGGTGCTGAGAACCATAGCAGTTATAGAGTATCTGTAAATAAAAACTCCTTGTTTTTCTCTCATGTTCATAAAAAGAATGAAATTTCAAGCTATCACACAGTCACCAAACAGCTGAGGATGAGATTGAATGATCTTGAAAACGTTTCAATTATACAACAAGTAAGTGAAGTTGAGTGTAAACATAGTGACTCGTAAATCAAACTTAAATATGAAGAATACTTCACTGTTAATAATGCTTCTGCTTTTAATATTTATCACATAGTGTTCTATTCTTAAAAGATTTGACTATTGCTGTAGTTTACTGTATCCTATTTCAATCAACATTGTAATGTGTAATGGTTTAACTCTATTAGCAAGAAGTAGATAGATTTTACTACATAAAATGTAATTGTCACAGACTTCACTTATCTTTTAAGAAAATTGATGAAAATTTCCACAGAATTCAAGAGACTAGTTTTGTAAATGTTTGCGTCAGCAGTCAATATGTCCTTTGTTGTTATCGTTATGGTTGCTTGATGTCATAATATTATTGTGTTAGCAAACACTGAAAATGAAACAAAGAGAGAATCAATATAATTTTGAGTCAAACTAGTACTCAGTTCTGCATATATTGCTAGGGTTTACCTAGAACGCATTTCGTTAGGACCTTCCTAACATCCTCAGCTAATGTCGACTATTGAATGTTGATTTGGTGAACTCCTTGAAAGTGATTGTGGCATCTCTGTTGGTATTGTGATCAACTTGAAGTTTGGGTTATCTTCAAAGGGGTTGTTGAAATTGAACAGTTTTCCTTCATATTTCTTTATGAATAAATTTTCCCATTGGTTAATGCAGTTGGACCCTGAGCACTTTTTAATAAATGGATTTCTTGTTCTATGAGGGGCGTTCGGAAATGATTTACAATAGTAGTTTTTTTTGTACCTTATTTATTAATAAACATGAATCAATGTATATGGGATCTCTCAATATTGTGACTGTGGGTTCGTGGAGTTAGAAGCCTTGTTTGATGAAATTTAAAATGCTCTTTATTTCAATAGAAAGACGTTTTGTACACCCCTTACAGGCTCTAAAAATGCTGTCATACATACAGTAGTCTTCAAGGTCGACTGCCACACGTAAACAAATGAAAGAATGCACTTGCGGTACACTTTAAAGGTCCACTACACAACTGCTCACACACAACAATTCTCAAATGTCCACGAGCAACTGACACCGCTTTGACTGCCGCGGTGCTTTTATATCTCTAGTCACTGTTTCTAGAAATTAGTGGAATGCTCGGTAACAATCGAGATAGCATCAGAAAAGAAAACTTCCAGACATCTTATCTGTCTCTTTCCCCATTTCTCTCTCTCTTGGCAAGCGTTCAGCACTCGCATAGCTCTCTGTGTCTTTCTTTCGCATGTGCCTGGCAACAGTATACTCGCCATTGACGTCAATACATCGCTACCACCTTCCTGGCAAATTAATTATTGTGTCGTGGAAATATTATTTGGGGGTACTATGCACCCACTTGTGGACAGCTGCCTGCAATTCTTTGTTGTGAATCTTTTCCCTCGCAGCACATTCTTTGTGCTGTCGAATAGAGCATAATCAGATGGAGTGAGATCCATTGAATAGGTGTGGCACAACAATAACCCCCAATGATGCCAACTTTGCAGTCATATTGCTGGTGTGGGGTCAAGAATTGTCATGCTGAAGAAGCACTCCTTTGGATCACTTTACCTTTTGCCGTTGCTGAATCTTCCATCTTAAGTCATGTAAGGCATCACAGTACTTTGACGGAAGTACTTTGTGGAAGCCAATCTATTAGCAGTGTGCCACAAATGTCCCAACAGATGGAGATCATCTGCTTACCTGCAGATGGAGCAGAACGAAATTTCTTGGACCAGTCTTCCATGTAGGAGCATCTTGGTCACAAATCGCATTTAAACGTTTGTTTAAATATCTACCGTTTTGACTCCTTCCTTCCACAAAAACCATGCAGCCCATCTTTTGTCCAAGATAGTTACCTTTTTCCATGGATTTCTCTACCTGATAATAAACAAGTGCTGCCCTTTCACTATACACTGTGTTCACAAATGCCATCTATACCTTGTTTCACGTAAGCTTGCCCGGTAATCTCTTAACGGTCACGTGACCTCATCTCCTCTCATTGGCTGCTGTTTGGTAGAGACTGTTTTGCGGTAAAAATTAGTTCGTTATTTAACATGGTGAACCTCGATATGGTGATATATCTTTATATGTTGAAAGAGAATTGTCATTTACTTTCATAACTGTTTCAATTAAATATATTGCGCAACAGAGTTAATTTATCTGAAATGCATGTTAATTCTTAAACAAAGTAAAGAGGAGGTTCCTTTGCATCTAGGCCTGCCTTTCTGATTACACAAGAGCACGTGCTTTAGCGGTAGTGAATTACATATATTTGTTTATATTTGTTTATATGAGGTTTATCACTGACCTTGTTCTGAACTGGATTAGTCATGTATTGTCATTAGAAGGTGTACTGTGCGCGTTCGAGAGATACGTTATTTTATCCATCGTTTATTGCGCATGTACTTATTATATGTATAATGGCAGAGTCTATCGCCAGTTTTTCGCTGAAGCATCGTAAGGGTAAGCCATTACAAAGCGGTGAAAAAAGAATTGTGTTGCATGTGTTTAATGCACTCACAGAGAAGAATCCGTCTTTGTTAGTGAGGGAAGTCGAACAGTTGTGCTCCGAACTTACAGGTGTGAGTGTTAGGTCCATAGGAACATCGCGACGTGAAGTTGAGAAAACAGGAAAACTTACCACTCCAGGCAAACGCAGGAATAAAGAAAAGCGCGTGCTCGGAGAATGCGATGAGTTCGTTAAAACTGCTGTACGTCGTCATGTGCATAGTTTTTTCTTTAGAAACGAACTCCCTAACATAAATAAAATTTTGTCTGCTGTAAATGAGGATGCAGATTTACCAAATTTCAGCAGATCTAGTCTGTATAGATTGCTTATACAGCTGGGGTTTGTGAATGAAAAAAGGGGCAAGAAAAATGTACTGAGAGACAGAGGCGATATTGCTGTGTGGCGAAGACGTTATTTAAGGACAATCAGACAATACCGGGATACAAATCGCAAAATATACTACCTAGACGAGACTTGGGTGAATGAAGGGCTTACGACAAGTAAACTATGGCGTGACTCGACTATTAAGACTGAAAGACAAGCATTTTTGCAAGGTATGTCTTCTGGTTTAAAAAATCCCAGTGGAAAAGGCCGAAGACTGATTGTCACTCATATAGGAAGTGATAGTGGTTTTGTGGAAGATGGTCTACTACTGTTTGAGTCAAAGAAAACCGGTGATTACCATGAAGATATGAATGGACATGTGTTTCAGCAGTGGTTTGCGAGTGTGTTAGCAAAACTGGAACCAAGCAGCATAATTGTGATGGACAATGCTCCTTACCACAGCGTTCGTGTCGAAAAGAAACCAAATACATCCTGGAAGAAACAAGACATTATTGAGTGGCTGTGTGCAAAAAATGAAGTTGTAAATGAATCCCTTATTAAGGCAGAACTACTGGAACTTGTAGTAAAGCATGCCAGCGATTGTGATAAATATGTAATCGATGAAATGGCAAGGTCAGCTGGTCATGAGGTACTCAGGCTTCCACCATATCACTGGATTTTAAATCCAATTGAGCTTATTTGGAGCCAAATTAAAGGATTCGTAGCGAGAAACAATAGAACATTTAAGTTGAATGATATCAGGCCATTGCTTACCACAGCATTTTCGGAGATCAGCGACGAAACCTGGAAAAAGGCTATTCATCATGTGCTCAAAGAAGAAAACAAAATGTGGGAGCTGGATGGCATCGTCGACAACGTAATAGAGAGCATAATTATAAACCCTACGGAGAGTTCCGACAGCGAAACTGTTACTGCAGAATCCGAATCCGAGATGGAGGGGATTACTCCATTACCAGATTCTCCATAACGCGTGAGTTCAGTTTCATTATAAACTTGTATTTTTGCATGCCTTCATATACTTATTTGCATGATTTTAGCTATCTCCTGGCATTTGATGTTTACTGCAGTTTTAAATGTGATGGGAAGGCACCGCCTATGGCCTATGGCGCGAAAACATTAGCCAATTAGGGCGAGGGGGAGGGTTGTTGAACGCGGAGTGATACATTTCAGCCGGGCAAGGGTATATGAAACAGAGAATAGTGTGTGTGTGATGTAATAGTATCAGATTATCGTCCTACGAGAAAACGTGTTCATAGATTGAACAGTATGTTTGAAGCAACGCAATTGTAAATCATTTCCGAATGCTCCTCGTATATCTGATTATCATTCCAAAATGGTATGCTGCTGCTGCTGATTTTGTTCCTGATGTTAATAAACTGCTCTATAAGCTTAATGTTCAAATTCCTTTTACTTTTTCCAATGTAAAAGCTGTCACAGTCTTTGTAGTTTATCCGGTACACACCTCATTTTTTATTTGTATCTTCTTCATATTATATGATTTCATAAGGTGGTGTACTCTGGATTTGTTCTGTGAGGCCAAAGTAATGTGTTCTTTGAAGATTTTTCAGAAAAGGCCTGTAGTTCAATGATGGTATGTAAATTTTCTGTATGAAGTTTTATCACTGATCAGGGAAAGAAGTTAATTTGTCTGCATCTCTGTTGTCGTTTGAATTGATCAGTTTCTTTTTGACCAATTCAGCACTAAATCCATTATATTCTGCAATATGAATTATGTGATTGTACTCTTTGATATATTCCATCTTGTTTAAAGGTACATTAACCAGCCTGTAAGTTAAACTGTTGATAACAGCATGCTTGTGTTGTCTTGGGTTACATCCATCTGTATTTTTGTTTACAATAGATATTTTTGTGTGTTCTTGATAGTAGTTGCAAGCATTTTCTACTGTTACTGTTACACAAGAAAGATGGAAATGGGTCTACAAATAATAGGCCAACTATAACTTAACTTTGAGAAAATAAAGTTCAAGTTAAATCAACATTGAACATGATCTTCAAGGGCATACTTCATGTAAGTGATGTTTTTCAAAAACACCCTGATCTTGATGGAATATCTATTTAGGAGTATATGCATCAGTTTGTTCATGCAGAATCTGTAAAAATACTAGCCGGGGAAAAAAGGGTATTGCAAGTAGTCATAAACTAGATAACTTTGGTTAATCAAAATGGATAAACATGCTTGCCAACTTCTATGGCTTACCATAAAATTTATGAAAACTGGGGAGGCTTTTAAAGATTTTGACCTCATATTTGACAAAACATTTAATTTTCTCGCAATATATCATTACTTAAGATTACAGACAGATCCGATTGCATAAAAGATAATCTAAGTTCAAGCATATGATAAAGAGCTCCAGTCAAGCTGAACTTAGAATTTTGGTTGTATAAACATTGATCTAAGCTCATGGCCTCTTGATCTAAGATCAAACCTAACTGGTGAATTTTCTCCAGTTAACTTGATTGAACTTAGATCAGCAGAACTGCAGCATTTACACAATAGTTTCTGAGAAGAAATAAGTAGAGCAGTTTTAAATAAATAGTAAATAAAGCATTTTTTGTGGCTACTTGTATAAATAATTGGCCTCTTTATTTCACAAATGTATGTTAAATATGCACTGTTTGTGTTCATAACCTATATATTTTTATTATTTTCAGAATTCAGATTACTCTGATATCTCTGATGATTAGAATTTTCAATTTGAAAGATCTTTTGTTTTCCAACATAGAGGAAATGCCATCTCAGAACTAAATGCCAGAAAATTCAAAATGAGATTTCTACTATCAAAGCATGTAGTTGAACTGGAGCATAGGCTACATGCACAGTTAAGAACATAAACTCTGAGGAATTATGCACTGAATCCAATATTTATGATCTTCTCGCATTACAGTCCTATGCAACTGAAAGCTTCCAAATGGTGATTGGGGATATATTGAATATAAATAAAGGGACTGCGTTTAGAACAATACACAAAGTTACAAGGGAGACTGCAGCTTTAAGATCTCATTTCATCAGGATGCCTATGGAAGAGGGTGAAATAAGAAGGGTTATGCGAGATTTAAAGTTAGCTGAACGCATCTTCTCTTTTACTTGAACTTCCATTTTTTATATACAAATATAATAATTTTTAACTTAAAACTTCACTTTTCTTCCATTTTTTGTTTATATTTTCCAGCTCACAGTATTGTAAACAGACGAAAATGAAAGATGTACATTGGGCATATAATGGAGATAAAGTAAGCAAAATGATTAACTTTTGATAAATACTGTTTCAATATGGAGTAAATTCTTATACTGTTTATTTAAAATAACATTATTTCTAGGACAAATAACCATAAAGCAAAAGATTCATTTAGTTTTTGTTATGTCTAGATTGGTTACTCTGTGCACTTGAATTAAACAAGAGTCAGGTAATTCCAATAATTCTCGAATCCTTTCAGTACAACACGAAAGTTGCAACATGTTTGGCGATGTTGCCACATTTGTTTTTGTGATCTCAGATCAGTACTGAACGGCGTTCATCTGAGCTAACCCCATGCGGGTTCGTAAACTTAGTTCAGTTTTGATCTTCAATTATAAATGAACTGCAGTTAGCGATTTTTTATGCAACTGGGCCTGAATGTACTATGTTATTTGGTGTGTCATGCTATGATAGTCCAATACTTTTCTGTATATCTTCCCTTTAACCCCCTTCAGTGGACTCCCAACAAAATATTTTAATTGCACCGCTATGACTTACAGTGTAACATTTGGATGATTTGTATAACTTATAGTGTAACATTTGGAATAGATGCTGTTAATTATAAAGTTGACTTCTTTGTATAAATTGTTTTATTGTTCACATTTTATGGTTGTAAGGCAATTTTTGTTATGAAGAATAACATATGAAATAAAAATCTGTGTATAGCTTAGGAAGTGATATTCTTTAATGAATACATACTTGTTGAGATACCAAAAAGAATTTCATAATGTGTTATGAGAGAAGCTGTACTGCTATGTCATCAACAGTTCCTATAAAATGGAATTCCTGTTTTATTTTACAAGTAATTTTTATGCATTATACAGCACTGGACATTTAAGGAATTCTAAATTTCATGTCTACAAAATTCACTTGTTTGTTATATATGAATTTTTCTCCACATAACTGCTATTAAAGGTAACAAATTACACTTCTCATGTGCCGATTTTGAAGTCATTGGGACATATATGATGTAAGTGATTACAAATGCAAGTCTGTAGTTCAGTAGTTCGGCTTCAAAACTTGATAGACCACTAAGACAAGTTGTGCATGCTCATAGACTTTGAATACAGAGCTGTATTTGCTATACAGTGCGATTCATATTAACCTGAACCATTTCAATAGGCCATCACTTTGAACCAATAATAGGACACACGTGCAACTTTGGGAGAATATAATACACAATTGGGAGATTACATTGCACTATTTACATCTCAGAGAAAATGTTGGAAGTGTCCTGCACCAGCATCTATACATGTATGCACTCGTCTCACCATATTCTCTCAAGTTTTACGGAGAGTATCCTCACCAATGTTACTTATTTCGGTTCGAATGGATTCTTTGAGAACATCAGTTGTCTATGGCCTATTCATGTAAACTATTTTTAGATACCCCCACAAGGAAAAATCCAGTGTGGTTAGGTCAGGGGATCTGGGGGCTACAGACCTTTTGAGATTATTCGATTATCAAAGGAACTGGTTACAAGTTCTATGGTGTCATTAGATGTATGGCACGTTGCTCCATCTTGCTGGAAATAACCTTCTCTCAATTCGATATCGCTCCTGATTCGCTCCACAAATGTATTGAAGATATCCATATAAACCTCGGTGTCTACAGTCGTATCAAAGAAAATGGGACCAACGATCCTGGAAGCTGACACCCATAAATTCTCCCAGAGCCACTGAGATCATTAAAACAAATTTCTACATTCTATGAGCTTTCAAAGGAAAATTATGGCCTATTGAAATGGTTCAGGCTTTTATGGATCACACTATATAAGTATATGTAGCGGTAGTCGTAAGCCATGTGTTCCCCATTAAAATGATAAATACTTTATCGTTTGATTATTTTGAGACATTAACTTAACCCATTGACATATATGATGTGCTGCACTTGCATGAAGCTTTATGGCATTTAAATTATATGACAAGCTCAACTCGTACACATGCACTGTTACACATAATGTACAGAGTTTAAATTGTATGTAATAGATGGCTCTAAAGTGTATTCTAAGATAGTCTACATACCAAGATGCTTGATATATATTTTTTCCACACATTTCACATGGCATTTTCCTACTAAAATAGTTTTCTTTGTCTCGCACAGTGTTGCGTATCTTTCATAATCATAATAATCATAATCCTTTATTCACCATTAAACTTACATGAAGCAATAGGTATCGTTGACGAAGAAAGCAGTACATAGTAATGGTGAGGAGGGTTAATAGTGTTTCTATAGTGATAATGAACTAAGTGATTTCAGATTCTGAATAACCCCAAGCAGTACTTCATAGTGATACGAGTGGTAAAAGCAGTGATCACATACTGAAAGATTTTCCGGTAAATTAGTCAAGTGCAATTTGAATTTTGCTTGATAGATGACCAGGCAACATGCCAGTCGGTCTAAAAACACATTTAACCAATGGCAAGTTCAGTTTTTTAGCAATATGCATTCCATATTGTGTACATATATCTTTAATGGTTGATTTTGTATGATTATTTTAAAATTATTATGCTTGCAATACCACTAGTAGGGTATTTTAATCCTGATTTCTCAGCAATTAGTAAGGCTTTTAAATGCAATACAAATGGGTTGAGCTATCAAAGGGGTCGGATATAAGTGAAAATGTAATTATAGAAGTTCACACTCTCTTAGCAACTTTGTAATGTGAAACAAGGGTTTCTGAAAATCTTTCTCTTTATGATCAGGGAAAAGTAAAAGCATATGATTAATTGGCCACATCAGGATACACTTCTCTGCATATTGTACTGAAAAAAAGCAGTCAAACTAACAAGTTTAATATAATTTTGAGTCAACCTAGTACTCAATGCTCATTTATTGCTAGTGTTTACCTAGAACACATTTCGTAAGGACGTTCTTAATATCATCAGCTGATGTCGACTTCTCCTAGGTAAACAGTAACAGTAAATGGAGCATTGAGTACTAGTTCGGCACAAAATTAAATTAATTTTGTGCTTCGTTGTATCATAGTCCTTACTCATTGGAATAACAAGTTTAATTTTGGTTAACAGTTTTGTTTGTCTGCCATTAATTACACTGGTCGACAAAATTTAACTTTTTTTCTTTCACAAGAATTAAAATAACAGATTCTAAAAGTATTTTTCGTGCTGAATTCAAATATAATTACAGTTTTTCCCCATCGGGCAGGAGTTTTGTGTGATATTCATTTGAATTTTTTGTAATATTCCAAAAAATCCGTAACTAGCTAACTCAAAATTATAACTACTGATTCTGACTTACCTAGAAAGTGGTAGTTAGATTTTCGGGTATATTTTGCATCTGGAACGTCTCTCATTTTAGTCCAACAGTAGTCAGCCAGCATATTGGAACTCCACTTGCCTTGGTACCTCTTCTCTATTGTAGAAATTTGCTGATGAAAACGCTCACCTTGTTCATCGCTGACAGCTCCAAGGTTTTCGGGGAAGAAGTCCAAGTGAGAGTCCAAGAAGTAAATTTTTAAAGACATGTTGCACCCCATAGCTTTATAATGTGACTTTGTGGGTTCGTGGAATAAAAAGTCCAATTACACCACTCAACAATGTTCTTTATTTCCACCGACTTATAGTTTAACACTTGCCAATTACACAAAATTACTTGCTGCACACAATTACAATTTACCCGTTCGTCCGTTACAACTTCACTTGTACTCGCGATTACATAAACTCCGATACTTATACACAGTTCGTACAGCCTTCCGTTGCACAATCCTTTCGTTCATTAACACGTCACTGACTAACTCTTACACCAAGAACTGCGACTGTCTTCTCGCTCACACTCACTAACCAACTGATTGACCAACTCAACACAGCACAACAACTGACTAACTCACTCTGTCTGTCTGTAACCCTCCTTATATCGGAATATCGCCGGTTTCTGGTGTTTACAAGATTGTTCTGGTAACAGAAAGATCGAGAACCAGGTGGAAGGAAAACAGACGCGCAATTATGTTTCTTTCCGACCACTGGCTGTCACCACTATAAGACAAACGAGGGAAGGGCGCGGCTAACCGAGCCTCCCCCCTGCCTTCCGTTCGCAGCTGGTACAGGGTGCTCCAGCAGTCCCCGTTACAATAAGAATGCAGAAGATCAGCCACTATGTCACAATAGTTTTCTGCTTTATGGTTTCCAAGAAAATTGCAACACAAACTTTTGAAAGACTGCCAGGCTGCTTTCTCCAGTGGATTTAACAGTCCCTCGAAATGTTCATCAGCCATTAATGATCAGATTTGTGGTCCTATAAAAACTCCTTTTAATTTAGCATCACTGACTTTGGGGAATTTCGATTTCAAGTACAAGAACCCATCAGAAAGTTTATCCATAGCTTTGACGAAATTTTTCATAACTCCTAACTTAATATGCAATGGAGGTAAAAATATTTTTTCAGGCTTCACTAAAGGGACACATACCACATTTTTCTGGCCAGGGATAAGAGATTCACGTTTTGGCCATGACTTTCTGACGTAATGAGACTTCTTATCTCTGCTGTCCCACTCGCACAAAAAACAGCAAAATTTGGTGAACCCAAGTTGCAAACCAAGCGATAAAGCAATGACCTTTAAATCACCACAGATATATATCTAAAACTAGTTTCATATTTTCATATGTCTCTTTCATATCAGCGGCATTGATGGAAGTTTATTGCCAATATGTAGCAGCACAGCCTTCAAACTTACTTTAGAGGAGTCTATGAACAATTGCCACTCATCTGGCCGGTGTTGAAGCCCAAGAGTTTCCACGACTGAACAAATATTATTACAAAACACAATACCATTTTCTTCAGAGAAGTATACTTTGAAAACACTATGGCGGCTATGATATCTACTAATTCTTACATCTTTTTGGAGTAGATTCCACCCTTTGAGTCTGGAAGCTAAAACTTCCGCTTGCTGTTTAGACAGATTTAAATCGCGAATCAGGTCACTAAGGTCTTGCTGATTGGGAAAGTATGGTTCTGATGAACAGCTACTGGCTTCATATGTAAGATCATTTTTATTTTCATCTGAATCATTTGGAGTTTGTCAGGTCAGAACCAGAGTTATCACTTAAGGTCGTATCTGCATATACTGGTACGGGGAACTCTTCACTGTGTAAGACAGGTCTCATTGCAGATTGCAAATTCCGATACTTAACTGTATATTTTGTTTTAGATATGATTCCTTTAATATTTGTCAAACAAAAATAAGTCAGTTAAATGATCCTTCGGTTCCCTCCAAATCAAGGGAATTGCAAATGGCATATGATGTGTACCATTTTTCCACCCAGTCAGCAGTCTAACACACGAAACACAGCATGTATTTGGGGCCCAGCTCTTATCAAAATCACCAACATGACAGCCAAAGTAAAGTTTATAACACTTTCTGTTGTTTAAGGACTATGATACAATGAAGCACAAAATTAATACAATTTTGAGTCGAACTAATACTCAATGCTCCATTTATTGCTAGTATTTACCTAGAACGCGTTTCGTTAGGACTTCCTAACATCATCAGCTGTTGTCGACTAATGGATGCCGGTTCAGTGAACTCCTCGGAGGTGATAGGTGCGTCTCTGTCGGTATCTTGATGAACTTGAAATTGGGGTTGTCTTCAAAGGTAGTATCGAAATTAAACAATTTACTTTCATATTTCTTTATAAAGATTTTTTCCCACGTGGTTAATGCAGCTGGACCTTGGACACTTTTTAGTAAGTGAACAACACCTTTTGAAATATCATAATACAAAGGAGATACCCACACGCAGAAAATCAGGAGTGTACCGGATAAATTGCAAGGACTGTGACAAATTCTACATTGGAAAAACAAAAAGGAACGTGAACATTAGGCTTAAAGAGCACTTTAGGAACATAAGGAATAAAGAAATAGATAAATCGGCGGTAGCGTACCATTTTTTGAAGGAAAATCATGACATAGAACGAGAAATTCACTTACTAAAAAGTGTCCAAGGTCCAGCTGCATTAACCACGTGGGAAAAAATCTTTATAAAGAAATATGAAAGTAAATTGTTTAATTTCGATACTACCTTTGAAGACAACCCCAATTTCAAGTTCATCAAGATACCGACAGAGACGCACCTATCACCTCCGAGGAGTTCACTGAACCGGCATCCATTAGTCGACAACAGCTGATGATGTTAGGAAGTCCTAACGAAACGTGTTCTAGGTAAATACTAGCAATAAATGGAGCATTGAGTATTAGTTCGACTCAAAATTGTATTTATAACACTTCTTTACAAGTGGGGTCAAATTTCGCCTCTGAGACTTGAAGGTCAGCTCACCACAAATATAGCAGAAATTATCTGCATGATTTACACAATTTCTTGGCATGATGAAAAAATAAAGCACAGAAATACAACATGCACAACATACACAATACACTTCTAAACAAAAAGGAAGAAAATATTTGACTACTCAACAATCTCACAGTCAGCTCAATACTGACACATCACAATGCCAAGGTCTGAACATGTCTAAACAACAACAATGAACCTGCACAGTCATGTTTTATTGCACTTCAGCATGACATTGCAAATAATTTCAATAATACAGCTTGAGTAAAATAGCTACATATGAGGTAACGGTTCCTATGACAGGTCAAAGAAAATGCTAAAATCATATTTTGAAAAGTAGCTTTTACAGAAAAACTATGCCTGATGGGAAAATTCTGATTACATATCTGAATTCAGGATGGAAAATGCCACTAGATTCACTATTCAGATCTCTTGTGAAAAAAACCTTGTCGGCCAGTGTTACTGTAGGGGAGGGGCTCTGATCCCTTTAACTGTTATGGTGCAGGTGCTGCAGACCCCTAGCACTTGTACTTCTGACATTACTGGAACTGCACTGGGCAGAACAGTTGGATAGGATTGGTCTTGGCAGTAGTGAAGGGCGTTGGGTATGTTTGACTGGTACAGCCGCCCAGGCAGGGTTGAGGGATGCCTAACAGAATCTCCAGTATAAAAAAGCACAACTTAGCACAAAAGTTAATCAAGAAGATATTGACACACTGCTTCACTCACACTGTTTTTTCACAGCACGTGTTTCAAGAGCTTTTGCTCTTATCAGCTGGAACTCGACTAGTGCAAATTGTAGTGGTTTCCTCTTTCTCCATATTGTCGATAGATGACATGATGTACTTGTCAAAGATGTCCGATGGTGGAGTTTCAAAATTCATGACTATGACAGTTTTTGTTAGCAACACCAACATGCCATTTTAAGCTGTTTAATATTTCGGATGATCAACTTTCCACTAAACAGAGAAGATTATCAAGAAGAATAGCTACACGTAAAAAAAGTAGCTATGTCCAACAGTTTCAACCTAAATTTAGTGGACAAAACAGTTAAGACTCAACAAGGCTAAGAAAATAAAAGAAACCACCACCCAAGAACCTACAGGAGCAAAAGAGGAAAAAAAAAAAATTAAAAATTTACCTTCCATCCATCTGCTTATAATAAATTACAAAAAATCTTCTCAACACACAACATAATTCTTGCGCCTCAAAATAGATTTAATATCAGAAATTTGTTTGAAAGGCCCCCCAAAAATTCAATTACTACCAAAGAAAAAACAAGAATCTATGAGATCAAATGTGAAAGTTGCCCTAAAATTTATATAGGAAAAACAAAAAGAAATATGAACATCAGAACTAAAGAACATATAAGAAACATTGAAAATCGTGAAACAGAAAAATCAGCAGTGGCTTTTCATTTTCTTGAATACTAGACATGACATCAACTTAGAAACATCTTTAATAGAATATGATAATCACCCCAGACCTTTCCGTATGGGAAAAAATCTTCATTAACAAAAATTGTCATAGTCATGTATTTTGAAACTCCACCACCGGACATCTTTGACAAGTACATCATGAAATCTATCGACGATACGGAGAAAGAGGAAACCACTACAATTTGTACTAGTCGAGTTCCAGCTGATAAGAGCAAATGCTCTTGAAACATGTCCTGTGAAAAAACAGTGTGAGTGAAGCAGTGTGTCCATATCTTCTCGATTCACTTTTGTGCAGAATCTCCAGCACTAACTTGGATAGCTAGTAGCATGGTGTGCTAGATCATGGTGGCCCAACCTAGGGTATTGGTAGTCTTTTCAGATGGGTTGACATAATAAGTGGTATATCCACTTCTGCTTCCGTTTCCACTTCCAATTGAAATGGGGGTTGTCTCATGGTGTTGCCCTAATCCCCACAGAGCTGCTTCAGTGGCTCCCTGATATATAGAGGGGAAGTTTTGACTTCTGTGTAGACCATCACAAACAAAATTGTCCTCAATTACAGTCCAGGACTTCTTACATGAACTTGGAATAAACCCTGTTAGGCAGTATTCTGTGATAAGGTGCTAAAGTGTGTAAACAGAATAGGCAGAGAAACTAAAATGGGAGAAATATACATTTCTCTATACATTTTGGGCTTCTTTCAACTGACAACACAGTTTGATAGTAAACGCTTTTCTGAACAAATGTGAAAATGTGTTTCTGATAGTTTAACCATTGCATTTCAGGATGTGAATAAATTGCTCCAATTTGGAATAGAGGGTTAAAAAGTGCCAAAAACAAATTTTATTATTAGAAAACAAATAGTGTAATTGTAAGAAGTTAAATTAGTTTTTTCTTGTATTGTACACAATTTGAGGATTGTTCTACATTATTAGCAATATTTAAAAGATCTCTTATTGATGAATGTAAATCATGTTTCAAAGATTCTAAAACAAATGGTTTCTTTTTTCTTCATGCTGCTGGACATGTTTGGGTAAGTTCTTCATCCATTAAGCTGTTGTAATATATGTTAGGATTAGAAGTATAATTTTCATAATTGGATGATGCATGCATGCTGAATAACTGCATCTGTTGGCTAGTCATACATATGGAAGAATTTGACTATATTTATCTATTTCTGAGTAAATTAAAATGCCTTATTCAATTGAAAATTCCTGCCTACTGTAGAGTATGTTGTCATTTGTTTTTTTAAGCAGCTGAAATTCATTGGCAGATCAGATCAGTGCAAATAAATCATATCTTCCATACTAGCCATGTGTAGGCTAAGGTTTGGATGAGTAGAGCCAGACTGGAAAATTCAGTGCCATAGCCGGGATTTGAACAACGGTTTCTCTTAACCATTGAGCTACTATGGCCAACATGCCAACATGGCACTCCAACTGACTCGTATGTTTCCCAGTAGACCACTATGGATTCTCATATGCAATGAGACACGCACCTTTTGTGGCGACTTACTATGCTGTAAGTACATAAGTCCCAGGCTTCATAGTTAAACCATTATGTTTTTATTTTAGGTAAATTGATGGAAATCTTTTCTTCCACACTAGCCATATGTAGGCTAAGTTTTAGCCTCGTGAAGACTCGTGTGTTAGACTTATTTTGACAACTCTACAATGTTGAATCTTCACGAACGCCTGAAGAAAGTGATTCATTTTCTTCCTCACTGCTACCCATATCCTCAACACCCCTGCCCCCACAAAATCTGAAAATTTGCCATCAATATTCAGATCACTGTCAAAGAGCAAAAGTCTATATTTTCTGAAATAATTTCAGAAGCCGGTACATCACCTATGCAAGCTAATTTACTTGCTACATTACTAGTTGAAGCCATTATCAGCATTGAGTTTTAACAATTTAAAATGTATTTTAAGCTAAAAGTAATTACTCAGAACCCTGACACAGTCAAAATTATTATATGACTGAGTGAAGAAACCAGCTGCATAAGTCTACCATAAACCTTGGTTGTGAAATACTGCAATAAGAGGTACATACAGATGCCGACGGAGTGGTTTCTTTACAGTGTGTGTGTGACACACAACATACACAAATAAACTGCACACTAAAACCTTGAAACCAAAACTTTGCTTATACAGCTAGTATATACATACGTTTGTACGCACAGAAGGCTAAATGACTCTCATATTATATACCTTCGATACAAAGCAAGACTTTTGCCACAGAAACAAAATAGTTAAATTTCAATGATTTGTGAATGTCTCCACTTTAATACCATAGAGGTATTTAATGGGCTTTACACCGGTTTTTGTTTTGTTAACATAACTTAACAAGTACTGATTATGTGAATTATATTTATGAAGCATTTTTACAGTATTTAACAATTTAAATGTCTTGCACCGTTTATTGGGTATCTGTTCCTTGCCCATGCAGGATTTAAATGGCTATTGCTGAAGCAGTTAACTAACTTTGATGTGCTAAATTCATTGGTGCTTTCCATTTTTCTCTATCATGTAAGGTATTCTCACAAATCACAAAACAAATTTTGAAAATATTGTTTTGGGTGTAAAAACAAGTGTAATACATGTAAAATAAATACAGAATGCAAACTTAGCAATCTGAAAGGTCATTAACTAACTACAATGTGCTCAATTGAATGGTGCTTTGCATTTTTTTTCTATCATGTAAGGTTTTCTCACAAATCAAAATAAATTTTGAAAATACTGCAATTATAGTGTCCAGTATATAAGAAGTATCAAATTTTATAAAAATGGTACATGTTACGTGAAAACAGTTATTTTCGAATTCAGCGCACATTTGCTTTCATATAAGTAGTCTCCTTTCATCAAAACTGGGAAAATGTTGCAGGACAGTATAATCAGTCATGTTGTGAAGTTGGCAGTATACTTAGCCACTTCAGCGATGACCATTTAAACCCTTCGTGGACCGGAAACGGACATCCAATAAACAGAACAAGACATTTAAATTGTTAAATGCTGTAAAAATGCTTCATAAATACACATTTGTATCTTCCCCTATTTATTAAGTTATTTAAGCGAAACAAAAGATGGTTTAAAACCCATTAAAGGCAGTATCCATCTACAGTATGAATAAAGTAAAGACTATATTAACAAATCGTTGAACATTTCATTATTTTGTTTCACTGTAGTAAAAGCCATTCTTTGCATCAATCACATCTAATACTTGAGCCATTTTTTTTTTTTCGTGTGCATACAAATGAGTGTATATATGTATAGCTGCGTAAACGACTTCTCCGGTTCAAGGTTTTAGTGTTAGTTTATCCTACCAAGCAGTAATTATATATATATTGTGTTACACGCACACGCTGGAAAGAAACAAATCTCTCTTGTCAGCATCTGTATGTACCTCTTATTATTTATTCACAACCAAAGTTTCTGGTAGCTTTATGCAGCTGTTTTTGCTCAGTATTTATTTAAACTCACTTGGTGTTCAAACTGATTTCTTATAGCTATTGAGAGTTAAATGAATGGCACATTTGAAATTGTTAAATTTCAGTGTTAATCATGGTAATGTAGCAAACAAATTAGCTTATGTATTATGTGTACAGGATTCTGAAATCATTTTAGAAAATGTGGAAGACGTTTTGCTTTTTAACATGATTTCGATATTGATGGCAAGTTTTCAGATATTGAGAGAGGTGTTTAGGATATAGATAGCAGTGAGGAAGAAAATGACCTGCTTCCTTCAGGTATTCGTGAAGAATCAATATTGTGGAGGGTCAAAATAACTTGAATATAGACATATAGACAAATAAACATATTTTGTGGTGTACAGCTAACTTCTGACATCCAACCAACTGACATTTTCACACTGTTTTTTATTGCTGACTTAGTGTCTCATTGTTACGGAAACAAACGTATATGTGAGTAGGATGAAGGAAGCCCTGATCTCTGAAAGCAATTTAGGGCAGAAGAGGAGAATTCAGAAGTGGACAGTGTACATGTTAGTTGTAAACCTACATTAGACATGTACTGATCTACAGATGACATGTAAGCTGCACCATTTTCAGGAGAAATAACGGGTCAAATATGGGTGGTGTGGATCAGTTAGCTATCCCTCTTTTCAAGCAGTTAAATGGTAAAAACTGTCTTTTTATACTAGCTGGATGTAACCATACACAATTGTTTAGTAATTTGCAGAGCTTTAAATTCATGCAAGACAGTGACCTACCTGAACTTATGCTTATCAATAGCTCGTAACCTAATTGAGTACTATAATATTCAGATACTGGGGATAAGAAATCACCACTACAGCACCGTTCATAGTTGAGATAAAGCACTTTAATAAAAGGATACCACCCACAATCGAAAAAGTCGCGACCATTTCAAAAATGTCTAGTATACGAAAAAGAAGTTTGCAAGGAAACTACTATTTGGTGTGTATCTGAAGATGTGCCCTTGTATGTTTATACAGGTTTTGAGGTGTACCATTCAAAAAGAAACCTTTCAGGGTAACTTTTCATCCCTTATAGAACTAATTTAAATTTTTTGTAAAATAGGAAGATTAAAGTAATTGGCATTAAATAAGCATTAAGTGCATGTATAGAATGTCTGTACACATTCATATCGGTTTGGGGTATTTTAACTTGGATGTGCATATCGGTGAAAGGGTTAAATAAGTTGTGATGCATATTTGTTGTGGGATTTCCGCTTCTATGACTTGTATAAATGCATTGCTTTGTGTGGTGTATTTTGATTGAGTTATTTTAGCATTGTGTTCGGACTTACAGTTTCAAGATTGTTTTACATATACATCGATTTTTTTTTTTTTGTTCCATTTATACCCCGTCTTTAACTACAATGGTCATATCGGCGGCTGCTCTCCTTTGGAACACGTTGAAGGTGTTAACTCGTAAACATTAGGTTTTAAACATTAGATCACGCACACATTCACACTCTCATTCATACTTCCAGACTCTGGGTAAGATGAGGAATTATCTTGGTCGGAGAAAAATCCCCCCCCCCACCACCGGGAATCGAACCCGGGACCCCTAGCACGGCAGGCAGGTGCTCTACCAACTGAGCTACGGGGCCAGCCATACATAGATTTATGTTGTCAGTATATGTGATTTTTATTGAACATAAATATCTGCAGAACACTATCCGTAAAACTGATATTGTAGTATTGTGAACAATAGTTTTATGGTTTTAAAATGTTTGCTAATTTGAGGAAATTTTTTTAATTTTTAACTGTTTGTACAATGCTTCTATTTTAGAGTTGTGTAAAATAAGAGAAAACGTAAGTGTGAATTTTCTTATGGAACAAACTATTTTATTGGATTGTTAGATTGATATAAGAAAACAGTAAATGAAATAAAAACATAAATGAGTACTTACAGAGTACTGTGCCCTACACTGTTTTAAAGGAATTGTCCTTTTTTTTCTTTTTTTCCTTCTTTGGAATTTCTTCACAGTCAGTACCTATAAGCAAAGAGAATTGCTCTTATTTAAACCCTCTAATGTTAGAAATTGCATAATTTCTACAATTTAAATTGCACACTGAAAACACTTTCAATATTTAGACCTACTTTTTCATCACCACTGTTATCACTATCATTAGATAAAACTGGGCAAGAACTATGTTGCTACATATGTGATGCTTTCAGAAAATATTGATGATTTGCCCAAAATGTCTTCTGTTTTGACTATGGCACACCGAAACCATACATAGTATATGTTAACATATGTACACATCAATAAGTAGGTTATACCCAATTCTTTTGCTACTTATGGCGGTTTTCTCATTTGAAGCTGGTTTTCATGAGGCCCTCTGGGACGCTTTCAAGCAACTTGAGTAACTATTAATTTATTGATGAGTCGTATTTATTACACATTGGCTTCACTTACATACCTATTTTGAGGACATGTTTTGCAAACCATCATGTGCATCTTCGGCTCTTATGCGACTAAAGCTTGATCCAGTGGTGTGGGTAATTCTGGAGTTGCTGCTGCCATCTGTTGATTTCGCTTCACTGTGGTGTTCCAATACAGTTATATCTCGATATATTGAGTAACTATTATCATTATGGCAACATGCAGTGCACTGGCCATTCACTCAAAGCCAGAGATTGTAAGTCTAAATCTCGGCAACTGCAGTCAAATGTGCCTGTGGTAAAGGATGTGTGAGGATCCATGTAAAATGATTGGTGTGATAGCATGTTTGAATACTGACGGGTTTTCATTTGACTATGGTTGCATGTATAATGAAAATTGTGAAAAATATAATTGTTTACAATTCAGATTATCTGGAACATATATGTTTCATTAACAAGAATATAGCAGGAAAAAAAGTTAAAATCACTAATAGGAAAAAAAGCTTATGTCTATTTATAATATGCTGGACTGAAGTGGTTAATATATTCCATATATTAGAAACACAAAATGCAGCATATTAAAGAGATAGTATAAAGACATAAATCAGCTAAATATTAATGGACAAAGTTTGGTGTCTAAAAAATGTAACATGCTTATGTGAAAATCATTGAACTAAATAGCATATAAGTACGATTCAGTTGTATATGCATGCGTTCACACTCCAGGAAATAAAAGTTTGGACTGAAATGAAAAATGTTAACCAATTAATGTATTAGTTTATTCTATACCACTAACTTTGTGCCATTCATTGGAGGACATACACTGTATTGAATTATTGCAGAGTGAGATAGAAAATAAAGCCATAATTGGCTGTTAGTCTTGAAATAGTTCAACATTTCTGCCAAGAATGAAATGCATTCCTGAATCCTAGTAGGGTAGTGTTAGAAATAGCACAGAAAAATGTACTGGATGAAGAACCATTCTGTTATTTTTGTTACTAAAAGCAATATACAGTCTTACTACATAAAATATAATTATTTGTCACAAATTTCACTTATCTTTTAAGAAAATTGATGAAATTTCCACAGAATTCAGGAGACTAGTTTAGCAAATAAAGCATGCACATCTTCAGCTATTTTGTTTTTTCCCATTGTCATCGTTACTGCCACTAGGTGTCCTATTATTTTTGTATGTGTTCCCAAACTTGGAAAATGAAACAAACTTAAAAACAGAATTGATTGGCATTGTTTCAAAATTCATGAAATGATTTCTAGTTTTTTAAAATAAATAATTTTCTCCCAAACCATTAAATCTATCAGACCATTTAATTGTTTTAATAATTTAATTTCTGGATTTATTTGGTTAAATGACCAAAAAGATCTGCCATATCGGATTTATCAATCTGTTTATACCTAATATTTCTAAAACATTCCTTCATTCTGGTTTCCAAATTATGTTTCGTCCTTCCAGTGTAAACCTGGTCGCGATCTAAACAATAAATTGATAATTGTCAGATTATTTATTATGAGAAGTTTTATCTTTCTGGTAGCAATTTTTTTAAAGAATTTGATATGTTTGGTTTCTCAAAATAAATATAATATAAAACAATTTGACATTTAATGATTTGGTAGAAAATATTTTTAAAATTTGAAATTGTGTAATGAATTTTGAAATAATGCCAATCGGTTCTGTCTTTTGTTTCATTTTTAGAGGTTGGTAATAAATACAAAAATAATATGACACCGGCAGTAACAGCAATGGGGGGAAAACAAAGTGACTAACAAGATTTATTTGTTAAACTAGTCTCTTGAATTCTGTGAAAATTTCATCAATTTTCTTAAAAGATGTGAAGCTAGTGAATCATATTTTGTATAGTTTTTGTTGCTTCACTGTTAACTTCTGTTTTTTACATATTAATATAAGGCTTGCGTTCATAATGATCAAGGAAGGATCATGAGAAAAGCAGTAGCAATGACAGCAACAACTCTGAGATAAGCAGATATTCCCTTTGGAATGGAAAGCATTTTGTGCAGGTGTTTCTTTAAATCTAAACTGTAGCTAACCATTTATTTTTAATGGTTGATATGGCCAAATGGCCATACAAAAAGAGATCAATTTCAAATAAATACAAATTATTCAAGTTTGTGTTCTGGCACCTTGGTTCGCATAGTCTTTAATTAATTTGGTTCATTTCCTGCACAGTTTTATGTGATAACATTCACATGTTTGTCTGCATAAGTTACACTCACATGCCTCTGCTATGGTATGATGTGTTCTTCAGATGAGATGATGGAAACTGTGTACTGCCATTCTGGTGAACACACGCCTCATCTCAAAGTTGGATGTGGTCCATATCCGGTCTTTCATGGCCTCCGCTCCATAAAACTCTTGGGGTACTTCTCTTCTTGCTTTCAAAGTTGATAAAAGATTTTCCGAGGCTCAAGTGTTGGGTAGAGTCAAAAGTGTCCTTAGGTCATCGATAAGAAATGTTTCTCTTGCGAGGAGGTAGACGAGTCTGGAGCATGTAGTCTTTGACACTCCTAGTGCAAATAGTCTCTTATCGGTGAGATGCAACCATACATTAGTATGGGCATTATTTTAGCTCTGAAGGGCATCATTGCCATCTCTAAGCTCAGGATTCTAATGTAGCCTATCTCATGCATCGCCCTTGCTGCTTGTATTGCTTTCTCAGTTATATGCTTCGTGAAACATTTAGCGCTTGTTTGCAGCATGATGCCTGGATATTTAAAATCTTTTACAATGTATATTTTTGTCCTCTTGATGCTGATTTCTATTAATATTGGAGCTCTTCCTCCTTGTCTAAAGACCCTCATTTCTGTCTTAGATATGTTGATCCCAAACTCATGCTTGATGCACCATTTCTCCATGCCGTTTAGTGTCCTGTAGTTTAATGATGTCTGTTGATTCAACCACTATATTGTCGGCGTATGCTACTATGCCCTCTCTTTGAGTTATACGCATTAGTTCTTCTGCTGCTAGGATGAATAGTAAAGGGCTTAGTGGATCTCCCTGCAGTACTCCATTTGTTTGGAGTATTGGCTCAGAGACTGAAAGATTGTCCGAGATTTTTATTTTGTTCCATTGGAGCATTGAGTTTACACTTCTCGTCCATATATTGTTCTTGCCTACAGTCCAGCTGTTGTATCTCTGGCTCTGACTTTTTGCGATTGCAAGAGGTGGAGGGAGAAAGTTAATAGTACCAACATACAGTAATGAGCAATTGAAAACATATCCTCAAAATTGTCTTTAGAATGAAAATATAGGACTATATTAGCTTTAAAACATTGAAATACAACTTACAATTTCATTATCATGAAAGATATTTATTACAACTCCACTCTATTCGAATATTTTGTTCACACCTTTTACACACACTAACTGCATCTGTTAGTAGTACTGGGAGTCTCTGCATCCGGTGTTGTGCTCAGGAAGTTAAAACTGTCTGCTAGCGCCAATCAGCATTGTCGCTGCTAGGCGTGGCTTCCAAACCCAACACCGTGTTACCAGGTTAAATTTGTTTGTGCCACGTGACTTCAGCTGCTTGCGCTGGTGAACTTTCTTTGGTATATTTTGCGTGTGTGAATTCCGATTTTTAGTGTTCGTAAGCCCTATTATTATCACTACTATAATAATATGGCTACTGGTTTGTGAAATATTTAAAATACGCATTGTTCCTCTGCTTGAAATTCCTGCTAAAGAACTGGCAACAGCCTGCTTCCCCCTCATGAGAAATGTCAGAGCCAGAGATAGAGCGGCAGAACTGTCAAGTTTCTTCTAGTTTCTTTAGCACCAACTTTAGGTTTACAAAAGTCAAAAGCCTTAGTGAAATTTATAAATATGGCGTAAAACCTTTCTTTTGAAGGAAAGGATATAGGTCATTCCAAGGATTTCATATGCAGTAATTAGGTAATTGCACACTTAAAACATAGACAGTCTTGCAATTAATAGGGCAGTATTCAAATTTCTAGGAATATGTGTGTTTCTATTAATGCAACCAAATATCCTCCTCTACACTACCCATCCTCGTTGCCCAGCACACGGAGAGGTGCAGCAAAGTAGCATCATTGGCATCCCCTCTCCTTCAACTGTCATAATGCACCCATATTAGTCTTACATTCATTCCTTTTTCAATTGTAGTTGTTGACCAGATGTTTGATATTGTTTGGAAATAAAATGTTTAATAAATGCACACTTATACTACCAAACAAAAATTATAATCTATCCCTAGGACAAAAACAGAAGATCTCCACCATAGACATTTTGAATAATATTAAACGTGGTGCATGTCTGATGAAGCAACGTTTCATGCAAAGGCCATATGAATCCTTTCTTCATGCCTTTTTCAGGGCAACTCAAAACATGTATTTCTGGTGAAATATTGATTGGAATTTTTTGGTGAAATATAGTGCATCTTGCATCTAATAAGTAGGTTCTAGAGAAGTAGTAGAAAATTAAGACTACATAGGCTACCAATATGTATTGATGAGAAATAAACAATATATTAAAGTAAGTTATTTTTTTGTTACAGGGCTTTCTGAACTAACACCATTGCACAAATACAATGCAGATGTAGGCGGAGATGATGATGTTTTCATGGTATGTATTTGTCTTACAACTTTTTTTAAAATGTTAATCTGAAAATAGAGCAATATAAATGGAAAAATGTAGCAAATTCTACAGAAAAACAGATTTTCACTAGTAATCTGATACATAACATCCATTTTCAAACACCCAACACTTGCCAGGTGACAGTAGCTGTTGCATAATAAGTAAATTGAAAACCGAGACAGTTACAGAGGCTTTTAATTCATTATAAAAGGTGCAGTCAGAATATAGGACATTTTTCTTTAAAAATCTTTAGTTCATCAACTTCACCCTTCAAAATAATGCCCCTCTGATATTAGTTTGTGCCAAAGTAGTTCTGGAACTCTCTTCATGGCATAGCCTTCAGTTCCTTCAACAATTCTGTTTTTATCTCTTCAGTGGTAGCAAAATATCCTTTAATGGTTCTCTTCAGCCTTGGAATAGGTAAAATTCTAGGAGGTCATATCCAGTAAATACACTGGCTGAGGTAAGATAATGGTTAGGGATGAGTCCTTGATACGATAGTTGCATGGTATCATCGAACAATACTTCAGAAAATTTGCTCCATACTTTTTCAATACTTTGATGGTGATTCTTCATATACTATTTTTCATCACAAGTGACGATTCTCCTGACAACTCTTATCAGCCATGGGGTTACAGATATGCTGATGACAGATATCCACTCTACGTTTAGCCCGTTGATGTGACAGTTCAAGAGGTACAGATCTGCAGCTTCTGTATGATTTTCCAAGTGTCTTAATGTGGTGATGTGTGGCATCTTTCGATGCACCAAGTTCTTCTGAAAGCCTACGAGTACTTTTTTGCAGATTTGCTTGCAAGACTTGGGATATATCTACAATATTCCATACTTTAGGTCTACCAGAACGTGGTAAATCTTTAGGGTTTTCGTCTCCATTGTTGAGATGTTTGCCACATGTTCACTGATGACACCTTCTCCTTCCACTTCACATATTCTTCGAGCTGCGACAGCAGCTTTATAATCTTAAGTACTTACGATAGTAAGTCGCTACAAACGGTGTATCTCGTATGCGAGAGCCCCTAGTGGTCTACCGGGGAAATATAAGAGTCAACTGGAGAATTTAATGTCAGGACAGCACATTAGCCATGGTAGCTCAAAGGTTAAGAGCGACTGGATGGAAACCAGGAGATCCATGGTTCAAATCCCGGCCATGGCATTGAATTTTTCATGTTAACTCTATTTGAAACCTTAGCCTATATACGGCTAGTGTGGAGAAATGATTAAATGCAGAAAATAAAATTAAAGCTACATGGAACATTGTAAATTCAACACGTAAGGAAAATCAACAAAAATGGCAGAGAAATATGTTCATTGAAGTAAACAACCAAGTGATACAAGATTCCATAAAAATAGCAAATCACTTCAATGAACACTATATAAATATTGTAAAAAAATTAGGAATAAAACAGAGTATGTACCAATAAATGAAAAGAAAGCATGTAATTCAATGGTGCTTAGTGAAATTAACGAGGGTCAAGTTATTTCACAGATAAATGCATTAAAATGCAAAAGATCCAGTGGACTGGATGAATTTACAGGTGAAATGATTAAATATTGCAAATACGAAATTATGGATGTACTTACTTAACCAATCAATCTTTTAGTTCTGGAATATTTCCAAAGAAATTAAAACAAGTTGTATTCAGACCAATTTATAAGAAAAACAACTCAAAATTAATCATGGAAAATTATAGACCAATATCTTTATGCTCAACTTTCTCTAAAATAGTAGAAGGATTATTTCTAACACAGTTACGAAGCTTTTGCAAAAAATTTCAAATTTTATCAGAATGTCAGTTTGTGTTTCAAAAGAAAAATTCTACAGTTGAAGAAATTTGCAGAGGAAATGACATTATTATAAATGCCCTAAATAGAAAAGAACAAGCAGTTGCTATTTTCCTTGATCTTTCCAAGGCCTTCAACTGCGTTAACATAGAAATCTTAATGTCAAAATTGGAAAACTATGGAATCAGAGGTATACCATATTATGGCTTGGCTCCTATCTACAAAATAGAGAACAATGCGTGGAAATAATACATAATTTAATTGGAAAGTTAATGAAATTTCGATCATCATTCAAAAAAGTAACACATGGAGTGCCCCAAGGCTCAAAATTAGGACCATATTTATTCCTACTGTATATAAACAGCTTATTTCAAATAATAAAAGAAGCAAGGGGAATAGCAATAGGCTATGCGGATGACACCACGATTTTAGTAACAGGAAAAACAGAAATAAAAGTACAAAATAGGGCAAATACTCTACTAGTAAAAGTAAACAGACATTTAGAAAACTTAGGCATGATATTAAACACAAACAAAACAGAGTGGATACAAATCAGTCTTAATAACAAAAAACAGACAAATATAAAGTTAACAATAGGAAACAAAGAAATTCAACAGATAAATGAAACAAACTTCTTAGGATTAGTAATAGACAACAGATGGAAATGGAATGGACATGTTCATAAAGTAATAAAAAAAGTTAATTCAGGTATATATCTTAAAACAAACAATACAATTAATAGATAAAAAATGTATTAAACAAACGTACTATGCTATACTATACATACTTGAGATATGGGATTGTATTATGGGGCTCAGTACAAAAAGCTTTAGCTTTTAAGACTATTTAGATTGCAAAAAAGAGCAATACGTTTGATGGTAGGAATACAGAAAAGAGACACATGTAGAAATGCATTTAAAAAACTAAATATTTTAACATTACCTTCATTATATAGATATGAATGTATCAAACTTACATTAAAAAGTTATGATCAAAACAAAAATAGTAACATCCACAAACATAACACCAGAACAAAATATAATTATTTTAGAAACAGACTTACTTGTATCCTAAATAATAAATGCATAGAAAATAGCATCAAATATTTGTATAACCACCTACCGGCTGAAATCAAACAGATAACAAATGGGAAAACAAAACTTAAGGCTGTCAAAACTTATTTATTACAGAAAGTATTTTACTCCGTGGAAGAATATAAACAGATTAGGTAGAGTATGCTATTTATACTTTGTAAACATGTTTGTAAATATTATTGTATTAATTTTATGTATATACAAATTGACGATCCATGTAAAAAGCTTTACAGTTGGAGATAAACATCAATCAATCCATCAATTAACTCTTAAGTTCAAACTTTGTTATCTACATTTTGTGATTATTTATTAACAACTGAAGACTGATACATGCTCACAATGTATGCAACACTAGCCATGGCATCCTTTAAATAGCATTGCCAAAGCAAAGAAACCCAATAAATTTTCCAAAACTTCAAAAAAACTACTTTACTTATGAGACCACCTAAAATAATGTAATCAGCTTGTTTCACCAGTCCTCAGCCATTACAGTGTCAAATTTGTGTTATATATATTGTCTGAAAAGGGACAAAATCATAAGGATAAAGGTCATTTTTCAAATGTTTAAATACATTTTAATTTTGCAAATCCTAAAAGTATTAAAATGTTCTGTCCAGATCAATATGCAAATTCCTATGGGAGTTGAATATATGATTCCATTTAAACTTGAGACTCATTATAGTTCACTCAAAGCAGAAAAGTAGGAGAATTACATTGTCATGTTGTACTATTATGTCTTTCAAATGGGAAGGTGTTTGTCCGTGAATGCTACTAGGTGAGTAACCAACTGGAGTCCTGCAGTGTTGTCGTATTGCATTCCCCTAAGTGCTGTGTGACGAGCACCAAACTAATCAATCTCTAATAAATACTATTCACGCTAAGACAAAAATTCAGGTTTTGCAAAATCTGATCCATGTGGAAGGAGAGAGTAATGTATTTAACATAACCGTAAAAACCTCATATTTTTAGCTCAAATAGTTTTCCTAATACAAATAAATAGATACCAGTATATTATAACAGTGCATTGCGACGTAAGCACTGTAATGAATATCATTATTGGATGGCATGTATGTGTGAACGTATATTTGAAATTACTCAGAACTGAAACGTAAACATTTGACATTTTTTTAATTTTTTTACATGACGTGGTAAAAGAAATATTTACTTTGAATAAGCCAAGGTGCTGGTTAAATTCGTTGAGAGGAAACAATACACTTCTTGCTAGTCTGGCAGAACATGTCTGGTCACATCATATCTTTGTTTATGAATGATTCATAATCTCTATTTACTCTAGAGAGTTCAAAGCAGCATTATTCAGTTACTCTTCCATGAAAAAGTGTATCAGCTGGATCAATGAGATACGATCCACCTTCCCCCATCCCCTTACTACTGCCAGAACAATCCAATTGAGTTAATGTGGGCTCAAATTAAGTGTCAAACAAATATTATTTTTAAACTGGCTGACATTGAACGACTTATTCATGAAAAAATTTACAAGAAACACAACAAGGCTGGGAAAGCTGCGTGAGACATCAAAAAAACTACAAGATGATTTTTGGAAAGAAATACCACCTAACGAGATTTTGGAAACTATCATCAGAAATTTGCAGTACTCAGACGATGAAGACAATGACAATGATGAATTATCTCTTAACGTAAGTAACTTTCACAGCTATACGGATGCACCACTGGTGTTTTCGTTGGATTAGACAAATAAGTAATTCATAAATTATAATTAACTTTAAATTAAATATTTAAAACATTTGCGTAATATACGAATATCCATGTTGCAATTGTGATTTCAGCAACTGCATTATTATAAAACTTTGGAAAATTCAGTTTGCGTTCCCTTACGTCTAGCGCCACGAACACTCGCAAGTGTGCGACAGAGAGGGAAATATAAAAAGTGTGAGGGTAACAAGGTGGCTAACGCATCTGATTCACCACAGGCGAGAACTCTTCCCATTTGAAACACATAATAGAGTACATGTCAGTTGTTTAGCAGCGCCCCAAATAGCAAACAGCTCACATTGTAGCATTTAATAAGTATGTTACAGCTACTGCTAAGCTCTCAGCCACTCAATAAACAGTAAATAGGAAAATAAAGAGAATAAACATGAATGCCAGTAAGTGCTATAGTACAGTGGGACTCCTTACTGGTTAACCAACAGCAGAGGAGATGTACCCTTCCAGGAAACTTTATAAGTCTCGAGACTGAAGATTTCACTGGAAAATCATTGAAGTTGGACAAAAAATTAATGCAGGAAAAACGTGAACATGAAATTTGTCAACATTTTTCATTGCATTATTCACTTTTTAAATATATATTGTGACTTCTTGGGTTCGTAGAATTAACAGTCTTGTTTGCAGAAATTTAAAATGCTGTTTATTGTAGTAAACAGTAACTTTGTACAACCCTGGCAGTAAAAATGATGCAACATACACAAATGCAGTCTTCAAGGTTGTCTCATTGCCTGCTGCACGTAAACTAACTAAAGAATTTGCTGTGGTGCAGTTCAAACACACAATTAGAACACAGCTGCACAACACAACTCATCTGTTCTAACACTTTGAGGGTGTTTTATACCTCCAGTCATTATTCTAGAATGCAGTATGCATTCATTTGATAACAATTGTGACGTAGCAAGAGAAGGATGGAACTATCCAGACATCTCTCTCTCTCTCGGCAAGTGTCCAATTCTGCATGCCACAATGTCCCTTTTCTGTGCATGCCCCTGGCAATGGCTTGTTGCAGCTTCAATAGACAAAATGCGATCGGTGACAATATTGTATGTTTAAAACTTCACAGTGTGTGTTAACTAATGGATGTGTTTAAAAGTTGTGATTCTTGCTTTTATTTTTCTCTTTTCATTCTCCTTTTTTTTTCTGCTTCCCTCTTTTTTTAAGAGCTCCTTTTAAGAAGAATGACTTTTTTTAATACTGCAATATATGATGTACATGCAAAGTTATTGGGAGTAGAGAAAGTTGGATGAGTGTTTACGTGAAGTTTTCAAGTACACAGAAATTAAAAATGAAATTGTTCCATAAAACTATGTTAAGTTTTTTTTATATTGCAGCTCTTTAAAATGCGCCCTAGACAGTTCTCAAGCACTGGTTCAAGAGCTATATATATTTCTATAATTAACAGGCACACAAAGTTTCATGCTTTCTGTAGGTTTCCAAGACAAATAAATTTATTTAAAAAGTTATGGTTTTATTTAATTACATCAAAGGTGCCATTGAGTGTAACTGAGGGTGACTCCCGTCCTTTTCCCCTTCAGTTTTTCGCTTCGTGGTGCAGAGGTGCAGGGGAACAGCTGACAGGCGTTGGCTATTGCAGTACATCTACACCCCTTTGTGTTTTAAAACAAATGCAAGTAAGCAGCAGACAGTCAACATGTCCCATTATAGAGCCTGACCGACAAATTTATAGCTAAGAAGAATAAGAACTTCACTTAAATTATAAACTAATAATTATTTACATGTAGCTGTAAAAGTATAATTCACAATGGTGTTCAGCATACATTATGCACATAAAAATATGTAAAAATAGTTTAACAACTTGTCGCTGAATCTTCCGCATGCTCTTCTTCACCCCAATATCTATTACGTCACCTGTGAAGGTTAACTAGGAGGGGGAAAAGGTAGCCACCCTGTTTCCCCTCAATGACACCACTGAATTAGATGTAACTTAGGATAAAATAATCAAAGAATTTAAACATGTTGTTTACGTGAATATGTACTTGCCAACTTTTATGATTTATCCAAAATGTATGGTAGTGAAGGAGACATATTTACAACAAATTGATATATTATAGATTTTCACCATGGACAAAGTATTAAATTGTCTTTGCATTATATTGTAAAATAAGTTTACAGACTGAATGTACTGCATGTATTGTTGTGATAGGCCAGAGCTTATTTATACACGATCCCCTCTCTGCTGGGCTGCAGATTTAAAATTTTCTCAACCTACTAGTGACTGCTACTGTCCATTCTAAACGAGTGCCTATCACTGTAAAGAAACTTCTAGTATTACCCATGTGAAAATAGTTTAGGAACCTTACCACTAACAACTGCTGCTTCCTCTTGCTCATGCTTACTGTACATATCAGTTACAGCTGAACATTCTATAAAAAGGCATCATAGTTACATCTGAAGTAACCATCAGATGTTAAAGCATTTGGAGATGAATATTTTATATTAATCATAATCCTCAGGCAAAGGTACAAAGACCATATTTGAATCAGTCTGTTTATATTCCCAACACATTTTGGTCACACTTTTCATTGAAACACATGTAAACTCAGATGTTATTTTCATAATACAGAATATGAAAAATATTTTTCCAAAATGAGTTGAACATAGGTTACCTTTAGCAATGAGTATTTTTAATAATTGCAGTAAAGTTCCTACCATTATACATGGTTTATATAAATGAGTATCGAGGTTTTAACTCTTTATAATATTTCTCACATTCAACTTACAATTATAAATGATATGTCAAATGAAAAAGCAACTCAAACAGTTTTACCAAGAACCTTATAAATGTTCAGTGTGACTACCCTTTGTCACATGGCACACATCAAGTCTATAGCCAAGTTCTTCCTAAACGTTGATAAGTGTGTATTTAGTAATTGTAGCAACAGCTGCTTCAATCCGGTTTCTTAATTCATGGAGGTCAGCTGGTAGCGTTCTTTGATGAAGCCCCAAAGGTAAAAATTGCATGGCATTAGGTCAGGAGAACGTGGAGGCCATGCATAGCAAGCCCTGTCATTGGGTCCCTTGCGGCCTATCCAGTGCTCGGGTACGGTGACGTTCAACTAATCACGTACTTCGTTATGCCAGTGAGGTGGCGCACCATCTTGCTGGAAAATGAAGTTCTCTGGCTCATTTTCTTCCAACTGAGGGAAGAGCCATTGCTCTAGTGTATTAAGGTAAGAAGTGCCAGTTACAGTAGGTTCACCAAAAAAGAAAGACCCATAAACTTTTTGTCGGAATATGGCACAAAAAACATTCACTTTAGGGGAATCTCGTTGCATTTGTACCATCTCGTGAGGATTTTCTGAGCCCCAGATGCACACATTATGAGTGTTAAAATGTCCACTAAGGTGAAAGGTCGATTCATCACAGAAGACAACACGATCCATAAAATCGTCATCGTCATGAAACAACATGCCGTTTGCAAAGTTGGTACGTAATCCGTGATCTGTCGGCTTTAGAGTCTGTAATAACTGTAAACGGTAAGGATATAGCCATAAGCGTTTTCTTACAACTTTCCAAACAGTCGACACAGGAACTTGTAATTCACGACTAGCCTTCCGTCTGATTTCTTTGGGCTACAAGTGAACGACTCTCAGTCGCTCAACAGTCTCTTCAATTATTCTTGGTTGTCCCATGATCTTTGCTTTACAAAGGCAGCTGGTATCTTCAAACTGAGGATACCATCTATGAATGTTACTATCACTTGGAGGATCACAACCGAACTTAATGCGGAATGCACGTTGCACAGTAACTACAGATTCGGTCTTTGCAAACTGCAAAGCACAAAATGCTTTCTGTTTACTAGTCGCCATCTTTGCTACTACCGCTGTCTAGTGGATTGCAGCAGAAACATTTTCATGCACATGCACACTGGTGCCAACAAACAAAACTGTTTGAGTTGCTTTTTCATTTTACATATTTATAACTAAGTTTAATTTAATAAATATTATAAAGATATTTATTTACACCCTGTATTTCATGATACAATAGTTTATTAAGGAACTATTTACATTAACATAGGGTGTGTGTTTAGGTTTGTGATGAGTAGAAACACATTCTTTTGTTAACATTGAGGGAACTCTGGTTTGGGATGGGCAGAGTAATTGATGAGCAGTAGATACAAACATTCAGCAATGGATGACGAATTCTAAAGCAAATGGCTTTGCGTAAGTTGTTTATTGTTTTTTTCCCTTTTCCTGTGGCAGTTTTTGTGGCTAAGGTATGTAGTGTAAAACATAGACTACATATCTGACTGCTACTTATTGTGATAGGTTCCCAGTATCTGTGTCAGAAAACATCAGTACTACCAGGTCTTCAAGGAATATTATGAGAGGATTCCCATATTTTACATGTAATTCTTGTACATTTACTGGACAGTATGCATTATAAATTTTGTCTTCATAAAGCTTTGGCCAATGAGGGAAAGTTTTATGGATTTTAATTTCAGGAAGTTGGCAAGTATGCAAATGTATTAATAGCTTTAAAATCCTCCTTCCATAGGTCAAATTTCCAGTTTTCTTTATCACTTTGGATTCATGCAGAAATCTTTGTCAGGGACTTAGCTTAGAACTTTCATTGCATGCTTAAGCAAATAAAATATTCACTAAATATTAAATGTATTTTGTTATAATATTTTATTGGTTTGCTAATGCAATGTTAATTTCAGGCTCCAATAGGACATCAAATTATTTTCAAAGCTGTTTATTGAGGAACTTGTGGAACTTGAGACATTGTGATTTCAGACGCTGAACTTACCAGTAGAAAGAGGCGACTCGAGATCATCGTCAGATTCATCTACACGAGGGGGTGGGGGTGGAGGCAGTCGACATGCAACTCCACCAACAGAGCCACACCATCTGCATCGTATTCACTACATTGCAAGACGCGACAAGATGGGTTCCGATCGAGATTCTAGTCCCCCCGAACCTCCGGGGAAACTGCCACCTGCGGCTACGGTGGCCACGCAACCCGGGGAAAACTACTCATATGTGCAGCTAACTGCAATGCACGACTATATATATCCAGTGATGGAGGACCATGGAAAGTCTGGCCGCAGGGACTCCTCTGGAAGCCTCAAGAAGCGTAGCCTTGAGGTTATCCCCACTCAACCCCCTTTGCTTCCTAGCAAGCCTGGAAGGAAGAAGGATCGCAAAGCACGCCAGGCTCGCTGCAGACACTGCCAGGAGCTGTATTCGGAAGATGAGAATGCACGGGGGAGCTGCGAGTATGCTCCTGACTGCGTTAGGTCTGGCATCAACAAGGTCGCCTGCATCTCTTGTGCTGAGTGCATGCTATATCACTGCATGGCAGATGCAGAGGGAGACTTTGCACAGCATCCTTGCGAGTGTGGCACCGTAGATGAGAGCTGCAGTCGACGCTGGCTAGGGCTAGCACTTCTCTCTCTGTTGGTGCCCTGTTTGTGGTGCTATCCTCCCCTGCGCACTTGCCATTGGTGCTGCGTCTCGTGCGGGCTCTGCGGAGGAAGACATCGGCCGGCCTCCTAGCCCACTTGCTCCCTCTCTGTGGTAGGCTAGAGGACGTCTCATCTAACCTAGCCCACCTGCACCCTGTTTGTGCTGAGGGTGTCGAAGATGGAATATGGTATCTTGAAGAAAGAAGAAAAATGCTGCACCTCCGAGGAAAAGGTTTGTTAAAGAGAACTGCTTATGAATGATGGTGCTATTTTCTGGGTGAGCGTGGTTTGGTGCTTCCCAGTATTAGGTGCAAGGTGAGGCTCTCTACACTATACATGGTGCAGTGTGCAGAGACGCTGCCAGCTTCCCGAAGTTAACATTCGTTATATGTGCTCTCTTCGCCAGTCACCGCTAATGTGTTTTTATGTAGTAAATGTAGTGTCGTCGTGACGAAGACAGACAAACTGCAGTATTTATCCCAATTGTACGGAAACGGTTGGAGCTGTACTTGTCTCATTTTTTTATTTACTTATTTCTCCTTCCTCCTCCCTGTTTTCCCTCAAATAATAAAAGAGAAACAAAAGCCAATGATCCTTTATCCTTACATCCATTGTGCCACTGTGTGTATGTTGTATTATGGGTGTATAAAAATGTTGCCTTACATTTAACAGACCGTGGTTTATTTGGCTTACGGCAACTGATAATATTACAATAAGATGTTCTTTGAAAAAAAAAAAAAATCTGAAAAACAGAAATTAAAAAAAAAAAGAGAGAAAAAAAAAGAAATGTAACATAGTGACACCACAGATACTATATTGTTTAATGTCATAATTCATTTTATATTGTGTATATAAACGATCGAAATTCACCCATATTTGTTGCATATAATATGTGACACACTGTTTGAACATCACATCCTTAGATTATCTGAAGCTATTCAGTTTCTGTATGTAAAGATGTTGGTCAGTTTTGGAGCACTAAAGTGCATCTAGCACTTCTCCACCCTATACACAAATTCTTCATGTCTAAAATATACAAAAGGAGGACATATTTTTCCGAGGGCTCATGGGAAAATAGGACCTTCTTTTGGCAATAAAACTTCGAGATGGGCGTATTTCTTGCCATCAAGACAGTTAAGTTTTAATTCTATGTGTGAGGGAAGGAAAATGGAGCAGTGTTGGCGTGCTATGTGCACAATAGCAGTTATAATGGTGGACACTCTTTAACAGTGCAAGCCAAACACGGTTGTGTAAAGTGAAATGGAATTTCAATACAAAATGTAGTCAACGAAAATAACTAATACAGTTATTAAAAATGATTAATTATTGCTATTATCTTTGTTCTTACTCTTTAGCTCATACCATTTCTATGCCATATGATTTTTCTGTACATATTTATTATTTGGGGGGTAAGAACCAGATAGAAAAACAAATTTTCTTTTCTTATTTATTTTTATTGTGTTCAAATATAGAACTTTTGTATTCTACTTTTAAGTTCAGTCCTATAAAATATTCAGTATGCCACATTTGAATATAAGTTTTTCTATTCCAGGTGCACTATCATGGCAATGAAGGATGTTTTAGAAGCCTATTTTACTTCTCCATAACAATTTAAAAAATAAAGGAAAGTTTTGTTTCATTTTGCAGTTACCACAAAGTTTATTCATTAATTAAAGGGACAGTTTTTTATACTGAATTATATTTACTTATACATAGTTCTTTTAAAGGAAGAATAAGAGCTTTTAATGACATTACCCATGATGTTGCACAATGGGATAGAAATTTGGCCCATCCTTTCTCCTTACAACATACACGAAAGCCTTGTCAAACACAGTTTTAGAGAACGTCTGTATATTTGTGGTGAGATTGTATCATTGCTGGTTATCAGGCATAGCCCCTCAAGTGCATTGTGTTCAGAAACATAATATAAATGATAATTTGTACAGAGTCTCTTTTTAGGTGCATGGCCAATCTCACCGCAATTTCTTAGAATCAGGAAGCACTTGTTTGCTGGTAAAGTCGAATTATTCACATGTATGTACAGTACAGCTGTTGGATCTCTGGCCCAGACGTTTTGCGGTTGCAGGAGGCAGAGGGGGAAGGTTAATAGTACCAACATACAGTAATGAGCAATGGAAAACATATCCTCAAAAGTATCTTTAGAATGAAAATATAGGACTATATTAACTTTAAAACATTGAAATCCAACTTGCAATTTCATTATCATGCAAGTTATTCATTACAACACCACTCTGTTTGAATATTTCGTTCACATCTTTCACGCACACTAACTGCTTCTGTTGGTAATACTGGGAGTCTCTACATCCGGTGTTGTGGTCAGGAAATTAAAACTTGTCTGCTGGCGCCAATCAGCATTGTTGCTGCTAGGCGTGGCTTCAGTCGCTTGCACTGGTGAAGTTCCTTTGCTATTTTGTGCATGCAAGAATTCTGATTTTTAGTGTCCGTAAGTCCTATTATCACTATAATAATATGGCTACTACTTCATGAAATATGCAAATGTGTGAAATATTTAAAATACATGTTCCTCTGCTTGAAATTCCCACTAAAGAACTGGCAACAACCCGCTTCCCCCTCTCGGGAAATGTCAGAGCTGGAGAACGGGCGGCCAAACTGTAGACTTCTCATTCAGGCTGGCCTACCATTTTTCCAAGATTCACGAGTAATTAACTTCTCAGCATGTTTTCCAAAGTGAAATAGGCTTTTAACCTGTAACCATGCAAATTACAATTACAATAACCACATGCCTTCAATAGACGGTCTGTATGGTGGTCATGTGCTACCACACATCTCTCATACCTTTTTTAACATTTGCATTAACATTTAATTTTTCATAGCCATCTAAATAAAACCAAGCTGTTTGCTGACCCAATCGCTGAGACGGTGGAGCACTTGTCTGCTGTACAAAGGGGTTCTAAATTCAATTCCCAGCTGGGAGTTGGAAATGCTTCTCTGACCAAGATTGTCTATGATCCCCAGAGTCTAGAAGTATGAATGTGTGTGTATTTAATTGAATTTACTTGTACTCCCAATTCTTACAATCTCAGTAACAAGTTTTATAATTCTAATCTAGGGTACAAATTTGTCTGCTGCTTATATTACGGGCTGATAGTGGTGTTGGCTCCATGGCCGTTTACCTCTATCCTAGCCCGTATACGACCTTGACGTAATGTTCTGATTGTGTCTTCCATTTCTTTACCTCTTACTTCCTTGCCCTTCTCAGACACTTCTCTTTGATTTTGTCAGCAAATTTCCCCACCTCACTCTTTTCTCTCCTTTCAATGTAAGCATTTTTATTATTACTAAGTAAGCCCCTTTATTATCCCAGTTCTTATCCCATATTAATTTCCTCTAGTTTTCAATTTCTTTACACTCCACTACAAAATGTTCTAAGCTTATTTTCTTTCCACATAGAATGCACTCCTTTGGTGAACCCCCTCTCAATATGGCTCCTGTCCTTAACCAAGCTAAACCCTCCCTTTCATATCTATCACATATGTCTACATATGTTTCCCTTCCCCATTCTGTCTACATTTTCAGGTATACATTTAGTGATTTCTTACTATCTCATTTCAATGTTCTCTATCTTATTCTTTATTGTTCAGAAACCTTTTACTTTTCTTTCACTCTCATGCCAGATATCCCCCATACCTATTTTGACCAGCGTTCTCTTTAGCTCTGCCCACCAGCTCTTCTTACATATTGAATTCTTCTGTTGTTCCAGGCAGACTTTTAATGTATTATCATTATCCTTTTTTATATAGCTATACTAATATTTTAAACATCTTTCTATGATTACCCCACTTCTGCAAGGTCTTCCAAGTTCCACTCTAGCTACTCCATTTGGCATTGACTTATTCAAACCTAGTATCTCTTTACAGAACTGTATGTGTGTAATCTAATGTACAAATCCCAAAGTCAAGCCACTGTAAGTGTATGATTCATCATTATTTACGAGCAATATGATCCATACATTAAAGGCTGCCAATATGACTACTGAAGTTAAATGCAGGGTATAAATAGAATAATAAAAATATATGCTTTCTATAAAAAAAAAAAAAAAAAAAAGATTAAATGTTAATAATTGCTCCATTGATCTGCATTTAACATCCAACTGCAGAAATTACCTTTACCTGCTTTATCTCACAGTTGGAATTTGTGATTTGTAGATAGTACAGAGTTTTAATTTTGAACACAATCACTTCAAACCAAGTTCTGTGAAGTTCCTTTATTAAATTCTCCAACTGTCTAATATTTTTCCTGGTAAAAATGTTATGCTAACATGTTTGCTATGGTAGCTCAATGGTGAAAAGCAACCAGATGGAGAGCAGGAGACCCATGGTTCAAATCCTGGCAATGCCATTAAATTTTTCAGTGTGACTCTACCTATTAATTTCAGTTTCTTATCAAATCTCTTTCACCAAATCTATTCAAAAGATTATGGACTATTACTCTATAAGGAACAGGAAGTACAAGAGTTTGTTGTCATAAGGAGCTATACATTAATACGAGGGTGGGTCAAAAAGTAATGCCTCCAATTTTTATCTCTTTTAATTGCCAAGAAAATTGAATCCAATTTACATAGCTTGAAAACTACAACATTGACGATTAATTTGTCACTATTCAATATAATCTCCGTCCTTTTACACAGTTTTGGTCCACCTTTTAACTAGAGCATGTACTCCAGTGTGGTAAAATACACGGTCTTGCTTCCTAAGCCATTGATGCACGGACGTTTTCACAGACTCTTCAAAATGAATCCCAAGATGAGCTTCCTTTAGTGGCCTGAACAGATGGAAGTCTGATGGTGCCAGGTCAGGGCTTAGCATAACCATAAGCACACCCTCTGTATCCCAAAACACTGTTGCCATAACTTCCCCTGCCGACCGCTGAGTTTGTAATTATTTTTTTTTTCTTCAGTGATGTGTGATGCCATTCCATTGACTGCCTCTTTGATTCAGGTTCAAGAAAATGAACCCACGTTTCGTCTCCAGTAACAATTTCTTCCAGAAACTTCTCTCCCTCCAAATTAAAGCTCTGCAAGTGTTCGGAGGCTATTGTTTTCCTTGTTTCTTTGTTTTGGGCGGTTAACATTCTTGGTACCCAACGTGAACAAACTTTTGAGTAACCCAGTTGTTGAATAATCGTCATCACACTGCCTTTACTGAGGGAGGTAATGCAACACAATTCACCTGTTGTTACCTGGCGATCACCACGAATGTTATTGACTCGTTGAATGTTGTATGGAGTCACTGCAGTCACTGGCCTGCCGCTATGCTTTTCATCTGCCAATGGTGTT
Source organism: Mantis religiosa (assembly GCA_030765055.1). NCBI lineage: Eukaryota > Metazoa > Arthropoda > Insecta > Mantodea > Mantidae > Mantis > Mantis religiosa. The sequence continues at coordinate 142,096,918 of CM060958.1, read as the reverse complement.
TGCCCTTCAATTTCGTTAAAGCGACGAACCCATCGTCTTAACAGTGCTGACTTCCACTGTTGCATCACCATACACATTTTTTAGCCTTTCGTAAATGCGAATTGGCGTTTTACCTTCCACAGTCAAAAGTTCAATCACAGAACCGTGTCTAATACAAATGTCGATGTCAGCCATTTTGCAAGAGGATGCAGTGCTGCCACATGTTGACTTAGGAAGTTACTACTGCAGGGGATTGGAGAAGGTTTGAGGAATTGTGCCAAATTCAAAGTTTTTACATAACATACTTATTTAAGGAAAAAAAAAAATAGGAGGCATTACTTTTTGACTCACCCTCATATTTGGTTTGGTGTCATATATAACACAGACTATTGCATCAACTAATTAGCCAGCTCATGGAGAGGCGAACAGAATGGTTAGAAACCGTGTAATGTGGAGCAAGTGCCATGTGCCCAAACAATGAATGTATAATAATGAGAATGTTAGGGCAAAAATAAAATACCTTTTGGTAATGTTAATTGCCAGGATCATATCAGTGCTGCCAATGTTCTAGAATTTCATTGTTTTTAAACAAAACCTATCAGTCTGGCCCGGACTTGAATCTACCACTTTGGGATTACAAGGCCAGTGCCTAACCAACTGAACCACCTACACCAACAAGGTTGTAAAGTATGTAGCAAGTAATGAATTAGATATTATACAAATAAAAATATTTAGTAATTATCTTCCACTTATCTTAAGAAGTTGATGTTAATACTTCTATATATGAGATTAATTTTGTGAACATTTGCCCACATCTTCAGTCAACACACTTCGTTGTCAAGGATACCAGGTATTTACGTATTACCAACATCTGAAGAAACAAACCTAAAAACAGAATCAATTACCGGTATGTCAAAATTCATTACGCAATTTTTACTTTTTAAAATAAACATTTCTTCCCAAACTATTAAATCTATGGGAACATTTGTTTTAATAATTTAACTTCGGGATTCATTTTCTGTGTAATGAATTAGATGCTGAAGCAGTTATCCTTGTTTCAAATAAGCTTGCCCCGTATCTCGTAATGCTTATGTGAAGTAATCACCTCTCATTGGCTTCTGTCATGGTATAGACCAGAGGTACCATCGCGTGTTACTGAGGGTGACTCCCCCCCGTTTTCCCATTCTTCAACTTTTTGCTTAGCGTAGGTGCAAGGGAACAGCTGACTGTTATTGGCTATTGCGGTATGTATACACACCTTTGTGTTTTAAAACAAATACAAGTAAGCGGCGGACAGTCGACATGTCCCATTACAGAGCCCAACATCAACAAATTATTAGCTAAGAAGAATAAGAACTTCACTTAAATTATGAACTAATAATTATTAACATTTAGCTATAGAAGTATAATTCAAAAGGTATTCAATACACATTACGCACAAAAATAAGAACAAATAGTTTTACAACCCGCAACTGAATCTTCCGCATGCTCTTTCTCACCACAATACATTTTACGTCACCTGCGAAGGTTAACTAGGAGGGGGAAAAGGTAACCACCCCATTTCCCCTCAATAACACCACTGGTATAGACTTGTGCAGTAAAAATGAGTTTGTTAACTTTCCTGGCAAAGAATAAATTCGAGATATTCCTGGGATTCAAGCCAGATGAATAGATGTTAAGTCACCGATGTTTCAGGAAGCGTACATTTCTACCATCAGGTTATGAATGAATAAAGAAGTGTTGTTAAACACTAAATTGAGATAATAAACATTATCATTGACAAAACACTACCAGTACTCGGATCCTTGAACAAAAGACTGCAGTAAATTAAATACTAGGTCAGGAGATGGCGTGGGTGTAGAAAACTAGTTAGGTCATAGAAAACATGACTGCTTAGTTTGATGTTCAAGCTGTATAAAGCATTACGATAAAGCCACCTCCGAAGAATAAACATCAGTTGAGACCAGTGAAAGACAAACTGGACTTCCAAGTTCTGGGAGTGTACTGCATTCCCTGTGAATGTGGTACGCTGTATATAGAACAAATTGGAAGGACTGTTGCAACTAGAATAAGCGAACATGAACAGAGCACTCATTTAATGTAACCTGAGAAGTCTGAACTGGCAGAGCATTGCATTGATAAGGACATAGAGCCATTTTTTTGGGAGACGACCATTGTGGCAAAATGCAGCAATTACTGTGAGCAGAGAGTTTAATTTACTACAGTCTTTTGTTCAGGGATTTGAGTACTGGTAGTGTTTTGTCTTTATTAATTTTTTTGCTATCTCAATTTAGTGTTTAATAACATTTCTTTATTCATTCATATCCTGATGGTGGGAGAGATGTACGCTCCCAAAACGGTGTTTAATCATCTATTCGTCTGGCTTGAATCAAGAGAATATCTTGAATGTAATGAGTTCGTTATTTAACATAATATATATGTTCGAAGAGAATTGTCAAATTTATATTTTCATAACTGTATGAATTAAATATATTACATAACCGAATTAATTTTCTGGAATGTATGTTTAATTCTTATGAAGTAAAGGGGAGGATCCTTTGCTTCAAACCTGCCTCTCGGGATGACTGACGATGGCAGATGCATCTATCAGTAGCCATGACATAGTTGTTTATATTACATTATATTTTGCTGACCTTGCTTTAAACTGGATTTGTCATACATTACCATTCAATGTGTGAGTTAAGTTTCATTATATGCTTGTATTTTTGCACGATTTTATATATCTTCCTGGCAGTTATGAGTTTACTGCAGGGCTTCCACATGGTGTGAAAGCAGTACCTACAGTGCCGAAAGCATTAGCCAGTTAGGGGAAAGCAGTGTTAGGCGGAGGGATACATGTCAGCAGGATAAAGTTATTTGAAACAAAGATTACACATTACTCAAAGCAGAATTAGAAAATAATGTATAAACCCATGATCACAGCTGATAATTGATTTGTAGAGGGATCAAGATCTAAGTGCATCAAAGTAAATTATTTTAATTTTATGGCTGAATGACCAATGAAAAAAAAATTATATATCTGGTTTACCTACAGTTTAGATAGGGCTGCCAACTTTCTTGACTTTTAAATTTTCCTGCATTACTGATCTGTCTTGCTTATACTTCTGTATACTTCTATAACTTCAACAAATTATTCTTTTAAACTTATTACTTTTTCGTACTACTGGCCTGTAATAAATTTTTATACAGAGATTATACCAGAAATACACTTTTCAAAACTGAATAAAAAGAACATTTTTTTGAAGGTATGTATTTCTCTATAAACAGCATAAAAAAAGAACTATTAAATACAATTCAAACTCAACTTCTTTCAAGGATACAATACAGAGATTTCAAGAAAATCTTTCTGCTCCAAACTGTGAAAAAAATTTTAATTTTGATTTGGTCAAAAATGTTCTAGTTATTTTGATTATTATACCTATATTTAAGATATTTGTATGACAAAAATATTGGGACCAAGTTTAATCCACATGCCTCTCAGGCAGCTCACATTCATATCCAGAGGACTGCATATTACATTGGAGAATTGCCTCTTTGACACCCTCATATCAGGTAACAGGCTGATGCCCCATCTTGGATACTCTCTCTCTCTGATACAGTTTGCTCATTGACAAAGCACCCATGTGAGAGTCCTTGGACTGGGGAGAATACAAAGGAAATGGGGGAAAAAAAAATGGAATTTTCCAGAACCAGCCAGTCATTCCTGAATAACTTATAGTATAACTGGCAAACTGTAGAACCAAGAAGGTTGGCTCAGGCGGTTTCGACTGTAGCCCGCATTTGGGAGGTCCGGGTTCAATTTCTGTGGCCAACTTACCTGAACCATAGTATTTTTCAGTTTCTGTCCAATCGCTCTTACCCATTGAGCTACCATGGCCAACCATGACGGAAACCAGGAGATCCGTGGTTCAAATACCAGCCATGGCATTGAATTTTTTAGGTTTACTCAATCCAAAAACTTCGCATATATACGGCTAGAGAAATGATTAATTTCCACCAATTAACTTAAATAAGCTGAGTAGGTTACTTACATATCCCGAATTTCTTGTCCTTTAGTTTATTTCCAATAATATTTCACATCATGTCATGTAGTGCTCTCTTTCAGGGTAGAAGTATCATTACGAGTCTCGGCATTGCAGGGCAGGATGATATGCTTCTGTTAAACACTTTGTTCTTCAGTAGGACAGTTTCCAGTCTCCGGGCTGACCTGGTGGGCCATTTCTGGACCACGGTGGGCGGGATGCCAGTTGTACTAGCCTGCCAGGGAGTTTCTAACTGGTAAATAGTATGGACCCTGCCCTCTGCACCATCATGACTCCTTGTTTCAGTCTCCTCTTGCCTCATTCTTCCTCCTGAAGATGTCGCACTTAGGGCATAGGTACAATAAACTACAGGTTTTAGTGCCAAATCCCCTCTTTAGTAATCCTAACTATAACATAGGTAAATCTTATTACACAAGAAATATATATCTCATTAAAACACAATTTATGTTGAATAAAAAACTTTTGTGCCATTAACTATTTCACAGATTCTTTGGTATTGGTTTGAATTTTCAAATGCATGCTTAATGCTTTGTTCAAGTGATAGTCACATGATTTTGGAGGATTTCATAATACTATTTGTATTTGTATTTTAATTTTTGAGGGACTAGTTTTGGGAGCTGTTGCTTCCATTTTCAACCTCAAAGGTCTGGCTGTTGTCTATTGTTGCCTATAGTCTTGTCTCTGGTGGTGTAACTATGAACTTACTACTTACTTCTGGGTGTCACAGTACTCTGAGGACCTTAGCGTCCATCACAGCAATCCAATCACTTCTGTCTTCGGTTTTTCTCCTCCATCCTTTTATTTTAAACTTTCTCAAATCTGTTACTACTTCTACATCATCAGTCTACCTACAAAAACCTGTCTTGTTTTAGTCTACTACATCCTTTTGATAGCTACAACAAAATGTGTAATAAAGTTCATTGTGATTAATAAGAAGCAGAAAGAATAAGAATATTCTTCAGTGTGTATAAGCAAGGCATCACAATTTTATTTTGTGAAATTTAAATTTCATCAAGTCTAGTACATTGTCGTTTTACAAATGATTTTTATTACTCACAACTTACATCTGTGTTACTTGTTGATGTAACATTTCGTAGAAATATGGATAGAAAGGACAACTTTCTTACTTCCAGTTATTTGTAATTGTTAATGTCACTCTGGATTGCCAGGATCTTATCAGCTTCTGTTGGGCCAGAATTTTGTGCCACTGGAGTTCTTTTACATCTAGTGAATCTGTGATATGGTGCTGTTGCTTTTAAGAATATTTGAAGACCAGGCTGTGGGCCAGATTTGAAACCACGACCTTGGGATCAGTAGACCCACTGCTGCACTGTCATGATTCCTTGGGACGGCTGTCCTCTGCTCTTGTCTCATCCTTCCTCCTGGGGACACTCCACTTGGGGACATAAGTACATTAGACCAATTTTGGAACACTGCTGTGCCAAATCCCCTCCGTAACATAATCCAATCCAATCCAAGCATTCAGTAATCAAACATAAATCTGTAATTTCAACTACAATAAACTTTGGCATCTTTGACAGTGCATGACCCATTATATTGTGTATTTTTGACCACAATAGCAGATGAAAAATATATTAAAAGGGCGAAAAAAATTGTTTTCTTCATATTTCCAACAGAATTACATTAAATCCTTCATCAATTATTGTGAAAGACCTCTCCTTGTTTGTTTTCGTTAATGGAATTCTGACTGCCGTAATGGAACCTCTTTCTTCAGCGTCATTAAACTTCACTGTATGTAATTCATCAATCATTGGTAAGGATAAAACATGACATAAACGGAAAACTTAATTTATTTCAAGACATATGTAGAACAAGGAGAAGAACTTTATCAGAAAAGGTTCGCAAAGAAGCCCTGTTGACATCTTATACAATCCTAGTAGTTTCAGCTCTATTATTCGGGTCTGAGTGTTGATACTTTAAGAAAGTTAGAAGTTGCGGAAATGAAATTCCTGAGGTTTGTTGCAGGTTATACTTTTATGGACAAACAGAAGACTGTAGATATTCGAGAACAGTTGTGAATATTTAAACAGACAAAATATGGTATAGCATGTCTGCAGAATGGAACATAACAAGATTCCTCAAAGAACATTAAGTTACAGGCCAAGAGGACAACAAAGTCGAGGAAGATTTGCCAGAAGATGAATAGAACACTTTTAGTTTGGTGTCGCAACGAACACTCATGGTCTGAATGATGATCAATCTTACAGCCAACCTGATATGTCCATGATTGCCACTACTTTCATTAAAATATACAAGGGTGGATCAAATATAAACAGGATTTTTGTTTTAATTTATAGTATCAACAAAAAAAAGTGCTCATATACAGATTACTTTTATACATACTGTCCTGCCTTCAATACACATTTTCTCCATTGGATTGGCAAGTTTTTAATGTTATTCTTATAGAAAGAAGAAGGATGTGTGTGGAACCTGTTGCGCACGAACTCTTCTACACTTGAGTCATCATCAAAGCGCTGTCCTAGATCTTGTTTGAGTGGTCCAAACAAATGGTAGTAGCAGGGCGATAAATCTGGACTGTAAGGAGTGTGTTCCAGAGGTGTCCAATTCATTTTCTCCAGTTTTTCCTGCGTTAAAGTGACAGTATGTGGCTTGCATTATCATGGAGAAGAATTTCAGATCAGCTGTCGGCCTCGCTTGTTACGATATGCAGCTTTTGTTGAATCCAGAATGTGAGAGTAATAGGCTGCATTGATTGTCCTTCGTTTGTGAAGAAAATCCACCATCAAAACTCCTGTGTAGTCCCAAATAACGACTGCAAGCATCTTTTCGGTAGATGGGCGTGTTTTGACCTTAACCAGACCAGCTTCGTCTCCCCGCTGCCACTCCATATTGCTTGCTTTGTCTCTAGGGTGTAATGATGCACCCATGTTTCATCACAAATTACAATGCGATTCACGAAATCTTCTCCCTTGTAGGGATGCAAGTGTCTTTGACAAACTTCCTGGCGTAACGTTTTTTGTTCCTGGTTGAGGGACAAGGAACCTACCTGGCAGATAATTCTCTGTAATGGAGTTCATCTCGGATGATCGAACACTTGCGTGTTATTTGAAAAATTTCGGATATTTTTATGCACCAATCATCTTCAATAAGGTCACGAATGGCAACAATATTGTCTGCAGTAATGCTTGTCCACGGTCTCCTCATATGAGGTTTATTTTCTACAGTTTCTCCTCCTGCCACAAAAATTTCAGCCCACTCATACGCTCCGCTCATAAATGTTTCTTCCCCAAACTGTGCACGGAGCTGTCTCAAATTTTCCGAAGGTTTGGAGTCCTTTTTCTGGCAAGAAATCTGATGATGATGATGATGATGCGTTGCGCAACAGACGTGTGCACCTCTTACTCATGGCATACTGACGCAGCCCTGTTCTCCGCGGTACGTGCGCGCGCAATACCCCTTTTCAAGATAGCCCCACCAACATACTGACAAAATCTCTACCCAGACGTATTACCGACAGCATCGTTATATTAAAATTCCCGTTTATATCTCATCTGCCCTCACATTATTCAAGTGGATAAACAGAGTTTATCCATGAGTAGAACAATTTGAAAGGCGACCCGAAGGTAAGTTTTGCCTACGAGGTTTGTCCACTTGTATAATACATTATCTTATCATATTGATACTGTGACCTGCGGCCAGGTTGTTATTTGCCGTCTCCAACTTCTTTTCCATTTTCTCGGTGAAGTCATTTTCAGTGTTTAAAAACATCACTAAGTGTTTAAGTTAAATACTCCGATATCATCATAGCAGTTAGAGCAGGTATACAAATAAAACAAAAACAACATAAATACATATCATCTTATTTACATGCAGTGCCGGCTTCTGCTGTTTTCTTTTTTGTTTATTGTCCTTTAACCGGGCAACACACATTATGCGATGAATAAATAGATTTAAACTATGTTCAAATAAATTCAGAATCCGCAGGGCTAAAGATTTCGTTTATTTTCAGGATAAGTAATTTATCCTAGCCGAGATTCGAACTTGTATCTGAGACAGAACTTTACAGTTGCAAAACGAAGGGGGGGGGGGGGCTCTGTTGTCTTACTTTGAAAAGACATTTCGTCTCCCATAGCAACGCTGTATTTACTTTGGCGACTAGATGTTTATAGTGTAAGAAGAGGTTAAACATTTCCATTAATTGTAAATAAATTGAAGTCGCCCAAAACAGTAATGTAATTATACTTGCAGCACCGTAAATTGTGTGATTTGTCATATTCTGGTGCCTAGTTGCAGGCACTTTAGGTAAGCATTATCGTATAAATGCTTATACGATAGTATACTTAGCTGTACATTCTTTGTGCATTGTACAGCGGTTATGTTTATTCTTTGTGTACAAGATTATCAGTGGTATACATTATAACATATCGTATCCGTCACAAAAATATTCACATAAATTTGCAAATATATTTATTAAGATGTCTAAGTAGCTGTAATCATAATGTCACGGCGCAAAACTACGATGCTGTGCTCATATCGATGCCGTTACCGCACGATTCTGTCGAATTTTGTATGCACTTTGTTGTTTTTTTCTAGAACTTTTTACCGCTAAAACTGCAGTTTTGCAAAGCGAAACTACGGAAACTGTCACAGTGACGTGCGGCTAAAGTTACATTCAGTTCAGCTTCCGTTTCGTCACGTTTTAAGTAAAACGTCATATGGCGTATGGTGACAATCTATGGCATGAAAGCAAATGTAAACTTATCGAATAGAATAATTTTTACAACCTGTAATGTATTCTACGCCATAATTGCCACTATTAAAATATTGCATACAGGTTTGGATTTTGTTTTCATGTTTTGTAATGCTGGAGTTTCCCACGATTTCTATCTCCTTTACAAAGGTAAATAAAGAGAAGCCTTGATTCAAAATTTCACACATTCAACAAGCACTCTTTCCGTTCACATATTTCATAAAGCAAAATCAGTTATTAGTGTGAAAATTGCTTCCAGTAATTACTTTTCCTAGTTACCAAAACCTGTGCATTTCAGTCTTGAAAAATCAAATAAACATTTCTTTGGAAACTTGTGCAACATCATGTAATACTAAACTACTGTTATTATTTATTTAAAAAAAGAAACAAATTGACTTGATTTTCTTTCCTAACCTTTAATAGCCAGTAATCTGGATTAACCACAGAGTGGTACATAGTAAAGAAGAAATACTTGTTTCCATAGAACGGTGTAATTTTGTAATGGCATTGTAGAATTTGCCTTGGACCTTGAAGGTTTATTGTATTGCTCAATTTTTATATCAGCGTAATGTAAAACATTAATTAGCTTAAGGGGGAAAGAAAGATTCTGTGTACGAGGGCTGTATGTTTAACATCCAATAAGCTATAAGTAAAAGACAAGTTCATAGAAAACAATTATTTTATTACAAAAAGTTTTGTACACTTATGTTACTTTTAAACATAATCACTGAAAAGATTGACACGTTTTTCGTACTGGTGGACAAGCTTAGCAAATACCATCTGCAAAAAATGTTGCCACCAATTATTTCAAATGAGCATGACATTTTGAAGGTGCATCCATTGTTATGATTGTCGTTTTGTTTCCAGTGTGTCGTATTGGATCCAAGTTTCAACTCCAGTAACAATTGATTTCAAAACGTTCTCTCCATCGTGATAACGTTGAAGGAAATTCAAAGTTGGCCATTATCACAATGAAGGAGAAAACTTTTTGAAATCAATTGTTACTGAAGATGAAATTTGAGTCCAATATGTCACCAGACACACTGGAAACAAAACGACAATCACAACTGCCCTTGGTAGCGTAGATGGTAGCATGTCTGCCTCACGTTCAAGAGATCCCGAGTTCGAATCTCGGTCAGGGTGAGTTACCTGGATAAGGTTTTTCCGGGGTTTTCCCTTATCCTGAAAGGCGAATGGCAGGACCCTGGACTCATTTGAGCATCATTTCACCCTCTCATTCACCATACGATATGACTTAACGTTGGAGGATGTAAATTACAAAAAAAAAAAAAAAAAAAAAAAAAAAAAAAAAATGCATCTTCAAAACAACGTCAATTCTTATTTGAAATCACTGCCGGCAACATATTTTGCAGAGGTTATTGCAAAGCTTGCCCACAGGTATTATAAATATCTCAATGTTTTGGATGATTATGTTGAAAAGTAACCATAAGTGTACAAATGTTTTGGTAATAAAATAATTTGAAAGTAATGAGTCGGTAATTCAACACAACATCACTTAAATTATCCTTACTTGGACATGTTTTGGAGAACGTTTTGTCTCCATCCTCAGCCGTTATCCGACTGGTTGGATCCGTGGTTCCTTGAAGTGAGCTGGTTGTCTGTGAGATGAACTTCCAAAGAGAGTTTTCAGGCGGCATTTCGAAATTTAAAGTAAACTGTTTGTTTTTTATAATTAGCAACTTTTCCCAAACATCGAGTTTGGCTGCATTACTGGCTGATTTTAATAGTTTTATATTTGGTACAATTTAATGATTGGTAGATTAGAAATGGTGAGCTATTGCTGATTTGAATTACCGACTCATTACTTTTAAATGTTAAATACATCACTGTTTCTAACGTTTTGCTTCAAATAATAAAATAATTGTTTTCTATGAACTTGTCTTTTATTTATAGCCTATTGGAGGTTGAAGAAAAAAAGGGCCCTCGTGTATGTTATTTAATTTCAGTGGGAATTGCGGAAAATATTTATAACTAAGTCCATAATTTCCAATACTATCCAGAAAATTTTAAGCTAATAAGCTACAAACTGTGCTCCAGTAAAATAGAAATTGAGTTTTATTTGTGGATGTTTAACTTTTATAGTTCTCAGGTCCCAGTCTGTATTGGCCGTGAAAAAGTTTTTAATGTTTCGTAGAGGTCTCTTTATTAAGCTTGAAGTTCTTTTATGTGCTGTAAATCTACAATACAAAAGCACCAGCTTTATTTCCCTTATAAAAGAAGCCATGCTAAGGATTTTTATGATAAAAATGCTCCTTTATTCTCCACTGGGATTAATCTTTTGAAAATTGGAACTAGAGGCTAGCATGTTACTCCCAAAGGCATGATTTTGAGGGAAGTGGCTCCTGTATATCTACAACTCATAGACTTGGTTTCGAAACTTGTTGCCTGTATACGGGTAGTGCTTCCATAAATGTCACACCACACTTCATACCTGGTTATCCCTAGACCCTGGACGTTCAATGGGCATTTAGATTAGTGAAAAATGGTAAAAAGAAAAAGCTGAGAAAAATGGAGTTCATTATTCAAGCAGTATGTTCCGTCCTGACATTAAATTCCCCATTTGAATCATATATTTCCCCGGTAAACCACTAGGCAGGATGTCATGTTGGCAATGGTAGCTCAATGGGTAAGAGCAACTGGATGGAAACCAGAAGATCTGTGGTTCAAATCCCGGCCATGGCATTGAATTTTTCATGTTGACTCTCTCTATCAAAGATCTTAACCTATATATGGCTAGTGTAAAGAAATGATTAATTTCCATCAGTTAACTAAAAATACTCCAGTGTATTGATAAAAGACCAATTATAGGCATTTGCGTCTGTAAATTTTTGATATTAAAAAAAATTAGAATATAATAAACATGTAAGAAAGGCTGCACCGTGGCTGAGTGGTTAGACCGCTTGGCTCTCACCTAGGTGGTCTGGTTTCGATCCCAGGCAAGTGCAAAGTGGGATTTGTAATGGGCAACATGGTGATGGGGTGAGTTTCCTCCAGTTTCCTCCACCATCATTCCACCAATTGCTCCATCATTCATTCATCCCAGGCATTGGGCCAACCTGATCTCATCTCATCTATCAGGTCAATATGCTTCGGCTTCCTCGCTCTGAGGAAACGCAAGTGACTCCTAACACCAACATTGGTGATGAAGGGAGACATAAAAAAAAGTAAGAAACAAAAAGTTGAATATATTCAGTTTCTGTCTTTTTTCTATCTTTTATCAAATTTTATCAAAGACATGTAGCTAAGGTGATGACTTGTTAATCATGAGGTGTTTTCTATAGCAAGAATTTATTACTTTTGTTTTGCAGAATACTTTTCACACAGAGTAGAATGCAAGAGTCAGAAGCAACAATAAGGAAGACTGCCCAAACAAGATGCAGAAGAAAGAGACAAGGCATAAAAATGCCACCGCTGATGAAAGTAGATGATGATGAACTCACTGAGCAACTGCTGAGAGAAATTCTTCATGATCAGGAATATCCTCCGCTAATGCAGCCCAATACATGGACAAAATCTGTGCCATATAAGGTATAACTTTACCATTCAATTGTTCATTCTGTGCCTTTCCTATGTGAAAGACCAACTGTAATGGAATGCTGGCCATGCAATTCTGGTGTACCAAACACCAAACATTAATGAGACAACATGAGTCTCTTTCCTATTAAAAGAAAGTGTGATAGAAAGTAACCTCTTTCTTAAATGCAAGTAATCAATATGGATATATACAAATATAATAATTTGTAACTTAAAACTTCACTTATCTTATAAGAAATGATGAAATTGTTCTTATAAATTGTCTGGGATCACGATTTCATGGAAATTCTTCCACATCGTCAACCGGAACCAGCAAAAATGTTGCCATCGTTACGACTGCTAGATGTTAATATGTTCTTGTTAGTACTACCAAAATCTGAAAATAAAACAAATTTAAAAACAGAATCGACTGCCGGTATTTCAAAATTCAATACGCGATGTTTGTTTTTTAAAATAAATATCTTTTCCCAATCCATTAAATCTATTGTACCATTTAATTGTCTTAATAATTCAACTTCTGGATTTATTTCATGGTTAAATGACCAAAAATGATCTGCTATGGCCGATTTATCAGTCTGTTTATACTTAATGTTAGGAAAATGTTCTTTTGTTCTCGTTTCTAAATTACGTTTTGTCTTTCCAATATAAACTTTATCACAATTGAAACAATTAAATTGATAAATACCAGATTTTTTTATTATTAGGAATGTTATCTTTTTTAGAGAAATGCAATAAATTTTTAATAGTATATTTATTTTGAGGAACTAAAGTTATACCAAATTCTTTAAAACTTCTTTGAAAATGTTTATTAACCCATTAATGATTTAATTAGTAATTTAATGATTATTATTGATTAATGTTCATTCAATTCAATTCAATTCAAATTTATTCACCATAAGATTTCCAATTACAGAAATATCGGCTTCGTCAATACAATTTTACATTACAGATTAACAGTAAACACATGATCGGATAAACAATACTTAAGTATGTTTCCTTATAGAACATTTTTTACTTTCTATTTTATTTTAGAAACTTAAACTAATTTGTTCAATATTTAAAGAAACAATATCAACATTTTGCAGTTACTAAAAAGATTAAAGATTGCAATATATATAATACATATGTCTAACAAAATTGATTCACTGTTCATCAAGGTATTCATTTACTGAATAAAAACATCTTTGTATTAGATACTTCTTTAATTTCCTTTTAAATATTGTTAAATTTGGTAATTCTTTGAAATATTGAGGAAGTTTGTTGTACAATTTAATACAGTTATAGTGTATACCTTTTTCATATAGGGTTCTCTTATGCCCTTTAACATGAAGATGTGATTTACCTCTAGTGTTGTGACTATGTATTTCAGCGTTTGTGACAAAAATATTTAACTGTTTATGAGCGATCACCAGCACCTCATAGAGATATATAGATGGAACTGACAGAATATTCAATGATCTGAAATAAGGTCTACAACTTGTGGTACTGGAAAGATTCATCATTAAACGTATGGCCCTTTTTTGTATTATAAACATTCTTTTCGTATAGCTCGTCTTTCCCCAGAATATTATGCCATAGGATAACTGCGAGTGAAAGTAGGCAAAATAGGCTATTTTAAGCACATCAAGATTGACTGATGATCTTAAAGTATATAGTGCAAAACAAGTTCATCAATAGGGTTTGAATTTTCTGTGTTAAAACTATCTAAAATATAATAGCATCTATGCTACAAAATAGGCATTTCAAATATGCTCTATAATTTAAAAAAATGCACTGAACATGCACTAATATTGTTGACTTTAGTTAGTTAGTTAGTTAGTTACTTAGTTTTTATTCATCCCTTTGGATCATATTTTAAGCTTATAGCTTTTGTGTTTACAATGTATATTCTTCCTTTGTCATCATTCTGAGCATTGTAATTTAATTTATGGTACTATCTTTCAAGGAAGTAAATGTACTCTTTCCGCAGGTCAATATTGTGACTTTGTGGGTTCGTGAAATTAAAAGTCTAGGTTACAAACACCAAAAATCACTCTTTATTTTCGTAGAAACACACTTTGTCAACCTTTACAGTAGCAGAATTACGTCACATAAACATACAACTTGCAAGGTCATCGGCCACAAAAGAGTTCACTTTTACAGATGTTCATGCACACACGTCCAATTACTGACTGTCTGTCAGTGGCAGGCGGTGGCTCCTTTTATAGCTGCTCACTATCCCAGAAATTTGTGGAATGTTCTCAATCAAGACAGTATTAGAAGAAAGACGAACTCTCCAGAAATCTGTCTCCTTCCCTCCACCATTTCGGCAAGCTTATCTCTGCACTGCACTGCCCGTCTCTTTGAACTTGTCCCTCGCGCAACCTAGCCGCAACAATGTGCTCGTGACAGTATCATTCAGGCATTCCATTTCTAGGCATTCCACTGACTTGTGTCATTCTGGCATGTTGGGCATGATAGCTCATTGGTTAAGAACAGCTGGATGGAGACCAGAAGATCCATGGTTCAAATCGTGGCTGTGGCATTTAATTTTTCAGTTGTACTCTACCTTTCCATACTTTGGCCTGCACACGGCTAGAGTGAGACAACAATTAATTTCAATTAGTTGACCTAATGGTGGTCTGAACTTGAAGCTTGGGCTTTAAAGTACTTACAGCATAGTAAGTCGTCATTAAGGTAGTTGACTCCTGTGTATATGAAAACTCTTAGTGAGTCACTGGGAAAATTAAGTCAGTTGGAGAATTTAATGTCATGCTGTTATTTTGCCATGGTAATTCAATGGTTAAGAGCAGCCGCCGGATGGAGACCCAAAGATCCTTATTCATATCCTGGCTGCAGCATTCAATTTTTCAGTCTGACTCCACCTTTCCATATGGTAGTGACTATGTTGAAAAGTAGCTAGAGTAGCTACAAAATAAAAATAAACATGGTTCAGCCAATACAGTGATCGTACTGTTTTGGCATTGCCAGTCCCATGGCTAACGGGCAACAGAGATGGAAGATATATCTGTCTTTGTCTCACCAAGTCCACTTAGCAAGTGATCTGACATGTACATACAAATGCTGACAGAGAAATTCGCTTAACATTTCAGCATGTGTGTGACAACATACACAATGATTATCACACAATCTGAACCTTAAAACCTTGAACTGGAGAACAATTCGCTCACGTAGCTATCGTTCATATGCAGACAAAACAAAATGATTCAAATTAGATGCATTCCACGAAAGAAGGTGTCTGTTATGTGAAACAAAATAGTGACATTTCAACAATTTGTGAATATAGTTTCCACTTTAATGTGTCGTATTAGTATACTGTCTGTAATGGACTTTAAACCATTTTTTTTTTTTCATTAAAATTCTTAATAAATATGGAAGATATGAATGATCATGAATCACCTGTAGTTCTAATGTTGTGCATTGTGTGCAGAAATTCTAGTCTTGCAGCAACAATATCGCTTCTTTCAAGCAGAAGTTTGCAACCATCATAGGTTCTCCTATATTTGAACCGAAGAGATTTCAGAATATGCATAGAAGATACAGAATCCATATATTCTATTTTACCCCTCATTAAATTGGTCAGCCTTTTGGCAGTTGGATATTCACCCTCGTCATATAAATCATAAACTGTTCTATGTAAAATACACTTTTGAAAATCTTCTAAGTTGGTAGCACAATTTTTAGTTGCCCGATGTTTCCCTGGAGATCTAAATATGGAAAATTCTTCTAATTTGGTGAACTGTTTGCCTTCTTTAACAATATTCATCACAGAATGAGCACTCACGTGACAAGCTTGTGACATTAATTCTCGACTCTGAATGAAATTTGTACTTTCAAAGTTGTCTTTAATTGACAACTGTTTTAAAAATGAACACACATTAACAAGAATATTTGTAGCCTGCTTATGTAAACTCTTACAGGTTGTTTTGCAGTCACTACTAGGCGCACCAGTAGTAGACTTGCTAAGCGGTATATTTACTAACTTTGAAAAGCACGTGTGCACTCTTAAAAGATCAGCGCTTTACTGAATGCAAGGTACAAAATATAACTGCAGCATAGCATGTGTGTACTTTTCCTCACTGACAGTTAATGATTCTTTTTTTTTTTCTAGTCAGGGGTCTTATCTTTTCATATTTCCAAAACTAGAACTACAATTTAAGTTTGAATTTATGAGTCACTATGTTTACACTCAGTCTTCACTTACTTGTTGTTGTATAATTGAAACGTTTTCAAGATCATTCGATCTCATCATCAGCTGCTTGGTGACTAAATGAACCTCCCTCTTCTTCCACTGCTACGGAGCTCCGATCACTCTGCCATCTGGTGTTAGTGGCACTAAGTTTTAATACTTCATTTAATGCCGGGATTTCAAAATTTATAACTTTTGAAATCCCGGCATTAAATGAAGTATTAAAACTTAGTGCCACTAACACCAGATGGCAGAGTGATCGGAGCTCCGTAGCAGTGGAAGAAGAGGGAGGTTCATTTAGTCACCAAGCAGCTGATGATGAGATCGAATGATCTTGAAAACGTTTCAATTATACAACAAGTAAGTGAAGACTGAGTGTAAACATAGTGACTCATAAATTCAAACTTAAATATGAAGAATACTTCACTGTTAATAATGCTTCTGCTTTTAATATTTAGAACTACAATGTTTAAAAATGGCGGACAACATTCCTGTACAATAGTTTATAATTCCTTCCTAATGACATCAAAAGCATAGATAACTACCACGTGTTTAAAACTAGAACAAGGGCTTTCTTGCAGGAATGAATGAATGAATGTGTAGTGTTTAACGCCCGCTTTTACTACATACAGCACCGCAGGCGGTTTCTTGCAGGAGCACTGCTTTTACATAGTAAAGGAATATCTGCAATTTAACAAATCCAGATAATCATAAAGCATGAATTTACTTAGCTTGTTCATTTCTCTCATTTATAATTATATCCAATTTGTGTTACATTATAATTGAATGTAGGTTAGGTATGTTTGATGTTTAACATTATAATATAAAGTGTAAATTTACTGGTGTATCCTATATCAAGGTACTATGTACAGATTTGATTTTAAAGGATAAATAAATTTGAATTGAAGTGAATTGAATTGAATAGATGTGCTACAAACATGGGGTTTGGACAGTCATCCTCAGAAAAAATAGCTCTGTAACATGGGAGAAACAAAACAATTCTGTAATTAGTATCTTAAGAGCGCGCAAAGAAATTAGCGGTATAGTTCAGCAAAGTGAGCCAGTATACGTGCCTAACTGTACAACATCGCATGTACCGCATTGGCTAGTAGTGATAGACCAGCCACGCCTAGCCCCGCCTTATGTTCATTCCTATTTTGTAGCTACCTTAGTGATTCTATGTAATTATTCCAATAAATATTTCTTAGTGATGTTTTTGTTCTCTTTATCAGTTATAGGGACTTACTTTCTGGATACACCTTGTGCATTTTAATCATCATACAAATATCTCAAATATACTGTAGTTTAATGATGTGCAGATAGCATGTGTCTCACATTCAGGATGTGCCAGACAAATGTTAAGTAACTCCAAACTCTAGGAATTCAGGGGCTATATCAGTATCATTCTAACCATTTCATTCAGCATCCAATATAATTTAAATAAAGAACTTTAATCCAATGTGTAAGGACTATGATACAATGAAGCACAAAATTAATATAATTTTGAGTTGAACTAATACTCATGCTCCACTTATTGCTAGTATTTACCTAGAACACGTTTTGTTAGGATCTTCCTAACATCATCAGCTGTTGGATGATGTTTGGATGTTGGTTTGGTGAACTCATTGGAGAGGATAGGTGCATCTCTGTCGGTATCTTGACGAAATTGAAGTTTGGGTTTTCTTCAAAAATAGTGTCAAAATTAATCAATTTTCTTTCATATTTATTTATGAAGATTTTTTCCAACGTGATTACTGCAGCTGGATCTTAGACACTTTTAATAATCGACAACAGCTGATGATGTTAGGAAGATCCTAACGAAATGCGTTCTAGGTAAATATTAGCAATAAGTGGAACATTGAGTATTAGTTCAACTCAAAATTATATTAAAGAACTTTAAACATAAAAAACTGCAAAAATAAAATAAAAAGAACAAATAAAAAGTCTTTAGTAATTTTTGGGAAAATAAAAAATAAAAAAGATTTTCTCATACAAATGATAGTTTAGGCTGGGTGGACTTTCTTTAAAATATTTGTGTTGTTCCATCGTGAGAAGGCCAGTCACCCAGACTGACCAATGATGATAATGGCAGTAAGTTTTGCGTTTCTTTAAGTTTAAGATCATTTTCATGTAAGAATGTTTGTTAATTTCAGGACAGAGTTGTATATTGCAAACCAAGTGAATCTATTGGTTGTAGTTATACACCGTCAGCTATGGGTTTGAGAATTCATGACCTTCCACCTTATCGGAAGCAGCCTAAGGTGGCATGCTCTTTATTGGATGAAAATGGACAACTGACATTTCCTCCTATTAAAGCTAGAAAAATAGAGCGAAAAGAGACAGAAAAACCAATTGAAGTCAGCACTCCAGGCATTATCAAATTACAGGTAAGTACAATGGTTTTCTTCTGGGGAATGTGTGCCCCTTAAAGATTTTTTTCAGTTTCATATAAGAGCAAATCATTCATTTCCATATTTTGAGAAGCAGATAAATTGGTGCCAAACAAAAGAATAAAGGTGAATTATATGAAATTGTTTGTATTATTGAATTGAATTATTTATTGTGTATATTCCCAAATTTTACAATTTACAACTTTTGACTACATTTATCTGTCTTTACCTTGTTGCTACCTTGTCTTACATGACACCTTGGTCTTCTGCTCTGTCAGTTAGCTCTTAACCTCCATGTCTCCTTGTGACTTAATTAGCCCCTTTCTTCCTCCATCTTCCTTTCTTATATTCTTTACATTTCTTGCCCATTTTTCTTTTGCTTTCTGCAAGAACTCACCAATACTTCTTACCTCCTTTCCCTTTAACATTTTTATAGCTACTATCCTCTTCTCTACTTTTTCCCATTTTTCCTCCCAAATCTTTTTTCTCCCCACTGCAACCTCGTATTCTGTTACATAGTGTTCTGTGCTTTCCTTTCCCCCAAACAATTCACAAATTCCCTTTTCCCTACCTCTTATCCCTCTTAGGAATATTGTTCCTGTTCTCACCCAAGCTAACCCTTCTCTCTATTGCCTATTTCAGTAATCTACGTATGCTTCTCGCCCACAATTTGCTTTTATTTGCTTGTAAAATTGTAATGATTCCATATTTTCTAGACTTTCCCATATTTCTGCCTTCCTATATCTTCTATTCTGCATTCTATTAATTTACCCACATCACTTGTATTCCTTTTCTCTAATCTCCATATATCTCCCATTCCTATTTTTGCCATAATTCCTCCTATCTCTGCCCACCAACTGTTTGAGTTCTGTAATCTCTTTTGCTGTCTCATGCATAATTTCATAATTTGTCCTTCTTCTTTGGCCAAACACCTATACCAAAATTGTTTGTATTAAAGCAGCTGTTTTAAGTATTACTGTGCTATTTAAGGCCTTCTAGTGAATTTTGAGATTTTTTTTTTCTACTGTCTGAACTTTTAGAACAAACAAGTCCATTCTTTCATTTAACAGTCAACTAATTTTCCAGGGAGTTGTAATGGCAGTGAGTCCATATTCAGTCCATATTCTGTACCATATTCAGCGAATGCAAGCACTGATGGAGCAGAATTACTAAGCTTAACTCAGTTGTACTATCATGATATGTAAGTGGCAGGAAGCAGGTGATCAATGGTTAAATCAATGTAATATTACTGATGAAGCCACATTTCATGTGAGTGGCTGAGTCAACACACTTAACTGCATTGTTTGGGCACCTGAGAATCCATGTGTCTCAGACAAATATAGTTTGTCCCTTACAAAGTACCCCAAAGTGAATGTGTGGTGCAGAGCAATGCATGAGAAAGCATACAGACCATTCATTTTTTGCGGAGGAAGCCCATTGTACTGCCAATTACCTTGATATGATTGAGCAGTTTGTGATCCCTCAATTACAGAAAGATGGGATATTGAACACCATTATCTATCAACAGGATGGCACTACAGTACATTGGGCTCTCATAGTGTGGAATCGATTAAATCAACTATTCAATGATCGCTGGTGCAGCCCTGATGGATCCATTCCATGGCATCCTAATAGCCCAGATTTAACACCTCTAGATTTCAGTGTTGCCAACCAAATTACATTGAATCTCGTTACAGGTTGAGCAAAATTCTGCTACGTTCCACTACAAAAATATATTTAAAAAAATAACAACAAACCTTCCTCTTTGAGGTGGCAAGATGATCAAGATGATGGATTAATGGTGATTATGATGATCCTGTTGTTGTTCAATGAGTGTGTTAATATACTTAATAAATTTATGGCTATCACTACAAATAAGTGAAGGAGCATCTGCACTAGATGCCTAAAATGGTTTAAGAGTCATCACTGTCAGAACATTCTATTGTTGCTGTAGCACTTCTTGAAAAATTTTACATGGATTTTCCAAATTTATTTACAAGTTCATCAGTTAATGAGTATGATATACAGCAATTGCCTTTGTTTTGAATGTCAATTTTTACTCTTAGGGGGTCACTCAGTGTTTTCAAGCTTCAGTTTATTCATTTTTTTAGATTTAATATCAGCCATCATGGTATACAATCTTTCCACATCAGCATTTCCATGTGGCAACACAAGTAATAGTTTAAGTCAATTTTGAAATATTCGAGGAATAATTCCCTTCAAAACGTATTTCTCCTACTTGGCACCAGGACACAAGGGTACTATTTGATTCAGTTAACTTTTCTATAATGAATCATTGGTGACATAAACGCAACGTACTAAAACATACTATTCACTTGAAAAGTTAAGAGTGTATTATAAATTGTAATGAAGCCTGAGGGCCTGGTGGTAGCAAGCATTACATCATGCTATGTATGGTTATCGTAGCTTGTGTAAACATGTTGATAACTTGACACCCATTGAGTAATATGTTTATCACTCTTAGGCCTGATGCTTGCCGTAAATAGATAATAATATGAGCTATAATACCATCCACATGAGAGATCCTTCAACTTGATTTCCCTAAGAATAGTCCCCTAATATTATGACACTGGCTTTTAAGATAAGTTTGATTTTAAAAAAATTGACAAAAGTCGCTACATTTTTCCACTTTTTTGTATTTCTCCGCTTTGTCTCCCGAATGCTCAAATGTCGCTATGCGTAGTCGAATTCTGTTATGGTTAGCATCACTGCTAGATTTTTTTGTGTAAAGCTACGTCAAGTCAATGGTGTATGCAAAAAGACCAAGAATCTAGCCGACCTGCAGAGGGAGATTACAGTGGCCTTTCGCAAATCACTCCAGAAATGCTGTAAGTCACATGGCGCAACATGAATGCAAAGTATGATCTGTGCTGCATTCATAGTGAGTGCTAATAATGGGTGCATATTGAGATATAATATCCTGGTTACAAAATTCCTGACTTTCCTACACAAATGTATACCATTGCCAACCAATAAAGTTGAATAGTTCCCTTTATGTATGGTCTTGTAAGTAGTCATGGTCTTATGTAGAGACATGTAAGTAGTCTCTCTGTTGATTCAGAACACAGTGGGTCCTGAAATGTTACTCATTTATGCCTTTAATATATTAGCATAAGACAAAGCATTTACATTATATTAAGTTTTCCTAGTGAATGTGAAAACATATGTGCTATTGCTGCTCCTTGTTTGTCAGATTAAATAGCCGAAGAATATTCATTTTCAAACTTTAATGTCAGTTTCTCTGCCTATACAAAAATAAAATTAATTGTGCAGATATCATAAAATCTAATGTAGAGTAAAATTCTCTTCTATCATAGGATTTAGTAACTGGTGATTATAAGAGAAGAAAAGATGCAGAAGCAGCTAAAAAACTTGAGAGATCCAAGAAATTACTTGAAAAACGGGAACAGAGAAAGATGGAAGCCAAAATTGAGGAACTAAGGTAAGTAACTGTTTTACGTATTTGTATGGAAGTAGTTTTGCAAGTTTTGGCCATAAGACATAGACAAATCTTATTATATCAAACATGTATATCTTGTTAAAGCACACCTCTTTTTATTTAGCTTCCCTAGTTGTACCACTATCGTGGTGTTAGGGGATTCTTGTTTCTTTATCCCTTTTAAGCTCGGGCCTGAGGATCCAAAGCTTTGGATCTGATCAGCTCAATGTCTGTTTTATGAAAGGTGAAGGGAGTGGATAATATGAGGGTGAGTCAAATGAAAACCTTATATATTTTTTTAAATATTATTTATTGTGCGGAAGTGGTACAAAGCTGTATCACTTTTCAACATAATCTCCCCCACACTCAATGCAAGTCCTCCAGCGCCTACAAAGTGCATAAATACCTTTAGAAAAAAATTCTTTTGGTAGTCTGCGCAACAACTCATGCACCGTTTGGCATACCTCTTCATCGGAATGGAACTTCTTTCCTCCCATTACATCTTTGAGTGGTCCAAACATATGGGAATTACTTGGTGCAAGGTCTGGTGAGTATGGTGGATGAGGAAGAAACTCAAAATGCAGGTCTGTGATTGTTGCAACTGTTGTACGGGCAGTGTGGGGCCTTGCATTATCATGTTGCAAAAGGACACCTGCTGACAGCAGTCAACGTTACTTTGATTTGATTGCAGGTCGCAGATGATTTTTTAGGAGATCTGTGTATGATACACTGGTGACAGTGGTCCCTCTAGGATGTAATGCTCCAAAATGACGTCTTTTTTGTCCCGAAAGAGAGTCAGCATAACGTTCCCTGCTGATGGTTCTGTTCGAAAATTCTTTGGTTTTGCTGATGAGGGATGGCACCATTCCTTGCTCGCTCTCTTCGTTTCCGGTTGGTGGAAGTGAACCCAGGTTTCGTCCCCAGTAACGATTCTTGCAAGGAAGCCATCACCTTTCCGTTCAAAGCGCCAAAGAAGTTCTTCACAAGCATCAACACGTCGTTCTCTCATTTCAGGAGTCAGCTGCTGTGGCACCCATCTTGCAGACACTTTGTGAAACTGGAGCACATCATGTACAATGTGGTGTGCTGACCCATGACTAATCTGTAAACATGCTGCAATGTCATTCAGTGTCACTTGGTGGTTTTCCTTCACTATGGCTTCAACTGCTGCAATGTTCTGTGGCATCACAACTTGTTGTGTCTGACCTGGACGTGGAGCATCTTCCACTGAAATCACACCATTTGCGAACCTCTTACTCCATTCATAGACTTGCTGCTGTGACAAACATGCATCACCATACTGAATCTTCATTTGTCGATGAATTTCAATAGGTTTCACACCTTCACTACGCAAAAACTGTTCTTCCCTGGCGCAAGTCGCATCTTTATACCAATACTGCATCTGCTCTATGCTACCACCTACAGGCCATTGTGCATGCTGTTTGTAGCATGCTTACCAACTTACAGGATAATGGCGCAAAATTTTGATTTGTAATTACAAATTTAAGGTTTTCATTTGACTCATCCTCGTATATATGAGGATGAGATGAATGATAGGAAAGATAATAGAGGAATTGATGGAATACTGACAGGGGAAACTAGAGGACTGGAAAAAATGTGCCCCAGTACCGTATTGTCCTCCACAAATCTCACTTTGCAATCGCTTGGGCTACTTGTTGACTCTATCTATCAAAAATCTTAGCCTATATACAGCTAGTGTGGAGAATGATTAACTTCCATCAAATAACTAAAATAATGAGAGTTAAATGATGAAGCCTGGGACTCAAGTACTTAAAATGGTAAGTTGCCACAAACAGTGTATCTCGAATGCAAGAGTCCCTAGTGGTCTACCGGGGAAATATACAATAAAATACAATACAATACGAGTCAAATGCAGAGTTTAGTGTCATGACAGCATGTTGGCCACGGTAGATCAATGGGTTAGAGCGACTGGACAGAAACCAGGAGATCTGTGGTTCAAATCCCAACCATGGCATTGAATTTTTCATGTTGACTCTTATCTGTGAATAGTCATATTCATGTATTGCATTACATTACATTACATTTTATGTGTTCAACTTTATGGGCCGGTTTTACATGCTGCACCATATATTGCTAGTGTTTACCTAGAATGCATTTCATTAGGACCTTCCTAACAGCCTCAGCAGTTCTGTCTGAATTGGAGAAATTACAAGCAGCACATAAATAAGACATTGCTACATAAACGAAGATTAGAATCAGGTGTTACACTGTGTATTTATAAAAAAGAGAAAGTATTGTGACTGTGGGTTCATAGAATTAAAAGTCTTGTTTGCAGAAATTTAAAATGCTCTTTGTTGCAGTAAATAGTAACTTTGAACACTCTTTGCAGCAGTAAAAAAACGTGACATACACAACAGCAGTCTTCAAGGTTGTCTTGTTCTCAGCTGCACACGTAAACAAACAAAAGAAATCACTGTGGTATGCTTCAAATGTCCACACACTCACAATTACTGCACAGCTACACAACTAACAACTCAATCAACAGCTGACTGTGCTCTAACACTTTGCAGGGTTTTTATACCTCCAATCATTGTTCTTGAATGCAGTAGATTGCTTGTGACACAGAGAGACAAAGATGGAACTATCCAGACATCTTTCTGTCTCTTTTCCTTTTTGTTTCTTTCTTTCTCTTGGCAAGTGTTCAGTGCTCATGCCCATGTGCTGGCTGCAGCTTGCAGCAGTGGCACAACAATGTCTCAGTGACAGTATTGTTACTTAGCATTGGGCTTATGATTCACGTGACAAATAAAGTGCATTAAGGCAAATCTTGTCTTGTCAGTTTTGTCATGGTATGTACAAATAAGCACTCAGGTTTATTTTGTGTCAGCAATAACATTGTAGTAGCCCACTTTTAACAATAAGAACAGTAGTCTGTTCTAGTATAGTTTGTCCAGATTCTTAACATCGCTTTCCCAACCCATGGTCTCTCGACACTTTAAATTAGGGTAGCCTCTTCCCTGTCTGGTACGTAATTTATGACCTGGCATTTTTGCTACACTGTTGTCAAATGTTCTTAGCCCAAGGTTCAAAATTCATAAATATAATGAATTATTTTAAAGTATAACATTACACATAATAGTACGTACAATTTAAGAAAATGCACTTTAAATATTCCTGTACTGCTATTAGAAATAAAAATAATTATCCCTTTTAAAAGCCTACACAGCCTTCCAATCATCCAAGCCTAAATGCCAGCCAGTTTTATGAAATGTTAATGTCAAAGAGTAATACATATTTATAAAATACAGTATTGTTACAATTAGAATCTATAATACAACATTAAATGAGGTTAAATAGTGTAAAGTTAAATGTTAAAATGTATAGGTTAGATATAATGACACGCTAAACATAAAATGCACAATTTATCCATCTGATATTACAGTAACATATCTGAGAATTTTAGTCTTCACCAGAATCAACCAATGAAGTGTCGTCGTCATGTCATCAAGGAGACAGAGGCGTATTTTGCAGAACTTGACAATTCTTATTTTTTGGAGATGTTGAAAAATGACAGGAGCATTGGGAGAGGTGTATGTGTGTGTGATTGAAGGAATTTAGCAACAGCGACGTCAAAATTAATTGGAAAAACTATTTGTAGTCGGTTTAATGACGCTTCGTCACTTACTTCATCACTTACAGTAATGTAAAAACGTGACGAAGTGTCAATAAACCGACTACAAATAGTTTTTCTGAGAAGTGTATATCCCTAAAGGGGGTTCTGTCGAGAAATAAATATTTCTTTCCAGTATGTAAGGACTATGATACAATGAAGCACAAAATTACAGAAGCACAAAATAAATATTTTTTTGAATGTGTAGAGTCAGACTGAAAAATTCAATGCCATAGCCAGGATTTGAACCACGGATCTTCTGGTTTCCATCCAGCCACTGTAACCATTTGAACTACTATGGCCAACGTGCCAACATGACACGAGTCAGTTGGAGAATTTAATGTGATGTTGACACGTTGGCCATAGTAGCTCAAATGGTTAGAGCGGCTGGACGGAAACCAGAAGATCCGTGGTTCAAATCCCAGCGATGGCATTGAATTTTTCAGTCTGGCTCTACACATTCATAGTGCATCCTACACACGGCTAGTGAGAAAGAACAATTAATTTCCATTAATTGTACCTAATAGTGGTCCGAACTATAAAACCCGGGCCTTAAAGTACTTACAGCATAGTAAGTCGCCATTAAGATAGTTGTCTCATGTGCTTATGAGAACTCCTAGTGGTTTACAGGGAGAAACACGAGTCAGTTGAGAATTTAATGTCATACCCGGGTCTTAAAGTACTTACAGCATAGTAAGTCGCCATTAAGGTAGTTGTCTCATGTGTTTATGAGAACTCCTAGTGGTTTACTGGGAGAAACAGGAGTCAATTGGAGAATTTAATGTCATGTTGGCATGTTGGCCATAGTAGCTCAAATGGTTAGAGCGGCTGGATGGAAACCAGAAGATCCTTGGTTCAAATCCCGGCTATGGCATTGAATTTTTCAGTCTGGCTCTACACATTCATAGTGCATCCTACACACGGCTCGTGTGAAAGAATAATTAAATTCCAAATATTTTTTATTTGAAAAAACTGGCATCTCATTCCTAACACGGGTATTTATTGAACTGCCCTCGTATGTCATATACAGATACAGCACCATTGTGTGAAGTGGTTAACTAATTATATTGTAATGTTTAGGCTTTTGGAGCAGAAACAGGCAGCACCTCCAGTACATCCTGATGAACAACTGAAGACATTACATGCTCTTACAGAAGAGGAACAGGATATCGAGATTAGACCTGAAGATATTGTGAGAATAGATTACTATTTAAATAAGGTAAGCAACAATTATGTTAATGTTTTGGTTACAAATTATACCTAACAGTTGTTGAAAAATAAGTGGAATATAGAGAACACTAGCTCAAACAGAATGAAAATTCAATAGATAAGATACTTTATTCACCTTTTGATTTATACATAAGTCATGGCTTCGTCAGTAATACTACATAATTATATAACATAATATTAGTTTGTATACATAGTTACATAATAATACTACTAGATAGTTTGTATGTTCTAAATTCCAATTAGAAAAGCTCTAAATGTTCCAGACTAGTAAACATTTTTGTGATTTGATTATAGAAGCAGTACTTAACAAGACAGGAAAACTTTTGATGTGATACAGTGACATATTGCCATCACTGCTATATTATATTACACATATAAAAGCTTATGTTTGTACTTTCTTGTTCACGATAAATGGTTTCAAGACACATTTCTTATGAATTATGCAAGAGCATTCGTCTGGCAGTTATTTAGTTCAATGGTCTCAGTGAAAGTTTTGAGAATGAACCAGTAAAATTATTAAAATTTACATCTAATCATTGGACTTTTTAAAAAATATTCTCTATTATGTGCTACCTCATCTTTTCAAATCATTTTTAAATGGTCAAAGGGCCAGATTTGAACTTAGTAGTAGTTTTATTCATCCATTAAGTCAATACAATGACATTGGGTATGCTCACTTTCTTCTCGGGCAGCCACCCAGGTGAAAAGATGATTAGCTATCATTTCGGGAGTGTGCATCTCTCCCATCATCAGGATATTTATAAAATGTTATAACCACAAATGAAATACTGGATATAACTCAACTATAAACAAAGACAAAACACTATCAAAATTCGCATTACTGAACAAAAGATTATTTTCAGTAAATTAAATGCCAGATCAGGAGATGGCGTGAGTATAGAAAATTGTGTCAAAGAAACGTAACTACTTAACTTGATTATCAAGCTGTATTGATCTTTGCTTCTTAATTCGATGGATTTCCATTTTTAAGGCCGGTTTCCAAGAGGAGCTGAACTGAAATCCAGCATTACGATTAAGCGTGCTCCTTTCAGAGGAAATGACCAAAGCCTCCTTAATTCTCCGCTCCCAGTAACTGTTGCATTTTGCCAAGATGGTCGTCTCCCGAAAATTGGCTCTATGGTCGTTATTAAAACAATGCTGTGCCAGCCCAGACTTCTCAGGTTGCATTAAGCAAATGCTTCGTTCATATTCGATTATTCTAGTAGGGATGGTCCTTCTGGTTTGTCCTATATACGGTGTCCCACATTCATATTCCTGGAACTTGGAAGTCCAGTTTGTCTTTCACTGGTCTCAACAGATGTTTAATTTTCGGAGGTGGCTTGTGGATGGTCCTGATGTTGTATTTGGCGAGAATTCTGCTGATTCTGCCAGATAGATTGCTGGTAAACGGGGTGCAGGCTGTAACGGTAGGCTTATCTGACGCTTGCTGTATTACAGGTTTCCCTTTCCTAGCTTTGGTGATTAAGGCTTCAACGTCATATTCGGAGTAGCTGTTTTGATGGAAAGTGAGTCTCAGGTGCTGTAATTCTTGTTTTAAGTGGCTGGGATCAGAGATAGACAAAGCTCTGTGGGCCAGTGTATTGAGAACTGCCAGTCGCTGAGATTTATGATGGAAACTATGAGCGTTCAGATAGAGATCGGTGTGTGTTGGCTTGCGATATACAGCATGCCCCAGTGTACCGTAGCTGTTTTTTGAAACAAGAATGTCCAGGAATGGAAGAGTTCCATCCTTCTCCACTTCCATGGTAAACTGTATTTGAGATCGAAGGCTGTTGAGATGCGCAAGAAAGCTAGGCAAAGTGTCTGATCCATGTGGCCAAATTACAAAAGTGTCGTCCACATATCTATAGAAATGAGATGGTTTAAGTGGAGCTGTAGCAAGTATTTCATGTTCTAGGTGTTCCATATAGAAATTAGCTATAGCTGGTGACAAAGGGGAGCCCATTGCTAATCCGTCTACTTGTTCATAGAAAGAACCACCAAACAAGAAGAAAGTGGACGTCAAGGTATGTCGGAAGAGCTCTATGATATCAGCCGGAAAATGCTCTTTGAGAAGTTGAATGGCTTCTTGAAATGGTACTCTTATAAATAGAGAAACCACGTCGAAGCTGACAAGAGGATCAGCAGGGCAAATGGTAATGTTCTTAAGTGTATGTACAAACTTGGTGGAATTACATGATGTGAGCAATCCCCTACCAGAGGTTGTAATAGATGAGCCAGGTGACGTGCCAGCAGATATGTAGGGCTGCTGCTGGCATTCACAATGGGGCATAAAGAAACGTCCGGTTTGTGGATCTTCGGAAGTCCATACATT
The DNA here is from genome assembly GCA_030765055.1 of Mantis religiosa. NCBI lineage: Eukaryota > Metazoa > Arthropoda > Insecta > Mantodea > Mantidae > Mantis > Mantis religiosa. The sequence goes on along the minus strand of CM060958.1, from coordinate 142,067,332 downwards.
CTAGGAGGCCTGGAACCTGTCGGTGATACCGTATTCTTAATTTCGGAAGTAAGACAGGCTCTTTTAATAAGTTGTATAGTTCGACGTTCGATGGAAAAGGTAGGACTCTTATCGAGAATCCTGTACGCCGGATCATCTAAGAGCTGCTTCATTTTCTCTAAGTATTGGGCTGTGGAGAGGATCACAGTGGCATTACCCTTGTCTGCTGGCAAGACAACCAAGTTTTCATCATTCCGAAGTCTCTTAAGCGCTAAACTTTCATCTTGGTTGATATTGGGCCTAGGAAGTGTGGTGTGAGTGACAACAGCGGCCATCGCAGTGTGTAATTCTTTGGCACTATCTAACGTAAGTTTCTGAACAGTGGATTCCATCCCGCTGATGATATCAACAACTGGAAGATAACTCGGAGTTGGCGCAAAGTTTAACCCTTTCGACAAAACGGAAGTAGGGGGTTCGTCCAATTCTTGGTTCATGAGGTTGACTATGATGCGGCTGGAAGGTAGAGGCGGAACAGCATCCTTGGAATGCACCAGAGAGTTGAACTTCTTCATCTGTTGCTTGGTACTCCGGAGAAGCATGGTTTGACTTTGTGCAAAGGTGGAGGTGTCTTTTGACACCTTCATTTCACTGTTTGCAATGCAACTGGCAGCATTGGACGATTGAGGCATGCTGCTGCTAGCTTTGTATAGTATCATGACGTGCACATGTACCCTCTAGCGATGGGCTGTGAACTTCCACGTTCTGGTCAGAATAACACTTCATTACACATACCATAATATTACCATCCTGTCGTTGGTTTGCATATACTAGACTCTGGCTCATTTCTTTTTGAATGCCCCTTATACATTTCTTGAACTTACAAATCAATTAGACAACACCAGTACATTTAGATCTTAGAAATGAACAAAAATAATAAGCTACCCTGCATTCAACCCCTAAATATACAATCAACGTTCTTAGGGCTATTTACATGTTACTTTTATTATGTGTGGAACAAGAGCATATCCAGTGCATTTACATACCACCCAAAATCATTTAATAAATTCAAAAAGATCTTTAAGAAACAAAATATCATCTTGGCACCCACTAATAGATACTCAGTTTTAAAATTCCTAAATTCAAAAATAAAAGATGAAATCCCACCAATTAACAGAAGTGGAATATACCAAATAAGTTGTAAGAATGTTGAAAAATGCTACATAGTTCAAACTAAAAGAAACCTAAAAACCAGAGTCAAAGAGCACTGTGGAAACATCAAAGTGAAACAGGAAGGTAAATCATCAGGAGTATTTCATTTTTGGTATGAAAACCATGAGATTGATCCAAATCCAAAATTACTAAAGGGAGTGGTGGTAAACCAAAATAAACTGACCACATGGAGAACATATTCATATGGAAAAATAAGGACTGTGTAATCCCACCAGTATATAATTTGACAAAGAAGTTCATAGTTCCGAGGAGAGCGGACGACAGTAGATGAAGTTGTATAGAGGTTGAAAATGGAGGCAACAGCTTCTGAAACTAGTCCCTCAATAATATAAAAATGTAAGTGCTGAAATGTCAAAAAACTGACTACAGATCACACAGAAAATGAAGCTAGTCACAGTGAAGCAACAAATATTTACACAAATAAAAATATTTGCAGCAGAATCTCCACTTACAGATATCGAAATTTAACTGTATTGGAACACCACAGTGAAGCAAAATAGTTATTAAATTATAGATGAGTCGTATTTATTACACATCAACTTCACTTACAAACTATTTTTTGTAATTTACGTCCTCCAACGTTAAGTCATATCAGACGATGAATGGAATGGATGAAATGATGCTCAAATGGGTCCGGGGTCCATGGAGCTTAGAGTTACCCGACATTCGTCTTACAGGATAAGGGAAAACCCCGGAAAAACCTTATCCAGGTAACTCACCCTGACCGAGATTCAAACTCGGGACCTCTTGAACATGAGGCAGACATGCTTCCACCACGCTACCAAGGCGGGCTACTATATTAAGGACATGTGCATAATTGTAAACACACTTCCATATGAAATTCTCAACACTTCACTGAGGTTACATAATGTTATACACTGAACCTCTCAGACAATCACAGCAGCTGTGTTGATGTTGACTTCAGTCACAGCAGAAGCCGAAACACCAGGCCCACCTTGTTAACACTGACAAGTCGGCCTTCTTTGAAGTCCTTGAACCACTAAACACTGTTACACGAGGTAGTGCATCTTCACTGTACGCTTATTTCAGCTTATCATAAGTTTCGGTGGCTGTATGGTTTAAACGAAAACAGAATTTAATTGTGCTGTACTGCTCCTCTTGCATCACCTCCATTGTCTGGTATGCAAAATGCATGTAGGATCTAGAAAATAGAGCATTACTACCAACCTACCAATATGAGAGTGCTGCCACCTACCGACATACATAAAAACCCACTCTTTTCAAATATTTATGTTACAGATATGAAACTATCACAGAGAAGCTACAAGAAAAACTCAGTCTCAGTCTTTGTTGATCAGCCCTCATATCTCCCCTTCCTATGTTTCCTTCATTGGTAAATAATCTACTAAAGATCTTATTTCATTATCCCATCAAAAAGTTTTTGAGTTTCTATAACTTCAAACCTCTGTTTTATTACTTCCCAAAATTTATTTTAACTGTCCTCCCTCTCCTTCAATATTCCCCTAACCCATTCTCTTCCAGGTTGTTACTAATATTACTCATCCATCCAGTTTTCTTACGATTATTTTCTGATATTCAAGGCACTGCCTTAACAAATTATTTTTGTGTATATTCAGAATCCTAAACCAATATTTCATAGTTCTCTCTATAATCAATCCTTCCTCGACACTTGTTCCATCTCCATCTGTACTACTTCTCTTGTCATCGCACATGGAAGCCCCTCTACTGCCCTACAAAATGTCCTATGTACCATGTCAATGCATTCCTGCCCCACATTCAGCTCCCATATTTCTATGCCATAGAGCATTTTTGTTTTCATTGCCATATTATACATTTTTCCAAACTATTTAACCCCAATTATTTTTAAATTTTGGGGAAAAATAAAGAGTAATCAGCTAATTTTTGAGCTTAACAAATCAAATAGCTTGTTATATGGACTGGTATTGAGTTTATTTTTCAGGATGGCAGGAAAATTGGACTTAATAAAATATTTTTAGTCAGGTTTTCCATACTACGTAACTTTCTTTTTAATTTTTGAGGGACTAGTTTTAGAAGCTGTTGCTTATGTTTTAACCTATGAGATCCAACTGTTGTTAGTTGTTGTCTGCAGTCTTCTCTCTGGTGGTGGAACAATGAACTATATTCTACTTACATCTACACTGAAGATTTACTCGTATTAACAAGAAGCGGACAGAAGAATCTGCTTTATAAGAAATACTTTTGTAGTACAAAGTCAACTCAAATTTGTTTTCTCTCAGAACACAAATATTACTTCAGTTCAGTCTGAAAAATAGTTGAATTGAATTCTTTATTATAAGTTAAAACAAATAGGGAAATTCTATTTAATTTTCCATAAACAATTTATAATAGTGCTACATAGTAAATGTTGTTTTTGTTTCTAGGCTATAGAAGATGTCCACATAGAGCCTTACCCAGAATATTTACTGAATAGAGCTAAAAGGAAAGTTAGCGACAAACTGATGCTAAATGAGAAGTAAGTTTATTTGTTTTGTTTAATTTATATCTATTCTTTCTTATAAAATTCAATTTTACATTATTGTAGTTAATTTAATCTTAACATCTTGATCATATTATAATTGTATAGCAAACCTGGTTATATGAGGGTGGTCTGAAAATTTTCTGCTAATAAAATACAAGACATTCTTTCAGTATTTTTTTTATTTTTTTTTTATTTTTCAACATAGTCTTCTTGTAACTCTACACACTTCTCCCAGCAATGCCCCCATCTCTGTAACCCATCCAAATAGTACTTGGCGTTTTTCAACATAGTCTCATTGTAACTCTACACACTTCTCCCAGCGATGCTCCCATCTCTATAACCCGTCCAAATAGTACTCGACGTTTTTCAACATAGTCTCATTGTAACTCTACACACTTCACCCAGCGATGCTCCCATCTCTATAACCCGTCCAAATAGTACTCTGCATTTTTCTCTACAAAATATGTTCACGAAGGTGATTGCCTTTTCATTTGACGAAAATCTCTGTCCTCCGAGTGCAATTTTCAGATGAGGGAACAAAAATAAGTTGCTTGGGCCTAGATCTGGTGAGTCAAGCAGTTCAAACTGTAATTCGTGGATTTTCGCCATTGCAACCGCTGACGTGTGAGACGGTGCGTTGTCTTGGTGAAACAGGATTTTCTTTTTCTGCAAATGTGGCCATTTTCCCGCAAGTTCTGCCTTCAGCTTGTCAAGTTATGATGCGTAGTATGCTCCCGTAATGGTTTTTCCTTTTTGAAGATAATCGATTAAAATAACTCCATGACTATCCCAAATAACACTCACCATCACTTTCCCAGCCTAAAAAAAAACAATTTTTGCTTTTTTGGAGCCGGTTCCCCCTTTGCAGTCCACTGTTTGGACTGTATTTTGGTTTTGGGCATATAATGGTGTATCTAAGTTTCATCTACAGTAATTAATCAGCGCCGAAACTTGGATTTATTGCAGCTAAACTGCGCCAACAGAGCATTGGAAATGTTCATTCGATCATGTTTTTAGTCTAATGTGAGCGAACGTGGCACCCAACTTGTGGACAGCTTTCTCATGTCTAAATGTTGATTTAATATGTGACAAACACGTTCTTTTGACATGCTCATAGCCTCTGCTATCTCTCTCACTTTAATTCGGCGGTCGTCTAGCATCATTTGGTAAACTTTGGCTATGCTTTCGTCGGTAGTTGCAGTTTTTAAACGTCTCGAACATTCATGTCTCCCAAGCTCTTACGGCCACGTTTAAATTCAGTTGCCCAAACTTTCACTGTGATAAATGATGGTGCAGATTCCCCATGTACAGAATCCAACTCATCTTTGATTTTCGTAGGTGTATTGCCTTTCAAAAACAATTATTTAATGACAGCTCGATACTCAATTTTGTCCATTTTCATAAAAACACTCACATCAATTCACTCAAATGACTGTTACATAACAACTGAGCGTCCAATATGGCTGAAACTTTGGTGAGTAACTTTCAACAGATGAACAACAAAATACACTAGCTTTTATTTACGAGTGCTGCCATCTTCATGTTGAGGTTGGAAACTTTTCAGACCTCCCTCGTAAATAAGTAAAAAAACAAGCATTATTCTGTATCTACATCAGTGACATATCACCTTATCTAAAAAAAATTATTCTGATTTAAAATTTACTGTTTTTGCTTGTAAGACAAGTATGTTTATTCATTGTATGAAGGATATGTTAAATGCTAAATTGAGATCTACTCCAAACATCCAAAGATGCCAGTCTCTAACACCCGGGAGACGATGGAGGACTCCAGGATTCTTTCCTTAGGACAATACCTAGGGTCTATAAAGCCCCCCCCCCCCCCCCCCCATCGACAACAACGTCAAGATGGGATGGAAGTGGATACACCACTTACGCGCATCAACCCCACAGGGAAGACTACCGAATAACCTCGGTGGGGCCGCCTGGCAATCTAGCATGCCTTCTATTAGCTCTGCAGGCTAGTACCCTAGACTTCTTAGACAACCCTCTAAACCCTCCGGACGGCCAAAGCCTGGCCAGAGGTAACCGATCACCCGCAAGTGTCGGGAACACACTGCTCTCTCGAGTCCAACCCAATCCGAACAACTCCCATTCAGTGAGGGGCTCGAACTGTATGAAGGACAGTAAGAATCTTGAAGGCAATGTATAAACAAGAAGTTAAAAATAAATAAATTAGGAATCAATAAGGAGAAGGCCATAGTTGTTGAACTCCGTAGTAAAATTATTAATTTTTAGATGAGTTGTATTTATTACACATCTGCTTCACTTTCGTACCTATTTTGAGGACATGTTTCGCAAATCATCGTTTGCATCTTCGGCTCTTATGCGACTAAGGCTTGATCCAGTGGTGTGGGTAATTCTGGAGTTGCTGCTGCCATCTGTTGATTTAGTGATGAACTTAAATGTGGGATTCTCTTCTGGCGGGATTTCAAAGTTCATTAGTTAGTTTTTATGTTTTTCTGTGTATATTCTCTCCCATATGACGAGTTCACTATGGTTTTGTACGTATTTTAGTAATTCGGTGCCATCTTCAATTTCATGATTTTCAGACCAGAAATGAGCTGCTATTGCGGACTTATCAATATTTTTGTATCTTAAGTGCCTGAAGTGTTCTTTCTTTCTAGTGCCTATGTTTCTTTTTGTCCTCCCTATGTAAATTTTTTCACAGTCACTGTCACAGTCACAGTCCACTGGATCAAGCCTTAGTCACATAAGAGCCGAAGATGCAAACGATGATTTGCGAAACATGTCCTCAAAATAGGTACGAAAGTGAAGCAGATGTGTAATAAATACGACTCATCTAAAAATTAATAATTATTTCGCTTCATTGTGGTGTTCCAATACAGTTAAATCTCGATATATCCGTAGTAAAACTTTAAAGAATCAGGGGCTGCCAAGCATTACATTTGGATAACAAACAAAGCTAGAGATTGAAGTCCGTTTGGGTCTATGGATTGACCAACACTTGAAGTGGGATATACATTGGAAAAAATTGACAACTAAATTGTAAAGTATGCTTTATTCTGTACCAGTTAAAGTCTTGTGTTTCTAGTACAGTGTTAAAAACCTGTTATTATGTTTATTTTCATGTCTGTTATTATATGGAATAAATCATCCGGAGAAAAGCCAGACCATACTATTCACTAAGTGCCACTTTTGCAAACCTCCTTAATTTAACATATTCTGAATGAAGGAAAGAGTGGATGAATTCCTTCAAATACTTGGGAGTAAAGTGGAATAAAGGCTTGACTTTTGGAGTCACATCCAGGACTTGTATCGGGCATGTGGGGCCTTGGCTTTGCTGTAACCCATGCTGTGGTGTGGGATGCCGGTACCCTTTAAGTTATGCCTTTCTCAGGCTCTGATGCTCCCTCTCATGCTTTACACATGTGAGATCTGTGGCATGGCTGCAGGCTCCAAGCTGCTGCTCCAGCATGTACTGTATGTGCACAATAAGTTGAGAACTGGATTTACGGTGTGGTGTGGGCAGAGGGGAAGAAGTGAGAGCTAACGCTCTTTTGTTTCTATGTGTGGCAACCTTGAAAAACACAGTTAAGTAAAATAGTGTGGAAGATAAGCAAAGATATGCGCTGCAAGTGTGAGATATGTGGACAAATAGTAAATTGAACTCGATCTGAAAAGATGTATATTTATATACTTAATATTCATATAACATAAAAATATAAAATAAATATTATGACAGTTATAAATACTCATTCACTGTGTGATTCTTTGAGTTCGCTGCATCATTTTCATCGTTAGTATTCTCTGATGTGTTGACGATAATTTCACCAAATGCATTTTCTATTGCACCATTGTTTCTGCAATAGTTCACTTCCATCTCTTGCACCTTCTTGCAATGCATTGCAGTTATGGAAGATAATGCTTCTATAGCAAGTTTCCGCAGATTTGGAGCCGACATATCACCAGTAATGTTGCATCCTCTGAAAATATTCCTTAGTTTTGCCCATGCCAGCTCAATTGCATTCAGATCACGGAGTAGACGAATAATGTGTCCCCTTTCAAGAGCCTTAACATGTACAACATACCTTTGTTATAAACTGGTTAGCTAATTAACCTCAAAATTGCTCAAAACGAAATATGGCAGACATGATGAAGCTTAGCACATTAGTCACTAGATGTCAGTGTATAGCACATTACAAGTTTCAAACTCGTCATCTGTGTTTACGGAGTTAGACAAAACTTATTGAATGAGGACTTGGAACTCGAGCACTCTACTTATTGCATTTTTTTTTAATTTATGTCCTCCAACGTTGTCATATCGGACGATGGATGAAATTGATGAAATGGTGCTCGAATGAATCCAGGGTCCATGGAGCTTAGAGTTACCCAACATTCGTCTATCAGGATAAAGGAAAACCCTGGAAAAAACCTTATCCAGGTAACTCATCCTAACCGAGATTTGAACTCGGGACCTCTTGAACGTGAGGCAGACATGCTACCACCACGCTACCGAGGCAGACTAACTTATTGCGTGCATGCTGTCAAAATAGATGTCTTTGGGCCATCTATTCTGTATATCAATGTTTTCTCATGAGATATATTCACAAAGCCTCATCTCTTCCCTACTTGGAAGATGAAACTAGGCACCAGCTTCTACAAACGTTTGTCACATCATCAGAGCACTCTGGTTAGATTTCTTGGGGATTATCGTCCTAGAGAACGCCGCTTAAAGCAGCACCGGGTTCCCCACATGGCTTGCAGGCATAACTAGTAACCCTAAAGTTATCATACCAACCTCAAAATTATACCCACCCAAGAATTTGTCTGGAATCACAAAATTTATTCTCTTCCTAGTTTAAATTCTTTTCCACCAGCAGTGCACATGGGCTATTGCAGCCAAGTCAGCAACCATTGAGGAGCTAAGGCTACCTTTTTTTCTTTCCCCTCTCCTAAATCTCACCTGTCACCCTGTAAACCCCACATTCTGTCACTATGTGATAAGTCCCTTCTAGGACAGGTACATGCATAAACACACTATGGCCTGTCCGTCAGCCTGCCAATTGAGGCTGCTGCTGCATATGAAATAAAGTTGTAAAGAAATTCAAGTTAGACATAGTAATTCAATATTTAAATTACAAAAGAGAGCGTTAGGAACCATGATGTTCTTCACTAGTAGTGAATCATTGCAGTATCTTAGAACTTGTATTTGAGTCAAGTGTTCTCAATTAGTAGTGAGTGATATTAGTATCCAAAAATTTGCTTTTGAATGACAGATAGAGTCAACATGAAACATTCAATACCATGGCTAGGATTTGAACCACGGATCTCCTGGTTTCCTTCCAGTCGCTCTAATCCATTGAGCTACCATGGCCAATGTGCTGTCCTGACATTAAATTCTCCATTTGACTCATATTTCCCTGGTAGATCACTAGGGTCTCTCGCATCCGAGATACACCGTTTGTGGCAACTTACTATCGTAAGTACTTGAGTCCCAGGCTTCATCATTTAACTCTTATTGTTTTAGTTAATTGATGGAAATTAATCATTTCTTCACACTAGCCGTATTTAGGCTAAGGTCTTTGATAGAGTCATGGCTAGTGTGAAGAAATGATTAATTTCCATCAATTAACTAAAATAATAAGAGTTAAATGATGAAGCCTGGGACTCAAGTACTTACGATAGTAAGTTGCCACAAACGGTGTATCTCGGATGTAAGAGCCCTTAGTGTTTTGTAAAATGTGAAATGTAGAATTTAATGTCAGGACGGCACATTGGCCATGGTAGCTCAATGGATTAGAGCGACTGGACGGAAACCAGGAGATCCGTGGTTCAAATCCCGGCCATGACATTGAATTTTTCATGTTGACTATCAAAAACTTTGGCCTGTATACGGCTAGTGTGAAGAAGTGATTAATTTATATCATTTAACTAAAATAATTTTGAATGACAGTTTTGATTCCTAAGAGTATTTGAATACAAAGTGTTTGATTCTTGGAAAGATTTGATTATGTCTGTCATTAGTATCTTTATATATGTCATTCAAATATGAAAGAAAATGAAAGGTCTTAGTTTGCGCTTTAAGCACTTTGTGGAAGTAGTAGTTATTCAATTTAGCAGAACAGACACCTTCTGAAAAAAGTTTTTATATATCACTGATCAGATTTATGTAAAATAAGCAGATATATACAACAATCAGCTTTTAAGAACTTTTTACTTTTCAATAAGTTATTTTGTGCATTATCCTTAGTTATTGTTCATCAAGGTATAAAACATATTAAGTCCTGCTACTACATCTTTCTAATGGCTTTGCATGCTTAATTGCTCTATTTATTTCTGTGTTCTAATTTCAGATATCTTCCACTTATTGAATCAATGGGATGTGAGATTGTCAGTCTCTATAAAGAATCTGCACGAAAGGCTCTACTTGATTATATTCTGCTTGATCCTAATGAGAGGAAGAGACTCAACATAGTAACTTATCCAGTCCCATATCCAGTTATGGTAATACGTGCACCGATACCATGGCATCAGAGTTTCATAATCTCAAGCCAGTTTGTTTATCACAATCTTTTTATAGGAAATCCAATTGTTAGAGCTATTCGCAGCATATGGCAAGCAAAGTAAGTAATTAACAAACAAATTGTAAAAGCAAAGTTGTACTTTCAGTCCAGCAGTTGGTTTTGATTAGTTTGGCAGAGCACTGGTAAATACTACATGCAGCTTCGTTAATCAAGTATAGTTGTTTAGTAAATATAGGCAATCTCTTTCTTTGTTTTTTGCGCAAAGAAAATATAATTTTAAAGTCATATGTACAGATCAGGTCTTAAAAGGTTTGACTATCACTTAAGTTTACATATTCCCTGTATTCCCATTTACCTACAAGGAAATTCGTAATAAAACCTTTCTACTAATATTGAAGCAGTTATATTCTTAATTGTTTGATATCAAATGATTTACTTAACCATATATATTTTATCCAACATATTACTTAAGTATATTCATTAATTACTGTAATTTAACTTAGTAAAATAAAACAGTGAAGATTGACAGCGAAGCAAATATAGTTCTCAAAATAAATAATAATGACTCATATTTCATCTATCCTTGATTACACTGTCCTGCAAAATATAGCTGTTGGTCACCAGTTTGGGATCTGAAAGCTGTTTTTAACTGATTTCATTGTGCTAAATTGAATGATGCTGTCCATTTTCTCCTATCACATAAGGTTTTATCACAAATCACAAAATAATAATTTGAAGTCAGTGTTTCTATGTAAAAATTGTGCATTACAAAGTGAATACAAAAAGCAAATTTTATGATTAATAAACATATAAAAATAGCTGTATATCTGTAAAATAAGGTGTGCTTTCCTTGGTCAGAAAGTCACTTCTGCTGATGTATGTTTAATTCATAATTATGGAACTTCCCTTTTCAAGCACCAACAGTAATCTACTTGCAATGTTCCATTGACCTTGATACCTCCTCTCGATCTCCTTGATTTCTTTATGAAATCTTTCACATTGTTCACCTCTGAGGGATCCAAAATTATCAGGAAAATAATTTAGATAAAAGTACAAGAAGTGAAGCTTTAAACTCATATTTTGTTCTGAAGCTCATAGCTTTTGTAGCATATTTCTCATATTGTTTTTGTATCCCAGATCTTTTATGTTTCCAAGAAACTTACTAACTACCTTTTTGAAAATACTACAAAGTCATGGTTTTCTATCATTCATGATGCCCAAAAATGCTCTATCTCCATTAGTTATCTTATTGAGAGCCATTAACTATACCCTCAGCCCGCCTCGGTAGCTTAGATGGTAGTGTGCCTGCTTCATGTTCAAGAGGTCCCGAGTTCAAATCTCGGTCAGGGTGAGTTACCTGGATAAGGTTTTTCTGGGGTTTTCCCTTATCCTCAAAGACTAATGTCGGGTAGCTCTACACTCCATGGACCCTGGGCACATTTGAGCATCATTTCACCCATTTCATTCACCGTCCGATATGACTTAACATTGGAGGACGTAAATTTACCAAAAAAAGGAAAAAAAAACAAAAAAAAAAACTATACCTTCTTTTATCTTAGTTTTAGACATCACAGAACATTTACTGCTCAGGTATTTGAAATAAAAAGCATTCTGGTCTGGTGCTTTGATGAACTGTTTCGTAATACATCATTTTATTTGATAAGAGGCAATAATGTTTTTTTTTTTTTATTATTATTTTTTTTATCAACTAGACTAGCAAGTTAAACCTCTTCTCCTATTAGCTAAATGATCAAAACAGTAGGTACTTTTGGCAGATTTGGAAATATAAGTAATACAAATTCTTTTGAATTGATAGAAAAAATTAACAACACAGTGTCCTCTGCTAATGATAAACTTATTTATTTTGATGTAACCTTTTTCCCAGCATTCTCAGAGAAAAACTTTGATCTCTTTTTAAAATAAATGGTTGTTTTATAGAGTTAAATGAACAAGCAATAAATGTTTTTTCTAACCTGAATGTCATGTGAATGTAACATTCAATTCTTAAACCTCATACAAGGGTCAGCTGATAAGTCCCGGGCCTCATAATAAAAAAGAACATCAATTTTTTTTCTTTATTTCACAACATAATCTCCACAAAAGCCTAATACATTTGTCATATCCGTGTTCTGATTTAATTAAACCTTCTCTGTAGTGTGATTTATCATGGTTCTTAAATAGCGGTTTACTGCATCAATGTCCTCCTCATTGCTGTGAAATCTTCGTCCTCCAAGAAATTGTTTGAGGTTCGGGAACAGGTGATAATCACTGGGTGCTAGATCTGGCGAATAGGATCTGTTAACTGATGGGATTTCATCTTTTGTTTTTTAATTTAGCAATTTAGCAATTTTAAAATTGAGTGGCTATTAGTAAAAAAAAAAAAAAAAAAAAAAAAAAAAAAAAAAAACGAAATCCCATCAGTTAACAGATCCGGAATATACCAGATAAGTTGTAAGAATTGTGAAAAATGCTACATGGGTCAAACTAAAAGAAATCTAAAAACCAGAGTCAAAGAGCACTTTAGAAACATCAGATTGAAACAAGAAGATAAGTCAGCAGTAGCATTTCACTTTTGAAATGAAAATCATGACATTGATCCAAATCCAAAATTATTAAAAGGAGTGATAAACCAAAATGGATTGACAACATGGGAGAACATATTCATATGAAAAAATAAGGATCGCGTAATGAACTTTGAAATCCCACCAGTAGATAATTTGACAAAGAAGTTCATAGTTCCACCACCAGAGAGAGAGAGAGAGAGAGAGAGAGAGAGAGAGAGAGAGAGAGAGAGAGAGAGAGAGAGAGAGAGAGAGAGAGAGAGAGAGAGAGAGAGAGAGAGAGCAGACAACAACAGATGCCAGTTGGAAAGAGATTGAAAATGGAGGCGAATGCCTTTGAAACTAGTCTCTCATAAATATAAACAAGTAAGTGACGAGTATTAAAAAACCAACTACAAATAGTTTCTAAGATTAATTTTGACGTCACTGTTACTAAATTCCTCCAAACACATATATCTACAACCAACCTTTTAATCATTGTATATGAAGGGACAGAGTCTTTCAATGTACTGTCCATTTTCTCCTTGATTTCTTTAAGGATAAGACTTTCAAATGGAAGTATTTAATCACTGCTCGTTTTTCCAAATCCTCTATTTTCGTGAAAGCTGTACACTTGTCTTGTTTAAAATGCTGCCATTCAAAAACTAAACAAGCTGTTGACCTGTAACTATGGATACGAGCTAGTCTAGAGTTCAACTATATGATGCTATCCTTCAAACTGGCCCAGTGGCATCATCTTATATTCATATTCATATTCATTTATTGCATCTGTAAATCATAAAACTCATGATGTGGAATTGTCAAATTACTAACTACACAAAAAATAGTAACAAAAAACAAGAATTACAATAAGTTGTTAAGCATAATAACCAAATTAATAATTAAAATTTACATTCCTTTTATTCCTACCCTTTGTCATTTAAATACTCTTCTACTGAGTAGTAACACTTTTGTAACAAATACTTCTTTGATGTGTTTTTAAACTTTGTGAAGGACTCAATGTTTTTTATTTCAGTTGGCAGTTTATTGTAGATATGAATTCCGTTGAATTTAAAACTGTGCTCATACATTTTCTTTTTATGATAGGTGACATGTAAGTTTGAACTATTTCTCGTGTAATGGTCATGAATATCATTGCTTTTTTGAAATTTATCTAAGTTCGTTTTAAACTGTACTATTATTTCTAAAAGGTAAATGCTTGGTAATGACAATATGCCTAATTTTTTGAACCATCGCTTACAACTATCTATTCTCTTTAAATTCACCATAATTCTAATTACCCTTTTTGTGTCCTAAATACTGTGATAATGCTACTACTATTTCTCCATACTGTTATTACATAAGAAATTAATGATTGAAAATTTGCAAAATAGGCTATTCATAATGTATTCAAATTTACACTGTGCTTCAAAATTGATATTTGGAAAGAAATGCTACTTAATTTCTTCATTAGACTTTCAATATGTATATTCCAATTTAGACTGTCGTCCATCCAAACTCCTAAAAATTTTGTCTTTCCTGTATATTTAATTTCATTTTCATCCATTATAATTTCAGGTAAATTAACTGCCTTATTGATTTTATTATGAAAACCCAATGTCTGACTCTTATCCTTATTTATAACTAATTTGTTATTTTGAAACCAAGTTGATACTTCTTTCAAATTATTTATTACATTTTCTTTGAGTTCGTCATCATTTTGACCTGATATCAAAGGCTCGTATCATCTGCAAATAAGGAGAATTTTAAAGAATTTTGTGAATAAAGTGCCAAATCATTAATATACAAAATAAATAGCAGTGGCCCTAAAACTGAACCCTGCGGATGTCCACAGTTTATGCTAGCAGCTTTTGATTTTATAGTTTTTATTTCCTTTGTAGTTTTATCAACAAACTCTATTTCTATTATTTGCCTTCGCTCTCTCAAGTAGGAGACAAGCCAGATATTTGCTGTTCTCCTAATTCCGTAATGAGATAACTTCTTTAATAGTATTCCATGATCAACTAAATTGAAAGCTTTGGACAGGTTGAGGAATATTCCAATACATTTTTCTGAATTGTCAAGCTTTTGGTGTACTTTGTCTATAAACTGTATCATTGTAGTATTAATGGACTTTCCTTTTTGAAAGCCATGCCGCCGATCAGAAATTACATTAAATTTTGAAATAAAGTTGCACAATCTAATAAAAACCACTCTTTCTAATATATTGGAAAAGATCGATAGCAGTGAGATGGGTCTAAAATTTTTAACTTCCAATTTTGATCCCTTTTTATACATTGGCTGTATAAAAGCTGTATGTGAGGCCTGGGACTTATTAGTTGACCCTCGTTTCTTCATGACAGCATGCTGAAACTCATCAAAACCAACAGCATATAAGTAAATTTATTATACTTATTATACATTTATATTCATATTATACATATACATACTGATATATGCTGACATTTGAAGTTTTGCAGACATGGTTATTGTACCTGTAGAAAAGCTAAAAGAAGAATATTTACCACCAATTGAACCAAGGACATTTGAAGCAGCAGTTGACAGATACTGTAGCATGGCAAGGGACAAACTTCTACATGAGTAAGGATTACATTAATTGAAGTTATTTTCATTGGATTTGATTTCTAAAGAATGAAAAATTTGAAAAAAAATAGAAAATAATGAAACATTTACCATATATACAATAGTTTGGAATGGGAGGATTTTCTTGATGAATTGAGAAATGCATATTAATTTATGTTTGTAAAATTAGAGACTGAATCTAATTAAATGGACAATTACATAGATAAGGTTTTTCCTTGAGAAAATGAATGTCAGGTAACTAAGCTAATGGACTCCATTTCTCATATATCGAGATTCAACTGTATTGGAACACCACAGTGAAGCGAAAAATTATTAAATTTTAGATGAGTCGCATTTTTTAACACATCTGCTTCACTTTCGTACCTATTTTGAGGACATGTTTCGCAAATCTTCGCTTGCATCTACGGCTCTTGTGCGACTGACGCTAGATCCAGCGGTGTGGGTAATTCTGGGGTTGTTGCTGCCATCTGTTGATTTAGTGATGAACTGAAATGTGGGATTCTCTTCTAGCGGGATTTCAAAGTTCATTAGTTGATTTTTATGTTTTTCTATGTATATCCTCTCCCATATGACGAGTTCACTATGTTTTTGTACGTATTTTAGTAATTCTGTGCTATCTTCAATTTCATGATTTTCAGACCAGAAATGAGCTGTTATTGCGGACTTATCAATATTTTTGTATCTTAAGTGCCTGAAGTGTTCTTTCTTTCTAGTGCCTATGTTCCTTTTTGTCCTTCCTATGTAAATTTTTTCACAATCTTTACACTTAATTTTGTAAATGCCTGACTTTTCCTCTGGTTTTATCTTATCAGTATTATTACTGTGAAGTAGGTTTTTAATGTTGTAATTGTTTTTTGGTGCCAATGTTATATTGTATTTCTTGAATATTTTTTGGAACTTTTTTGTGGCCCAGGGGTGGTAAGTAAATTTAGCAAATCTAGTTTCTTGTTTTATTGGTGTGAGAGCTGTGATCTGTTTTAATCTCTTCTGAAGTTTGAATAATTTTAGTTTTTTATCTACAAGGTTTTTTCCATATCCATTTTTAATTGCAGTTTTTAAGATTTGATGGTATTCGTTTTGATATTCTTGCTGGCTGAGAGGTAGATTTACTAATCTGTGTGTGAGACTGTTGATGGTTGCATGTTTGTGTGGAATTGGGTTGAAACTATTTGCTTTGATGTAATTATCTGTGTGTGTTGCTTTTCTATGAATGCCAAATTCTAGTTTTTCATTGCCTTTTTTGATTTTAAGGTCTAAAAAAGGTAGAGTACAGTCCTCTTCAGTTTCTACTGTGAATTGTATGCTGGGTTCTTGCAGGTTGAGTAGTTTCAAAGCATCATCTATTAGTTTGTAGGGCACTATTGCAAAGATGTCGTCTACGTATCTGTACCATGTTTTAAACATATGAGGGAAGGCTTTAGTAATATGTGTTTCGAAAAAGCTCATGTATAGATTGGCCAAAAATGGTGATAGCGGGCTTCCCATAGCTAGTCCTGAAATTAGTTTGTAATATTTTCCATCAAAGACAAAATAATTTTGATGTATACATAATTCAGTCATTGTCACATATTCTTCTATTGCATTGGCATCCAGGTTTATAGAATTTAGCCATTTTTTCAGTTGAATCAAAAGTTTGTCTAATGGAATGCTAGGGAAGAGGGAGCGGACATCAAAGGATACTAAAGTGTCATGAGGTTTTAGTTTAAGATTTTGAATTTTTTCTACCAGGTCTAAAGAGTTTTTTATACTCAGAGTATGGAATTGTGGAAAGGACTGAAATTTTTTGGTTAGCCATTTTGCCAGAAGGTAAGTAGGAGTGTTTATATTATTTACAATGGGTCTCATGGGTATGTTGGGTTTGTGTATTTTAGGCAAACCATATATTCTTGCAAGGGTAGGGTTGTCTGGTTTGATAGTTTTTTGTTCTGTAGTTGTTAAAATTTTACTATTAATGATGGTTTTCTCATCCATTTCTCATATTTATTCATTTATTGTCTAATATGACTTACTTAGTTGAAGGATGCTAAACAAAGTAATAAAACAATACTATGATTAAATGATTACTCTAGATGTTCCAATGAGTAAGGACTATGATACAGTGAAGCACAAAATGCTCGATGCTCCATTTATTGCTAGTATTTACCTAGAACTCGTTTCTTTAGGATCTTCCTAACATTATCAGCTGTTGTCGACTAATAGATGTTGGTTTGGTGAACTCATTGGAGGTGATAAGTGCGTCTCTGTTGGTATCTTGATGAACGTGTAGTTTAGGTTTCCATCAAAGATAGTGTCGAAATTAAACAATTTTCTGTAATATTTCTTTATGAAGATTTTTTTCCCACGTGGTTAATGCAGCTGGACCTTGGACACTTTTTAATAAGTGGATTTCTAATTCTATATCATGATTCTCCTTCCAAAAATGGTATGCTACCACCGATTTATGTATTTCTTTGTTCCTGATGTCCCTAAAATGCTCTTTAAGCCTAATGTACAAGTTCCTTTTTGTTTTTCCAATGTAAAAGTTGTTACAGCCTTTGCAGTTTATCTGGTACACACCTGATATTTTGTCTGTGGGTATCTCCTTTGTATTATGTGATTTCAAAAGGAGTTGTGCACTAAATTTGTTCTGTGGGGCCAAAGTAATGTTGTGCACTTTGAAGACTTTTTGGAAAAGGTGTGTAGCTCTGGGATGATAGGTAAATTTTCTGTATGAAGTTTCATTGCTGATTGGGGAAAGAGTAGTATCATAGTCCTTATACATTGGAACAGTATATTATTTTGTTTTATTTATATAACAAACATATTGAATACAAAGAAATTTCAAATAATATGAATAAGTAAGCTTTAACCTTTATTGGTATCTTCTAGTAAATCTTCATAATATTCTTTTGCAGTTTCTGCAAGTTCAAAAGATTTAGCTAGATTTTGAAGTTCCTTTTTCTTTTCTTTACTCACTCTATCAGGAGGCATATATCTGTGCCCACGTATTGGGTAGATATGTGAAATGCGGGAAAAATTTTTACTCTTTCTCCACAAAAGCAATAAGCATGAACATCATCACACTATTCTTGTTCTGACTAGAGCAAGAGTCTGAAAGTAAACGAATGTTAGAAGGAGCATTGCTAGACATCCTTTCTTCCAGTTCCAACAAGAAGTGATGCAAAGTTGAGGCAACCTGGTTGTAGCCTTTAGCAGATTCAGTTTCCAACCATGTATATAAGGAAATGTTGTCTTTGTTCTGGGTTTTTTGATGGAATCATTATACATAGATTATACAGCCATACCTGCCTTGCATAGAATCGCTAACAGCAAGTTTAGGCAGTGGTTGATTCCGCTGTATATCAAAGCAAATAGTGATTGCCTTGGCATTTTCCTCTTTCAATAGCTGATAAAACCTTTTTGAATGCATCTTGTGCAGTCTGTACATGGTTCTTAGTTCGTTTTTCTTTTCCATGTCTGCCTTTGTCTTAATCTTCATCAGTCCCATTTTGCACTTGGAGCATGTGTCAATGTGTGGCGTACAGAATGAAAAATTGAAGAAGTTGTAAAATATGCATTTATATTTTGACAATAAGCAGACTGGTAGATTTCTTAACCTCCTTTCTTTGCAAAAGTTGTTCCACATTTTTCAGATATTAAGTTATGAAGGTAAATGTCCTCTCCTTGATTTTGCTCTTCCGTAGTGACTTTCTCTATATCTGTACTTATTTACGTCTTGTTTTATAGCAGCATAAATGCCCTTCTGTGATTTTCCTGTTCTGTCACTTCCTCTGGTTTCCTTTGGTGCTTTCCCAGATAAGTGAAACTTTCTAGCCAGGAGAGATAATCTATCTTTTGACACCCCTGTGATTCCTTGGAAGCTTGCAGTGCATACTGACAATACTCGGTCATCATTAGTTCTCACACTGTATTTAATGCTAGCAGTCTGCTTCATATTTGGAGCTTCTTTCTTTATCACTCTGCGATTAGGAGATATAATATGCAAATATTTCACAAGGAATTTATCTTGATCTATTTTGTTGAGCACAGAAAGATGGTTAAATCCACTTATATCATTATAAGTCAAATCAGCTACATCACAGAGCTTATGTCTTTCACTTTTATAATTTCGTGGAGTGCACTCAAGACCATATGAACATGAAATTGCTGGAGTTTGAGCTTTCCTTGACTTGCATTTTGATTTCCTTTCCTTATTTTTGCATTTCCTACCTCGCACGCATTCTACGACTGGTACAGTTTCTCAATCTGAGCTCCTGTCCATTGTGCATAGTACAGTGCATGCAGTGTCTCAACTAAGAATAAAAATGCCATGTAAGTATAACAAAGCTTTCAGAAGTAAATGTGAAATCCAAGCGCACAACCGGAGTTTGCAGCTATTGCCAATGCTGCAACAGTGTACAAAGTTTGCAGAAATGATTGAGAATTCCAAGAAATGCAATAGTGAGATGGCAGTCACTGCCAGCATGTGTTTTATTGAATTGAGGTTGCTACATGCTGGATCATAAAATCATAAAATTGCATCTGTCGACTTTTGCTTTAGCTGAGCAACTGCATCTATCTAGTTTTGAAAAAACTGCTGATATTCCCTACGTTCTACACAGGACATGAATAGAATTTTGAAAAATCTGATTTCACAGAACGATGCAGAAGGTGAAAATTATGTGGATACTATATATAACTCAATTTCATAAAATTTTGCATCTATCGAGTTTTTTAAAAAACGCTCCTCAATTGTTCTAAAACATTCAGTGTATATGGATAACCCTGTATTAAGAAAGAATATAGTAGAATAAAGTATATTTAAAATATAACAGAGATATGCAGTTTCTTGCTCTCCTGAAAGTCCCTAAAAACTGACAAGTGAGGTTTGCAAGTAAGCTCTTTAGTTTGTAGCAATTTCCTTTCATCATGATTATGATGATGCCTCCCATTTATATGTTGCATTTAGGTCATATTGGAGCTTTACATTTGGATCAATTGCTCATGGCCGTAATATTCTTTCCTTGATTGAGTTAATCTTCGGGTTTTCTTTAAATTCATACTCTCTTTCACACTTTCAGACTCTAGGGAATTAAAAAAACAATTCTAACTAAAGAAAAACTGTCAATCTCCAGATCACAGAGCAAGTATTATGATGATGATCATTATTATTATTTGACTGGTAATCCTGTGCTGTAGATTTATGGCACATAAAAAACCCTCAAACCTGACAAAGAGCATTTTTTTTTCAAAGTATAAACTTGAAAGAAGCGTAGGGACAGTGAAGCACAAATTAGTACAAAATTGAATCGAGAATATATTGACACATTGCGCAAGTTGTAGTGGTTTCTTCTTTCTCTGTATTGTCAATAGATGGCGTGATGTACTTGTCAAAGATGTCCGGTGGTGGAGTTTCAAAATTCATGACTCTATGACGATTTTTGTTAATGAAGATTTTTTCCCATACAGAAAGGTCTATGGGGTGATTAACGTATTTTATTAGAGATGTTTCCAAATTGATGTCATGTCTAGTATTCAAAAAATGAAAAGCCACTGCTGATTTTTCTGTTTCACCATTTTTAATGTTTCTCATATGTTCTTTAGTTCTGATGTTAATATTTCTTTTTGTTTTTCCTATATAAATTTTAGGGCAAGTTTCACATTTGATCTCATAGATTCCTGGTTTTTCTTTGAGTGAAGCAATGTGTCAATATATTCTCGATATTCTCGATATTCTCGATTCAATTTTGTACTAAAGCATTTTTTTTTTTTTTTTTTACTATTTAGAAAAGATTTATTTTCTGTTACAAAGATGGAATGAAAACATTAGGAAGGAAAACATTTTAACCTAATGCTGAAACACTCTTTGTCAATAAACTTAAACATATACTTGGTCTTGTGAATCATGTCATGAAATGCAGTATGTTGCATAATTAAGTGATCCATCTTTCTTACTATGGAATGAGATGCTGAGAATTACAGAAGTTACAGGACATTCATAAATAAAATACAGAGTGACTTATATAGAACTAACACATTTGTTTCATTAGTTGTTTCAAAACGAATTGGGCTAGCGACAACTTATTATACCTAAAATGTAGAGGAATTTTGGGTGATTATTTACCTCTATAGCAAATGTAGAAAATGTCCTCCATCCTGCATAAGGCACAACTCAGCAGGTCGTTCCATGTTAACTGGCCACTCATTGGAGGACTCTGTTGACAATAGCTTGAATCTCCTGTGCGATATTGTACTTCAGATTGTCAATGTCTGGGAACGTGTGGCATAAAACCTGTGTTTTAAGTAACCCCATAGAAAGAAGTCCAGTGATGTCAAATCTGGAGATCTCGGTGGCCACAGGTTCCTGGAAATTATCCCGTCGTCAAAGAAACCTGCAATTAGTTCCATTCATTTGATGTATGGCATGTAGTGCCATCTTGCTGAAAATATCCTTGACACAACTCTACATCGTCCAGTTACTCAACAAACTCCATGAAAATCAGACGGTACTCTGAAGTGTACACAGGTTAAAATAAAAAAAATTTACCCCACTATTCTCTGTGAAGATATTGTGCACCAAACTCCAAATTTAACTGAGTGCATAAGTGTTTCATGAATGACATGTGCAATTTCGATGGCCCAATGGCGTGAGTTCTGTGATTTCCTATAACCGGATAAATGAAACCATGTGATGGACAATATGGCAGGATTTTATACAATGAACGTCTGAAACCAATGACAATAATTCAATCTTTTATCCTTATCTGGTTCCTGTAGCTGATGAACAACCGTAACCCTATATGGGTTTAGGCCTGCACTTTTCGCAGCTCTCTGACACATTGAGTAGATGTACCCTGTCTCCTGCAACAAATGTCTTCATGATTTTTTGCGTGACTGCTCCAGTTGTGCTCTTATGTCAATAACAACCATGGGAAGCTTAGATGAACAATTCTTGGCTTTTTCACTCACCAGAGATCCAGTTGTTTCCAATTCGTTTATCAGTCCCAGTATTGTGTTTCTTTGGGAGGATTGCGAACACCAAATATTCTCCGGTATGTCACTTGAGTAGCTGTAAATGAATTTTTAATCCATTGTTGCTTCACAAGGAAGAGTCGTTGATTTATTTTGACTAGAACAAAATGTCAAAAAACAGCTGCCAACAATAGCAATTAGCAATAAAACATAAACATCTGTGCATCTAGTGTCAAGAAATAAAAACTCCAGAACATTCTGCTTAATTTGATGCTAAAATTGGGTCATTGAATGAATTTCCAATGGAATAATTAACAAAAATGTATCAGTTCTATAAATCACTCTGTAATGATGATGATGATGATGATGATGATGATGATGATGATGATGATGAGGAGGAGGAGGAGGGTGAGGGTGAGGGTGAGGGTGAGGGTGGGGGTGAGGGTGAGGGTGAGGGTGAGGATGAGGATAGATTTTTATTTAAGAACTCAGTTTGTGAACAAATGCCATTTATTTTAAACCTTCTTCTTCTTTAAGTGTTCATCCTCCTCATATGGAGGACTTAAACCTCCAGGATCCACAAGTGAGTGATTGGGGAGACCTCTGTTTAGGATCAGAAACTCTGGATTAGAGAGAGTACCCAGGATGGGTGATCAGCCCAATCCCTGGAAGAGAGTGAGAGAAGTACATGACAGAATGAAAGTTAAATCAGTGAAAGGAAAGGTGATAATGGAGCAGTTGGTAGAATGATGGCATGTTTACGCCAGAGGTTCTACTCCCATTAGTCCTGGACCCATAAAATGAAATGTGTAGTGTTTAACGCCCGCTTTTACTACATACGGCACTGCAGGCGGTGACACTAATGATACATGAGAGGAAGATGGAGCACCAGTGGAATGAGATGGCGGGGGAAACCGGAGGTCCCAGAGAAAACCCGTCCCAGCCCATGTTGTCCACCACAAATCTCACTTTGCGGTTGCCTGGGATCGAACGCGGGCCGCCTTGGTGAGAGCCTAGCGGTCTAACCACTGAGCCACGGCACAGCCGACCTTGGACCCATAGGACCAAGGACCCGGGCGTCCTCCTGCCCAGGAGCCAAAGCTCCAGGGCTCTTTCCATAGGGCAATATCTGGAGTCTAAAAAGCCCCCTCATCGACTCGAAAATCAAGATGGTTGGAGGTGGATACGCCACTTACGCGCGTCAACCCCGCAGGGAAGACTACCGAAAACCTCGCTGGGGTCGCCTGGTGATCTAGCACACCTTCTACTAGCTCTGCAGGCTAGTACCCGGGACTTATTAGGCAACCCTGTACCCCTTCCAGGGGGCTGGGGCCTGGCCGGAGATACCCAATATCCCGTGTGTGTTGGGAACACACTGTCCCCTCAAGTCCAACCCAATCCGAACAGCTCCCAATCAGGGAGGGGCTCAAATGTTCGGCCCGAGGTTCCTCTAGTAACGTCAGAGGTACCACGAGTGCTAAGGGTTCGCAGCGCCTGCACCTCGGCAGCTGAAGGGGACGGATCCCCTCCCCTCTGGAATGAATGATGGCAGGGGAAATGCGCCCCTGAGCTCTGTTGTCCACCACAAGTAAGACATGCAGTCACCTGAGATCGAACCTGGGTCACCTTGGTGAGAGCCAAATGGTCTAACTGCTCGGCCACCTTGCAGCCTTATTTTAAAACTTTTTGTTTAAATATCTTTAAATTGTCTTGAAGCTTGCTAGAACTGAATTTCATTTTCATGTAAATTTTTCTCTTGCTATTAACAGTTGCTTTACTTCTTTATAGTTGGCTTCCAAAATGTGCAGAAATATTTTTGAACCAAGATAGAGACTGGAGTTATTTGGTACCAAGATCATCATCAGGATCATTCAAGATAGTAAATAAGTTCTTTGATTGCGTCTGTAGCCTTATGTCCACGCAACTGCGAGATCTTGTTATGCGGTCTCTGCTGGAACTGCTCAATATGTTTAGCCATTACAAGGTAAATTTATGCTAATATATTTTTATGTAGAATAATCTGTAAAAAATACTTAACTGATTTTGATAATTTTTTTGCCATTGTAAAGCTCTATTCTTTGTAACACACACATATATATTATTCTGATTTTAAATTATACATTACTAAAAGACTAAGAAGTATGCTAGAATATTAACGCTTTGGCATTATGAAGGAACATACCTCTAAAGAAGGTTTTGATTTCATGTGAGATTGGCATGGACCAGAATATAATTATTTCAATGAAAATTCATGTAAAATAAAATACAGATGATACAGATATTTCATTCCAAGCAATATGAGTTTGATTCAAATATGAATGGTAATTGAATGAGTAGAGCCAGACTGTTATGTGCAGAGGATCTACCCAAAATTCCGAAGACCTGGGCCTCCTTCTGCCCGGGAGTGATGGAAAACTTCGGGGCTCTTTCCATAGGGCAATACCTGGTTTCCTAAAAGGTCCCACCATCAACAACGTCAAGACGGGATGGAAGTGGATACGCCACTTACACGTGTCAAACCCACAGGGAAGACTACCGAAAACCTCGGTGGGGTAGCCTGGTGATCTAGTACACCTTCTAATAGCTCTGCAGGACTTATGAGGCAACCCTCTACCCCCTCCGGGCGGCCGTAGCCTGGTCGGAGGTACCCAATTTCCCGTGGGTGTTGGGAACACACTGCCCCCTCGAGTCCAACCCAATCCGAACAACTCCCCAACAGGAGGAGCTCGGCAGTTCGGCCCGAGGTTCCTCTAGTAATGTCAGAGGTACCATGAGTGCTAAGAGTCCGCAGCGCCCGCACCTCGGCAGCTGAAGGGGATGGATCCCCTCCCCTACGGGAAGTAGAGCCAGACTGAAATATTCAATGCCATAGCCGGGATTTGAACCACGGATCTCCCGCTTTCCGTGCAGTTGCTCTAAACCACTGAGCTATTATGGCCAACATGCCGACATGACATTAAATTCTCCAATTGACTCGTATGTTTCCCGGTAGACCACTAGGGGTTCTCACATGCTATGAGACACGCACCTTTTGTGGTGACTTACTATGCTGTAAGTACTTAAGTTCCAGGCTTCATAGTTAAACCAGTATGTAATTCAGGTAAATAGATGGAAATAATCATCTCTCCCACACTAGCCATGTGTAGGCTAAGGTTTGAATGAGTAGAGCCAGACTGAAAAATTCAATGCCAATGCCATGAATTTTCTAGTCTGGCTCTACTCATTCAAACCTTAGCCTACACATGGCTAGTGTGGGAGAAATGATTTCCATAAATGGTAATTGTTGCATACCACGGAGTAAGCAATTCTGAGTGTGACGGCGGATTAGGGAGTCAAAGGTCAGTGTGTTAGGAAGGGAGAACTAGCTTGGTTAGCTACTCCATTAGATTCTGGTATCAGTACAGTCATGAGAGAGCTGGAGGTTCCTTCATCTGCACAGAACTTTTCCGGCTGAGTGGTGTTTTTTGGCTTCACTGGGCAGGCTTCATTCTTTCGTTACCACTCTTTACTCACTATTTTGGATTCTGGAGTATAATAATGAACCCATGTCTCATCACATGCAATGATTCACCTCAAAAAGTCCTCCCCTTCTTGCCAGAATCAATTCAGAAGTCTCTCACAGATCACCAACCTCATCTGCTTTTGCTGCTTGTTTCTAATTTTGGAACCCATCGAGTACTAATATTTCTAAAGCTGAGATGCTTTGTAATAATGGTATGAGCACTACCAATGCTGACACCCACTTCTGATGCAATTTCTTGGAAAGTAGATCAGCGATCGTCTTCAATACAATTCAGTGGTATCACTTGTGAGGCTTGACCTGAGCTTCAAGCATGACTTTCATTTTCCACAAATCCTTGGCCGCCCTTAAATAGTCCAGCTCAAGTAAATACTTGATTCTGGGACAATGTAGTGTCCCTAAACTGTGCCTTTAAATGAGTTGATATTTCCGAAGATTTAACCCCTTCATTGGTTAAAATCATTATTATAATGCATTGTGCAACATGAAGGAACCTCTTGCTCATTCATGGCTGTGTTGATGACAGAACCTATTATGTGTTTCGAATGGGAAGAGTTCTCGCCTGTAGCGAATCAGATGCGTTAGAGCCTTCGCCGTTACCACCTCGTTATCCCCAC
The DNA here is from genome assembly GCA_030765055.1 of Mantis religiosa. NCBI lineage: Eukaryota > Metazoa > Arthropoda > Insecta > Mantodea > Mantidae > Mantis > Mantis religiosa. The sequence continues at coordinate 142,040,904 of CM060958.1, read as the reverse complement.
TCTTTTAATATTTCCCTCTCTCTTGCACACTTGTGAGTGTTCTTGGCGCTAACACAAACTGAATTTTCGTAAGTTTTATAATGCAGTTGTTGAAATCACAATTGCAACGTGGGTACTCGTATATTACGCTAATGGTTTAAATATTTAGTTTAAAATTATAGTTTATGAATGACTAATTTTTCTAATCCAATGAAAATGCCAGCGGTGCATCCGTATAGCTGTGAATGTTACTTACGTTAAGAGATAATTCATCATTGTCATTGTCTTTATCGTCTGAGTACTGCAAATTTATGATGATAGGTTCCAAAAGCTCGTTATGTGCTATTTCTTTCCAAAAGTCGTCTTCTTGTAGTTTAGCTGATGTCTCACGCAGTTTTCCCAGTCTTGTTATGTTCCTTGTTAATTTCTTCATGAATAAGTCGTTCAGTGTCAGTCAGTTTTAAAATATTATTTCTATTTGCAACATAATTTGAGCCTACATTAACTCTATTGGATTGTTCTAGCAGTAGTAAGGGGGGAAGGTAAATCACGTCTCATTGATCCAGCTGATACACTTTTTCATGGAAGAGTAACTGAATAGTACTGCTTTGAACTCTCTTGAGTAAATGGAGATTATAAACCATTCATAAACAAAGATAATCCTTTATTCACCATTAAGCTTACAAGAAGCAATAGGTTTCGTCAGTTATAAAAAGTATTTACAATGTATTTACAAGTACAGAAGGTTTAAAAATTAATGCATATAAAATCCTAGGTGAAATCAGATTATTTGCATGGCTTAAGCTGGTAGTTATCGTAAGTTAACTTTACTATAGTAATAATAAAATTAAACAATTAGGTACCTACTACTATAATTTACAATAGTTTTACATAAATTCACTAGCATGTATGTTATATTCTAAGTATTCTTGTACAGTATAAAATGCTTTTTGTTTAAACCAGTTTTTTAATACTATAACAAATCTGTTTTGTGGCAGTTCTTTTATTTCCAGAGGAAGCTTATTGAATAATTTTAACTGTTGACAACAGTGGCTATTTATGGTCTTGCTCAATCGGTTGTGAGGTGTATCTAAATTATGTTTGCATCGAGTGTCATAACTGTGTACTGAGGAACGATTTATAAATAAGTTTTGATTTTCTTTAACGTGTAGTGCCCCAAAACTAATGGACGCCAGACCAAGACTAGAGAAGCAATTGAAAGCCTTCGACTGCTGGGCATCGATGTGGCGTCTGACAGTAAACGCCAGCAAAACACAAGCTATCATCTTCCGCAGGAAAACCAAGAGAAATTACCAAGAATCAACAATAGCCTACCAAGGACACAAAATACCAATACAGACCACTGTTAAATACCTAGGAATATTGCTACACAAAAAACTAAATACCAGACCGCATTTCCGAAAAAAGATGCAGGAAGCAAAGGCAGCAATCTCCACCCTGTACTATTTATCCAAAATTGGTAACATAGGACTGTCGCCAAAAATTCTCAATCAACTATACAAAACAGTAATCAGACCATACTTCACATCGTCACCTTCCCAATCACGATCCCATACATCAAAACCAGGCTGCAACAAATGGAGCGTCGATGCCTAAGGATAGCAAACAAACTCCCACCCTGGCACAAAAGTGACGAAGTATATGCCATATGCAAGGCAACGCCACTGGAACATCACATAAACAACCAAATGTACAGATACATCGCAAATGCAACAGAGAGGCCTTAAAGAAGACAGCTGATTGAAGCAGCAGAGGGATACAAAGAGACCGAGACCACGGCCCCACCGATTGTCACCCTGATACGACACCATGCTAGGACCAAGGCAGCCGAGGACGAAGAGATAAGAGAACATCTCAGAAAACTACTAAGTTAGAAACTGACCATTGCAACTTTGCAAATATCCAATAATTACACTTATACATCATTGACTATGTTTGAGAAAGACTACTAAATAAAAAAAATAAATAAATAAAAAAAAAATAAATAAATAAATAAATAAATAAAATAAAAAAATAAAAAATATATGTATATATATTATATAAAAAAATAAAAAATAAAATAAATAAAATAAAATATGTATAAAAAAACATTTATAGTAATCCCTAGCAATACACATGACAAATTATCAACTTATGCAAATGTAAATAAACAAAGCAAAAAAAAAAAAAAAAGAGCCGGTCCCAATATTACTATTAATATTATATTGTACTTTTTGTAGATTGAATATAGTTTCTTTTTCTTTTTCTTTTTCTTTTTTTTTTTGAAGGTAGATTGATTCCTACTTTATTTTTAATTTTTGGATGAGGATATCAACCTGAACGTCTTCAAGCTGGAATTTATTTACTTTTTTATACTTTATTTGCATCATTACCTTCCCCCTAAACCCTTAAAAAAGTCACGGCTGAAGAGGGAACACCCCTGAAACAGCCATAGGGCGAAATAAGCCCAGGGTGAGATAAACCCATGGGCGAAATAAGCCCTAGAACCCCAATGTAGTAGTAGTAGTCTTTAACGTGTATGATATTGGTGTATATATACATTGACGTTAAAGTCATTATCTTATGGTCAATAAAGCTAGGCTTACATGTATCCTGTTGTCCTAATCCTAGAATTAGTCTGAGAGATTTCTTTTGCCATATGAATGCATTTTTCGAGGTAGCACAACTACCCCAAAGCCTAACCCCATACAGTATATGTGGATGAAAGAAGGCATAGTAAGATGTTATTAACATATCTTGACTAACACATTTCTTTAGTTTCCCTAGAAGATACCAGATCCTAGCAAGCTTTTTACAAAGGTAAAGTATGTGTGTTTCCCATGTTAGTTTGTTGTCTAAATGTAATCCTAAGAGATTTACTGAATTACTGTGGGTGTCATTATGTTGCAATGTAAATAATATATTTTCAGTTTTAGACATATTTAGACTTAGATTGTTTAAGGTGAACCAGACTTTTGCACTTTCTAGGGATAGTTACATTTGTTGCTTTACTGTATTGATATTATTGCTTTTGCTCAGTAAGGTAGTGTCGTCTGCATATAACATAGTAGTGCAAGGTAAGTTATGGCTTAAGTGACCAGACACGTTCTGCCAGACCAGCAGGAAGTGTATTGTTTCCTCTCATCGAATTTAACAAACACCTTGACTTATTCAAAGTATAAATTTCTTTTATCACATCATTTCAAATGTTTACGTTTCAGCTCTGAGTAATTTGAAATTTACATTCATGCATACATGCCAACCAATAATGATGTTCATTACAGTGCTTATGTCGCAATGCATTGTTATAATGGTATCTACTTTATTTATTTGTATTAGGAAAACTATATGAGCTAAAAATATGGGGTGTTTATGGTTATGTTAAATACATTACTCTCTCCTTGCACATGGATCAGTTTTTGCAAAATCTGAATTTTTGTCTTAGCGCAAATAGTATTTATTTGAGATTGATTAGTTTGCCACTTGTCACACACCACTTAGGGGGAATACAATACAACACCGCAGGACTCTGGTTGCTCGTCTAGTAGCGCTTAAGGACAAAAATCATCCCATTTAAAACACATAATAGTAGAACAGCTAACCAGTCTGGTTCCCCTTCCTAACACACTGATCTTTAACCTCCCACTCTGCCGTCACACTCAGAACTGCTTACTCCATGATACGCAAGAATTACTGTTTATATTTGTATCATCCTCATACACAGATATGTAGATGGTTACGATTTAGTAACAAGAACAAAATACATCAGAATCAAATATGCATATACCAATACCATGTGAAAAACTAAATTTATTTCCTTTGTATGTTACAATTCAGATTGTTGGCAGGGTATTATGCCTAATAATTATATAAAGAGAGAAAATTTGTCAGCTAACATTAGAAATCAACCAACAGATATTTTTTAGTTACTGAGCTCATTTTTCTCAGACTCGGAAGTCTGGTGTGAGGAGTCTACATGTTCACCAACTTCATCTCCATGTAGTATATGTTAAGGTGTTCTGTATTATGTGACAAATGATGTAATTTTTATGTTGTAGAATAGCTATAGGACCAAAGAGAAGGAGCAACAATTAAAAGTCCATAACAGTAGTTATAAAAAATATTAATCCAGCAGTTCTTACTCTTATTTGTTCCTTACCAGTGTAATTTTATGCTGTACAGCGTTTCCAAAAACTGTGGAAGAGGCCAAGGAAGTCAGACATTCTGACAATGTTTCACATTCTTTGTATGAATATCAGGGGATTTTTAATTTGTTATTAGGAATTCAATTCAATTCAATTCAATTTTATTCATCCTTTAGAATCAAATCTGTACATAGTACCTTGATATAGGATACGTCAGTAATTTACACTTAATATTACAAAGTTAAACATCAAATATACCTAACCTACATTCAATTATATTGTGACACAAATTGGATATAATTATGAGTGAGAGAAATGAACAAGCTAAGTAAATTCATATTTTATTCTGTTGTTTAAGGACTATGATACAATGAAGCACAAAATTAATACAATTTTGAGTCGAACTAATACTCAATGCTCCATTTATTGCTAGTATTTACCTAGAACGCGTTTCGTTAGGACTTCCTAACATCATCAGCTGTTGTCGACTAATGGATGCCGGTTCAGTGAACTCCTCGGAGGTGATAGGTGCGTCTCTGTCGGTATCTTAATGAACTTGAAATTGGGGTTGTCTTCAAAGGTAGTATCGAAATTAAACAATTTACTTTCATATTTCTTTATAAAGATTTTTTCCCACGTGGTTAATGCAGCTGGACCTTGGACACTTTTTAGTAAGTGAATTTCTCGTTCTATGTCATGATTTTCCTTCCAAAAATGGTACGCTACCGCCGATTTATCTATTTCTTTATTCCTGATGTTCCTAAAGTGCTCTTTAAGCCTAATGTTCATGTTCCTTTTTGTTTTTCCAATGTAGAATTTGTTACAGTCCTTGCAATTTATCCGGTACACTCCTGATTTTCTGCCTGTGGGTATCTCCTTTGTATTATGTGATTTCAAAAGGTGTTGTACACTAAATTTGTTCTGTGGGGCCAAAGTAATATTGTGTTCTTTGAAAACTTTTTGGAAAAGGTGTGTAGCTCTGGGATGATAAGTAAATTTTCTGTATGAGGTTTCATTGCTAATTGGGGAGAGAGTAGTTACTTGTTTGCATCTTAGTTGTCTTTTGAATTTATCTATTTTCTTGTTGACCAATTCAGCACTGTATCCATTGTATTCTGCAATGTGAATGATGTTATTGTACTCTTTGTTATATTCTATCTTGTTTAAAGGTATTCTAACCAGCCTGTAAGTTAAACTGTTGATAACAGCATGCTTGTGTTGTCTTGGGTTATATCCATCTGATTTTATGAAATTTTCTGTGTGTGTTTCCTTTCTGTGTATGCCAAATTCAAGTTTATTATGTTTTCTGGTAAGTTTCAAATCTAAGAAAGGGATTTCATTGTTTATCTCTATTTCTATGGAGAATTTTATTGCAGGATTTTGTAAATTAAGTAGTTTTAATGCATCATCCACTTGTTTCTCATTTATTATTGCCCAAATGTCATCCACATATCTGTACCAATGCTTAAAAATTAGTGGGAATGCCTTTGTGATGTGCGTTTCCAAAAAGCTCATGAAGAGATCTGCCAAAAATGGGGACAATGGGTTGCCCATAGATAGTCCTGATTTTTGTTGGAAATTTTTTTTATTGAATGTAAAAAAGGACTGTTCAATGCAAACATGGCTTCAGTCCCTACAAATAGACCAAAACATCATAGAGGAATACCTTCAATTAACCAATATTTGCATTGAACAGTCCTTTTTTACATTCAATTAATTTACAAAATCCTGCAATAAAATTCTCCATAGAAATAGAGATAAACAATGAAATCCCTTTCTTAGATTTGAAACTTACCAGAAAACATAATAAACTTGAATTTGGCATACACAGAAAGGAAACACACACAGAAAATTTCATAAAATCAGATGGATATAACCCAAGACAACACAAGCATGCTGTTATCAACAGTTTAACTTACAGGCTGGTTAATGTACCTTTAAACAAGATAGAATATAAGAAAGAGTACAATAACATCATTCACATTGCAGAATACAATGGATACAGTGCTGAATTGGTCAACAAGAAAATAGATAAATTCAAAAGACAACTAAGATGCAAACAAGTAACTACTCTCTCCCCAATTAGCAATGAAACCTCATACAGAAAATTTACTTATCATCCCAGAGCTACACACCTTTTCCAAAAAGTTTTCAAAGAACACAATATTACTTTGGCCCCACAGAACAAATTTAGTGTACAACACCTTTTGAAATCACATAATACAAAGGAGATACCCACAGGCAGAAAATCAGGAGTGTACCGGATAAATTGCAAGGACTGTGACAAATTCTACATTGGAAAAACAAAAAGGAACGTGAACATTAGGCTTAAAGAGCACTTTAGGAACATCAGGAATAAAGAAATAGATAAATCGGCGGTAGCGTACCATTTTTGGAAGGAAAATCATGACATAGAACGAGAAATTCACTTACTAAAAAGTGTCCAAGGTCCAGCTGCATTAACCACGTGGGAAAAAATCTTTATAAAGAAATATGAAAGTAAATTGTTTAATTTCGATACTACCTTTGAAGACAACCCCAATTTCAAGTTCATTAAGATACCGACAGAGACCTATCACCTCCGAGGAGTTCACTGAACCGGCATCCATTAGTCATATTTTATGTTTATCTGGATTTGTTAAATTGCAGATATTCCTTTACTGTGTAAAAGCAGTGCTCCTGTAAGAAAGCCCTTGTTCTAGTTTTAAACACGTTGTAGTTATCTATGCTTTTGATGTCATTAGGAAGGGAATTATAAACTATTGTACAGGAATGCAGTACTCCATTCTTAAACATTGTAGTTCTGATTGAGGTTACGTTTATATCCTTAATATGCCTCGTGTAATGCATATGAACACTTCCGTTGTTTTGAAAGTTAAATCTGTTTCTTTTTACAAATAAAGCTGTCTCCAAAATATAAACACATGCCAAAGGAAGTATGCAAAGCTTTCTGAACAGTGGCTTACATGAACATAGCATTCTTTCGTTGCCTATAATTCGAATGGCTTGTTTTTGTTTAATAAATATATCTTTGGCTTCTGGTGAATTTCCCCAAAATATTATTCCATATTTAATTATAGAATGTATATGTGCATAATAGGACATTAAAAGTACACGAAGGCTGACATTCTGACTTAATATTCTTAGGGCATATATATCCCTGCTTAATTTGGTTAGTAGATGATTTGTATGAGTTTTCCATTTTAAGTTATTTTGTATCCACAAGCCTAAAAAGTTTGTTTCACTTTTGTATGAAATTAATTTATTATTTAATTTTACTTCAGGAATACTTTCATTGTTTCCTCTGTCAGTAATACTAAATTTAAGACAAACTGTCTTATCTGTGTTTAAAACCAGGTTGTTGTTAGCTATCCATGATACCAAGTCTTTACTAGTGTGACTTAATGTATTATTTAATGTTTCGTTATTGTTTCCTGTTATTAGTAAGTTAGTGTCATCTGCAAACAGTACAGTGTTATGAGCCTTGATGCTATTTACAAAGTCATTTATATACAAGATGAATAGAAATGGGCCCAGAATTGAGCCTTGCGGCACTCCATATGTGATGTCAAGAATCACTGGGGCTGTACCAAATTACAGTTATAAGTGATAAAGGGGAGGATTAATCGCAGTCATCGTACAATATTGAGGGGAGGAAAATGAACTAGTTAAACTGTCATTAAGTTGCCTTAAAGTAACACTACTTTCTTTGTAGGGAGGAAATGACTACGGAGGTGATTATGCTGATATGAAGCTAACATCAAAGCCTCTTATAGTTGTGTTTTTAATACCAAAAATTGGTGGTAACGCCATAGGCTTTCAACCAGAACTTAATTACGTAAAAACTATGGTGGAAGAATCCTTTAATAAGATTCTCAAGGTTAACATGAAAGTTCCTCGAATGGAAGCAGTTCTATTCCCAGGTAAGTGGATCAAAAAGTATTTCATATTTATTAGCTTTAGGGCTTCCTTGATGATCAGGGTAAATAACAAAGACAAGAACCTCATTTATAATAGCTCTAATTAATCCAGATGGATCTTTTGCTCAATCTTCATTATTGCAGCCTGAATTTGAAACAAAAGAAACGTACAGCTATTTCAGAAAATAAAAGTGACTATAATATTGAGTTTGTGCCAAGAAGTGCTTTTTCTTAAACTTGTTAGCTACAATATATACATAATTTTGGATAAAATAATAGTTTAATTTCATATATGATTGCTTTTCAATTATGCAGATTTCCATTAATCTAAAAGTCTCACCTAGTTTGAATAAACAAGAATCATTTACAGTGGTGAATCTAGAATTAAAACACTGGAAGTGTCACTTCAACTAGATTTTCAGAAGAAAAAGAAGATTGACACAAAATGCATGCCAAACAATATTGTCGCGAACCAGTTATTGCGATAGCATGGTTTGTGCACACAAAGGAACTGATAAAGATAGCACGGAGATAAAGGTCTGCCGAGACAAATAAAGTTAGATAAATGGAAAATTCTAGTGACATCTTGATTGATAGAGAACATTTGGTTTCTTGTTTGTTACAGAACAGTCTAGAATTATCAATAGAGGTAATGTATAAGAGATCACGACATGCCAGCAAGTAGTCGTAAACAGAGTTGTAGCGAGAGTTGTAATTAAAACTGGTGTGTTTTGAAAGTGAGCTCTTTGTTGTGGTGAATGTAATGTTGTTGTAATTGTGCATGTGACGTAATTCTGCTACTGTAAGGATTGACCAGAGTGTATTTCTACGAAAATAAGGAACATTTTGAATTTCTGCAAATTGGACTTTTAATTCTACGAATCCACAAATTCAGAATATTTTATTTGCTCTGGATACATTTTCAAAATTTATTCACAAGCTTCTGTGGTGCTGCAGATAATTTAATATCTGCTGCTTAATGCTCGAGTGACCAGTTCTGCAAGCTCATTCAATACTGAATATTTCTTTATTTTTGCATTCGTAACCTTGAATACCAAACTTTGTAGGTTTCCGGAAGCAATTGCGACTCTTAGGTAGGAAGCATTGACAGATTTTGTAGTTTGTGAAGAAAGGTTGTTTACTTTTTTTGTAATTTTATGTGGCACTTTTATCACAAGCTAAACAATTAAATTGATAAATGCCAGATTTTTTATTATTAGGAATTATGAAAAATTCAATGCCATGGCTGGGATTTGAACCACAGATCTCCTGGTTTCCATACACTCACTCTTACACATTGAGCTACCATGGCCAACTTGCCATCATGACACTAAATTCTCCATTTGACTTTCATATTTCCCTGGTAGACCACTAGGGGCTCTCGTATTCGAGATACACCGTTTGTGGCGACTTACCATCCTAAGTACTTGAGACCCAGGCTTCATCATTTAACTCTTATTATTTTAGTTAATTGATGGAAATTAATCATTTCTTCACACTAGCCGTATATAGGCTAAGGTCTTTGATAGAGTCAACATGCCACCATTTGTGGCAACTTACTATCATAAGTACTTGAGTCCCAGACTTCATCATTTAACTCATTTTTATGCCTGCCTTGGTGGCGTGGTGGTAACATGTCTGCCTCACATTCAAGAGGTCCCGAGTTCGAATCTCCGTCAGGGTAAGTTATCTGGATAAGGTTTTTCTGGGTTTTCCCTTATCCTGAAAGATGAATGTCGGGTAACTCTAGGCTCTATGTACCCTGTACTCATTTTAACATCATTTCATTCATCGTCCGATATGACTTAACGTTGGAAGATTTAAAATATAACAAAAAAAACCTCTTATTATTTTATTTCATTCATGGAAATTAATCATTTCTTCATACTAGCCTTATATAGGCTAAGGTTTTTGATAGAGTTAACATGAAAAATTCAATGCCACAGCCAGGTGTACCTTGAATACGAGAGCCTCTAGTAGTTTACCGGGGAAATATACGAGTCAAATGGAGACTTTAATGTCAGGATGGCACATTGCCTATGGTAGCTCAATGGGTTAGAGCGACTGGGTGGAAACCAGGAGATCCATGGTTCAAATCCTGGCCATGGCATTGAATTTTTAATGTTGACTCTATCAAAAACCTTAGCCTATATACGGCTAGAGTGAAGAAATGATTCATTTCCACCAATTCCAGTAAAACTATTTTGAAGATGTACATGTTTCTTTTTTATCTTTTTTCCATAATTCTCTGGATAACTTGGATTTTCATTAACTCAGGTCAGCCCTGGTTCTGCTGTATTTAGAAAATTATTCTGTTAATGTGGATTAGTATGCTAAATTTATGTTTCAAGCTGATATAATTATTGTTTATAATTTGTTTCTCTCTTTTGTTTTTGTACACAGAAATGAAGGATGAGGAGCTCTACCTGTGCTCTGTTCAAACAAATGAAGAGCAAGTCCAGAGTATAATAAAAGAAGCAGTAGACAGCTTTATGGCTAATGTTATAGGTCCTGAAACATATGTAAAGACATATGATGGTTATCTGTACATTTTAAATGGTGAGGCAGAAGACTCAATGTTGGATTTCATGAAGCAGCAACCATTTCCATTACTCAAAGTATGTTTCTCTTTCTGACAAACAAAATTTTAATTCTAAAGTAAATGAAGTAGTATAGAGAAGAGCTCATGAGTATGTTTCTTGCAGGATTTTACGAAAAGAATAGATATGTATGAAAAGATTAAGGATGAAATATGGTTCTTAAGACGTCACGTACCCTTGAATTTGATTATGTTGGATTGTAACCAACTAAATGATACACTTTGGAGCATAATAGATGACCTTAAGCAGTACTTGGTGGATTACCATGCTGATAAAAATAGAACTCAAAACAGAGAGTGAGTACCTGCATTAAATAGAACTCTGAAGCTATTGATAATAAACCAAATATAATTATTATTAAATTATAGATGAGTCGTATTTATTACACATCGGCTTCACTTACGTACCTATATTCATGACATGTTTTACATCATCAGCTCTTTCATTGGTGAAGACCTGTGTTAATCTTTTTTGAAATTTGAATGATTTTAGTTTTTTATCTACATGGCTTTCCCCATATCCATTTGATGGTATTCTTTTTGATATTCTTGCTGGCTGAGGGGTAAATTTACTAATCTGTGTGAGACTGTTGATGGTGGCATGTTTGTGTGGAATTGGGTTGAAACTATTTGCTTTGATGTAATTATCTGTATGTGTTGCTTTTCTATAAATACCAAATTCCAGTTTTTCATTGTTTTTTGTGATTTTGAGGTCCAAAAAAGGTAGAGTACAGTCCTCTTCAGTTCCTGCTATGAATTGTATGCTGGGTTCTTGAAGGTTGAGTAGTTTCAAAGCTCCATCTATCTATATAGGTACGTAAGTGAAGCCAATGTGTAATAAATGCGACTCATCTATAATTGAATATAATAGTGATCAAACTTTACCTATCTCTGATATTAATATCACAACAGGACTAGTTTCATAAATCTGTTGGTTGCATCAATGCCTAATTCATGTTAATTGATGAAAATTAATTGTTCTTCCATTCTAGCTGTATGTAGGCTAAAGTTTGGGTAGGTAGATCAGACTGAAAAATTCACTGCCATAGCTGGGATGTGAATCATGGATCTCCCAATTTCTGTCTGTTTGCCCTCAACCATTGTGCTACTATTGTACTCATGCCAGCACGACATTAAATTCGCCAACTGACTTGTATTTTTCCCTGTAAATCACTAAGGGGTCTCATATGCAATGAGATATGCACCGCTTGTATTGGCTTTCTACACAGTGTTCATTTTTATTCGTTATTTCCCGCCCTCCAATTGAGCAAGAATAACGTCATAGTTAACTGGTGAGTCTATCTTGAAATCACACTGCCCTCTGCGGAGAAGAAGCAGTAATTTTTGTGGAACAGTAAGCAAATTACAGCGTTCTGAGTGCAGTTGTGCTGTTAACTAATACAACCAGCTTCCCCTGGATATGAACACCGACCATCACGTCTTTATGGTTGAATGCTATTTTTGTACCAGCATTAAAATTGGTGTGACATATAAATATAATTTAAACTGCTGTATAGAGGAGTTTAGGCAACGCTATCTGGCGTTCAGACAAGTCCCTCGGAGCATAATGTTGTCAAAAGTGTCCAAGTAATGTCAAATTGACATACTTTTGTTTGTAACATAAATGTCTTACGTTTTATCAGTATACAATATAAATTTTTTCTCATTCTCACGCTTAATTAAACTGTCTATTAATGTTGGTATCCTTATGTCTTTATAAACCAATAGGTGCATCAAACCTATCCAAGATACAGGACCAGTTACCCGCAAAAAGAGAGACACTGGACGCTATAAAGTGACTGGTCCCAATCTAGAAGCAATAAATGTTATGACAAGCATACCTTCTCGCAATACAGACAGTGTTTAAGGGGAAGAGAGAAAGGAAATCAAAGAAAATGGACACACAAGTCTATGTACCAGAGATATTTTCTTGTTTAGACTTCGATAAATGCTTTGTACATATTGTAACACTAATTTAGTTTTTATTCCTAGAACATGTTCTGCTAATTTTCTGGTTTGTAATGAAGTTACATTGTGAGGAAACTGTGGGCGATAGAAAAGAATTGAGATCAAATTGAAATATTTCTATTTTATGTGACAGGTTTACAATATGCATTTATGTCTACTATAACAGAAAAACAGATGTTCATTGTGAAATAAGTGTTCAGTGACTAATCATTTCATATATTCTTCATGGTATAGTGTTATGGCTGCATAATTAGCTTTGCAGTGCATTGCATTACAGTACATAGTTTTTTAAAAACAGTTATTGTATCTACGCACCAGGCAAAATTATGCACCTTTAAATTACGTGGGCAGGACCCACCTCTCAAATAGTATATTTACCAAATGATTACTAGAAAATGAAGCTAGCTACAGTGAAGCAATGAATATTATACAAATATAACAATTTGTAACAAAAAACTTTACTTATCTTAAGAAAATGAAGTTAATTCTTCTTTCTAATTGAAATCGATTTCATAAACTCTTGTCCGAAGACTTGAAGACACGGACAAGAGTTTGTGAAATCGATTTCAATTAGAAAGAAGAATTAACATCATTTTAAATATTAAAAGCAGAAGCATTATTAACAGTGAAGTATTCTTCATTTTTGAGTTTGATTTATGAGTCACTATGTTTACACTCGAACACTTACTTGTTGTATAATTGAAACGTTTTCAAGATCATTCAATCTCATCCTCAGCTGTTTGGTGACTAAATGAACCTTCCTCTTCTTCCACTACTTCGGAGCTCCGATCACTCTGCCATCTGGTGTTTGGGGCACTAAGTTTTAATACTTCATTTAATGCCGGGATTTCAAAATTTATAACTTTATCACGGTTTTTGTTTATGAATATTTTTTCCCAAATATCCAATTCTGTGGGTGTACTTGAAGATTTTAACAGTTTAATGTTGTGGCCAATGTTGTGGTTTTCTGTCCAAAAATGGTGTGAAACTACAGATTTTTCTGTTTGTTTCAACTTAATGTTCCTCTGGTGTTCTTTTTGCCTGGTTAACAAGTTTCTCTTAGTTTTTCCTATGTAGCTTTTTTCACCGGTTTCACAATTAATCTGATAAATTCCTGATTTTAAATTGTTGGGGATTGTATTTTTCAGTGGTTTATTTAGCAGGTTCCTCAGACTGAATTTATTTTGGGGTGCTAGTTTTAAGTTTAGTCTTTTGAAGATTCGTTCAAATTTTCTAAAAGCCCATGGATGGTAGGTGAATTTTCTATATTGCCAATTTGTGTTTTTAAGTGGTGTGAGAGTGGTATTTTTTGATATTATCTTCAGTTTTTCTTTTCTCTTCATCGTGTTCCTTATGATGGCTGGGTTGAATCCATTTAATACCGCTATGTCTTTTATGTGTTGTTCTTTCAAAAATTCCTGCTTACTCAGTGGGATGTTGTATAGCCAGTGAATTAGACTTCTAAAGGCAGCTAGTTGATGTGAAACTGGGTTGTATTCATTTTTCTTTATGTAATGATCTATGTAATTATCATTTTCTTAAGATAAGTAAAGTTTTTTTGTTAAAAATTGTTATATTTGTATAGTATATTTACCTGACAGTAGAGGGAGGCCCCAAAACTGCTGTCAACACATCTAATATGATTGCAAGCCGCTAGGGTAATCGTATATAAACTCGCTCCATCAGCGATGCTATTGATGACATCAAATTTTTCGCGGTAAAATCACAGATAAAAATGAACACTGTGTATGCTGTCAGTACTGAAGTTCCAGGCTTCATAATTACCATTATTAGATAAATTGATGGAAATTAATTCTTCCAAACTAGTCGTGTGTACGATAAGGTTTGGATAATAAGTTGCCACAAACAGTGCGTATCTCATTGTATGTGAGAACCCCTAGTGGTTTACTGGGAAAAATACGAGTCAATTGGAGAATTTATTGTCACGTTGGCATGTTGGCCATGGTAGCTCAATGGTTAAGAGCAACTGAATGCAGAACTGGGAGATCTGTGGTTCAAATACCAGCTATGGTATTGAATTTTTCAGTCTGACTCTACCTAACACCTAATTTGTTTATTTATTATTGTTATTGCTACTGCTGCTAGGTGATGGATTGTATATTGTTTTATTACCAGCCACTAAAAGCAAAACAGATTTATTGACTAAATTAACTGAAGTATTCCATAGTTTTTCCCAAACTATCACATTTGTCGGTCCATTCAGTTTCATCAGTAATTTAACCTCTGAATTTATTTCATGATTAAGTGACCAAATATGACCTACTACAGATCAGTCTGTTGGTATTTCATATTTCTAAATTTTTTTTTCTCGCTTTTTCATCTTAAATTCCAACTGACATTTAATTTTACAACTGTAAATCCTACCATAATCCAAACAACTAAATAAATAATTACAGAAGTCATTGCCTCCATTTTCAAGTTGTTTTGGAGGACTGCTGTTCGAATGTTGCAACGTTCTCCACTTGCTGGATCATGTCATCAGACCTGCTGGTGCAAGGCTGTGACTGTCCTAGTTTGGTGTCACACAATGCTCTGCCTTCATTGAACTGTCTCTCCCAGGAACGCACATTAGACAAATCCATGGTACCATCACCACATGCCTCACTCAACTGGTGATGAATTTCAATAGGTGTCACACCACGAAAATGGAGAAAACGAATTATTACACGCTGTTCTTGAAATGAAAACGTCGCCATTTTAAGTATCAAAAACAATCCTAACTCTCGTCGCTGCCACTATAGTTCTATGCACTGTACAGTGCTGCATCTCTGTCATTCAAAAAGACTCCACGTGTATTTAAAAAAAAAAAAACAGAAGTTCCTAATTGGTCCCAGTCCTGCAAAAAAAAGTGGCACGTGTTATAACTTGAACGTACCTCGTATTTTGCAAATGTGAAAGATTGTTTATAGCCATGTTTGTTCAGCTTTTTCAAGCTGCGGTATAAAGTTCTCCGTGCGCCTGTCCACCTAAGTAATGTCATTTTACTGACTTTCTGTCATAATTGTGAACAAGTGAGTGTGTGTGCTTGCAATAACATTAGTAGCTATAATACCGTAGCAATAAAAATGCTTTTTCACATAGCGAAGTAACTCTAGAGGTAATTATTAAATTATATATGAGTTGTATTTATTACACATCAGCTTCACTTACGTTCCAATACTGAGGACATGGTTTGCGAAACATGTCCTCAATATAGATACGTAAGTGAAGCTGATGTGTAATAAATTTGACTCATCTGTAATTTAATAATTATTTCGCTCCATTGTGGTGTTCCAGTACAGTTAAATTTCAATATCCAGAGGAAATGTTTAAGATATTCAATGAACTACCAGAAGACGACCTAGTAGACAGCATTAAATCAAGTGAAGAGGTAGTAATTGAATAAATGACACTGATTCTGAACAAAGTGATGTAGAGGAGTCTATGTCTCTTAGTTTTAAAATTATTTTTCTGGGAAAGATAATTGCAAAATGAGAAGAGTGGATTTTTCAAAGAGTGGTAAAATAAAGAGGAGGATCATAGTAAAACATTTTTCTGGGCTGAAAAATTCAGCAAGAATTCCTCGAGATGAACTCTCATTTTTTCATGCCATTGTCACTTTTGACATAAATGTATTAAAAATATGACATATACTGCTACTTTCCATCAGAAATCATTACCAAGTCCTTTTATATCTGTTTGCATGATTTTATGTCAGTAAACTATTATTCATCCATTCAGTTTATATGACAGTGTAACGATTTTGTTCAGATTGCACTCAAATTCAGTATGCGTGGAAATGGTTTGCAACACTGGTTGCAAAATTTAACTACATGTTAAGAAAGGAAATAGGCCTGAAATATTTGATATTTGATATTTATTTGTACAGTTTTCATTGCAATATCAGTACAATAAATTTAAAATTGAACATGCTGTATTATACATCCTGAACAAATACATGGAATTGCTGACCTAAGATTTACTCGCTGACTCAGATCCCCTGACTATAAGCCTTTGGTTTTCCTGAGCAGCTTGGTGTCATTTCTTCTTGACCTTCGCTTCTTTTACCTTAATCCACTTTTCTCTTAACTTATATAAGAATTCTCCTATACATCCCATCCCCGTTAATATGTGTAATGCCACTACCTCTTTGCTCACATTGTCCCATTTCTTATCTCATATTTTACTCCTGTAATTTGTTAACTCCTTACATTCTATCAGGTAATGAACGGTGTTCTCTTCATCTCCACAAAATTCACATATTTCTGTCTCATTACTTCTCAACCCTTTTAGGTATTTTATTCCTACTCTCATACATGCTATGCCTTCTCTTCCAGTTTTTTCACATTCATGGCCTGAAATATAAGTATCTTTACATTTTAAAGTGTATCAATATGATTAAAATATTGAGAAATTTATGTGGGGTATAGAGTACCCCACGTGCCAGCTATTGTTAAGAAATTTAGTGCACCTGCTCTTGGGTTAATGTGGATATACTGTAAGTAATCAAGTTGACTTAATGTAAAATTAACCCATGGCATAATAGCTCAAAGTGGGCATGAGCCAGCCAACCCAACTGCCAGCCTCATGCCCACATACGTAAGGCAGAGGTGGGTGATCATCCAACCGATACAGGGAGGAGATGTGGTCAGCATCTTGACATCCCGAGCCAGAAAGTTTGTTTTCTAGACCAGGGTTCGCCACCTAGCGTAGCTCCTTGGTGCTGAGTGTTCATTGGTCCTATACCTGGGACTTAAAATCCACACCCTCCCAGGCGCATTCTGGACACAGGGAATCAAAGCACATGCTCTAGTTGACTTAATATATATATATATATTTATTGTACATAATCATTTTGACATATCCCGTAACATGTATATGTTTATAAGAATGACATAAAATTGAAATTGAAACAGTATCTATCAGCTAAATGTAACAATATTATATTTTAAATTACAGGATATGTGGTTCTTTTGAAGAAATGTCAACCCGAATAAGTGAGATGCCTGAGTCAACAAAAGAACTTGTAGACTTGCAGAATTATCTTGTAGAGTGTCGAGATGTTAAGGTATATAACTTGAAGGAAAAAATCCGTGCTACAGCAGAAGTTGTCATGTTCCTAATGCATTATGCATTCTTATCAGGTGAGATACTTGTTGTAATATGTTATTTAATACTAGTAATGATGAAATAGAATGCCAACTGTACAAGCATATTTTATCATCATTCCTTATAAATAAGAAGTTTCGAAAATAAATTGAGCTGTAGTTCATATAATCTTGTGCAAGAGTCTTTACATCAAAATAATTAAGGCTTGTTTACAATAATACAAAAGAGAAAGAGCATACAAGATTTTGGTTTGCAATATCCCAGTAATGAGAACAGGAATGCATATTGGAACAAACAAAGCACCTAAACACACTTGATTAATTACTCAGGCGCTTGAGACATGCTTACACTTGTAACAGAAATCTTCCTTGGACATATTTGTTATTCTTTGATATGTTATTTGAATATATTACTCTCTTGTGTTATTTATTTAATGTGATTAGCATTGTGACTTTGTGGGTTCGTAAAATTAAAAGTCCAATTTGCAGAAGTTCAAAATGCTCTTTATTTCCGCAGAAACACATTTTGGTCAACCCTTGTAGTAGAAGAATTACGTAGCATACACAAATACAATCTTCGTCACTTCTGCACAAACAAAAGAGTTCACTTTCAAAACACAGTTGCAGGCACATGAATCAGTTCTGATTAACACTCTGTCTCGATAAACTAACCATGGCTTCTTTTATATACCCGCTCACTAATAGAGAAATTACCAGCATTTTCTGTAAAAACAAGATGGTACTAGAACCTTCCAGTTATCTATCTTTATCTGTTTCAGCAAGCCCTTTTATCTCCGCATTGCACCTTCAAGTTATCTATCTTTATCTGTTTCGGTAAGCTACTTATCTCCGTGCTGCATCTTCCAGCTATCTTTATCTGTTTCGGTAAGCTTTTTATCTCTGCGTTGCACCTTCCAGTTATCTATCTTTAGCTGTTTCAGCAAGCTTTTTTTCTCCATACTACACCTTCCAGTTGTCTATCTTTATCTGTTTCGGCTAGCTTTTTATCTCCATACTACACCTTCCAGTTATCTATCTTTAGCTGTTTCAGCAAGCTTTTTATCTGCACACTGCACCTTCCAGTTATCTATCTTTATCTGTTTTGGCTAGCCCTTTTATCTCCACGCTGCACCTTCCAGTTATCTATCTTCATCCGTTTTGGCAAGCTTTTTATCTTTGTGCTGCACCTTCCAGTTATCTATCTTTATCAGTTTCGGCAAGCTTTTTATCTTCGTGCTGCACCTTCAAGTTATCTATATCTGTTTCGAAAAGCTTTACATCTCCACGCTGCACCTTCCAGTTATCTATCTTTATCCGTTTCAGCTAGCCCTTTTATCTCTGCGCTGCACCTTCCAGTTATCTATCTTATCTGTTTCAGCAAGCCCTTTTATCTCCGCGTTGCATCTTCCAGTTATGTATCTTTATCTGTTTCAGCTAGCCCTTTAATCTCCGCAATGCACCTTCCAGTTATCTGTCTTTATCTGTTTCAGCAAGCCCTTTTATCTCCACGTTGCACCTTCCAGTTTCAGTATGCGCAATTTATCTTGAGCGTTCATCTCCCAAGTCCTCACTCGGTAGGTTTTGGCTAACTCCGTGAACACAGATGACAACTTAGAAACATGAAATGTGCTATACTAGTACACTAAACTAGTACACTCTGACATCTAGTGACTAATATGCTAAGCTTTTACGCACACTCTTTGTTTTCTGTGTGCATTCGTTTTGTGCAAGTTTGAGGTTAATTACTACAGCTTAACCAGTTATATGTACCTTCAGAGCAACGAACTCTGACTTGGAAACATGCACATACAGTTGTGCATAGGGATAGCAGCAAAATAATAGCGAAAGTTGCAGAAAGTTGCGATATAGAAAAGGATAACAACCAGTTAATGTTCCCACTTTAGCAAATCAATAGAATGAGCTGCTGCTAACACAGGAAAAAGCGTAAGCACTGTCAGGTGTATTAAATTGTTTTGTACATCTCATCCCAATGAATCTCCAAAAACACGAGGAAAAAGCTGTGATCTATGTATGGTAATAACTAATAGTGATGTTTTCTTTCTTTCTTCTTTTCACTTCAATCCTTTCCTTTTTGGCTTCCTCCTTTTCTTATATCTTGCTCTTTTATCTTTCTTTTTCTCTTGCTCTGAGTCCTTTGTATATTTCTACATAGCTTTCTATTTCCCTCCATTACCAAAGCTACACCCATATTTAATAGAGGCCAACAAACCTAGAAGCAAGACTTACGTTATGTTGTGGATGTTATGGTTCTCGAAAGTGGACACACTATTATTCATTTACCTCCGTATTACTGTGATCTGAATGCAATTGAACTGGCGTGGGCAAAAATAAAGAACGTTTTCAGAGGACACAACGTTACTGGTGATATGTCGGCCACAAATCTGCAGAAACTTGCTATAGAAGCATTCTCATCTGTAACTGCGACGGATTGGGAAGGATACTGCAAGAACAGGAAATGAAATATTGGAGAAATAATGGTGTAATTGAAAATGCGATTGATGAAATTATCAACAGATGAGAGGATACTAGTGATGAAACTGATGCAGTGGACTCAGAAATCGAAGAATCACAAAGCGAATGAGTGAGTATTTATGGCTGTCATATTTGTTTACTATTTTTATATTTCATAAATAGTAAGTATATAAATATACAGCTTATAGGGTCGAGTTCAATTTAATGTTTGTCCACAGATCTCACACTTGCGGCATAAATATTCACTTATCTTATGCACTGTTTTGCTGAACTGTGTTTTTCAAGGTTGACCACACTGCAGAAACAAAAGAGCATTAGCTCTCGCAACTTCCCCTCTACCCGCACTATGTTGTAAATCCAGTGCTCTTATCTTGTGCGTACTGTATCTATCTGTATCTATTTCAGCAAGCCCTTTTATCTCCGCGCTTCACCTTCCGGTTATCTATCGATATCTGTTTCAGCAAGCCCTTTTATCTCCACGCTTCACCTTCCAGTTATCTATCGATATCTGTTTCAGCAAGCCCTTTTATCTCCGCGCTTCACCTTCCAGTTATCTATTTTTATCTGTTTCAGCAAGCCCTTTTATCTCCGCACTTCACCTTCCAGTTATCTATCTGCATCTGTTTCAGCTAGCCCTTTTATCTCCGCGTTGCACTATCTCTTTGCACATGCCGGCCGCACATCATCGAAACAATGGGTTCACCACAGCATGTTTCCTTCTATATTTATCAATATTTTGATGTTTTAACATGCATTTGTCTGGAATAACAAGTTAAAACATCAAAATAGTAGTAATTTAAAACTGGCCAAATCTAACAATAATTACGTAAAATATGAAGCTAGTTACAGTGAAGCAACAATACTATACAAATATAATAATTTGTAACATAAAACTTCACTTATCTTAAAAGAAAATGATGGAAAATTTTCTTATTAATTGATGAGATTGCGATTATGTGAAATATTTTTCACATCATCAGCTCACATAACCATGTTGTCAACAATACAATTGACTCGTATATTTCCCCGGTAGACCAGTAGGGGCTCTCGCATTCGAAATACACCGTTTGTGGCAACTTACTATCGTAAGTACTTGAGTCCCAGGTTTCATCATTTAACTCTTATTATTTTAGTTAATTGATGGAATTTAATCATTTCTTCACACTAGCCATATATAGGCTAAGGTTTTGGGTAGATAGAGTCAACATGAAAAATTCAATGCCACACATTGTAATACTATATTTATTTTGAGGAACTAAAGTTATACCAAACTCTAAAAATTTACTACATTTCTCTAAAAGACTTAGAAGAAAAAGAATAATGATTATAAAACTAAATTGACCACAAATGTATTAAAATCAAAGGAGAAAAGTTTTTAAAAACTTAAAACTAGTTCTTGAACTACCTTGAGAAAAGCTGTTGCCATGTTCAGACTTACCACTGGATATGACTGTCTCAGCAAATACCTGCGTAAAATTGGAATGTTGTCATCTCCAAATTGTCTGTTATGTAACAAGGAAGAGGAAATGAACATGGAACATATATCTGTCTGTGAACAACTTAAAAATTCTGCAGATTTGAGCTCAAAATATTGGGAAGCTAGAAGGGGAATGGCTTTGTTGCTAAATACCTGAGCATTAACTACACACACACATACACACATGCATGCAGCAACTAGGTATTGGATACAAATAAGCTTAGAAATATGAGATAATTAGGAACCCTAATGAACAGCTTCATGATTATTTATTTGTCTCCCAGGTAATGCATGTAATACAATAGCAAGTTACCAGCATTAGGAGGAGGAACTGTAGTTTGTGGTGTAACTATGAGTGCAAGCAAGGATCTGGTAGCAGTGCTCTCAAAATGAAGGGTGATTTTTTTTTAAATGCAAAATGCTTTACATTAAATTTAAAGGGAGTCGATTAATGACACTACTTGCATTATCATTAATCGACTCCCTTTGAATTTAATTTATCATAACAACACTGTTTTCAACACTTCCAGGAAAGGAAATGCTTTACATTCATCCTACAATTAAGTAGAAGAACTTATCTAGTAGCCACTATCATAAATAAGTCACTGTTTGGCAGTTATTTACAAGAAGATTAAAAAGGATAAAGCCTGAAGACTGAGTGAAGGTGAAATGTGCTGCCAGAAAAAATCATGTTATCACGGAAGTCTGTAATTTCATTCTGTGAAGTCATGCTCATGTTTGTTACAGATGATGACCTTAGGTTGAATGCCAGAATTTTTCTATGGCCTAAGGATATGGAAGGTGTCATAGAACTTGCTCAAGCTCGTCTTACTCATCGTAGAGAATTTGTGGAAAGTGTACTTAGGCAGAAAAGAGCAGAATTTGATGAAAGGTTGGTTTTACAACTCTAATGTATATGTTTTAAAATAAAAAGATTCATAATTTTCTTCTCATTGTTTTGAATTTACTACCATATATGCACTCAGAGTTGTCTTGCGCTATGGCATAGTGGACTAAGGCAGCATGCCTTGGTTCCTGCCAAGGAAAATGCCCTGGGTTCGATCCCACCCATGGGGTGCGGATATTAAGTCCCGGATATAAGATCAGTGCTCACTCAGCATTGTGAGGACAGTGAGGAGCTTACGCTAGGTAAGCAGCCCTGGTCACGAAAACCAACATTCCTGCTGGGGGATGCCGAGATGCTGCCCGTATTGGTTGGTTGATCCCCCACTTCTACTTTGAGTAAGTGGATGTGAGGCCGGCAGTCAGGTTGGTAGGCCTTGGCCCTCTATTAGAGCTTTTGCGCCAGGGTTTATTATTATTTGTTTTATGCACACAGAACATAAAATATATAGTGCACACATTTTAATAACTCATACGTCAAACCATTATTAAGATATTTTTTTTATTCATAATAGTTAATGGTTTTTTAATATTTCACATGAAACATTCCTTGAACTCTATTGTATCACTCCTGAATTTCAATTTCAGCTTCTTATTCAAAGATAAAGAATGATTTCTTTATGCAGGCACTTCTTAATCTTAACTACGGAGAAAAAATTGCATATATTTTTATAATACAATAAATAGTTTTGAAGAACTTCACTTATCTGTTTTAAAATATAAATTCAACTATAAACTTTTTTTTCTAGTCATTTGCATTATAAGTGTTTTTGTGTATTCTGCATTTATTTATGTGGCATTTAGTGTCATATAGAAGAGGCAAACCTAAGTAAAGTAGAGTTGAAAAATTAAGAAATAAATTATTTATATAAGTATGGTTTTGCATATCATGGATATGACTAGTAGAGATCCAGGACTGAATAAGTCATTCATCACATAACACAAATAAATAAATAAAGTAGTAATATAATTTTGAGTCGAACTAATACTCAATGCTCCACTTATTGTTAGTATTTACCTAGAACCCATTTCATTAGGATCTTCCTAACATCATCAGCTGTTGTCGACTAATGGACCTTGGTTTGGTGAACTCATTGGAGGTGATGGGTACCTCTGTTAGAATCTTGATGAACTTGAAGTTTGAGTTTTCTTCAAATGTAGTGTTGAAATTAAACAATTTTCTTTCATATTTCTTAATGAAGATTTTTTCCCCACGTGGTTAATGCAGCTGGATCTTGGACACTTTTTAATAAGTGGATTTCTCGTTCTATATCATGATTCTCCTTCTAAAAATGGTACGCTACCACCGATTTATCTATTTCTTTGTTCCTGATGTTCCTAAAATACTCTTTAAGCCTAATGTTAAAGTTCCTTTTTGTTTTTCCAATGTAAAAGTTGTCACAGCCTTTGTAGTTTATCCGGTACACACCTGATTTTTGGTCTGTGGGTATCTCCTTTGTATTATGTGATTTCAAAAGGAGTTGTGCATTAAATTTGTTCTGTAGGGCCAAAGTAATATTGTGCTCTTTGAAGACTTTTCGGAAAAGGTGTGTAGTTCTGGGATGATATGTAAATTTTCTGTATGAAGTTTCATTGCTGATTGGTGAAAGAGTAGTTACTTAAATATTAAAAGCAGAAGCATTATTAACAGTGAAGTATTATTCATTTTTGAGTTTGATTTATGAGTCACTATGTTTACATTCAACTTCACTTCCTATGTTGTTGTATAATTGAAATGTTTTCAAGATCATTCGATCTCATCCTCAGCTGTTTGGTGACTAAATGAACATTCTTCTTCCTCCACTACTACAGTGCTCCAATCCCACTGCCATATGGTGTTAGGGGCACAAAGTTTTAATTCTTCATTTAATGCCAGGATTTCAAAACATCCCAGAAAATCACATACGAGTTTCTTTTGACATAAAGGCACTTTTACTAGCATTCCAGTAGAAAAAATACCTACACTCTTCAAAAAAAGGCTAACTCAGACTACAACGGACCCCACAGAAATAGATGACATTATCAATCTTACAGATTTATGCACAAGGAGCTATTTTAAAAACCACATAGTAAAGGCCTTCCCACAGATTTACAAATTTTGGCGGAGATATGTTGATGATGTTTTTGCTATCATTCCGGAAAAACTTAAAGAAGATTCTCTAAAATTACTAAACCTACAAGATAATCATATCCAGTTTACAATGGAAGTAGAAAGAGACAACTCCCTACCCTTTTTGGACCTCAAGATAACTAGAAATCGTCATGGTGTAGATTTTGGAATATACAGGAAGCCCACACACATAGATAATTACATACAGAAAAATGAATACACCCAGTTTCACATCAACTAGCTGCCTTTAGAAGTCTAATTCACCGGCTATACAACATCCCACTGAGTAAGGAGGAATTTTTGAAAGAACAACACATAAAAGTGATAGCAGTATTAAATGGATTCAACCCAGCCATCATAAGGAACATGATGAAAAGAAAGGAAAAATTCATGATAATATCAAAAAATACCACTCTCACACCGCTTAAAAATACAAACTGGCAATATAGAAAATTCACCTACCATCCATTGGATTTTAGAAAATTTGAACGAATCTTCAAAAGACTAAACTTAAAACTAGCACCCCAAAACAAATTCAATCTGAAGAACATGCTAAATAAGCCACTAAAAATTCAATCCCCAACACTTTGAAATCGGGAATTTATCAGATAAACTGTGAAACCTCTGATAAAAGCTACATAGGAAAAACTAAGGGAAACTTGTTAACCAGGCAAAAAGAACACCAGAGAAACATTAAGTTGAAACAAACAGAAAAATCCACAGTGTCACACCATTGGCCATAACATAAAACTGTTAAAATCTTTAAGTACACCCATAGAATTGGATATTTGGAAAAAATATTCATAACCAAAAACCGGAAAAAGGTTATAAATTTTGAAATCCCGGCATTAAATGAAGTATAAAAACTTAGTGCCCCTAACACCAGATGGCAGAGGGATCGGAGCACCGTAGTAGTGGAGGAAGAGGAATGTTCATTTAGTCACCAAACGGCTGAAGATAGAGGGAAGGCCTCAGAAACCGGTTCCAGGAAAATTTAAAAGTGAGTGTTGTTTTGTGTTATTAATCGACTCCCAATTAACTTAACTTAATTTTCTGTGTGTGTTTCCTTCCTATTTATGCCAAATTCAAGTTTTGTATGTTTTCTGGTAAGTTTCAAATCTAAGAAAGGAATTTTATTGTTTGTCTCTTTTTCTATGGAAAGTTTTATTGCAGGATTTTGTAAATTAAGTAATTTTAGCGAATCATTCACTTGTTTCCCAAATGTCATCCACATATCTATACCAATGTTTGAAAATTAGTGGGAATGCCTTTGTGATATGGGTTTCTAAAAAGCTCATGAAGAGGTCTGCCAAAAATGGGGACAATGGGTTGCCCATAGATAGTCCTGATTTTTGTTTGAAAATTTTTTATTGAATGTAAAAAAAGGACTGTTCAATGCAAATATTTAAGTGAAGGTAAACCTCTATGATGTTTTGGTCTAATTGTAGGGACTGAAGCCATATTTGCATGTTCTCCATGAGTTTGTCTCTTGGCACACTTGGGAACAAAGAGATTACATCAAAAGATACCATTGGAAAAACTAAAAGGAACTTGAACATTAGGCTTAAAGAGCATTTTAGGAACATCAGTAACAAAGAAATAGATAAATCAACAGTAGCATACCATTTTTGGAAGGAGAATCATGATATAGAACGAGAAATCCACTCATTAAAAAGCGTCCATGGTCCAGCTGCGTTAACCACGTGGGAAAAGTCTTCATAAAGAAATATGAAAGAAAATTATTAATTTATAGATGAGTCGTATTTATTTCACATTGGCTTCACTTACGTAATAAATACGACTCATCTATAAATTAATAATTATTTCGCTTCACTGTGGTGTTCCAATCTCGATATATGAAAGAAAATTGTTTAATTTCGACACTACCTTTGAAGAAAACCCAAACTTCAAGTTCATCAAGATACTGACAGATACCTCCAATGTCGCCTCCAATGAGTTCACCTTATTTGTCGACAACAGCTGATGATGTTAGGAAGATCCTAACGAAATGCGTTCTAGGTAAATACTAGCAATAAGTGGAGCATTGAGTATTAGTTCGACTCAAAATTATATTAATTTTGTGCTTCATTGTATCATAGTCCTTACACATTGAAATAAAGTGATGTCTTAAATTTCTGTTCAGGCTTTTTGAACATCAGAAGTTACTGAATGAATTTAAGAAAAAGGATCCTCCAATACTTACAAAGGAAGACATGGAAGATAATGCTGAGATAATAGAGGAAATAATGACACTTCTAAATGGAGATAAAGCTGAAGCAGATGTAAGTAGCTCTTCCTCAAAGTAGCAGTTCAATTTTAGACAGCTTATATTGTCACATGGATAGTTGAGGAATGTTTGGAAACATATTAAAATTTCAGAACTTATTTCTTGTTTCTGGACTTTCATGCATATTTTCCTGTGATGTCTCCCTCATTTTGGTGACCTCTGGGAACAGGTTAATATAACACTGCCCACAACATCAGCTTCTGGTTTGCTCATGTCAATCATAGTGCTGAAGTTGCACTCTCAGCTGAAATGTTTTACGAACTATGGGAATGCTTATGTTTGATTTGTTAATGCTTACAAAGCTTTTGGCATTGGTTTTCCTTATTTGGCACAAGCTACGCCATGTTGGGAGAGACGGTATTTAAGATGGTTGCTTATACCTGCAGTCAGGGTCTTCTTCTTATTATTCTTGGGAACTTTCCTGAGTTAAGAACTGGAGTCGTCACAGGGGCAGTCAGTTTAACGAATGATGCATCCTTGACCACCACGATACACAGCTCCTGAGGTAAACCCCATAAGGGCGTTCTGATAATCATGTAATTGTAATTCCAAAGTTTCTTCAAGATTTTGGAGTGTGCTTGTATTTTATATCTGCTTCATTGGTCAAAGCTTAAGAAATAACCATAAAATTTAACCAAGTGTTGTCTCTACCCCATCTTGCTCCCTTATCCTATCATCTACGTCCTGCAGTTATAAAGTAGTTTGTAACAATATTCTAGAATATTGTGACTTTCTGGGTTTGTAGAATTAAAAGTCCGAGTTGCAGATATTCCAAATTTTCTATATTTCCATAGAAATACACTCTGATCAATTCTCACGTAACAGCATTTCGACACATACACACAGTCTACCAAGGTTGATGAACAAACAGCGTTCTGATTACATCACTTTACATCATCAGCTCTCGTTACAACATCTGTTCACAACTGCCTGTTTACGACTCTCTTTTACGACTCTCTCTTGGTGAGTCGTCGCTCCCTTAAATACCTCATCTGATAATACCAGACTGTTCCAGAACAATAAAGAAACTGAACAATCAAGATGTCACCAGAAATTTCCATTTATTTGAGTTGTTTGTTTCGGCAGACCTTTATCCCCGGCGCTATGTTTATCTGCTTATGCAAGCTCTTTATTTCCGTGAAATACTATCCGTCTGTTATCTATTTGCACCGAAACTTTTTATGCCAGTTGCCGCGACAATAGTAATATTGTCTGTATAATAAATATTTAGGGTTAGTAAGCTTTAGCATTTTGTAATTTGAAATGCAGTACTTTGATTTGTAAATTTTGTATTTTGAGCCGACCACATACTGCATTATCGGCCGGTTGGTGTATCCTGGAGTTGCTGGTTTTTTGTTTTGTTTTTGTTTTTTAAGTATCTGGCAGCGCTGTGCCCTTAAGCCGAGCTTTGCTCAGAAGAGGGTTTTTACCCTTGAGTCAGTCGGTGTAAATGGCTGACCCAGCCAGTGAAATGGAAAGTGGCGTAAGAATTGAAATGGAAAGTGGCGTAAGAATTTTTTTCTTTCTAAAACATGCCTTAGTTTCTGGCCTGGTGCCTTGTGCTCGTTAGAAAAGAGAACTGTTTATAATATAATGTCTTGTTGAGACCTAATTTTGTTCTAAGGACAGTAAAGTCATTATTTTAAGATCTATAAAGCTAGGCTTACATGTATCCTGTTGTCCTAATCCTAGAATTAGTCTGAGAGATTTCTTTTGCCATATGAATGCATTTTTCGAGGTAGCACAATTACCCCAAAGCCTAACCCCATACATTGCCCCATTATGTCTTTTAACATAAAACTAGAGTTAAATAAAATCATATTTGTAAAACATGAATATTCAGATAAAAATGCATGAAGTAGACTGTACATTTTTATTTACTTAAGATGAGTCAATACTAGCAACACTAACATAAATTTTTTTAATTTCTGTTAACATTTTTAGGGAACATGTGCTCCCCTATTCAGATCATCTCCAACTGAGCCGTGTTTTTGTTTTTGTTGTTGTAATGGCGGCATCATGTGATGGGAAATGTAAAATAAGATAAGATGCTTTATTGTCACATACGCTTACAAATAGTGAGTAAAACCTCTGTAAACAGGTGACTCGTCAACAGTAGAAAACTTAAAATAACAATAATTATACAAAATAACAATAACACTAATAATATAAATACTAATAATTCTAATAATATAATACTAATATAATTACTAATAATATAAATATAAGTATATACAAGTATTGTTATAATTGTGACATGCCCTTGGAATAATATTGTCAGAATCTTAGAATTACAGAATGACAAAAATTTTTGTTATAATTCAATTTTATCATCCATATATTTAGTAATAGACTAATATGCTTTGTCCATTAGTAGGTTTTTTATTGCTTTATTAAAGCATTTGAAGTTTTTCATTTCATGGATTCTTACAGGTAATTTATTATATATTTTTATTCCTGATTATTGTGGGCTTTTTTCATACAGTGCTAATCTGTGCATGGGTGGTTTTAGATTATTTTTATTTCTCGTTCCATGATTATGTTCTTCCAGAGGGTACTTGGTGGCAGTAAATCAAAATTCATTAACTGTCATTTGTGTTTCAAAATGAAGATCTTTTCCCATGTGTCCAATTGTGCGCAAGACTGAGTGGTTTGATTAGTGTAATGTTTGGTTTGATGTTATGGTTGGTCGTCCAGAAATGGTGTGAAACTGCAGAGTTATCCATTTGTTTGTATTTTAAGCATCTCATATGTTCCTTTAGTCTGGTTTCTAGATTTCTTTTTGAAATAAAATAAAAACAATAAAGAAAAACAAAAAGAAATCTAGAAACCAGATTAAAGGAACATATGAGATGCTTAAAATACAAACAAATGGATAAATCTGCAGTTTCACACCATTTCTGTCAACCAACCATAACATCAAACTGAACCTTGCACTAATCAAACCGATCAGTCATGCAGCAGAATTGGATACATGGGAAAAGATCTTTATTTTGTAATACAAACGACAGTTAATGATTACACAAATATAAATATTTGTTACTAAGGCTTCACTTATCTTGAGAAATTTATGTTAATACTTCTTTCTAATGGAGATTGATTTCACAAACAGATCATTTGTATCTATCTTATACAAACAGATAGATACAAACGATCTGTTTGTGAAATCAATCTCCATTAGAAAGATGTATTAACACCAATTTCTTAAGATAAGTGAAGCCTTAGTAACAAATATTTATATTTGTGTAATATTTATTGCTTCACGGTAGCTAGCTTCATGTTCTACGTAATAAGTCAGGTAATGAATTTTGATTTACTGCCACCAAGTACCCTGTGGAAGTATATTTCACCACCATATGATGTCATAGGTCATTATAGGCAATCCCCATGACAGAAACAACACGGGTCAGTCGGACAGGTTCTGAAGATGGGAACACATGTTCCTGAAACACGCTAACAAAGATAAAAAAAAAATGAGTGTTATTAGTACTGACTCATCTCAAGCAAATATATCTTAACACATCACTGTTTCTAGCTTCTTCCATACATAAATATACACTTTTACTTTCTCTACCATGGTCAGAGTAGGTAGAGAAGATATTACTTTCCAGCCAAAACATTGATAGCATGATTTCAATGAAGATACACAATTAGAGTTCCCCAAATAATAAATATGCAATTAGTACCTACATTTGCAAATGTCCCTACGCTTCTTTCAAGTTTATACTTTGAAATATGCAACTACTTGTATTTTCCAGGCATTAAATATGGAAGAAACATTGCTGGAAATGGAACCTTCTCCGTTCTTAGTGCTCACTTCCATGTTAGCAGTGGCAGAACCTCTGGATAAGCTGTGGCACATTGTACTGAATTTTCATCAGAATTATGACTCTTGGTACTATGGTAAGTTCATCATAGCACTTCACTTAGAGAACTTCAAATCTTTAATACTCTTTGAAAATTGAAATTATCTGTTAGAGAAACTATTGAATCAGAAGCCCTTACTTACATGTATAAGACTCTTGCATGTAGTATTTTATTAAAATATTAATGTTAGATGGAGTGTATGAGGAACATTTTTGAGTAACTTTACTTTGCCCTCCACAAACATGATGATGATAGCTGGCGCTACAGGCCATGTAGACCCTTGGCCTCCCTAACCACCCTCTTCCATTCTACTCGGTCCTCTGCTGTTCTTCTCCAGCCTTCAACCCCCAACTTCCTCAAGTTATCTTCTACATCATCTACCCATCTTTTCCTGGGTCTTCCTCTTCTCCTTCTGCCATCCAGCTTTCCTATGAATATCTTCTTAACTACACTGGTTTCCAGCATTCTCTGCACATGGCCAATCCACCTTATTCTTCCTTGTTTAATTTTCACTACAATATCTGGTTGTCCCAATAGTCATTGTAACTCCAAGTTAGTTCACATTCTCCATCCGTCCAAGTCCCTTATCACTCAAAATATATTTCTCAGGATCTTCCTTTCCCACCGTAATAACCACTGTTCTCTGATTGTCAGCACCCAGCTTTCTGAACCATACATTACTATTGGTCTCAGTACAGTTGTATATATTCTAATTTTAGTATTCCTACTGACGGTCCTTGATTTAAACATATTCTGCAAGATATAGAAGCATCTGTCACCACTTGCTATTCTTTCTTGAATTTCCACTTATGTTTTATTATCTACTGTTACTATAGATCACAGGTATTTAAATTTTTCCATTCTTTGGTATTCTTTCTTATGTAATTTAACTGTAGGTTCTCTTCTTCTTGCATCCCCATCACCTCCCATGTTCATATATTTGGTTTTACTAACATTCACTACCAATCCTAGATCTTGTGCTTACTCTTCCAACACTACATAACTTTCCTCAAGAGCTCTTATATTTCTTGCGAGAATTGCCACATCGTCAGCATATGCCACTATTTGTACTGATCTGGAAAGTATGGGTCCTCCAGGGTTTATGGGTAATTGTCGGATTACTTTTTCCAGTGCTAAATTAAACATAAGTGTGGATAGCACATCTCCTTGTCTGAACCCCCTCTCCACACTGAACATACCTCATAAATCTTGTTCCATTCCAACACTGCATCTTGTCAATTGCATAGTCATTCTTGTCAGTCTCACCAGTTTCTGTGGTATCCCGAACTCTCTCATTATCTGATAAATTTTAGCTCTATCCAGACTATCATACACTTATTAATTTTTAGATGAGTCGTATTTTTTACACATCTGCTTCACTTTCGTACCTATTTTGAGGACATGCAATTAAAAATGGAATTAAAAATGGATATGGAAAAAACCTTGTAGATAAAAAACTAAAATCATTCAAACTTCAAAAGAGATTAAAACAGATCACAGCTCTCACACCAATAAAACAAGAAATTAGATTTGCTAAATTTACTTACCACCCCTGGGCCACAAAAAAGTTCCAAAAAATATTCAAGAAATACAATATAACATTGGCACCAAAAAACAATTACAACATTAAAAACCTACATAACAGTAATAATACTGATAAGATAAAACCAGAGGAAAAGTCAGGCATTTACAAGATTAAGTGTAAAGACTGTGAAAAAATTTACATAGGGAAGACAAAAAGAAACATAGGCACTAGAAAGAAAGAACACTTCAGGCACTTAAGATACAAAAATATTGATAAGTCCGCAATAGCAGCTCATTTCTGGTCTGAAAATCATGAAATTGAATATAGCATAGAACTTTTTATATTTAAGTTTGAATTTATGAGTCACTATGTTTACACTCAGTCTTCACTTACTTGTTGTTATACAACAGTTGTTGTTGTTATACAATTATGTTGTTGTTATACAATTATACAACAACAAGTAAGTGAAGACTGAGTGTAAACATAGTGACTCATAAATTCAAACTTAAATATGAAGAATACTTCACTGTTAATAATGCTTCTGCTTTTAATATTATTTAGCACAGAATTACTAAAATACGTACAAAAACATAGTGAACTCGTCATATGGGAGAGAATATACATAGAAAAGCATAAAAACCAACTAATGAACTTTGAAATCCCGCCAGAAGAGAATCCCACATTTAAGTTCATCACTAAATCAACAGATGGCAGCAGCAACTCCAGAATTACCCACACCGCTGGATCGAGCTTTAGTCGCATAAGAGCCGAAGATGCAAACGATGATTTGCGAAACATGTCCTCAAAATAGGTACGAAAGTGAAGCAGATGTGTAAAAAATACGACTCATCTAAAAATTAATAATTTTTCGCTTCACTGTGGTGTTCCAATACAGTTAAATCTCGATATATCATACGCTTGTTTAAGATCTACGTACAGCTGATGTAGTTGTCTGTCATATTCATAAAACTTTTCCAGTATTTGTCTAATATAAAAATCTGGTCTATTGTAGAGCGTTGTTTCCTAAATCCTGCTTGGTAATCCCTAAGTATCTTTTCTAACCATCGCTCCAGTCGCATGGCAAATATCTTGCCAAAAACCTTGTAAGTTCCATCTAGCAGTACAATCTCATGGTAATTTCCACACTCTGTCTTGTCTCCTTTTTTATGTATTGGACAGATTATTCCCACATTCCAGTCATTAGGCATTTCTTTCTTTGTCCAAATTTCATTAATTTGCAAACAGTCTTCTCCAGTTCTTCTCCTCTATATTTCAGTAATTCTGGCTCTATTCCATCTTCTCCTGCAGCTTTACCTCAGCAAACATACAAGATGAATACTAAACCAACACTTATACTCCTGCCATCCTAATAAGCATACTTTCCTGTGAACAGTTCCGTGAACAAAACCTACTGATAAGCTACTCTTGCGCATACAACTTGTTTGAATGTAATATGGTGTAACACACAGGCGACAGTGTCACTGTCTGTCATGCTTGTGCATATGCAGTAATACAAAAAGTGTGTTTCTTAAGATGGATGCAGTGTAAATATTGTGAAGAGATATTAATAACTACAAATTTATAAAAAATTAATATTACGCAAAATTGAATTCTTTGCATAGTAACTAGAGCTGTCAAAACTACCCCAGTACTTGCTCCACAAATTTGAACACATAATTCAAGACTTGATCTTGACATTGAAAAAGCAGCCATCATATAATATGAAAAATGTAAGCAGACTATCTTATAATGACTAGGAAAAAAGAAAATCACAAGTAAACTTAAAAACTCAGCAAAGTTTTCTTACTAAAGTCAAAGAAATCACAAAAAATTACACCTTCCTTACTTAAAAGAAAACTTATGAACAAGTATAATCCCTTTAGAACTGTATGCAAGACTTGAAGGTTTCACGGCGAGCATTACTAATCAAGGCTTTGCAGGTGATCAACCGTGTCAAATTAATAAACGTTGAGTTTTGGCCATTGCAAACTCCATGACCTTCTTCCTGAAAGCTCAACATTTATTAATTTGACACGGCTGATCACCCGCAAAGCATTGATTACCCTTTAGAACTCTTTGATATTGAATACTATATACACTTAGCCGTAGAAGTTACGAAATCGAAACCTCTTCATGTGTCCTGAAACAAATGACACTTGAAATAATAAATTTAAGATATCTTGTCAATGAATGGCTACATGATTCATCTTATGGGTCACAAAATCTACATATGGATTCTCAACCTGGTTTTTTAATGGCTTTCCTGAGCTAGTTAAATTATCAAATTCTCCTCTGTGGTTTTGAGACTCTGTGGTTGTGAACTCTGTAACAGCGGCAGAAACAGTATATAAAGTACAGAGCAATGAAAGCAGTTGAGAATGTTCACAACCACAGAGTTTCAAAAATAACAGCTGGAAAAGAAGGACTCATACAGAAAGACCAATGGGATGCACAAAACATAAAAATGAGATCTGAAATAGACAGACTAGTGGAAGATTTAATTGAAGAATCTATGTCCAGAGGAGAATTTGATAATTTAGCTAGCTCTGGCAAGCCATTAAAAACCAGGTTGAGAATCCATATGCAGATTTTGTGACCCATAAGATGAATCAGGTTTTGATTGATAATGGTTTTACTCCTGAATGGATAACTCTTCAAAAAGAATGGCTACATGTTTACACTGATGTAACAAATAATGGCGGTACTGGCGCTGGTGCAATATGCCCACTCTTCTTTTTCTATAAAAGGTTAAGTTTAAATGCTATAAATTTGATGGAGAAATTTTGGCAATCCTTTGGAGGATTCACAAAATCTTCTATTATCATATAAATATATCTGAAAAAGTTGTTATATTATTTGATTCTAAAGCAGTTGTAATATCCATAACATCTGATATAACGCCTAAAAACTTAAACATTGTAAAATCATCAAATCATAAACATTTAAGTAAAAAATTAATACTTCAGTGGATACCAGCACATTGCAGAATACATGGTAATGAAACAGCTGACTTTCTAGTGAAAAATGGCAGCAAAATTAGGTCAAATTCATTTGAGCCACTAGGTTATCACTCTATCAAAACAGTAATTATATTGTGATTTTGTGGGTTCGTAAAATTAAAAGTCTAGGTTGCAGGAATTCAAAAATACTCTTTCTTTTTGTAGAAAGAGACTTGTACAACTCTGATATCAGCAGAATAACATAAACACACACGAACACAATCTTCAAGTCCGACTGCCACATGTTCACACTGCATCATTAACAGCTCTCGAATGACACTTCTCTGCACGTCTCTCGGCTTCCTGCCGAACTCTTTATTTATACACGAGCAGCTTTTTCTTGAGGTTTCTTGAAACCTGACGAAGCCACACGAAAGCTATCGAACTAGCACAATCTTTCGTGAGGTAACATGAACACCATTGAACTGTCTGTCTCTTCCTCTGTTGCTCTGTCTCTCTGGGCGTGGCTTGGGCACTATTTGTCTCTTCCACTCCCCGCTTCTCTCTCTCTCTCTGCGTTCGCTTAGAACAGCCTCATGACAGTATCAACATATAATCCAAAAAATAAAAAAGATAATATATTACAAACAAACAAAAAACTATGTGAAAATTTATGTAACAGCATGACTAGAATCAATACACTACCAAGAAAATCCTGTGTAACAACTTTTAGACTTGTAACAGGCCATGACTGTCTCAATAAATATTTATTCAGGATTGATATAGTGAGATCTCCTTTCTGTACACATAAAGAAGATATGGATGGAAACCACCTGCTCCGCTGCCCAACCTTTAGTCAACGTAACATCAAAATACTGTAGTGCAAGAGAACAAATGTTTTCATTGCTAACTGCTTAACATTAGATACCAACCAACCAACCAACCAACTTAGCCTTCTGCTGTTTTATTCCTGTGCATTCTATTGAAATGGTGTTTGAAGCACATTGCAATATTTAATCATTTTTACAGTCCCTACTGCTTACCTATAAGATGTTTACCTATTCAAGAAGTCATTATTAGATTTCATCAGTAATACACATTTTGTTTAGATAGTCAACCTGAAAATTCAATGCCATGCAAAGGATTTGAACCGGATCTATTGGTTTCTGTCCAGTTGTTCTTACCCATCGAGCTACCATGGCCAACATGCCATCCTGACATTAAATTCTCCAATTGACTCATATATTTCCCCAGTAAACCACTGGGGGCTCTCACATTCGAGATACACTGTTTATGGCGACTCACTATTGTAAGTACTTTAGTCCCAAGCTTCATTATTAAACTCTTATTATTAATCGCAAAAACTATTTGTAGTTGGTTTATTGATACTCGTCACTTACTTGTTTATATTAATGAGAGACTAGTTTCAAAGGCATTTGCCTCCATTTTCAATCTCTTTCCAACTGGCAGCTGTTGTCGTCTGCTCTCCTCTCTCTGGTGGTGGAACTATGAACTTTTTTGTCAAATTATCTACTGGTGGGATTTCAAAGTTCATTACGTGATCCTTATATTTCCATATGAATATGTTCTCCCATATTATTAAGTTAATTGATGGAAATGAATCATTTCTTCTCAATAGCCGTATATAGGCTAAGGTTTTAGATAGATTCAACTTGAAAAATTCAATGCCATGGTCCGGATTTCAACCATGAATCTCCTGGTTTCTGTCCATTTGCTCTTACCCATCGAGCTAACATGGCCAACGTGCCTTCCTGACATTAAATTCTCCAATAGACTCGTATATTTCTCCGGTAAACCACTAGGGGCTCTCGTATTCGAGATACACCACTTGTGGCACCTTGCTATTGTAAGTACTTAAATCCCAGGCTTCATCATTAAACTCTTATTTAAGTTAGTTGATGGAAATTATTTACTTCTTGTCACTAGCCGTATATAGGCTAAGATTTTAGATAGTCAACTTGAAAAATTTAATGTCATGGTCGGGATTTGAACCACAGATCTCCTGGTTTCCATCCAATTGCTATTACCCATTGAGCTACCATGGCCAACGTGCCGTCCTGACATTAAATTCTCCAATTGATGCGCATATTTTCCCAGTAAACCACTAGGGGCTCTCACCCACTTTGGTAGTGTAGATAGTAGCGTGTCTGCCTCACATTCAAGAGGTTCCGAGTTCGTATCTCAGTCAGGTTGAGTTACCTGAATAAGGATTTTTCCGGGATTTTCCGTTATCCTGGAAGACGAATGTCACGTTGCTCTAAGCTCCATGGAACCTGGACACATTTGAGCATCATTTCACCCATTTCATTCATTGCGCAATATAACTTAACGTTGGAGGATGTAAAATTACACACACAAAAAAAAAATGGGGCTTTCGTATTCGAGATACACTGTTTGTGACAACCTACTATTGTAAGTACTTAAATCCCAGGCTTCATCATGTAACTCTTATTATTTAATTTATTTGACGAAAATTAATTATTTCTTCTCACTAGCCATATATAGGCTAAGGTTTTAGATAAAGTCAACTTGAAAAATTCATGTGAGAAGTGGGCCACAGATGAAACTGCCTGAACCATTATGCTCGGTTAAAGTATGACTCAATAGGTCTTCTAATACCAAACTTGTTTAAATTCAGTCAAGAATGTGACACAAGGATTTTCAAAAAAAAGGCTCCTTCTCTTCATACTACCCTTTACCTAAAAAAATTAAAAATGTTTATTTTCTCAAAATAGCTGTAACAGTTTTGATTAAAATAACTAATGCATAAGCTATCTTCAAGACAAATGAAATGTTTATCTTGAATTTTCTGGGAGTAGTTTGTGAAGTACTTTTCATCCTGAATTACTTTTGTGTAACTAGTAAACAGTAAGAGGGAGACAAAAAGTGCAGATTTTATGAAATACACAATTTATGACATAATGAAGTTGCTTTTAGTTCTAAGATATTCCTTGTTACTGGTTTGAATGTTAATACTTTTAGCTTTTTTAAGTGGTAAATCACTATTAGTTTCTTCTCCAAAAAGAATTTCTTCATCTGCATAATAAGTATAGTTATGTGCACACCATCATATGCATCATTCTGCCCATCTGACATTCATAATGTTTTATATACTGTCGCGAGGCGCCTGTTTCGTGGCGAGAGAGAGGGAGAAGTGGGGAGTGAGGGAGACGGATAGCGTTGAAGCCATGTCTATGCCCATGCGCAGCGCTAATGACATGTCGAGGAGAGATGGGGTGGGGAGAGGAGGAACAAGAGAAATGTCGAGACAGCTCCGTCGCCATCATGAAAGACTGTGATACTTCGTGAGGAGTCGGGAAACTTCCAGAAGCAGCGATTAGTGTTTAAAGGCGTCTACATTGGACGAGGCGAGTCAGTATGGCAAGGGCTGAGATAGTGAGTGCGGTGTGGACCTGCGGCAGACGGATTGCGTACATGTGTGTTACGTAATTCTGCTGGTGTACAAAGTGTATTTCTGTGCAAATAAAGAACGTTTTGAATTTCTGCAACTTGGACTTTTAAATCTACAAACTCACAAAGTCATAATACTGAGGTTTAAACAAATATTTGAATTTTTTTTTTTTTTTAGGTCCTTTCCTGGTACTGGATGCAGAAAAAATCAAAGATGATGTTGACAATATGTGGCGCACTTTGTATAAAATGTCTAAAACACTATATGATATTCCCGGAGCAAAACGAGTGGCTGAGATGGTGCGGGCCAAGGTAGAGAAGTTCCGGCAATATGTTCCTTTACTCCAGGTTGTGTGCAATAAAGGTCTTAAAGACAGGCACTGGGAAGAGGTAAGTTGACATTTTATATCTACTTTCTTACACGAAGTGCACATTATGGAACATATTTTTATGGAACATTGTTTTTATTGTTAGTGAATTTATGGAAAGTTTATAATATTGTTACATTTCTGAATTAATTGTGTATATTATAAAATTTCTTGAGATATCTTTATAAAACATTATTTTGTACAAATACAAACTTGTCCTTATTGGATGTGACTTGTTAATTTACAAGTATAGTTAACTGCACTGTAAATTCACAATTTTACGTGTATTATATCATAGTACTCATGTACAATGTATGATTTACAAGATGAATAAATTATCTGTCTATTAACATTAGGCATCACCATTCAAGTAAACGTTTTGAAGAAGATGTCTTTGTACTACAAAATTATCTTTCACAGCTTCACTGATGAAAGTATGTAGTTATTGTGCTTATAATTAATATGCAAAATTTATGTACTTCAGTTTAAGGGGCGATAAATATCTGACTCTGCCAGCAATGGTATGCAAAGAAAATTCTTGTTAGACTGCCATGTATCAGAATGAAGGACTTATATCATTAGTAATAAAATATTTTTGATATTCATGTACCTAAATTTAAGAATGCACAATATTTTGTAGAAAAGAGTATCATAATTAGTAACAATTATACAAATATTTTCTCTTTATTTTTTCAGATGAGCAGAATTGTCAATATGGATATAAAGCCAACAGCTCAGTCAACTCTTGCAAACTTGGTAGAACGTGGCCTATTGCAGTATGCTGAGAAACTTGAAGATATTGCTGTTGCTGCAGGCAAAGAATACAGTCTTTACTGTAACTTACAAAAAATGAAACAAGAATGGGTAGATGTTTGTTTTGAAATAACACCTTACAGGTACTTACCATCTTATGAAAATAATTATATTAACCTTTGGTAATAATAACTCTATTAGATTAACTGCAAAATAGGAATCTAGGCATGGCTGGTCTATTGCTGACTAGCCAGTGAGGTGAGTGTGACATTGTACAGTTCAACACAAAAACCGGCTCTCTTTGCGGAACCCTATGGTTAATTTCTTTGCATGCTCAAAAGATACTAATTACAGAATTACTTTGTTGTTCTCATGTTACAGAGCTATTAATTCTGAGGGTGACTGTCAAAACCCCATGTTTGTAGCATATCTGGTTTTGGAGTTAGGGAAAGATAAGATGCCTGACTAGAAAGAAAAGAATCAGTAACAGTCTATGAAGAAAAACAGATATGTGCTGATACATTTTGTAACTTTCATTCAGTAAACTGGTGATTTTTTAAGAGTGCAAACTTGCTTTACAAAGTTAATAAATATGTGGTTTAGCAAGCTGTACTAGTGTGCCTAGTAATCACTGCAAGACATCGTACAGGCAGGTCAGAGATGTGAATTGAGAAGATATTGACACACTGCTTCACTCACACTGTTTTTTTCACAGGACATGTTTCAAGAGCTTTTGCTCTTATCATCAACTGGTACTCAACTAGTGCAAGTTGTAGTGGTTTCCTCTCTCCGTATTGTCAGTAGAGGGCATGATGTACTTGTCAAAGATGTCCATTGGTGGAGTTTCAAAATTCATGACTCTATGACAACTTTTGTTAATGAAGATTTTTCCCCATACGAAAAGGTCTATGGGGTGATTAACGTATTTTATTAGAGAAGTTTCCAAGTTGATGTCATGTCTAGTATTTAAAAAATGAAAAGCCACTACTGATTTTTCTGTTTCACCATTTTTAATGTTTCTTATATGTTCTTTAGTTCTGATGTTCATATTTCTTTTTGTTTTTCCTATATAAATTTTAGGGCAAGTTTCACATTTGATCTCATAGATTCCTGGTTTTTCTTTTGTAGTAATTGAATTTTTGGGAGGGCCTTTTAACAAATTTCTGATATTAAATCTATTTCGAGATGCAAGAATTATGTTGTGTGTTGAGAAGATTTTTTGGAATTTATTATGGGCTAATGGATGGAAGGTAATTTTTTAAAATTTGTTTTTCTCTTTTACTCCTTTAGGTTCTAGGGTGGTGGTTTCTTTCATTTTCTTAGCCTTGTTGAATCTGTTAACTGTTTTGTCCACTAAATTTGGGTTGAAACCGTTGGAAATAGCTACTTTTTTTATGTGTAGGTATTCTTCTTGATAATCTTCTCTGTTTAGTGGAAAGTTATCATCAATCTTCAAAAGAAACAAGGAAGTTAGGGTTTTCTTCTTTGTATCCTTCCTATTTGGCATACATAGAAAGGAAACACATACAGAAAATTTCATAAAATCAGTTGGATATAACCCAAGACAACACAAACATGTTGTTATCAACAGTTTAACTTACAGACTGGTTAATGTACCTTTAAACAAGATATATCAAAGAGTACAATCATATCATTCACATTGCAGAATACAATGGATTCAGTGCTGAATTGGTAAAAAATAAAATTGATAAATTCAAAAGACAACAAAGATGCAAACAAGTAACTACTCTTTCCCCAATCAGCAATGAAACTTCATACAGAAAATTTACCTGTCATCCCAGAGCTACACACCTTTTCCAAAAAGTCTTCAAAGAGCACAACATTACTTTGGCCCCACAGAACAAATTTAATGCACAAATCCTTTTGAAATCACATAATACAAAGGAGATACCCACAGACAAAAAATCAGGTGTGTACCAGATAAACTGCAAAGGCTGTGACAACTTTTACATTGGAAAAACAAAAAGGAACTTGTACATTAGTCTTAAAGAGCATTTTAGGAACATCAGGAACAAAGAAATAGATAAATCGCCGGTAGTGTACCATTTTTGGAAGGAGATCATGATATAGAACGAGAAATCCACTTATTAAAAAGTGTCCAAGGTCCAGCTGCATTAACCACGTGGGAAAAAGTCTTCATAAAGAAATATTAAAGAAAATTGTTTAATTTCGACATTATCCTTGATGGAAACCTAAACTACACGTTCATCAAGATACCAACAGAGATGGACTTATCACCTCCAATGAGTTCACCAAACCAACATCTATTAGTCGACAACAGCTGATGATGTTAGGAAGATCCTAAAGAAACGAGTTCTAAGTAAATACTAGCAATAAGTGGAGCATTGAGTATTAGTTCGGCTCAAAATTATATTAATTAATAATGATATTGAAAATAAATTGACCACAAATATATTAATTCCAAAGGAGAAAAATTCTTAAAAAACATAAAACTAATTTCTGAACTACCTTGAGAAATATCTGTTGCCAGGTTCAGGCTTCCCACCAGACATGACTATCAGCAAATACCTACATAAAATTGTATTGTTATCATCTCCAAATTGTCTGTTATGTAACAAGGAATAGGAAATAAATATGGAACACCTATCTGTCTGTGAACATCTTAGAAACTCTCCAGACTTGACCTCAGAATATTGGAAGGCAAGAAGGAGAATGGCTTTGTTGCTAAATACCTGAGCATTGACTACACACTTGTATTTTACCTGAACAACATAGATATGTTTCTCAAGTAGAAAGTTCTTTATTTTTGTGTGCTGCCCATGTAAAGAGATTAGAATGTCAAAGCTGTCACAAAGCAGCAGCTCTTAAAACATTTGTCTATCCATAAGTCTACTGAAGTGGCAAAGCATGCAATGAAGCACTGGAAGCACGCACCGCTTTCCTAAAATTTCAGGAGAAAATTCATGCCAAACTAATTTGTTTGTAAACATCCATGGTGCTGCAGACAGTGTGACAGCTACTTAGATTCAAGTAGCCAGTTCTGCAAGCTCATTCAATACTGTATTTACATATTTACACATTTGTAACCTTCAATAACATCCCTAGTGAAAACTTAATACAATGAAGGGATGAGTAATAATCATCTTCATCAACAAAAATCGTCATAGAGTCATGAATTTTGAAACTCCACCACCGGGCATCTTTGACAAGTACATCACGCCATCTATTGACAAAACGGAGAAAGAGGAAACTACTACAACTTGCACTAGTCGAGTATCAGCTGAGGATAGGAGCAAGAGCTCTTGAAACATGTCCTGTGAATAAACAGTGTGAGTGAAGCAATGTGTCAATATCTTCTCGATTCACTTTTGTACTAATTTGTGCTTCACTGTCCCTACGCTTCTTCCAAGTTTATACTATGAGTAATAATATTACACTAAGCTGGGTTTAAATACACAAAGTTGACTAAAAGTGCAAGTTACCTTAAGTAACTAGAAATACTCAGCTAAGTTCTGAATGCCACATCATCCTCTACTGTAGTACCCTCAAGCGACAGAAGAAGCAACTGATTATATCTCTCTCACAGGATTTCAAAGTTAATTATTTGGTGCCATTTTTCATAATGAAAATCTTCTCCCAAATTCACATGGCTTTGAGTAAAGTGGTTATTGTTTTATAACGTGATACTATTGCATGTTTATCAACTTGTTTAACATTTATATGATGTACTTTTAACTTGGTTTTTGGACTCCATTTGTTTTTCCTATATGAATTTTCCTACAATCCACTTGACAAACACTTGATTTATTTTGTGTTCATAGTTTTTCTTGGTTTTGGTTTCAGTGTAATATTATTGTTTAGGAATGTTGCAAGCTCATTATTAACATTTTGCTGAATATTTTCCTTAGAGATACTGGTGTGAATATCCTGTGCTCGGTGGATGACATTCAACAGCTATTGGATGACAATATCCTGCGAGCTCAAACAATGAAGGGTTCCCCATATGTGAAAGCTTTTGAAGAGGATATGTTAGCCTGGGAAGCAAAACTCATCTCTATGCAAGATATATTGGATGCTTGGCTTGAGGTGATTCTCTTCTAACATTTGTATTATACAGGCCTTGAGTGTCACAACTCTGCACTCCTGATATAATCTATTACAACAGTAAAATACTAGTAACTTGGCCTACAGTGAATACAAATGGAGCACTGTGGAGCTTTTATGAATAATTGGATAGTTAGTTACCTTAATAAGCAAAAAACCTTAATGACAGTAAGTATATTACATATCTAAATAACTATTTATTGGATTATTTTTTAGAGAATGAAAATGATCTAAATATATCCATGTTCTGCACTTTCCATGAGAGACAGAGAGAGAGAGAGAGAGAGAGAGAGAGAGAGAGAGAGAGAGAGAGAGAGAGAGAGAGAGAGTTAGATAGATAGAGTCAACAATGCCATGGCAGGACGGCACATTGACCATGGTAGCTCAATGCGTTAGAGCTACTGGACGAAAATCAGGAGATCCGTGGTTCAAATCCCAGCCGTGGCATTGCATTTTTCATGTTGACTCTATCTATCAAAGACCTTAGCCTATATACGGCTAGTGTGAAGAAATAATTTCCATCAATTAACTAAAATAATAAGAGAGAGAGTTAAAAAGCTATAAATAGATATAGGAATGAAATGAAAAACATTTAAATATTTGAAGAAACTATTTGTAGTGGGTTTTTAAAACTTCGTCACTTACCTTTTTATATTATAGAGAGACTAGTTTCGGAAGCTATTGCGTCCATTTTCAACCTCAAAGGTCCAATTGTTATCTATTGTCATCTGCACTCTTCTCTTTGGTGGGGGAACTATGAACTTCTTTAT
Organism: Mantis religiosa; assembly: GCA_030765055.1. Taxonomy (NCBI): domain Eukaryota; kingdom Metazoa; phylum Arthropoda; class Insecta; order Mantodea; family Mantidae; genus Mantis; species Mantis religiosa. The sequence continues at coordinate 141,996,175 of CM060958.1, read as the reverse complement.
CAAATTATCAACTGGTGAGATTTCAAAGTTCATTACATGAATATATACAAATATAACAATTTGTAGCTTAAAACTTCACTTATCTTATAAGAAATTATGATCTGGTATTTATCAATTTAATTGTTTCGATTGTGATAAAGTTTATATTGTAAAGACAAAACATAGTTTGGAAACCAGAACAAAGGAACATTTTTGTAACATTAAGGGTTCTTATATGCTATGAGACATACACCTTTTGTGGCGACTTACTATGCTGTAAGTACTTAAGTCACAGGCTTCATAGTTAAACATAGTTAAACTATATCGAGATTTAACTGTATTGGAACACCACAGTGAAGCGAAAAATTATTAAATTATAGATGAGTGGTATTTTTTACACATCTGCTTCACTTTCGTACCTATTTTGAGGACATGTTTCGCAAATCAATAGTTAAACTATTTTTTCCCCCCAGGTAAATTGATGGAAATAATCATTTCTTCCACATTGGCCGTGTGTAGGCTAAGGTTTGAATGAATAGAGCCAGTTACTCTAAACCACCTAGCTACTATGGCCAACATGCCGACATGACATTAAATTCTCCAGCTGACTCTAATGTTTCCCGGTAAACATAGTGATTTAACTATGAAGCCTGGGACTCAAGTACTTACAGTGCTAGTAAGTCACCACAAAAGGTGCGTGTCTCATAGTATATGAGAACCCCTAGTGGTCTACCGGGAAACATACGAGTCAGTTGGACAATTTAATGTCATGTTGGCGTGTTGGCCATAATAGCTCAGTTGGTTAGAGTAACCGCACGGAGAGCAGGAGATCTGTGATTCATATCCCAGCTATAGCATTGAAATTTTCAGTCTGGCTCTATTCATTCAAACTTTAGTTAATAGATGTGAACATTCATGAATGGATGACCTAAATTTTACATTCAACTCCCTTATATAATTTGTATTCTCTAGCTGGTATAAGTTTCTCATTTTTGTGATATGTTTGTTTAAAGTTTATGGTAAGAAGCATAAAATGACTAGAAATGTGTGTATAGCCTCGGAAATAGTATTCTTTACCTTAGTATCAGTTTTTTGTGGTACCAGGAAGCATTTTACCATAACACATCTTCAAGGATTCTTATAAAATGAAATTTATTATATTTTATATGTAATTTTTGTACATTTATTGTACTGCCCGCCTTGGTAGCGTAGATGGTAGCATGTCTGCCTCACGTTAAAAGAGGTCCCGAGTTCGAATCTCGGTCAGGGTGAGTTGCCTGGATAAGGCTTTTCCGGGGTTTTCCCTTATCCTTAAAGACGAATGTCAGGTAACTCTAAGCTCCATGGACCCCAGAACCATTTGAGCGTCATTTCACCCATTCCATTCACCGTTCGATATGACATAAGGTTGGAGGACGTAAATTACAAAAAAAAAAAAAAATTATTGTACTAAATATTTTATACATTCTAAATCTCATGTCACTGTGTATATTGTGTTTTTCTGAAAAGGGCAACCTTAACAGATTTCAATTTCAGGAAGATGGCAAATGTGGTACTGATATATAACATCATCAATTGTTTTTATTAAACTTGCAGTGCCAATCAACCTGGATGTACCTAGAGCCAATATTTAGCTCAGAAGATATAATGCGCCAAATGCCTGAGGAATCAAGAACATTTAAAAAGGTAGATAAATCCTGGAAGGCCATTATGAGTAACACAAGGATGGACACCCATGTTCTTGTTGCAACAGAGTTTGAGGACATGTTACCACAATTGAGAGAAAATAATGTGATGTTGGAAATAATCCAGAAAGGCTTGAATGATTATCTGGAGAAGAAACGATTATTCTTTCCCAGGTAAGATTTTATCAAATGATTATGTAATTACATTTTCCATACTTAGGAGTTCTGTTTCTGTTATCTAATGACTTTTGACTATGTCTAGGTTTATACTAAAGAGCAGCATAATAGAAAATATAGATAAATAATACATGTAGGGTTTATTTGTGAGAACTGGCTCATTCATCACTGTAGAAGAAGAAGCTAACGTACTCCAGGTGATTTTGTCTACACACTTCTTTAGCCTACTCTTACAAAAGCTAATTATTTTTGCTATTTCTTGTTAATCCAGGTGAACTTTCAATTTACATTTGCATTACACGTGTAACATATCTTGAGGAAAATAAGATTCGGAGGTTAAAATATCAAAAACAGAAATGGATAAAGTCAACATAGAATCAAACCTTTTATTAACAGAAAACAAGATTATATTAAGCTACATAGGTCAAACTAAAGAAACCTAGAAACCAGAGTCAAAGAACATTTTAGAAACATCAAATCGAAACAGGAGGATAAGTCAGTAGTAGCATTTCATTTTTGGAACAAAAACCAAGACCTTCACCAAATCCAAAATTATTAAAAGTTGTGATAAATCATGTCAAACTCAAAATGTTCGTGAATATCTCAATATGGAAACACAAAGACTGATTAATAAACTTTGAAGTCTCACCAGTCAAAAATTTGATAAAGGAGTTCATTGTTCCACCACCAGAGAGAAAACAGCAGATGACAACAGACGATATTTGTACCTTTGAGGTTGAAAAGGGACACAATGGCTTCCAAAACTATTCCCTCAATAATAAACAATGTAGGTGATAAAGTGCTAAAAATAGACTATAAATATTTTTTAAATTAATTTTGACATCACTGTTACTAAATTCCCCCAGTCACGCACAACTAAGCCTTTTACTAAATTACAAGAAAGAAGAAGGATAATTGCAGCCAATATATGTTTACCAAATACAAATATATGTTTGGCAAATTTATTTAGGAATTCATTTGAAATGGCCTCTCCATGGATCTTCAAGATTGGGTAATGATGCATTGATGACACCTTTACAATTGTTCCAAATAGACAATTAGTGCATTAAAACTATTGAATTTGCCAGAAATAGATATCAAATTCACAATAGAAAAGGAAGTTAGTGAAAACTCTCTATCTTGGACCTAAATATCATCAGAAATGATACAAAAATAACATTTGGAATTTACAGATAGCCAAAACAGTCAGAAAAATACATAAAAAATCATAGCTACAACCCAATTGTACATAAACTTGCAATAATAAAGTCTTACACACACACACACTAGTCAACATAACCATGAAACCAGAAAATTCTTTTAGAATTCAATTGTATCGTTTCCTACATTAAAACTATATGTGAAAGGTTCGGGAAAGATTGGTAAGGAAAAGGCACAAAAATATACTAAGTTGTTGTTGTTGTTGTTGTTGTTGTTGTTGTTGACTAATGGCACTGGGAATTAGTTGATTTGCATCATTTTCCCCCTAGCCTCCCAATATAAAGCCTGTAGGTTCCCACTTTTGAGACCATTACATTTGTCCAAATGGTATTTGTTCATGATGACATCCTCTTTACAGGTAGTACATTTGGGTGTAGGTATGCAGTGTATTTTATAAAGGTGTTCTGCAAGACAATCGTGGCCAGTTTCCATTCTAAATAGGGCCACTGCAGTTTTTCTTGGTAGTTTTTGTATGTCAGTTTTGTCTCCAATGTTCTTATAAACCTTGTCTTTTAAAATGTAGCTTAATGTTGTTTAATTGTTTATTCATTTCAATTTGTCTTACGGGTTTTATATTTTGAATTGCACCTTTTTTTGCTAGTTGGTCAGCATGTTCATTACCTAAAAGTCCAACGTGGGCTGGAATACATTGCAGGGTGACATGGTTTCTTGATTCGACAGCTTTAATTAAACTTCTTATTTCTTTGATGTTTCTTGTTGTTTTGTTTTTATAGTTTACAATCCCATCTATGGCTGATTTTGAATCTGTTAAGATAACTATGTTTTGCTTTATATACGGTCTGTACAGGACATTCTGCAGTGCTGCTTTTATGGCTGTTAGTTCCCCATCATAATGGTTTGAAGTTTTGTCTAGTGTTAGATACTGTGCAAAATGTTTGCAGTACACTCCTGGAACAGGCATCTTGTTTGTTAATAAAGGATCCATCTGTATATATTCAGAGCCATTCTTTTTTCTGGATATCTTTCATTTTCTGTGGCTATTGCTATTGCTCTCATTTCATCTGGTAAATTGTTTTGCTTATGTATTGGGTATAACAGGTCATTCTTATAATGTATGTCAATATATTCTGTTGGGCTTGTTTCCTCTATTGTTGTTATATTTGTTGTTATTATGTTCTTGTGTTTTGAGTTATTGATGTATGTTCTGAAGCTTGTTTGGGTTTTTAGATTGCTTATATTATCTGCTGTGTGATACCACGTGTGTCTATTTTTGTTAACTAGCAGTTTTTGTGCTAGAGTAATTGCCTTTAGTTCATGTTCCAGTTCTATGGCCATATTTTTTGTGAAGCTCTGTAGTATGGCAATTGATGTTGATTTCACAGCTCCTGTTATTCTTACTTTTTTTTTTTTTTGTAAATTATTTATTTCAATCGCTCAGCACAGTTAGTGCTATACAAATTGTGGAGCTATATACATAATATACATAATAAAATTAAAGTTTATAAGGATAGAGGATACCTATATTAGAGTAATATAGAGTATAGAGTAATATTAATTCCCTGCTCCCAGTAACTGGGAGTGTACCACATTCCCTGTGAATGTGAGACACCGTATATAGGACAAACTGGAAGGACCATTGCTACCAGAATAAACGAACATGAACGGAGCATTCGTTTAATGCAACCTAAGTCTGGGCTGGCAGAGCATTGCTTTGATAACGACCATAGAGCCAACTTTCAGGAGAAGACCATCTTGGCAATATGCAACAGTTACTGGGAGTGGAAAATTAAGGAGGCTTTGGCCATTTCCTCCGAGAGGAGCATGCTTAATCGTGATGCTGGATTCCAGCTCAGCTCCTCTTGGAAATTGACCTTAAAATGGAAATCTGTCGACTTAGAGAGCACAGATCAATACAGCTTGATAATCAAGTTAAGTAGTTACATTTCTTTGACCCAATTAATTTTCTATACTCATGCCATCTCCTGACCTGGCATTTCATTTACTGAAAACAGTCTTTTGTTCAGTGATGCGTGTACTGGTAGTTTTTTGTCTTTTGTGATGTATCATATTTATTTATTTGTTTATTTATTTTATATGTTTATTTTTTTAGACACTTGTAAAGACTCCTCCACATTTGTGTTATTAGGTCTTTCTACTTTACTTTATAAATATTGGCTATGTAAATGCTTACTTCTAACATCATCATGGAATTAAATGAGTTTGTTTATATCTAATGCCTAGGAACAGGAGGAGGTACAATGCCATACTTAAATACAAAATCATGTTTCAGGTTCTTTTTCCTATCAAATGATGAACTGCTTGAGATTCTGTCTGAAACAAAGGATCCATTAAGAGTACAACCACACTTGAAAAAGTGCTTTGAAGGTATAAGTAAATTGGAGTTCACCAAAGAAGAAGTTATAGTAGGAATGGTATCAGCTCAAAAGGAGACTGTTCCATTGAGTGGTCGAATTATTCCTGCAGAAGCCAAGGTAAGGGTTTTAGTACATAGAAGATATAAATAATGCACGTTGCAGTAATATGTTGGACAGTTAATGTTATACAATAAAGGAAAGGATATTACAAACACTGTGAAGCAAGCTTTTAATTGGGTTTTAGCAGACAGGTGATATATACAAGGTACATTGCAATAGTATGTTAGAAAGTTAGTCTTATTTAAGGTTCGTTCAAAAAGAAATGAGCTGGAGATCTAATTACAGAAAACAGTATCTGTATGTTAAAAGTATTGGTCCTTGCTGTTGAGACACTTGTCCCACAGTGACATAAGGCCGAAAATGGCTGTCTCATAAAAGTCTTGGGGCTGCGACGTAAGCCAGTGCCACACATATAGCTGGATGTCATCGTCTGAGGTGAATCGTTTGCCCCTCAGCCTTTTTAAGGTAACCAAAAATGGCGTAATCACAGGGATAGAGGTCTGGTCTGTATAGAGGGTAGCCGAAAACCTCCAAATTGAATTTCTGCAGGAGTGCCGCGACTGTGTTGGCCGTATGAGGCTTTGCACTTCATGGAGCAGAATGATCCCAAGGGTGAGATTGCCTGGTCATTTTGATTTGATTGCTTGGCGAAGGTTGGTCAAGGATTGTGAGTAACGCTGGGCATTCACTTTTGTTCCGTGCTGCAGGAGGTGTATCAGAAGGGGGCCATCTTGGTCAAAGAAGAACGTCAGCATAACCTTTCCTGCATTTGTGTGGATGGCCTTGGCTTTTTTTGGTGGTGGTGATCCTGGATGCTTCCTTTGGAGACTTTGTCGTTTTGATTCTGGTTCGAAGTGATGACACCATGACTCATCTCTAGCCATCACTCATGGCAGGAACTCATTCTCTTCCCTAGCATAACGCTACAGATGACCAAGACAGTGGGCCATTTGACATACTCCTGGTGTGGTTGAAGACTGTGGGTACACACTTTGCACAAGAGCATGATGTTGTGAACACTTCCAACGCTCAATCTGACCTCGGTGGCTATGGGTTTCACTTTTACTTGGCGGTCCTGGGTCCAGCTGGACAATGTCATTGGTAATGCAGTGTGGTGCTCCAGACCGTGCATCATTGGCTAACGATACCCGTCCTCCCTGAAGCACTTATGCCATGCCTTGAACCTTGCAAAGGACATGCAGTGTTCACTGTACACTTATGGCATTCATTGATGAATGTCCGTTCCCCGTACTCCTTCCGCTGTCAGAAAACGAACAACACTTCTTTAATATCATTTTGAGTCGAACTAACACTCAATGTTCCACTTATTGCTAGTATTTACCTAGAACACGTTTTGTTAGGGTCTTCCTAACATCATCAGCTGTTGTCAACTAATGGACGTTGGTTTGGTGAACTCATTGGAGGTTATAGCTGCGTCTCTGTCAGAATCTTGATGAACTTGAAGTTTGGGTTTTCTACCAATATTTGCATTACTGAACAAAAGACTGTTTTAGTAAATTAAATGCCAGGTCAGAAGATGGCGTGATGTAGAAAATTAATTAAGTAGTTACGTTTCTTTGACCTAATTAATGTATGAATGAGTAATGAAGTCTTACTAAAAGAGATCGAGGTAGATGGCTCAGATGGTTTTATCTGTGGCTCACATTTGGGAAGTCTAGATTCAATTCCCATAACCGAGTTACCTGACCCATGGCTTTTTTCACTGGTTTTTCCAGTTTGCCAGGTGAATGCTGGGTGGGTTAATTACATCCCCAAAATTTCTTGTCTCTCCGTTTCATCTCCATTATCATTTCACATCATCTCTCATCTGGTGGTCTCTTTCACGGTAGAAGTGTTGGCGGGTGTCTTGGCATTGGATGGCGGGATGATATGCTCCTGGTAAACACTTCCTCCTTTGGTAAGATGATCTCTGGGCCAACATGGTGGGCCATTTCAGGACCACGATGGGTGGGATGCTGTCTGTACTGGCTTGCCAGGGAGTGTCCAACTGGCAAAGTGTAGGATCTCTGTGCCAAATCCCCTCCGTAACTAGTTCTGTTAAAAGAAGTAGATAGAAGAATAAGTTATTTATAAGAATAGTTTGAACAGAGTTAATGGAGAAATATTTTTTTTTTATTGAAATTACAAGGGGAAATTTGAAACCAAGTTTATGTTGTAATGTAAGTTTAGCTGATAGTCTCCTAATGTAGGTATATAATCAGCTAAAAAGGATAACAGTCTCCTTACACACATTGGGAGTATTAATACCCTTATTAGACAACCTTTGGTATTTATATAACTATTTTTGTAGGAAAATCTAACTTGTGGCACATCTGCTACACCTAAAAAAAATTTTAATGTCATGTTTTTACTGTACTTAATCTAGGGAATGGTTGAGAAATGGTTATGTCAGGTAGAGGAACAAATGAAGCAATCATTAAGTGACTCTTGCATGATGGCAGTTCAGGATTATAAAGAGAAACCTCGTAATAAATGGGTATTGAATTGGCCAGGTCAAATTGTTCTCTGTGGAAGTAGCATTCACTGGACTACTGAAGTGTCTAAGGCGATGGAGGATAATGAACTTCCAGTAAGTACAAACATGACCATAAACCATGTCACCTCTCATTATTTGCTTTATAAAAATGATTTATATGTGGTATAAAACACATTATTAATTTATTGTAGGCCATAAATTAATATACATTAATATCAGACATGTTATTTCCATTATTAAAATGCTACATATACATGCAGGCACTCACACTCTGTCAGATGTACAATTATGCAATTAAAATACGAGGGCTGTTCAATAAACGTCAGATGGCACCTACAACACTCAGAGTTGCCAAGGCTTAAAATGTAAATAGTGCCTGTCGTACAGGCCAATCAATTTTTTAAATCTATATTTTAATGTTACTGCAAAATTTATTACAGATTACAGAGTTATAATCAGATTTTTATTTTACAGTATTGATTTATGTAGATTTTTATTATTATATTTGTAACTGTTGGTACTCCTGTTCCCGCAAGTTCAGACATGCTCAGTATCGCCTACCACTGCAATGGAGGTAGCATGCAGTTAAAGTTGATGTTAGAGAAAGATCCGGAGTTTCTTTCAAACGTAATCACTGCTGATGAAACTTGGCTACTTGGGGGTTGGTGATGATGGAGAGTTCCACACTGAGCTTTGCTGTTTGCTCTCAGGATCAAAATGATGAGGCGTTTCTTCAAGTTAGGGAATAGAAAAAAGTCACATGGGGCTAAATCCGGACTATAGGGAGGGTGAGGGATGCACTGATCTTTGCAAGATATTCAGCAACAACATTGGCAATATGCGGCCGCGCATTATCGTGGTGCAGCATCCAGCCTGCTTCACGGAAATGTGGTCTTTTGTGCCTGATATGGACTTGCACTTTGAAGAAAATGGTCGCCTGCTGCTTCAGCAAAACTGGCCATGTGGCAACAGTGCCAAACAACAATTTTTTTGCCAGAAGTCAAGAGTGAAGTAAGGAAAACCAACAAGAATCATAGGTATTAAATTATAGATGAGTCGTATTTTTTTAATAATTTTTAATTATTTTTTTAATAATTTTTCGCTTCACTGTGGTGTTCCATACAGTTAAATCTCGATATATAGAAGAATCATAGGATTGTTCTTCATCAAGACAGTGCGAGTGCACACATTATGTTGTCTAACAACAGAGTATTTGAAGGCTCAAAAAATTGAATTGATGGGTCATCCGTCGTACAGTCCTGATTTGGCACCCAATGACTTCTTTTTGTTCCCGAACATCAAGAATAAATTGCGTGGACAATTTTCGTTGGCAGAAGAAGCCATTGATGCCTTCAAAGACCATGTTTTGGAGGTGTTTTCAAGAAGATTGGAATAAATGCTTTGACAAATGGTTCAAACGGATGAAAAGTGTATATCATCAAAGAGAATATTTTGATAAAGAATAAAGCAGTTTTAATTATTAAGCTCAAAATATAAATAGTGCCCCTTGTATGATTAGTTCATTTATAAACCTGTATTTACGAAAGTGTTTTTAATTTATGCTAAAAGTCATCACTTTTGAGATGATGATAGTATCGTGCGATCCATATAAACCTGAACCATGTCAATAAGCCATAACTTTTGAACCAATAATATGACACACTGCAACTTTGGGAGAATATAATACACAATTGGGAGATTACATTACACTATTTACATCTCTGAGAAAACGTTGGAAGTGTCCTCCATCAGCATCTATACATGTTTGTACTTGTCTCACCACATTCTCTCAAGTTTTACAGAGAGTATCCTCGCCAATGTTACTTATTTCAGTTCGAATGGATTTCTTGAGAACATCAATTGTCCGTGGCCTATTCTTGTACACTCTGTTTTTTTAGATACCTCCACAAGAAAAAAATTTGGTGAGGTTAGGTCAGGGGATCTGGGGAGCCACAGAGCTTTTGACATTATTTGATTATCAAAGAAACTGTACAAGAGAGAGTGTACAAGAAGAAACATGGCATGCAAGAAGACAAAGCAAGGAGGATAAAAGTATGGTATGAAAATGGCATTGAGTGATAAGTGATGTATAGTGATGAAATTAATATTAATATTCATTTATTGCATCCGTAAATCATACAACTCATGATGTGGAATTGTCAAATTACTAACTACACAAAAAATAGTAACAAAAACAAGAATTACAATAAGTTGTTAAGAATAATAACCAAATTAATAATTAAAATTTACATTCCTTTTATTTCTACCCTTTGTCATTTAAATACTGTTCTACTGAGTAGTAACACTTTTGTATCAAATACTTCTTTGATGTGTTTTTAAACTTTGTGAAGGACTCAATGTTTTTTATTTCAGTTGGCAGTTTATTGTAGATATGAATTCCGTTGAATTTAAAACTGTGCTCATACATTTTCTTTTTATGATAGGTGACATGTAAATTTGAACTATTTCTCGTGTTATGGTCATGAATATCATTGCTTTTTTGAAATTTATCTAGAATGCTTCTTCACCTTGATCAGGAAAGAAAGGCAATAAAGTGGTAAGTGTTTCTTCAACTAGAAACGATTGAAGAAACTAAAAACATGGAACAGAATTTAGTAAAGCAAGTTAGGAAATAAACATTACTTAGGGAAAGATGAAATGTTTGTTGGTTACCAATACTCCCCACATGGCAGCCTTGGCCTTCGGGGTAACCTCGTCCCACCACGTGATGTCTGGACTCATTTCTCAGGTGAAGGCACCAAGAGGGCGGTGTCCATTACCTCCAATGATAGTGTGATAGTGAAGATGATGGTGAGGCAAGAGGACCTACAGCTTATACTGTGGACTCTGAACCATGTTGGGCATAGGGGACACTTCACATATGCTAGACAGAGGTTAAGGCATGGATTAAAATCGCCAACCCCAGAGCCGGGAATCGAACTCAAGACCCTTTGCACGGGAGCCGCAAACGAAACCACTGTGCTACCTGGGCGCCCATGTTGGTAATTATAGAAAAACTGATGTCAGTTAGACAAAGTGAGAAATGAGCAATAATGACATAGATTGATTCTATAATGAAATAACAAATTCAAGTTAGGAAAGTTTAGGGAAGTGTGTAAGGAAAATTGAGTAATAAGGGCAAAGCAGCAGAGACAAGTTGAGGAGGGAAAGTGAATAATGAGAGGAGAAAATGAATACAAATCAAAGTGGAGAATAGGAGCAGAATAGATTAGAGATGAACTAGGATAAGTGCACCCAAATGGAAACTGGAGATTGGGAAGGATCACCATAGTGTGTGGCTGTACATATCTATTTTAAATGTCCTGCTTGGGTGCCAAGAGTCCTGTGCCATGGCTTAGTGGGCTAAGGCAGCATGCCTTGGTCCCTGGCCACGAAAAGTGACCCAGGTTTGATCCCATCCATGGGATGCAGATTTTAGGTCCCAGGTATAGGACCGGTGCCCACTCAACATTGTGAGGAAAGTGAGGAGTTTACAATAGGTAAGCGGCCCTGGTCATGAGAACCAAAATTTCGGCTGGGGGATGCCGAGATGCTGACCACATCTCCTCCCCATATCGGTTGGATGAGCACCCACCTCTGCCTTGCATAAGTGGACGTGAGGCCATCAGTCAGGTTGGTAGGCCTTGGCCCTCGCGCCAGTGGTTAACTTTTACCTTCGGTGCCAGTGATATTCCAATCTGTAAATTTAAAGTTGAAATTGCCACATGAAATAACAGTTATGTGTTATATTTACAGGCATACTTACAGAAGTCAAATGGACAAATAGATGATTTGGTTAGTTTGGTTCGAGGAAAACTAAGTGCTGGTTCTCGTATCACCCTCTGTGCATTGATTGTCATTGATGTGCATGGTAAGGACACCAATAATCACTCTGTTATAAAGTATGTACACTAAACTCTCACTAAACTCACGGCCCACATCTGGTCTCCTGTAGCTTGTGTAATGTTGAAAGCAACAGGGTGTCAATAATTTTACTGTTATTGTACAGTATTGTTGCTTGTGTTATCGAATGTGTGTCATTCATTAGAGTTCAGTACATACAAGGCTTCTAAAGGAAACATATTATGCTTGAATGTCAAACACAAACTTGAAATTTTGGATAAACTGTAAAACAGTTACGTAATAAAACATGCTGCCATCGTGTATCATCATTGCGGCAAGTAAAAGTTTGAGACTTGTTTCATAATGAGCAATATGTATGTGCACACTAAATGTATAAGTTTTGGATAAAAATTAATGTATCTTTGAATTAATGAAGTTGTGATGGTAATTTCATATTTTTCAAATATTTAAGAATTTGTTCTGAGTTGTTCTGGAAAAAGTAATTTGTACAAATTGGGAAATGTGAAATTGGGTAGGCCACAGAATGATACAACTCATATAATAGTGTTGCTATTGGTAGTTGCAATAATGTAATTACATAATGTGGTGACATGGACCAATAGAATAGAAGTAATTTAGTTGTTCTAGAAACATCATGTGCAGAGAACCAAGAATATTCAGACAGCTTGGCATCATTCAGCAAAGGAACGTTCTCATAGTAAGACGTGTTTTTGGTGTCACTCTGCAAGTATGCAGGAACTTAAAGCTCAATGATGCAACAATAATGTCACCCAATTAGCGGAAGGTATGACGGCACAGCTGTGAGGAAACCAGAGGGAGCTGAGCCACGCCTCCCATTAGTCTCTGTCACTAACTGAGGGGTGGTTAAAGGAATGTCACCCGTCCCTGGACGTTTCTCTCCCCTTCTACTATCATCTGGAATATTCGCCTGGAAACCAGAGAAGCCAAGAATACGACGAGATGCCTATAAAAAGGGTTTCAGAGAGACAGACAGTCAGTGTTAGTGCTTGACGTGCTAGTGAAGTAGCGCCGTGCAACGGAAGAATTTGTGTAATTGTGTACGTGCATCGGAACGGTAACGGACGAACTGGTGAATCGTAATTGTGTGCATTACGTAATTTTGTGTAATTGGCAAGTATTTAACTGTAAGTCGGTGGAAATAAAGAACATTTTGAGTGGTGAAATTGGACTTTTCATTTCACGAACCCACAAAGTCACAATAATAATTTTGTGAAAGGACAGAATTTACAGCATTTAAAATTGTAACAGAGTTTATTAATGGTTTCGTGGAATAAATCCCACAATATTTAAAGCAGAAGGATTGTTATTAAATTTTAGATGAGTGCGAGCCGCACAAGAGCCGTAGATGCAAACGAAGATTTGCGAAACATGTCCTCAAAATAGGTATGAAAGTGAAGCAGATGTGTAAAAAATACGACTCATCTAAAATTTAATAATTTTTCGCTTCACTGTGGTGTTCCAATACAGTTAAATCTCGATAGAAGGATTGTTGTTTATTTTCCAATAATTGCAGCGTAGAATACTTTCACTCCGATACTGCAACCAGAGGTAATACTCATTATTCCAGAGCACCAAAGCATCTACAAGAATTTTACCAGATTGTCACCAAAGGTGAGAGTAATTAATCATCCATCATCACGCCATTTGTAAATTATTCTGTTGCAAAGTTCAGTGTGTAGTCAAAAATTATCAAATCAATAATCTGGCACTTCTGCTAATCCGATACCCATATGTGCAAGGAATGGCTGGATTAGGGAGAGTTTAGTGTACTTCATAATTATAATTGTAAGTTTAGTTTTAGTTAGCATTAAACTTGACAGTTTTCTTCACTATCCAGTTTAAATGGTTGAGTTAAGAGATCCATAACTTGTAAAAGAAGTAGATTTTGCTGAAGTACCATGGAAGTGTGATCTTTTGCAAAATTTGTCTACTAATCGATATAACTTAAACTGTTATTAGAATCAAACACACTAAAGTAGCACTCACATGACTTTCTGTACTCCTGTACAAACTATTCTTACAAACACTTATTCCTCTATCTATATCATATTAATTAAGATAAACACTTCCATAAATTATTTTATTGCTAATTTCCTTGTGTCCCAAGGGAAAAATGGAAATAAGGGTTTAAGTGTTAGAAAAATCTTTTTAAGAGCACTACTGTTCTATAAGTAACAGATTTGAAATTTCATTCTCTTTGCATGGCCAAGAGATAAAACTAATTAAATGTCTTCTATTTAAGAATACTATAAGTATTGGAATTTCAGATAAATATAAGGGGCATTCAAAAAGAAACGAGCTGGAGTCTGGTATGAGCAAACTGGTAACAGGATGGTATTATCATGGCGTGTGTAATGAAGTGTTGCTCCAGCCAGAGTGTGGAAGTTCACAGCCAGTGGCTAGAGGGCATGTGTGCACGTCACGTGACCATACAAAGCTAGCAGCAGCATGGATCAATAGTCCAACGCTGCCAGTCGCATTGCAAACAGTGAAGTGGAGGCGCCAAGAGATTAGCCGATGATACACGGTCTGGAGCACCACACTGCATTACCAATGACATCATCCAGCTTCTTGATGCACTCATTACACAGGACCGCCAAGTGACAGTGAAAGACATAGCCACCGAGGTCGGATTGAGCATCAGAAATGTTCACACCATCATGAAGGAACGACTGCTTTTGCGCAAAGCATGTGCCCAAAGGGTACCCAACAGTCTTCAACCACACCAGGAAGCATGTTGAATGGCCCACTGTCTTGGTCACCTGCAGCGCTATGCTAGGGAAGCGAATGAGTTCCTGGCACAAGTGGTGGCTGGAGATGAGTCATGGTGTCATAACTTCGAACCAGAATCAGAACGACAAAGTCTACAGGGTCACCACCACCAAAAAAATAGCCAAAGTCATCCACACAAGTGCAGGAAAGGTTATTCTACTCCTCGACAATGCAAAGCCTCATACAACCAACACAGTTGTGGCACTCCTACAGAAATTCAAATGGAAGGTTCTTGGCCACCTGCCATACAGTCCAGATCACTCTCCCTGTGATTACACCATTTTTGGTCCCCTTAAAAGGGCTCTGAGGGGCAAACGATACACCTAGAATGACGACGTCCAGCTGTACATGCGGAACTGGCTCACATCACAGCCCCGGGACTTTTATGAGACAGCCATTCACTGCCTTGTGTCACAATGGGGTAAGTGTATCAACAGCCAGGGCCAATACTTGTACCATACAGGTACTGGTCTCTGTAATTGTGTCTCCGGCTCGTTTCTTTTTGAACGCACCTTATACAGGGAATACTTCAGAAATGGTTCACACCACAAATAAATATATTTGACATTAATTGTGTGTTTTAATGAGGTCAGATCAAGCCATTGGAGCTTTGTCCTCATTATACCTTTATGTTAAGGACTGGGATGTCCATTTCCTTGAAGTTACACCTTTTTCAACCTCTGTAGTCCCCATTCTTCTGCAAATGTACAAGATCAGATCATGGCCACAGACAGAATAGGAATCTCCATGCCATGCATTCTGTATACTGCTCTGTCCCTGAGAGACTGTTACACAGAGCCTCATCTCTTCCATATGTGAATGATGAAGTTAGGTGCCAGGCTGCAAAATTTTAAAACTCTGTGTAATTCTTTCAGAGTGCCTAACTCAGTCTCTTGAGGATTATAACACAACATGCAGTTTGAGTCATCATTGGCTTCCCTGCATCGTGTGTGTATGTGTGTGTGTGTGTGTGTGTGTGTGTGTGTGTGTGTGTGTGTGTGTGTGTGTGTGTGTGTGTGTGTGTGTGTGCGTGTGTGCGTGCATGCATATGTGTGTGCGCATGGGTGCGTGTGTGCGTGCTTGTGTGCATATCCAGTAATATTAGTGCAACTCCAGCTGCAGCAAAAGTTGAACTCCTATGCAGTCCTACCAAGAGAGGCTTGGATTTCAAAATAACCTTCTAATAATAAATTATAGATACTGTCTCATAAGTAATCCATTTTTTTAAGAAAAACAATTATTTGAAATATGTTCTGACAAGCAATTAACTGATTTTCAAAGTAGACCATTAGATTCTATGGTCTTGAGCCATCGTTCAGCGAAGTTTATTATCCCACGATGGTACCAGTCTCTGATTTTATGATGCGAAGAATTCAGTGACACCCACTTGCATTGCTTCAATGTCAAAATTTCTTCCACGTATAAAATGGACCATGGATTGAAAAAGAATATAATTTGATGGTGCAAGACCAGGGCTGTATGCTGCGTGTGATAGTAGTTTGATTCCTCCCAATTCCTGAATTTCTTCAATGGTTGTTCGTGCAGTATGGCGTGTTGCATTGTCTGTTGCAATAGAACTCTTTTTTGGTTAACTAATGTTGGGTATATCCATCTCAAAATTTCATGAATTCATTCCAGTTGTTGAGTATAAAGATCCGCATCAATCGTCTGCCTGTTTGGAACAAACCCCCAGTGAATCATGCCCTCAAAATTCCACCAGACACACATTACTTTGGGACTGAACTGATTTTTTTAACAATGACTTTGGCAGGTTGGTGGGGATCAAGCCACTGTTTCAATAATATACCCATTTTTCATTACAAATGACAATCCTGATGAATCTAGCATCCATAGGATTACGGGTAAGCTGACGACATATCCACTCTACAGTCAACTTGTTGAGATGTCAGTTCATGAGGTATAGATCTATAGCTTCTGTACGATTTTCCAAGTGTCTTAATGTGGTGATGTATGGTATCTTTTGATGTATCAAGTTCTTCTGAAAGCCTATGGATACTTCTTTTGGATTTTCTTGCAAAACTTGGCATATATCCTCAATATTTCATACTTAAGTTCTTCCAGAACATTGTAAAACTTGAGTGTTTTCATCTCCATTGTTGAAATGTTGGAAACATTGTTGTGCCACATGCTCACTAATGACACCTCCTTCCGTTTCACATATTCTTCAAGCTGTGGCAGCGGCTTTATAATCTTGTTTCCAGTAGTGTTTTAGAACTCTAAGTTTAAACGTTGTTATCTCCATTTTATGACTGTTTATTGTGACTTTGTGGGTTCGTGAAATGAAAAGTCCAATTTCACCACTCAAAAATGTTCTTTATTTCCACCGACTTACAGTTAAACTCTTGCCAGTTACACAGAATTACGTAATGCACACAATTACGATTCACCAGTTCGTCCGTTACAATTTCACTTGCCCTCGTAATTACGTACAATCTTCCGATGCTCTCACACAGTCTTCTCGTTGTACACTAGCCTGCATTCTTACACCAAGAACTCTGACTGACTGCCCCTTGCACGACGTGTTGCTTATATAGGGTCCGCTTGCCGATCTAGAAGGTTCTCGATTAGATTGAATGTCCCGAGTTTCCAGAACCTAGGAGAAGGGTAAAGAGACGGCTCAGGGGCCCGACATCCCTCTCCTAACCATCCCTTCTTAACGCTATAAGACAAGCGAGGGGGCGGGGCGAACGCCGACCCGTCTCCTGTCGCCCACTCTATAGGGTGTTCCGATGCTCGCGTGACACTGCTCCCTCCTCAAAGCTGGTCGTCCCGAACAGCACCATCGTAGCGTGCCAGGCGGTCCAGGTGTACCACCAGCATCTGCTTGGAGTCTCAGCCAGAAGTAGCGCTGCCGAAGTTTGTCAATCGTTCGGTTCGCTCCCAGATGTCCTCCCGAAGTACCGGCGTGCACTTCCTCCAAGACTTCCGGGACCTTACTCCGGGGAAGTACCAACTGTTCTCTCTGCGTCTTCCCATCGGGTGACTCCCATACCCGGAACAGCACGCCCTCTCTGGTCTTCAACGAGTCGCATTGGGCCCAGTACGACTTGTAGGTGGCGCTCCTCGGTGCGATGTCCTCCCAGGTTGGTCTCGTCCCTGCGTCCACTTCCCTCAAGAGTGGCCCCAAGTCTGCGTCCGCCAGCTGCTCCCTCCTCAGGCCTGCGCTATCCCAGCCTTCAGCAGGCACTGCCACAACTACTCGGACTGCTGCGGCACGCTCCTTCTCTTCCACTCTTGTGCACTGGCCGCACTCTACTGGACAGGGTCTTCGGGACATGGCGTCTGCGTTACCGTGGCTCTTCCCTCTACGATGTTCCGAGGTGAAGTCGTACTCCTGCAGCCTCTGGACCCAACGTGCCGTCTGGCCTTCCAGGTTCTTAAAGCTCAATAGCCAGGTTAGGGCGGAATGGTCAGTCCTCAGGTGGAATGGCTGACCGTACAGGTGCTTACGGAAGTGCTCCAAGGTCTTTACTACCGCCAATAATTCTCGTCGGGTGACGCAGTAGTTCTTCTCTGCCCTGGATAGCGTCTTGCTGTAGTAGGCTATCACCCGCTCATGGCCGTCCTGGATCTGCGATAGGACACCTCCAATGCAATGGTCGCTAGCGTCGGTGTCCAAAATGAAGGCGCCACCCGGTTGTGGGAAACCCAAAATTGGAGCACTGCACAGGGTCTCCTTTAGGTGCTGGAAAGCGTTTTCGGCGTCCTCTGTCCACACATAAGGCCGGTGTTCCTCCGTCAGGCGGGTGAGGGGTTTTGCGATGTTGTCGGCCTTTTCCTCTAAATCATTAAGGCGGTCGTCTACTTGACCCATCCGCTTGCCCAGATTCGTGACGTCATCCCTCACGCCGGCCAACCGTTCCTCAAACTTGGCGGCGAGGACCTCGTTCGCCACCTTCATTCCTTCCGTCTTCTCCGTGAGGTTATCGTTAGCCGTCTTCATTTCTTCCAGCTTTGCGGCCAGGTTGTTATTTGCCGCTTGTATTTTTGTTGTTAATTCGGCCTTCATTTCTTCCATCTTCCCGGTGATGTTGTCGTTGGCCGTCTTCATTTGTTTCAGTTCCGCGGCTAGGTTGTCATTCATAGTCTCCAGCTTCGCGGCCAGGCTGTTATTTGCCGCTTCCGTCTTCTCTGTTAATTCGGCCATCATTTCCATCATCTTCTCCAAAATTTTTTCCAATGCCGCGTCCATGGTCGTAATGTTCGGTGATGTTACCATCCCACTTCTGACACCAGTGTGACTTTGTGGGTTCGTGAAATGAAAAGTCCAATTTCACCACTCAAAAATGTTCTTTATTTCCACCGACTTACAGTTAAACTCTTGCCAATTACACAGAATTACGTAATGCACACAATTACGATTCACCAGTTCGTCCGTTACAATTTCACTTGCCCTCGTAATTACGTACAATCTTCCGATGCTCTCACACAGTCTTCTCGTTGTACACTAGCCTGCATTCTTACACCAAGAACTCTGACTGACTGCCCCTTGCACGACGTGTTGCTTATATAGGGTCCGCTTGCCGATCTAGAAGGTTCTCGATTAGATTGAATGTCCCGAGTTTCCAGAACCTAGGAGAAGGGTAAAGAGACGGCTCAGGGGCCCGACATCCCTCTCCTAACCATCCCTTCTTAACGCTATAAGACAAACGAGGGGGCGGGGCGAACGCCGACCCGTCTCCTGTCGCCCACTCTATAGGGTGTTCCGATGCTCGCGTGACATTATTAACAAATGAAGACTGATACATGCTTGTGATGTATGCTCACTAGCCATGGCATCCCGAAAATAGCATTGCCAAACCAAAGAACCACAATAAATTTTCCAAAAAACCTACTTTACTTATGAGACCACCTAATATGTATCATTATTATCATTATTATTTGTATTATCAGTATCATCACCACCACCACCAGTTTGTCTAGACTCTCATGTTTCAATCTCCCCAAAGTTGCCAAATGCAGTTTTTGACAAAACATCAGGAAAGAAAACAACTGAACTGTGACCTACAAGCTGGAAAAAACATGCACACACATACACACATTGGAGTTAATTAGATGAAAACCTTAGCATTTATGCAATTTTTACTTATAAGTTAGAGGCATATGGTATAAGAGCAATAGCCAATACTTGGTTTAAATCATATCTCTTACAATGATCACAAATAGTAGAAATTAGTAACTTAAATAAAGAACATCTGAGTATAGAAAAATGTCAATTAACGCAGAGGAAGTTAGGTCAGGGGATACTGCAGGGATCTATATTGGGGTCACTTCTTTTCTTGCTGTACATAAATGATCTCCCAATATATGTCCAGGAGTCTGAAGTGGTGTTGTTTGCAGATGATACGAATCTGCTATTAAAGGCAAGAAAAGAAAATGATCTGCAAGAAAAAGTAAATGATAATACAGAGAAATTGGCATCCTGGTTTGAGGCAAATAGAATGCTATTAAATACAGATAAAACTAATGCTATGAACCTTTATTTAAGTTGCCATAGAAATATGGTAAAGTCACAAATAAAGTTTGATAGTGCGATAGTAAAGTACTAAGATCAAACTAAATTCTTGGGGATAGTTATAACAGAAGATCTAAAATGGGGGGCGCATATAAATATGGTATGCAGAAAAATAAGTGTGGGGTGCTACATATTGAATACACTGAAAAGGTGTATACGAAAGTGATTAGAAATGCATACTTTGCATACATCCATAGCCACATAAGGTATGGAATAAGGTTCTGAGTGGGGGGCTTCAATGGAATCAGAAAAAGTATTTTGGTTGCAAAAGTGGGCTTTAAGAATAATGGCTGGTGAATCGAGCAGAGCATCATGCAGGGAATTATTTAAAACATTAAGGGTCATGACTACAGCAAGTATGTACATATTAGAAATTATCAACCATATCAGAGAAATAAGGTATCAACTACCAAACAATAGAGAGATTCATTTTCATAGTACAAAGCAGAAAGAAAATTATATGTACAATATTGCAGAACAAACCTAGCTAAATCTAGTGGATTAAATTGTTCAAGAGACCACCCCCCTAATATAAAAAATGTAGAAAATGTGAATATATTTGAGAAAAAGCTCAAAGCATATTTAGTAGAAAATTTATTTTATTCATTATGGAATATGTAAATGGATAGTTCTGTATAAACTAGCTAATTAAGTCTGTGTGTGAGTGAGTATTATTCTTAATTGCATTGTTTTAGTGTAAATTGAATTGTATTTCTATTGTAAAATATTGATGATTCCATATCATGTAAACATGATCTTAAGGATGAAATAAATGAATATGAATATTAACATATATTGATTTTAGCACGAGATACAGTGTTCCTCTTGAATGAAATTGGTGTTAGTTCAACTCAAGATTTTAACTGGACTAGCCAACTTCGTTATTACTGGAGAGAAGGTGTTGTTGTTGTGGCTATGATTACTACCGAAGTGAATTATGGATTTGAATACCTTGGGAACACTCCACGACTTGTCATTACTCCTCTAACAGACAGGTGCTATAGGTAAGTTTAGTTTGTGTTGTATTTAAAAAGTCTGATATGCTACCTTCACCACACACTATCAGTTTAACATAAGAGATTTCTATATATCGAGATTCAACTGTATTGGAACACCACAGTGAAGCGAAAAATTATTAAATTTTAGATGAGTCGCATTTTTTACACATCTGCTTCACTTTCGTACCTATTTTGAGGACATGTTTCGCAAATCTTCGTTTGCATCTACGGCTCTTGTGCGACTGACGCTAGATCCAGCGGTGTGGGTAATTCTGGGGTTGTTGCTGCCATCTGTTGATTTAGTGATGAACTGAAATGTGGGATTTGGTTAGCCTACTTACCTTCTGGCAAAATGGCTAACCAAAACATTTCAGTCCTTTCCACAATTCCATACTCTGAGTATAAAAAACTCTTTAGACCTGGTAGAAAAAATTCAAAATCTTAAACTAAAACCTCATGACACTTTAGTATCTTTTGATGTCCGCTCCCTCTTCCCTAGCATTCCATTAGACAAACTTTTGATTCAACTGAAAAAATGGCTAAATTCTATAAACCTGGATGCCAATGCAATAGAAGAATATGTGGCAATGACTGAATTATGTATACATCAAAATTATTTTGTCTTCGATGGAAAATATTACAAACAAATTTCAGGACTAGCTATGGGAAGCCCGCTATCACCATTTTTGGCCAATCTATACATGAGCTTTTTCGAAACACATATTACTAAAGCCTTCCCTCATATGTTTAAAACATGGTACAGATACGTAGACGACATCTTTGCAATAGTGCCCTACAAACTAATAGATGATGCTTTGAAACTACTCAACCTGCAAGAACCCAGCATACAATTCACAGTAGAAACTGAAGAGGACTGTACTCTACCTTTTTTAGACCTTAAAATCAAAAAAGGCAATGAAAAACTAGAATTTGGCATTCATAGAAAAGCAACACACACAGATAATTACATCAAAGCAAATAGTTTCAACCCAATTCCACACAAACATGCAACCATCAACAGTCTGACACACAGATTAGTAAATCTACCTCTCAGCCAGCAAGAATATCAAAACGAATACCATCAAATCTTAAAAACTGCAATTAAAAATGGATATGGAAAAAACCTTGTAGATAAAAAACTAAAATTATTCAAACTTCAAAAGAAATTAAAACAGATCACAGCTCTCACACCAATAAAACAAGAAACTAGATTTGCTAAATTTACTTACCACCCCTGGGCCACAAAAAAGTTCCAAAAAATATTCAAGAAATACAATATAACATTGGCACCAAAAAACAATTACAACATTAAAAACCTACTTCACAGTAATAATACTGATAAGATAAAACCAGAGGAAAAGTCAGGCATTTACAAAATTAAGTGTAAAGACTGTGAAAAAATTTACATAGGAAGGACAAAAAGGAACATAGGCACTAGAAAGAAAGAACACTTCAGGCACTTAAGATACAAAAATATTGATAAGTCCGCAATAGCAGCTCATTTCTGGTCTGAAAATCATGAAATTGAAGATAGCACAGAATTACTAAAATACGTACAAAAACATAGTGAACTCGTCATATGGGAGAGGATATACATAGAAAAACATAAAAACCAACTAATGAACTTTGAAATCCCGCTAGAAGATAATCCCACATTTCAGTTCATCACTAAATCAACAGATGGCAGCAACAACCCCAGAATTACCCACACCGCTGGATCTAGCGTCAGTCGCACAAGAGCCGTAGATGCAAACGAAGATTTGCGAAACATGTCCTCAAAATAGGTACGAAAGTGAAGCAGATGTGTAAAAAATGCGACTCATCTAAAATTTAATAAGAGATTTCTTCCGGGCTTTGGAGCCATGGTCTGATGGAGTTAAGCTGTTCATACGTTTCTTCCATCCCTGCGGTGGACATCATCAGTGGCGTGGTCTTAATCTTCTAGGTGAAGGTTCAGGCACAACTGAAGATTAAGACCACGCCACTGATGATGTCCACCGCAGGGATGGACGAAACGTATGGACAGCTTAACTCGATCAGACCACGGTTCCAAAGCCCGGAAGAAATCTCTTATGTTAATTCTGACTCCGGCCATGAAAGCTTCCGAACACTCAGAACTATCAATTTATTTTTACACTTCTACAATTTATTAAAAGCTTATTTTTCTATCTACTTCACATTAATCAAGATGAACTCTTTGCTGAAATAGGTTCATTGCCAATTAATATGGGGGCGTGCAGTAGCCTAGTGGTTACAGCACTAGACTACAAGCCAGGAGATTGCAGGTTCGATTCCTAATGGTACCATTGCAATTTATTCCCTAGTATAATCCTTCTGGTTGCACTATGGTCCTGGGGTTCACTCCGCCTCTAACAGAAATGAGTACCAGAGTAATTCCTGGGGGTGAAGGCAGCTACCTTGTGGGGCTGACCACCTCACAGGTCTTGTATGCCGAAGGTCTATATAGATGGGTGCTGTAACCACCCGTCACCCCGTTAGATGCCATATGGCCTAGCATGGGGGTACCTTTACCTTTTACCAATTAATATTAAAAAACAGAAGCTAACAACAGTGAAGTAACAAATTTTACAATAAAATATAATTATTTGTCACAAACTTCACTTACTGTTTTAAGAAAATTGATGCACTTTCCACAGAATTTAAAAGACTAGTCCTTTTCTACGTCTCCAGTCAGTTTGTTTTTCCCTGTTATCATTACAGCCGCTAGGAATTTTTGTATTATTACCAAACTTTGAAAATGAAACAAACATAAAGACAGATTCAATTTCCTGTATTTCAAAATTCATTATGTGATTTAGTTATTTGATGGAAATTAATCATTTCTCCACACTAGCTGTATATAGGCTAAGGTTTTTGATAGAGTCAACATGAAAAATTCAATGCCATGGCTGGAATTTTTCATGTTGACACTATCTATCAGCATTCCACCGATTGCTCCATCATCATCTTTCCTATCACCTTAACTCTCTTTACTTTCACTTCCAGCATTGGCTGATCACTCATCCCGGAATCTCACTTATCTACATGAAAGAAACCCTAAATTCATTCAAAACAAATGTAGTAGTAGTAGTAGTAGTAGTAGTAGTTTTATTCATCCGTTAAGTCAATACAATGACATTGGATACGTCAATACAAATATTTAGAACAATACAAATAAGTTCATATTGAAGTTCATACACATGATACTAGAGCAAAGAACAATCTATTATCAATTTGCATAGAACCGAATTGTATGAAAGTAGCTTCACATATGCTGGTCTACATTTATTCAACAGACTACCACAAAGTATAAAGAATATTGAGCCCAAACCAAAATTCAAAAAGGCTCTATTTAATTTCTTAATGGAGAGAAACTTTTATAGTGTGGAGGATTTCCTAAATCATGAAATAGAGTAAACTCCACATTTGTGAACAATTACTTTTATATAGCATTTCTCTATGGTCTTTATATATTTTGTTTTTATTTCCTTTTCTACTTTAGACTTTTGTTGGATATTGTATCTGTTACAGTTTTTAGTCTTATGTAACTTTTTATATTTATCTTTGTATCTTGAACTGACATGTCCTATAACATATCTATTATGTTCCAAAGGATGAAATAAATACAATACACTGATCAGGAAATCTGATTCTCAACCCGTTGCCTAACTGGCTCGAGGTTGTGCAGTTTGGAGACCCTATGTTCCACTTAAGGAAATAAAGGAATTCATTCATACACACTGGCGTGAGAAGCAGCATTTGATATTATCAATTCAATTTTAGTCAGATATTTTCAGTTTTTAAGAAGATTATAATCACTTAATAAATCCTTTCATGGAAGTGTTGAAAACAGTGTTGTTGTATAAATTAAATTAATTGGGAGTCTATTAATAACACAAAACAACACTCACTTTTAAATTTTCCCGGAACCAGTTTCTGAGGCCTTCCCTCTATCTTCAGTCGATGTCCGGCTGAAGATAGAGGGAAGGCCTCAGAAACTGGTTCCGGGAAAATTTAAAAGTGAGTGTTGTTTTGTGTTATTAATCGACTCCCAATTAATTTAATTTATAATCACTTTCCTGTATATTATAGTTATGCAATTTATAAATTAATAAATTGTGGCCAACCAAATCAAAGCCTTTCAATTGGTTAAAAAATAATTCCATGCATTGGTTCCCTTGCTGAAACTCCTATTAAGCTTGTGATATAACATTAAATTTACTTAAAAATGAAAACACTCTATGCATGTTTCAGCTTATGACATCACCTCAAGCCAAAAGATGTGAGCTGACTTATTTCTTTACTGTAACCAAGTCTCTGTACTTCAGGATAAATGCCTTTTCTTGGTTGTGTAAAATGTCTGCTGTTTCCTTGTTCTGCATTAGAAATATTCATGCCAGAAATTAGACTTGTTTCTAGTTGTTATGGCATACTTAAGCAGAAGCTGTCATGTGACAATATATGAATGAAGAAATATATTTTATGCAAAACTAATATGATTTGAGAAGACAATTTTAATTTATATCCAAAAGAGCAGGGGCAGTTTCTGTCATACGAGTGCTGATCAACAAAGACTACGACTGATTTTTTTCGCAGATGTTTATTACTGCAATTCAATGTTTACATGATCTTTTTCAAAGTAATCCCCTCTTACTTCAATGCACTTTTTATAGCATCTCTGCCAGTCCTTGAGCACGTGCTGCAGACCATTCTTTGTCAGGTCCTTGAGAATCACCTCACTTTTCTTGAGCACTGCTTCAGAGTTCTCAAATCTAATAACCCTAAGCTTTGCCTTTAGTCACAGGGTGCAAGATTGGGGCTATAAGGTGGATGTGGTACACAGGTAATTTTGAATCGAGCCAGAAACGGCATGACTTGATTTGCGATGTGAGGCCGTGCATTGTCATGATGAAGTCGCCACCCAGTCTGAGAAAGCTCTGGTCATTTCTTTGCAATGTACTTCCTCAGTGTAGCCAATACTGACGTTAGTATGCTGTTGTAACAGTAGTGTGAAAGGAAACTGCATGCGACGTGAAGCCGTGCATTGTCATGATGAAGTCGCCACCCAGTCCGAGAAAGCTCTGGTCGTTTCTTTGCAATGTACTTCCTCAGTGTAGCCAATACTGACGTGTAGTTTGCTGCTGTAACAATAGTGTGAGAGGGAACTGCATGCTAGTAAATTATTCCATTACAGTGAAAAAATGTGATCACCATCACTATCCCTGAAGATGGAACAACTTTTGCCTTTTTTGGTATTGGAGAATCTGGCGATTTCCACACCGTGCTGGCTTGTTTTCCTTCAGAATCATAATGATGCAGCCATGACTCATCACCGGTGATAATCGATTTAAAAAATGCATCCCCTCCATCAGCAAAGAGACACAGCACCTCATGTCTTGTCTCCATTCGCACAGTCAACAGACGTGGCACCCAAGAAACACAAACTCGGGTCATATGGAGATGGTTGTGCATAATTGTAAACATATGAAATTCTAACACTTCACTGAGGTTATGTAATCTTATATGCCGATCCTCTCAGACAATCACAGCAGCTGTGTTGATGTTGACTTCAGTCACAGTAGAAGCCGAAACACCAGACCCACCTTGTTAACACTGACAAGTCAGCCTTCTTTGAAGTCCTTAAACCACCTAAACACTGTTGCATGAGGTAGGGCATCTTCACTGTATGCTTGCTTCAGCTTTTCATAAGTTTCGGTGGCTGTATGGTTTAAACGAAACAGAATTTTATTGTGTTGTACTGCTGCTCTCGTGTCACCTCCACTGTCTAGTATGCGAAATGCACGTAGGATCTACAAAATAGAGCATTACTACCAACCTACCAATACGAGAGTGCTGCCGCTTACCGACATTAAACATAAAAACCCGCTCTTTTCAAATATTTATGCTACAGATACGAAACTATCAAGGAAGCTACAGGAAAAAATCAGTCTCAGTCTTTGTTGATCAGTCCTCATAGTTTCGTTTCCACCATTTTTCTTTCATTCCATTTCTGTCTTGTGCTTTGTTGCCCTTCTAGGTTCCATAGTACATTATGGTGTTGCTTGCTTCAAGGAATAGTGGCCATTAGAGGGCTGCTTGGTTGAGCAGCTCCAGTAGTGAGACAGCTGATTGAGTAAGGAACTGTTAGGGCCTGTCTGCCTATAGCTTCCTGGGGGATGGTAGCTGCAATAAATCTCTTTTGGGTAGCAGTCCACAAAGTGTCTCCCTCTATAACCTTTGGAAAAAAATCACAATTGCTTATTGTTAAGATTTGTGCTTTTACTTCAGGACCCTCATGGGTGCACTGAAACTGAATCTTGGAGGAGCTCCTGAGGGACCAGCTGGAACAGGCAAAACAGAAACCACAAAAGATCTGGCCAAAGCAGTGGCTAAGCAATGTGTTGTATTCAATTGTTCTGATGGGCTGGACTATAAAGCAATGGGAAAGTTCTTTAAGGTAAATTTATTTGTATATTTCTATGTATAGTTGCACATTTTTACCTAAACAAAGATTTTGTTATGCTAGCTTTTAATAATGTAGTGATATCACTACAGTTCTATTTAATTTACAAAGATTTGTTATTTTTCTTCTTAAGTAAGGATTAAAAGCCTTTCTACAATGTTAAATCTGCTAAACCAATTATCTCAGAAACTATTAAAAATATTAAGTTGAAAATATTATAGGATGCAGATGCACATCTTCAGGACCAGTTAGCATTACAAATATTCTGTAACGTTATCTTGAAAGTTAAATAGTCTTTAAGTGGCTTCTGAATGCCTTATGTTGCACTTTCGTGTATACATTACAGCGCTCTCTGTAATTAGGAAACAACTGCTGGTTGTTTGACATCAGAATTGTGATCTACAGAAAATTCTAGCGAAACTAAAGTTTTACCTTTTAAAAAGGTCTAATTATCAATGGAAATAATCATTTCTTCCACACTAGCCGTGTGTAGGCTAAGGTTTGAATGATTATTTCTATCAATTTACCTGAATAATATAGTGGTTTAACTATGAAGCCTGGGACTTAAGTACTTACAGCATAGTAAGTCACCACAAAAGATGCGTGTCTCATAGCATATGAGAACCTCTAGTGGTCTACCAGGAAACATACAAGTCATTTGGCGAATTTAATGTTATGTCGGCATGTTGACCATAGTAGCTCAGTGGTTTAGAGCAACCGCACAGAGAGTGGAAGATCCTGGGACTTAAGTACTTACAACATAGTAAGTCGCCACAAAAGGTCTGTGTCTCATAGCATATGAGAACCCCTAGTGGTCTACCGGGAAACATACAAGTCAGTTGGAGAATTTAATGTCATGTCGGCATGTTGGCCATAGTAGCTCAGTTGGTTAGAGCAACCGCACGGAGTGTGGGAGATCCTGGGACTTAAGTACTTACAACATAGTAAGCCGCCACAAAAGGTGTGTGTCTCATAGCATATGAGAATCTCTAGTGGTCTACCGGGAAACATACGAGTCAGTTGGAGAATTTAATGTCATGTCAGCATGTTGGCCATAGTAGCTAAGTTGGTTAGAGCATCTGTACAGAGAGTGGGAGATCTGTGGTTCAAATCCTGACTATGGTATTGAATTTTACAGTCTGGCACTAATTATCAAGTTGGTTAGTATAGGTTGGTTAGTAGAGGTATTATTAATATTATTAATATTTTATAATGTATGATGAAGATAGTGATGGTATATGGCTTGAATTCCTACCAGAAGGAAGTAAGGAGGCCTTCTCTGAGTAACCTGCTGGTCATTAAACGTACAATCATGGAGATCTCTGTATATCTCTGTCTCTTGACTGTAGCTTCACATTATCTCGTCCTTCTGTGTTGGTTTAGGGTACAAGGAGTCCCTTCCATTTCCCAGTCATTCATTCATTGACATTCATACTTTAATAAGAAAAGTGTTGAATGGTAATTCTGATATCATGCTTCTAGGAAAGAAAACAAGGTAAGGTACAAACTCTATAGATAGATCAAAATTTTACTGTATTGGAACACCACAGTGAAGTGAAACATAATTAAATTGTAGCTGAGTTGCATTTTTTACACATAAGCTTCACTTAAGTACTATATTAAGGACATATTTCGCGAATATTGTTCACATCATCAGCTCTATTGCAACTAAAGCTTGATCCAGTGGTGTGGGTAGTTCTGGAGTTGCTGCTGCCATCTGTTGATTTTGTGATTTTGTCTCACACACAGATTAGTTAACCTACCCCTCAGCCAGCAAGAATATCTCGAAGAATACCATCAAATCTTAAAAACTGCAATTAAAAATGGATATGGAAAAAGCCTTGTAGACAAAGTAATAAAATCATTCAAACTTCAAGAAAGATTAAAACAGATCACAGCTCTTTCACCAATGAAACAACAAATTAGATTTGCTAAATTTACATACCACCCCTGGACCACAAAAAAGTTCCTAAAAATATTCAAGAAATAATATAACATTGGCAACCAAAAAACAATTGCAACATTAAAAACCTACTTCACAGTAATAATACTGATAAGATAAAACCAGAGGAAAAGTCAGGCATTTACAAGATTAAGTGTAAAGACTGTGAAAAAATTCATATAGGGAGGACAAAAAGAAACATAGGCACTAGAAAAAAAGAACATTTTAGGCACTTAAGATACAAAAATACTGAAAAGTGTGCAATAGCAGCTCATTTCATGAAATTGAAGATAGCACCAAATTACTAAAATACGTACAAAAACATAGTGAACTCGTCATATGGGAGAAAATATAGAAAAACATAAAAAAAAACTAATGATCTTTGAAATCCCACCAGAAGACAACCCCACATTTAAATTCATCACAAAATCAACAGATGGCAGCAGCAACTTCAGAACTACCTACATCACTGGATCAAGCTTTAGTCCCATTAGAGCTGATGATGCGAACAATAGTTTGCGAAACATGTACTCAATATAGATACACAAGTGAAGCCTATGTGTAAAAAATACAACTAATCTATAATTTAATTCTATATATAGAATTTAGTTAATTATTGAGTTGATTTTGACACTATGTCACTTACGCTTGATTGGAGGAATGTAGTAACAGTGATGTCAAAATTAATTGAAAATCTATTTATAGTTGGTTTTTAACCTCTGTCAATTACATTTATTATTAATGAAGGATGAGTATCAGAAGCTGTTACTTCCATTTTCAAACTCGAAGGTCTGACTATCATCTGTTGTCTGCTCTCTTCTCTCAGGTGGTGGTAGAACTATG
Source organism: Mantis religiosa (assembly GCA_030765055.1). Taxonomy (NCBI): domain Eukaryota; kingdom Metazoa; phylum Arthropoda; class Insecta; order Mantodea; family Mantidae; genus Mantis; species Mantis religiosa. The sequence goes on along the minus strand of CM060958.1, from coordinate 141,965,781 downwards.
AACTTCTTTATCAAATTTTCGACTGGTGGAATTTCAAAGTTCATTACTCGGTCCTTATGTTTTCTTATCAGTATGTTCTCCCACGTTGTCAGTTTGTTTTAGTTTATCACTCCTTTTAATAATTTTGGATTTGAGTCAAGGTTATAGTGCTCATTCCAAAAATGAAATGCTACTGCTGACTTATCTGCTTGTTTAAATTTGATGTTTCTAAAAAGCTCTTTGACTCTGGTTTTTAGGTTTCTTTTAGTTTGTCCTCTGTAGCATTTTTCACAGACCTTACAGTTTGCTTGGTATATTCCAGATCTATTAATTTGTGGGATTTCATCTTTTGTTTTTTAATTTAACAATTTTAATATCTAATATCTATTTATAGTTGCAAGAAGATATTTTGTTCTTCAAAGTTTGATATTTAAGGAAATTAAAAAACCTAAACTAATGAAAACCATTAAGAAAGCAACCACATTCATTAAACAAAAAGAAAGCAACAGCATATTCAGTGCATTCAGGTACTACCCAAAGCATTTAATAAATTCAAAAAGATCTTATGTTTCTGATTTATTCTTTTGTTCTTGCTTTTGTGTTTCTTCTAGCTTTAGTTTTTTTCTTTTTGTATAGATAGAATGAACCCATTAACGTAATTAATGTGCTTATTTGCAGGGACTAGCCCAGGCTGGAGCATGGGCTTGTTTTGACGAGTTCAACCGTATAGATCTCGAAGTTTTGTCTGTGGTTGCACAACAAATACACAGTATAACTTTGGCCAAGATTCTCAATTTAGAGAAATTTATGTTTGAAGGCACAGAAATATCTTTGGATAAAACTTGCAATGCTTTCATCACAATGAATCCAGGGTAAGTTCTTGCTAAGCATTTCAGAGTAAGTTTGGGATAAGAATTGTATAGTAGATGTACACCAAACTGAACAAAAATCTCATTGAAATAGTTATGAATAAAGGTGTTGTTAACCGCTTCACCGATGGCCATTTAAACCCTTCAGGGGCCGGAAACGGATACCCAATAAACAGAACAAGACATTTAAATTGTTAAATGCTGTAAAAATGCATCATAAATACAATTCCATATCTTCCATATTTATTAAGTTATTTAAACGAAACAACTGGTTTAAAACCTATTAAAGGCAGTATACATCTACAGTAACAAAAAAGTAGAGTTAAATTAATTGGGAGTCGATTAATGACACTAAACAACACTTACTTTTAAATTTTCCCGGAACCGGTTTCTGAGGCCTTCTCTCTATCTTCAGCCGGACATCGACTGGTTCTCATTGGTGTAGCTGGCAATATTTTGTCATCTGTCTCTTCTGGTGGCGGTTCGAGGAACTTGCTGAACAAATCTTTCTGGGGGATGTCGAAATTGAATACTTTGTTCCTATTTTTGAAATAAAGATTTGTTCCCATGTGGACAGTTCTTGTTTTCCTGTTGACTGTTCTTGTTTCCCCAAATCACTAGTAGACAAAAAAGTGAAATTAGCAAATAAGAAGAAACTACTAAAGGAAACCACAACCCTCTCAGCTACAGAAACTAAAATTATCTTCAAAAAAATTCACTTACCATCCATGGGCCTTTGATAAATTCAAAAAAGTCTTCAAAAAACAAAACATTCAACTAGCTCCAGTGAACCATTACTCCTTAAAAAACCTAATTTGCTCAAACATCAAAGATGCCATTCCATCTAACAAAAAATCTGGTATATATCAAATTGAATGCTGTGACTGTAGTCAAATTTATATTGGAAAAACCAAAAGAAATTTAGAAACAAGAGCAATGGGACACTTTAGGAACATAAAATACAAACAATTAGAAAAATCAGCAGTTGCCTCGCATTTTTGGGAAAAAAAAAAACACAACATAAATCCAGAACCAAAATTACTAAAACATACAACAGGAAAACAAGAACTGTCCACATGGGAACAAATCTTTATTTCAAAAAATAGGAACAAAGTATTCAATTTCGACATCCCCCAGAAAGATTTGTTCAGCAAGTTCCTCGAACCGCCACCAGAGGAGACCGATGACAAAATATTGCCAGCTACACCAATGAGAACAAGTCGATGTCCGGCTGAAGATAGAGGGAAGGCCTCAGAAACTAGTTCCGGAAAAATTTAAAAGTAAGTGTTGTTTAGTGTCATTAATCGACTCCCAATTAATTTAATTTATACAACAACAGTGTTTTCAACACTTCCATGAAAGGATTTAAAAAAGTAGCGACTACATTAATAAATCGTTGAAATTTCACTACTTTGTTTCACTGTGGCAAAAGCCATTCTTTGTGCCGAACGTGCCTAATATTTGAATAATTTTGTTTTGTGTATATACGAATGAATGTATCTATGTATAGCTACGCAAGTGACTTCTCTGGTTCAAGGTTTTAGCTTTTAGTTTATTTATGCTATACCAAGCAATAATCATACAAGTATATGTTGCGTTACACACACACGCTGGAAAGAAAACTCTCTGTCAGCATCTGTTATTACAAAGTTTCTGGTATCCTTATGCAGCTGTTTTCGCTCGGTATTTTAGTTATACTCTCTCTGTGTTCAGAGTGATTTCTTATAGCTATCAAGAGCTAAATGAATGGCTCATTTGAAATTGTTAAATTTCAATATTAACCATGGCTTATTCCGGTAATGTAGCAAATAAATTAGCTTGCGTATGATGTATACAGGCTTCTGATATTACTGTAGAAAATCTGGAAGATTTGTTGTGTGATTATGAAGGAGATGTTTAGGATATAAGTAGCAGTGACTTGTACTGGTCTACAGATGGCATGTTAGCTACTCGATTGTTTGGGGGAAATGGCGGGTCAAATATGGGTAATGTGGATCAGCTATTACTAGCTATCCCTCTTTACGAAAAACAGTGAAATGGTAAAAAAAAAAAAAAAAAGTATTTTTATACCACTGGATGTAACCATGCACAATTGTTTAGTAATTTTCAGAGCTGTAAATTCATGCAAGACATTCATCTACCTGTACTTGTAACTTGTATAAATAGCTTGTAACCTAATTGAGTATTCCAATACTCAGAGGCCTCTTTATACTGGGGGGTAAGAAATTCACCAGGACATCAGCCCTTATACTTGAGAGAAAACACTTCCTAAAAGGATATCACCCACAAACAAAAAAGTTGAAACCATTTTGAAAATGTCTAGTGTGTTGCAAAAAAGAAGTATGCAAGGAAACCAATATTATTTGGTGTGAATCTACAGATGTGCCTTTGGGTGTTTATCAAGGTTTGGAGGTGTACAATTCAAAAAGAAACCTTTAAGGGTACGTTTACATCCCTTATAGAACTAATTTAAATTTATTGTAAAATAGGAAGATTAAAATAATTGGTATTAAGTGAGCATTAAATGCATGTATGCGCAGGACGTCTATACAAGTCCATATTGGTTTGGGGCATTTTAACTTGGACGTCATATGACGTCCATATCGGTGAAAGGGTTAAAGGTGTAACTAGTTTCATGTTATAAACACTTATTGAGTCATGCTTTATTAAGCACTTCAACAATGGCAATTTAAACCCTGTATCTTCTGTATTTATTTAGTTTGAAGACATTGCAGAAATAGAGAGAAGTGAAATAATTCGAAAGGTTCAGTATGAAACTCAAAAAAGAGGAATTTACATGCTCAAAAATATAGATGATATCAGTGAAATTGAGTAATGAACAGTTTCAATGAAGGAAACATGTTTACTGATAACTGTGATGTTATTCCACTTTACAATGCTATATTGTAATTAAGCTTTGATTACGAACATTTCTGAAACATTTGAAACTCTACAATATAAAAATCAATATAAGTGTACAACTTACATATAATTGATTACATATAAAATGAAGCTAGCTACAGTGAAGCAATAAATATTACACAAATGTAAATATTTGTTACAAAGGCTTCACTTATCTTAAGAAATTGGTGTTAATTTCTTCTTTCTAATGGAGATCAATTTCAAAAACAGATGTTTTCATCATCAGTCAACTTCGTAGTCAAGGATTCCGGTTACCATGTTCTTATTTTTTTTAGTATTACCAACATCTGAAAACAGAATCAAATTATGGTGTTTTAAAATTCATTACGCGATGTTTATTTTTTAAAATAAATATCTTTTCCCAAACCATTAAATCTGTCAGACCATTTAATTGTTTTAATAATTTAACTTCAGAATTTATTTCATGGTTAAATGAGCAAAAACGATCTGCTACGGCCGATTTATCAATTTGTTTATACTTAATGTTACGAAAATGTTCTTTCGTTCTGGTTTCTAAATTACGCTTTGTCTTTTTAATATAAACCTGATCACAATCTAAACAATTAAATTGATGAATACCAGATTTTTTATTATTAGGAATTTTATCTTTATTAGAAAAATGTAGTAAATTTTTAATGCTATATTTATTTTGAGGAACTAAAGTTATACCAACTTCTTTAAAAAAAAATTTGAAAATGTTTATTAACCCAAAGATGCTAAGTAAATTTTTAAAATTATAATCATCTTTTATTTGTTTAAGGATAGAAATACCATTAATAGTTTTTTGATATTTAACATTTTCAATCTTCTTTTGTATAAAGTCTTTATTAAAACCATTAATTAAAGCAATATCAATAATATGTTTATATTTTTTATTAAATTCCTCTTTTTTCAGGGGTATATTTATTAATCTATAAATCAAACTATTAAAAACAGCAAATTTATGTGAAAAAGAATTAAAACTTTTATGTTTTATGTAATTATCAATATTGTCGCAGCAATAGGCATAAAAGTTTCGGCACAAATAGAAAACAGACGGCAGCTATTGTTTCACGATAAAAAAGAGCTTGCGTAATCAGTTTACAATCGCACGGCTAGTGTACACAAAGATAACATGCAGATGAAGGTCTGCCAAAACTAACAAACTGAGATAAAGGGAATTTTCTGGTTACTTCTTGACTGATAGAGACTGTTCGGGTTCCGGTTTATTTTAGAACAATCTAGAATTATAGATGCAGGTATTTAAAAGACTCGACTGGCCAGGAGTCAAGTTGCAAGATTTGTAAAACAGTGAGTTGAGTTGTGTAACAAGAGTGTTGTTATAACGAGAGCTAATGTAATCAGCTGTTACTGTTTTGTTATTGCCATTGACCTTGGAAGATTGTGTTGTATAGGTGATGTAATGTTGTTACATGAGAATTGAACAATGTATCTCTACGGAAATAAAAAATGTTTAGAATTTCGGGAAATTGGATTTTTAATTCTACGAACCCACAAAGTTACAATATGAGTAGACTTCCTATAAATACCAAAATCTAATTTATTATTATTTCTTATTATCTTCAAATCTAGAAGTGGCCACGCCGTGGCTCAGTGGTTAGACCGCTTGGCTCTCACCAAGGCGGCCCGGGTTCGATCCCAGGCGACCGCAAAGTGAGATTTGTGGTGGACAACACGGCGTTGGGGCGGGTTTTCTCCGGGATCTCTGGTTTCCCCCGCCATCTCATTCCACCGGTGCTCCATCTTCATCTCATGCATCATCAGTGTCACTGCCTGCGGTGCCGTATGTAGTAAAAGCGGGCGTTAAACACTATACATTTACATTTCAAATCTAGAAAAGGAAGAAATCCATTAATTTCAGTTTCTAATGTGAATTTTATAGCTTTATCTTGTAAATTTGGTAATTTTAAAGCATCATTAATTTGTTTATCATGAACAATAGTAAAAATATCATCAACATATCTATACCAGGTTTTGAAAATCAAAGGAAAAGCTTTAGTGACTCGAATTTCGAAAAAACTCATAAAAAGATCAGCAAGAAAAGGTGAAAGAGGATTACCCATTGCTAAGCCAGAAGTTTGTTGAAAAAATTCACCATTATAAGTGAAATTATTTTGTTACAAATATTTATATTTGTGTAATATTACATACAATTAGTACAAAAGTGAATCGAGAATATATTGACACATTGCTTCACTCACACTGTTTATTCACAGGACATGTTTCAAGAGCTCTTGCTCCTATCCTCAGCTGATACTCGAGCTTGAGTATCAGCTGAGGATAGGAGCAAGAGCTCTTGAAACATGTCCTGTGAATAAACAGTGTGAGTGAAGCAATGTGTCAATATATTCTCGATTCACTTTTGTACTAATTTGTGCTTCACTGTCCCTACCCTTCTTTCAAGTTTATACTTTGATTACATACAATTGTTCATTTTTTCTCTGTAATTTATGAAAATATTTTTTAAAACTCACAATTCTAATTGCATTCATCCATATTAAAGGTGCAAAACGATATTGAATGAAAATAAACGAGTGATTGGAATCAACAGCTCTATTTGGGTTACACCGATCAGTAAACAGTTAAATACGCCACTGTTGAACTCTGACAATGATATATATTGTGACTTTGTGGGTTCGTAGAATTAAAAGTCTTGTTTGCAGAAATTTAAAATCCTCTTTATTGCAGTAAACAATAACTTTGTACACCCCTTGCAGGGGTAGGAAAAATACATGACATACACAACAGCCGTCTTCAAGGTCGTCTTGTTACTCCTGCCACACGTAAACAAGTAAAAGAACTCTGCGGTGCAGTACAGTAACCTTCACAAAACTCTCACACTGCACAGCTGCAACTCAGTTAACAACTGACTAGCAACTGACTGCACTCTAATACTTTGCAGGGTTTTTATACCTCCAGTCATTGTTCTAGAATGCAATCGATCGCTTATGACACAATGAGACAAAGACGGAACTATCCAGACATCTCTCTGTCTCTTTCTCTCTTTGTTTCTTTCTTTCTCTCGTCAAGCGTTCAGCGCTCAGCCACACGCCAGCTGCAGCTTGCGGCTGTGGCACAACAATGCCTTGGTGACAATGTCTACCATAGTTATCAAATATGAAGGATTATGTATTCTGTTTCACACTATTAACAAAGAATTTCATTTTAAAATATTAAATTATATGCAAATTTTGATCAGATTCACCTAATTTTATGGTACATTTTTGTGTTATACATTTTCGTCTATTGCTTAATGTTTATCAGTTATACAAGATTATATAAACTTCATTTTGAATAAGAGGAATTCACATATAACTATCACAAAATTAAAAATATGCATTTCACTTGTCATCTTTACTATATGGTATTTTAATCAAAACTGTTAGAGCCATTTTTAGAAAATAAAAAGTTCACTTTTCATATAAAGAACAATTTGGGATGGAGATATTTCCTTAAAAAATCTATATCACATCCTTGAAAGATGCTGTACTTAATACAAAGTATTAATCAATTAATAATGCTATTTAATCAATTTTTTTGTTTTGAGTTATCATTCACAGACTAACATATGCATGGATGTGCACTCGCACACACATGCACACATACACCTTTTTCTAAGAGTATTTTTTATTTAGTGGCCTAAAACATCTATTTTCAGTAAAATTTTGACTTTGAATTTTTGTGTGGAATGCATTACTTCCTCCACGTACTATAGTTAACCGAGGACGACAGTGCCAGTGTAACATGTGAGGTTCAATTTGAAAGGTTCCAGATTTATTCTTGTCGATTTTCGACTTTATGCTTTTTGCTGGTCAATAACCAAATGCTGGTGTGGTTTCTCATTTGCCATGTGACTGTATTAAGCAAGCAATTTATATTTGCCTAAATGTGAAGTTAAATGAGGCAAACATGTTATATGAACACTGTTTTCTTTGCAGGTATGCTGGACGTCAAGAACTACCAGATAATTTAAAGGTGCTGTTCCGTACTGTTGCAATGATGGTACCAGACTATGCAATGATTGGCGAAATTTCATTATACTCCATGGGATTTATGGATGCCAGAAGGTAACACTTTCTTTTATGTAAATAGAGTCAAACTGAAAAATTCAATGCCATGGCTGGGATTTGATTCACAGATCTCACGTTCTCTGTCCGGTCGTGCTTAATCTTCAAGCTACCTTGGCCAACATGCCGTCATGACATTAAATTCTCCAATTGACTTTTATGTTTCCCAGTAAACCACTAGGGCTTCTCCTATTTGAGATATACTCTGTTTGTGGCGACTTACTATTGTAAGTACATGAGTCCCAGGCTTCATGGTTAAACCATTATTATTAAGTTTATTTTTCAGTTTGACTTTGTCTATCGAAAACCTTAGCTTACTTACCGCTAATGTAATTACCACTATTATTATTATTATTATTATTATTATTATTATTATTATTATTATTATTATTATTATTATTATTATTATTATTATTATTATTATTATTATTATTATTATTATTATTATTATTATTATTATTATTATTATTATCGTTATCGTTATCGTTATCGTTATCGTTATCGTTATCGTTATCGTTATCGTTATCGTTATCGTTATCGTTATCGTTATCGTTATCATTATCATTATCATTATTATTATTATTATTATTATTATTATTATTATTATTATTATTATTATTATTATTATTATTATTATTATTATTATTATTATTATTATTATTATTATTATTATTATTATTATGATTGTTATGATTATGACTGTTATGATTATGACTGTTATGATTATGACTGTTATGATGATGATTGTTATGATGATGATTGTTATGATGATGATTATTGTGATGATGATGATTATTGTGATGATGATGATGATTATTATTATTATTATTATTGTTATTGTTATTGTTGTTATTATGATTATTGTTATTATTATTGTTATTGTTGTTGTTATTATGATTATTGTTATTATTATTATTATTATTATTATTATTATTATTATTATTATTATTATTATTATTATTATTATTATTATTATTATTATTATTATTATTATTATTATTATTATTATTATTATTATTATTATTATTATTATTATTATTATTATTATTATTATTATTATTATTATTATTATTATTATTATTATTATTATTATTATTATTATTATTATTATTATTATTATTATTATTATTATTATTATTATTATTATTATTATTATTATTATTATTATTATTATTATTATTATTATTATTATTATTATTATTATTATTATTATTATTATTATTATTATTATTATTATTATTATTATTATTATTATTATTATTAGTGTTAGTGTTAGTGTTAGTGTTAGTGTTAGTGTTAGTGTTAGTGTTAGTGTTAGTGTTAGTGTTAGTGTTAGTGTTATTATTATTATTATTAGTGTTAGTATTAGTATTAGTATTAGTATTAGTATTAGTATTAGTATTATTATTAGTATTAGTATTAGTATTAGTATTATTATTATTATTATTATTATTATTATTATTATTATTATTATTATTATTATTATTATTATTATTATTATTATTATTATTATTATTATTATTATTATTATTATTATTATTATTATTATTATTATTATTATTATTATTATTATTATTATTATTATTATTATTATTATTATTATTATTATTATTATTATTATTATTATTATTATTATTATTATTATTATTATTATTATTATTATTATTATTATTATTATTATTATTATTATTATTATTATTATTATTATTATTATTATTATTATTATTATTATTATTATTATTATTATTTTATTAGACTTTATATTAATTTGTAATACTTTCAACAATATTGTAATTCATATTTATATTTTTGAAAATTATTGTCTGTATTATTGACGATGCCATGAGTCTGGTTGACTCCTACGGCAGATAGATAAAATATATTAAAATAAATGTGGAAGAGTGATTAATTTCCATCAATTAACTTTCTTTTATGTTCTATCAAGTTTGTGTCTGTTAAGAAGAAATGGCTAGACTGAGTAAGGAGGAATTTTTGAAAGAACAACAACACATAAAAGAGATAGCAGTATTAAATGGATTCAACCCAGCCATCATAAGGAACATGATGAAGAGAAAGGAAAAACTGAAGATAATATCAAAAAATACCACTCTCACACCACTTAAAAGCAAAAATTGGCAATATAGAAAATTCACCTACCATCCATGGGCTTTTAGAAAATTTGAACGAATCTTCAAAAGACTAAACTTAAAACTAGCACCCCAAAACAAATTCAGTCTGAGGAACCTGTTAAATAAACCTCTGAAAAATTTCAATCCCCAACAATTTGAAATCAGGAATTTATCAGATTAATTGTGAAACCTGTGAAAAGAGCTACATAGGAAAAACTAAGAGAAACTTGTTAACCAGGCAAAAAGAACACCAGAGGAACATTAAGTTGAAACAAACAGAAAAATCTGCAGTTTCATACCATTTTTGGACAGAAAAACACAACATTGGCCATAACATTAAACTGTTAAAATCTTTAAGTACACCCATAGAATTGGATATTTGGGAAAAAATATTCATAAACAAAAACCGTGATAAAGCTATAAATTTTGAAATCCCGGCATTAAATGAAGTATTAAAACTTAGTGCCCCTAACACCAGATGGCAGAGTGATCGGAGCTCTGTAGTAGTGGAAGAAGAGGAATGTTCATTTAGTCACCAAACAGCTGAGGATGAGATTGGATGATCTTGAAAACGTTTCAATTATACAACAACAAGTAAGTGAAGTTTGAGTGTAATCATAGTAACTCATAAATCAAACTCAAATTCCTTGCTTGTCTCCTGAAATGCTCTCAATAGCCTCTATGATGTGCTTCCAAAAATCATGAAGGTCTCTGACAGGGGTGGCCTAAACTGTATTTTTGCGTACCATCAGAAAAAGAAATTGAGTGGTGTTAAATGGAAAGATCTCGAGGGCCACATACTTGGTCCTCTTGTAGCAATCCAGTGGCCAGAAAAAAATGTCCAAAGTTGTACAAACTTTATTGAACCAGTGTGGAGGAGCGCTATATTGCTGGAAAAGGAAAGCTTCAGATGTTCATTCATGACTAATAAGATTATCTGTTTGGAAGCTTGTGTTGCCTTGAAAGCTTTCCAGTATTGCTACTACACTTCATTTTTGTGCCACCAAACTAATCAGGACCAAATGCCAGATGTTATACTATACAGGGAGAACATTTTTTGGGGTAATCTTGTAAAACATTCAACCAATTGTAATTCCTTTGTCATTGGAAAGTACTGTTTCTCCTCATAATATTGTCGCAAAGCGCTTGTTATTTGGCGAGAGAGAGAGAGATAAGTGGGCAGTGAAAAAGACAGATAGCGCCCAAGCCATGCCCAAGCTCTGCTCGCACTAGCAGAGACGAGGCAGGGAGAGAAAAAGCCAAAGAAATGTCTGGACAATTCTCTCTCCTTCGCCTGCTGCCTCGAAAGGCCGTGAAGCTTTGGATGGCTTCCCCAACCTTTGAGCTACAGCAGCCCGTGTATAAATAACACTACGGACAGCTGAGTGAGCCAATGTTGGCAGGGCCTTGCTAGAGAGCGGTCAACGATCAGTGTGTGTGTGGACATTTAAACTGTATCGAGTTACGAGTTGAGAACTGATAAATGTGTAGTGATCTGAAAGTGAATTCTTTTGTTTACATGTGCAGAAGCTATGAGAGAATGTATTGGTATGTTACATCATCTTGCTGCAAAGGGTTGTACAAACTATCTTTCTACGGAAATAAAGAGCAGTTTGAATTTCTGAAAACTAGACTTTTAGTTTTACGAACTCACAAAGTCACAATATGATATAAGTCAGCTTTTGATTGAATGGATGTTTGCAAATACATGTTATTATTTTATCAGAACCAAGTAAAGTCAGTGTACAGATGCCAGTAAAAGGCATCACTCACAAAGCTGAAACAATATTTCTATTCATAGTTAATTTCTCTCCATCTTAATCAGCCACATGTTCGGGCACCATATGAAGCAAAATTTCTATGTTGAAGATGGGATGTACGTTGACTGTTTCGAAGACCCAAGTCAGGAAGCCAGATATAACAGGGTTACTTCGTTGTATTTTGAGTTGTTTCTTGATGATTGTGTTTGATTAAATAACAGTCATGAGATCTCTCGTTTTCAGGTGTGGTTTCGAGTGAAATAAACAAAATTTTGGATAAGTACAATTTCGTAATATAAATATTTTAACACCTCGGTAGCGTAGTGGTAGCATGTCTGCCTCATGTTCAAGAGGTCCCAAAGTTTTTTCTGGGGTTTTCCCTTGTCCTAAGAGATGAGTGTTGGATAACTCTAAGCTCCATGGACCCCAGACTCATTTGGGCATCATTTCACCCATTCCATTCATCGTCCAATATGACTTAATGTTGGAGGACGTAAATTACAAAAATATATATATATATATATATATATATATATATATATATATATATATATATATATATATATATTTTAGTTGTATAAACTGGATTACAGTTTACTCAAACTTTCTTTCCTAGTCAATCATTTCAAATTACCTCCAGCATATCGATAAATCCTTACTTCCTTAATAGTTTCCGTTAATTACGTAAAATTCCTCACTTCTGCATGTCCAATAATCACTGTCAAGATTGCAGAATATCTCCTTTTGAAGATTATTCATTTTCCATTACAAGACTTTTATATTCCCTGCAACATTTTTTCATCCTCATGAAACATGAATACAGAATATATATATCTCTCAAGATTATTGATTTTCTTTTTCCTAGCAACCGTTCATCATTTTTTTATTTTTTTATATTGTTATTACATGGCCCACTAATAGATCAGAAAACAAAACTCATTTCAAACAAAAACTACCATTACAAAGCATAGCATACATAGGAATAAAGTGATATATTAGATAGATTTTCTTTGTTTTGTTTATTAATGGATATACAGATATATTTTCTGTCTACTTCGTTTTCTCCAACCTATATGACATTTCATTCTCAATTTATGTTTCTAGAATAACTAAGATTGAAATTAATATACATAATTTGAATGTTATAGCCTTGCAGAGAAGATAGTTCACACCTATAAGCTTTGCTCAGAGCAGCTGTCGTCACAAAACCACTACGACTATGGTATGCGAGCTGTCAAAACAGTGCTTGTTGCTTCAGGGAACCTAAAACTGAAGTACCCAGATAAAGAAGAAGCTTTACTTGTACTGAGGGCTCTTACTGATGTCAACTTACCCAAGTTTTTGGCTCAGGTACATACCTACTAGAATACAAGTAAAAAAAGTTTAAAAATCTGAAATGCTATGTTCACTTGACTATCTCTACCCTCTATTGCTAATAGTGGATACATATGAGGGTGAGTCAAACAAAAACCTTAAATTTGTAATAAATCGAAATTTCGCACCGTTATCCTTTAAGTTGGTAAGCGTGCAGAATGGCCTGTACGTCGCAGTATCAGTTTAAAGATGGCCACCCCACTTGTGACTTGCACCAGGGAAGAACGACGTTCTGTTAATCAGTTTTTGCATAGTGAAGGTGTGAAACCTATTGAAATTCATCGGCGAATGAAGGTTCAGTTCGGTGATGCATGTTTGTCACAGTAACAAGTCTATGAATGGAGTAGGAAGTTCGCAAATGGTGTGACATCAGTGGAAGATGCTCCATGTCCAGGTCAGGCACAACAAGTTGTTACTCCACAGAACATTGCAGCAGTTGAAGTCATAGTGAAGGAAAACCGCCGAGTGACACTGAATGACATTGCAGCATGTTTACAGATTAGTCATGGGTCAGCACACCACATTGTGCATGATGTGCTCCAGTTTTACAAAGTGTCTGCAAGATGGGTGCCACGGCAGTGGATTCCTGAAATGAGAGAACGACATGTTGATACTTGTGAAAAACTTCTTCGGCGCTTTGAACGGGAAGGTGATGGCTTCCTTGCAAGAACCGTTACTGGGGATGAAACCTGGGTTCACTTCCACCAACCGGAAATGAAGAGAGCGAGCAAGGAATGGCGCCATCCCTCATCACCAAAACCAAAAAAGTTTCGAACAGAACCATCAGCAGGGAAGGTTATGCTGACTCCCTTTTGGGACGAAAAAGGCGTCATTTTGGAGCATTACATGCCTAGAGGAACCACTGTCACCAGTGCATCATACACAGATCTCCAAAAATCATCTGCGGCCTGCAATCAAATCAAAGCAACGTGGATTGCTGTCAGCAGGTGTCCTTTTGCAACATGACAATGCAAGGCCCCACACTGCCCTTACAACAGTTGCAACAATCACAGACCTGCATTTTGAGCGTCTTTCTCATCCACCATACTCACCATACCTTGCCCCAAGTGATTTCCATATGTTTGGACCACTCAAAGATGCAATGGGACGAAAGAAGTTCCGTTCCCGTGAGGAGGTATGCCACGTGGTGCATGAGTGGTTGCGCAGACTACGAAAATAATTTTTTTCTAAAGGTATTTATGCACTTTGTAAGTGCTGGAGGATTTGCATTGAGTGTGGGGGAGATTATGTTGAAAAGTGATACAGCTTTGTACCACTTCTGCACAGTAAATAATATTTAAAAAAATATTTAAGGTTTTCATTTGACTCACCCTCGTAAGTTCTTTTTTTTAAGTTTATTGGTGGAAGAAAATATATGCTGACCTTATATTTTTACATGATATAATGAAAAGCAACTGAAAATTGACAGAACTTTAAATGAATGAGTAAATATGAGGGAGGTTCAGTAATTACCCATGTACCCCTTGTGGTTTACTGGAAACATATGAGTCAGCTGGAGAATTTAATGTCCTGACAACATGTTGGTCATGGTAGCTCAATGGTTAAGAGTGACCGGACAGAGACTGGGAGATCTGTGGTTCAAATCCCAACCATGGCATTAAATTTTGTTTTCAGGAAGCAATGTCAAATTTCATTACAATTTTCTATAGATGATTCAATAATGAGGGTGTGGAAATGGTTAAACTATAAGAGGCTCTGCTCAGTTTCTTCTTGGGAAGCAAGTCAGGTGAAAAGACGATTAGGAATCGACGTTTCGAGAGTGTAGTGTGCATCTCTCCCATCATCAGGATATTTATTAAATGTTATAACCACTGAAAAGTTGCATATAACACAAATATAAACAAAGACAAAACACTATCAAAATTTGCATTACTGAACGAAAGATTGTTTTTAGAAAATTAAATGCCAGATCAGGAGATGTCGTGAGTGTAGAAAATTAATTGTCAAAGAAACGTAACTATTTAACTTGATTATCAAGCTGTATAGATATTTGCTTCTTAAGTCGACAGTTTCCAAGAGGAGCTGAACTGAAATCCAGCATCACGATTAAGCGTGCTCCTTTCAGAGGAAATTGCCAAAGCCTCCTTAATTCTCCGCTCCCAGTAACTGTTGTGTCGTCTCCCAAAAATTGGCTCTATGGTCGTTATCAAAACAATGCTCTGCCAGTCCAGACTTCTCATGTTGCATTAAACAAATGCTCCATTCATCTTCGTTTATTCTGGTAGTGATGGTGCTTCCGGTTTGTCCTCTATACAGTGTCCCACATTCACAGGGAATGCGGTATACTCCCGGAACTTGGAAGTCCAGTTTGATTTTCACTGGTCTCAACAGCTGTTTAATCTTCGGAGGGGGCTTGTGGATGGTCCTGATGTATTTGGCGAGAATTCTGCTGATTCTGCTGGATAGATTGCCGGTAAACGGGCTGCAGGCTGTAGCAGTAGGCTAATCTGACACTTCCTGTCTTACAGGTTTTCCTTTCCTAGCTTTGGTGATCAAGGCTTCAACATAATTCGGAGTAGCCGTTTTGACGGAAAGTGAGTCTCAGGTGCTGTAATTCCTGTTTTAAGTGGCTGGGATCAGAGATAGACAAAGCTCTGTGGGCCAGAGTATTGAGAACTCCCAGTCGTTGAGACTTATGATGAAAACTATGAGCGTTCAGATAGAGATCAGTGTGTGTAGGCTTGCGATATACAGCATGCTGTATAGTAGTGTATTTTGGATATGTACATTCAGTAGTCACTTACGGAATACTCTTTTTGGGGAGCTCTAACTAATCAATAGCAATATTCAAAATTCAAAAGAAAATACTAAGACTAATGAAGCAAGTACCACCCCATACTCCAAGAGTTCAACATACTTCCACTACCGTGTATTTATATTTTGGAATCAGTCTCTTTTATCCACAACAGTATGCAATACTTTAAAAGAAATCAGGATTATCATACAACACTCGAAGAACTGAGGCACTGCATTTACAATATCACCAACTCAATAGTACTCTCAATAGCATATCCCATAAAGGAATCATTCTGTTCAATAAGCTACCCAGAACCTAAAAGCTATGGCAGGGAGAATATTCAAATCCAATGTATATAAATTATTATTAAGGTACAAATTTTACAGCATTTATGATTATCTCAATGCAGAAATCTAGCTAAGTAGACACTATATTAGTATTTTTCTGTATATATTTAATACCTGTATATACTTAGTTTAATCCTTATCTTGTAAGTTATGATGAAACCATATGTACAAATTGAATATCTATGGTGAATAAAACTCTACTCTACTGTACATGTTTATGTAGGTGTAAAATGACTATGGCACACTCAAGGTGAAATGTTGTGCCCCTGTTAGGTTTTAAATGGAGGATCCTGTGTATGAATTTTGATAAAATCAAAGAGACAGAAAATAGGTAACAGAGATAGATGATTTCTGTGGACTTGTTATGTTACTTTCAAAATGTAGTTTATTTGTGAGGAATTCAATTTAAAATTTCAGGATATACCGTTGTTTGAAGGAATAATATTGGACCTGTTTCCTGGATTGGTCCTTCCACAACCAGATGTCAATGAGCTTATAGACGCTGTGACCAAAAGGCTTGAGTCAGTTAATTTGCAAGCCACACCCTGGTATATGGAAAAAATAATCCAAATATATGAAATGATTCTTGTGCGACATGGACTAATGATAGTTGGATTGCCTATGGGTGGAAAAACATGTGCATATCAGGTAAGCTGCCACTCTGAGCCCATGCATCATATGAGTGTACTTGCTTAGTTCAATAGTGGCATCTAATTCACATGACAAACACAGCTTACAGTTATGTGCCAGTAAATAAAGTGACATTCGTGAAAAAAAAAAAAGGAGCTAACAGCAGTGAAGCTGATAATAAAATAAATAAACAAAATAAACATATAATTTCATATAGGCACTTACAAAATTAAAATAACTACTACATTTAAAATTAGAATATAAACAAATCGGCTGTGTAGAACATGTTAAATTCCTAGGAATATAGATATACTTAAATTTAAGATGGAATGTGCCATGGAGAAATTATCAGCAAAGTTGAGACAGGTATTTTTTAAGGGATAGAGTTAACTCTGAGTTCTGAGAAACTTGTAATTTTCATGTTTCCATTGTATAATAAGGTATAGAATTATATTTTAGGGAAATAAAGAAGTTATTTTGAAAATTTAAAAAAGAACTATCAGAACTATGCTATTTAATGGCATAAGATAATCATATAAATCACTGTTCCAAATATGAACAGTTTAGCTGTTTTCATATATATTATAAATGTATGTTAATGAGAAAATAATACCTAAAGTGCATGTAATATAGTGAGTGCATGCATGGGTGAGTGGATAGGTGATAGTTGGGTGGTTGGGTTGAGGCTGAATGGGTGGATGGGTGGTTGGGTTGGTGGGTGGGTAGTTGGATTGGATGGGTGACTGGGAGAGAGGATGGTTGTGTAGGTGGGTGGTGGTTGAGCCGTGGTTGGGTGGTGGGACGAGAGTGAATTGGTGGTTGTATTGATGGGTGAGTGGGTGAGTGGATGGTTGTGTAGGGGGTTGGGTGAGTGGGTGGGTTGGTGGATGGTGGTTGGGTGGGTAATTGTGTGGGGAGTTGGGTGAATGGGTGGAGAGTGTGTGGTTGTGTGGATGGTTGGGTAAGGGTGTAGGTGAGTGGGTGGTTGGGTGAGTGGGTGGAGAGTGGATGGTTGTGTGGGTGGTTGGGTGAGTGGGTGGAGAGTGGATGGTTGTGTGAGTGGTTGGGTGAGTGTGTAGGTGAATGGGTGATTGTGTGGGTAGCGAGTGGGTGGCTGGGTGAGTGATAGGGTGGCTGGGTGAGTGATAGGGTGTGTGGGTGGTTGTGTGGGTGCTCAGTGAATGTGTAGGTGAGTGGGTGGTTGTATGAGTGGGTAGAGAGTGGGTGTTTGTGTGAGTGGTTGGGTGGGTGGGTGGCTGGGTGAGTGTGTGGTTGTGTGGGTGGTTGGGTGAGTGTGAACGTAAGTGGGTGCCTGGGAAGGTGGAGAGTAGATGGTTGTGTGGTTGTTTGGGTGAGTGGGTAGGTTGAGAGTGGAGAGTGGGGGGTGGGTGGTTGTGTGGGTGGGTGGGTGGTTGGGTGGGAGGGTTGGTGGGTGGTTGTGTGGGTGGGTGGTTTTGTGGGGTGGTGGTTGTGTGGGTGGGTTGAGAGTGGATGGTTGTGTGGGTGGTTGGGTTAGTGGGTGGAGAGCAGATGGTTGTGTGGGTGGTTAGTTGAATGGGTGGAGAGTGGATGGTTGGGTGAGTGCGTAGCTGAGTGGGTGGTTGTGTGGATGGGTTGGTGGAGAGTGGGTGGTTGTGTGGGTATTTGGGTGAGTGTGTAGGTGAGTGGATGGTTTTGTGGGTGGTTGGGTGAGTGGGTGTAGAGTGGATGGTTATGTGAGTGGGTGGCAGTTGGGTGGGTGGAGGGTGGATGGTTGAGTGAGTGTGTAGGTGAGTGGGTGATTGTGTGGGTGGGTGGAGAGTGAGTGGCTGGGTGAGTGGTTGTGTGTGTGTGGCTTGGTGAGTGTAAATGTGAGTGGGTGATTGGGTGGAGAGTAGATGGTTGTGTGGGTGGTTGTGTGAGTATGTAGGTGAGTGGGTGGTTGTGTGTGTGGGTGGGCAGAGAGTGGATGGTTGGGTCGGTGGGTGGGTTGTTGTGTTGGTGGATGGTTGGATGGGTGGTTGTGCGGCTGGGTTGTTGTGTGGGTGGGTGGTTCTGTGGGTGGGTGCATGGAGAGTGGATGGTATTGTGGGTGGTTGGGTTGAGAGTGGATAGTTATGTGGGAGCTTACGTGGGTGGTTGCGTGAGTGAGTAGGTGAGTGGGCAGTTGTGTGGGTGGTCGTGTGAATGTGTAGGTGAGTGGGTGGGTGGAGAGTTGGTGGTTGTGTGGGTAGTTGGGTGAGTCGGTGGTGGTTGTTTGGGTGGTTGTGCGGATGGTTGTGTGGGTAGGTAGAGAGTGGATGGTCATGTGAGTGGTTGCGTGAGTGTGTAGGTGAGTGGGTGTTGTGTTGTATGTGGAGAGCAGATGGTTGGGTGAGTGTGTAGGTGAGTGGGTGATTGTGTGGTTGGGTGGAGAGTGGGTGGTTGGTTGATTGTATTGTTGTGTGGATGGTTGGGTGAGTATTTGGATGAGTGGGTTGTTGTGTGGGTGGTTGGGTGGGTGGGCTGGTGTTTATTTGGGTGAGTGGGTTGTGTGGGTGGTTGGGTGGGTGGGCTGGTGTTTATTTGGGTGAGTGGGTTGTTGTGTGGGTGGGCTGGTGGAGAGCAGATGGTTGTGTGGATGGGTGGCTGAGTGTGTAGTTGAATGGGTGGTTGAATGGGTGCTTGTGCGAGTGTGTAGATGAGTGGGTGGTTGTGTGGGTGGGAGGAGAGTGGATGGAGGGGAGGGTGGTTGGGTGAGAGTGTAGGTGAGTGGGTGATTGTGTGGGTGGGTGGAGAGTGGATGGTTGTGTGGGTTGTTGGGTGGGTGTGTATGTGAGTGGGTGAGTGTGTATGTGGGTGGGTGGTTGTGTGGTGTGAGTGTGGAGAGTGGATGGTTGTGTTGATGGTTGGGTGAGTGTTTAGGTGAGTGGGTGTTTGTGTGGTTTGGTGGGTGGAGAGTGAGTGGTTGTGTGGGTGGGTTGTGGTTGCGTGTGTGTGTGTGCGTGTGGAGAGAGTGAATGGTTGTGTGTTTGGTTGGGTGAGTGTATATGTGAGTGGGTGGTTGTTTGTTTTGGTGGGTAGAGAGTGAATGGTTTTGTGGTGTGGGTGAAGATTGGGTGGTTGTGTGGATGGGTTATGGTTGAGTGGGTTGAGAGTGGTTGGTTGTGTGGGTGGTTGGGTGAGTGTGTAGGTGAGTAATTGGTTGTGTAGGTGAGTGGGTGGTTGTGTACGTGGGTGGTTGTGTACGTGGGTGGTTGTGTACGTGTGTGGCTGGGGAGTGGTATCTGGGAGGTTGAGTGAGTGTGTAGGTGAATGGGTGATTCTGTGGGTGGGTGGATAGTGGGTGGTTGGGTGAGTGTGTAGGTGAGGGGTGGTTGTGTAGGTGAGTGGGTGGTTGTGTAGGTGGGTGGCTGCAGAGTGGTTGTTTGTCTGGGAGGTTGAGTGAGTGTGTAGGTGAATGGTTGATTGGGTGGGTGCAGAGTGGATGGTTGTGTGAGTGTGTAGGTGGGTGGGTGGTTGTGTGGGTGGGTGGAGAGTGGTTGTTTGCCTGGGAGGTTGAGTGAGTGTGTAGGTGAATGGTGGGGGTAGAGTGCATAGTTGTTTGAGTGGGTCATGGTTGGGTGTGTGGGAGGAGAGTGGTTGTTTGTCTGGGAAGTTGAGTGAGTGTGTAGGTGAGTGGGTGGTTTTGTGGTGGTTGGGTGGGTGAAGTGTGATTGGTTGTGTGGGTGGATCTTAGTTGGATGTGTGGGTGGATAGTGGGTGGGTTGAGAGTGGGTGAATGTATGGATGGTTGTGTGGATTGGTCGGGGTTCGGTGTGTGGGAGGAGAGTGGGTGGTGTTCTGGGTGGTTGGGTGAGTGTGTAGGTGAGTGGTTGGTTATGTGGGTGGGTGGGTGGAGAGTGTATGGTTTTGTGGGTGGTTGTGTGCTTGGTTGTGTGGGTGGGTCGTAGTTGGGTGGGTGGTTGGAGTGTGGATGGTTGTGTGATGGTTGGGTGAGTGTATAGGTGAGTGAGTGGGTGGAGAATGGACGGTTGTGTGGATGATTTTGAGGGTGGGTCGTAGTTGGGTAAGTGGGAGGGTGGAGAGTGAATGGTTGTGTGGGTGGTTGTGTGGGTGGGTCGTAGTTGGGTGGGTTCGCGTAGAGTGGATGGTTGTTTCGGTGTTTGGATAAGTGTGTAGGTGAGTGGTTGGGTGAGTATTTAGGTGAGCAGGTGGTTTTGTGGGTGGTTCGGTGAGTGTGGAGGTGAGTGGGTGGTTGTGTTGGTGGTTGGTTGAGTGTGTAGGTGAGTGGGTGTTTGTTTGGGTGGGTATAGAGTGGTTAGTTGGTTGGGTAGGTGGCTGCATTGGTGGATGAGTGAGTGAGTAAGTGAGTGAGTGGGTAAGTGAGTGAGTGGTTGGGTTGGTGGTTGGGATCGGGGGTGAGTTAGTGAGTGTGAGTGAGTGGGTGAGTGAGTGAATGAGTGAGTGAGTGGTTGGTACAGTGTTTGGGTTGGTAGGTGAGTGGGTGAGTAAGTGGGTGGGTGAGTGAGTGAGTGGGTGGGTGAGTGAGTGAGTGAGTGGGTGGGTGGGTGAGTGAGTGAGTGGGTGAGTGAGTGAATTAGTGGGTGAGTGAGGGAATCTGTGAGTGAGTAGAAAATGTGCATGAATGTCCTATGTAATATATGTGATCAAGTGTTATCTTATTTAAATAAGATGTCAATTCATCTATTTCAGATAAAGGAACAAAATTATTTTGGCCATATTCCTTTGTGCATCTTTTATCGATTATATCAGCGTTTCTTTCAAATTCTGCTTTCAAACCCTGTTCTTTGTTTAATTGAGATTCAGGTGCAGATCTGATATCATTCTGTGTGATTTCATCTTCCGCTTCACCATAATCGTCATCATTTTCATTGTGTGAGTTCGTTGATACAGCTTCTTCATTTTGTCTTTCAGCTATTGCAGATAAAGGAACAAAACTATTTTGGCCGTATTCCTTTGTGCGTCTTTTATCGATTATATCAGCGTTTCTTTCATCTGCTGTTCTCAAATTCTGTTCTTCATTTAATTGAGATTGGGTTGCAGATCTGACACCACTCTGTGAAATATCATATTTCGTTTCATTATAATTGTTATTATTGTCAGTTACTGATGACGAACCGCTCTGCCGACCAGCCCGGCTTATCCGCATTTCCTAGTTTATAATGCTTATTGGTCCTCTGTTGATTTTTTGTCCAATTGCTAACTATCCGTTCAACCGTGGCTTGAGGAATCTCTGAGTATAAAACTGGTGTAATGCGGGCCACTGAATCTGGCTTTTTCTCCCAAGTTGAATGGATGGGCTTTCCATATTCAATTTCTGTCTTGGAAAGTGATGACTCTTGCTTATTATCCCAGGTCGTCTGGGGAAGGTTGGAATGCAGAGATGACCTAACAGCCGATGACTGTGCATATTTGTTCTCCCAGTTTTGGGACGGATTTGTGTATATGGACGTGACTGGGGCTGGAGTAGTGTCAACTTGAATGTCTGCCCAAGGGATCCACCGCCCTCCACCTGGACACTGCTGTGGATTTTTGGACTCGCCTCCACGTTTGGTATGCTTTTTAGTTGGATACTTCAATTCATAATCTGTAGCTCTGGAGGGAGTGTCTTTTTGGTGTCGCCGATTACTATGTAGGACAAGTCGGCTGTTAATTACATCAGGTTTTCTGGAACTTTCTCCATCAGCAGTCAAACATTGAGTTGAAAAAGTTTCTGCATATATACAAATATATAAAATATTAAACATAATTAAAAGTAATCAAATAACTAGAAACATAAATGAACTAAAACAAGCTACAAGCTAACTAACAATACTTTTATTTTCTTACTTATAAATACAGCAATACATTTATAAACTTGTGTTTGTTATTAACATGTCATTTGTTTGTCCACTAGAATTTAGCTCTAGCTCTGGGAGACATTAGGGATAATCCCAAATCTGAGATGAAGGAGCATAAAGTTCTGTACAAGATAATTAACCCAAAGGCTATTACATTAGGACAGCTTTATGGCTGTTTTGACCCAGCCTCACATGAATGGACTGATGGTATGTACAACAACAGCTCATAGACTCACTAGATTTATGCGTTGTCAAAAGTTGGAAAAGTATTAGAAAATTATTAATATTATACATAGGATTATTTTAGAGATACTTTTACGCTTTATGTAACTACTGATTTTTTAATATAATTTTGAGTTGAACTAGTACTCAGTGCTCCACTTATTGCTAGTATTTACCTAGAATGCATTTCGTTAGGACCATCCTAACATCATCAGCGGTTGTCGACATCCTCCATTGGTAGGATGGTCTCCCGTTTCCGAACTTAGGGCCGTTTCCAAACCACAGTGGGCGGGATGCCGGTTGTGCTGGCCTGTCGGGAATTTTCCAACTGGTAAAGTGTAGGAACCCTACCCTCTGCACTGTCGTGACTCCTTGGGACGGCTGCCCTCTGTCTTCTCTCACCTCATCCTTCCTACCAGGGATGCTGTACTTGGGGGTATAGGTATAAAAGACCAAGACTGAAACTCCATGCTGAGTCCCCTCTAACATTATCCAAACCAGTCCAACCCTAATTTCTCTCAGATGTACCTGGCTATTTAAGAACTTTACTGTTTCAATCTCTTTGATTGTTATAAATAAATATTCTTCATCCAGAACATTTCATCTTCATCATCCATCATCCATCATCCATCATCATCATCATCATCATCATCATCGTCGTCGTCATCGTCGTCATCATCATCATCATCATCCATCATCGTCATCATCGTTGTCGTCGTCATCATCGTCATCGTCGTCATCGTCACGATATAAGCCTTGTGGCCCGTTCCGACTTCAAGGAAATTGATTGGACCATCTCATTCGTGGCCTGCCAACATTTCATCCAGAACATTTAAAATAGTAAATGAATTATAATGTGTTTCAAATGGGATGATGTTTGTCCTTGAGTAACCAATTGGAGTCCTGCGGTGTTGTCCTCTTGCATTCCCCTATGTGGTGTGTGATGAGTGCCAAACTAATCAATCTCTAATAAATACTATTCGTGCTAAGACAAAAATTCAGATTTTCAAAAATTGATCCATGTGGAAGAAGAGAGTAATGTATTTAACATAACCGTAAAAACCCCGTATTTTTAGCTCAAATTGTTTTCCTAACACAAATAAAGTAGATACCATTATATTATAACTATGCATTGCGACATAAGCACTGTATTGAACACCATTATTGGTTGGCATGTATGTGTGAACGTATATTTGAAATTACTCAGAACTGAAACGTAAACATTTGACATGACATGGTAAAAGTAATATTTACTTTGAATAAACCAAGGTATTTGTTAAATTTGATGAGAGGAAACAATACACTTCCTGCTAGTCTGGCAGAACGTGTCTGGTCACATTATATCTTTGTTTATGAATGCTTCGTAATCTCTATTTACTCTATAGAGTTCAAAGCATTACTATTCAGTTATTCTTCCATGAAAAAGTGTATCAGCTGGATCAATGGGATATGATCCACCTTCTGCCCCTCTTACTACTGCCAGAACAATCCAATAGAGTTAATGTGGGCTCAAATTATGTTGCAAACAGAAATAATATTTTTAAACTGGCTGATGTTGAACACCTTATTCACAAAGAAATTGACAAAGAACACAACTAGACTGGGAAAACTGCGTGAGACTTCAGATAAACTACATGAAGACGATTTTTGGAAATAAATATCACGTAATGAGATTTTGGAACCTAAGATCATAAATTTGCAGTACTCAGACGTTGAAGATAATGGGCAATGACTAATTCTCTCTTAACATAAGTAACATTTACAGCTATAATAATGCACCGCTGGTACTTTCATTGGATTAGAAAAATAAGTAATTCATAAACTATAATTAATTTTAAATTAAATAATTAAACCATTTGTGTAATATACGAATATCAGCGTTGCAATTGTGATTTCAACAACTGCATGATTATAAAACTTTGGAAAATTAAGTTTGCGTTAGCGCCAAGAACACTCACAAGTGTGCAAGAGAGAGGGAAATATTAAAAGAGTGGGGATAACGAGATGGCAACAGTGAAGGCTCTAACGCATCTGATTCACTACAGGTGAGAAGTCTTCCCATTTGAAAGACATAATAGTATCATTAAAGTCGTAAAGGAGGAAAGAATGTGCTTACTTGATACTTTAAAGTTTATTCAACATATTACCAACCATATACTAGGATATACTTTATCATAAATTAAAATGTTTAACAAAGGTATTTTTACTTCAGATATATATTTTTATAACAGGTGTATTAGCCAACATATTCAGAGACTGTGCAGTTTCAACCTCTTCTGATCGAAAATGGATTTTATTTGATGGACCTGTAGATGCTGTATGGATTGAAAGCATGAATACTGTACTTGATGATAATAAGAAATTGTGTCTCATGTCTGGAGAAATTATTCAGGTTTGTCCACTTTAATAGCATTAATGTGTCTACCTATAAATTTCCTGGGACTGTCCCAAGTTTAGTTTATAGATTAAGTTTATCATCATCAAAATCACCACTGCCACCATCATTAAATAGCCTTTTTAAAGAAACCTTATACGATAATACCACCAACAATGTAAAGAATAGTATTAAGTGAAACCTCATGGGTGTTCAAAGTATAAAATTGAAAGAAGCATAGAGACAGTGAAGCACAACTTGGCACAAAACTGAATCGAGAAAATATTGACACATTGCATACAGTGTGAGAGAAGCAATGTGTCAATATGTTCTCGGTTCAATTTTGTGCTCTTGGGTGTTGTTTGGCAGAGGTAGTGCTTTATCATTTGCTCATAATGACCACTAAATAGAAAAGCTTGGATTGTTCTTGGAATTAAATGAATTTTTTTGCTATAAATTTTCTGCTTTATTATTGTTGGCTTCATCATTATCATTATGATCATCATTGTTATCTACATAATTTGAATGAAAGGATGAATGCATTTTTATTAACTACACATATTACACATATAGGAGAAGCCAGAAACAGCGTGGTTGTTGTGGACATCCGTAGCATGTTGTGCTACACACCAGGAGACCCACTGAGGTTATCGATAGTGTTCCCTGCAGGATTAATGCACATATGTGGCATATCCACTTCAAACCAAAAGGGAGCGGGTGCTGTTTAAAGTTATAAGATATTGCCCTAATGAGAAGGGAACCAATATTAGAGGGCAGTTTTGACACCATGTAGACCTTGTCTGTCCATTCATCTGTATGAACACCTTTCAACAGAAATAGTAAAAATTTACACTTGTTACTTTCAGAAATAAATTCATAGATCAGCAATTTTCATTTTTGTAGTTTTTTATTACAGAAATGATATTCAGTCTTTTTAAATATCTGTGGAATATTTTAGATGGCTTGACAATAAATTTTGTTTAATTGTATTTGTTATTGTAATATATTCTCCTTTGTGCTTTCCAAATCAATAATGTGTTATAAAGTTGTAATAAAGCAAGCTTTTATTTATGAAAGTAAATGTTTCTCTGTTTTGGTGCTCCTGTTGCTCAGTCCTCTTTCAATGTGGTGGTGGTCACCCTAGTTGTAATGATTTGAATGTACGAATATTAACCAGCAAAATGTTTCAGATGACAGATCAGATGAACCTTATCTTCGAACCTGCAGATTTAGAAGAGGCATCACCTGCTACAGTGTCACGCTGTGGAATGATTTACCTTGAGCCATCTCAGCTCGGCTGGATAGCCTTGCATAATTCTTTCTTAAATACCCTTAAGGACAAGTTGATCCAGGATCAGATTGATCTAGTAGATGAAATTGTCAGATGGCTGGTACCTGCAATAACTATTTTTATATTTCATCCTCCATGCAAAATGTTCTGCACTACATCTGAGCTTCACTTGTACCAAGTAAGTTTAATTTCATATTGTCATAAAATTCTTAGGCTAACGATACGATCTAAGACAGCCCAGATCATTTCAGAAGGATTACACTAACCCCTCAAAAAAAAAAAAAAAAAAAAAAAACCTTTGTTATACCTCCACGATTAACATAGATGATTCTTAAGGAAAAATATGTGCTGATTTTATACAGAAATCTCCTACCACATCAGTTAAAAAGATATAAAAACATTTAGGATCTCACCTACGAGGTTTCAGATAAGCTATGTTACTTTAGTTAATTGATGGAAATTAATAATTTTTTCATACTAGCCGTATACAGGCCAAGGTCTTTGATAGATAGAGTCAAAATGAAAATTTCAATGCCATGGCTGGGATTTGAACCACAGATCTCCTGGTTTCCATCCATTTACTCTAACCCTTTGAGCTACTATGGCCAACTTGCTGTCAAAACATTAAATTTGTACCAGGGAAATATACGAGTCAAATGGAGAATTTAATGTCATGATGGCAGGTTGCCCATGCTAGCTCAATGGGTTAGAGCGACTGGATGTAAACCAGGAGATCCGTGGTTCAAATCCCGGCCATGGCATTGAATTTTTCATGTTGACTCTATCTATCAAAGACCTTGGCCTGTATACGCCTAGTGTGAAGAAATTATTAATTTCCATCAGTTAACTAAAATAGTAAGAGTTAAATGAAGAAGCCTGAGACTCAAGTACTTAAGGTAGAAAGTCGTCACAAACAGTGTATCTCGAATGCGAGAGCCCCTAGTGGTTTACCGGGCAAATATATGAGTCAGTTGCAGAATTTAATGTCATGACAGCAAGTTGCACATGGTAGCTCAATGGGTTAGAGGGACTGGACGGAAACCAGGAGATCTGTGGGGTTCAAATCCTGGCCATGGCATTGAATTTTTCATGTTGCTCTATCAAAGATATGTTACGTTTATTATTGTGACATAATGATATAGGTATAGTGCTATATATCATGATGAATTAAGATTAATTCAAATTGTTGTTTTACATGCATGCAATAAATTTTGGACTGTATGTTTAAGGGACATATCTGTAACTCTCCTTAAAAGTACTTGGTAGCATGTGATTATCTGCCTTCCCTCACAAGAAACCAACAATAATCTCCCATCATCAATGGGTCCTTATGACCTTGGTACCTCTTCTCCATGACAGATTAGATTAGATTAGATTGATTTGCGTTCAGTAGGTTCACTTGTAGCCAGAAAAGGCTGTGAACATTGAACATGTCTAGAGGTATAAAGTTTAATAGCGTATATATGTACAAAAGTTAACATAAGACACATGTTATAGTATACAGGCAATATGAACAACAATATGGAAAACAAAGCAGGGATAATTATATTTGATACAAAATGAAACACTTTTTAAACCAGCTTTCACTTGGCTTATGCCAGTACGTCTCAACCTTTTTGCAATGGATACCATTCTTGTTATATATTAAATACATATAGATTAAAAATAAACTTTCAGCTTGCATAAAATATTTATAAGTAATGATTTGTCATTGGAATAGTTAAATACTACTTATAGAGCTACAGAAGCATTATCAGGATAATTTGTCATTCAGATAATCTTGTACAGAATAAAAAGATTTTGAGCAAAGGTACTCTCTAACAGCTTTTTTAAAAGCACCGAAATTATCAACTTTTTCTTTAAGAACATTAGGAAGTGCGCCAAATATTTTGATAGTTTCATAATACACACCTTTCTGAAAGCAAGAAAGTTTAGCACTGGGATAATGGATATTATAATTTGTCTAGTGTTTATTTTGTGAATTACATTATTTGTTGCAAATAAGGCACGATTGCATACAAAGAATTTTAGGATCGAGAATATATACATGCAAGGAAGCGTTAATATCTTCAATCTTGTAAAAAGATCTTTACAGGAGCATCTGGTGTGGGTGTTAGTAATGATTCTTATAACCCTCTTTTGCAGAAATGCCCCAGTGAAACAATTCCTGTTGTTCATCACTAACATAACCCAGATTTTCTGGAAAAAGTCTAAATATGAATAGAGGAAATTGATTTTCAAAGACATTTTATAACCCATGTCTTTGTAGCATTTCAACAAATTTGAGACCAAAGTTTTATAGTTTTTTTTTTGTTTTCCCTTTGTGTTTCCAAAAGCCACGCACAACCATTGTAAATGATTGCCAAGCTGCTAATTTCACCATCTGTAACGTTTCAAACATTTTGTCCTCACTATTTTTTAGATTTGACATCCAACAAAAATTCCTTTTTCAATGTTGTCTAAGTTAACTGTGGTAACTTGCCTCACAAATATGCAAATCCACTACTGTCTTTGTTGAATACCTTAACTAAATTCTTCATTAGCCCAAGTTTTATATGTAAGGGAGCAAGAAGTATCTTATCAGGCTTAACCAATGGTGTTTGTTTTACATAACTCTCCCCAGGGATATATTTCTGCCCCTTGCCCCACTGTTGTTCCACATAATGTTTTTTGTGCATCATGGCTGTCCCACAAACATAAAAAATAACAATATATTGTGAATCTCCCTTATAATCCAAGCAGCAAACCAATTAGTTTAAGGTGAGCACATATTTTCCAATGGTGGATCTCATATTTTAATACATATACAATCTTGGCAATACTTCACAACTTTCTTTAAAGCCTCAAAATGGAAAACTGGAGCTGATGGAAGTTTGTTACCATTTAGAGGTAATGCAATCTTTAAGCTGAACTTGATGGATCTATAAACAATTGCCAGTCATTTGGATTATGCTCAATTCCTAGCTCACTTATTAAACCATTGATGTCTATACAGAAAGATGCATTCTCTTCCATTGAAAAATATTTTCCAAATTTCTGATGTCAATGTGTGATTGGAGGAATTTAGTAACAGTGACATCAAAATTAATTGAAAAAACTATTTGTAGTCAGTTTTTTGACACTTCGTCACTTACATTTTGATATTATTGAGAGACTAGTTTCAGAAGCCATTGCCTCCATTTGGAGTTAGAAAGAGGTTGAAAATGGAGGCAACAGCTTCAAAACTATTCTCTCAATAATATCAAAATGTAAGTGACGAAGTGTCAAAAAGCTGACCACAAATAGTTTTTTTTTCAATTTTGATGTCTATTTTGAAACTCTGTACTGTATGTATCAGGTTAAAATAATTAAGACGTAAGACGCGCTGGCAAACAGCAACCTGACAGCATGGAATTTCTTCAGGCTGCCTGGTTCGATATATATCGATGGTGGGGTAACGACCATAACATTACACATGCAACTTCAGTGTTATGTAATTATTTGAAAACTGGTAGTTGAACAGCATCCTAATAAAACCGAGTGGGATGGCTCAGGCAGTTTTGTCTGTTGCCCGCATTTCGGAGGGGCATGTTTGACTTCCGTGGCTGAGCCTACCTGACCCATGGGTTTTTACAGGGGTTTCCCATATCGCCAGGTGAATGCTGGGTAGGTTAATTACATCAACTGAATTTCCTGTGCCTCCATTTCATCTTCATTATCTTTTACATCATTTCTCATCTAGTGTTCTTTTTCAGGGTAGAGGTGTCGGCAGGTGTCTTGGCGCTGCATGGCAGGAGATATGATCTTGATGAACACTTCCTCCTTTGGTAGGACTGTTCCCTGTTTCTGGTCTCTGGGCCAACCTGGTGGGCAACTATTCATTCCCCTGGCACTTTCTTTGCAGCAGCAAAATGTAGATCTGGCAGTATGGATGACTCATATGTACTTTCATATGCTCATTTCGTAGTAAACAGATCCACTACCAGAGCAGATAAACAATTCAAGTCCCTCTCCCTCTTCAGGCCCCACTTGCCTTCTTGTGGCAAACAAACAGTATACCATCCTATTGTAAATATTGTAACGCGAGCGCTAGAACACCCTGTGAAGCAGCTGGGAGCGGAAGGCAGGGGAGGTTCGGTTAGCCACACCTTCCCCTCGTTTGTCTTATAGTGGTGACAAGGCGGCGGTTGGGAGGAAAAACATGACTGTGCCGTATGTTTCCTTACACCTGGTTCTCGATCTTTCTGTTACTAGAACAATCCTGTAAACACCAGAAGGCGGGATATTCCGATATAAAGAGGGTTACAGACAGACGGAGTTGGAGTTGGTCGGTCAGTTAGCTAGTGAGACAGTCGCAGTTCTTGGTGTAGGAGTTAGTCAGTGACGTGTTAATGTACGAGAAGATTGTGCAACGGAAGACTGTACGTAACTGTGAAGGTGTACCGGAGCTTACGTAACCGCGAGTACAAGGAAATTGTAACGGACGAACTGGTGAATTGTAATTGTGTGCAGCAAGTAATTCTGTGTAATTGGCAAGGGTTAACTGTAAGTCGGTGGAAATAAAGAACATTGTTGAGTGGTGTAATTGGACTTTTTATTTCACGAACCCACAGAGTCACACTGGTGTCAGGAAGCGGGAAGATAACATCACCGAGCATTACAACCATGGACGCGGCATTGGAGAAAATTTTGGAGAAGATGATGGAAATGAAGGCGGAACTGAAAGAAATGAAGACGGCCAACGACAACATCGCCGGGAAGATGGAAGAAATGAAGGCCGAACTAATCTCGGAAATGAAGACGGCAAATGAAAGCCTCGCTGCAAAAATAGAAGCGGCAAACAACAACCTCATCGCTGAGTTGAAACAAATGAAGACGGCCAACGACAACATCACCGCGGAGATGGAAGAAATGAAGGCCGAGTTAACCACAGAAATGAGAGCAGCGAACGGCAGTCTGGCCACGGAAATGAAGGCGGCGAACGAGGCTCTCGCCGCAAAGTTTGAGGAACGTTTGGCCGGCGTGAGGGATGACGTCGCGAACCTGGGCAAACGGAAGGGTCAAGTAGACGACCGCCTTAATGATTTAGAGGAAAAGGCCGACAACATCGCAAAACCCCTCACCCGCCTGACGGAGGAAAACCGGCCTTATGTGTGGACGGAGGACGCCGAAGACGCTTTCCAGCACCCGAACGGGACCCTGTGCAGTGCTTCAATTTTGGGTTTCCCACAACCGGGTGGCGCCTTCATTGTGGACACCGACGCCAGCGACCATTGCATTGGAGGTGTCCTATCGCAGATCCAGGACGGCCACGAGCGCACAAGAGTGGAAGAGGAGGAGCGTGCCGCAGCAGTCCGAGTAGTTGTGGCAGTGCCTGCTGAAGGCTGGGATAGCGCAGGCCTGAGGAGGGAGCAGCTGGCGGACGCAGACTTGGGGCCACTCTTGAGGGAAGTGGACGCAGGGACGAGACCAACCTGGGAGGACATCGCACCGAGGAGCGCCACCTACAAGTCGCACTGGGCCCAATGGGACTCGTTAAAGACCAGAGAGGGCGTGCTGTTCCGGGTATGGGAGTCACCCGATGGGAAGGCGCAGAGAGAACAGTTGGTACTTCCCCGGAGCAAGGTCCCGGAAGTCTTGGAGGAAGAGCACGCCGGTACTTCAGGAGGACACCTGGGAGCGAACCGAATGATTCACAAACTACGGCAGCGCTACTTCTGGCTCAGACTCCGGGCAGATGCTGGTGGTACACCTGGACCGCCTCGCACGCTACGATGGGGCTGTTCGGGGCGAACAGCTTTGAGGAGGGAGCAGTGTAACGCGAGCGCTAGAACACCCTGTGAAGCAGCTGGGAGCGGAAGGCAGGGGAGGTTCGGTTAGCCACACCTTCCCCTCGTTTGTCTTATAGTGGTGACAAGGCGGCGGTTGGGAGGAAAAACATGACTGTGCCGTATGTTTCCTTACACCTGGTTCTCGATCTTTCTGTTACTAGAACAATCCTGTAAACACCAGAAGGCGGGATATTCCGATATAAAGAGGGTTACAGACAGACGGAGTTGGAGTTGGTCGGTCAGTTAGCTAGTGAGACAGTCGCAGTTCTTGGTGTAGGAGTTAGTCAGTGACGTGTTAATGTACGAGAAGATTGTGCAACGGAAGACTGTACGTAACTGTGAAGGTGTACCGGAGCTTACGTAACCGCGAGTACAAGGAAATTGTAACGGACGAACTGGTGAATTGTAATTGTGTGCAGCAAGTAATTCTGTGTAATTGGCAAGGGTTAACTGTAAGTCGGTGGAAATAAAGAACATTGTTGAGTGGTGTAATTGGACTTTTTATTTCACGAACCCACAGAGTCACAATATCCTTGCTTAATGGATAGAGTCAACATGAAAAATTCAATGCCATGGCTGGGATTTGAACCATGGATCTCCTGGTTTCTGTCCAGTCGCTCTAACCCATTGAGCTACCATGGCCAACTTGCCGTCCTGACATTAAATTCTCCATTTGACTCATATATTTCCCTGGTAGACCACTAGGGGCTCTTGCATTTGAGATACACCGTTTGTGGCGACTTACTATCGTAAGTACTTGAGTCCCAGGCTTCATCATTTAACTCTTATTATTTTAGTTAATTGATGGAAAATCATTTATTCACACTAGCTGTATATAGGCTGAGGTTTTCGATGGATAGAGTCAAATGAAAAACATTAGCCTATATACAGCTAGTGTGAATAAATGATTAATTTCCATCAATTAACTAAAATCCTTGCTTAAATTTAAAATTTTGTAAAAGGTTTTAAATGAATATTAAAAGCAGAAGCATTATTAACAGTGAAGTATTCTTCATTTTTGAGTTTGATTTATGAGTCACTATGTTTACACTCAAACTTCACTTACTTGTTGTATAATTGAAACGTTTTCAAGATCATTCGATCTCATCCTCAGCTGTTTGGTGACTAACTGAACTGAACTAAGGTTTTAAATGTTTCTACAAACTTCATGAAAATGATCTTGTGAAGCTCATTTTCAGAATTTGGTCCAATTTTCATGAATATTGCATGGCAAACACCAACTTTTTCAGAATGAAGTGGTTCCTCAGAGTACACATAGGGATTCTCTACTACCCAGGTCTTTGTGTTTTATGAGTTAACATATTATGAGGGGTGAAACCAAGCTTCATCTGTAAACATCATCATTTTCAGTGCTTCTGGGTCTCTTTCTGCAAACATCAACAGCAAATTACAGTATTCATATAAAATTTGGTTCTTTCAGCTTGTAGATAACTGTCATTTTGAGTTTTGCATGTTTCGATGCTCTTTAACACACGTTGTCACTGAGCAACCAGTTTCTTGTGAGAGTCTGCAAGGAGTAAAGCAAATACTCATAAACATCTACTGTACACTGTGGATCATCACACACATTATACACATTTTGGTATACTCTTTGTATGGCAGTAACAAAGTGGGTAAGTCAGTACGTTACAATAAATACAGTGTGTTTCAAACCTACACCGAACGAACATATAGAAGTAGTTGCTCAGCTTCTATGTGACACATATAGATAGTTTTATCGCCAATAGAGCTGCATAAGAATGAGTGTGGATTAGGCAGTGACAGGAACAACGACGCGGGCCTCATGCTGTCGGAGTTCGCAGGTATAGGTGACGCACCATACCGCGTGCTATAACTGTTTGTAAACATACCAACATACTCCAAGTAGCTTGCTACAATTAAGAATTTCTTTGGCTTATGAAACTGCAATAAAGAAGCTATTGCTTAATTATTGCTTATGAGTGTTTAACGTGTTCCAAAATTCTGTTATAGCAGTCCATGATGGCAAATAAGCTGGTGGACATATGCAATTTATACCTTTTAGAGGGAAGTTAATGTTAGTGAGGTTGAGGGTGGAAGCATTAAATGATAAACAGAACAGAAAACAACATCAAAGAATTGTAGATAAATTAACCAAAACTAAATTACTTATGCAATGAGACGAGCATTTTATTTTACGTCTTTGATAATACTAAATAAAGCATTTGTAACTGAAAAGGGAGCTGTTGATATTTACAGTAAGTGGTTGATAGTACTGTACAATTAAGATCATAACAAAATGCTCTGAATTTAAACAAATAAATATTATCATTGATGTAACTATTTTTACATATATATTTTTAATGAAACTAAATAAATCATGCATTCGTTGAACTCCCTTCAGCTCTTCCATTCCTCAAAACCATATCCGTCATTTCGGTGTTTGTATAGCGCTCCATATTGCTTGGATTTGCTATCTAAGTACGCGCAAAATCCTCCCTGTTAGGATGGAATGTGTAGTTTTACACTGAAGAGCAACCTTTCAACTGTCCAAGTTATTAGTCGACTTTTTCAAAAATAACTGTCCTTTGCCCCATTACCTGAAAGATAGGCCAGGGTCACTGATAAAGAACAAGGAGTAATTTTTTTTTTTTTTTTTTTTTTTTTTTTGTGGCCGGTGCCTCCCAATAATAACTTTTGAGGTTGGCACACCAGTGGTTCCTATGCTGCCTAATCACAAAATAATGTCATATTTAATGCTGCATGAAATTATACCTAACAGAACTTCAAAGCTGCGACACCAAAATTCGGACTAGTTAAGTTATAAACTGCACAAAGGCTATAATCGTACGGTGTCGTTTTGAAACAACCTGTATAATGTGCACTCCATTTTAAAGTTCAAGTCACAACAACAATGACCAATAAGCAAGAAGATAGAATTGATATATACAATCAAAACTTCTTGCATTTTCAGTATTCTGTGTGCCATTTATGGTTCTGAGTTATAAAAGCTTAAAATGTGGGTAATTCTACTGAAACACACTTTATAAGTTAGACCAATTGATCCAAAATGGAGGTACCAGTAACATTTTATTGTGTACATTAATCATAGCAGACATGTGCTTGAGCTATATGTAAGCTATATAAGGAGCAAGTAATATGAAAAACAAAAGACTTCTATACTGGAAGCTATAATATATTATTCTTTTGCAGTCATACGTACGCTTGCAAACACAATTGCTAGAAGGAGAGACTCAAGTGAGCACTCAATGGCTCCAATGTGTCCTGTTGTTCTGTCTCATTTGGGGCTTCTGCAGTATCCTAACAGGTAACTCTGCTTATCAAATACACTGAATCAGTGAAAAATGTATGTCTGTATTTGTATTTTACAGGAATTACAATTTGTATCCAGGAAGTAAGTTCCCTACTTTTTAAAACAAAGAAAATATGGTTTCATAAAGAATTATACGAGGGCTGTTCAATAAAGAATGATCACATTTTTTTTTTTTTTTTTTTTTTTTTTTTGACAACGTACATTTACTCGTCCTCATAATTTTGATGGTCCTTCTCAAAATAGTCTCCCCTGAATGTGATGTACTTGTCCCAGCGTTTCTGCCAGTCTTCAAAGACATGCTGGAAACCATTTTTTGAGAGGTCCTTCAAAATTGCCGCGTAGCCTTCACCACTGCTTCTGATGATGAATAATGCCTCCCACGAAGGCGTTTCTTCAAGTTACGGAATAGAAAAAAGACACATGGGGCTAAATCCGGACTATAGGGAGGGTGAGGGATGCACTTCACATTGATTTTTGCAAGATATTCAGCAACAACATTGGCAATATGCAGTCACGCATTATCGTGGAGTAGCATCCAGCCTGCTTCATGGAAATGTGGTCTTTGTGCCTGATATGGACTTGCAATGATTTCAGGACATCCCTGTAGTATTGTCCAGTTACTGATGTGTGTGCAGGTACAACATGCTGATAAACCAGTCCATGAATATCAAAGAATGAGATGACCATAACTTTCCCAGCAGAAGCAACCACTTTTGCTTTTTAGGGGGTTGGTGATGAAGGAGATTTCCACACTGAGCTTTGCTGTTTGCTCTCAGGATCAAAATGATGTAGCCAAGTTTAATCAGCAGTGATTACGTTTGAAAGACACTCCAGATCTTCCTCTATCATCAACTTTAACTGCATGCAGACCTGCATGCAAATGTTCTTTTATTCGGGAATCAACAGTCTTTGTTCCCATCGCGCACAAACACGTCTCATATGTGATGTTTCTGTCACCAACGTGTGGGTGGCATCCAATGAAATGTTCAGTATTTCAGAAAGTGATCTTAAGGTAATTCATCAATCCTCTCTCACAATGGCAGCAGCAGTGTTGATATTTTCTTCCGTAAGAGCAGTAACTGGATCACCGGGTCCACCTTCCTTTGAAATTGAGTGTCTCCCCTCTTTAAACATTTTAAACCACCTTCGAGCTGTACTGTAGGGAAGAAGAGACTCTCCATAGGCCTCCTGTAACATTGTATAGGCCTCAACTGAAGATTTGTTGAGACGAAAGCAGAATTTCAAAGCCACTTATTGTTCCTCGCGTGTTACCTCCATTACAGCGGTAGGCGATACTGAACATGTCTGAACTTGCCTGGTTCTCACAGGCAGGAACCAGGAATATCAACAATGAAACTACTACGGCGTGTTTGTTTTACATTAAGCTAACAGAATATAATAAGATTGAATTTTAGTGCGAAAATGACCGTAAAAAAATTATCATTCTTTATTGAACAGCCCTCGTATTAGCAACAGGTACAGCCATGCTTGGACTATTTTTCGACATAGTCACCAAAAGAATTCAGACACTTGTCATATCGTGGAATCAACTTTTATATTGCTGTGTCATAGAAGTCTACCACCTCTGAATGGAACCAGCATGTGACAGTAGTCTTCAGCTCTTCGTTATTGTCAAATCATTGGCCAGAGGACAGGAATTCCATGAGGTGCAAGAAAAGATGGAAATCATTGGGAGCAAAATCAGGACTGTATGGTGGATGATCAAACAGCTCCAGCTGATCTTCTGCAAAACAGTTGCTGTGCGTGAAGCCGCATGTGATGAGTATTGTCATGGAGCAACATAAAATTACAGAAAGCATTGCATGCCTCTTGTTCTGAATGGCATGCTGCAATTTTTGCATTGTTTCATTGTGAAGGTCAGTGTTCACTGTTTCACCTCTGGGTAGGAAGTCAATGAGCAGAATCCCTTGAATTTAGTTATTGGCCAAGTATGTCTGCTGTCTCATTGCCTTCTATGCCACAGTGACCTGGTATCCATTGAAGATGGATATGTTTCTGTAGTTTTTCCAGTTGTCTGATGATTTGTTGACAGTCTTTAATTTGCATTGATATACAGCTTCAGGAGGTATGGCTCGAATTGCTGCTAAAGAGTCAGAAAGGGTCACAGCATTATTGAAATGTCTGATACAGTGTAGGAGTTGTAGTAGGGATGTATAAATAGCTGATATTTCTGCATCAAAATTTGTTCAGTACTGACTGACTGACTGATGTTAGATGGAAAAAAGGGGACAGGCTACTCTAGCTTCTGATTTATTATTGATTTTTGAACCATTGTATATACATGAAGCCATTTTTCTGATGAATATTTTGAGTTATTTAAAATCAAAATATTTAATTGCCTTTATTACATTTTTGCAAATTTAAATTTTCTTTGGGCTTTCACTGCTATTAACTTTTACTTCAAAGCCATGTTAACACAATCCATGATTTCTTCTTTTATGATTGTGTATTTTAGTAAACTTAGTTGGAACAAGCCTGAAGTATATATATGTTTTTTAATTTACATCCTCTAAAGTTAAGTCATATTGGACAATGAATGAAATGATGTTCAAATGAGTACAGGGTTCTTATAGCTTAGAGTTGTCATTCATTTTTCAGCATAAGGGAAAACCCCAAGAAAAAACCTTATCTAGGTAACTCACTCTGACCGCTATTCAAGCTCAGGACCTCATGAGCGTGAGACAGATATAAGATACCATCTGCACTACTAAGGTTGGCAAGTCTGAAGTATAATGAATACATAAAGAATATATATGGTTTCATTTATAAGGATAATCATTGATAATTGATTGTTGTAACCAGTGCTTTTTTTCTGTAAAAAGGTTTACTGTAACTCTCACTCAATGATATTGTACAAAAAATCTAAAACTTAACAGACACTACTCTTTAAAATAACAGTATTGCAATATAATCAAGCAGACACACAGAAGAGGATTGCATCTTACCACATCCTTGCATTGGCGTTTGCTCATGTATAGCCTGCACTCTCTAATCCTACTGATTTTTAGGAACAGAAATGGTGCGATAGGCAGCAGTAAGGCAGTTTTAGGTTAATGAATGGAAGATGGCAGCACTAAACGCAGTGTAATAAATAATTTCTTCCGTATCAACGATGATGACAGAATGCAAACTATTGCACTTGATATGGGTGGTAATTTCAATTTTAAATTTCATTGGAGTTTGTAAAAGTTTACTGGAATGCATTCCGGCTGAAAAAACCGTGGTTTAACACACAAAACCATATGTAGGCAAACTTTGTTCAAATCCTGGCTATGGCATTCAGTTTTTTAGTTTGAACTTTACCTTTTAAATATATATTGATATTTTAATGAAATTTTTTTTTTTTACAGGTGATAGTAGGAAATTCTTTGATACTTACCTAAGAACTATACTGGAAGGCAAGAACCCCAAATATGAAAAACCAAAAATGTTCAAATTAACAAAGGCACAGCTTTTTCCAGAAAAGGATCTTGTATTTGGATTCATTTATGACAAGAAGAATAATGGTACATGGGTTCAGTGGACAGACACTATTCAACAACAGGAATTTCCTCCCACTGCAAAGGTAAAGTATAGCACCAAGTTATAATATTGACCAACCTTCTGCTTCCACAGTGATTTAACAAACTCAAGTATGTATGCCAGTTCTTTAAAACTTTACTGTGTGCATATACTAACACACAGAATGCATATGTGCATGATATGTCTAAAGAACATGTCACATTTGTTAGGGATGACTCAGAAGATCATTTATGTAAATGTATTTGAAGTTATCAAATAACTATATCTGGTATTTTTGTGAAAGATTGAAGCTACTGACTTTGAAGCAATAAAAATATCATAAATAAATTGAAACAATTTGTGACAAACTTTACTTATCTGTTTTTAATTGACAAATCCTCCAGAATTTGTTTTGTGATTTGTCCATCACAGCCTCAGCTGATAAACTGACTATTCACTAAACTCTGAATAATATGGCTCTCGGTGTTCCGGCCCACTTCTGTCCTCTTGTAGCTCACGTAATGTTTAAAGTAGAAATGACATGCAACAATGTGTCAACAATTTTGTTTTGTATACTATTTGCTTGAGTTATTGAGTTTGTGGCTTTCTTTAGAGTTCAGTATATACTGTCACCAATAGCATTATTGTGTTGGAGCCACCGCAAAGCCAGAGCTATACACGTGGACAGGAAAGAAAGAGACAGACAGTGGCACATGCGCTGAACGCTTGGCGCGAGAGAGAAAGAAACAAAGACAGAAAGCGACAGAGTGCAGTTTGGATAGTTCCATATTTTTCTCGCTGCTGCGATCTTTCTCGGGAGCTCTATTACATTCTAGAACAATGACTGGAGGTATAAAAACCATGCAAAGTGTTAGAGCAGAGTCAGTTGCTAGTCAGTTGTTAATTGAGTTATTGTGAGAGTTGTGTGATGGTTATTTTGACAGTGAACATTATAAGTGTACCACAGTGATTTCTTTCGTTTGTTTATGTACAGCTGAGAATGAGACAACCTTGAAGACTGCTGTTGTATATGTCACGTCTTTTTACTGCTGAAAGGGGTGTACAAAGTTACTGTTTACTGCAATGAAGAGCATTTTAAATTTTTGCAAACAAGACTTTTAATTCTACAAACCCAAAAAGTCACAATACAATGGCTTCTAAAAGGAAACACGTTGCACTAGACCTCAAACAGAAACTCAAAATTTTGGATAAGCTGTAAAGCAGTTGCATGAAAACGCATGCTGCCATCATGTATCATCATTGTGGCAAATAAAAATTTGGGACATGTTTCATAGTGAATGATACTGTATGTGCACACCAAATGTATAAGTTTTTTTTATTTGAGTTAATCGATGGAAATTAATCATTTCTTCACACTAGCCGTGTATAGACTTAAGATTTTGGATAGGTAGAGTCAAACTGCAAAATTCAATGCCGTGGCCAGGATTTGAACCTTGAATCCCCTGGTTTCCATCCAGTCGCTCTTACCCATTAAACTAGCATTTCTCTATGGTCTTTATATAGTTTATATAGTTTATATTTATTTCTTTTTCTACTTTAGACTTTTGTTGGATCCTGTATCTGTTACAGTTATTAAACTTATGTAACTTTTTATATTTATCTTTGTATCTTGAACTGACGTGTCCTATAACATATGTATTATGTTCCAAAGGATGAAATAAATACAATACCATGGCCAACATGTCTCCCTGATATTAAATTCTGCAATTCACATATTTTCCCGGTAAACCACTAGGGGTTCTAGTATTCGAGATATGCCGTTTGTGGCAACTTACTATCGTAAGTACTCGAGTCCCAGGCTTCATCATAAACTCTTATTATTCAATGGAAATGAATCATTTCTTTACACTAGCTGTGTATAGGCCAAAGTATTGGATAGAGTCAAACTGAAAAATCCAATGCCATGGCCGGGATTTGAACCACGGATCTCCTGGTTTCTGTCCAGTCATTCTTACCCATTGAACTACCATGGCCAACATGTCGTCCTGACATTAAATTCTGCAATTGATTTGTATATTTTCCCGGTAAACCACTAGGAGCTCTCGTATTATGTCCAGCTTTTTTCTCCTAAGCTGTCAAACCTTCTCTTCCCTCCCTCATCCACACAAGTATTGTGTGTGTGCATGCGTGTGTGCGTGTCCATGTCTCTGAGTAATGTGCTTATGTATATAATTTGTTTATATTTATATTCTGGATGACGAAGTCTATTGTAATTG
The DNA here is from genome assembly GCA_030765055.1 of Mantis religiosa. Taxonomy (NCBI): domain Eukaryota; kingdom Metazoa; phylum Arthropoda; class Insecta; order Mantodea; family Mantidae; genus Mantis; species Mantis religiosa. Next base: position 141,924,355 of record CM060958.1, on the reverse strand, counting down.
TTTGTAATTACCAAATGACAAATAAACATTAAACATTAAACTTTTCTCTGCTCTCCTCTCCTTTTTTTAAATACAGATACACAAGTAAAAGCATTTCCTTATTTGCTATAACAAGAGTATTAGGGTTGAATTATTACAAAACTGTATGTTTACAATGTGATGTTTATTACAGGTGAGTGAGCTGATTGTCCAAACATCAGTATCTGCAATTCAGTCGTACTTTCTAGAAAAGTTCATGAAAGCCAAAATTCCTGTACTTTTTGTGGGGCCAACTGGAACAGGAAAGTCTGCAATTGCACTTAACTATCTGGCCAGCCTTCCAAAGGAACGCTTTATTCCAAATGTTGTCAATTTCTCAGCTCACACCTCGGCAAATCAAACTCAAACAGTCATTATGTCAAAACTCGACAGGTATGTTTGCTTTTAACTTTAATTAAATTATATAAAATATCTAGTAGCAGAAAAGATGTGCATTAAATGATTTAAAAGTTTTCATTTGAAGAAAATATTTATATTAATTAATAATTATTTTTTTCCAAGAATGTTATATCATATTTTATAAATGGTGTAGCACAAATATCTGAATAAAGGTAGTAGTAAAAATGTTCTTGCAGCAAAATAAATTTTCTCTAAGAGTCCATACACATAAGGCACTTGCTAATGTGTTCAAGAGGTCCCGAGTTCGAATCTCGGCCAGAGTGAGTTACCTGGATAAGGTTTTTTGGGGGTTTTCCCTTATCCTGATAGAAGAATGTCAGGTAACTCTAAGCTCCATGGACCCCGGACTCATTTGAACATCATTTCATGATCGTCCAATATGACTTAACGTCATCTGTATTTTTTTATGCTTGTGTGGCTTATTTTATGAAAATGGTTGTAGAATTTATATACCAATATTAATGCTGAATATATTGTATGTACATCCACTTAGGCGCAGAAAAGGAGTGTTTGGTCCATCCATGGGGAAGCAATGTGTCTTGTTTGTGGATGATCTTAGTATTCCACAGAAGGAGATTTATGGTGCACAACCCCCCATCGAGCTGCTGAGACAGTGGATTGATCATGGTTATTGGTATGACCTGAAGGACACTACAAAACTTGAACTTGTAGATATAGTAAGTAGAAAAGTAAAGTTCAAATGACTTATAAGATATTGTTACAAAATGTTATTTCTGTACGTAAAATATGAAGCTAGCTACAGTGAAGCAATGAATACCATACAAATATAATAATTTGTGACATAGAACTTCACTTATCTTCAAAGAAAATTATGAACATTTTCTTATTAATTGATGAGGATTGTGATTTCGTGAAATCTTATTCACATCATCAGCTCAAACAACCTCTTGTCAACGATACAATCACTAGATGTCACTATGTTTTTGCCAGTAATATGAAAATGAAATAAACTTTAATAGTTGTTTTGATTTATATTTAAAAAGGGTTTGAAAAATTTATAAAAGAAAAACAAACAAAGTTGTGTAAAAATATATGTAATTTTGTGATTGGCCGTAGTAATAATTGTATTACGTAATGTAGTGATGCAGTAGTAAATCGGCCAATCATATAAAATTAATATATGGGTAGCGATAGTAACGAAGGATTAAATAATCTTGGTGTAGAAACCAAACGAAAATTCGTCTTTCTTTCTGGAACGCCGAAGAGATCAGACACTTTTTAAATTGCTCGAAAATATTTAAGTGTTAGTTTAATTTGAAGTATTAGATTGATTCAGATCACAGTATAAAGTTTTGTGATAACAATTGTAATAGATTTGGTGTTAAAAGAAATAAACAAAAGACTGATTTCTTATAGAAATTCAAATTAAAAATCTTAATGATTTCTTCACTCGTTACCACCCTTGTAACTTAGAGTTGTCATTGCTCGTAAGTAAGAATATAACAGAAGAATATTAAAAGCTAGCCGAGGCATAATTAAGGATTTTCCTGATAACTTCGGGGAACATCATCTTCATCAAGTCATAATATTTTGGTCAAAGGTAAGATCGACGAAGTAAGACCAACGATGGAAAACGAGATACCAGCACGAATCTTGCTATATATGATTAATTAGAGCCAACTGAAAAATTCAATGCCATGGCCGGGATTTGAACCACGGATCTACTGGTTTCCGTCCAGTCGCTCTGACCCTTGAGCTACCATGGTCAACGTGCCTTCCTGACATTAAACTCTCCAATTGACTCATTATATTTCCCGGTGGACCACTTAAGGTTCTCATATTTGAGACAACTACTTGTGGCAACTTACTATTGTAAGTACTTAATTACCAGGATTTTTATCGTAGATTATTTTTTAATGTAAATTTATATTGAGGAATTAATCCTTAAAGAATTAATCCTTTTAAATACATTACTCCGGTATATGGGTGATTTTTGATTAATTAGAGCCAACTGAAAAATTCAATGCCATGGCCGGGATTTGAACCACGGAACCTTAAGTGGTCCACCGGGAAATATAATGAGTCAATTGGAGAGTTTAATGTCAGGAAGGCACGTTGACCATGGTAGCTCAAGGGTCAGAGCGACTGGACGGAAACCAGTAGATCCGTGGTTCAAATCCCGGCCATGGCATTGAATTTTTCAGTTGGCTCTAATTAATATAAAGTCACCCATATACCGGAGTAATGTATTTAAAAGGATTAATTCTTTAAGGATTAATTCCTCAATATAAATTTACTTGCTATATATGTTGCCGCAACTTTGGAGCATCTTAACCCACAACAACGGAGGAATTCTGCTACATATGGCGCCACAACGTGGGGATCATAGCATCTTCAGCATTGCACCATCCACCCAGCACCAAAAACCTCTGTTTCAACATGATTTTCGCAACGCAGGGCTTATAGTTCGCCTTCTTCAATCATCGCATGTTTAGCAGAATAGAAATCATTCTACAAACCTAAAAACAGAATCAACTGCCGGTATTTCAAAATTCATTACATGATTACTAAAATTAGGCAAGTGAGTCAACCTTGTATATACTTTTCTCCACTTACAAGTTTTTTATGAAGACTAGTTTCTGGGGACTTCTCCCCTATCGTCAGTTCTGTGGTAGACTGATGATGCATCCGGTGTCTGCATCTGGCTTGGTGTCGTGCTGCCATCTAATGCCCTGGTAGGTTTGATGACGTCATGTACCGCGGGAATTTCAAAATTCATCAAGAGGTCATGTTTCTTCGTAATAAATATGTTTTCCCAAATCTGTAGTTCCAGAGGTTTCTTTGCCTGTTTGATCAGTTCTATTTCTTGTTTTATGTTGTGATTCTCAGACCAAAAGTGATGTGCTACAGCCGACTTGTCCATTTGTTTGAATTTAATACTTCTGAAGTGTTCTTTCATTCTTGTTCCTAGATTCCTTTTGGTCTTACCAATGTATCTTGTCACAATGGTAAGACCAAAAGGAATCTAGGAACAAGAGTGAAAGAACATTTCAGAAATATTAAATTCAAATAAATGGACAAGTCGGCCGTAGCACAACACTTTTGGTCTGAGAATCACAACATAAAACAAGAAATAGAACTGATCAAACAGGCAAAGAAACCTCTGGAACTATAGATTTGGGAAAACATATTTATTACGAAGAAACAGGACCTCTTGATGAATTTTGAAATTCCCGCGGTAGATGATGTCATCAAACTTACCAGGACATTAGAAGGCAGCACGACACCAAGCCAGATGCAGACACCGGATGCATCATCAGTCAACCACAGAACTGACGATAGGGGAGAAGTCCCCAGAAACTAGTCTTCAGAAAAAACTTGTAAGTGGAATAAAGTATATACAAGGTTGACTCACTTGCCTAATTTTAGTAACAATGGCACTCCACTTTCTGAAATACTTCTTTTTATTCCATATCATTACACGATGTTTATTTTTTTAAATAAATATTTTTTCCCAAATCATTAAATCTATCAGACCATTTAATTGTTTTAATAATGTAACATCTGGATTTATTTCATGGTTAAATGACTAAAAATGATCTGCTATGGTCGATTTATCAGTTTGTTTATACTGAAAATGTTCTTTTGTTCTTGTTTCCAAATTACATTTTGTCATTCCACTACCAGTTTTATCACAATCTAAATAATTAAATTGATAAATAGCAATTTTTTATTATTAGGAATTTTATCTTTTTTAGAGAAATGTAGTAAATTTTTAATGCTATATTTATTTTGAGAAACTAAAGTTATACCAAACTCTTTAAAAATTGTTTGAAAATGTTTATTAATCCAAGGATGGTAAGTAAATTTTTTAAAATTATAATCATCTTTTATTTTTTTAAGGGTTGACATATCATTAATAGTTTTTTGATATTTAAAGTTTTCAATTTTTTCATGTATAAAGTCTTTGCTGATCTTTTTACTGATTTTTTCGAAATGTAACTCACTAAAGCATTTCTTTTAATTTTTAAAACCTGGTATAAATATGTTGATCATATTTTTGCTATTGTTCCTAATAGGCACATAAATGATGCTTTATAATTACTAAATTTACAAAATAAAGCTATAAAATTCACAATAAAGACTGAAATTAATGGATTTCTTCCTTTTCTAGATCTAAAGATAATAAGAAATAATAATAAATTAAACTTTTGTATTTATAGGAAATCCACTCATATTGATAATTACATAAAGAATATAAGTTTTAATTCTCTTTCACATAAATTTGCTGTTTTTAATAATTTGATTTGTAGGTTAATAAATATACCCCTGAATAAAGATGAATTTAATAGAGAATATAAACATATTATTAATACCGCTTTAATTAATGATTTTAATAAAGACTTTATACATAAAATTGAAAAATGTAAATATCAAAAACCTCTTAATGATATTTCTACCCTTAAAAAATAAAAGATGATTATAATTTTAAAAAATTTACTTACCATCCTTGGGTTAAGAAGCATTTTCAAAAATTTTTTAAAGATTAAATTTAAAGGGAGTCAATTAATGGCACTAAACACTTACTTTTAAATTTTTCCGGAACATGTTTCAGAGACTTTGCCTCTATCCTCAAGCGGCCATCGACTGGTTCTCATTGGTGTAGTTGATGATATTTTGAATTTCGAAATACCAGCAGTTGTTTCTGTTTTCATGTTTATTTAATTTTCAGATTTTGGTAGTACTGACAAAAACATAGTGACATCTAGCGATTGTATCGTTGACAACGAGGTTGTTTGAGCTGATGATGTGAATAAGATTTCACGAAATCATGATCCTCATCAATTAATAAGAAAATTTTCATCATTTTCTTTTAAGATAAGTGAAGTCTTATGTTACAAATTATTATATTTGTATGTTATTTCTGTATTTCATATTATTTGAGGTAAACCTTTGCAGAGTTAGTTTCAGAATATATTTCATTGGAAGTGCAAGGATATATGGGAAACTGAAGCAGTAATCAGATGTTTAAGTTCGGTATTTCATACTCTTTTCATTACTTTACAAGAAACAACAGACTAATCACAACTTACTAAGTATGACAGTATTGAAAATATTCAAACATATTTAAAAAATCACTGATGCATCAAAATAGTTATTTGAAATAAGTTGTCTGTTTTAATGAAACACTCAGTCTATTTCAAATTGTACATTGATGGAAATTAATCATTCTTCCACACTAGCCTTGTGTAGGCTAAGGTTTGGATAGGTAGACTCTGACTGAAAAATTTAATGCCATAGCTAGGATTTTAACCACAGATCTCCCGGTCTCCGTCTGGTTGCTCTTAACCATTCAGCTACTATGGCCAACATGCTGACATGACATTAAATTCTCCAACTGACTTGTATTTTTCCAGTAAACCACTAGGGTTTCTAATTGTATATGAGATGTGCACTGTGTGTGGTGTCTTACTATTGTAAGCATGTAAGTCCCAGGCTTCATCATAAACCACTATTATCGGGTTAATTGATAGAAATTAATTGTTTTTCCACACTAGCGATGTGTAGGCTAAGGTTTGGATAGGTAGATCAGACTAAACTGGGACTTAAGTACTTACAATAGTAAGTTGTCATAAACCGTGCATATCTCATTGTGTAAGAGAGCCTCTAGTGGTTTACCAGGAAAAATATGAGTAAGTTGGAAAATTTAATATCATGCTGGCATGTTGGCCATGGGGTTAGCCCAAGATGTATTTGTTTTAGTATTCAATAAATCATATCATATTGTATTATATATAAAATGTTGGCACTGTACAGTCAGAAAGTATTTGTATGCCACTAAAACTAAGGAAAATTAATATTATGGTGAGTATTTAAATGATCAATTAAAGCTTACTGACTCAAAAGAAGGCATTCTCAAAACAATGTACATTTTATACAAAAATAGCAACAATGTACAAGCAAAATGTGACTTATATAAAAATAAAATTAACTTGCAAATTTTTCGGGCACAAAAAGTATTTGTACACTCACAAAAACAATATACAGTACAACAAAAACGCTATTTTTGAGTTTGATTTATGAGTCACTATGTTTACACTCAACTTCACTTACTTGTTGTTGTATAATTGAAACGTTTTCAAGATCATTCGATCTCATCCTCAGCTGTTTGGTGAAAATGAACATTCTTCTTCCTCCACTACTACGGTGCTCCGATCCCTCTGCCATCTGGTGTTAGGGGCACTAAGTTTTAATACTTCATTTAATGCTGGGATTTCAAAATGTATAACTTTATCACGATTTTTGGTTATTAATATTTTTTCCCAAATATCCAATTCTATGGGTGTACTTAAAGATTTTAACAGTTTAATGTTATGGCCAATGTTGTGGTTTTCTGTCCAAAAATGGTGTGACACTGCAGATTTTTCTGTTTGTTTCAACTTTATATGCCTGGTTAACAAGTTTCTCTTAGTTTTTCCTATGTAGCTTTTATCACACCTTTCGCAGGTTATCTGATAAATTCCTGATTTCAAATTGTTGGGGATTGAATTTTTTATTGGTTTATTTAGCAGGTTCTTCAGACTGAATTTGTTTTGGGGTGCTAGTTTTAAGTTTATTCTTTTGAAGATTTGTTCAAATTTTCTAAAAGCCCATGGATGGTAGGTGAATTTTCTATATTGCCAATTTGTGTTTTTAAGTGGTGTGAGAGTGGTATTTTTTGATATTATCTTCAGTTTTTCCTTTCTCGTCATCATGTTCCTTATGATGGCTGGGTTGAATCCATTTAATACCGCTATGTCTTTTATGTGTTGTTGTTCTTTCAAAAATTCCTCCTTACTCAGTGGGATGTTGTATAGCCGGTGAATTAGACTTCTAAAGGCAGCTAGTTGATGTGAAACTGGGTTGTATTCATTTTTCTTTATGTAATTATCTATGTGTGTGGGCTTCCTGTATATTCCAAAATCTACACCATGACGATTTCTAGTTATCTTGAGGTCCAAAAAGGGTATTGTGTTGTCTCTTTCTACTTCCATTGTGAACTGGATATGATTATCTTGCAGGTTTAGTAATTTTAGAGAATCTTCTTTGAAAGCTACATAGGAAAAAATAAGAGAAACTTGTTAACCAGGCAAAAAGAACACCAGAGGAACATAAAGTTGAAACAAACAGAAAAAGCTGCAGTGTCACACCATTTTTGGAAGAAAACCACAACATTGGCCATAATATTAAACTGTTAAAATCCTTAAGTACACCCATAGAATTGGAGATTTCGGAAAAAATATTCATAACCAAAAATCGTGATAAAGTTATAAATGAAGTATTAAAACTTAGTGCCCCTAACACCAGATGGCAGAGGGATCGGATAACCGTAGTAGTGGAAGAAGATGAATGTTCATTTAGTCACCAAACAGCTGAGGTTGAGATCAAATGATCTTGAAAATGTTTCAATTATACAACAACAAGTAAGTAAAGTTTTGAGTGTAAACATAGTGACTCATAAATCAAACTCAAAAATGAAGAATACTTCACTGTTAATAATGCTTCTGCTTTTAATATTTAAAAAAGCTATTATTCAGTACTTCGTTGGGGACCTCTTAGCTTTAATTATATCCTCTTGTCTCCTTGGTAAAGATTGGACAAGTTATATGTTATATGTGTTTGGAGGACTTTAGTAACAGTGACGTCAAAATTATAATGGACAAGTTTTTTAACCTCCACCATTGGTATTTGGTTCCATTCTTCTGAAAGAGCAGTTTTCAGTGAAAGAGCAGTTTTCAGTGCTTCTTTGCTTGAAATTGCCCTTTTTCTTACACGTTTTCCAAGGATACTTCACACTTGCTCAATAGGATTAATATCTGGAGATCAGGGAGGGGTATGAAGGTGTTTTGGAACATTGTATAATATCCACAATCGTGTGTTAAGCACATATTTTGTATTATTATTCTCATTAAACATTCAGTCTTCTTGCAGGCCCATTTTCTCCACACTGGTATGCAACTCTTGTTTAAGAATGCCCATGTACTTCCTGTGATCCATTATTCGGCAGATTGCCGACACCTGATGCGCTTATATAATCCCAGACAAGGACGGATCCTCCATCACGCTTTACTGTGGAAACAAGAATTTTTGTCTCCAGCTCCATATATTTTTTTCCTCCATATTTTGCAACTGCGATCTGTACTGAATAATTTGAACAAGCTCTCATACAACTTTTTCCCAGTAGTCCACACTCTTATCACGGTAGTTACCTAGGAGTAAATTCTGTCCTCTGCAAGCTAACATAGAACTTCTTACACACTACTCTGCCATTGCACCCTTTCTTATTGTAAACAGCTCTCACAGTGCTCGCTGAAACATTAATTCCTGCCTTCTGAAACTCAACAACAATCTGAAGAGCAGTCATTCGTGGATCTTTTTTAATGCAGCGAAGAATGCTGCTTTCATCTTTAACCTTGAGGACTTTAGGTCGACCACTCCTGGGTGTATTTAGAACAGATTTTCTGGTTCTTGCTCTGTCAATGATGGATTGAATCATTGACCGTGCTCTTCCCGCTATCTGAGATATCTCTGAAAATGTTTTGAATTCATTGTGTAATTTAATTACTATTTTTCTGTTTTCTGGCACAGTTTCTTCCCTCTTCGGCCCATTTTATGTTACCTGCTGTGTGCGAGTCAGACTGGTGTGTGCAGACCACTTGCTGTAAAACAGCTAAATCAGACTGTGCAGAAAGGAGAGCTAGCTTGTAATATAATCACAGTATTCAATCTAGATACCTTTGGTGTACGAATACTTTTTGTGCCAAATTTACGTTATTATTCAATATTACCGCAGAAAACTACTGATTCTAGAAAACTTCCAGCAAAATTACAATAGGAATAGGTAAATAAATATACAAACCATATAATTTTACTACTAAGTTTCATAAATAATTATGTTGCAACAACACACATTGTTTCTTCATTGAGGTGGTGTACGAATACTTTCTGGGCTGACTGTATAATACAGCATGCATATATGCGGTCCATGGCCTTACCATAAAAAGATGCCATTAGATATATGTGTGGGTATGAGCTTGGCATGCAGGTTGAAATAAATTTGTCTGATCTTAAAACCAAAAAAATATAATGGCTGAATTAACAATGTTTTTATGTTGCAGCTGTTTATTTCTGCAATGTTGCCACCTGGAGGTGGTTCTAATGAAGTCACAGGACGTCTGCTCAGGCATTTATTCATTCTGTCCTTAGATTCTTTTGATGACAAGACATTGGACAGAATTTTTTGTGCCATATTGGACTGGCATTTTGCCAAAGGATTTGACTCTCAGATTGTCAGAATGAGTAAGGTAAACCATACTTTCATTTTTTATATTACTGAGTTTTGAAAAATAAAACTTTATCTCAAAAACGTTTTATCTATAAAATTCATAACATCGAAACCTACCCTTAAATGTCTTTGAAAAGCAACTGTATGACAGGAAGGCTGTCTGCAGAAGTCTAGATAACCACTTTAATGGTCAATCTTCAAAAGAAATACGGCGGTCAAACAACCATATTGAATGTGGAATGCCACAGTAGGATGGGGTGCCATTTGTGCTGGTCTGCTGGGAGAGTTTCTGACTGGTAAGAAGGGGGCACCTGCCCTCTGCACTGTCGTGGCATCTTGGGTCAGCCGCCCTCTGTCTCCTTTCGCATCATCCTTCCTCCTAGTAATGCCGCACTTGGGGCATAGGTAAAATTAACCACAGATTTCAGTACCAAATCCCCTCCGTAGCATAATCCAATCCAATCCAATCCATTGCATCTATTACTGTTTCTCTTCTCCCAACACAACATGAAAGTAAGCTGTAAGGGTTCTTCAGTGTATTACTTCCTTTGATTTCAATTGGAAGTTTGGCACCAGATTTCATAAGCTTGTAAATTGGAACTCTCAGCTAATTTTTGTCATGTAATACATTACTGATAAATTATTTCAGCAAACTAAATTTTGAGTAGGTTTTGGCTTGAATGTTTTAACTTAACTTGGTAAGAACTTAAAAGTGTGTTGACAGCATGTTGTTATGCAAAAGATGCAGTCTGAATTTTTTTGTTCCATTTATACCCTGCCTTTAACTGCAATGGTCATATGGGCAGTCGTTCTCCTTTGGAACACATTGAAGGTGTTAACTTGTTTTAATCATTAGATCATGCACACATTCACACTCTCATTCATACTTCCAGACTCTGGGGAAGATGGGGAATTATCTTGGTCAGAGAAAAATCCCCATCCCCACTGCTGGGAATTGAACCTGGGACCCGTAGCACAGCAGGCAGGTGCTCTACCGACTGAGCTACGGGGCCAGCCATCTGAAATTGTTGTCTAGGGTTCAGGAACAGTTTCAGTTGTAGATAACACATCCTAACCTTCTCTTTCCAAAAGTTGTAACTGCATGCTGTGTTACAGTTATATAATTTCACTCACTCACTCACTCACTCACTCACTCACTCACTCACTCACTCACTCACTCACTCACTCACTCACTCACTCACTCACTCACTCACTCACTCACTCACTCACTCACTCACTCACTCACTCAGTCACTCATTTATTTATTTATTTACTTATTTATTTATTATTTGCTTGTTTGCCAGTTTGCCTGTTTATTTATATGTTTATTTGTTTGTTATCTGCAGCAAAAATTATGGTGTAATTCATAGCATCCTCAAGTACAAGATCATACACAGATTCATAGATTATACAAAGCAATTCATAGATTTAGATCCCTGATGTGATCATCATCAGGGATAGTGATGATGATCACATTTTTTTACTGTAATGGAATGATTTACCAGCATGCAGTTCCCCCTCACACTACTGTTACAGCAGCATACTACACATCAGTATTGGCTTCACTGAGGAACCACATTGCAAAGAAATGACCAGAGCTTTCTCGTACTGGGTGACGACTTCATCATGACAATGCATGGCCTCACGTCGCATGCAGTTCCCCTCACACTACTGTTACAGCACCATACTACACGTCAGTATTGCCTACACTGAGGAAGCACATTGCAAAGAAACGACCAGAGCTTTCTCGGAGTGGGTGACGACTTCATCATGACAATGCATGGCCTCACGTCACATGCAGTTCCCCCTCACACTACTGTTACAGCACCATACTAAATGTCAGTATTGGCTACACTGAGGAAGCACATTGCAAAGAAACGACCAGAGCTTTCTCGGACTGGGTAGCAACTTATCATGACAATTCACGGCCTCATGTCGTAAATCAAGTCATGCAGTTTCTGGCTCAATTCAACATTACCTGTGTACCACATCCACCTTATAACCCCGATCTTGCACCCTGTGACTTTTTTTATTCTCATCAATAAAGGCAAAGCTTAGGGGTATTTGATTTGAGAACTCTGAAGCAGTGCTCAAGAAAAGTGAGGCGATTCTCAAGGACCTGACAAGGAATGGTCTGAGGCACGTGTTCAAGGACTGGCAGAGACGCTATAAAAATTGCATTGAAGTAGGAGGGGACTACTTTGAAAAAGATCATGTAAACATTGAATTGCAGTAATAAATATCTGTGAAAAAAAATCAGTCTCAGTCTTTGTTGATCAGATAACTAGTAAAGTAGATAATTATTTATTTAGTTTTCTCCCCCTGAATTGCTGATGTCTAAAATAGGTTCCAGAAGGCACAATTAAAAATGAACACTATATATCACATTCAATCAATTATAATAATTAGTTAATAAACTTTGTTTATCCTTGATATTAAGATATATATCATAAAAAGGGCTAGTTTTATAATAAGTCATTGTTAATAGCTTCATTGTGTTACTTTGACCATATATGCTTACATTTGTTTTATCTTTACAGTTTGTAGTTGAAGCAACATTGGAAATTTACAAGAATGCTATGGAGAATTTCTTACCAACTCCTGCTAAATCACACTACACGTTCAATCTTCGGGATTTTTCTCGAGTCATACAAGGAATACTTTTGGTGCCATCTACTCACCTTAATGAGGCTGATAAGCTTACAAGGCTATGGATACATGAAACATACAGAGTGTTCTATGACAGACTTATCAATGAAGAAGACAGGTATACTCTCATTTACGTTTGTAATTATCCTAGAAAGTAGTGTGTTTTACATATGATGAAGATCAAATCAAAAAAGCCTAAGTGCATAATAAGAGCATCTTTATAAGAGGAAAAACAGATATGGTTGAAATTGTTTATTGAGTACTAAATATACATTTTATATTTTTGGCCATCCATGAACTTGGGCCCAGTCCTTATCATCACTGGGCAGTCAAATACCATTCTTATCTTTTACATATTTAGAGAACAAGTACTATTCACTTATTTCTCCAATGTTCTCAGTGCTTACTCTCATAGTCTTGGGAACTTTTTGGACAAAGTAAGAGCCAAATGGTTGCGGATGATAAGTACACACGACAAAATAATAATAATAATAATAATAATAATAATAATAATAATAATAATAATAATAATAATAATAATAATAATAATAATAATAATAATAATAATAATAATAATAATAATAATAATAATAATAATAATAATAATAATAATAATAATAATAATAATAATAATAATAATAATAATAATAATAATAATAATAATAATAATAATAATAATAATAATAATAATAATAATAATAATAATAATAATAATAATAATAATAATAATAATAATAATAATAATAATAATAATAATAATAATAATAATAATAATAATAATAATAATAATAATAATAATAATAATAATAATAATAATAATAATAATAATAATAATAATAATAATAATAATAATAATAATAATAATAATAATAATAATAATAATAATAATAATAATAATAATAATAATAATAATAATAATAATAATAATAATAATAATAATAATAATAATAATAATAATAATAATAATAATAATAATAATAATAATAATAATAATAATAATAATAATAATAATAATAATAATAATAATAATAATAATAATAATAATAATAATAATAATAATAATAATAATAATAATAATAATAATAATAATAATAATAATAATAATAATAATAATAATAATAATAATAATAATAATAATAATAATAATAATAATAATAATAATAATAATAATAATAATAATAATAATAATAATAATAATAATAATAATAATAATAATAATAATAATAATAATAATAATAATAATAATAATAATAATAATAATAATAATAATAATAATAATAATAATAATAATAATAATAATAATAATAATAATAATAATAATAATAATAATAATAATAATAATAATAATAATAATAATAATAATAATAATAATAATAATAATAATAATAATAATAATAATAATAATAATAATAATAATAATAATAATAATAATAATAATAATAATAATAATAATAATAATAATAATAATAATAATAATAATAATAATAATAATAATAATAATAATAATAATAATAATAATAATAATAATAATAATAATAATAATAATAATTTATTGCGGCCAATAGACTCTTACAAGAGCATCTGACACTGTCAATTATCTCTATACAGTCAAAATACAAAATGATCAAAATACATGTTATTTACAAAATGTAGAGTTGTTTACAAAAGTATATGAGTTATTTACAAAGATCAAAATGCCTAAATTATGTACAAACCTTATTGTATACATAGGTATACAACTCATTTATACTACATACATATATATTACAGTTCATTTATACTATACAAACATTTTTGAATTAGGTATGATTTTAAGACAAGTTTAAATTTTGAGTCAGAAGTATTCTTAATTACAGATGGCAATTTATTGTATAATATGGCTCCTATTTTAAATGAAGATGAAGTTTTTTTATGAGGGTGAGTCAAATGAAAACCTTAAATATTTTTTAAAATATTATTTAATGTGCAGAAGTGGTACAAAGCTGCATCACTTTTCAACATAATCTCCCCCACACTCAATGCAAGTCCTCCAGTGCTAACAAAATGCATAAATGCCTTTAGAAAAAAAAATCTTTTGGTAGTCCGCACAACCACTCATGCACTGCGTGGTGCACCTCTTCATCGGAAGGAACTTCTTTCCTCCCATTGCATCTTTGAGTGGTCCAAACATATGGAAATCATTTGGGGCAAGGTCTGGTGAGTATGGTGGATGAGGAAGACAGGTCTGTGATTGTTGCAACTGTTGTACAGGCAGTGTGGGGCCTTGCATTGTCATGTTGCAAAAGGACACCTGCTGACAGCAATCCACGTCACTTTGATTTGATTACAGGCCGCAGATGATATTTTAGGAGATTTGCATATGATGCACTGATGACAGTAGTCCCTCTAGGCATGTAATGGTCCAAAATGACGCCTTTTTTGTCCCAAAAGAGAGTCAGCATAACCTTCCCTGCTGATGGTTCTGTTCAAAACTTCTTTGGTTTCGATGATGAGGGATGGCGCCATTCCTTGCTCGCTCTCTTTTTTTCCGGTTGGTGGAAGTGAACACAGGTTTCGTCCCCAGTAACAATTCTTGCAAGGAAGCCATCTCCTTCCCGTTCAAAGTGCCAAAGAAGTTCTTCACAAGCATCAACACGTCGTTCTCTCATTTCAGGAGTCATCTGCCATGGCACCCATCTTGCAGACACTTTGTGAAACTGGAGCACATCATGCACAGTGTGGTGTACTGACCCATGACTAATCTGTAAACATGCTGCAATGTCTTTCAGTGTCACTCGGCGGTTTTCCTTCACTATGGCTTCAACTGCTGCAATGTTCTGTAGAGTCACAACTCGTTGTGCCTGACCTGGACGTGGAGCATCTTCCATGAAGTCACACCATTCATAGACTTTCTGCTGTGATATCACCATACTGAACCTTCATTCGTCGATGAATTTCAATAGGTTTCACACCTTCACTACACAAATACCGAATTACAGAACGCTGTTCTTCCCTGGTGCAAGTCGCAAGTGGGGTGGCCATCTTTATACTGATACTGTGACAGTATGTGTGCATCTGCTCTATGCTGCCACCTACTGGCCATTCTGCACGCTGTTTGTAGCACACTTACCAACTTAAAGGATAATGGCGCAAAATTTTGATTTGTTATTACAAATTTAAGGTTTTCATTTGACTCACCTCGTAGCTAAGAGTCAACTGGAGAATTGAATGTCAGGACGACACTTTGGCCATAGTAGCTCAATGGGTAAGAGCAACTAGATGGAAACCAGGTTATCCGTGGTTCAAATGCCAGCTATGGCATTGAATTTTAAAGTTTGACTCTATCTATCCAAGACTGTACATGTTGATAGATGTAAATTACTCTACATGTTTTCTTCAAATTTAATTCTACAAACATTATTTTGGTTTAGGTTGCGCATGTTCAAGTTAGTGCAAGACTCGTGTTATTCAAATCTGAGGCAGCCAATGGACAAAGTTCTGGCACATTTGTTGGCAAGCGAAGATGCTGAGTTAAGGGATTCAGATGTAAGAAAATTAATTTTTGGCAACTACATGGAACCTGATGCTGACCCTAAAGTTTATGATGAGGTGAGTAAATAAATTTTATTTCTAAGCCAAAAAGATATTCATGTCCCAATTTGTGATTAACTATACAGAGTTGAGCAAAATGCACGTACAGTAATTGCATCAATTGCATGCAACCAATGAGATACATGAAAGCCAAAGGAGCTGACAGTGAAGGTTAGAAGATGTCCGCCAGGCAGATAATGGAGTGCTGAATGTTGTGCAAAAGTCATCCTTGCAAACTGATGAGAAAAGACTTGGAACATAAAGAAGAAATGAATGGAGTTGTTTATGAGAGTACACTAAATGTCATTAATTACACATGTAACCATGACTCTGCTTCTATTCAAAGCCTTCCTGCAAATATTAGTTTCAATCCCAGCTGGCAGTTCAATTCTATATGAGCTGGTTAAAGTGCGTATTTCTGTTACTTTTTTAGATATATTTAAATAAAACTAAGCATATATTTATTGAAAGTGTAACTAATAAGAGTAAACTATTAAGAGTAAGCATTGATTATAGCTGTATTTGAAAATAAATTATATTATGTTCATTAATTTATAGATGAGTCGTATTTATTACACATCTGCTTCACTTACGTACCTATTTTGAGGACATGTTTCGCAAATCATTGTTTGCATCTTCGGCTCTTATGCGACTAAAGCTTGATTCAGTGGTGTGGGTAATTCTGGAGGTGCTGCTGCCATCTGTTGATTTAGTGATGAACTTAAATGTGGGATTCTCTTCTGGCGGGATTTCAAAGTTCATTAGTTGGTTTTTATGTTTTTCTATGTATATTCTCTCCCATATGACGAGTTCACTATGTTTTTGAACAAGCTTTAAGTCAAGGATCTAGCTTTAGTCGCATAAGAGTCGAAGATGTAGTCGATGATTTGCGAAACATGTCCTCAAAATAGGTACGTAAGTGAAGCAGATGTGTAATAAATACGACTCATCTATAAATTAATAATTATTTTGCTTCACTGTGGTGTTCCAATACAGTTAAATTTCGATATATTAAGTTTGTTCCAAAAATTGTATTAAGCTCTCTGGATCATAAAGGACATCTTACTACTACAAGTAACACTAAGAAAGTGACTCACAAGAATAAGATGTCATAGTTTAACCTTTGCAGCTATTGTATGAAATTACGATGGTAACCTCCATAGTGTGATAGTTATGTGAGGTGTTAAAAACTCTATATGAGCCATTGTAGCTTCCACCCTGCTCTCTCTCTCTCTCTTTCTCTCTCTCTGGTTTCATCTGATAGCACAGGGTGACAGATACCCCGAAATGCATGTGAAATGATAGGTACATAATAATTAGGAGTATGTTATAATGCAGATACATTTTTCAAGTTAATTAGAACCTTTCAGGTTAGAATGATGGGTATCAAGACAACTCAAATTGTTTGAATCTTCAAACATAAGCAAAGATAATGATTGTAACATATCTGTAGGCTAATATATTTATTGTGCTCGGGTAATCTCCCATTTTTGTTTCTATGGGTAAATCAGGTAATATAGAACATTTAACAATAATTACAAGTACAGTTATTTGTATAGAGTCAACATGAAAAATTCAATGCCTTGGCTGGGATTTGAACCACGGATCTCCTGGTTTCCATCCAGTCGCTTTTACCCATTGAGCTACCATGGCCAACTTGCCGTCATGACATTGAATTCTCCCATTGACTCATATATTTTTCTGGTAAACCACTAGGGGCTCTCATATTCAATGAAGACTAGGACTCAGGTACTTACAATGGTAAGTCGCCACAAATGGTGTATCTCGAATATGAGAGCTCCTAGTAGTTTACCGGGGAAATATAGAGTCAATTGGAGAATTTAATGTCATGACAGCAAGTTGGCCATGGTAGCTCAATAGGTAAGAGCGACTGGAGGGAAACCAGAAGATCCGTGGTTCAAATCCTGGCCATGGCATTGAAGTTTTCAGTTTGACTCGACCTATCCAAAACCTTAGCCTGTATACAGCTAGTGTGAAGGAACAATTAATAACTTAAACGTTTATTTCTACCGATGTAATGTATAAAAATGCTCTAAACCTCTGCATGTACCAAATTCAGGTACATGACAATAAGAACAGGAGTATGGAGATATCCTATGTGATATGTCCTATATGTGGTGGAAATAGAGATGTTCAACATATAATATTTAAAAGTAGAGGAAGTGTAATTGGAAGAAGGAATACATCAGTAATGAAAGAACTATTGCTTTAACTGAAATATTTTATAAAGATGGTAAAGATGTAAGGTAATTTTTTAAACAAAGTGAAGAATAACGCATAAGAAAAGAAAAAGTCAAATAACACAATACAATCTAGAATTAAGGAATTAGCTACATTGTAAATTATGAGTATAACTGGTACAGAACCAGGGCTCAACACCAGTCATGTTCCCCTGTATATAGTTTAGCATTGTTAAATAAATAAACTAAAGTCTACTGTTGATGTTTTGCAGGTAACAGATTTGGAATCATTAACAGAGAAAATGAATTATTATTTGAATGATTACAACATGCTTTCTCAGCAGCCTATGTCGCTGGTTATGTTTCAATTTGCAATTGAGCACATATCTCGTGTGAGCCGTGTGTTGCAGCAGCATAGTGGACATGTGCTGCTGGTGGGTATTGGAGGATCTGGACGGCAAAGTTGCTCTAAACTTGCAAGTTCTATGGCAGAATTCCAAGTTTTCATGGTAAGTGTTTCTATGTGCTTATGGTAAATAGAGAAAGTACTGCATTCCATCCAAAAACTGAATAGTTAGATTTTACTGATGAATTGCTACTCTCTGAATCTGAATTTCTTTTTGGAGTGAAATTGACTCAAATCCAAAGCATGACAGGCCACAACAAACTCACATGAGGGAACATTTTAAAATCGAAATAGTATATTACAAGGGCAGATCAAATATAAACGGAAATTATTTTTTAGATTTATTTTATCAACAAACAAAAATGCTCATATACAGATTACTTTTCTGCACAGTGTCCTGCCTTCGATACACATTTTCCCCATTGGATTGGTAAGTTTTAGATGCCATCCGTAGAGAAAGAAGTAGGAAGCGTTCGGAGCCAGCTGCGCAAGAACTCTTCTTCACTTGCGTCATCATCAAAGCATTGTCCTCCTAGGTCTTGTTTGAGTGGTCCAAACAAATGGTAGTCGCAGGGCGATAAATCTGGACTGTAAGGAGTGTGGTCCAGGGGTGTCCAATACATTTTCTCCAGTTTTTCCCACATTAAAGTGACAGTATGTGGCCTTGCATTGTCATAAAGAAGAATGGCATTTCGGATCGAATGTCGGCGTCGCTTATTGTGATCTGCAGCTTTTGCTTCATCCAGAATGTGACAGTTTGTCCTTTGTTTGTGGAGAAAATCCACCAGCAAAGCGCAAAATGTTTGTAAGTACCCTTCCATCAGATGGTCGTGTTTTGACCTTGACTGGACCTGCTTTGTCTCCTCGCTGCCACTCCATGCTTGCTTGCTTTGACTCTGGGGTGTAATGATGCACCCACGTTTCATCATAAATCATAATGCAATACAAAAAATGTTCTCCCTCCTTGTAGTGATACAGGTGTCTCTGACAAACTTCCTGGCATAACGGTTTTGTCCCTGATTGAGGAACGAGGAAATGAAATGAAATGTGTAGTGTTTAACGCCCGCTTTTACTACATACGGCACCGCAGGCGGTGACACTGATGATGCATGAGATGAAGATGGAGCACCGGTGGAATGAGATGGCGGGGGAAACCGGAGGTCCCGGAGAAAACCCGCCCCAACGCCGTGTTGTCCACCACAAATCTCACTTTGCGGTCGCCTGGGATTGAACCCGGGCCGCCTTGGTGAGAGCCAAGCGGTCTAACCACTGAGCCACGGCGTGGCCAAGGGACGAGGAACCTACCTGGCAGACCATAATGGAGTTCATCTCGGATGATTGTTTAAACACTTCTGTAACTTGTTCCTAGGGATAAAAGAAATTTCGGATATTTTTATGTGTCGATCTTCTTCAGTAATGTCACGAATGGCAACAATGTTGTCTGTAGTAATGCTTGTCCATGGTCTCCTCCTATGAGGTTCACTTTCTGCAGCTTCTCTTCCCGCCACAAACGTTTTAGCCCACTTATACACTCCAGTCTTCGAAAGTGTTTCTTCCCCAAACCTTGCGCGGAGCTGTCTCAAATTTTCCAATGTTTTGGTGTCCTTTTCTGCAACAAATCTGATGATGCATTGTGTAACAGACATGTACACCTCTTGCTCACTAATAGCATACTGATGCAGCACCATTCTCCGTGGTGCATGCGCATACAATACCCCCGTTGAGATATCCCCACCAACATGCTGACAAAATCTCTCCTCAAAATTATTACCAACAATAGCGTTATATTAAAATTCCTGTTTATATTTGATCTGCCCTCGTAGTAGTACTCAAATGTTCTGGAGCTCTTGATTAGTCATCATTTGCTTTCAAGTTTCCCAATAATATTCAGCAATCTGAAGTGATGTCCCAACTATATTCTGAAGATCGGGGCAGGACATCAAATGGTCCTTGTTCTTTACTGAATTAGTGTTTTTCCATACTATACAGTGTGGAGAGTCTAATAGCTTACTATTTGGGTCTAGTAATGTCTTCCATATCTTCGTGTCACATTGGATTTTGTTTTTATCAGCTATATGGGTTTTTATTTTCAATTTTCTGTACTTTTTTTTTTTAATTTACGTCTTCCAACATTAAGTCATATCGGACAATGAATGAAATGGGTGAAATGATACTCGAATGAGTCCAGGGTCCATGGAGCTTAGAGTTACTTGACATTCGTCTATCAGGATAAGGGAAAACCCCGTAAAAACCTTATCCAGGTAACTCACCCTGACCGAGATTCGAACTCGAGACCTCTTGAACCTGAGGCAGACGCGCTACCATCTACACTACTGAGGCGGGCAATTTACTGTACAGTTGTATTGATTTATATGATAAACATTTTTTCTTACTTTGTTGGAGTGAGTGAGTGAGTGTGTGGTGGTTTTTTTTTTGCAAGCATATCAACCTTCTCATTCCTTCCAGACCATAATGCACTGGAATCCATTGTAAAACTATGTTTCTGTTTTAATTTTGTAACATCCTGATGTAATTTTTGGCTTCTGTTATTCTATGGTCTTGAATGATGGTGGTGGCGGTGGTGGTGGCGGTGGCGGCGTTGGTGAATGGTTTGTTTGTATGTTAGTGTCAGCATGGCTGAGCTAGCATAAGAAAGTATTAGTGTTTTGGAAAGAATTTATATGTAGAAAGAATTGTTGGAATAATATGGAAATGTAAAGACCAACTAATAAACTTCAAAATCCCTCCAGTTGACAGTTTAGTGATTAAGTTTGTTTTTCCACCATCAGAGGAAGATGGCAGGAAACTAGAAAAAATGAGAGCTGGATCTTTGAGTTTTTATTATTATTATTAATCATCATCATCATCATCATCATCATCATCATCATCATCATCATCATCATCATCATCATCATCATCATCATCATCATCATCATCATCATCATCATCATCATCATCATCATCATCATAATCATAATCATCATCATCATATACATCCATCAATCATCAAACAATCACCATCATCATCATCATTTTGTAAATTATATAATTCTGAATGAAGTAAGTAAAATTACGCTCAAACAAATCCAGGGTCCATAGAGCTTAGAGTTACCTAACATTCATCTTTCAGCATAAGGGAAAACCTCAGAAAAAACCTTATACAGATAACTTTCACCGAGATTCAAACTATGGACTTCTTGACTATAAGGCAGATACAATACCACCACCCTACAGGGGCAGGCTACCTGTGAGGTTGAAAAACAATTGCTCCTAACACTAGTTCCTAAAAAATTGAAAGGTGAGTGATGTAATGTGAAAAAAACCAGCTTACAAATGTTTTTTAATTTCTTTTCCTAACTGGAGCAGGAACGTGAACTGAGCTAACCACAGATGACTGCAGAACATACCCATATGACAAAGTCCAAATTACCCTCATTAATTAACTACACCAATAAAGGCGCCAAACAACCTGCCCACCTCTTTAGCATGGTGATAGTGTGTCTACCTCAAATTTAGTATATCCTGTGTATGAGAAAAAATGAACAAACTAAGAGATTTAAATAATAAATGATACAAATGATAATAGAATGAGCTAACCTATAATGTTTATTACCAATTAACAGTATTATATGTTAGGTCATTTTATTATCATTTTTAAGATGTATTATTTAAACCTCTGTGCCTTTTTTGAGGTACTAAACCTCATAGACCAAGACTTTACAAATTGGTGAAGTTTAGAAGTATTACAAATTTAAAATAAAAGTGAATGGAGAAGATACTGACACATTGCTTCACTTACACTGTTTCTTCACAGGACATGTTTCAAGAGCTGTTGCTCCCATCATCAGCTGAGTCTCCACTAGTGTAAATTGTAGTGGTTTCCTCTTTCTCTATATCATCGATAGATGGCATGATGTATTTGTTAAAGATTTGTCAAAGATGTTTCGAAATTCATGATTCTATGATGATTTTTATTAATGAAGATTTTTGCTCATACAGAAAGATCTATGGAATGATTAACCATGTTTTATTAAAGCTGTCTCCAAGTTGATGTCATGTCTGGTATTCATAAAATGAAAAGTAACTCCTGATTTTTCTATTTCACCGTTTTTAATGTATGTTATATGTTCTTTAGTTCTGATTTCAATATTTCTTTTTGTTTTTCCTATATACTTTGAATTACAAATTTGTTTTAGTTTTATTTATGGTGTTCAAGTGATGCATGAGATCTCATTTTTCTAGGAGGATAACAACATTAATATAAGAGAAATGTTCTATGAGCTTTCTTAATAGCTAAAAATCCTTAAATGACTTGAAATATATTTTTTTTTAATTTGCAGATTGAAATAGGACGTACTTATGGTATGAACGAATGGAGAGATGATATAAAGAAGTTATTAAAATTGGCTGGAGGACAAGGAAAACAAACAACTTTTATCTTTTGTGATACCCAAATCAGAGATGAAAATTTTGTTGAAGACATTAGTATGCTACTTAACACAAGTGATCTACCAAATTTGTATGCTCCAGATGAAAAGGCTGAAATACTGGACATGATGCAGAATGTTGCTAGAATATTAGTAAGTATGTACAGTTTTGTGCTTTGTAAAGGGTTAAAGCCAGATTTAGGTGGCTACGTGGTGTGTGTTTCCCAGTTTTGTTGTATGAGAGAACTGTTATGTATGTATTGTTTCTCTACAGTGTAATTACAGTAGGTAGAGGAGGTGTTGAATCTTACACAAAAATGTTATACAGATTAGTCACCACAAATACAGGTTTTGGGACTCCATGAACTCTGTGTGTGTGTGTGCGTGCGTGCGTGCGTGCGCGTGTGCGCGTGCATGTGTGCGTGTGTGCGCGTGTGGGTGTGTGTGTGTGTGTGTGTGTGTGTCTGTGTCTGTGTCTGTGTGTGTCTGTGTGTGTGTGTGTGTGTGTGGGTGTGGGTGTGTGTGTCTGTGTCTGTGTCTGTGTGTGTCTGTGTGTGTGTGTGTGTGTGTGTGTGTGTGTGTGTGTGTGTGTGTGTGTGTGTGTGTGTGTGTGTGTGTGTGTGTGTGTGTGTGTGTGTGTGTGTGTGCGTGCGTGCGTGCATGCGTGTGCGTGTGTGTGTGACCTGATTAATGGCCTCGCTCTCACATACACAAGATAGAAGTGGATAATCATCCAACTGATACAGAGAGGAGATGAGTTAGCATTCTCAGTACCCCCAGCAAGTTGGCATTCATTGACTAGAATTCGCTACTTACAGCTTCTCAGATTTATGACAATGCTGAGTGGGCACTGGTCCTATACCCAGACTTAAATTCCACATTCCAAAGGTGGGATCTAAGCCAGTTGCATTCCATGGCAGGGAACCAGGGTATAACGCTCCAGCCCACTACATCATGCGCAGAACAGTTTGTTAAATATTCTCTTTGAATCTGTTTGTAATGAATTGAATATTTACATTCTGCATGAATAATATTGTCACGTGGCTCCTCGTAGGGAACGCCAACAGAGGGGGAAGCGGGGAGTGAAAGAGACAGATAGCGGCAAGTCACGTCCAGCAAAGACGAGGCGGGGAGAGAAAGAACCAAAGAAACATCTGGACAGTCCTTTCTCCTTCACCTGCCACCTGCTCTTCAAATTCGGCAGTGAGGGCCTCGTTCGCAGCCTTGATTTCGGTTGCCAGGCTATCGTTCACCACTTTTATTTCCGCGGCCAGACTGTTATTTGCCGCTTCCATCTTCGCAGTGAGGGTGTCATTTACTGATCTTATTTCTTTCAGCTCTTCTAGAATCTTTGCCAATGCAGCTTCCATTGTCGTGCATCCCACTCCTGACACCAATTGTGACTTTCTGGGTTCGTGAAATTAAAAGTCGAGTTTGCAGAAATTCAAAGTGCTCTTTATTTCCGTAGAAAGACACTTTAGTACAACTCTGATATCAGCAGAATGATGTAACACACACCAACACAGTCTCTCGTGGCTGCTGCACACATAAACAGAAGAATTCACTTTCAAATTACTACAGGTTTATCAGTCCCAACTTGCAACTCGATACTGTTTAAATGTCCATGCACACACACACACTGCATTGACCAATCTCTAGCAACTTCCTGCCGACACTGGCCGTCTGCACCAGACCAGTCGCTTTTATAACAAGTGGCAAAATTTCTCAACATCTCACAAAGATTCACAGACTTTTGAGGTGGCAAGCGAAGGAGAGAGGACTGTCCAGACGTTTCTTTGACTCTTTCTCTCCCTGCCCCGTCTCTGCTGGGCGTGGCTTGGAGCTATCTGTCTTTTTCACTCCCTGCCTCCCTTTTTGTTGGCATTCGCTTATGAGCGGCCTTCCAAAAGCACTCCTTTATGGTTTCAGAATATCATTTTGTCTACAAATAGAATATCTGTGTGCATCTTTACTCAGCTGAGGGGATTTGCTAGACTGTCTTTCAGCATACAAGTAACACAATTTTGTATGTACACAATAGCAGTAGTATTTTAAGTTTTTAAAAATATGGTCTACATGACCTGAATCTATTCATTATAGCTAAAACTCTTATTGCTTTCCTCTTGTGGTAAAAAATCTGCATAAAATAGCCTATTGCCCCAAATCCCAAGTGTAAATGAAATAATGCAGGTAAAGAGTCTTTCAAGAAGAGTGTCTTATCTTTAAAATGTGATAGCTGAGTTATTGTTATTGTTATTGAGTTACAGCAGTCATTTTCTTTTAATTTATTTACAGTTGCTATTGGCAAATAGCCATGCAATTTTACAGCATTCAGCAACACGTAGAAATTGTGAAAATTTATTATCAAAATGGATCATCTGTTTGCCAAACTTTCCGTATATTGCATGATACCGGGTTCGTATAAGGGCCTCAATCAGTTGGTATGGATCTTGGAAACATCTGGTGCCAGCAAGATGATGTCACATGTCATACTGCTCTCAAAAGAATCGATCTTTTGAAGAAGAAGTTCAGAGGTTTCATTTCCCGTGCTGGTGATGTTAAATGACCCCAGAGATCATGTGATTTAATGCCATTGGATTACTTCTTTTGGAGTTATGTTAAATCTCAAGTTTATGCCAACCAGCCAGAAACAGTAAATGATCTTATGAATAACATCACACGTATTATTCATGAAGTTGGACCTAATTTATGTTCTTCTGTCATTGAAAATTGGGTCAACCATATACGTGCAACCCAACAAAGCTGGCGGTCACTAAACTGATGTTTTCTTCCACACGTAATATTACAAAAATAATACAAAAAATAATTTAAATAAACCTCTTAATCATTTATAGAACATATTTTATTTAAGCTCAAAGATAGGACACTTTTGTTGAAAGACCCTTTATTAAAACATAACAGAAGCTAATAACAGTGAACCAATACAAATATTACAATAAAATATTACAATAAAATATATTAATTTGCTACAAACTTCACTTATCTTTTTAAGAATTTGAGGAATTTATCAATTTCTTAAAAAGGATTAGTGAAGTTTTTAGCAAATTATTATATTTTTTTTTATAATGCAGGGTGTACTACACAAACATTTTGAAAAGGTATCATGTTGGCTAATTGATGTAGCAGAAATATGATCAAAATTAAATTCAATTTATTCAATCTTTATATTTCATATGGAGGATACATCATTTTATAAGAAAACAAAAAATACCTAAGAGTCTACTATATACATTACTTAGAAACTAATATGTACAATTTTAGTTAATTGATGGAAATTAATCATTTCTTCACACTAGCCATATATAGGCTAAGGTTTTGGATAGATAGTCAACATGAAAAATTCAATGCCATGACCGGGATTTGAACCACGGATCTCCTGGTTTCCTGGGTTAGAGAGACTGGACAGAAACCAGGAGATCCGTGGTTCAAATCCCGGCCATGGCATTGAATTTTTCATGTTGACTCTATCTATAATATGTACATTGTTTATTTTCCAGTTTTTGCTTTGTACTCTTGCACACTATAAAAAGCTTGCTCTGACAAATATCTTTTTATATCCTTAATATTACTTAGTTTAGTATTCTTTATTTCTCTGGGCAATCTATTATACCTATCTTTTCCGATACTTTCTAATGATCTGTTGTTTAGTGTTCTCCTAAGTGTAGCTTCATTTCTTACATTATATGAGTGTACATTACAGTTCTTTTTACATGTATCCCTTTCTATTATATATTTAATACTTCCATATATGTATATACATAGAAGAGTTAAAATATTATGCTTCTTAAATAACTGCCTACAGCTAAAACTTCTCTCCACATTTTCAATAGTTTGGATAGCTTTCTTTTGTAATCTGAAAATTTTTAACACCCCTTTTGCATTTATATTAGTCCATAAAGATATCCTGTATTTTATATGTAGTCAAATTTATATTGGAAAAACCAAAAGAAATTTAGAAACAAGAGCAAAGGAACATTTAGGAACATAAAGTACAAACAATTAGAAAAATCAGCAGTTGCCACGCATTTTTGGGAAAAAACCACAACATAAATCCAGAACCAAAATTACTAAAACATACAACAGGAAAACAAGAACTGTCCACATGGGAACAAATCTTTATTTAAAAAAATAGGAACAAAGTATTCAATTTCGACATCCCCCAGAAATATTTGTTCAGCAAGTTCCTCGAACCGCCACCAGAGGAGACCGATGACAAAATATTGCCAGCTACACCAATGAGAACAAGTCGATGTCCGACTGAAGATAGAGGGAAGGCCTCAGAAACCGGTTCCGGGAAAATTTAAAAGTAAGTGTTGTTTTGTGTCATTAATCGACTCCCAAATAATTTAAATTAGTCTAATTAATATAATATGGTTTTGTCAGGAAAATTGTCAATTTGAATGCCCAAAGAAAGACTGAAGCTGCTGACAGTTAAGCAAACTAAGTATTAAGCTTAAAAACTAACACTATAGTTACTCAGCTTCACTATTACTTATCTTATTCACAATCCTTGGGACAGGTTTCGAAGCAAATTTTACTTCATTTTCAACCTGTCAGGCTGACACAGTGACACTAGACACACTGCCTAGTTGACCTTGACCACTTCCAGAACTTGACGAATAGCTCCCTACCTTACTGCCATCTACCGGGGACAACACAAACTTTTTGATGACATCCACTTGTGGGATATCAAAGTTCATCATGCGATCTTTATTTTTCAAAATAAATATTTTTTCCCAAACCATTAAATCTATTCCGGAAAATAAATTCCGGAAGTGGTCAAGGTCAGCCAGGCAGTGTGTCTAGTGTCACCATATCAGGTTGACAGGTTGAAAATGAAGTAAATTTTGCTTCGAAACCAGTCCCAAGGATTGTGCCCAAAGATGTATTTTGAACTCTGGTTATTATTCGACTGTTACACACCTTTACTACTGTGGCTGCTTCAGAATAGTGAAAATAATGTACAGTTTATATAAGTTGAGGCATCTTGTCAGAGCCTTGACCAGATCACCTTAGAAGTTGCCAAGTGTAGTCCTTGGCAAAATGTCTGGAATTTTCAAACCCACTAGACCACAGCCTACTAGCCCAGGAAATACATTTAATCTGCAATGTACAGTTTGTCTTACTGGCATTCAGACTGAGACAATGTTTATGGAAAATTTTTCTAACTTTATGTGTCTATAGAAGTTTTGTACTACTGTTACAATACTAACATTTGATAAATGATTTCATAATTCAATGTTTCAGAATAAGACGATAGAATCAACTCCGCTAGCCCTGTATAATTTCTTCATAGAAAGAATTAAACAGAATTTACATGTGGCACTCGCATTTTCACCAATTGGAGGAGATTTCCGGAATAGGTTACGCATGTTTCCATCACTCATTAACTGCTGCACAATTGACTGGTAAGAAATATCTAAGTTTCCAGTGAATCAGGGTATGAAAATCAGAACAGTACATTAAAAATGCATCAGTATGAGATAACTGAACTATACACAACAATATCACAGTGTATCATAATACACTACTGCTCAAAAGTTTTTGAACAGCCTGTTTTTTCTACAATTAACAAGGGTATTACACCAAACAAAGCCAATGTCTTATTATATATGGTAGACATCCATGGAAACATAATTGAAATTAACTATACACTTAACCTAATGTTGTTTTGGATGTCACAGTATGTCAATGATTCCCTAAATGTCGTTCACATACATTCTGTAAATAGGTATTGGCTGTAAAAAGCATTTTAGTGGATTGAAAAACTATTTGTAGTCAGATTTTTTGACACTTCATCACATACATTTTTATGTTATTGAGGGACTAGTTTCGGAAGCTGTTAAGCTGTTAAGCTTCACTTAAGCCACCTGGTTTCTGGTTCCGAGGACTCCTTTGAAAGCTTGACACTGAAATGCCGAAGATGTATCCTAAGGGAGAGAGTATACTCTCCTTGGCTGCGTAGAACATCCTCGTAGATCTGGGCATGACTAAATACGATAAATTTACCATGTCTATGTCTAGTATCTGCACATGTTTTTTCTAGAACTTTTATCACGTTAGAAAGACTGTTTTGTAATTTATACTAATGGCTCAAAGAGCTCAAATGGTGTTGGCTGAGCTTATGTGTGTGGAACCAAACCATATACATTCGGATTCCATACTAGCACTTTCATTTATACTGCAGAGCTTTATGCAATATACCAGGCCATTTTACATGTATGTCGACAAAAGATGGGGGACTGCTTAATCCTGAGTGATTCCCTCAGTGCACTTCAAAGCCTACGGCAGCTGTACAAATACCACCCTATTGTGCAGTGTATCCAGGATGCCCTCCACGTTTTACACGCTTCCGGCATTAGCGTGGTGTGTGCATGGATCCCTGGTCACGTAAGCTTGCAGGGGAATGAAATAATGGATTCAGCAGCCAAGATGGCCATGAAGCCCAGGGTTCGAGTACCATTTGTGACATCGGAAGATTTTAGAGGTGTATTGCGGAGAGCTGTGCAGTGCAGCTGGCAGGACGAGTGAGCCACTCTCCGAGGAAATAGGCTTAAGACATTGAAGGAACTTCTGATACCCTGGGTTACTTCCTGTCGTCCACCTTGTCGAGAGGAAGTGATATTGGCTCGTTTGCGCATAGGCCTTTGCTTTTTTACACATAATTTTTTGTTTAGAAGAGAGCCTGCTCCAGTTTGTCCGCTTTGCAACAAAGCTTTATCTGTCCATCATATGTTGCTAGAGTGTTTTTGCTTAGTACACCTTCAAATGTCTGTACAGCTGCTGGTCAGCTTTGAGAAATGCTGGCGGATGAAAACAAAGTACTTTTCTAGGTTGGATTTTAGAATTTAGTGGAGGATTTGTTTTATGTCTTTTGGTCTTATATTTCTATCTATTTTATCTTTGTTTTGGTTGTGTACATGTATTTTTTGTGACTTTATTTGCACTGTCATTAAGTTTTCGAACTGTTTATATATGGCTTTTGCCAGCTGATAACCGCTGCAGTTGGGCGCCCTTACACACCAGGGACTAGTTTCGGAAGCTGTTTCCTCCATTCTGAAACTAGTCCCTCAATAATATAAAAACGTAAGTGATGAAGTGTCAAAAAAACCGACTACAAATAGTTTTTTCAATTAATTTTGATGTCATTGTTACTAAATTCCTCCAATCACACATAAGAAAGCACTTCAGTGCTTCATAAGCAAGTAAATTGTACCATCATTATTGAGCAGTTGAAAAGTCTGAAATGGGTAAAAGATGGAAGCTTTCAGCAGAAAAATGTGCTATAATAGTCAGCTTACATAAAGCTGGCTACACCATGCTTCAAATTCCATGCAAGAACAAGTTCCCTTGGGAAGTGTCCATTACACTGTAAAGATGTAGTAGCTACAAATAGCAATAACGATCGTTATCGAAAACGGAGGGCTGGGGTGACCTCAAAAAGTGAGGATAAACATTTAATTGTGACCAGCAAACGTGATCATTTCCAAACAGCTTCTATGCTGACAGCAGAACTGAACCAGTTGATGAATCTGTGAGTATCTCTACAGTGTAGAAGTGACTTCAGGATACACATCTGGAAGGTTGCATTGCAGCAAAGAAAACCCTATTGAGAGCTGTCAATAAATGGAAAAGATTACAATGGGCCAACCGACATGTAAGCTGAACTGCTGATCAGTGGAAAAAGTATTATTTACTGATAAATTTAAGTTTGAGTTATTTGGCTCAAAATTTCGCCAGTTTGTCCAATGTGTAAAAGCTGAACACATGACACCTGAGTGCTGGGGTGGGTTTTCTCTGGGATGTCCTGTTTGCCCCGCCATCTAATTCCACCAGTGCTCTATCTTCATTTCATGTATCATCAGTGTTAAACACTACACAAACACATCTTTGATATTAATGTATATCAAAACAGGACTGGTTTTGCAAATGTATCATTTTTATCATCAGCTAACTTATTAAAAATATTTGTTATTGGTTCTGCTAGAGAGAAGCCTTCTCGGAGTCACTCTGTCCTCAAGCTTGGGTTCTTTGATAGCCAGTGCCTGTTGCCCATAGGCTGCTGTAAATCATAAAAAACCATATTGTGACTTTGTGGGTTCGTAGAATTAAAGTCTAGTTTGCAGAAATTCAAAATGCTCTTTATTTCAGTAGAAACACACTTTGGTCAACCCTTACAGGCTCTAAAAATGACGTTCCATACACACAATAGTCTCTGTTTGCTTCACCACACATAAACAAATGAAATAATTCACCTGCGGCACACTTCAAATAGCTGGGCACACACAATTAACAGCTCCACTCACAACTGCGGTACAGTTCAAATGTCCATACACTGCACACTGCAACTCCATTGACTGACTGACACCTTCTCTGCAAGTCTTTCAGCTCCCTGCCAAAACTGGCTGTCTAGTTCAGTCCAGTTGCTTTTATAATCGAACCATCGCCTCTCGAATCCTCACGAAGCCTCACAGACCCTCGTGGTGGAGCAAGAACGTCCAGACCATCTCCGTCTCTTTCTCCCTCTGTTGCTCTCTCACTCTCTCTCAGCATGGTTTAGATGCTATCTGTCTCTTTCACTCACCGATCCTAACTCACTTGGTGCTTGTCTAAGCAGTAGCAAAACAATGCCTCGTGACAATATTGAATTGTGCAAGATGTCTCCTCTGTTACCATTAATTGTTAATAAATATGGCTATTAAAGCTTACTTTGCAATTTACATTTTGTTTAAAGTGTCTTTGAAAAATTAGGCCATCTTGTGAATGTATTATAAAGATGTAATAGAACTCTTAATATACTCGTAATTGTGATGACTCTAAGTTTTTCTTAAGTTTTTGAAAAAGTTACTGAACCTTACGATGATTTCAACTTTTGAAATGATGTATTGTTAATAATGATGATGAAGATGATGATTTATTGTTGCGAGGCATTGTAGATGCATGCCAAGAGAGAGAGAGAAGTGGGGAGTGAAAGAGACAGTTAGAGCCCAAGCCATGCCCAGAGAGAGGGGGAGAGAGAGAGAGCAACAGAGGGAGAAAGAGACAGAGACAGTTCCATGGTGTTCTTGTTACATCACAAAAGATTGTGCTAGTTCGGTAGCTTTCATGTGGCTTCGTCAGGTTTCGAGAAACCTCGAGAAACAGCTGCTCGTGTATAAATAAGATTTCGGTAGGGAGCCTAGAGACGTGCAGAGAAGTGTCATTTGAGAGCTGTTAATGGTGCAGTGTGGACGTGTGGCAGACAGACTTGAAGATTGCATTCTTATGTGTTATGTTATTCTGCTGATATCAGAGTTGTACAAGTGTCTTTCTACGGAAATAAAGAGTATTTTAAAATTCTGCAGCTAGACTTTTAATTTTTTGAACCCACAGAAGCCACATTATTGATTAATTTGTTTGTTGTTGTTTATTTACTTTGCTAACACCTGGAATGTGATTCATTAAAAATATTTGTTTTGCTTCTAAACAGGTTTACAGCTTGGCCTGAAGATGCATTGGAACGTGTAGGTGACATGTTTCTGACCCAAGTGGAGGCTATAAGTGAGGAAGTAAGAAATAAATGTGTGACTTTGTGTAAACATTTCCACACCACTGTCACCAATGAATCAGAGAGGTATTTCAATTATTACAAACTAATTTAAACCTTAAAGTGGTTTGCAGACAGTTTGTTGTACTTGTGAACTAGAAGTGCCACTTGGTAAACAATATTAATATTATAAATTATAGATGAGTCGTATTTATTACACATCAGCTTCACTTGCGTACCTGATGTGTAATGCTCAAAATAGGTATGTAAGTGAAGCTGATGTGTAATAAATACGACTCATCTATAATTTAATAATTATTTTGCTTCACTGTGGTGTTCCAATACAGTTAAATTTCGAAATATTAATATTACTTCCTTTGTCTCTCTTGCTAGACTTTTTTGTAGGGAAGAAATAATTAAATATTTAATCTAATTGGAACTATGATTTATAGCAGTGTTTTGAAGAATTTTGAAAGGAATGTTGGAAGATGATTATAAGTCTAGGGAAGCAGGAGCACTATCTGAATTTTTTGCAGGAAGATATATATTTCCCCAAATGTTCGAGATCTTTTTGGGAAACAAGCCAGGTGAAAAGGCGATTAGAAATCAATGTTTTGGGAGAATACATCTCTCCCATCATCCCACAAATTTATCACTGGATATAACACAAATATAAACAAAGAAAATCACCTAATCATCTTTTCACTTGGCTTGTTTCCCAAGAAGATGTTGAACATATTCGTCGTCAGGAAAGCTTCAGGTGTTTTTCCCCAAATGTTTGTATAAGTATAAATATCAGAAGCTGAATGGGATACATAAAAATATGATTTAAGTAATTCAAGTATTTCATAAAACTATTTGTAATTGGTTTTTCACAACTCCGAAGGTCCAACTGTCATTTGCTGTTATTGCCTGCAGCCTTCTTTTGTTGATGGATTGGATTGTTCGGAGGGGATTTGGCACCTTGACCAGACTGGTCTTTTGTACCTATGCCCCAAGTGGGCACTTCCGGGAGGAAGAATGAGGTGGGAGGAGACAGGGCAGCCAACACCAAGGAGTCACTACAGTATAGAGGGTGGGGTCCATTCACTTTACTAGATAGGAACTCCCTGGTGGTGGTGGGTTTAGGACAATCATAATCCCACCTAGCATGGCCACAACAAAATAGCCACAAGGTTGGTTCGAACACCAGAGGCCATCCTACCCCCCCACCCCCCCCCCCCCCCCCCCAGAGTAAGGAAGACTCCAGGCAGGCTTGCACAACTGGCATCCAGCCTGTCACGTTCCTGAATTGGCCCACTAGGTCGCTTTGGAGACCAGAGTCCATCCCGCTAGAGGAGAAAGTGTTCCTCAAAGCATATCATCCTGCCATGCATCACCGAGACTCCCGCTGAGACTTCTACGTGAAAGAAATCACCAGATGAGAGATGATGTGAAATGCTAATGGAGGTGAAATGTAGGAACAGGAAATTCAGGGGATGTAATTAACCTACCCAGCATTCGCCTAGTGACCTAGGAAAACCCTTGATAAAACCCATGGGTCAGGCAGGTCAGCCATGGGAATCAAACCCAGACCTCCCAAATGTAGGCCACAGATAAAACTGCCTGAGCCATCCAGCTTGGTTTGGTGATGGAGCTATGAACTTCTTTATCAAATTCTCAACTGGTTGGATTTCAAAGTTTATTTATCAGTCTTTATATTTCCATATGTAATTGAAGTATATTTCCCTGCTATGGTTAAGATTTGTTTTTTTGACTTTTTAAAATATCCTGTTTGACAATTATACATTATAGTTGTCTTATTAAAATACATACTTTAAAAGTTTAATACTACAGTGTTTTATATGGGTTTATTCAGTATTTTCCAAAACATTCCTTGGTAGATAACTTTTGGATTAAGTGGGAGAATTATATTCAAGTACAGGCTTACAGGCCCTGACAAAATAAAAACTCCTTTCTTTATTATACTGCTTACAACATTAGTTAAGCAGTTTTCTATATTTAGCAGTTAACAGTTTTCATCCATAAAAAAAACCTCCAAACTTGAGAACATAGCCCCCCAGGGGACTACTGTGGTAGGTATGGGAATTGGCGAACCCGGGGTCCCAAGCCAAATCTCTTGATTGGGTGCCTCTGAGTGGTGAGAGCTAATGCCAAACACCCAAACAAGGTCCACATACGTGTTTGACCCTAACCTCCCTGAACACACGTCTGATGGATAACCTAGCGCAGGTTGGAGTGGGAAGTGCAGGGTTGACTGGGTAATGCGTACTCCTAGCTCCTGGTTATCATGTACGACTGTGTTCGTATCCGCTGATAAAGGTCAGTCCCCTGGAGGGACCATTGCATGAGCTGTTACACTCCTGAAAGTGATTGGGTCCCTCGGTCTATATTAATTAATATTTAATTAATATTTATTGTCATTAAGCTTATTACAGCAATAGACAAAGTCAAAAATAGAGTACAAATTAATACAGTTATAATACAGTGAAGATAAAAAAAATCAATAAAATACTTACATTAGATATACAAATATAGAGACTTAAAATAAAATGAGGAAATAAGAATACTTCACGACATAAGCCAAAGTTTAACTACACCTGTTAAAGTATTCCTGTATTGAATAATAAGGTTTGGAAACTAACCATTCATATAATTTGCATTTAAATGTATTACCTGATAATTCAGTTAATTCTAAAGGTAATTGATTATATAGTTTAATGCCCAATACTTCAAAGCTGTTAGAGGTTTTAGTTAATCTATGATATGGTATATTGAGTATATAATTAAACCTAGTATTATAATTATGAATATCCTGCCTGAATAGCTGGTCGGTTAAGTTACTTTTTACATAGATGAGAGTATTATAAATATATACGTTTATCACAGTCAAAATTCTTAATTTTATAAATAGAGGTTTACAATGTGCAAATTTATCTGAATTTGAGATGGTACGAATTATTTTTTTTTGTAATATTAGGATAGTAGAAATATGACTGACTGCTGCTTCCCCAGAGTAAAATGCCATATGAGATTATACTGTGGAAGAATGCAAAATAGGCTGTTCTTAAATATGAATCAGGTACATGACTTTTCAAATTTCTGATTAAATATATAACTCTGGACAGCTTCGCTGTAATATAGTTGATATGGGGTTGCCATGTCAGCCTATTGTCCACAACCACACCTAAAAATTTTACATTCCTTGAACAATTTTCATAAGAAGTCTCACGCAAACTAAATGTAAGTTGTTCAGTTTTGTTCTCATTTAGCAGGAAACCATTGGCTCTAAACCAAGTATTTGCAAGCCTTAGAGTATCTTCTGTTAGAAAGTTAAGGCTTTGATAATCGGTACTGGTATTCAAAAACGTGGTATCATCAGCATACAGTACAGTATGGGACTTTAAGAAAGAAGGTAAATCGTTAACCATTACTAAAAATAATAGTGGCCCAAGTATTGAGCCCTGTGGAACACCACATTTTAGCTCCACCATATTAGATTTCTCACCTCCTACATTGGGAGGTGAGACCCTGAGGTGAGCAAGGTCCATGCTAGGACTCTCATCTAAGCCAAGGTGGCGCCCAGGACGTGAGCGTGCCATCGGAGACGTTTGCAATGGTGGAGGATATTGTCGCTATGGGAACTGATAAATTCAACAAAAATGTTAAGAGAAGTGGAAAGGAAATAGCTGAGTCTTGTGGTCCTCGCTATTTAATTATTTTTAGAACTGAGGAAGGTCGAAAATTTACTACTGTGAACCCCTTTATCATTCAGAAGGGTCTAGATAATATTGCTGGTCCTGTAAAATCATGTACTCGATCTCGCAGTATCACGCTCCTGGTCGAAGCAGTTTCTCCAATGCAGGCTGGAAATATTTTGAAGGCCAATATGCTTGTGAGCTGTCCGGTGCGCATTGAATTGCATAGGACTCTGAACTCCTCGCGTGATGTTGTAAACACCAGTGCATTGGATGGTATGTCCAATGAGGAGATTCAGGAAAACTTGGCGGAACAAGGTGTGACAAATGTATATCGAGTTCACAGCAAAGAACAAAGTGAACTAGTGCCCACTCATGCCCTGTTTCTTACCTTGATCGGGTAGATCTCCCACAAAGGATTAAGGCAGGGTATGAAGCTATTGCAGTGAGGCAGTATATACCCAATCCACTGAGGTGTTATAAATGTCAGTGTTTTGGCCACATGAGTGATTCATGTAATGGAGTTGCTACTTGCATTGACTGTGGGGAAGTCAAGCATGATGATGTGTGTACTTCACCTGCAACATGTGTTAACTGCAGTGGTAATCATTCTTCAAACTCCAGAGAATGTCCCCGTTTTATGAAGGAGAAGGCGATCCAAGAGATCCGGGTAAGAGAGGTGTCCTTCTTGGAAGCCCGGAAACTCTTGCATATTTGTCAGGCTTCTGTCCCTAGGACCATTGCTTACAGTGCATTTGCAGCTAAGTGGGTACCTAGAAGTTAAATCGCAACACAAACTAGCGACATAAACGAGGCAGTAATATCTGAAAGAACAATTACACTCAGATCACTGCCAAAGCACAGACACCAGCACGAACAACAGTGAGCGCACCGACCAAGTCCAGTCCTATTAAGAACATTCCAGCCAAGTCACCGCAGAAAGCATCTACCTCAAGAATACGTGAACCAGTAATATATAATAAATCACCCAGAAAGTTCCAAGACCTCGTATGAAAGAACTGACTTTCTCAGGGAGAATAAGAAGGCTAGCACCAAGCAAAACGAGCGTAAAAGCCCACGGCCATCTCCTCTGAGAAAATCTTCTGAGGAATCATCCGGAGAGGACTGAGATCAGTGGCTTTCATCTTTGCCAATTGCAGTTTCTAATCATTTCGAGAGACTCAACTTGAAGTTACCAGTAGGAAAGCAGTCCTCCTCTATTCAGGACATGGAGCTGGAAGGTCCTGCCCTCATTGCCAAAACTGCAGTGAGAAAAAGGCAGGATAAACCTGCACAAAGCGCTAGCCCAGCCCCTAAGAAAAGGAACAAATTGATTTGACCACCACTGGGCAGGTAGTTTGTTTTGTAAATGAGAGTTAATCTTGAAAACGTTTTTTTATGCCTTTTGGTATTTTATTGTTAATTTTAGTTTTTTATTGGGTTTGTCCTCATTCGGGCTCTTTTATTTTGTCATTTTGTTTTGGTTTTTTTCTTTTTATTTTGAGTAATTTATCTCTGGCTATTGCCATGATTTAGTTTTTTTAAGGATGCTGATGACCAAGCAGTTGAGTGCCCTTATATACACATCATCGTT
Source organism: Mantis religiosa (assembly GCA_030765055.1). Lineage (NCBI taxonomy): Eukaryota > Metazoa > Arthropoda > Insecta > Mantodea > Mantidae > Mantis > Mantis religiosa. The sequence continues at coordinate 141,886,539 of CM060958.1, read as the reverse complement.
TTGAGGACATAGCAAGTATTTTGTGAACCTATCAGTTACCATAGGGTCCAAATGACTCCAGTATATTAGTTCAACAGTAATAATAATGATAGAATTTGTATGCTTTTACTGAAGTAGTCACATTTGTTTATACTCACTTTCATTTTTAAATGTTAGTAAACAAACATTTTTGAAGGCAAAGTAAACTTGAAAGAAGCGTAGGGACAGTGAAGCACAAAAATGAACAACAAACTCACTTTTGGTATTTACAGGAAACCGACACACACAGATAATTACATTAAGAACAACAGTTTCAACCCAAAACAACACCAACATGCCATTTTCAACAACTTGCACTAGTCGAGTATCAGCTGAGGATAGGAGCAAGAGCTCTTGAAACATGTCCTGTGAATAAACAGTGTGAGTGAAGCAATGTGTCAATATATCTCGATTCAATTTTGTACCCATTTTTGAAGGCATTTGTTATCATCAGCTACTGGGTGATTGAAGCTCTCTTTCGTGTTTTCACTTTCTCCTGGGACATATTGTGCTACCATCTGGTGTTAGGGACACAAAGTTTTAACACTTTGTTTAATGGCAGAATTTTGATATTATCACTGATCGCATTGTTGCGACAAGCGCAGCCGGCATGCACAAAGAGACAGATAGTGCAGTGCGGCGATAAAAGCTTGCCGAAACAGATAAAGAAAAACAGTTAGATGACTGGAAGGTTTGATTTCTTGTTTAATACAGAACATTCTATTAATTTCAAGAAATATGAGTAGAGGTATATAAAGAATCCATGACTCACCAGTAGTTAGTCATAATTGGAACTTGATAATCATGTGCATGAAGCTGTTTTAAAAGTGAACTCTTTGGTTTGTGGTCAACGGCCTTGATGATCATATTTGTGTATGTTACGTAATTCTGCTATTGTAAGAGGTGTACAAAGTGTATTTCTACGGAAATAAAGAACATTATCAATATCTGCAAATTGGACTTTTAATTTTATGAACCCACAAAGTCACAATATTTATCACGTTAACTGCTTTTAATGATGTGTGCTTTTTCCCAGATGTTCAGTTCTACCAGTAAGGTAATGGTTTTAACAAATATATATTTTGACCAATATGGTTTTCTTTCCAAAAATGGTATAATACAGCATATTTATCTATTTGTTTAGTTTTAGGTTCCTCTGGTGTTCTTTTAATATGGCTTCTAAGCTTCTTTTCATTAGTTTTCTTTTTGATAGTTTACGTCACTGTTAATAGTGCTGCTATTTGTAATATTTAATTATTATATTATTTATTTCTCTATAGATATTTTGCTGAACTGAAGAGGAGAAATTATGTTACTCCTACTTCATATCTGGAATTGATCACAGCCTTTAAGAGTTTATTCTATAAAAAAGTTGATCAGATCACAACATCGGCAAACAGGTACTTAGGTGGACTGGAGAAATTGGACTTTGCAGCAAGTCAGGTAGGAATAACAAATTGGTTTATAAAGTACCATAATTTAAGTTGGATCTGTCAATATAAACATGGCAGGATATTTTAAATTTATTATTCCTAGTTACATTTGTTTCAAATTACATGGAGAGGTTTCAGATTTCTTAAATTCTTCTGCTATATTGTTAAATATCAAATAGATTGAAAGGTTATGCTTTTTAATTTCAGTTTGATTTATTGGAGGTTATCAAAGAAGCATACTTAAACTTCATGGTTTCCTTTTTCCCAATTATTATGGAGTAATAGAACATAGTTTCTTGGCTTGTAGGCTGTGGTCTGGTATATAAATTATCTTCTGATTGGACCATGGCTTACAAGCGCCTAAGTATGTAAGTCAGGCAGCCTCAACTCATGGAAATACGGGCAGCGTGCAAGGTCAACATATCTCTGCTAGCAAGCGGGCATTGTGTTACACCTGCAGCAGCAGCAGCAGTGGATGCTGGAACTAGTGTGCAGTGGTGGCTTATGAATTATAAAAATGGCAACATTTTAAGATTCTGATATTGCAACTCTTGGTTATTCCACCACTGGCTGTCTTTCTACCGCTGTTGACCTTCATTTCCGCACACTTTCACATGTTTGGGCATTAGGCAAAAGGGTATGATGTCACAGTACATTGAATTGATGCTGCCTGATGTAACTTATGAGGTAGTTTCATTAATGCGTGATTGGAGGAATTTAGTGCCAGTGATGTCAAAATTAATCGGAAAAACTATTTATAGTTGGTTTATTGACACTTCATCACATGTTTTATATTATCGAGGGACTAGTTTTGGAAGCCATTGCCTCCATTTTCAACCTCGAAGGTCTAACTATCATTTGTTGTTGTCTGCTTTCTTCTCTCTGGTGGTGGAACTATGAACTTCTGTGACAAATTATTGTCTGGCGGGATCAAATTGAAACAGGAAGATAAGTTAGTAGTAGCATTACATTTTTGAAACAAAAGCCATGACATTAACCCAAATCAAATATTATTAAAAAGGTTGATAAACCAAAATAGACAGATAATAGGGGTGAACATAATAGTATGAATTTTGAAATTCCACCAGTTGGTAATTTAATGAAGCAGTTCATATTTCCACCACCAAAGAGAAGAGAGCAGACAACAATAGTGTTAGTATTTATTTTCTCATCTGTTTTCTACATACATTTTCATTGATACATTGACATTTGTAACATTTCTTTCACACAATAACAAAATGACTTATTCACATCTAATATACCCTTTCTACCTGCTTGCCTCGAGTCTTGGTCTCAATACACATAACCCCTGATTTTCCGTGTATTGATGACCCTCCTCTCCCTTGTATCCCTCGTTCTAGTTTTCCAGCCCTTAATTATTAGTTATTCTTCATCAATCTTAACCATTTCTCTCTAACTTTCCCCAGATATTCACCTATATTTCTTACATTCTTTTCTCCTTTTACCAATAACATTTTCTTTATTATTAATATCTCCCCCTCCCTAAAACTGTCCCACTTTTGTTGCCAAATTTGTTCTCTCCATATCTTTGTTTGTTTGCAATAAAGTATATATGCCAATCTGTATCCTCTTCTCCACACATTGGGCATTTCCCTGTATCCTTTTCATATCTAATACCTTTCAAATTTCTAACTCCTGTCCTTGCCCAGGCAAATCCTTCTCGCCCTGACTTATTACACACATCTATGTACTTCTCCCTCGCCCACACTGTCTTTATTTCCCTATATGTTCTCAATGATCTTTTCTATCTTATACTGGTAAATATAACTTGGCTATCTAAATCTTCCAGCCTTAATTCTACCTCTTTCCAAAAGCTCCTAAAATAATACTCCATGTTTCTCCAAATATATCCCTTATCTATCTGTTCCATCAGTTCCCTTACTTTTTGCACCCAAGACTCTCCCCGTTTGCTTCTCATCTGCAAAAGAAGATATTCCTTGATAATATTGCTTTCCTCCAAATTGGCAACTCTGTATAGATATTTCAATATCCTTGAAACAATTTTAACCCTTGTTGAATGTCTTCCCAACTCTAATTGTGCTGCCCCATTAGGTGAAGCTACCAGTAAGCCCAAAATATATTTACAGAAGGATCTGTTAATAAAGTCCACCTCTTCCCATGCTTCATCCACTTCCCATATCTCTGCCCCATGCAACATTTTATTTTCTACTATGGAGACAACAATAACAGACAATAGTCAGACCTTTGAGGTTGAAAATGGACACAATGGCTTCCGAAACTAGTCCCTCAATAATATGAAAATGTAAGTGACACAGTGTCAAAAACCGACTACGAATAGCTTCTTCAGTTAATTTTGATGTCACTGTTACTAAATTCCTCCAATCATACATAAGGAGCATCTTGCTTGGTAATAGTCCTGATAGAAGGTGGACTTTTCATAATTTTGAAAGAACTAAAAATAAAACTGATAATTGTATTCATAAATTAAGTTTACCAATATTTTCTCACTGATCTATACAAACTTTTAATTTGACATTATTGTCTGTGCTGATACCGCTGATAGACTAAAACTTGTGCTTTTCTAAAGTGTATATGCTTTGTCCATAGATTAATGTAATGTCAGAAGAACTAGTGGCTTTGCAACCAATGCTCATTGAAACTTCAGAGCAAACTGACAAACTAATGGTCAAGATTGAGCAAGATACTGTTGTAGTAGAAGCGAAAAAGGAGGTAAAATACTTTTGTTAATAATGTAACAGTTATAGAACTAAATCAATAAAACATCAATTCCTTTTCAGTAATATACGACTATTGCAGTAGAAAAGGGTAGATAACATGTGTACCATTTTATTTATTAAATACTTCATGATGATTTAAATAATTCATTGCTTTCAGCAAGTATATCTTCAGTTTAAAATAATAATTTCAGTAATTGTTTTGTTCAAATTATCAGATTGAAGCAAAATAAAGAAAGTGCATGTTATAAAAGGAAAGGTAGAATCAAAGAGAAAAAGTCAATGGCATAGCCATAAACCTTCTGGTTTCACTAACTGGGCTACCATTGCAACATGCCATACAATTCCAATGTGTAAGGACTATGATACAATGAAGCACAAAATTAATATCATTTTGAGTCAAACTAGTACTCAAGATACCGAAAGAGATGCACCTATCACCTCCAAGGAGTTCACCAAACCAACATCTATTAGTCGACAACAGCTGATGATGTTAGGAAGATCCTAACGAAATGCATTCTAGGTAAATACTAGCAATAATTGGAGCATTGAGTACTAGTTCAACTCAAAATTATATTAGATTATATTAATATGCCATACAATACTTTCAGAACAACGGAAGTGTTCATGTGCATTACACAAGGCATATTAAGGATATACACATAACCTCAATCAGAACGGAGTACTGCATTCCTGTACAATAGTTTATAACTCCCTTCCTAATGACATCAAAAGCGTAGATAACTACGTGTTTAAAACTAGAACAAGGGCTTTCTTGCAGGAGCACTGCTTTTACACAGTAAAGGAATATCTGCAATTTAACAAATCCAGATAATCATAAAACATGAATTTACTTAGCTTGTTCATTTCTCTCATTTATAATTATATCCATTTTGTGTTACATTATAATTGAATGTAGGCTAGGTATATTTGATGTTTAATTTTGTAATATAAAGTGTAAATTTACTGACTGTATCTTCAAACAATCTGTTTGTGAAATTGATCTCCATTAGAAAGAAGTATTAACACCAATTTCTTAAGATAAGTGAAGTCTTTGTAACAAATATTTATATTTGTGTAATATTTATTGCTTCACTGTGCTAGCTTCATTTTCTAGTAATACATAGTGATTGCTTTCTGTCCCATACAACATTTACGCACTGACTTATCTACCCTTTCTCTATGAACTGCTCTGCAAATCATCCATTAGAAGGCATTCAAGTCATGTTCAAGAGGTCCCGAGTTCGAATCTTGGTCAGGGTGAGTTACCTCATCATTTCGCCAATTTCATCCATCGTCCGATATGACTAAATGTTGGAGGATGTAAATTACACACAAAAAAAAATGCATTCAAGAAAGGCATAAGTTACATATGTTGCTTAGCACATTGCATAAGTTAAAAAATAAATAGGGGCAGTGACTTACCTGGTATATATAATCAATAAACTGACTACAAATAGTTTTTTCGATTAATTTTGACGTCACTGTTACTAAATTCCTCCAGTCATGCATGTCATTGTATTGTTACAGATAGTTGGTGCTGATGAGGCATTAGCCAATGAAGCAGCAGCAGCTGCCCAAGCAATTAAAGATGATTGTGAGAGTGATCTGGCCGAGGCCATTCCAGCACTGGAAGCTGCCCTGCAGGCTCTTGACACTCTCAAACCTGCAGACATCACAATTGTGAAGTCAATGAAGAATCCTCCAGCTGGAGTAAAGCTGGTACTCAATTTAAATTATACTTCCTTTAACGGGGTTTTAACGCTTTATAACATTATTAATTAATTATTTATTAATTAATTAATTAATTAATTAATTTATTAATTAATTTATTTATTAATTATTTATTAATTATTATTAATTATTTATTTATTAATTTTATTAAACTAAAATTAATGTTATAAAGCGTTAAAACCCCGATATTCATTTATGGACACCCTGTATATATATAGTGTACAGATTTAGAAGGCATAGAGTTGAAGCAGTGCCCGCACACAACGGCTGCACTGTTGCCAACTGATGCGCCAGAGAGCGAAAGATATGGGGAGGGAACAAGGAAAGTAATATTTGTCATCTCACAAATTCTCAGAACATAAACTTATGCAGCTAAGGATAATTATGATAACATTAGAAACTGTGACATTCAATATTAACATGCTTAACATATTAACATCAGTCACCAAACAGCTGAGGATGAGATCGAATGATCTTGAAAACGTTTCAATTATACAACAACAAGTAAGTGAAGTTGAGTGTAAAGATAGTGACTCATAAATCAAACTCAAATATTAACATGCTTATTTACTGAAAATAATGTACCTGGCTTTCTGAAATAACTTTTTGTAGAGGAGTTACAATTGCTTAGTACCTGCACTACTGATACCAGGCTTTGAAAGTGACAATGTTAACAGTTCACAAAACCAATATAAACATGTGAATTTTCTACTTATCGTCACAGCTACACAAAACACCTTACACTTATTAAATTTTAGATGAGTCGTATTTCTTACACATCTGCTTCACTTTCGTACCTATTTTGAGGACATGTTTCGCAAATCTTCGTTTGCATCTACGGCTCTTGTGCGACTGACGCTAGATCCAGCGGTGTGGGTAATTCTGGGGTTGTTGCTGCCATCTGTTGATTTAGCGATGAACTGAAATGTGGGATTCTCTTCTAGCGGGATTTCAAAGTTCATTAGTTGGTTTTTATGTTTTTCTATGTATATCCTCTCCCATATGACGAGTTCACTATGTTTTTGTACGTATTTTAGTAATTCTGTGCTATCTTCAATTTCATGATTTTCAGACCAGAAATGAGCTGCTATTGCAGACTTATCAATATTTTTGTATCTTAAGTGCCTGAAGTGTTCTTTCTTTCTAGTGCCTATGTTTCTTTTTGTCCTCCCTATGTAAATTTTTTCACAGTCTTTACACTTAATTTTGTAAATGCCTGACTTTTCCTCTGGTTTTATCTTATCAGTATTATTACTGTGAAGTAGGTTTTTAATGTTGTAATTGTTTTTTGGTGCCAATGTTATATTGTATTTCTTGAATATTTTTTGGAACTTTTTTGTGGCCCAGGGGTGGTAAGTAAATTTAGCAAATCTAGTTTCTTGTTTTATTGGTGTGAGAGCTGTGATCTGTTTTAATCTCTTTTGAAGTTTGAATAATTTTAGTTTTTTATCTACAATGTTTTTTCCATATCCATTTTTAATTGCAGTTTTTAAGATTTGATGGTATTCATTTTGATATTCTTGCTGGCTGAGAGGTAGATTTACTAATCTGTGTGTGAGACTGTTGATGGTTGCATGTTTGTGTGGAATTGGGTTGAAACTATTTGCTTTGATGTAATTATCTGTGTGTGTTGCTTTTCTATGAATGCCAAATTCTAGTTTTTCATTGCCTTTTTTGATTTTAAGGTCTAAAAAAGGTAGAGTACAGTCCTCTTCAGTTTCTACTGTGAATTGTATGCTGGGTTCTTGCAGGTTGAGTAGTTTCAAAGCATCATCTATTAGTTTGTAGGGCACTATTGCAAAGATGTCGTCTACGTATCTGTACCATGTTTTAAACATATGAGGGAAGGCTTTAGTAATATGTGTTTCGAAAAAGCTCATGTATAGATTGGCCAAAAATGGTGATAGCGGGCTTCCCATAGCTAGTCCTGAAATTTGTTTATAATATTTTCCATCGAAGACAAAATAATTTTGATGTATACATAATTCAGTCATTGGCAAATATTCTTCTATTGCATTGGCATCCAGGTTTATAGAATTTAGCCATTTTTTCAGTTGAATCAAAAGTTTGTCTAATGGAATGCTAGGGAAGAGGGAGCGGACATCAAAGGATACTAAAGTGTCATGAGGTTTTAGTTTAAGATTTTGAATTTTTTCTACCAGGTCTAAAGAGTTTTTTATACTCAGAGTATGGAATTGTGGAAAGGACTGAAATTTTTTGGTTAGCCATTTTGCCAGAAGGTAAGTAGGAGTGTTTATATTATTTACAATGGGTCTCATGGGTATGTTGGGTATGTGTATTTTAGGCAAACCATATATTCTTGCAAGGGTAGGGTTGTCTGGTTTGATAGTTTTTTGTTCTGTAGTTGTTAAAATTTTACTATTAATGAGGGAGAGGATATACATAGAAAAACATAAAAACCAACTAATGAACTTTGAAATCCCGCTAGAAGAGAATCCCACATTTCAGTTCATCGCTAAATCAACAGATGGCAGCAACAACCCCAGAATTACCCACACCGCTGGATCTAGCGTCAGTCGCACAAGAGCCGTAGATGCAAACGAAGATTTGCGAAACATGTCCTCAAAATAGGTACGAAAGTGAAGCAGATGTGTAAGAAATACGACTCATCTAAAATTTAATAATTTTTCGCTTCACTGTGGTGTTCCAATACAGTTAAATCTCGATACCTTACACTTAATTTACATTATGCACTGGTCTTGAACCAAACTTCAAAGAATCATGTGCACACTCTTGGACTGCAGTGATCCATGGTCAGTTAATTTATGGACTAAATATATGCAGTTCCTGGCGACACTTTATAATATTTTACTCAGTACTGAATAATGAAAACCCCTAGCACAGGGCAAGACTGCAAGTTTAAGCATACCATAATCATAAACATGGGAGTTAGATCGAGATTTAACTGTATTGGAACACCACAGTGAAGCGAAAAATTATTAAATTTTAGATGAGTCATATTTTTTACACATCTGCTTCACTTTCGTACCTATTTTAAGGACATGTTTCGCAAATCTTCGTTTGCATCTACGGCTCTTGTGCGACTGAAGCTAGATCCAGCGGTGTGGGTAATTCTGGGGTTGTTGCTGCCATCTGTTGATTTAGAGATGAACTTAAATGTGAGATTCTCTTCTAGCGGGATTTCAAAGTTCGTTAGTTGGTTTTTATGTTTTTCTATGTATATTCTCTCCCATATGACGAGTTCACTATGTTTTTGTACGTATTTTAGTAATTCTGTGCTATCTTCAATTTCATGATTTTCAGACCAGAAATGAGCTGCTATTGCGGACTTATCAATATTTTTGTATCTTAAGTGCCTGAAGTGTTCTTTCTTTCTAGTGCCTATGTTTCTTTTTGTCCTCCCTATGTAAATTTTTTCACAGTCTTTACACTTAATCTTGTAAATGCCTGACTTTTCCTCTGGTTTTATCTTATCAGTATTATTACTGTGAAGTAGGTTTTTAATGTTGTAATTGTTTTTTGGTGCCAATGTTATATTGTATTTCTTGAATATTTTTTGGAACTTTTTTGTGGCCCAGGGGTGGTAAGTAAATTTAGCAAATCTAATTTCTTGTTTTATGGTGTGAGAGCTGTGATCTGTTTTAATCTCTTTTGAAGTTTGAATAATTTTAGTTTTTTATCTACAAGGTTTTTTCCATATCCATTTTTAACTGCAGTTTTTAAGATTTGATGGTATTCATTTTGATATTCTTGCTGGCTGAGAGGTAGATTTACTAATCTGTGTGTCAGACTGTTGATGGTTGCATGTTTGTGTGGAATTGGGTTGAAACTATTTGCTTTGATGTAATTATCAGCAACAACCCCAGAATTACCCACACCGCTGGATCTAGCTTCAGTCGCACAAGAGCCGTAGATGCAAACGAAGATTTGCGAAACATGTCCTCAAAATAGGTACGAAAGTGAAGCAGATGTGTAAAAAATACGACTCATCTAAAATTTAATAATGGGAGTTGGATGATTATTCTCAAAGTGATAACCAGGGCTAGGAAGTTCTACCGCCTGTCGTTCCCCATACAGGTTGCGACCGACCTTCTCCCGGCATCCAAAGAAGTCATAGATAAGAGTGCACAGCAGAGGGTCATTGAAACCGTTTGCCCAGAGAACAAAAATGTCCTATGAGACATTCGTAAATGCACACCTATTTAGATTATTATGTGCAACATACAAATTCTTATATAGTACATAAGGGCCTGTTTCTGACTGATTTCATTATTTAAATAGCCACATTGTGTCAACACCCAAGCAATTATAACACGGGTTGTAATATTTCCTGAACGAATGTAAAATGATATCCAAATAGTAAAATTAATTTCTTAAATATATGAAGACTCTTACTGGACAAAATACCAAAACAGGAATTTTATTACATATTTACTCATCTGCGGCCGTATTACTAAAATCAATAATGTACCTCTGAAGCCCTTTAAATGAAAAACTCATTCTACGTCCCGTCAAATAAGATTTATACTGCGAAAATGTTCCTTCGACCTCACATGATGTGATCGCGGCATATTTGAAATATTTTATTAGTTCCATATCAGTATCATAGCTTTTAGTACAAAATTGAATCGAGAATATATTGACACATTGCTTCACTCACACTGTTTATTCACAGGACATGTTTCAAGAGCTCTTGCTCCTATCCTCAGCTGATACTCGACTAGTGCAAGTTGTAGTCTGACTACAACTTGCACTAGTCGAGTATCAGCTGAGGATAGGAGCAAGAGCTCTTGAAACATGTCCTGTGAATAAACAGTGTGAGTGAAGCAATGTGTCAATATATTTAGTATATTTATTTATTTAGCATTTAATTTCTGTACAGAAATATTTGCTTTTTCAAGATACAGTACAAACAATACAAACTAGAAATTCAGAAAATACAGAATTAATTCTACATGCAATAATCAGATTAAATTGTATCAATGTCAACAAATACAGAAAACTTACATAAATTGTCAACCATTAGTATCATAAAATTATTCTTATGTAATCATTTACTCTACTTAATCTGGTACCTAAAATATTCAAAGAACTCTTGAGTACTATAGAAGCACTGATTTATTAAAAATGATTTCACATCTCTTCTGAATCTTTTCTTATCATTGTTTTCGATTTTCTTTAAGATTAAGTTATACATGTGAACCCCTTTATGAAGTACTGAGTTAAGTTTTTTATTTGATCTTGATCCCAGTATATGTAATTTAGCACCATTCCTAGTATAATGTTCATGAATAGTGTTATTTGTTTGAAAATATTGTATGTTGTTGTTTATAAAGCATACGGTTTCTAAGATATACAGACATGGCAGAGTTAGTATATTATTTTCCTTAAAATATTTCATACAATGAGTCCTTTTGCTTAGATTAAACATTCTTCTTATTATTTTCTTTTGTGTTACAAATAAATCTTTTATTTCGGTAGCTGATCCCCAGATAAAGATACCATATGCAAGATAAGACTGCACATATGAATAGTAAATCAGCATTAATGTTTGTGTATTACAAATTTTCCTTAGCACTGATATTATGTAGTGGGCTTTATTAATTTTTGCAGTAATATATTGAATATGCGGCTTCCAGGTTAAAAATTTGTCAATAATTACCCCCAAAAATTTTGTTTCATTGGTATATTGTATTACCTCATTGCCAAAAGCGATTACAGGAGCTATATTAGCTTCATTTCTATTTGATAGTGAAATATGCATACTTTGTGTCTTTTTAATATTAAGTAGTAATTTATTATTAGTTAGCCAATGCATCATATTTGTCATCACAGTATTAGCATAATGTTGCAATTCAGAATTATTGCAGCCTTTGATAATTATATTAGTGTCGTCAGCATATAGAATAGTTTCTGCATGGGGAATATTAAGTGGAAGGTCATTAATATATACTAGAAAAAGCAGTGGTCCCAGGATAGAACCCTGTGGAACCCCACATCTCACAATTTCAATATTGGAATTAATATTATGACCATTTAATTCATTATTAACTACAGTATACTGTCTTCTACCCTCAAGGTAGGATTCAAACCAATCATGAGATACCCCTCTTATACCATAGGCTTCAAGTTTGGATAATAGAATATTATGGTCAACCAAATCAAATGCCTTAGACAAATCCATAAAAATCCCAATAGTATAATTATTTTCATCAAACCCTTCTAATGTTTGTTTCATAAAGGAGTATAGTGCATTAGAAATTGATTTATTTATATTCTCGATTCAATTTTGTACTAGTTTGTGCTTCACTGTCCCTACGCTTCTTTCAAGTTTATACTTTGAGTGATTAGGCCTACAAGTCTGAGAAGCATCCAAATCTCGATAGGACTACAACTTGCACTAGTCGAGTATCAGCTGAGGATAGGAGCAAGAGCTCTTGAAACATGTCCTGTGAATAAACAGTGTGAGTGAAGCAATGTGTCAATATATTCTCGATTCAATTTTGTACTAGTTTGTGCTTCACTGTCCCTACGCTTCTTTCAAGTTTATACTTTGGGATCATAGCTTTTGTTTGGATCTATAAGTGCATCTCGTATGTGGCACATCACACTGAATCCTGCATTCTTTTCAATTACATTTTTAATTTTCATCTTTATTTCAGGTTTAAATGGTTTTAAATCAATGGTAACAAAATAACCATTAGATACAAAATACAAATGGAAATACAAAATCAAGATTACAATTATAAAATCCATACTGAAATATGCCATATATTCCTAAATCCTGAAAATCCTATCATGTTATCATGCCCACCATTGAATAGTAATTCAGCCCCCATACACCTAACCCTAGGTTTTTGTGTAATGGAGGCCCTCTGCTCCTTTTTACACTTTCTGCCATTTCACCTATCTCACTCTACATTTTTCTCTTAATTGTTCTTAGCCATCTCTCTTTAACTTTCCCTAAATAATTCCCTATATTTCTCCTGTTCTTTTCTCCTTTTACTGACATTTTTCTAATTACTACTTCACCCCCCAAACTGTCCCATTTACGTAGCCAAGCCTGCTCTCTCCATATCTTTGTTTGACTACAATTTAATATACAATGGAAATCTGCATTCTCTTCTCCACACAATGGACATCTATCTAGCTCCCTCTCTTGACCTATACCTTTCAAGTTTCTCACTCCTGTTCTCGCCCAAGCAAAACCTTCTCGCCCTAACTTACTACATATATCTATATATCCTTCCCTCCCCCAGGTTATTTTTATTTCTCTATATAATCTTAGTGAGCTTTTGTCACTTATATTGGCAAAAATGTTTTGTCTGTCAATATCTTCTAATCTTAGCTTAACCTCTTTCCAGAAGCCTCTATACCCATACTCTGCATTTATCCAAGAATGACTCATACCTATCTGCTTCAACAAGTCATACATTTTATGTGCCCAAGACCCATCCCAGTTACTTCTCTTTTGAATATGAAAACATTCTTTAATAATATTGCCATCTTCCAAGTTATTGATTCTGTATAAATATTTCATTGCCCTTGACAAGATTTTAATTTTAGTAGAATGCCTGCCTAGTTCTAGTTGTGCTGCCCCATTAGGTGATGCTATTGGTAATCCCAATATGTATTTACAAAAGGATCTATGCACTCTATCAGTCTCTCTCCAAGCCTCATCTATTCCCCAAACCTCTGATCCATGTAACATTCTATTTTCTACTACTGCCGTATAGATCCTCTCCAACCATTTGACATTTATATTTGGTAGTTTACTGTAGCATGATCTTATCACTCTCATGGCCATTTTACCTTTTGCCACAGACATATTTTTTTGTTCTTTCCAGCTACCATCTGAACTCAACCTTGTACCCAAATAATCAAATCTCCTTACTACCTCTATTTCTTTTCTATTAACCTCCCATTTCTCATCCTTACGCAACCTGTATCCTTTTTTGAAGACCATAATCTTTGTTTTGTTTTCATTCACTTTCAAACCCCATTTATTGCAATAAGATTTGGCTGCCTCGATTGCTCTTCTCAGCCCTCCACTTGATATGGACCCAACTACTAGGTCATCTGCAAACAGTAGCCCCGGTATTTCTTTATTATTAATAACTGATGAATGTACCCTACAGCTTGATATCTCCTCTAAAATTCCATCGATATAAAGATTAAATAATACTGGGCTAAGTTTACATCCCTGCCATACTCCTGCCTTACTCGATATAGATTTAGTTACTTTGTTGCCTGGTAGTTTTATACACAACTCATTCTCTTGGTATATCATTTTAATGACTTCTATAAATGCCTGACTTATCCCCTTATTGCTTAATTTTATCCACAATGCATCTCTATTAATTGAATCAAATGCCTTTTCTAGATCAATAAATATCATATATACCCTTCCCCTTTTATTGCAAATTTTTTATTATTTCAGGTAGAATACTCAAGGTTTGGTAAATCCGTTTTGACAGTTCTACATGCCACTCAGATTCAGTCAACTCCATACCTTTGGACTGTAACAGTGTGATAGTTGTGGGTAACTCTTTGAACAAATGTGCAATCAATAATATATTTCTACGAAACTATGTTGGCCATGGTAGCTCAATGGATTAGAGCAACTGGACGGAAACCAGGAGATCCATGGTTCAAATCCCGGCCATGGCATTGAATTTTTCATGTCAACTCTATCTATTGTAGACCTTAGCCTGTATATGGCTAGTGTGAAGAAACAATTAATTCCCATCAATTAACTAAAATAATAAGAGTTAAATGTTGAAGCCTGGGACTCAAGTACTTACGATAGTAAATCACCACAAACGGTGTATCTCGAATGCGAGAGCCCCTAGTGGTTTACTGGGGAAATATACGAATCAAATGGAGAATTTAATGTCATAATGGCAAATTGGCCATGGTAGCTCAATAGGTTAGAACGACTGGATGGAAACCAGGAAATCCGTGGTTCAAATCCTGGCCATGGCATTGAATTTTTAATGTCGACTCTATCTATCAAAGACCTTAGCCTGTATATGGGTAGTGTGAAAAAATGATTAATTTCCATCAATTAACTAAAATTCTACGAAACTGTTTGTTACTAGACGTTTGGCAGTTTGTATGCTTGAAATGTCATCAGTTTCTAAATTGGCTAATTGCGAAACAATTTTGTCATAATGTTCGGCATAATAGATTACAGCTTCTAGCCAAGTTACCCATCTGGTGACAACTAGTCATGGTGGTAGAGATATGTCTGATGCTAACTCTCTCAACTTTGCAATGCTTTCAAAAATATCTTTTTCATGTGAGCTACAAAGCTGTCTACACCTGCATAACTGCATTTGATTGATTTGGCCACTCGGTATAAAGCATGTGCTAAACATGTAATAGGCATTAGTTTAGGATACAAGTTACAGTAATGAGTTACATTCTACGACGAACCTTGCCCTTGTTAGTAGTGCTGTGTGGAATAGCCATGTCTGGCCGCTTTTACACTGCTCAAGGAAATGGGTATGAACTTCCTAGCCCTGGTGATAACTCAAGAACCATACATCATAGAAAACTGACCTCTGTACAGGCTGCCTCAAAAATTCTTGCCGAATATACCAAGGCAGGTTATACTGTCAAATGTCCAGTAGTAATTTTGGGTGCATGAAAAAGAGAAATCTCTGTTGCTCACGCTTGTGCTGTGCATTCCAAACTAGGCAACTATACATGTCTATGATAGGACAGATGCTCTAGGCAAGCCCTCCCTAGCTCTGCCTCATATGCCTTCTAATACCTTATAGTGATATGTATGAGTTCAAAGCAATTAGCTGATTCAACTATGTAACTTACAGAAGGAAAATATAGCTGGCAGTTTTATGTGAAAGATTTCTTATACATTGTCATCAGATTTAGCAACAAGGCAGTTAGTGGTACTTGGGTAGCATCCATTCACCTGTCAAATGCCAACACTTTAACGCTGCATGAACCATGTTAGGCATAAAAATAAATGGGATAAACAGACTAGGCCAAATAGTACCCTTTTTTTTTTTCTTTTTGAAAAAGTATCATATTGAATATCCCTTACTTTTCAAAAAGGATGTTGCAGATGTTCTCTTTGTGCTCTAACACAGACACTGCAGTGTCTAAACAGATTATCATTCACATGTTGCAGTTCTTCTTAAGAAGCCTGAATATTTCTACCCATATACTATTTTGAGTTAATGTAATGTTAGAAGATTTATACACTTTGTCTTTTCAGTTATTCTACAAGTAAAAATTACAGAGCATGAGGCCACCCAGGTGCCTACTGCGGTAGGTACAGGAATTGGCGATCTCAGGGTCCCAAGCCAAATCTCTCAATTGGGTGCCTCTGAGTGGTGAGAGAGCTAATGACAAATGCCCAAACAAGGTCCTAATCCGTGTTTGACCCTAACTTCCCATAACACATATCTGAGATAGATAACCTAGCATGGGTTGGCGGAGTGGGAAGCGCAGGGGTGACTGTGTAACGCATAACCTCCAGCTCCTGGTTATAAGTAGGACTGTGTTTGTATTCGCTGATAAAGGTCAGTCCCGGGGAAGAGCCATTGCATGAGCTGTTACACTCCTGAAGGCGATTGGGCCAGGACTTTCACCTAAGCCGGGGTGGCGCCCAGGACGTGAGCATGCCATCGGAGACGTTTGTAATGTTGGAGGATATTGTCGCTATGGAAACTGATAAATTCAACAAAAATGGTAAGAAAAGTGGAAAGGAAATAGCTGAGTCTTGTGGTCCTCACTATTTAGTTATTCTTAGAACTGAGGAGGATCGAAAATTTACTACCGTGAACCCGTTTATCATTCAGAAGGGTTTAGATAATATTGCTGGTCCTGTAAAATCATGTACTCGATCTCGCAATGGCACGCTTCTGGTCGAAGCAGTTTCTCTGATGCAGGCTGCAAAAATTTTGAAAGCCAATATGCTTGCGAGTTATCCAGTGAACGTTGAGTTGCATAGAATTTTGAACTCCTCACATGGTGTTGTAAATACCAGCGCATTGGACGGTATGTCCTATGAGGAGATTCAGGAAAACTGGCGGAACAAGGTGTGACTAATGTATATCGAGTTCACCGCAAAGAACGAGGTTATCTAGGGCCCACTTGTACCCTGTTTCTTACCTTTGATCAGGTAGATCTCCCGCAAAGGATTAAGGCAGGGCATGAAGCTATTGAAGTGAGGCAGTATATACCAAATCCACTAAGTTGTTATAAATGTCAGCGCTTTGGCCACGTGAGTGATTCATGTAATGGAGTTGCTACTTGCGTTGACTGTGGGGAAGTCAAACATGATAATGCTTGTACTTCACCTGCAACCTGTGTTAACTGCAGTGCTAATCATTCATCTAACTTCAGAAAATGCCCGCATTTTATGGAGGAAAAGGCAATCCAAGAGATCTGGGTAAGCGAGAAGGTGTCCTTTTTGGAAGCTCAGAAACTCTTGCATATTGGTCAGCCTTCTGTCCCTAGGACCGTTACTTATAGTGCAGTTGCAGCTATGCTGGTACCTGGACGTGAAATTACAATAGAAGCTAACGACATAAATGGGGCAGTAATATCCGAAACAACAATTACACCAAGATCACAGCCAAAGCAACAGACACCAGCACAAACAACAGTGAGCACACCTACTAAGTCCAGTCCTATGAAGAACGTTACAGTCAAGTCACCGCAGAAAGCATCTACCTCAAGAATACGTGAACCAGTAATATATAATACATCGTCCAAAAAGTCCAAGACCTCGTATGAAAGAACTGACTTCCTCAGGGAGAATAGGAAGGCTAGTACCAAGCAAAAGGAGCGTGAAAATCCACAGCCATCTCCTCTGAGAACATCTTCTGAGGAATCATCCGGAGAGGAGTCAGATCGCCGGCTTTCATCTTTGCCGATCACAGTTTCTGATCATTTCGAGAGACTTGATTTGTAGTTACCAGTAGGAAATCAGTTC
Organism: Mantis religiosa; assembly: GCA_030765055.1. NCBI lineage: Eukaryota > Metazoa > Arthropoda > Insecta > Mantodea > Mantidae > Mantis > Mantis religiosa. The sequence continues at coordinate 141,868,687 of CM060958.1, read as the reverse complement.
TCCATTCAGAATGTGGAGCCGGAAAATCCTGCCCTCACTGCCAAAACGACAGTGAGGAAAAAGCAGGATAAACCTGTTGAAAATGCTAGCCCAGCCCCTAAGAAAAGGAACAAATTCATTTTACCACCACTGGGCAGGTAGTTTGTTTTGTAAATGAGAGTTAATATTACATGCAGTAGTTCGTGACACACCAGGAATGTTCCCAACTCAACTATTGTGCATTCATTTGAATAACCTCGATGTCAAGAGAAGTATTGTTTCCAATTAGAGAGCATTGTTACACAGTTATGAGCAATGAGGGGTCATAAAAGTATGACACAAATATAAAATTATAATTTCATTTGCTTACAATTCAGTTTTACATTTAGTTGTGTCATCAATAGTGTCTATACCATCATTGCCAACAGCTTAATTGAAATTTCTGTAGAATTATTGGTCATTTAATACATGAAATTAGTTGGAAGAATTTCAAAGTTTCTAAATTGTGTTTTATTGTAAATATGATTGACTTACATTTCTTCAAAACATGAGATAGCATAGAAACTGTTCAAGTTAAACCACAGTTCAGTATAGTTTAAACCAAGCCATATATAAGCTCAGCTTATTCCTAGCACTCCACTGCAGCTTAAGACTCTCCTCATTTGAAGTTTAAGCTTAAACATGTTTCTTGTATCGAGATTTAACTGTATTGGAACACCACAGTGAAGCGAAAAATTATTAGTCGCTTTAGACTTAGCTTTAGTCGCATAAGAGCCGAAGATGCAAACGATGATTTGCGAAACATGTCCTCAAAATAGGTACGAAAGTGAAGCAGATGTGTAATAAATACGACTCATCTAAAAAATTAATAATGTTTCTTGTGTTTTTCAGGTTATGGAGGCTGTATGTGTGATGAAAGGTATCAAACCAGAAAGGAAACCAGATCCTAGTGGAAGTGGCAAAATGGTTGAGGATTTCTGGGGACCTTCTACTAAACTTCTTGCCGATTTCAAATTTCTTGACTCACTTAAAACTTATAACAAGGATGCAATTCCTGCTGCTGTCATGAAAAGAATTAGAGAGAAGTAATTACTGTTAATTATAATGATTTATATAAAAATCAAATTTTACACTTTCTCCCATTCTTCCCAAAAATCTGATATTGAAATTTCGCTAGAAATACTCACATGTTTTGACACTTAAAAATTTAAAAAAATAAGTATTTTTAGAAAAAGCACCATGTGTGTGTGTGTGAGTGTGTGTGTGTGTGTGTGTGTGTGCGTGCGTGCGTGCGTGCGTGCGTGCGTGCGTGCGTGCATGCATGCGCGTGTGTGAACAGCATGGTTAAAAAACAAAAAGTGGGTATTTAAGTTCAGTATCCTGCAAAGGATACAGAGATTTTCTAGGAAATCCTCCAACCATAACTACAATGACATTTTTATTTCAATTTTCTTTCTTCTAAAATTACAATAAATTTATTGAAAATTTCTATGATAAAATGTATATCTTGATTCATACAGTCAACATGAAAAATTCAATGCCATGGCCGGGATTTGAACCACAGATCTCCTGGTTTCCATCCCGTCGCTCTAACCCATTGAGCTATCATGGCCAACGTGCTGTCCTGACATTAAATTCTCCATTTGACTCGCATATTTCCCCGGTAAACCACTAGGGGCTCTCGCATCCGAGATACACCATCTGTGGTGATTTACTATTGTAAGTACTTGAGTCCCAGGCTTCATCATTTAACTCTTATTATTTTAGTTAATTGATGGAAATTAATCATTTCTCCACACTAGCCGTATATAGGCTAAGGTCTTTCATAGATAGAGTCGACATGAAAAATTCAATGAATAGAATTTGAACCATGGATATACTGGTTTCCATCCAATCCCTCCCGGAATGGATTATTATCTTTCTCCCAAAATATTGAATCATCTTGTGCAATCACTGTTTAAGTAATTGAGAACATGTTGATTCCTGTAACCAGTCACCTGTGTATCGAGATTTAACTGTACCTGTGTGTTGTTTACATTGGTCAGCCAGATGCATAATTCACCAGTCCAAAGTACCTGTCCTGTCAGCCAGCAACATTTAAGCTGAATCATCAATCACACAGCCGTCCTCAAACTCCAAGCATAAGAAATGAAATTTTAAATAACAGTGATCAAAGTAATTTCTAAGTCTTGCTCAGCGTATATATGCAACAATATCATGCCTTTTCTGGCAGTAGATTGAGCAATAGCTGCTGGCTTGCGATGCTGTAAGCAGTGGCTGCATTGTGAGGGACTGTAAATGTTTCTTTGGTATATTAAAGTGTTTCATTAACAGTTGCGCTTGAGACTGCTGGACAAACTACAATTTATGTTAAACTGTTCCAGGTATATTCCAGACAGAGACTTTGACCCTGCTATCATTCACAATGTTTCCACGGCCTGTGAAGGGTTGTGCAAATGGGTAAGAGCTATGGAGGTGTATGACAGGGTAATCAAGATAGTTGCTCCAAAGAAAGAAAAGCTGGCTGAGGCTGAAGCTGAACTTGCAGGACAAATGGAGAAGCTTAATGAGAAACGCGCTCAGCTGCAGTTGGTATGTATAAAATTCTTTTTGTTTGCTTTAGTTCTAGACAAAAATAGGCATTAACATTGCAGGAAAATATAATCATTTTTGTGTGTTTGGAGGAATTTAGTAACAATGAAGTCAAAATTAATTGTAAAAACTATTTGTAGTTGGTTTATTAACACTCGTCACTTTTTTATATTGTTGAGGGACTAGTTTCAAAGGCCATTGCCTCCATTTTCAACCTCTCTTCAACTCTGCTACTTGGAGAGAGGTTGAAAATGGAGGCAATGGCCTTTGAAACTAGTCCCTCAATAATATAAAAAAAGTGACGAGTGTCAATAAACCAACTACAAACAGTTTTTATGATATGATCATTTATTACAAGCATCACTTATCTTTCACTAAATTTATAAACTCTTTACAGAACTCAAGAGGTTAGTTTCACAAATACTGATTTGCATTGTCAGTCAAACAAGTATATTTGCCATTGATGGCTGTTCCAATGTTGATAAAGAATACATTGACAATGATAGAGGGTGTAAACAGAGTTCAGAGGAAGGCAATGTTGCACCATGCAGTGTTACTTGTAACATTATGGATGTTATCTCTCCAAACAATATATATCGAAGCGGGCAGCTCGGAGAAATTTTGTGCCATCAGGTTGCCGTTGGCCTGTCTGTCTTACCGCGCTTCAACCCGCAGGCGCTATATAAGCTCCTGTCATCCAACCGAAGGAGGTCAGTCACAGTTGTGATGGTCGACGGTACAGCAGTGGCACCAAGGTCAGTTAGTCAGGAAGTCAGTCACAATGTTGAGGGTCGACAGTACGGCAGTAGCGCTGAAGGAAGTCAGTCACAGAGGTGATGGTCGATGGGGCAGTACAGTGTAGTACTGGCAACATAGCCTGGTTTCAGCTACAAATTGGATGCGACAGTCTATGAGGGAAAGGCATATTATAGAGTCAAAGCTACGTCGAAGGAGGTATTTGCGGAAGGGAAGTTCCAGGCATTAGTGTGTCTACTGCTTCAGCTCATATTAGTCAGGTTCAGGGTGAGAAAGTTTCAAACTCATTGTTTCACACATTTGCTTGAGTTTTACTCACTTTTGTTTAAGATAAATTTTGGACTAATTTGAAAGGCAATTCCAGAATGATTTTCCTGGGTCGTTTATAAAAAAAATCACTAAGACCCCATTTGATTTTTGCCATAGTGGTATGCATCTTGTGAGGAACAGCTTTGTTGTATGCCAGGGTCCTAGGCAAGCTGTACCCTCCGGACCAAAGACGTGAAGTGGGAGAGACGTGAAGTCAAAAGGGGGCCTTTTCCTCTGAATGTGTATATTGATGGATTATTTCATGTTGGGTAAACATTCTAAAATTTTGTATCAGTTGAGGTTTTACTCAATTTTGAAAATATTTTTGGGCATTTATATTTATATATGTGTAAAGAATAATTACTATTATCACATTAGGGTCAATCAACAGCACCCTTTTCTTAATTGTTTAAATCATTGTCTTTTATATGTTCTACCATTCTATATTGTCAAATATAATCAAGAAAACTTAACATGTGTACGACTTCAAGTTCAATTCCCCCCATAGATCCCTGATCCAGTATGTTTCCTCAATAGTTGTTGCCAGGTTGCTCGGCTGTGCAAGTAGTGGGGGGTGGAAAAAGAATTGAACATATTGCATAGTGAGCTGTAATTATTAGGAAGGCATACAGTGAAAAGGAAAGGAGAACAACAGTGGAAAGGATAACAAGTAAAGGCAACAGAGAATGAAAATGAAAATAAAGAGTATTCAGATTCAGACGTGTTGATGAACCAGCTGTGGTTAACACTCATCCACAAGCAGTAACAAACATAGAGAAATTGATACTTTATTTCGAGAGTCAAGCCAAATCAACTTGTAATGTTAAAGCAGATGTGAGATAGCGCTGCTCGTAAGTGATGTACTAAACTGAGACTATAGAAGGTCACAGCCTTTTTTACTACCGAATAGTTTGTAGTACAGTACAAATACATATGATATTACAGTAAATACAATGTATATGTTTTTACAGTGTATATGATTCGATGTTCTACATGTTTTTTTGTTTTTCCATCATTTTCTGGATAACCCAGATTTTCGTTAACTCAGATCCACCCTGGTTCCAGTTGATCCAGGAAAACAAGGTTCTTCTGTACTGCCATTCATAAAATGGGAATTAAGAAGTCAGTCAGTAAATTAACTCTTTTTTTAAAATAACACAAGTACGAGAGCTGTTCAATAAAGTATGATCACAATTTTTTTTTTTTTTTTGTTGTTGTTGTTGTTGACAACGTACCTTCACTCATCCTCATAATTTTGATGGTTCTTCAAAATAGTTTCCCCTGAATGCAATGCACTTGTCCCAGTGTTTCTACCAGTCTTCAAAGACATGCTGGAAACCATTTTTTTGAGAGATCTTTCAAAATCGCCTGCACAGCCTTCACCACTGCTTCCGATGATGGATAATGCCTCCCATGAAGGCGTTTCTTCAAGTTAGGGAATAGAAAAAGGTCACATGGGGCTAAATCCGGACTATAGAGAGGGTGAGGGATGCACTTCACATTTATTTTTGCAAGATATTCAGCAACAACATTGGCAATATGCAGCCGCCCATTATCGTGGTGCAGCATCCAGCCTGCTTCACGGAAATGTGGTCTTTTGCGCCTAATATGGACTTGCAATGTTTTAAGGACATCCCTGTAGTATTGTCCAGTTACTGATGTGTGTACAGGTACAACATGCTGATAAACCATTCCATGAATATCAAAGAATGAATATTAAAAGCAGAAGCATTATTAACAGTGAAGTATTCTTCATATTTGAGTTTGATTTATGAGTCTCTATGTTTACACTCAAACTTCACTTACTTGTTGTATAATTGAAACGTTTTCAAGATCATTTGATCTCATCCTCAGCTGTTTGGTGACAGTCACCAAACAGCTGAGGATGAGATCGAATGATCTCGAAAACGTTTCAATTATACAACAACAAGTAAGTGAAGTTTGAGTGTAAACATAGTGACTCATAAATCAAACTCAAATATCAAAGAATGAGATGACCATAACTTTCTCAGCAGAAGCAACCACTTTTGCTTTTTTGGGGGGTTGGTGATGAAGGAGATTTCCATACTAAGCTTTGCTGTTTGCTCTCAGGATCAAAATGATGTAGCCAAGTTTCATCAGCAGTGATTATGTTTGAAAGAAACTCCGGATCTTCCTCTAACATCAACTTTAACTGCATGTTACCTCCATTGCAGTGGTAGGCGATAATGAACATGTCTGAATTTTCCTGGTTCTCACAGGCGGGAACCAGGAGTACCAACAATGAAACTACTAAGACGTGTTTGTTTCACATTAAGCTTACAGGATATAATAAGACTGAATTTTAGTGTGAAAAATTATGACCGTAAAAAAATTATGATCATTCTTTACTGAGCAGCCCTCGTATATTAAATCACTTTCCAGTATTAAATATTGTCACATTGTATTTGATGGGAAGTTGTGTTATAAAAACCACCATTAAAAACTCTGGAACACTTATCCAAGCACTAAAAGTATACCAAGTAATAACACATGTCGAACTCATTGACCTTTACCCACCAAGGTTAATTTGCTTTAAACTCATTACTCAACATCAACATATTATATATTGTAATACTGCAAATATACCAACTCCAGTTAATATGAACTATGGACATGTGTTGAGCATATAACATGTGCAATTGCTGTTATTGAGCAAAAGTAACCAGAGAGCACTATAATGGGAGAAACAAGTCACAATGGCTTTGGTTCCCCATACTGCAGGAGAGCACATTAGTTGGCATTGTCATTACTGGTTGAAGAACGTCTAGTTGACTATTCTATGGGGTATGAGGCCCTTGGTGAATTATTACTGACAACAAATTACTTAACTTTGATTTATATTTCAAGGGCCATGCTGTGACTTAGTGGTAGACCACTTGACTCTCATCAAGGTGGTCCGGGTTTGATCCCAGGCAACTGCAAGAGAGATTTATGGTGGACAGCACACCGCTAGGGTGGGTTTTCTCCCAGATCTCTGGTTTGTCCCATCATCATTCCACCAATTGCCCCATTATCATCTTTCCTTACATTCATTTCGTCCTCATTTTGTCATCTACTTCTCTCACTCTCATTCCAGGCATTGGGTTGATCACCCACCCTGGGTTGTCCCTCTGATTCAGAGTTCCTGTTCCTCTACCTGATGCCTAACACTACATTAGTAATAATACTAGGGAAGTTGAAGAAGAAGATGGAGAATTGTATTTCAGGGGTAGAGTACAAGGAAGAAGACACAAAGCCACAGTTCAAATTCAGCATAGAACAAATATGTCTCGCTGAAGGTATATAGGCTGTATATAGGCTGTTTTTTTATACATAGAGTCAACATGAAAAATCCAATGCCATGGCTGGGATTTGAACCACGGATCTCCTGGTTTCTGTCCAGTCGCTCTAACCCATTGAGCTACCATGGCCAACTTGCTGTCGTGACATTAAATTCTCCATTTGACTCATATATTTCCCCGGCAGACCACTAGGGGCTCTTGTATCCGAGATACACCATTTGTGATGACTTACTATCGTAAATACTTGAGTCCCAGGCTTCATCATTTAACTCTTATTATTTTTAGTTAATTGATGGAAATTAATCATTTCTTCACACTAGCCATATATAGGCTAAGGTTTTGGATAGAGTCAACATGAAAAATTCAATGCCATGGCCGGGATTTGAACCACAGATCCCCTGACTTCTCTCCAGTCACTGTAACTCATTAAGCTACCATGGCCAACTTGCCATGGAGATCCGTGGTTCAAATCCCGGCCATGGCTTTGGATTTTTCATGTTGACTCTATGTATATATATATATAAAACAGCCTATATATGGCCAATGTGAAGAAATGATTAGTTTTCATTATTGTTTACAACTTGTGTTCAGGAAGCATCATCCCAACTTTACTTGGCTGTGTCAAAACTAATAAAATAGCAGGTGGATTTTGATGTATAACATGAGCAGGGAAGGGAGAAATGTATACAGTTCAAAAATCCATTTCCTGGAATTATCAAACTTACAGAAAAACACTCAACGGATGGAAAACCTGCATGTCATGGCATACAACTTGTAAATATGAATGAGTCCCATTAAATTTAATTGGGAAAGGATCCTATTTATAAACAGTTATCACGTTTTAGAAAAATTACTTTTGAAATCTGGTATTTGTAAACTTAGAAATAGTATAAGAATCTTTTGAAAGAAATGTAGTAATCTTCAGAAATAGCATTTGTATTTAAAATAGAAATACCTTTTTTGAGGTAGTATTCTGTCATAGCAAGAAAATACATAGCAAAACTATTTTAAATAAATGAAAGTAAAATATGTGCCTTGATAGCAAACTTTTGTGATTTTAGGTTACAGATAAGCTTCAAGCACTCAATGATGAATTTGCAGCCATGACAAAGAAAAAGAAAAATTTAGAGGATGAAATAGACTTGTGTTCTCAAAAACTAGAGCGAGCTGAAAAGCTAATCGGTAAGTGCTCTCTCTCTGTCCCATATTCTTACTTTCTCTATTATATACTTACTGCTTGTATTATACTAGTCGGCCACGATATGAATGCACTTAGCGAGAAGAGTTTCTAAACGTCACAAGTGGGCAGAGTACCACAGCTACAGTCGGATAATGCAAACATCAACAATACCCAGATGCTTCCAATGTGACGTACAGATGTAATGCACTTCAACACAATGTTTCTTTGAACCTTTTCTTGTGCAGTTAAAATTCTAATAGTATAGTTGCAGTTGCAGTGCTCGTTCTGACAAAATTGGCGTGTGCTTGTGAAGAGTTTAATTACGGAGGCACCTACAAAGTTAAAAACAGGAAACGTATCCCATTCTGATGAAGAGCATATATACAGTTCTGTAAACAAATAAGGGAGAAAAGGTTACTCGTGGATCTAGAGAGCAACGACGATGATGATGAAGATTGCAATCGTGATGAATGTTATTTATGAATATTGAAGCAAAAGGACAAAGTGCCACTGATACAGCTGATAAAGGGAACAGTAACACGGATATAGCTGATGAAGGACCTGAAACATTCCCGGATTTGCTGCTTGCGAGAACTAACGTGAAGACATCAGCAGGTGAGTACTCTTTTAATTGTGCAACTACACATTCCCAGTATCGCCTTTCCCCTTGCTCCCCCTCACTCCATACAGTTCCTTAAGCTTCATGTAGTGAACAAAACTGTGGCGCCCTCCTTCAAGTGCATTCATATCTTGGCTGATTAGTACCACAAAATTTCATTGCCAAGATCTCAATGGAAATAGATGTAAGACTTTTTGAATAAAAGAAAGCATGTAAAACTTGAAGCTTTCACTGCAAGCATTATTAAATAAGGGTTCACAAGTGATCAGCTGTGTCAAGTCATTGACCATTGTATACTCCATGGCCTTCTTCAAAATCTATCAAATACATAGTAGGTAGAGATGACAGCACATTCCACTCAAAAATTCTGCACTGATATTTTATCAGAAAGACATGTTTTAAAATCCAATATTTTGATTTTCTCAAAAACTGCTATAATTATTTTAAAATACCATATGTTAAAGATAGTTTCACCACAAATGCAAAACATATCTTTAATTTTCTAAAAATATCCTTAGAAGTCCTCCACATTCTGGGTGACTTGTGTAACTACTAAACTGTAAGATAAGATACTTTATTCACCTTTCGATTTATACATAAATCATGGCTTTGTCAGTAATACTTCATAATTATATAACAAAATACTATATACAAGAGTATGTACAATATGAAGTAGCTTATACAAGAAGTAATATTTACAAATTTATTACAAATTTCTGTCTTTAAATTCCTGGATGCTAAAAGGTACATGTTTTAAGAGTGCTTTTGTTAATGAACATTTAAATTTGCTATAGACCTGATCTTTGAAATGTCCAGGTAATGTATTGTATAGGATAGTCCCATGGTGAGTAATGCTACTGCGACAGAATGTGGTATGTATGTGATTTAATGATCTGGTGTTGTGTGTGTGATACATGCCATTTGTTTTGAAGAGATTTCTATTTTTATGGATGAAGCATAATGTTTCCAGAATATATATGGAAGGGAGAGGTAAAATCTTTAATTCCTTATATACTACCCTACTAGGTGTTCTTATAGGCACATGCTTAATTACTTTTAGCATTTTCTTTTGTAATTTAAAGATGACATAAAGATTTGTGGACATGCCCCATACTGGAATGCTGTAAGTTAGAATTGAGTGAACATATCCAAAGTACATAGCATTTAGCTACTTGTGGTACATACTTTACTTGCTTCTGTGAATGCATAAAAGATTTTGGACAGTTTACTTGCTAAGTAATCAATATGTGCATTCCATTTTAGTTCCGAATCAATCCATACTCCTAGGAGTTTAGTTTTTTTAGCTTCCTTTATGGAGTGAGTATTAATGCAAATCTGCAGTTCATTATATACTGTACCAGGACTGAAGTTAATAAAAGGTGTCTTATCTACATTTAAGTGGAACTTATTCTGTACCAGCCATTCATGTAAAATTATATTTTTTTGATTTATGTCATTTTCTAGGGTACAGAGATTACGATTCATATGTATTATATTAATATCATCTGCAAACAGAATTACTTGTGGTTCTTTGAGATTTGATGGCAAGTCATATTAGGAACAGAATGGGCCCCAGAATTGACCCTTGTGGAAGTCCCATCTTTTAGAGCTGCTGAAGTAGAAGTTTATCATTTACTTCGACAGACTGCTTCCTTTGACTGAGATACGACTCAAACCAAGCATTGGCTATACCTCTAATACCGACTTTATCTAATTTGTCCAGTAATATTTTATGGTTAACTGTATCAAATGCCTTTGACAGGTTTAGAAAGATACCAATAGCTCACTGATTGTGATTGGTGGCATCAAGGACATTATTTACAAATGAGTGTAATGCATTCATAGTGGACTTACCCTTTCGGAAACCAAACTGAGAAGGGATGAATATTTCATATTTTTCAAGAAAAAATATCATTCTATTGTACATTATTCGTTTGAGTATTTGTGAGAATACAGACAAAAGTGAGATAGGTAAGAAACACAAAATGTAATTCTTATTAAAATAAACAGTTTATGTAAAATAATATTTTGTGAAGGACATGCTCTAATAACTTATGAAAACTTAGAAGAATTCCAAATGTCAATAAAATAGACAAACACCAGGACTTGAAATATACACTAAAAACCCAAAAAGGATTTGTACATGAAGTAAAGAAGTTAAAAACTACACATACCTATTGCAAAAGAAATTCTGTTACATCCCATTAATCCAATAGAAAACGTTAAAATAGAAATTAATTTAGACCTCTGTGAAATCCTTGAGAAACAAACAAGCCCAGATATTTTAAAACTAATAGCATTAGTAACAATACAAACCAAATACCCTGAAGAAGAATGGACACACACACACGCACGCACGCACGCACGCACCCACATACCCACGCACCCACGTAACCACGCACCCACGTACCCACGCACGCATGCAGGCACGCAGACACAGACAGATAGATAGATAGCTCATTTATAAGCGATGATGGAGCTGGAGCAGGTGGCACATGTCAGTTTTTCTCCTTTTACAAACATGTGGGAAAAAATACTACAAATTTTAATGGAAAAATTGATGCAATCTACAATTCTCTAAAATATCTGTATGTTTGGCTACAAAAATGTAACAGCATTATTTTTTTTATCAGATTCTAGAGTAGCAATCCAAGCATTAGCTTTAACTCGGAATCCAAAAACATAAAAAATGAGAGAAATTCATTGTTTCATTAAACAGTTACAAAATTTAAGTAAGTGGATTCCTGCATGCTGTGGATTGAATAACAATGAGAAGACATACATCCTAGCAAAACTGGGAGCCAAAATTAAAAATAAGATGCAATCAAAAGTACCATTGGAATCAGTTAAACGTAGCACCAAAAAGAAAATGAATAATGATTATAAAACCAAATTAGCCACAGATATATTAAACTCTAAAGGAGAAAAATACTTAAAAATTTTAGAACTATTATGTGTTTCAAATGGGAAGGTGTTTGTCCTTGAGCGCTACTAGGTGAGCAACCAATCGGAATACTGTGGTGTTGTCATATTGCATTCCCCCTAAGTAGTGTGTGACGAGTGGCAAACTAATCAATCTGTATGAAATACTATTCATGCTAAGATAAAAATTCAGATTTTGCAAAAACTGATCCATGAGGAAGGAGAGAGTAATGTATTTAATATAACCATAAAAAAATCCATATTTTTAGCTTAAATAGTTTTCCTAATACAAATAAATAGATACCATTATACTATAACAGTGCATTGATACGTAAGCACTGTAATGAATATCATTATTGGTTGGCATTGTATGCGTGAACGTATATTTGAAATTACTCAGAGTTGAAACGTAAACATTTTACATGACGTGATAAAAGAAATATGTACTTTGAATAAGCCAAGGTGTTTATTAAATTCAATGAGAGGAAACGATACACTTCCTGCTGGTCTGGCAGAATGTGTCTGGTCACATATCTTTGTTTATGAATGGTTCGTAATCTCTATTTACTCTAGAGAGTTCAAAGCAGCATTATTCAGTTACTCTTCCATGAAAACATGTATCAGCTGGATCAATGAGGCGATCCACCTTCCCCTTACTACTGCCAGAACAATCCAATTGAGTTAATGTGAGCTCAAATTATGTTGCAAACAGAAATAATATTTTTAAACTGACTGACGTTGAACGACTTATTTACAAAAAAATTGACAGGGAACACAACAAGACTGGGAAAACTGTGTGAGACATCAGCTAAACTATAAGAAGACGACTTTTGGAAAGAAATAGCACGTAATGAGATTTTGGAACCTATCATCATAAATTTGCAGTACTCAGACGTTGAAGACAATGACAATGACGAATTATCTCTTAACCTAAGTAACACTCACGGCTATACGGATGTACTGCTGGTATTTTTGTTGGATTAGAAAAATAAGTAATCCATAAACTATAATTAACTTTAAACTAAATATTTAAAACATTTGCATAATATACGAATATCATGTTGCAATTATGATTTCAACAACTGCATTATTATAAAACTTTGGAAAATTCAGTTTGCGTTACCTTACGTCTAGTGCCACGAACACTCGCAAGTGTGTGAAAGAGAGGGAAATATTAAAAGAGTGGGGGTAACGAGGTGGCAACTGTGAAGGCTCTAACGTATCTGATTTGCTACAGGCGAGAACTCTTCCCATTTGAAACACATAATAATTCCTGAATTACCATGAAAAATAGCCATTGCCATGTTCAGATTTACCACTAAACATGACTGTCTGCGCCCACCTTGGTAGCGTGTCTGCCTCACGTTCCAGAGGTTCCAAGTTGGAATCTCAGTCAGGGTTAGTTACCTGGATAAGGTGTTTTCTGGGGATTTCCCTCATCCTTCAAGATGAATGTCGGGTAACTGTAAGCTCCATGGGCCCTGGACTCATTGAAGCATCATTTCACCCATTTCATTCACTGTCCGATATGACTTAACGTTGGAGGACAATGTACCAAAAAAAAATGACTGTCTGAGCAAACACCTGCATAAAATGGGTTTTTAATATCTCCAAATTATCTGTCATGTAATAAGGAAGAGAGAGATAAATATGGAACATCTATATTTTATGAACAACTTAAAAACTCTCCAAACTTAAGCTCAAAATATTGGGAGACAAGAAGGAGAATGGCTTTGTTGCTAAATACCTGAGCATTAACTACATACATATATACATATTATGTTATTTGCAAAAAGTTTTTATTGTTCTTATGGACAGTAAGCTGGAGTTTTAAATGTTTCACAAACTAAAGGCATAAAATCTAAGAAAAGAAAATCTAAGTTTTACTGTATTTTAGTTGTGTACTCTAATGCAATATTTCCTGTTTGCTTTTAGGTGGACTAGGAGGTGAAAAATCTCGCTGGAATGAGGCAGCAATATATCTGAAAGGAACTCTAAATAATGTGGTTGGAGATGTACTGCTTGCAGCAGGTGCCATCGCTTATCTAGGTCCTTTCACTGTGGATTTTAGAAATGTATGTGTATTTCTATCCTTTCCTCAGCAAAACTTGAATTTTCGCATTTAAAATCTCATTTACATAACAACAATATGAGGTCATCTAACAACAGAAATTAAAATACATTGCCTTATTACGTAGAAAATGAAGCTAGTAACAGTGAAGCAATAAATATTACACAAATAAAAATATTTGTTACTAAATCTCCACTTAAGAAATTGATGTTAATACTTCTTTCTTCTTTCTAATGAAGATCGATTTCGAAGGCAAATCGCATTCGTCCTCAGTTCAAAACAAAGTCTTTTTGTCAAGAAAATCTCGGTTACCATGTTTTTTCTGTTGTTATGTTATGTTTTCAGCATTACCAACATCTGAAGACGAAACAAACCTAAAAACAGAATCAACTGCTGGTATTTCAAAGTTCATTATGCAATGTTTATTTTTTAAAATTAATATCTTTTCCCAAACCAAAAAATCTATTGGGACATATAATTGTTTTAATAATTTAACTTCAGGATTTATATTATGGTTAAATGACCAAAAATGATCTGCTAAGGCAGATTTATCAGTTTGTTTAGCCTTAATGTTATGAGAATGTTTTTTCGTTCTGGTTTCCAAATTATGTTTCATCCTACCAATGTAAACCCGATCACAATCTAAACAATCAAATTGATAAATACCAGATTTTTTATTATTAGGAATTTCATCTGTTTTTCTCTCTAAAAAAGAGAAAAAGCAACAGAATAGCTTCCTTAACGACGAATTTGTTTTCTCCTGTGGTTTTCTTTGACTGAAGATGCGGACAAGAGTTTGTGAAATCGATTTCAATTAGAAAGAAGAATTAACATCATTTTCTTAAGATCAGTGAAGTTTTTGTTAAAATTATTATAATTATATAATATTCATTGCTTCACTATAGCTAGCTTCATTTTCTATGTAAAAATAATGTTTCAGAGTTTAATGGCTGACTGGACTAATTTATGTGGAAAACTTGGCATTCCTTGTGGAGAAAGTTTTTCTTTGGTAGGCACTCTTGGTGAACCAGTGGTGATTAGAGCTTGGATGATCTGGGGACTTCCAGTAGATAACTTTTCTATTGATAATGGAATTATTGTAACGAATGCCCGACGATGGCCCCTTATGATTGATCCTCAAGGTATGTAGTAGTAATGTACTATGTGAGCATTTCTCAATTTTTAAATTTCAGTTGAATGAAGGCATTTACTGTAGTACAAAGTGCCACGTAAGTAAGTTAGCTGAAAATGTAATTTTATTATTTTCTGTAGCTAATAACAATTATACAGAAAACAACTACAGAAATTGTTTAAGATGGCCTCAGTGTTATGTAAGTATTTAGGACATAACTTGAACACTAATTTGGAGATTTCACAATTTCTTATAATTATCACAAACATTTTCAAATTTTTGTTCAATCAAATCCTGTAAATGTTATATGATATAATATTTATTTGTACAGTTTCATTACATTACAATTACAGTACAGTAAAATTTAACATTGAACATGCTGTATTATACATCCTGTACAAATACATAAAATTGCTGACCTAAGATTTACTTGCTGACTCAGGTCCCCTGACCATAAGACTTCGGTTTTCCTGAGCAGCTTGATGTCATTTCTTCTTGACCTTCACTTCTTTTACCCTAATCTACTTTTCTCTTAACTTATATAAGAAATCTCCTATACATCTATTTTTCTTTTCTCCCATCCCCGTTAACACACGTAATGCCATTACCTCTTTGCTCACACTGTCCCACTTCTTACCCCATATTTTTCTTCTGTAATTTGTTAACTTTTTACATTCTATCAGGTAATGAACAGTGCTCTCTTCATCTCCACAAAATTCACATATCCCTACCTCGTTACTTCTCAACCTTTTTGATATATTATTCCTACTCTCATCCATGCTATGCCTTCTCTTCCAGTTTTGTCACATTGATCTACATATTTTTTCCTACCCCATTCTGTCTTTAATTGCTTATAGAAATTCAAAGATTTCTTTTCTTTTATACTTTCCCATATATCCTGCCTAATCTAGGTCTTGTACTCTGGTGCTCACTTCCTTCCAAAAGCCGCTATCATTTGACTCCTCTCCTCTCCATAGATCTCCCATGCCTATCTTCGATACCATTCTTTCCAATTCCGACCACCAACTGTTTGTGTTCTTAATGCTTTTCTGTTGCTTCATTCACAGATTCAATAATTCCCCATTCTGCCCTTTAATACACTTATACCAGAATTTCAATATTCTCTCTATTATTATTCCCCTCCTTTTTGTATACCTAGCTCTAGTAATGTCACTTCTCTTGGTGCCGATTTTGCCAGACCTAGTAGTTCATACATCTGGTCTAATTGTGTACCTATCTCTCATGTGCCCCATACATCGTTCTGGCTTCAACGATCACTTCATACATTCTTTCTAACCATCTGACATCTCTAGTTTATGTTTACATATTCTTACCCCTGACATTGCCACCCTGCTATTAGCTATCACTTTTCCTGCTTGTGCAGACCATCCTCCACTGCTACACATCCTTACACCTAGTCATACTCGTTTACCACTTCTACCTTTTGATCTCTATGACTGTAAATGTAGATTTAGAGGCCTGGTAATCTCAGTGGCCAATCAATTTTACCCTGCCTTCCTAACCATTTTTCAAATTGGTCACCCAAAGATGCACATAATGTGATGAGATATTATTTTACTGCCAAACAAATTTTGTTTTATACTTCTTGAGATTCAATAACTTCATTCCTTATCATATGAAGCTACTTATTCAATTTTTTGTTTTAATTTATGTCCTCCAATGTAGGTCACATCAAATGATAAATAAAATGGGTGAAACAATGCTCAAATGAATGCAGAGTCCAGAGTGAAGATTTAATCATATTAATGATCCTGTTGAAAAAGTAGACCTATCGTCCCTCCTTTCTTGCACATACCTGATCAAACTATAACTCCAAGTATTCGGTTGTTCTTCAATTACAACTCATGAATTTTCGGGAGCCCAGCATGTGCAATTATGCTCATTAATTCTTTGTTTAGCTTAAAACATGCTTTTTCAAACCAAAAATTGTTTTGTAAAAGTTTCTTTCACTGTGGACCTCACAGAATTCTCTGGATCATCATCACATAATTTGTGTTGAAAATTTTGTCCATTTGTATTATCCTGGCAGATTTAGATGAAATTTTCATTTACAAACATTAGTTCTTTTTGCATAATTTTCATAATTTCTGTTCTTATACGAAGGCTGTTCAATAAAAAATGATCATAATTTTTTTACGGTCATAATTTTTCGCACTAAAATTCAATCTTATTATATTGTGTTAGCTTAATGTTAAACAAACACGCTGTAGTACTTGCACTGTGTACTCTAATATTCGTCTACCTCCATATAATTGTGATTTAAATGCAATTGAGCTGACATGGGCAAAACTAAGGAATGTTTTCAGAGGATGCAACATTACTTGAGATATCTTCGCTTATCTTACACGCTATTTTGCTGAGTTTTTTTTTTTTTTTTAAGATTGACCACATTGCAGAAACAAAAGAGTGTTTAGCTCTCACTTCTTCCCCTCTGCCCTCACCACACCATAAATTCAGCGCTCTACTTATCTTGCACGTACTGTAAGTGAAGCTGATGTGTAATAAATATGACTTATCTACAATTTAATAATTGTTTCGCTTCACTATGGTGTTCCAATACAGTTAAATTTCGATATAGATCATTGTTCATTTCCAATAGTCAATGACAGACTTAAACACTGTTCTCCTTCTGGGACTGTGTCAAGTCCGGCAGAACCCAATGTGCACACACCTTCTTCATGTCCAAATCATCATGGATATTGGTGTGCAGGATTATGCAGCCTATACCTGTCTGTGATTCCAATTCCTCAAAAGTTATATGCCTATCAGTCGTAATCAATTCAGACTCAACCTCAATATTCCTTAGAGATTGGGATGACCAGTACTCACATTCTTGCTGGTTGACTCCCTTCCACTGGTGATCTCAGTTGTAAACAGTCTTCTGTGCAGGAGCTTCTTGGCCACAAACCACATTTAAACGTTTGTGAATATCTGCTGTTTCGTATCCTTCCTTCCACAGAAACTATGCAGCCCATCTTTGTCTATGATAACTGTCTTCCATCTTGTCCATGGATTTCTCTATCTGATGACAAACAAGTGCTGCCTATTAATTAAATAGAAAATGAAGCTAGCTGCAGTGAAGCAATGAATATTACACAAATATTCCATTAGAAATAAGAATTAACACCATTTTCTTAAGATAAGTGAAGTGTTTTGTTACAAATATTTATATTTGTGTAATAAGTGCTGCCTTTTCACTATATATTCAGCATCTGCATTTAAACTTCAGTTTATCGTCCTATAAGTAGACGTACTCATAGATTGAGCAGTAAGTTTGAAACAATGAAGTTGTAAATCATTTCTGAATGCCCCTTGTACATCAAAAATTTGTTCAAGTATGAATTTCTTAGTAGAATTTATAAATAAATGATATGAACAGTAGCAAAAAGAAGAACTATGTAATTCCCACACAACACAGATGTTTAAATAAACTTTCACCTTTGAGATGCAGAATGATCAAACTTTAGCCTCTACAACTGATAAATATAGTAGTTTGTTCACAATGGCTCAGTGGAACAATACCAATGTAACTGCATAGAAACCAAACTAGTGTATAGCAAACCTATGGTACTAGTTAAGTAATTTTGTATTATGATGACTAGGGCAGCAACATTGGAGTGGTTGTGTTTGTTGGGAGGCACCCAGTAGTGGACTGATTTCAATGGGAGGATTGGGTACTAACTTACACTGTATGTTGAGTCACAGTAATCAACACACAGAGTTCACACAAACACAATGCCAAAGGAAAGGTTACGAATGCGCACAGGTTTACAAAAGTATATATTTGAGTAGAGGGAACATGTTTTCTCTGTTTTTCCTGAAAACCTTTATTGTAAACCTTGCAATAAAACAATTGCTCATAATAAACCGAGTAAAGTACTACAACATGTCAGTACAGCAACTCATAAGCATTGTGTTGCAAAATGTGAGGATTCATCACTATAAGAAGATGTACTTCCATCAAATCAAACATTTAACTACAGGATACAAAGTTGCGTGCATTTTTAGAAAAGTACACTGACAAACCAATTCCACATCCTACGACTTTACTATGTAAAAAAAAATGTAAAAAAAAATTTATATATGCATTGATGGTATAAGAATGAACCTAAATAACCGCAACATATGGGTTTCAATGGATGAAACAATGGATGTCGTTGGGTGATTTGTGGTAAATGTGGTTGTTGGAGTACTGGACCATATCTGATAACAAGTGATGTAGTCATTGTTAGAAATTATTCTACTAAGGGCAGTATTTGACAATGCCAGGAAAATACTATGGCCATCATGTGTGAGACATGATAGAGTACAACTATTTTTTACCGATGCAGCTACCTATATGGTAAAGGCAGGAACCCATTTGCAAGTCACTTACAAACCCATTTGCAAGTCACTTACAAAAACCTAATAGATGTCACGTGCCTTGCTCACGCCTGCCACAGACTAGCAGAAGAGGTGCGATCTCAATTTCCTGCCATTGATAAGCTTGTAGAGACTGTCAAAAAGGTATTTCTAAAATCGCCTTCACGTGTGGCAATATTTCGAGATCTTTATCCAGGAGTTTCTCTTCCTTCCGCACCAGTTTGAACACGATGGAGAACTTGCTGGAAGCATGCGAATACTATTCTCTGAATTTCGATACTGTTAAACACATGGTGCAGGAGTTTGATAATAATGCTGCAACCACAATAAAACAGCCCAAATCCTTTTACATGATTCTGATATTAAACGTCAGTTGAGATACATTACCTCGAATTTTGGATTTCTTACCTCTGCAGTTCAGCTTTAGAAAGGTCTGGAGAAGAACTGGTAAAACAAATAACCGTGATGAAAGAAGTTATGACAAGCTGAATTCTATGGAAGATAGCATGGGAAAGAGAATAGCTGCAAAACAAACTCTTTTACAAAAAAAAAACGAAGGATACCATAAACTGCATAAAATTTCCAACTTAATTAAAGATGAAAACAGTGCTTCAAAATACCCAGATGTAGACAGAAAGTGTACATATGCACCTGTGATTTCAGCAGATGTGGAACACAGCTTTTCTGCCTATAAGTCTGTTTATTGGATAAGAGGCAATCATTTTCATTCGGAAAACCTGAAAATGGGGGTTGAAATTCATTGCAACAAGTAGACATAGCAATTAATCCATATGCTAACTGTGAATTAACGTTTGCATTAATTATTTAATAGAGATGTTTCAATTATATAAGTTAGCATAAGTGCTATGAACTTCACTATATAAATAAATAAAAATTTTTAATACCATACCCTGACACCTGTATAGCCATTTGGACACTACCATGCTGTGTCAGTGACCTTTAACCCTTATTTCTGTAACCTGACCCTATTCCATACGATATCTGCATGTTCCCACCCCAATGTCGCAGCCCTAATGATGACCCAGCAATAAACCATTTCCAACAGCAGGAATTAAATAACCACTTGAGCTAAAATATGTAGAACAGCTAAATATTTCACTGATACATGAACCGATAAAGTGGGCTAAGGATAAAGTTGACATAACTCAAAAACAAGTGAGTTAAGTACCATACTAAAACTTCACTTATCTTGTATATACGAGCATATACCGCCATGTGTATGGTTGAGGAATGCTTGGAAACATATCAAACTTCATTATTTGATGCTGGACACTCTTGCACATTCTAAAGACCAATTTCTGCTGACCCATGAGAACAAGGTAATGCAAGATTTCACATGACATCAACTTCCTTTGTGCTGATACTGATCATTTGCAGGTGTCATTATGCTGAAACAGCATTCTTTGTCAGCCAAAATGTTTTAAGAACTATGGGAATGCTTATGTTTGCTTGGGATTGCCTGAGTTGGCACAAGGTATGCCATGTTGGGAGAATGAGTACTTAAGGGCTGCTTATTTTTGTAGTCACGGGTCTTATTCTTCTGGGTCTTCTAGTTTGGGTTCTTCTGGGGGTCACACTTGATCTCTGAAATTAGGGTTGCCATCCACTTTCTTCTCGGACAGCCAACCAGCAGGACTGATGATGTGGGCAAATGTTCATGAAATTGATTTTACAAAGAAGAAAGAAGTATTAACATCAACTTCTTAAGATAAGTGGACATTAATTAATATTTTTATTTGTGTAATATTTATTACTCCACTGTAACTAGCTTCATTTTCTATGTAAGGAAGAGTTCTTGCCTGTAGCAGTTGTGTGAGAGCCTTCAGCATTGCCACCTCATCCCCAGTCTTTTAATATTTCCCTCTCTCTTGCACACTTGCAAGTGTTCTTGGCACTAATGCAAAATGAATTTTCCAAAGCTTTATATTAATGCAGTTGTTGAAATCACAATTGCAATGTGGATATTTGTATATTATGCAACTGTTTTAAATATTTAGTTTAAAATTGATTATAGTTTATGAATTACTTATTTTTCTAATCCAATGAAAATACCAGCTGTACATCCATATAGCTGTGAATGTTACTTTTGTTTAGAGATAATTTGTCATTGTCATTGTCTTCATCATCTGAGTACTGCAAATTTATGATGATAGGTTCCAAAATCTTGTTACGTGCTATTTCTTTCCAAAAGTCGTCTTCTGTAATTTATCTGATGTCTCAGGCAGTTTTCCTACTCTTGTTGTGTTCCTTGTCAATTTCTTCGTGAATAAGTCGTTCAACATCAGTCAGTTTAAAAATATTATTTCTATTTGCAACATAATTTGAGCCCACATTAACTCTATTGGATTGTTCTAGCAGTAGTAAGGGGGAAGGTGGATCGCGTCTCATTGATCCAGCTGATACACGTTTTCATGGAAGAATAACTGAATAATGATGCTTTGAACTCTCTAGAGTAAATAGAGATTACGAACCATTCATAAACAGATATAATGTGACCAGACACGTTCTGCCAGACCAGCTGGAAGTGTATTGTTTCCTGTCATTAAATTTAACAAACACCTTGGCTTATTCAAAGTACATATTTCTTTTATCATGTCATGTCAAATGTTTACGTTTCAGTTCTGAGTAATTTCAAATATATGTTCACACATACATGTCAACCAATAATGATATTCATTACAGTACTTGCATCGCAATGCATTGTTATAATATAATGGTATCTACTTTATTTATTTGTATTAGGAAAACTATTTGGGCTAAAAATATGGGGTTTTTATGGTTATGTTAAATACATTACTCTCTCCTTCCTCATGGATCAGTTATTGCAAAATCTGAATTTTTGTCTTAGCACGAACAGTATTTATTGCCACTTGTCACACACCACTTAGTGGGAATGCAATACGACAACACCTCAGTACTCCGATTGGTTGTTCACCTAGTAGCGCTCAAGGACAAACATCCTCCCATTTGAAACACATAATATGTGTTGTCTTTGCTGTACCATTTTGCTCTATCATCTTGCTCCCATTCTTTAAGTTATGCCCAAAGTAGATTGTAACATGTTGAAGTCACCCAATGCTTAATGTAACAGCACTTCACAACATCAGTTTTTTAGTTTTAACTATATGTTTGTGTTTTTTTACAGGTCAAGCTAATAAGTGGGTAAAAAATATGGAGAAAGACAATGGCTTAAAAGTCATTAAACTCAGCGATTCTAATTATATGAGAGTAGTAGAAACTGCAATTCAAATAGGAATACCAGTTCTACTGGAGAATATTTTAGAAACAATTGATGCTACCTTAGGTAAGATCTCTTCTTTATTCTATTAATACTTTACACCAATTTCTTTAGCTCTACACTTTAGTTAGACAAACAGCTCCATTTCCTGCCATAATGTTTTGGTATAAAATTCTGTGAAACGCTAAACACAGCATTTATGTAAGAACAAGATTCCTGTCTACAGAAATATTAAAAACGGAAGTAATATGCACTGTATACATAATTGCAAATAAGATGACATTATTAAACTTCAATTTTGTTCTCAACTAATTGTTTTACCCATCATTACATTAAGTACACAGTGTGTAGGAACAATTAATTATTTTATTTAATTGATGGAAATTAATCATTTCTTCACACTAGCCATATATAGGCTAAGGTTTTTGATAGAGTCAACATGAAAAATATGCCATGGCTGGGATTTGAAACACAGATCTCCTGATTTCCATTCAGTTGCTCTTACCTATTGAGCTACCATGGCCAACTTGCCATTATGACATTAAATTCTCCATTTGACTCATATATTTCCCCTGTAGACCACTAGGGGCTCTCACATTTGAGATACACTGTTTGTGGTGACTTACTATCGTAAGTACTCGAGACCCAGGCTTCATCATTTAACTCTTATTATTAGTTAATTGATGCAAATTAATGATTTCTTCACACTAGCCGTATATAGGCTAAGGTACTCAAGTATTTACGATAGTAAGTCACCACAAATGGTGTATCTCGAATGCGAGAGCCCCTAGTGGTCTACCGGGGAAATATACGAGTTAAATGGAGAATTTAGTATCATGATGGCAAGTTGGCCATGGTAGCTCAATGGGTTAGAGCGACTGGATGGAAACCAGGAGATCCATGGCTCAAATCCCGGCCATGACATTGAATTTTTCATGTTGACACTATCTATCTAATTCCATCAATTAACTTAAATAATAAGAGTTTAGTGATGAAGCCTGGGATTTAAGTACTTACAATAGCAAGTTGCTACAAATGGTGTATCTCGAATACAAGAGCCCCTAGTGGTTTACCGGGAAATATATATGAGTCAGTTGGAAAATTTAATTTCAGGACGGCACGTTGGCTATGGTAGCTCAATGGTTAAGAGTGACCAGACAGAAACCAGGAGATCTGTGTATCAAATCCTGGTTCAAAACCTTAGCCTATACACGGCTAGTATGAAGGAATGATTAATTTCCATCAATTAACTTAATATGTAATTTGTACTTGTACCTAAAGCATAAGTGTCCAACGTTTTTATCTTTTTTTATTTTGTCCAACGTTTTAAATTTTTTTTTTAAATTGTTATACTAAAAGGAGTCTTAATTCATTCTCTTGTTAATATTAAATAGCAATTATAAAAGTAATTAAATAGGAGAAAATGTCTCCTCAAAGACTGTTGTGACAATAATAATACAAATAAAACAATTTTATTTGCAGAACCTGTGCTTACCAAGCAGATTTTTAGAAAGGGAGGTGTTGACCTTCTTCGTTTAGGGGATACTGCATTAGAATATAACTATGACTTTCGTTTCTACATTACAACAAGGTTAAGAAATCCTCACTACCTTCCTGAAATAGCAGTAAAGGTAAGAGTGCCAATGATTTTTGCTGGGTACTGGTCTTCTGCTTGAGAATTTATTTCTTCAAAGTATAATAAAAGCTCTTTTAAGTGGTTTTATATACTTTTACTTTCTCTAACATATGCCTAATAAACACAGTGTTCATTAAATTTAAAGGGAGTCGATTAATGACACTAAACATTAATTGATTCCCTTTAAATTTAATTTATCATAACAACACTGTTTTTAACACTTCCAAGAAAGGAATTACAGTGTTCATTTTTATCTGTAATTTTACTGCGCAAAATTTGATGTCATCAATAGCATCGCTGATGGGGCGACTTTATATTCGATTCCCCTAGCGGCTTCCAATTGTATTAGATGTCCTGACAGCAGCTTTGAGGCCTTCCTCTACCGTCAGGTAAATATACTGTTTGAGAGGTGGGTCTGCCCGCGTAATATACAGGTGCGTAATTTCGCCTGGTGCGTAGATACGATAACTGTTTATATAAAACTATATACTGCATGCTGCATGTAATGCACTACAAAGCTAATTATGCAGCCATGAAAGTATACCATGAAGAATAAACAAAATGACAAGTCAATGAACACTTATTTCACAATGAACATCTGTTTTTCTGTTTTTCTGCATATTGTAAACCTGTCACATAAAATAGAAATATTTCAATTTGATCTCAATTCTTTTCTATCACCCACAGTTTCCTCACAATGTAACTTCATTACAAACCAGAAAATTAGCAAGACATGTTCTAGGAATGAAAAATAAATTAGTGTTACAGTATGTACAAAGCTTTTATCCAAGTCTAAACAAGAAAATATCTCTAGTACATAGTCTTATGTGTCCATTTTCTTATATTACCTTCCTTTCTTCCCTTTAAACACTCTGAATTGCGAGAAGGTATGCTTGAGGCCTTTCTGTCATAGCATTATTTATTGCTTCTAGATTGGAACCAGTCATTTTATAGCATCCAGTGTCTCTTTTTTTGTGAGTAACTGATCCTGTATCTTGGAAATGTTTGATGCACCTATTGGTTTTAAAACACATAAGGATACCAACATTAATAAAGACATTTTAATTAAGTGTGAGAATGACAAAAAATTTATATCATATACTGATAAAACGTAAGATGTTTATGTTACAAACAAAAGTATGCCAATTTGACATTACCTGGACACTTTTGACAACATTACGCTCCGAGGGACTTGTCTGAATGCTGGATAGCATTCCATAAACTCCTCTATGCAGCGGTCTAAATTATATTTATATGTCACACCAATTTTAATGCTGGTACGAAAGTAGCATTCAACCATGAAGACGTGGTGCTCTGTGTTCATATCCAGGGGAAGCTAGTTGTACTAGTTTCCAGTGCAATCACACTGGGAGCGCTGTAATTTTCTTACTGTTCCCCAAAAATTACCGCTTCTTCTCCGTAGAGGGCACTATGATTTCAAGATAGACCACAGATACCAGTCAACTATGACTTCATTCTTGCTGGGCGGGAAATAACGAATAAAAATGAACACTGTGTATAGTAAAAGTATTAGCTTTCTGTTCAGAACTTTACATTTAAGATTTCACTAGGGATAGATGTGATATTTGATATGTGATATTTTGTGAAATTTACTGACATCCAAATTAATTTATAAAACTATTTGTAGTTAGTTTTGTCACCAACATAATTTATATTTTAATTTTTGAGGGACTAGTTTTGGGAGCTGTTCGAAATGCCTTTGAGGTTGAAAGTGGAAGCAACAACTACAAAAACAAGACCTTCAAGTTTTAGTTGGTCTCCTTAAAACTCAGTTTGTTTCTAATAACTTTTTGTGACATCACACATTTCTAGGGATCCCAGATGTCCTGGTTCTACCATAACAATCCCAGATGTTAGCCTTTTTTGTTTGATTGTCACAGTTTCCCAAAAAGTTTTACCGGGATGCTAAATGTCCCTGTTTTTTAGAGGTTTATTAGTACTGAATATTTTTGCATCTTAAATACACAAAATATCTCTAATTTTAAATTAACTCTAATTTTGTTGCACTTGAATTCCTTGGTATGGAGAAATATATTTTTCCACATAATCAGGTAAATATCAAAAGGGAAATACTTTTGCTATTTGATTGTTATGTTGGTACTGAAGCATATGTTTACTATTGGCGGTAGTTACGTTCTAGTTTCTACAGACAATGCGGTTTGGTTTGTATCTCATTCTGTGCATGCTTCCAAGGCAGGGGCTGCCAAGTGGCATAGAAACTTTGGTGCTGCATCAAGGTTCCCGAAAGGGCCAAGGGTGAAAGGTCCAAATGTGGGCCACTGACAAAACCACCTGAGCCATCCTGCTTGATTAGAAAATATCTGACTAAACAAATTTATTAGAGTTCGTTAAACCTCACACTTTATGTGAGCGTTAAAACATTTCTAACAAATTTGTTGCTGTTGAAATGAATGTTCAAGTACGCTTATTTCAAGAGGTAACTCATACTTCATTTTTTCTCATTGTCATGCAAGGTTCACTTTGTAAAAATGTATCATTTTATTCCACTGTATTCTTTTCATATTTTATCAAAATATTATATTGCAAGCCAACAAAGGTAAGGAGAGAAAAAAATTGGCAACAAAATCGGAACAATTTTAAGGAGGCGGGAGAGGCTCTATTATCCAGGAAAATATTGTCTGCAATAGGATAAAATAATGTGAGAAATATAGGTGATTATTTGGGAAAATTCAGAGAAAAATGGTTAAGAATGATTAAGATTAACTCAATTAAGGTTAGAGAAATGGGAACTAGGGATGAAAGAGAACAGAGGGTCATCAATACAAGGGAAACCAAGGGTTTTGTGTATTGTGACTTTGTGGGTTCGTAGAATTAAAAGTCTAATTTGCAGAAATTCAAAATCGTCTTTATCTCCGTAGAAATACACTTTGGTCAACCCTTACAGTAGCAGAATTACGTAACATACACAAATACAATCACCAAGGCCATTGACCACAAACAAGGAGTTCACTTTCAAAACACAGCTGCATGCCGATGATTCTCAGTTCCAATTCGTCTCTGTCCCTAACTGGCAATCGCGGCTCCATTTTATAGCTCACATGTATTACTAGACATTTGTGGAATGTTCTCTATTCACTGTTCCAGAAATTACCAGATGAAACACAAACCTTCCAGCCATCTAACTTTATATGTTTCGGTAAGCCTTTTATCTTCGCACTGCACTATCTGTCCCTTATATCCGCGCCGCACCATCTGTTCCTTTATGTGCTCAGCTACATAAAACACATTGTTGCTCAGCTACTGTTGCGAGCAACAATGCTCGCGACAGAATTGAGACCAAAATTTAGGGCAAGCAGGTAGTAAGGGTATTCAAAGCATAAAAATTGAAAGAAGCGTAGAAACAGTGAAACACAAGTTAAAATAAAAGTGAATCAAGAAGATATTGACACATTGCTTCACTAACACTGTTTTTCACAGGACATGTTTCAGGAGTTGTTGCTCCCATCAGCTGATTCTCGATTAGTGCATGTTTCCTCTTTCTCTGTATCATAAGGGTATATTGGATGTGAACAAAATGTCTCTCATTATGGACTAGGAATATGTAAATGGTATTGCATAAATGAATGTATGTATAAGAAAGATGAGAAATAAATACAGGGTGTATATAAATAAATATCGGGGTTTTAACTCTTTATAATATTTATTACATTAAACTTACAGTTATAAATGACATGTCAAATGAAAAAGCAACTCAAACAGTTTTGTTTGTTGGCACCAGTGCGCACGTGCATGCAATGTTTCTGCTGACCCGCTAGACAGCAGTAGTAGCAAATATGGCAAGTAGTAAACAGAAAGCGTTTTGTGTTTTGCAGTTTGCAAAGACCGAATCTGTAATTACTGTGCAACGTGCGTTTTTCATTAAGTTCAGTTGTGATCTTCGTAGTGATAATAACATTCGTAGATGGTATCATCAGTTTGAAGATACCGGCTGCCTTTGTAAAGGGAAGAGCACAGGACGACCAAGAGCAAGTGAACAGACTGTTAAGTGAGTGAGAGAGCCGTTTACTCGTAGTCCAAAGAAATCAGTCCAGAAGGCTAGTTGTGAATTACAAGTTCCTGTTTCGACTATTTGGAAAGTTGTAAGAAAACATGTATGGCTACGTCCTTACCATTTACAGTTATTACAGGCTGTAAAGCCGACAGACCACGGATTACGTGCCAACTTCGCTAACAACATGTTTCATGACGATGACAATTTTATAGATCGTGTTGTCTTCAGTGATGAATCGACCTTTCACCTTAGTGAACATGTTAACACTCATAATGTGCACATCTGGGGCTCAGAAAATCCTCATGAGATGGCACAAATGCAACAAGATTTCCCTAAAGTGAATGTATTTTGTGCCGTATCCCGGCAAAAAGTTTATGGGCCTTTCTTTTTTGGTGAACCTACTGTAACTGGCACTTCTTACCTTGATACACTAGAGCAATGACTCTTCCCTCATTTGGAAGAAAATGAGCCAGAAAACTTCATTTTTCAGCAAGATGGTGCGCCACCTCACTGACATAACAAAGTACGTGATTCAACGTCACTGTACCTGAGCGCTGGATAGGCTGCAACGGCCCCAATGGCAGGGCCTGCTATGCATGGCCTCCACGTTCTCCTGACCTAATTCCATGTGATTTTTACCTTTGGGGCTTCATCAAGGATCATGTGTACGTGCCTGTGCTACCAGCTGATCTCCCTGAATTAAGAAACTGGGATGAAGCAGCTGTTGCTAGAATTACTGAATACACACTTATCAGTGTTTGGGAAGAACTCGGCTATAGACTTGATGTGTGCCGTGTGACAAAGGGCAGTCTCACATTGAGCATTTATAAGGTTCTTGATAGAACTGTTTGAGTTGAAATGAAATGAAATATGTAGTGTTTAACGCCCGCTTTTACTACATACGGCACCGCAGGCGATGACACTGATGATACATGAGATGAAGATGGAGCACTGGTGGAATGAGATGGCAGGAGAAACTGCAGATCCCGGAGAAAACCCGCCACTGTGCCGTGTTGTCCACCACAAATCTCACTTTGCGGTCACCTGGGATGGAACCCGGGCCGCCTTGGTGAAAGCCAAGCGGTCTAACCACTGAGCCACGGCGCGGCCCTGTTTCAGTTGCTTTTTCATTTGACATACCATTTATAACTGTAAGTTGAATGTAATAAATATTATAAAGAGTTAAAACCCTGATATTCATTTATATACATCCTGTATTCTAATTCTAAAACAAAATATATGAATGTATAATGAAAATAATTTTGATTAACAAGAAATAGGTAAAGAAGCTTTTGTAAGAGCAGTTTGTATAGGAGTAAATAGAGAAAGCCATATGAATATGACACAGATTTTACATTTCGTACTAACATGTTAAGTGTCTTGAATTAAATGATGTTAAACTAATGACTTTATTCAAACAGGTAACATTGCTGAATTTCATGATCACTCTACAAGGATTGCAAGACCAGTTACTAGGCATTGTCATTGCCAAAGAGCGACCTGAGTTAGAAGAAAAAAAGAATCAACTAATTGTTGAAAGTGCAAACAATAAAAGAATGTTAAAGGAAATTGAAGACAAAATCTTACAGGTTCTGTCTAGTTCAGAAGGAAATATACTAGAAGATGAAACAGCCATTCAAATTCTGTCATCTTCTAAGGTAAACATGTAATGTTTTGCAATTAAAATTGTGTATCATGATAGTGATGTGCACCAACAATTTAGTTAATCATGGAGTTAATTTTGACACTACATCACCTCTTCTT
Source organism: Mantis religiosa (assembly GCA_030765055.1). Lineage (NCBI taxonomy): Eukaryota > Metazoa > Arthropoda > Insecta > Mantodea > Mantidae > Mantis > Mantis religiosa. The sequence continues at coordinate 141,838,750 of CM060958.1, read as the reverse complement.
CTTATTGCTTTTCTTGGTAAAAAGTCAGTTTAATTCAATTCAGTTCTTTATCTACCTTCAAAACTCTTACAGTTTATGGTTTTGTCTATACGTATAAGTTTAACACAATACAACCTAATATATTTAATGTGTACAAGAAATAAGCATTTAAGCTATAGTAGTCAAGAACAATTAACACATAAAAAAACAGAAGCTAACTAAAGGGAAGTAACAAATATTACAATGAAATATAATTATTTGTCACAGACTACGAGGGTGGTCTGAAAAGTTTCCAACCTAATAAAGATACAAGACAGTTTTTCAGAATCTTTTTTTTATTTTTCAACATATCTCCTTGTAACTGTACACACTTCTCTCAGTGATGCTCCCATCTCTGTAACCCGCCCAAATAGTACTCGACGTTTTTCAACACAGTCTCCTTGTAACTCTACACACTTCTCCCAATATTGCTCTCATTTCTGTAACCCGTCCAAATAGTACTCGGCATTTTTCAACATAGTCTCCTAGTAACTTTAGCACTTCTCTCAGCGATGCTCTCATCTCTGTAACCCGTCCAAATAGTACTCGGCGTTTTTCAACATAGTCTCCTAGTAACTTTAGCACTTCTCTCAGTGATGCTCCCATATCTGTAACCCGTCCAAATAGTACTCGGCATTTTTCAACATAGTCTCCTAGTAACTTTAGCACTTCTCTCAGCGATGTTCCCATCTCTGTAACCCGTTCAAATAATACTCGGCATTTTTCAACATAGTCTCCTTGTAACTCTACACACTTCTCCCAGCGATGTTCCCATCTCTGTAACCCGTCCAAATAATACTCGGCATTTTTCAACATAGTCTCCTTGTAACTCTACACACTTCTCCCAGCGATGTTCCCATCTCTGTAACCCGTCCAAATAATACTCGGCATTTTTCAACATAGTCTCCTTGTAACTCTATACACTTCTCCCAGCGATGCTCCCATCTCTGTAACCCGTCCAAATAGTACTCGGCTTTTTTCAGCATAGTCTCCTTGTAACTCTCCACACTTCTCCCAGCGATGCTCCTATCTCTGTAACTCATCCAAATAGTACTCAACGTTTTTCAACATAGTCTCCTTGTAACTCTACACACTTCTCCCAGCAATGCTCCCATCTCTGTAACCCGTCCAAATAGTACTCGGCGTTTTTCAACATAGTCTCCTTGTAACTCTACACACTTCTCCCAGCGATGCTCCCATCTCTGTAACCCGTCCAAATAGTACTCGCATTTGTCAACATAGTCTCCTTGTAACTCTACACACTTCTCCCAGCGATGCTCCCATCTCTGTAACCCGTCCAAATAGTACTCGGCTTTTTTCAGCATAGTCTCCTTGTAACTCTCCACACTTCTCCCAGTGATGCTCCCATCTCTGTAACCCGTCCAAATAGTACTCGGCATTTTTCTCTGCAAAATAATTGTTCATGAAGGTGAACAGGTAGGTGATGTGTTGTTTCAACAGGATGACACACTCCCCATACACTTGCTGCAATGCAGTGTGCTCTTCCAGATGTACGACAACTGTCCTGACCAGCACGGTCCACTCACATCTCACATTGAACATGTACGGGACATGATGGGAAATATACTAACTAGTTTTCCATGGCCAGCAACAACTATTGCTGAACGTAGACAAAATGTGCAGGATGCTTGGAACAGTGTATCGCAGTAAGCCACTTGTCATCTGTATTATTGTCTATCTGCACGAATACATGACTGTATAGCAGTCCAAGGCAACTGTTTGAACATACCTTCCTGTGACATGTCTGCTTCATTTGTGCTGATTTTTTATCATATTCTATCATTATGTATTACCTTTCACTTAAGTCTGTATTAAAATTAACAATACTTGATGGTGTTGCAATTTTTTTCTGCTAATGAAACCTAGAAACTGATAGCTTCAATCATGGAAAAAAAAATTCTTTCTGTTGTTCACATAATACCTCTTAACTGTTATGCATAATTATTCCGTAATACAGCTCTAATTAACTTCATGAAGAACTTGTGTATGATATTATATTAGTTAAGAGATTTTAGAATTAAATTTCATAATCAAAAAGCAGAAATTGTATTATGAATGTCAAATTTCTTAATACTCATGTCTCATGTTGCTTTATTCATAGGTTCTATCTGAAGAAATACAAGCAAAGCAAAAGGTAGCAGCTGTAACAGAAAAAGAAATAGATGAAGCTAGAAATGGTTACATTCCTATATCCAAAAATTCTGCAGTACTCTTCTTCTGCATTTCAGAGCTGGCTAATATAGAGCCAATGTATCAGTATTCACTGAGTTGGTTCATTAATCTGTATATTCATGTGAGTAAAAGGCTATTGATCCATATCAGTGTTAATGAAGGGGTCATTCACAATGGTAAACACAGCCAGTCGTACATGTAAGCTAAAACGGCAGTCTCTGAACGTCAGTATGCATGTATAACAAAATGTACAAAAGTCCGTACCTGGTTAAAGGATGTTAAACTCACAAAAATCACTACCTAATGTCACAACTTGTTCTCTTGTGATTTTTATATGGATTTTTTGACTTACATACTACAATGATCCCCCATGTGATTAGAAGTGCTCTCCAGTTGGCTAGTTTCTTTTGTTTGAGGTAGACATAAACATGAGAGCTAGGATCTTGCAAACTTCTATGTTTACATTATAAGCAAACACAGAAATTTCTAAGCATTAAAATTGGCATGAATGTAAATTAGGTTGAACTGTTACCCAACTTTATGTAGATAACAGACTACCCACATCCATTGTACAATCTGTTGAAATGTACAAGGCAATCACAGAACCATGTTTTACCTGCTGGCACTGACTCATGGTCACTGGTTTGTGCATTCTAATGTAGTGATGATGATTAAAGTACTGTATCCCCATATTCCCTTGTACCTTCATTTTTTATCTCTTGGACATACAAAGAGAAGGGAATTTCAAAGACGTTACCCAGACAACTAGTTTTAAAACATTTGACTATCAGTTAAAGTTTACTGTACTCCCATATTCCCTTGTACCTTCATTTTTTATCTCTTGAAATACAAAGAGAACGGAATTTCAAAGACATCACCTAGACAACTAGTTTTAAAACATTTGACTATCACTTAAAGTCTATTAGGTGTCAAAAGGTTAAAGTCAAAAGGTGTATTAGGATAATTTTTAACTTAAAAAATACTGATTCTTGTGTAGATATTTTCAAACAAAACAAAATGTTCACACTATACTCACTATATGTATATAAAGCAATTATTTTTGTTGTAAGTAAGGTAAATTTGAAGACTGCTGATGTACACAATTATAATACGAGACGCAACAATGACTATTTTAGAGACTGTACTTCTAAACGATATATGATAGAGATGTTTTTATAATGGGACAGATTTTATTTAATAGACTGCCAACATCAATTAAAGCATTAAATGATATGACGCAATTTCAAAACAAATTAAAATACTTTTTAATGCATAAATGTTTGTACAAAGTTGATGATGTGTAAATATGTTTTTATACTGTTTATATTTTGCTCTATATCCTATAATTGTAAACTTTTAGATTGTAATTGACAATGTCAGAGACTGCTTTGCAGTCCATTGACAAATAAATAAAAAAATTGAATTCCCACATTTCCTTGTACCTTAAAAAATAGCAGTAAGATACAATACAACAAACATGTTGTAGAGTCCAATAATAACTGAACATTTTTGAATAGTGAGGTTAATCATACTATTAAACAAACATTGGTTAGTGCATGTAAATGAGATGGCATAAACATAATTGATGTTCAGTTAATAGTGTAAAGTGTTTGGTCTTGTGCGAAACTCACAGTTACAATATCACCACTCTTTCTCTCTTTAGGAAGATGCCATTATTTGCAGCATATACTACCACTTTTCATTCAATGGAGAATTCTAAATAAAGACCATATACCCTTTTATCCATGATCTGGTTATTTAATCTGTACTGAAGGACTCAAAAAGAGACTAGAAACTGCTTGAGAATTCCTTAACCTTGTTGTGTTTATGTCAATATCAACCAGTGTGAAATGCAAGCATTAAGATAAACATGAAAACAAGCATTTTGCAAAAAACCGAAGCTACTGACAGTGAAACAATCCAGATATTATAAATAAACTACAAACTGATGGAAATTAATCATTCTTCCACACTAGCCATGTATAGGCTAAGACATTGAGTTTTTCAGTCTGACTTGAATTAGCCAAAACTACAAACTGTTTAGATTTTACAGATTTACAATGGTAGAACCAAATATAATTTGGAAACCGGAGTGAATGAACATTTCAGAAATATTAAATATGAACAGATTGAAAAGTCAGATTATGGTGGCAGATCACTTTTGGTCATTTAACCGTGAAATAAATCCATAAGTTAAATTCTTAGAACAATTGAATGGGCCGTTAGATTTAATGATTTGAGAGAAAATGTTTATTTTGAAAAATAAAGATCACGGGATGAAGTTTGAAATACTCCAATCAGTTTTATCAACAAATTTACTTTGCTCTGAGTAGATGGCAGTACAATAGCAAACTATCTGTCGTCTACTGGAAGTGATTCAAAGGTTAATCAGTCTACCAGCTGAGTATGTGGTGGAAACATCACAAAACTGGTTCCAGAGTATTCAAGAATTCAATAAGTGAAGTTGGTTATGAAGTGTTGTAGTTTATTTATTACATGAGAACAAGCTGCCATGCTTAAATTATGTTTTATGTCAAGTTTAATTGTGAATGACCCTTAATGTTCAGTGTATTGTTATATTGGGAATATTTCTGGACAACTCAGATAAGGTCTTTTGTTTGCCTTTTATGGTTCCATTCATTTGGCAATTTTTCTTACCATAAGTTTGTGATAATCATAATTACATCTTAAATGTGCATTTAGTTTATTTTCAGTATTGTAATCTTTTATACTAGATAAAATGTAGTGTTTGTTTTATTGCCAATCCAGATCTCATATATGCATGCACTGCCCACTGTCTACTACATCCCAAAACTGCTACATTATTACCAAATGACGAATAAATAAACATTAAACATTATAAGTAATACTAACCTTGTTGTAAGTAATGTCAACATACAATCTGGGTGAGGTTATAAAACAGACTCTGTAGAAGTTACACAGTAAACCTTAGAATATTATATAAAACAGTTTTGTTGTGTCTCATAATTCTTGGTACATTTAAATGTTAAATATATTCTTCCAGTCTATTGAGAACAGTGAGAAATCTGATGATATTGAGGCCAGAATTCAGATATTGACTGCAGCATTTACAGAGAGTATCTATGTGAATATCTGCAGATCTCTGTTTGAGAAAGACAAACTGATATTTTCTTTGGTACTAACCACTGGGATTTTGCGTGGTAAGGTATGCAATCTACTCATTAACTTCTTATGCATATAATTATTAAACTTAAAACAAGACTGCTACTTATGATAAAGACAATACATTGGCAAAATATGGTAAAAAATGTGAAGAAAAAAAAATTACAATACTAATAACATGTGTGAGATTTGATAAAAAATGGGAATTTTCTTTAATTCTTAAAGAATCTTATTTTATTCATCAAGGTCAACTTTGTCCCCTTCAAAGTGTTCCCTCCCAAGTATAATACAATTGTTTGTTTGACACTCTGTACTTCACATACCACAAATTTTCTTTGACGCATTTCGCCCCCACTTGGTGTTCAAGCTGATGATGTTTTTCCAAAGACGAGACATCTGGCAGTGATTCAGTGAGACCTAATAAATAATGGCAAGTTAAAATTTGTTATTTACAGGAAAGCCACACATGCAGATAACCACATCAAAGCCAATAGTTTCAACACAAGAACTTATAAATGTGCAGTCATCCATAGCCTAACACATAGACTGATTAACATACCAGTTGACAAAAAGGAATACATGATTGAATATACCAAATTAATAGAAACGGCAACAAAAAACACTTTCAGCAAAAAGCTGGTAGACAAGAAAATAAAAAGATTCAGTAGACAAAAACAGTTGAATGAGATCACCACTTTATCAGCTTTTATATTCAGTATCAGAAACCTCATCAAAAACCCAAAAATGGACAAAATTCCTCTGATAAAGGAGTCTAGCATTTATAGAATTAATTGCTCAGACTGCAAGAAGATATACATAGGAAACATAACATTGGAACCAGATTAAAAGAACACTTTAGGAACATCAAGCAAAAAGAAGTAGATAAATCCACAGTAGCAGCACATTTCTGGGATCTTAACAACAACATAGAGTATAAACTTGAAAGAAGCGTAGGGACAGTGAAGCACAAATTAGTACAAAAGTGAATCGAGAATATATTGACACATTGCTTCACTCAGTGAAGCAATGTGTCAATATATTCTCGATTCACTTTTGTACTAACAACATAGAGCCTAAAACCCAACTACAGGTAGACCGCAAACAAAATGCAGTCACTGTGTGCATGTGCGAAAAGAGCCTTCTAGCCATTCAAGCATCATGTGACTCCCACCCCTCCCTTTCTGCATATGACAGCGCGCAAACAACACCAAATGCATGTATTTTAATACTGTTTTGATTTTCAAAGTTAACAGAAAATAATTAGTACAAAAGTGAATCGAGAAGATATTGACACATTGCTTCACTCACACTGTTTATTCACAGAACATGTTTCAAGAGCTCTTGCTCCTATCATCAGCTGATACTCGATTAGTGTAAATCCAGCTATAAAATTTACATTGGAAACAGAAGAGGATGGTGTGCTCCCCTTTTTGGACATCAAGATCAAAAAAATGAACAACAAACTCACCTTTGGTATTTACAGGAAACCGACACACACAGATAATTACATCAAGAACAACAGTTTCAACCCAAAACAACACCAACATGCCATTTTCAACAGTTTAATCTTTCGGATGATCAACTTTCCACTAAACAGAGAAGATTATCAAGAAGAATACCTACACATAAAAAAAGTAGCTATATCCAACGGTTTCAACCCAAATTTAGTAGACAAAACAGTTAACAGACTCAAGAAAGCTAAGAAAATAAAAGAAACCACCACCCTAGAACCTACAGGAGAAAAAGAGAAAAAACTTTTTAAAAAATTCACCTTCCACCCATCAGCCTATAACAAATTCCAAAAAATCTTCTCAAAACACAACATAACTCTTGCACCTCAAAATAGGTTTAATATCAGAAACTTGTTAAAAGGCCCTCCCAAAAATTCAATCACTACCAAAGAAAAACCAGGAATCTATGAGATCAAATGTGAAACTTGCCTTAAAATTTATATAGGAAAAACAAAAAGAAATATTAACATCAGAACTAAAGAACATCTAAGAAACATTAAAAATGGTGAAACAGAAAAATCAGCAGTGGCTTTTCATTTTTTGAATACTAGACATGACTTCAACTTGGAAACATCTCTAATAAAATATGTTAATCACCCCATAGACCTTAACGTATGGGAAAAAATCTTCATCAACAAAAATCATCATAGAGTCATGAATTTTGAAACTCCACCACCGGACATCTTTGACAAGTACATCACGCCATCTATTGACAATACGGAGAAAGAGGAAACCACTACAACTTACACTAATCGAGTATCAGCTGATGATAAGAGCAAGAGCTCTTGAAACATGTCCTGTGAATAAACAGTGTGAGTGAAGCAGTGTGTCAATATCTTCTCGATTCACTTTTGTACTAATTTGTGCTTCACTGTCCCTACGCTTCTTCCAAGTTTATACTTTGAGAAAATAATTACCTCGGACATGACCTCACAATCGATCAACAAGATAGAATCATAGTTTCTTTAAACTCTGAGGAACAACGTAGTGATTCAGCAGAAAATGCAAAGAGTGAATGTAACAGTGAATGCAAAAGCGAGAGAAACAGATGACCAGTGCAGCCCATGCAATGTAGGACAGGCAACCTAAAATGATGATAGAGGGGAAAGCTAGAGCTGGTAAGCCACGTCTCCAACTGCATTTTGTTCGCGGTCTAGTTATACTAAAATCAGTTCACATGAGTCAAGAATTAAACATCTGAAAAATTATTTATATAAATAAATTTGAAACACATTTAATGAATTTTAACATTCCACTGGAAGAAAATATTTTGCTTAGCCGTATTGGATCACCACCAGATGTCTCATCTCCGGAGAACCGTGATCAGCTGGAATACCAAAGTTCTAGCCAGTCGACAACTTCTTGATAATGCCTTCAAGTGGAGGCGTAATGCATTGAAAGAAAATTTGTGTTATGTGAAGGGCAGAGTGTCTCAGGCAACTCATTTTCAGTTTTACCTTTACAAATTTCTTGTTTTCCTTCTAAAATATTAAATTAAGAAATGCCAGCACAATAATGTCTTTATATAAGTATTTGCATATTAAGCTCAAACTAAGAATTTGGGAATGATATGATGAATTGTAGAATCATAACATGTTTCATACTACCATATCAAAAAATGATCAATTATAAATAGGAAAAGTAATATCTTACCAATGGTTTGACATTTATCATTAAAATTTTGCATCCGCTACATGTTTTATAGTCTTAAACAGAAACTGTACATGTGTGTATATCTAAAGCTAGCCTCAAACTTGAACAGAGGTAGAAAGCAACAGTTAGTTAACATATTAGCTGCTTAAATAATTTTAAGTAGCAAAAAACCTACTGCACTTAAAAACACAAGCAGATACTTGTTGCCATCAGTTGAGCAGTCGAAATTCGAATCACAGTGAGTAGTGGAGAGAAGTCAGCAGTTAACTATATCTGAACTATTTGACAACATGATCCACCATTATTCTGTCAAGGGCTACTCAGTATTTCAATGTCAATGTTTGAATTTCACATACTTCCAATTTATTAAAGCAGGTAATGTTTTCTGTGTATCTGATTGTGCGAAAAGTTTGAGGCTAACTTTCAACATGTACTCATATATAGTTCCCTTGTGAGTGCAACCAGAAGATCTTTTATTTTCTATTAATGAGACTAGGAAACAAACAGAAACATGCTCCATATTTGTAACATACTGTTTTATTTTAGGCAAATTTAGATGAGGAGGCATGGATATTTTTGCTGACAGGAGGGGTTGCACTTGATAACCCCTTCCCGAATCCTGCACCTCATTGGATGACAGACAAATCTTGGTCTGAAGTTGTACGGGCTTCTTCAATACCAATGTAAGTGTACATTTGTGAGTTTAATTTGTTTTGAAAACCAACACCCTCCAACATAAGTAATATCACACAGTGAATGAAATGGGTGAAATGATGCCCGTATGAGCCCAGTGTCCATAGAGCTTAGAGTTACCTGACATTCATCTTTCAGGATAAGGGAAAACCTCCAACGTTAAGTCATATCGGACGATGAATGAAATGATGTTCAAATAAGCCCAGTGTCCATAGAGCTTAGAGTTACCTGACATTCATCTTTCAGGATAAGGGAAAACCTCCAACGTTAAGTCATATCGGACGATGAATGAAATGATGTACAAATGAGTACAGGGTACATAGAGCTTAGAGTTACTAGACATTCATCTCTCAGTATAAGAGAAAACCTCCAATGTTAAGTCATATCGGACAACGAATGAAATGATGTACAAATAAGTACAGGATACATAGAGCTTAGAGTTACCAGACATTCATCTTTCAGGATAAGGGAAAACCTTCAATGTTAAGTCATATCGGACGATGAATGAAGTGATGTTCAAATGAGTACTGGGCACATAGGGTTTAGAGTTACCAAACATTCATCTTTGGGACAGGAATTTGGGACTATTCGTCGTTAATTTCTCTCCATCTTAATCCACACGTTCGGGCGCAATTTGGTATGGGATTTTTATATTTGAGATGGGATGCACGTTGACTTTTCGAAGATCCACATTGAGAAGCCAGAAATAAATTCATTGTATTTTGATTTGTTTCTTGATGATTGTAGTTGATTAACTAAGAGTCATGAGATTCTTGGTTTCAAGGCGTGGTTCAGAATAAAGTTTCGGAGAAGTCAAATTTTGTAAATATTTGATTGTATTATTTAGATTACATTTTACTTGAATTTCCTTTCCCAGTCACTTCCAACATATCGATAAATTCTTACTTTGTTATATTTAAACAGATTCAAACTATTACTTAAATGTTCTTGATCTTGCAACACTATTCATCACACTCACCATTACAAAACATCTCTCTATACCAAGATTATTGATTTTTCGTAACTATCGTTACTTCTATCTTAATTTTGTGATTGGCCGATTTTATTCCATGTCACAACATTACGTCATACAATTATTACTACGGCCAATCACAAAATTACATCTATTTTTATTTATTTAAATTGCTACATTGATTTACATAATCATTTTTTATAAATTTATAATCTTTTCATAACTTTTCTAAATATAACTCCAAACTACTGTTACATCTTTCAGGATAAGAGAAAACCTCCAATGTTAAGTCATATCGGACGATGAATGAAATGATGTTCAAATAAGTACAGGGTACATAGAGCTAAGCTACCAGACATTCATCTTTCAGGATAATGGAAAATCTTCAATGTTAAGTCCTATCGGATGCTGAATGAAATGATGTTCAAATAAGTACAGGGTACATAGAGCTTAGAGTTACCAGACATTCATCTTTCAGGATAAGAGAAAACCTCCAATGTTAAGTCATATCGGACGATGAATGAAATGATGTTCAAATAAGTACAGGGTACATAGAGCTAAGCTACCAGACATTCATCTTTCAGGATAAGGGAAAATCTTCAATGTTAAGTCCTATCGGATGCTGAATGAAATGATGTTCAAATAAGTACAGGGTACATAGAGCTTAGAGTTACCAGACATTTATCTTTCAGGATAAGGGAAAACCTCCAACGCTAAGTCATATCGGACGATGAATGAAATGATGTTCAAATAAGTACAGGGTACATAGAGCTTAGAGTTACCAGACATTCATATTTCAGGATAAGAGAAAACCTCCAACGTTAAGTCATATCGGACGATGAATGAAATGATGTACAAATAAGTACAGGGTACATAGAGCTAAGCTACCAGACATTCATCTTTCAGGATAAGGGAAAATCTTCAATGTTAAGTCCTATCGGATGCTGAATGAAATGATGTTCAAATAAGTACAGGGTACATAGAGCTTAGAGTTACCAGACATTCATCTTTCAGGATAAGGGAAAACCTCCAACGCTAAGTCATATCAGACGATGAATGAAATGATGTTCAAATAAGTACAGGGTACATAGAGCTTAGAGTTACCAGACATTCATCTTTCAGGATAAGAGAAAACCTCTAACGTTAAGTCATATCGGATGATGAATGAAATGATTTTCAAATGAGTACAGGGTGCATAGAGCTGAGAGTTACCAGACATTCATCTTTCAGGATAAGAGAAAACCTCCAACGTTAAGTCATATCAGACAATGAATGAAATGATGTTCAAATAAGTGCAGGGTACATAGAGCTTAGGGTTATCTGACATTTGTTTTTCTGTATACGTTAAAAAGCTCCAAGATTAAGTCATACCAGAGGATAAGTGAAATGATGTCACTGTTACTAAATTACTCCTACTCTGCTACACTGTGCGAGCTCGCTATATCCCCTGTGTAGCCCTGTCATTCCAGTGGGATGACCCCTTGTTGGGCTCCATGGTGGGTAGGGAGCACTGGGGGATGAAACACATACAATTTCTTATGGCAAACCCTAAAATTAAACGTGGAAAAGAAATAGCTGAGTCTTGTGGTCCTCGCTATTTAGTTATTTGTAGAACTGAGGAAGGTTGAAAGTTTACTACTGTGAACCCGTTCATTATTCAGAAGGATTTAGATAATAATGCCGGCCCTGTAAAGTCATGTACTTGATCTCGCAATGGCACACTCCTGGTCGAAGCAGTTTCTTTGACATAGGCTGCAAAAATCTTGAAAGCCAATATGCTTGCAAGCTATTTGTTGCACGTTGAATTGCATAGGACTCTGAACTCCTTGTGTGGTGTTGTAAATACCAGTGCATTGGATGGTATGTCCAATGAGGAGATTCAGGAAAACTTGGCAGAACAAGGTGTGACTAATGTATATCGAGTTCACTGCAAAGAACGAGGTGAACTAGTGCCCACTCGTACCCTGTTTCTTACGTTTGATCGGGTAGATCTCCCGCAAAGGATTAAGGCAGTATATGAAGCAATTGAAGCGAGGTAGTGTGTATCCAATCCACTGAGGTGTTATAAATGCCAGCACTTTGCCACACGAGTGATTCATCTAGATGAGACAAGGGATTTATCTGGTATGTAACATTTTATTATATAGGACAAAGTACAACATGTGACTTATCTTGTATATAGAATAACTTCAGTATCAAGGGCAAGGTACTTTTCTAACACATGGTATATCTGTTACGCATAATTTTAGCCCACCTCGGTAGCGTGGTGGTAGCATGTCTGCCTCACGTTCCAGAGGTCCCGAATTCAAATCTCGGTCAGGGTGAGTTACCTGGATAAGGTTTTTTCCGGGGTTTTCCCTTATCCTGAAAGACAAATGTTGGGTAACTCTAAGCTCTATGGACCCTGGGATCATTTGAGCATCATTTCACCCATTCCATTCATCGTCCGATATGACTTAACATTAGAGGACGTAAATTAGAGAGAGAGAGAGAGAGAGAGAGAGGAGAGGAGAGAGAGAGAGAGAGAGAGAGAGAGAGAGAGAGAGAGAGAGAGAGAGAGAGAGAGAGAGAGAGAGAGAGAGAGAGAGAGAGAGAGAGAGAGAGAGAGGGAGAGAGAGAGAGAGAGAGAGAGAGAGGGGAGGGAGGGGGAGGGGGAGGGAGAGGGGAGGAGGGGAGGGGGAGGGAGAGGGAGAGGGAGAGGGAGAGGGAGAGGGAGAGGGATGAGAACGTATAATTTTAGTATACAGAACAAAGGGACATCGTGATCTATTTAATTTAATCTTTATTGTCTGTAAACTTGTGGGTTACACTTAGGCTGTATAAACATTTCTCTATAAGGTATTTTTTCAAGAGATTTTTAAATATATTGCCCTGTGCTGATTTAATATATGGAGGAAGTTTATTGTACAAAATAATACCTGCAGTGTATGGGTCTTTGTTGCTAGTGGTGTTTGCTTTATATTCTCTATGGTAGTTGTTACCCCTCTAGTGTTATAACAATAATGTTCCCTATTTAATGACGTGAACTTACTGTTAGTCTAACAAGTATGAAACATATATTTTCATTTCATGTAAAATGTTAGTATATAAGTCAAAGAATATTGTGATTCAATTTAATTACCTAACATCTGATAATAAATAAGTACTACTATTATGTATTATGTACTATTGTTATGTAAAAAGTTATCAATCAGCTCTAATTACTGAACCATTTATCCTAACAGATTGAAAGATTTCAAAGGCTCTGTTGAATCAAACCCAGATGAATGGAAAAAATTTTATGATTCAAAGAATCCCCAAGATATGGATCCTCCAGAACCAATGACTTCTGTGACCGGTATTTACAGGTTGATTATTCTGCGTTCTCTTCGCCCTGACAAGATAACAGCAGCTGCTTTGGTAAGTCATTTTATTCCAAATTATAAAAAGTGAAAGTAATTTGAATATTAAAAATAAATTTCGCTCTATAGAAGTGTCAGCATGAGTAGACTGATAAAAGGGGATCATATGTACTCTTGTACATATGAAAGCAAGCCTAAGTTTATTCAAAACAAGTTCTGAAATTCATATACACAACACTAGAACAAAGAATAATTTATTTGTGAAGTCACACAAAACAAAGATGTATGAAAATAGTTTCATATATGCTGGCTTACATCTTTACAATAAGCTACCTGAATCTATAAAAAAGATTGAATCACAACATCAATTTAAGAAATTGTTATTAAACTTCCTTAGAGCCAATAGCTTCTACAGCATGGATGAATTTTTAAATTTGTAAATATTTAGTTAGCTACCTTAATTATAAATATTGTACTTAGTTTTTAGTTCTTAGTTTTTAATTTGACGTGTCCTATAACATGTACATGTTTTAATGGATGAATCAATAAATCAAATCAAAAGGCAAGGAAAACAGAAACTATAACAAGGAAAATAAAAACATTGTTTCAGTTAATTGTGTTGGAGGAATGTATTAAAATTTTTAAATTCAAAAGCAAAAGATAAAATTCCACCACTCAACAGATCCGGAATATACCAAAACGAGGGAACAAAAAGAAGTCGCTTGAGGCTAGATCTGGTGAGTCAAGCAGTTCAAGCTGTAATTCGTAGATTTTCGCCATTGCAATCGCTGAGGTGTGAGACGGTGAGTTGTCTTGGTGAAACAGGATTTTCTTTTTCTGCAAATGTGGCCATTCTTCTGCAACTTCTGCCTTCAGCTTGTCAAGTAATGATGCGTAGTATGGTCCTGTAATGGTTTTTCCTTTTTGAAGATAATCGATTAAAATAACTCCATGACTATCCCAAAAAACAGTCGCCATCACTTTCCCAGCTGAAAAAACAGTTTTTACTTTTTTTGGAGCCTGTTCCCCTTTGCAGTCCACTGTTTGGACTGTATTTTTGTTTCGGGCATATAATGGTGTATCCAAGTTTCATCTACAGTAATTAATCGGCGCCAAAACTCAGATTTATTGCGCCTAAACTGCGCCAATAGAGCATTGGAAATGTTCATTTGAATACGTTTTTGGTCTAACATGAGCAAACGCGGCAACCAACGTGCAGGCAGCTTTCTCTTGTCTAACTGTTGATTTAATATGTGACAAACACGTTATTTTGACAAGTTCATAGCCTCTGCTATCTCTCTCACTTTAATTTGGCTGTCTAGCACCATTTGGTGAACTTTGGTGATGTTTTCGTCTGTAGTTGCAGTTTTTGGATGTCTCAAACGTTTACCATCTCCCAAGCTCTTACGGCCACGTTTAAATTCAGTTGTCCAAAATTTCACATGGAAAATAATGGTGCAGAGTCCCCATACATAGAAACCAGCTCATCTTTGATTTGCGTAGGCGTATTGCCTTTCAAAAAACAAATATTTAATGACAGCTCGATACTCAATTTTGTCCATTATCATAAAAGCGCTCACATCAACTCACTCAAACGACTGTTACATAACAACTGAGCATTCAAAATGGCTGAAACTTTGGTGACTAACTGTCAACAGATGTACAATGAAATTTGCTAGCTTTTATTTATGAGTGCTGCCATCTTCATGTTGAGATCAGAAACTTTTCAGACCACCCTCGTATGTATAGAAACCACGTACTCCACTGTCTACCCTTTAGTCAACATAACCTCAAAATACTGGAGTGTAAGAGAACAAATGGCTTCATTGCTAACTTCTTAACATTAGATACCGACCAACCAAATACTGTAAGATACAGACCTACAAGAGAGAGAGAGAGAGAGAGAGAGAGAGAGAGAGAGAGAGAGAGAGAGAGAGAGAGAGAGAGAGAGAGAGAGAGAGAGAGAGAGAGAGAGAGAGAGAGAGAGAGAAATTGATGATTTTTCCTTTTAGTATCTAAAGGTATGTTAAGACTTGTATGTTTATTTTATGTTCCAGAACTATGTGGTTTCAGAAATGGGACAATTCTATGTGGAGCCACCGCCCTTTGACCTGTCCGGTTCTTACAGTGATTCAAATTGCTGCTCACCTCTTATCTTCATCCTTTCACCTGGTTCTGATCCCATGGCTGGGCTAATCAAGTTTGCTCTGGATCTGGGCTTTAAAGCAAAGGACATGCAGACCGTATCTCTTGGCCAAGGACAGGTATACAGTGGTCCTTACATATTGCACTCCATCCAAGAACAAAAATCAAGATTTTACCAGAAGTACATGTTTGAAACCCCTGGATCCAAAACAGATAATTTTTTTTAAAAAAGAGTCCTTTGTGTTTTCATCTATGAAAAGCATAACTCAAAAATAAAAATCCAGTTAAATACACTATTAGCACTATTAGCTCTTAAGTTGTGTTTGTTTTAATATAATTTTAATTTCAAAAGTGCTATGGCCAAACGTTTCAATTATTGACTCCTCCTGGGTTCGATGTTCAGGAATTGTATAGGGGACTTACGATGAACAAAGTGGTATCTGGGCAGGTTTTCTCAAGTTCTCTGTTTCCCCTACCATTCATTTCACCAACTGGCCCATACTCACTTTTCCTTTCATCCTTTTCACCCTTGTTTCATATCATCTCATTCCTCTTCATTATACTATATCAGGGCCATTCTTACTTTATGTGTTGATGTAACCAAAAGCATGTGTATGTGTGCGACATCATTGACTGTTTAACCTTGTAACTCTGCGGATAAAAAATATAGCTCAAATATCATTTTTAAAGAATTTACATTTAATACAAAATATATTGTGACTTTGTGGGTTCGTGAAATTAAAAGCCCAGGTTACAAACACTAACAATTGCTCTTTATTTCCATAGAAACACACTTTGTCAACCTTTACTGTAGCAGAATTACTCACATACACATACAACTTGCAAGGTCATCGACCACAAAAGAGTTCTTTTACAGCTTTTCACGCACACACGTCCAATTACCGACTGACTCATTCCCAGTGGTGGGTGGCGGCTTTTATAGCTTACTCTTATTCTGGAATGTTCTCAAACAATCAAGACAGCGCTAGAAGAAAGATGAACTCTCCAGAAATCCATCTCCTTCCGCCCCCACATTCCTGTCTCTTTGAACTCATCCCTCACGCTGCCTCACCTCAACAATGCGTTTGCGACAATATAAACAACTTCACACTATTACAAAAACAACAGTCAAATGTAATTAATTAGTATTTTATTTGCTAAATGTAAGTGTAATTTGCATGTATTAATCAGAGTGCACACTGCACTTGCACAGTTTAAAGGAGAAGGAAGTGAGATAATCAGTTTAAAAAATGACTGCTTCTGTGCAATATGTAAACATCACAGAGGGAAACCATTAAAAGATAGTGCAAAACAAATTATATTAAACATATTTTGCAACTTGTGTGAAAAATACCCAACCTTAGTGCCAAGTATTAATGCCACTCGAAGTCAGTTTGTGAAAACAGACTAGTTTTCTACTCCAGGGAAACATCGGAAAAGAAAGAAGTCAGTTGTGGAAGGTGAATATGTTAAATTTGTTAAAAGTACTATCGTCGCAAGGTTCATAGCTTCTTTGAAAGAAACGAGCCACCACAGTTACAAAAGTGCTTCAAGCAGTAAACAATAATCCTGAATTGCCTAGCTCTACAAAACAAGCTTCCACATGATTCTTTGCGACATAGGTTTTCAATTTTTGAACAGAAACAGAAAAAATATAATTGCTGAGTGTAAGGATATATTGTTATGGTGAAGAAATTATAAAAGGAAAATATTCGGAAGGGGAAGTTGTTAAAGGAATTCATTCATTATCAGATCCCAATTAGGTATGTAATTTTTTTTTCAGTTGCATGCCAGTAGAACTTTCAAGTCATTAAGAAAGTGGCTACACACCTTATTTAGCACTGTTGTTCTTCGGAAAGACCCATATTTTTAATTTATAAATGAGGTGAGGTTAAGTGAAGATATCAAATGTTTGAGTAATTGTAACCATAGTCACTTTTTAGCATACAAAAGGAAAATATGTTACACAGTAGACACACCTTTGGATTTAATCTTAACGTTAAAGTGCTATCACATAAGTTACTCAAAGATCAAAAATGGCAAAGCAAAACTTTGCATAGAAGTTCTTTGACAGCGTATATGTTTGCCATGTGGGAATAAAATAATGTGGATATCCCCTCCAATCACAGTCCTTGATGGAGTAATACATTTTGCCACTTAGTTTACATCGTCCTGGTATAGTCTTTGGGCTGATAACCAATCCTGGATGTTCCGCTGATCCTGAGTCCATATGCTCTTCACAGGCATCTGACCCAAAGTACTGATTTGCTTGGATAGAGCCCCCCAGGGGCCTACTTCGGTAGGTACGGGTTTGGCGAACCCGGGGTCCCGAGCCAACAGTCTCCCTCGTGTGGGCTCCTCTTCGTGGTTGAGGGAGACGGTCAACAGGCCCACCCACGTGTAGGCCGTGCGTGGAGACCCGTGTCGGTGGAAAGGTTTGTCCTGGTGGTTGAGGGATGCGTATCTGAGCTCGTAACAGTTTTTTCTGAATTCGGGGAGGGTGCGCATTTCTAATACACTACTTTGGCTTCTGCTTCGCCTAAACGGGAGGTTAGGGACTAACCCACCCCTAATCAATCGGCCAGGACTAGGTATTGTACCGACCTCCAGGGTGAGTGGGACGGCGAGCTCGCTATATCCCCTGTGTAGCCCTGTCATCCCAGTGGGGTGACCCCTTGTTGGACTCCGTGGTGGGTGGGGAGCACTGGGGGATGAAATTTAGACCTAATATTATGGTTAACCTACACCCCCCAAAAAACAATAAACGTGGAAAAGATTTATTTGAAAACAGTGTTAAACAAGTAGTTGAGTGTGGTCCTCGCTACTTAGTTATTAAACGAACGGAGGAAGGTAGAACTTTTTCTACGGTTAATCCGTTTATTATACAGAAAGGTCTTGACAAAATAGCTGGTGCTGTTAAATCATGTACAAAATCTGGAAATGGCACGCTGCTGGTGGAAGCAACTACAGCATCCCAGGCAGCAAAGATACTGAAAGCCAACATGCTGGGCAGTTATCCAGTCAAAGTGGAGATGCATAGGACCCTGAATTCCTCGCGCGGTGTTGTAAACACTAGCGCGTTGGATGGAATGTCCAACGAGGATATTCAGGAGAACCTCCAGGAACAAGGCGTAACTGCAGTCTATCGTGTCCAAAGGAGAGAACGAGGGGATATGGTTCCTACTCGTACCCTGTTCCTGACCTTTGATCGGGTAGATCTCCCTCAAAGGATCAGGGCAGGATATGAAGTGATTGAGGTTAGACCATACATACCTAACCCTCTGAGATGCTACCAATGTCAGCGGTTCGGTCACACTAGTGCATTCTGTAAAGGCGCACCTACATGTGTCAGCTGTGGAGCCGGCATGCATGAAAATGCATGTACATCACCTCCGGAATGCGTAAATTGTAGCGGTGAACATCCATCAAGTTCACGAGAATGCCCCCGTTATATTGAAGAGCGAGCTATTCAGGAGATCCGGGTTAAAGAAAAGGTATCCTTTTCGGAAGCCCGGAAACTTTTATGTATTCTCAAGCCCTCTTCAACCACCTCCCGTACCTATAGCTCTGTGGCGGCTACTCCGTCACCGAAACGGGAGGCTGGTACCCAAACATCTGATATAAACGGGGTAACAATATCCGAGAAAGTTCTAGTGCCTAGATCGCAACCAAGAGCATCAGTAACAACATCTAAAACTCCGAGAACACAGACTACTGAAAATATCAAGGCAGTGAAGTCGCCTGAGAAAGCATCCACTTCTAACAACAGGACGAAATTGCCCATTGTATACCAAGCACCAGAGATCAAGTTCAAGACGCAGTATGATAGAACTGCCTTCCTGAAAGAAAGCACGAAGTCTGCTCCAGAAAAGTCCAAGAAACGTAGCCCTAGAGCGTCTCCGAGATCATCGTCGGAGTCATCTTCTGGGGAGGACCACGACCGGCGACCGTCATCTACGTCGGTCGGAATTTCCAATCGCTTCGAGCCCCTCGAATCGAAAGTTGTAGAAGGAAAACCGTCCTCTTCCATAGAGGATATGGAGCAGGAAACAGCTGACCACGCTGCTACATCTGCAGCAAAGAAGAGGCAGGATAAACCTGCCGAAACTAGCCCTACACCAAAGAAAAAGGGCAAATTGATTCGGCCACCCATGAAGTCGTCTTAATGTAGACTACCTTTACATCTTATATCCCATAGTTCCAATGGCTATCCTACAATGGAACATACGAGGATTAAGAGTGCATCGACCAGAATTGGAACTTTTGCTCAGTAAGCATCACCCCTTAGTGGTATGCTTACAAGAGACTAAGCTACGACCACAAGACAACTTTAAAATCAGACGCTACACACCACTGAGGTGTGATGTTGAAACAGAAGAGGGCATTCCTGCACACGGGGGTACTATGATGCTCCTCAGGGATGACATATTTGTAGATCCGTTACAGCTACAGTCTGATTTACAATCTGTAGCTGTAAGGATTAAGCTGCCATCAATAGAATTTTGCATTTGCACTGTATATCTCCCGCCATCAGATGACCTCTCGTTAGTTGACCTTGAAGATCTGGTTTCCCAACTCTCAACACCATTTCTAATAGTTGGAGACTTTAATGCCCATCACCCACTTTGGGGCTCAAATCGGGCATGTTCGAGAGGCAACCTCATTGCAAAATTCCTGGAGAGCAATAACTTGGTTCTCCTGAACACCGGAGAGCCCACACTCCTCTCAGACGCGTTTAACACCTATTCGCACATCGATTTGGCAGTGTGTTCATCCCAGTTAGCTGTTTCATTACAGTGGAATGTCAACTCTGATTTACATTCCAGCGACCACTTTCCATGTCTTCTTAGTCTCTTAGCACAAGATGTGTCTCCCTCACGTATCCCTAGATGGCGCTTTGATCGTGCCAACTGGAATCTTTACACCCAGTTGGCTGTCTTTGAATACAACGAGCACGATTCTGTGAATGATTTAGTCGATCATCTCACAGAGAAAATTCTTTCCGCTGCAGAACAGTCTATTCCACGTTCGGCTACCCAACCCGGTCGATTTCCTGTCCCATGGTGGACCAACGACTGCCGGAATGCTATTCGTGCTCGTAGACGTGCTCTAAGGGTATTCCAACGACACCCTACGCTAAGTAATCTAATTGAGTATAAGAAAGCGCGTGCAAAATCTAGGCAAATAATTAAGGATAGCAAAAAGACCTCATGGAACAAATTTGTATCATCTTTTAACAGATGTACACCCTCATCTGTTGTATGGGATAAATTAAGGCGCGTGGCCGGAAAATCAACCCACCTGCCAATCGCTGGTCTGAAAACAACTGCAGGAGTTGTTGTTGATCCGTTTGTTGTGGCTAACACCTTCGGCTGTGCTTTCGCTCAGGTGTCTAGCTCATGCAATTATGCTCCTGAGTTTATCTCAATTAAGACTCAGGTAGAATCTCAAGGTTTTGTGTTTAGTTCCAGAAACCTTGAAGACTATAACCGCCTCTTCATCTTGGCAGAGCTAGAACACGCTCTTTCGTCATCGCGACTGACAGCACCAGGACCGGACGGAATCCACGTTCAAATGTTACAACATCTCTCACCTGAAGGTAAGGCATTCCTGCTCGAGGTCTATAACCGTGTTTGGGTTGATGCCACGTTTCCTGAAAAGTGGCGAGAAGCTACCATTATACCTATCTTGAAAGCTGGCAAGGACCGTCACCTCCCTTCTAGCTACCGCCCTATTTCCCTCACCAGTTGCGTATGCAAGGTGATGGAACGCATGATAAATGGGCGGTTGGTATGGTGGCTGGAAACGCACAACCTACTGAATAACATCCAGTGCGGTTTCCGACGACGCCGTTCAACAGTGGATCATCTTGTGTCCATGTCGACACAGATTATGAACGGATTTCTTAAGAACTATCAAACAGTCGGAATATTTTTTGACCTCGAAAAGGCTTATGATACGTGTTGGCGGGCAGGGTTGCTACGTACTCTGCACACCTGGAATATACGTGGACGCCTACCACTCTTCCTTCAGGAATTCCTGAAAGACCGCGTATTCCGAGTAAGGGTTGGCTCGGTGTTTTCGAACCTTTTTGTTCAAGAGAACGGTGTACCACAGGGATCGGTACTAAGTGTTACGTTGTTTGCTATTGCGATTAATTCTATCTCGAAATGTGTACCTCCAGGTGTCTCGTCATGCCTATTTGTAGACGACTTTGCCGTGTACTGTACATCTCAGCGCACTCCGTTTTTAGAGCGCCGTCTTCAGACCACCTTGGACAACCTTAAGAGTTGGAGTTTAAAAAACGGCTTCCGATTTTCCGCTGAGAAAACCATCTGTGTAAACTTCTGGCGTCAGCAGAGTCGACTACTTCCAAGGCTCCGGCTAGGCGCTGATCTACTACCTTTTGCAGATGAGGCGAGGTTCCTTGGATTGATATTTGATAGAAAACTTAGTTGGTCGTCGCATATAGCACAACTGAAAGCACGATGTGACCGATCTTTGAATATCTTGCGGGTACTAAGTGGAAAATCGTGGGGAGCGGATCGTGCAGTGTTATTGCGACTTTATCGGGCACTCATCCGTTCCAAATTAGACTATGGTAGTATCGTTTATGGCTCAGCACGACCATCTGTGCTGAAGAGATTAGACACAGTCCATAACTGTGGCATACGTATAGCTGTTGGGGCATTTCCAACGAGCCGAGTTATAAGCCTGTATGCTGAGTCTGCAGAACCTCCTCTGCAGTACAGGCGCAACATGTTATTAGCCAATTATGGCTGTGGACTTAATTGCATGCCCACACATCCATCGTTTACGCCGTTCTTTAATACCTTCATGGACGTGCGTTATAGGAACACTACTATGAAACCAAAGCCACCTGGTTTTCGTTTCCGGGAGCTCCTTAGACATCTTGATACTGACATGCCCAAGATGTATCCTAGGGGGGAGAGGACATACCCTCCTTGGTTGTGCAGAGCGTCCCCGGTTGATCTGGGCATGACTAAATATGATAAATCTACCATGTCTATGTCTAGTATCCGCACATGTTTTTTAGAATTTTTATCGCGATATGAGGACCATTTTGTAATTTATACTGATGGCTCCAAGAACTCAAATGGCGTTGGTTGTGCTTACGTGTGTGGAACCGAACCCTATACATTCGGCTTTCACACTAGCACTTCCATTTTTACTGCAGAGCTTTATGCAATATACCGGGCCATTTTACACGTACGCCGACGAAAGTTGGTCTAGGTAAATACTAGCAATAAGTGGAGCATTGAGTATTAGTTCGACTCAAAATTATATTAATTATATCTTTCCTCTTTCTATATTATAAATTTAATAATTGATCTTTGACTTAAAATGATACAAGTTAAATTATAATCACTCTAATACATTCCCTTTCTCAGATTACTCTCAGCCTTTCACATGGAACTATCTTCTCTCACACTCAAGCTTCTTGTGATAGCATCGCTCTGAAGGTTATTGATTTTTCTCCCCATAGCAGTTGTTCATTTGTTTACGAGGTATGTTCAGAAAGTAAGTTCTGTTTGGTAATAAAATTAAATTGTGTACAGCTACAGAAAAATTATTTATTGCACAAAATTCTACAACTCTTAAACTACTTTTCCACATAACTGCCGAAATTTTGCAGGCATTTGTCATAGCGAGGCACAAGTTTTTGTATACCTTCTTCATAAAAGTTTGCTGCCGCTAGGAGCAAGGTCAGGGCTGTACGGGGGGCGGTCAAACATGTCCCAGCCAAATCCCTGTAGGATGTTTTTTGTTGCATTTGCAGTTTGTGGTCGTGCATTGTCGTGAAGAAACACAACACCTTTTGACATCGCAAATTTGCTGATAAATTTCAATTGTTTTCACTTTCCTAGCATTCAGAAAACGAATCACAGATCTGATTTCACAAGCAGCGGGATTTTCAGTCAACACCGACATTGTAAACAAGCACAACAAAGCATACGTGGCTGACAACGATCTCACAATGGCGCACGTTTCTTCTCCTTGATACAGAGCATCTACCGCGCATGTGTGTAACTGCAATCGCAGCACTGCAGCGGAGATAAATTGAAACAGAACTTACTTTCTGGACGCCCCTGGTATATTCACGTCACTTGTAGCAACCTATTTACACATCTTGTTTACTGTTTATATTTTTTTTATTTTTTACAATTTTACTTCCACAAACTCAATATAAAAATTATAATATTTTTAAACATACTTTAAATATTTTTAAACTTCAAACAGTATTATCAAATAACATTAATTTCTTGTAGTCAAATTTAAAACAACTGTTACAAAATTAAGTAGATAAAAAATTATACAAATAATTTCTATAAACACTAATAAATGATAAAGGATAAAGTAAATTGTATGAATGTAAGATATCAGACTTCTTTAAAATAGTACAATTATTCTGATAACATTTTTTTCCTTAGATAATGCACAACATTATATATTTCTGAAATTTTTTAATAATGTTATTGATTTAGGGTCCCATAGCCGCTGCACTGATAGATGCTGCAATGAAATCAGGCAACTGGGTGGTCCTACAGAATTGCCATTTAGCTGTGAGCTGGATGCCAGAACTGGAGCGCATCTGTGATGATGTTATTGTGCCTGCAAATACCAATCCAAAGTTTCGACTCTGGTTAACCAGTTACCCTTCACCACATTTCCCAGTCTCCATCTTGCAGAATGGTAGGTTATTCATTGTCAAGAATGGTAGATTAATGATTTCACTTCATATTTTCTGCCACATAACTTTAAGCAGAGAAATTAGTGAATATGAGCCAGAAATTCAACATCAAGATCTCACAAGAAATACATGTTTCGGAACCTTCCCAAAAAGCATTTTTAAAAGAGATCCATGTACAAGGGTGGTCTGAAAAGTTTCTGACCTAATAAAGATATAAGATATTTTTTCAGAATTTTTTTTTTAATTTTTTTATTTTTCAGCATAGTCTTCTTGTAACTCTACACACTTCTCCAAATCTCCCAGGGGCCTACTGATGTAGGTACAGGAATTGGCAATCCTGGGGTCCCGAGCCAAACTGACACCCTCGATGTGGGTTCCTCTTAGTGGTGAGGGGTCAGACAAAACACCCACCCACGTGTAAGCCGTGTGTGGAGACCCGTGTCGGTGGAAAGGTTTGTCCTGGTGGTTGAGGGATGCGCATCTGAGCTCATTCCAGTGTTCTTCAGAATTCGGGGAGGGTGCGCATTTCTAATACACTACTTTGGTTTCTGCTTCACCTAAACGGGAGGTTAGGGACTAACCCACCCCTAATCAATCGGCCAGGACAAGGTATTGTACCGAACTCCAGGGTGAGTGGGACAGTGAGCTCGCTATATCCCCTGTGTAGCCCTGTCATCCAAGTGGGATGACCCCTTGTTGGGCTCCATGGTGGGTGGGGAGTACTGGGGGATGAAGCTTAGTCCATCTATTATGGTAAACCCCAATATTAATAAAATTATTAGCAAAAGTGGAAAGGAAATAGCTGATTGATTGATGTTTATCTCCAACATCATGGATCCATCATTTTACATGGATCTTCAATTTGTATATATATATATATATATATATATATATAAAATTAATACAATAATATTTACAAACCTGTTTACAAAGTTGAGAAGTGTAAATATCATATTCTACGTAATCTGTTTATATTGTCACCCTGGTGGTAGACTGGCGAAGCCGATGAAAAATGATGGCCGATCGTCACCGGTAGCGACAGACAGTTGAATGTAGTTTTTAGAGGAAAAATAAGCAGTTTTAAGGTTCTAGCAATTTTGTAATGGTGAACAGTGTATTTCGAGGAGAATAAAGTGTAGTTTTTGTGTTTCGTAACCTCGTTTTATCATTTCACGAACCCACAAAGTCACAACTGGTGTCAGGAAGCGGGATAACAACATCACGGAACATTATGGCCATGGAATCGGCATTGGAAATGCTTTTGCAGAAGATGAACGAATTAACAGCGAAGTCGGAAGCGGCAAATAACAACTTGGCCGCGAAGATGAACGAGTTAACAACAAAAACAAAAGCGGCAAATAACAACCTGGCCGCAGAGTTGAAGGAAATAAAGACCGAATTGACCACAGAAATGAAGGCAGCGAACGACAGTCTGGCCACGGAAATGAAGGAGGCGAACGAGGTCCTTGCCGCCAAATTTGAGGAACAGTTGGCCGGCGTGAGGGATGACGTGACGGAGCTGGGCAAGCGGATGGGCCAAGTGGACGAGCGCGTCGAGGACCTGGCGAACCGCTTCAATGACCTAGAGGAAAAGGTCGACAATAGCGTCAAGTCCCTGAACGCCATGGTGGAGGACGTCGTCGGCAGGAGACTGAAGGATTTGAAGGCTGACG